>JAWQUS010000005.1:10025000-12525000 GCA_036365455.1 Macrosoma leucophasiata | reverse complement strand
AAAATGTAACGTTAAAACCAAAATGTAACGTAAAAACCATCCCTAATTTCACTTTTACCCTGATTCCAAGAAGAACCTCCTGCCCTTTGTAAAATTTTTGCTATCAAAACAACTTAACGACCAATTAATGATGATACGCATTTCTACGAATTCACATGTTAATGTTTAGCCTTCTAATTACAACCAAACAAATGGCCAATATTTTACTACCTTAGAAATGTTGTATTAAAATCCTCGTTAAAAATTTGGAGGGAATAATAAAAAAATACGCTTACACTCACAGCCCATTAGGTATTATATAAACGTGTGTCGTGGATGCCGCCGTACACATACAACACATACGCAAACACCCAGATCCGAAGGAAATATCTGTAGGTCATACAAATATTTGTCCCGGTGCGGGGATCGAACCCGCGACCCTTCGAATCAAACGGTCGTCTCACACTGCTGGACTAACCGGGTCATTCTCATCAATGTGTTCATATTTTTAGGAGAAACTACTTGTGGGTTTTTTTTTTCTAGTGTACCCCGTATTGTGTAGGGTATCGTTAAATTAGTCTTTTTCTAAGTTTACAAGGAATATCTTTCGATTAAGTTATCAATTTGTGTAATACTAAGCCTAAAAAATTGGCATTGAGTGCCAATTATCACTGCCAGAAAACTAGATCTACACAAAAACCAGAGGTCAAAATGTACATGCGTTGCCACCGATACCTTAGTTGTTACGTATCTGTGATATTATTACGGGCCCATACATTACCATCTAACCGGAACACAATAGTACTCAACACTAACATTTAGCGGCAGATAGATTAGGTAATACGATGGTGCCTACGTCCGCGAGCTTCGTCACCAGAGCTCTACTACCAGTGAACTTTGCATAAACAACGTCATTGTCATTTCAGAGTACTCAACGAAATATAACTAAAGAGGAAATATTAAACCTCGCGAAACGACAAAGTACGGGAAAAGATTACGTTTTGAAAACATCAAGATTTCTTCCGTCGTCTAATGTGGCCAATTCTCGCGGAACATAAAGATGAAAATATGACATGAAAGTCGATAAATTTGGTCAATAGCCATTATACGACGATGTTGGGGTGCGAAAATATGGAAGTGCGGGGAGACGACACGGATCTTTGATTTAGAGCCGATTATACAATAACATTCCTATGGAAGAGGCTCGTGATCATTTAATGAGTTAAGGTATCGAATTGATATCAAATGTTTGCTAACGGATATTTGTGTTAGGTACCTATCCTTCTCTTTATAAAATTAAATTATGATTGATAATATTTTAATTTGTATTATTATAGGTATTTTTTTATGAATATTTTTTTTTTGGGAGAAAAAATGTTTTAATTTTTTATTTATTCAATAAAATGTCGTTTAAAATTCCGGCTGTCGTTATGCACTTGGCCGTCCATACGTATTTTCGTTGCGCCTATAACTATTCCTCCGATAACTTTTTACGTCTACGACGTAGGTACATGTATTATTTATGTATCAAATTAAAGCATTTATTTTTCATTATTATTATATACGGGAGCCAAATTAAATCGTCCGCAAATAGAAGTAAGATATAATAATGTAATTAAAAGTACTTACGCCAAAATTTAGATAGGCAACCTAGTGGATATATTAGTATATTCTCTAGATTATAAATATGCATAATAAATTGGTTTGCAGCATATCTGCATGAACGAAATGATTCTGCAGTTGAACTCTAACCTATTACCACTTCCTTTAACATTTCCAATGTAGTAATTGAATAGCTTGTAGGTATTACATCACTTGACCTTTAAACATATGAAAAACGTTTTAAATCTAGAACCGTCTCGCGTTAAAATTATCCCTTAATTACATTACTTAGTTACGCTTCTCATATTAAATCTAGATACACCGTCTTAATTTAATTACAAAGTCACGAGTCATTAACCGAACGAGAGAGTCGTAAATGTCGCAAACTCTTCATTTGTGAGAGGAGAGCAGTATAAATATTTTAAACATTGTAGTTTAAAAATCATATAATGCATGTTAATCTTTATCGAGTAGGTAATAAGATACTTGTAAAATTAAGTAGTTAAAACTAATTCTTCGACATCAAATTAACGTTATTTACAAAATACACACAACCTTTTACACCGTAACCTGAAAACATTGGCATTAAGAGTAGAGATTATATGCAGTCGCATTTCTCTTGATACCAACGAATATAAAAGTACATAAGCATCAAACAGAAACATGGTAGGTACCACTATTTACTACAATTTAAAGCATCGGATAGGTAATGATGAAATTGCACATACGCCATCGAGCACTGCCGTCAAAGCTTTCCCAAATAACTATTTACAGATTACATTCCTTTGAATCATCACACTGATTGTATTTATGTATAATATTGTCATCGAAGTACTTCCAAATCACCTACACCGCTATAGCAACTTGGTAACTAGAATGTAGCTCGAAATACGAATAACTTTAAGTGACACTAAAAGTGTTTGTCAATAAAACATACATACATCTCATGTTGTCAATGTATGATGACGATATGTAAGCGTTACTTAAATTTAACTGTCCAGTTATAAATTAAACAGAAGCTCCGAATAAAGGAAAGAAGTATTTCGTCGTCAATTTCCTTACCGAGATACTTTAAACACACAACAAAAGAGTGTGTATAGGGCATAAATTGTGGTCGGTTCCAGTAACACTTAACTTTACATCTCGGCCGGACGGGAGGGACACTACAATTCAACGCGGCGGCACAGCTGGCAACCATCCGAGCGGACGTAACTATACATAGCCGGGCCTAACGAAATAGAAAATACCATTATTCTTTTCTCAAGACAAGAAGGCGTTCAAGCAATGTTATTTACAGCCAGATTTGTTTGTCTCCTTGTATATTGTTTAATACCATTTATCTATGTCTTGATTTCACGGAAGAAAATTCTGAATGTTATTTTAATTATATTTAAGAATAGAAAACTTTTTTTATCTAAAATTTTTAATAATTATTTTTTTGGTGAATGAAAAGAAATACTTGAAGACAGTTTTCATTTGTATAAGAAACCAAAATTACCCGATAAAGATATATGAGACTCTCCAATTTACGACCCATCCAGTGGTTGGATTTCATTACACCCCATTTTGCATAAAAATGTGTATCGCATAACAGCATTACGTATTCCATCAATGTAATAAATATACGTATGCCGAATTCAATTCCGATGTCAATCTACGAGTATTTCAATATAATGTCTTTAACGATAATAAAAAGGGCCAATATTCGAGAATCCAATTTATCGGGTTGGATGAAATGAATAAGAATCTATAAGTGAGATATTTCATGTCCAGATGCTCGTTTCGGTGGTCCACAGCAATCTTGGGACATTCAAATTGATGGTAAGGGTACGTTTCACCATTAGAGGGGGCCTTATTAATTCCCCTTTCGACAGGCCGACCGAGGAGGCCATAAATTCACCTCAACCAAAGGGATGACCAATTTCAGAACATTTACGAGCCACAAATTACGCGACCGCTGAAATATACTGGGCCAGGGACGGCAAAGAACGAAGGGCAAGTGAGGCGAGAAAAAGCCTAAATGTTAATTTAATGTTGAGAGCTACAGAAAATTGCTTTAGTCCTCAAGATACGAGAAATATTGGCCGCCATTCGCGAAAAGGTTCAGATACTAATTTTATGCAGGGTAAATGAGGCGAGGTTAGGGCGACGTTGAATCGATATTCATTTGGTTAAGCGTGCTATACTTATTTTTGTTGCAAAACGATATCATGGAAATTAGGTGTCTAACTAAAATTTACTGGGGTCGCTTGATTTAAATTCCCTCTTTCGTTTTAAGCTTTAGACACTCAGTATCAAAAAAGCGTACATTTTACTAACGTAATATAAGACTTTAGCTTTTTAATATTTAGGTAACTTTTTGTTGTCCGCGATTTCGTCCGTATGCTATTTCTTGGCACAAAAGCTCAGAGATTTGATCGTAAAAGCGTTACAATCTGAGTTACTTCCACATGTATTATAGTGTAGTACCTATTGATTCTAACAAATTATACTTATTTACATGTTTGAATGGAGACAAAAAGTTTTTAACTGTATTATGATATAAGGAAATAAAAACAAATAGACAGAACAAAATCCAGTATTTATTTATCAACACGAAACAACAAGCTTGCAAGCGCTTTAATGGGCATTTTAATGAGAAAAGGGAAAATATACTCCTCATTAATACGATATCAGCATGTTTGTAAAGCATATTTTTCCACGCGTATTTATCACATGAGCCTTTACATAAACTGATATGAAAGAGAAAACAAAACATTCAGCAAGTTTGTGCTTTTAATGGCTGTTTTATTTGTTCGCGTCAATATATCTGAGCCAGTTTTGGTAACGTTGTGCGAGCTAACTGTTTTATCACTTTATTGCATGAGATCGCATAAACTTGCGAAGGCAATGGCAATAAAATGTTACTATAGGGATATTTTCTGTATTGTGCTGGTTGTGAGGCTGAATGGAGTAATACACAAATCACGTTGCATTATTTAATGGTGTTAATTTATAGCTATTTACTTATTTAGAAGTAAAAAGTATGACTTCGTGACTGTATTTGACTCGAAGGCATAGAGATATACATAATTCACATTATGTATGTTTCATATATGCTCTGTAATGCTGGTGTAGGGTTTCTGCTCGAGACTTCTCGAACTCGAGACAACTCGAGAGTTTCGCCTCCATTCGAGACGAGAAATAATTAGCCGACTCTCGAGGCTCTCGAGTTCCGGCGAACACGAAATAAGGGCTAAAGTCAGGCTCGCCATTTTGCCGCATTTACCAATGAAAACGTGACCCGCGCATTACAAATTCACATACATCATACCGTTTAGTCAGTCTCCCTCCCGCTCAGACTGCTAAATAAAATTAGTGTAAATGTTTTGTGGTTAATTCATGAATAAAGAAGTTTATTTTTATATATAGATTTCCTAAAAATTTTAATGTAACTTAGTATTTACTTAGTTTTTTCCTGATTGTATGCTTTGCAGTGTAAAATAATATACGTAAAATTAAAAACAATAAAATAATAAATACAAATATTTTAATAATATCGGACAGTGTCTTTGACTAACATGTCTTCTATTTCAACAGCTGATTAATTTTAGATTTTTTATTGTAGTGAAAAGTAGGTAGTTAAGTACAATAAAATAATTCTGATTTTTAATTGTTTTTAGGGTTCCGTAGTAAACAAGGAACCTTTATAGTTTCGCCATGTCCGTCTGTCTGTGTTTAGCGCAAAAAGTATTGGTACAAGAGATTCGAAATTATTTTCAGTTTCATTTACATTTTTTTACGAAAGACTCCAGAGTCGAGACAACTCGAGAAATTGGAGTCGAAAATTCTCGAAACTCGAGAAAAAAAATGAGACGCGAAACCAGAAACCCTATGCTGGTGGGAGTCATTAGAGCAAGGAGATGGTTTTCTCGTGTAAAATAAGTAGATGTCATAATAATTTTTTTAAAACAATTCATTCGGAGGGTAATTTTGGCTGTTGATCTTTCAATTGGTATTTCGTTGATTTCCGATTGTACACATATCCTCCATTACTACACACTCCACTCCATCTCACTCCAAAATGATGCTCGACGGTGTACGTTGGCTCTCAACCTTGTTGGCTCTCAACCAAATTGTAGTTGATTTTAACCACCTACCTAAATATTAAAAATTCTTCAAACATATACTTACATCTGAATCTCAGTTCAGTCACGAATGGTTTTAGATCCATATAATAGATGGTGAGCCTTATGGCATTTATCGGCCACATATCCAATGGCTCTGGTTAGAATTTTGAACTCAATAGATACCTATCCTTTATATAGTAACCGGAACAGGAAGCGAGCGAAGTGCTCAAAGAGCACGGGACAATGCGTTAGTGGATTAAACGACGTGAACATTTTGGCGGATGTTGAGGTATTTGGACGTAATTTTGTAGAAAATAAAGCAAAGCAACTGCATTCGCTGTTCCGAAACGATGGAGCGGTTGTCGCACAATATTTTTGTATTGGTTCAAAAGTTTTTTTAGTTCACCAAAGCTTTATTTTATATTTTGTTTTTGCAAATAATCACACATGAACGATATTTTTTTTATGTAATAAAAGTGGCAAACAAGCGTGCAATTCACATTGATGTTAAGTGATGACTGCAGCCCATAGACACCCATACAATAACCAGGGGTCAAAATGCAGATGCGCTGCCACTCCTGAGGCATTAGGTGTTATGCCTCTGTGCCGGAAATTACAGAGCCGTACATTACCACCTGACCGGAACACGATAGTACTGAACACTACCATTTAGCGGCAAGTATATTAGGTAATGCGGTGGTGCCTACGCCCGCGAGCTCCGTCACTGGAGCTCTACCACCAGTAAATGAGATATACACGCTAACGGAAAATGCGATTTCGGGTAAATTAGTACAATGATGTGTAACGAACGCTCGAATCGAGGGACGCCAGTACAATCCATTCGCCACAACAAATATTGGTATAGCCTACAGATATTTGTTTCAGGTCTAAGTGTGTTGTTCGACAATGTGTTATGTGATGTACCTAGTTGAGGCTGCGAGTGTAAGTAGGTAAGCACATTTAGTTGTGTGCTAAGTTTGTTTCATTCGTTTATACAATTATGATGACAACCATAATTTAGCGATCACGATGATTTATTAAAAAGAGAAATCAACGAAATTGTCGTCATGCAAACGAATGAATGTAGAACATTTATTTAAAGTACGTTATCTTTTTAAAATTTTAGTGACTGATATTTATTATGAAACGATTCATCGTGGCATATTTTCCGTGATTTATTCAAATTAAACTACAATGTAGAATTATCTGGGCATTAATTGAATATCGTTATTAAATGCATCTAGATTCAACATTCTCTTTATACATGCACGCCGATTCCTAATACTTTTGACCCGACCATCAGACAGAACGCGACCTATTCGGTCATGGTAGGTCAGTCTATTCGAGACAATCGTGAGACACTATTTAATTTTCCGTGTTAATAAGTAAACAATTATTTTTTTAACGTGTTTGATAAAATCAATGTGCTCTAGAACAATCACCTAAGTGTTGCAATTTTCCGGATTGCACAAATAAAATAGATTGTTTCTTTTATTTTACCCCCTATAACAAAAACTGCGTTCTGACGAATTTTCCAGCAACAATGCTTCCACTGTGTACTAATTTATTTTTTACGCGAGTTCCAACATTTTCCGAGTCGCAAATGACTGCGAGTCAGGCCCGCAATATCTCTGCCATGGCCGCACGACTACCCGCGTCTGAAAATTAGATTTAATTAGCCGGCCCGTATAAAACAGACCGCTCTCTGGTATATGTTAAACGTTTCTTTTATTACATCGCTGCTGACATTCATACCGCGAGTAGAAAAATGTTTATTACACTTCGCATGTTTTTAAAAATATGTGTTCTGCATCAACATAATCATGAATTGACAAATTTAAGGAGACAGAAAGCTTCAATAACAAATATAATATTTGTATAGATGTTACTTGCATCCATCACCATTACGCATATCTCTATCTTCCAAAATAATTTCATCTTGTGAATTAAATTTATTATTTTTGGGACCGTGCTGAACCAAATTATCGCGTTTAGAAAAGATTAAACACACCGCTTCCTCTCAAACAGAATGCTTACAGTTTGCCAGTGCAACGGCACAAAGCTATTCTATCTTTCGTCTAATGATGTTAATAAGACGACAAATAGATTAAGGATTATAGTTAAGAGATGGCAGATCGTCTTTGTATCATAATGTAATGGCAAATAAGTCTGCAGTTCACTTTTTTTTATGTTATGATAGTGGCAAACAAGCATGCAGTTCACATTGATGTTAAGTGATGACTGCAGCCTATAGACACCCACACAAAGACCAAGGTCAAAATGCAGATACGTTACCACTCCTGAGGCCTAAGGTGTTATGCCTCTGTGCCGGAAATTACAGGGCCGTACATTACTACCTGACCGGTGGTGTCTACGCCCGCGAACTCCGTCACTGGAGCTCTACCACCAGTAACACATTGATGGTAAGTAAATTCTGCAGCCTATAGACCAACAAGAACCGATGGTCTAAATGTAGAAGCATTGCCACCCCTGAGGCTGAAGTTGTTTCGCCTCTATGACAGTTATTACAGGGTCATACTTAGTTGGTACATGCCATATTTATAGTTGAGAACCAACGCGCCCACAATGACCTCTTAATTCTATCCTGGTGCGAACCTATACTGAATCACTAATGCTTTGTCTCATTTTGTCACATGCACCGTCGTATATACAAATGAAACAAAATGTAAGCGATCTTAATAGGTTGGTGATAAACAGGATTTACGGGCCCAGCATTTTCCAGAACAGAAGTACAGTCGTAGTTTCTTCACTCAAAAACGATACAATAATCATGCTTTAGACGACTTTAACGGAATTAACCAACTCCTAAGAACATTCAAAATTCGGTTGCCATCTGTTTTCAGTAATCTCCCTATTGTTTGTTTTTAAGTTGTTTAAAAGCCACACTAATCTTAAACATCGCGCCGTTTGAGATATCTTCGGTATGATGCCACGATTGTCCAAAGCTCTAATATCCACAGAGAATGGTTTCAAGGCTGAGACAGATATATATCTGTGACTTTAGTTTAAAATGTACATTTATACACAAACGTACGTAATTTATTGCGGGTTTAAACTTAAAATGTAATTCTTAACCAAATTAATTTCGCATAAATAAATTAACAATAATTCCATATTACTAAAATCATATAGTTACATAATCATTTAAAACATAATATAGTGACGAGAGTTTACCCACATATTATATAATTATCTTCTATACATATTATAAAACCAAGTCCTCGCCGCGGCTGTCTACCTGTCTATTTGCCTGTTCACAATAAGCTCAAAAACTACAGGACGAATATTTTCATGCAATTTTCACCAATACATAGAGTGATTCATATGGAAGGTTTATGTATATAATTTCTATAAGTACTTATGTGCAAATTGATTGGAATATAACAATACATGTGGGAGGTGTTCGAAAAAATTTGCCACCAGGGCGTTTCTTCGAAATCGCCTCCTAAACCCTCTGAGATATAACAAAACAACGTACGGTGGAATATTTTCTCTTTGTGAGTACCTAGATCTTAAAAAAAGTCTGCGATCTCTTTGTTTAATTTCATAGTTAATTATTATTTTGATTAGCAATTGACATGAAAACATATTAATTACTTCGTCATAAAAATATTATTCTAAACTATTTTAAATTGTTGAAATTTATTAACGTATTGCAACGAGTAGAGTATTTTTTTGGTAATAATAGTATGTTATCTGTGGTCTGGTAATCGAGTAGGGGGCTTCGATCGATTGCGTCGTGCCCAGTGGAGAAGAGGGGCCTGTCTGCGATGACATACTTACTTTAGGATAACATACTAATTATATGCATTATATCTTCGCATTGTAAATTATCACAAAAGTGATAATTTACAATGCGAAAATTGGAAAAATATTTACATCAATACAGTATTAATCCTTACCATATTAAATTGTTTAGTTACAGCATTTCATACCCTTTATTTTAATGCACTACACCATACAAAAAAAATGTATCTTAGAAGTTGTCGCAAAAAAGCAGTTGTCGTTGTGTTTTTTTATTTATTTTATGGCCATAAACATAGTTGATAACCTAGATTTAAACACAGAGAGTACTTCTTTAAATAGAGGCTGAAGTAGGGCATGAAAGTTTATATAAATAGGGAATGGATGTATATTACGACTTCCACGTGGACAAAAAAATAGACTAGAGCTTCATTCAGACCAGCCAATGAACGTTACTTACAGGCAAGACAGTACTCCCGTTGAATTTTATAACCCCTGATATCAAAGTTGTTAAAAAATATTCACTTCACCTCCGCGGGCACCTCATTTCTAACGAGTCATTTTCCTCCTTTGGAGAGGATAAAATGCAAAATGTTTGTGATGTTTCGTAAAGGATTTCCAGAATTAATAAAAATCGGGTGTTACTTATTTGGTTTTTGCTTATTATTTAATCCGCGTGAGAAAAATTATCTATCCCAAATGTTTTTTTTATGTAATGGAAGTGGCAAACAAGCATGCAGTTCACATTGATGTTAAGTGATGACTGCAGCCTATAGACACCCACACAAAGACCAAGGTCAAAATGCAGATGCGTTACCACTCCTGAGGCCTAAGGTGTTATGCCTCTGTGCCGGCAATTACAGGGCCGTACATTTCTTCAACGACTGATGCTAAGCAGCCTTCGTCTGTCATACATTGTATATTTTTAAAGTGTCTAACGGAAAAATACCTACTTAACGTCACTTAAATCGAAGAGGGACTTAAAAATCCTTTGTCTCTATAAAACACGTACAAACGACATAGCTAATATTTGAGGGTTGCGGAGTATTCGGCCAATAGACTCCTAGCATCGAACTTTAAACACAACTTCGTAGTGCTTATTACAAATTTTGTATCTAATCAATCATTATGTCTAAAGATTTCGAAGACTTCATAAGAAGTTAGTAGTTATTGAGTTATTTTTGGGACCGCGGCAGCTGAAAAGCGACCAAAACGTAGAGTTACGTTTTAAAATCAATTCAGTTATACGCATGATATGTAAATCCGTTAAAATAGTTTAACTTCAATACTTTATTTCATATTTCTTTTTCATAAAAAATGTTTCTAAAGGGAAATATTTTCGAGCAACAAATATATATATATATGTGAGCTTTGTATGTTAGCACCAAAGAGTATACAAATATGGTTGGCACACTGGCCACATAGACATGACAGATTGAAGAAGGTAAGAGGAGAGTAAATAATTTAAATAGATGTTAATGTGATCTGTGATTGTGAGAAATAGAAATATTGGAAGTAAAAACCTATAATTGTCGATTTTTCTATTTTTAGGTTAGTTTATTACATGTGTAAACACAAAACTACTAAAATTACTATTAATTTGAAAAATGTAAGTTTAAAATAACATTAAATGTTTCTATAGTTAGATTAATCAAATTGTGCGTTTTTGCTTCCTTATCATCCAACATATTATATATATATATATATCTGTTTGTAACTCAAATCAAGAAAACACGTTAATGAAAACCATGAAATACTAGGTATTAAGTATACAATACGTACAGGTATCGACTGTACTACTACTTAAACATGTATGTATGTGTATAATATTTTTCATCATATTTAAAGATCAAAGATTAAACATTAAAGTACTCTAATATTGAAAAGGGATAAGGGTAATTTTGAAAGTCAAACTCGCTTCCTATCGATAGAAGGATTTACATATTATTTCTAAAAGGATGGGATCGGTCTCCGAAAAACAGTAGACGAGAACGTTTGAATAAACTTAATTAAAATAAAGGTTCACATTTATGTTTAACTGCTCCCGCTTGGAATAACACGAGTAAATTAAATGAAATCCGTGCACTTCATAATAATACTTCTCAAAAAATAACGAGTTCTTCTGGTATTCCTACTCTTTGGCACCCCGCAGCAGTTTGTAACGTAAGGGCGTTTGTGCACTACAAGGAAATTTAATGTACGGCATTCCGACTTTTTACGGTCTGGTGTGGCACGCCATTAATCTAAATACTAGCTTGTGCCCTATACGTAATTTTACTGCCCAAAATTTCACTTTTCCAAATTCATCGTTTCGTCATGCCACACCGGACCGCAAAAAATCGGTATGCCGGACAGTAAAATTCCTTGTAGTGCACAAACGCCCTTACGTTCTAAATTGCTGCGGTTGGATACTCTATCTAATATACCTAATACGTATATATGATATATTATCAAGATCACCTTTTCTGATATTGTTTCCTGATTTGTTAAATAATTTTAAATATTTTCATCATCCTCATTTCAGCTGAAAGCCGTCAACTGCTGGCCAAAAGCCTTCTCCTAAGAATGCTACAACAAATTCTACGTGATCCTCACCAGAACGTGTAAACAGCTCTCTTCATTGTCCTCTTTTATATTTTAACTGAATAAAATTCGAGGAACCCATAAATACCTAATCATCAATATCGGATGACTCTGTAGAATGTTTTTATGACAGATCAAATAATATACGTCTACTTTGTGTTATAGGTTGGGGAAAAAGTCTTTTCGCATTATAGTATGTATGAACTTGTAACAAAATCTCTTTGGCTGTAGTATTTGTATCTAGCTGGTTTTGGTATCATTGAAAGCTACAATTTTAAAGAACATAATTCCAAATTCAAATTAGGCTAATGTGTGATTTTCGTTTGTTTTTCGTACTGTCAAGATGAGTGAATCTAATGAAGAAATTCGATACATTTTAAAATTTTACTACAACAAAGGTAAAAATGCAACGCTAGCCGCAAAAAAAATTTGCGATGTTTATGGACCTAGTGCAGTGTCTGTGAGAGTAGCACAAATTTGGTTTAAGCGTTTTCAATCCGGAAATTTTGATGTCAAAGATGCACCTCGCTCTGGTCGCCCTATTACGGATGAAATGGATGCCATTTTTGAAAAAGTGGAGCAAGATCGACATATCAATAGTTACGACGTTGCTGAAGAACTGAGAATTGATCACAAAACAGTTTTGGCGCATTTGAAAAAAGCTGGGTACAAAAAAAACTCGATATTTGGGTACCTCACGAGCTCACTGAAAGAAATCAAATGAACCGTTGTGAATTTGTGATTCTTTATTACGACGTAATAAAACCGAATCATTTTTGAAGAAGCTGATAACTGGTGATGAAAAGTGGATCACGTACGACAAGAACGTGCGAAAAAGGTCGTGGTCAAAGGCCGGTCAGGCTTCACAGACTGTGGCGAAACCCGGGTTAACTCACAATAAGGTGATGTTGTGTGTGTGGTGGGATTGGAAGGGCATTATTCATTATGAGCTATTACCACCAGGCAGGACTATCGATTCTGAACTCTACTGCGAACAACTGATGAGATTAAAGCAAGAAGTTGAGAGGCTGCGGCCGGAATCGATCAACAGAAGGGGTGTGGTGTTTCATCATGATAACGCTAGACCTCACTCACACATCTATAGCCACTCAGCAAAAATTAAGAGAGTTTGGCTGGGAGGTGTTAATGCATCCGCCGTATAGTCCTGACCTTGCATCTTTAGATTTCCACCTACTTCGGTCTCTTCAGAATTCTTTATGCAATGTTAGGTTAACATCACGAGAGGACTGCCAAATCCACTTGTCGCGGTATTTTGATGAGAAGTCCCAAAATTTTTATAGCAATGGGATCATGTCCTTACCTACAAGATGGCAAAAGGTTATCGAACAAAATGGTACATACATACTTTAGTTAAATTTAAATAAACTATATTAAAAAATGTTTTGAATTATCTTAAAAAATGCGAAGAAACTTTTTCCCCAAGTATTTGATATAACTGAGATAAGGGACCCATAAACTTTTCTAGATGATTTTATTCTCTAAGCATTAATGTAGGTACATTACCTACAACAGATAATTAACTAAGAGCTATATTTCAAAGACCTCTCATTACGAAAATTGTCCCTTTGTTTGCAAAAAAAGCCTTATACGATCACAGGAAAAGGTGATATAAGAAAAGACCTTCCACGCTTATTTGGCAGTTGTGCGAATCGGAAAACTAGTTGGTCATCTAATAAAACTTCCCAACCACGACTTCAAAACAATCAAGCCGTTCAGGGGATAAAAATTGGATTACGAGTATTGGATTACTTGTTAGTATACAGTATTTATGTTGAGGCAAATTGTTCTCTCGCCGTTACTGATTGTCCATCGATCGCCGATATCTGCTGATACAATAGTAACACTAAACTATTGGTAAATAAATGTAACGCAAGCATTTTTTTCAGCTTAGAACGACTTTGAGATGAATATAATAGAATTAATCATGTTTCTAAGGCTAAACTTTATATATTTTAATCTTACCTTAGAATAAGACTCCTCGTGCCGGACATCCTTTAGAAAATCATAAAGAATGCACAGCGGCACCACCATAATAGCGGGCTCCTTGCACAATGTACCGGCGACAGCGAAAACAAGAGTCCCCGCTAATGTAAGCCATTGTAAAAGTTCACCTGAATCTTCACTAGCACTCCAGTTGCACTGACACTTATTTACTTTCACTGTTCCGCTATCCACTTCACAAGCGTTTAACATTCTCAACGGTCCTTCTCTACCCGCTTTGAGAAGCCTTCGAAAGTTCATCATTATGTGCTGGACCAGGCCGTGGCAACTCAGTCGGAAGATCGGATCGTTCGGCGGTATCTGTTGGCGTATTATGTTCTTTATCGTATGTCGACACTCCCTGTGATGGCTGTGGGATCGAATCCTTATATGTTCACTGTACACTAAAAAACTCAGGAGGAAAAAGTTACATGCGGCTAAATCCGCTCGGCCAACAACTCCGGCCACAGCCTCTGTGTGTATAGGATGAGCCGCAAAACTCAATCCGGCGACTACGGTGCCCACTCTCGTATATTGCGGCGGGAGCAGGCGGCGGGCTGTTGTCGCAACTAATGCGGTCGCTATACAGTGGAATAGGATATTGAGAAAATGATAACTCCATGGCTTGAATCCGCTGAAAGCGTAGTTGAGTCGATATGTTGCGACGCACAAGGGTCGATACGAGCCGTGCGAGCCGGGGTCCGTGAGCGGCGTTCCCCAGAAATCGTTTTCGAATAATGTTCTTATGTGTGTGTGCCCGATGACGTCCGGGTTCGAAAGGATCGCCCGCCTGTGAAATAAAATTGAACCATTACTTTATTTGAAAACAACTTTTGAGTGTTTATGTAATATTATTATTTACACATTTTGGTTTACCTAGTACAAATACTGCCCTATATTTTAATGTGACGATGGTAACAAACAAGCCCTCGGAATAACTATCACAGAGACATAACAACTAGGTCTCAGGGGTGGCAACGCAACTGCATTATGATCTCTTGTTTTTGTAGAGTTGTCCATAGGCTGCAGTCATTACTTAACATCCACGTGAATCCATGCTTGTCACATGAAATCGGAGGTCAATGTCGTCATAATTATATTTTTTAAGTAAAGATGTTTTTTTTCCTCTTTTTTTTATAAGGGACTTTTGGTTAAAACCACGCCAGCCCCATCGTATCTTAAGTTAAAACATTTTCTACATTTAAGTATTATAACAGAATGTTCCATACTCTCTTTTACAAACGGCAAGATAAGACTAAACAAAAAAATGGGTATACGCGGGAGAGTTTTATATGATATGATGAAGGTAGCATCATATCGTATAAAACTCTCCCGCGTATACCTATTTTTCTGTTTAGTCTTATCTTGCCGTTTGTAAAAGAGAGTATGGAACATTCTGTTGACACCTATTTTTATTATTAAGTATTTTTGGACCAATATTTATTTCATTTTGTTTACTTTGACATATTATTCAACGTATCAGTTGTTATTCGCTTTAATTTTATATTTGTAATTTGACCTATCACAAGCAAATTCTATTATTTCCAAGTGATTAAATGAATTTTTGACATGATATGTTCTTAGGTTTTCGCGAGCTACACTCATTGAAATAAAACTTTTTTAAAACTATTTTATTTAATTTTAAAACTATTATTTATCTCGCGTATATTAAACTAAAATGATTTTAAAAATCAACCCGACGTTTCTGAACGCTACGCAAGGCGTTTACGAAATCGATGAAGGTAGCTACATATAATTTTTTCAAACTTCTGTCAGACAAATGTCACCTCAGTCTGCCCGGGACCACGGAAGTTGAAAAGCGCCCGAAACGTCGGGTTGATTTTAAAAATCATTTTAGTTTAATATACGCGAGATAAATCCGTAAAAATAGTTTTATTTCAATGAATTTTTGAGTTTGAGTTTAAGTTTACGCAAATTATAAGCAGCTATAAAATCAATGTAAAAATTTAATCCGAAACATTTCGCCAAAAATATACCGATATCTAAGTCTTAACACTTAAAATATCTGGCCTCAAGTCTCCGTCTTATCTTGGTCATAACATGAAAACGTCGAAATTATTTTTATCGTGTACCATTGCGAATCGCGAGGCGAAGTACGACGCGGCAATACCGTAAAAAAGCGGCCGCTCCTTCCGAAAGTATTCTAGCAAAGCCTGCAACCTGTTCACGTATATTATTCATTTGATTTATAAAAAACTGCACTATGCTGTGTTTTTTTTTAAACATAAACTAATAAGAAGCAATCAAAGCAACAAAATCTGAAACATTTCACAAATATTTTACAACCGGTGTCTAAGTATCCCGATACCTTAATAAATGCAAATTGAATGGTAACTAAGCAAAAACTAACCTCTCTGACAATTTGTAAGTATAGGTAAACACTTATAATCTTTTGAAAATCGAAATATTCAGTATTATCTCGTTTATATAAATTTTTAAATGATTCCTATCGTGTTTCATTGCGATTCGAATAAGTACCATAAAATGGCGGCGGTTCCCTATGAAAAGATTTCAGCAGTGTACCGTCGGCGACTTATGCTCACGTATATTTAGTAAGATTTATTTGAAAACCCACTACATAACTTTGTTTTCCTTAAAACACACATACCTAGTTAAATCAAGAAAACCTTAAACATTGGACAATATTTTAACACTCAATACCTAAATTAATACATCCGATATCTAACTGAATACACACTAGATCCAAACGAAAACTACTATTGACGACTTGTAAGTTTAAACATAATAATCTCTAAAAATATCTGACCGATCTTTCTAAATCGAAATGTTGAGTCTTATCTTGATTATAACATGTAAACGCCAAAATTATTTTTATCAAGTTTCATAGCAATTCGCGACGCGAAGTATACGCGGGAATACCGTAAAATGGCTGCCGCTCCCTCCGAAAGTATTCCAGCAAAGAGTACCGCCTGCAGCCTATGTTCACGTATATTTTTCATTAGGGTTGATTAAAAAACTTTGCGAAATTCTCTCTTCTTATTAAGTGTATTTTTATACTAGCGTTGGATAGATTTTATATTCCATCATAGATTAAGGTACGTTTTTTTAACAATATATAGTCACAAAGGATTTTCATAGTAGACTATTACGTATCTTTTTGGTACAACCTAATCTTACTAACTTTCTTTTGTAGAGGTACTCAAATTGTTATGAAAGAAAAACTCTGAAATTATTTCATTTTGAAATTTTTCGCATTCTTACTGCTGCTAAAGCTTTATTTGAGTAACCCGTAACCGTATCATATCTATCTGCCACAGTATGGTAGGTTAAACATATTATTTGATTTCCGAAATAGCAACCAAATAAAATCTACATAGAGACTTCTACGTTTTTTTTAATTTATGTAATGAAAGTGGCAAACAAGCATGCAGTTCACATTGATATTAAGAGATGACTGCAACCTATAGACACCCACACTGAGACCAAGGTCAAAATGCAGATGCGTTACCACTCTTGAGGCCTAAGGTGTTATGCGTCTGTGCCAGAAATTAAAGGGCCGTACAATTAACATTACCACCTGATCGGAACACGATAGTGCTGAACACTACCATTTAGCAGCAAGTATATTAGGTAATGCGGTGGTCCGCGAGCTCCTTCACTTGAGCTCTACCACCAGTAAAAAGATTTGAAACAATCAGCTATTGTATATATGATAACGGGACACTAACATATTATTATCATTAATTCATGTTTTTACTGTAATTATAAACAGAATAAGTATAATTAAGACTTTTAAATAATTACTTGCATATCATCGATGCCTTAACATTATAAAATATCTTAGAATCTTGAAGTGGAATAATACACCATTATACAAATAATACTGTAATGTAATTTTTTTCTTTATTCATTTATTATTAACTTGCCCGCAATATTAGGATAAATATTGAGGGTAAATACTAGAGAGTATTTAGTAACTCTACCCTAGATTGAGGGTAGGTAAATGCATTAAAAAACAAGTGTTTGAACAACCAAATATAACGTAGGTAGGCCCAATATACAAATAGCCTAGTTGTAATAAAAAGATACAATAGCAAAATCAACACGTAAAAAACCTATCCCGAAAGGACTGTACCCATAAACAAGGAATCTACGTCGTTCAGAGTCAGCATTCGCTAATCAGACTTAGATATATCGAAATGTTTTCTCAAACGATTGCCCAACGCTGAAAGGCCTCTGCCTCTCTGCATCGGATGCCTCAGTATAGTATCTAGGGTTGCGATAGTGCAAAATTATCGATATTTATATTAATATTTTTCAATAACGATACGATAATATCGATGTCGTTATGGAACACAATTTAATTTTTTAATATATTTTTTATCGTTTCGATTCTTGATTATTTATGAATTGGAATAGTAAATTAGAAGCTCTATTACTTTGACGTTCCATTTTTAGCGAATAAATATTTAAAGAAAAAATTTATTCATGGGATTTACAAAAACTATGTACACAAAGCCTATCTATTAAAATCTCTCTATCTTTTTGTCACCATACACTGCTTCTCCTAATAAAAAATTACATTAATAGGACAAGTCGCCATTAAGTTGATGATAATGAAATACTATCATAGAGTCAGAACAACTTAGAAGAGGCAACGCTTCTGCATTTCCACCTCTGATTTTTGTGTAAATGGTTATAGCCTGCAGTATTCTCATATCATCCATGTGAATAGCTTGCTTGTTTATCACCATAATTATAATATAAAAGCTATATACCATACTAATCTCTGACGCTCTCTGCCTACCCCGTGAGGGACTTGGCGTGAAGATGCATACAAACATACATAAAAAGAAACTATAAATAGCCAAATAAATGTTATCCAAATTTACAAACAACTTAAAAATCTCACGAAACAGAGATTCTACGATATCAACTTCGATCAGTACGAAAATGTCATCAACTCAATATAATTATCACAATTATCGATATATTTATCGATATTAAATAAATTAATCGTACATACGAACCACATTGCATCCCTAGTATGTACCATCTAAATAATGGAAGGCGTTTAAACCTACCATCGTTCTTTAGCAATTGATTCCAAGAGCTGTACATTTGACGTTTATTGAGTATTACGTTATCCGAGTATGCTATTCTTTATTGTCGTCTGTACTCCGAAAGTGGAATTTGAGACGTATTGGTATTTCAATATTTGTCGTAAAATACCTCTTAAGACTTTATTACAAGAACTATGTACATTTTATACTAGAAATCTACCATCGGTAGGTACTTGTAAACTGGTAAATATTTATGAATCAGACCTTCACAGACCAGCTGTCTGAAGCACTGAAAATAAAATATGATGAATTTTAAATTGTCCTCCACGTTCTATAGCTATGATATATTACCGTATTTTTTTTCAGACATCCAATCTCCACCGTTTTTCTGGCATAGGGAGGAAGACAAGACTATGACAAAAAATTGCATCTTAACAACTTAAACCTACTCGTAATTCCTTCACAAGCGATTCCTTTCAAAAAATTATATTCTCAGAATAAATAAAAAAAACCTTTTTTTACTTATTCAGATACGATACACGACGATGCGCATGAAAAAATATAGCATACCTATTTTAACTGGAGGGCCTCAGAGCACCTCCGAAAAATGTTTTATGATTTTATTGCACCACTTTGTAAGCGTGACTAAATAAATAAATGTTTATTCGTAGATACCAAATAACAGCTTTCTAGTTAAGAGGCTCCGAGCTTAGCTGCGGACAGACGGTCGGACGGACATGGCAAACCTGTAAGGGTTCCTTGTAAACTAGGGAACACTTAAAAGCGTAACTGACGAAAGGATGTTTGCATTACCTTAACACAGTCCTTTTGGTAATATATGCGTGAAGTTACATTTCGTTACTATTACAAGCGATAATGGGCACATGTATTGATTGACTGCCGATATTTTTGGATTAAATTCTTAAAACCGTACATTTGATACTTAATCAGTATAACGGTATCGAATACCATTCTGCAATATCGCTTGTATTGATTACAATTTAAAGTAGAAAATTAAACGCACTGTTAATTCAAAATTGTACGTGAAAGTTTTTTGAAACCATTTCGCAAGAATTTCGTTATAAAACGAGCAGTTTAATCGTGTTCAATAGAATTCTCTTTTCAGTGTACATAATTACAATCGTGCAAATAATCACAAAAGAAATTTTCTTCGCAGACCAAGAAATAATTGCAATAAAATTATTTCTAGCAACATTTTGCGCGGGCTTATTGTAATCGGCTTGTCGTTGATTTTAAGCGTTTAACAATGAACTCTTTGTATTAAAAATGAAAGTACATAATATTTCAAGAATCTACAACATCGAGCGAGATAAATATAACACCCTATCAGTATAACGGTATCCCATACCATTCTACAAAATCGCTTGTATTGATTACAACATAAAGTAGAAAATTAAACACATTGTTGTTGTGAAAGAAGAAAACCTGTTTCTGTAATTTTTGTTATGTAACTAAGGTGGCAAACAATCATGTAGTTCACAGTGATGACTGCAGTTTAAAATAATATACATCTACACAAAAACCTGAGGACAAAATGTAAATGCGTTAGCGCCCCTGAGGGTGCTTTTCCACCAAAGATGCTATACTTCGGATTCAGCTAAAGTATAATTTTTATATGGAAGGATGTGTGCTATGGATGCGTGCTATGGATGCGGGCTATGGATGCGTGCTATGGATGCGGGCTATGGATGCGTGCTATGGATGTGGGCTATGGATGTGGGCTATGGATGCGTGGGTCGTCGCGAGTGGTGTAGCTATTTCCAGAGCAGAGTACCTGTACCTACAGTATGCCGCGCACTTTGCGGTGGCGCATGTTCATAGCGCATCTTCCTCGTATAGCTACATAGTTTAGTATTGGTAGAAAAGGTCACATATTATCGTAGCTTAGATTTCACATCTTTGCAGAATAGCTGCATAGCACATCTCTGGTGGAAAAGCACCCTGAGTCCTTATTTGTTACGCAAAGTTACGTCTCTATGAGTTATGACGGGGCCAATCGGTCGATATTAAATATATAAAGTGACTTAGTGTTTAGAATTAACGCATTTGTGAAGTACCTAATACGGCAACCTGTGTTCAGCGAGTATCCAAAATTTATCAAATCCTATGTATCCAACGGTTGGACTTGTCCGTTTAACGTGTTAATGACATCAGCGATGTAAATTTTGCCCTGACTATAGATCTCTGTGTTAGACATAATTTATATAAAATATTCAGGAAAAGACAAAACAAAAAATTAGTTTATTAATGTAGCTAGTAAACTGAAATACATTCAACACAAAAAAAATATCAAGACGCTACAATGTAGCAAAAAATCCCTGTTCTCTACAAATATTCTCTACTATATTCCCTACTAATATTATACGAGTACATGAGAAAATGTGTATTTTTTTCTGTTTGTACGTTTCGCTTTTACGTTAAAACGGCTAAACCGATTTTGAGAGTTTGAAATTGGATACAGTTCGAAACCTTGAGAAAGACGTTCGTAACAAAATGGACATTTGTGCAGCAGTTGAAGTCGCAGACAAAAGCAAGTAAAATATTAATTCTCCATTGACAATTGATAGCTTTTCATTTACTGGTATCTGATTGTGAAAGTAGTTTCATAATTGTGTTTCTATTAAAAATAATAATGTGCCGCAGGGGAAATTTACACGATACCAATTCATATCTATCTGTTAGTCACATAATCACTAGCAGCGAATAACATTTCCAGACTAATTAGCGTTCTAATTCCAATATTCGTACAATGTACAATTAATATTTTCCAAGCGTGAAATTAACGTATGATATTAATTTGTATATTAAAGCTACAATCATAGTAATGTCCATTACAAATGCAAATGTTAATGTTATAGCATTTATAATAATGCTTTTATTTTTAAGCCTTCGAACTCATTTCCATGGGATTTGGATAGATGATAATAGGTTCAAATGTGCTATCAGGAACTAGCCGTTCAACCACACAGGCACCTTACGTGGGGATAATAAATTTTTACTGGTGGTAGAGCTCCAGTGACGGGGCTCGCGGGCGTAGGCACCACCGCATTACCTAATATACTTGCCGCTAAATGGTAGTGTTCATCACTATCGTGTTCCGGTCAGGTGGTAATGTACGGCCCTGTAATTTCCGGCACAGAGGCATAACACCTAATGTCTCAAGAGTGGCAGCGCATCTGCATTTTGACCTCTGGTCATTGTGTGGTTGTCTATAGGCTGCAGTCATCACTTAACATCAATGTGAACTGCATGCTTGTTTGCCAATAAAAAAAAATGTTACATTTTATTGATTTTTGGCAAGCGAAGAGTTCCCTAACTGTTCCTATATTATTATGCAGAATATAGGCAACCACATAGAATGTTTTTTGTCAATCTCATTTTGTACTTGTACAAATCCTGTAAGCTCGGTACGTAACTTACGTAATTATCGAAGTTCATGCCTGTTTTGCCCAAAGGAGAAATCAAAGATAAATGCATACATTCAAGCACTCATGCAAACATCCACGATCTGCCAGTTACTTTTAATTTAATGTAGGTAAATAGGTGGCGAACCTAGTTGTTGCGAACCTAGAACCTCTGTTGAAGTTTTATTTATGTAATGGAAGTGGCAAACAAGCGTGCAGTTCACATTGATGTTAAGTGATGACTGCAGCCTACAGACACCCACATAAAGACCAAGGTCAAAATACAGATGCGTTACCACTCCTGAGGCCTAAGGGGGTATGCCTCTGTGCCGGAAATTACAGAGCCGTAGACCGGAATATACAAGGATAGTCATTTTTATAAAGTTCACCGTACTAATGGTACATCGCTCCTAAGTTCAACATTCGATATGATTAAGGAAGTTACAAAGTGACTGAACAATCAACACTCGAGCATTGCATAGACTGGGAATTTTCCGTAGAAGCGTATAAACGTGTATCCTCATATATGTACATTTCTCTATAGAATAGAAACATTCTATACATTCTATTTTCTATACATCTATACATACAAATCAATAAAATTGTAGTAGGTAGATATCTGATGGTAATACATAAAAATAACCGCCTGTTACTATAAATGCACACGTATATACGAAAAAACATTTTTTTTTTACAATTTTTGGCTGTCTGTCTATTTGTTCTGGCTTATCTCTGAAACGCCTGGACCGATTTTGACGCGACTTTCCCTCACAGATAGCTAATGTAATAAGGAGTAACTTAGACTTACTTTTATTTTAAAACTATACCTATTTTAATAACTACATCCGCGATTTCGTTCGCATATGTAGGACCTCCGGATACCTACTGGAACAATGACTTTTTTGATAAATTATACGCGAACGAAGTCGCGGGCACAGCCAGTATTATAAAAAGGAATACGCATTTAGCCGTCAGTTTTATCGCATAATAAAGACCAATCTCAATTTTAGTATCAAGGATTGTGGATTTACGGGTATAAAATATTCGATCGTGCAACTAATGTGCTCTCCTCTTTTACTACCTTATCGGTTGATCCAACGTTAAGTTCATCCAAAGGACCAGAAAGACAGTAAAATAGGCAATTGAATAATAAATTTTATAGTATCAAAAACGTACTTTCTATGCGCAGAAGGAAAAATCATCTCTAACATTTTACCATTGTATTGCAAATTGCGAGTAAGACGGCTTTCCCTTCACTTATTTACATAAAGAGTTTTCGCAGCGTTTTGTAAGTAAATGACTTTTTGGAGTGTGACTTTTTATAGAGGTTCAAAATACATTTGAAAGATTTTGATGAATTGTAAATCGATTTGCACACTTTACTGGTGGTAGACTGGTGGTTCCAGTGTATGCACCACCGCATTACCTAATCTATCTGCCGCCAAATGGTAGTGTTCAGCACTATCGTGTTCCAGTTAGATGGTAATGTATAGGCCCCGTAATAACTATCAGAGTGACATAAAAACAACTAAGGTCTCAGGGGTGGCAACACATATGCAATTAGACAAAAAAAAACGTTTCAAGTATAAAAGTAAAACATGATGATTTACTTTTGCTTTCAAAACCTATATTTCACTACATTTATAAGAAATACTAGAATCTCACCTTGCCTGTTTGCCAATGGATATAACTAGAAACTTTCATCTGAATCAATTCGTAAGTCCACTCTCATAAACTCTCACATTTAATACATTATTGCTAAGATTAGGTACTATCGTATCCTCCGATCTTTTTTGCCTCCGCTAAACGGTACGATAACCTTAATCCAACCGATCATTGTTAGATGTACCTACTTATGATTGTGTGACAAATAAGAAATTGGCATCATAAGTACCTATTAATGTGATTGAGAGAGACGTGTACCTTCTCCACCAATCTGCATTGGAGCTGCGTGGTGGAGTAAGCTCCAGGCCTCCCCTCAAAAAAGGAGAGAGACTCGTGCCCAGTAGTGGAACGTATAATGGGTTGCCATTATTAATATGATGGTATCGGGACGTAACGAGCCCATCGTCCACTAATTGAGAGAATTATTCTTAATTCTCTATTAATAATTCTTCGACTTGTACAATCAGACAATCCAACAATGGCGGTCAGACCTTCCCTATTATAAGCGGCAGTATATACATTAGCGCGAGATGGACAGCAGCGTCCTGCGATAAAAATGCCACCAATGTCATCGCACGCCACAAGCGATAATTGCATATTCTGTCACAACACTTTATTTTTTTTTTATCTTTGGTGAATAGTACTATTTTTTTTCGCAATAACACAATACATGCGGGCAAACTTTAGAAAATTAAAGAAAAAACGGAAAGAAAATTTTGACTTCCAAAGTCAAAATCGTGGGACTTCGGTAGCTTAGTGGTAAAGCGTGGTAAATTTATTATCCTGAGGTCGCAAGTTCGATTCCTGTCCGAAGTCAAATTTTTCTTTCCGTTTTTTCTTTGATTTTCTATCTTTGGTGAAGACTCTGGTTCCGCGTGTAGTGGAGATCTTTCTGAAGAGATGAGGTAGGTACATAAAATATCCTATCCTTAGTATTCGTAGATCTACATCAGGCTTTTCTCTCACCCTCAATTTTATTAATTAGATATGACAATGGACTGCACACTCGCTATAATTGTCACATAAAAAAAACTGAATTTTAAAACAGGTCAGGTATATTATATGTACAATGGCGGCAGTAAAAAACTATTTTCATCGTTGCCTGCGCCAAAACTTAGATTGAGATAAAGTTGAAGATAGTACGGAACTCTTTGCAGTGAAAGTTGGGGCCAGCTGTGGCGTAGAGTCGTCACGTAAGCCCTCAATTACGAAACACAGAAGTGGTTTGCAGCGAACTCCGATTCGGAACAAAGTTCATCGATTCTATCATCATTATCTTTCGTAACATTTCCAAGAAAGAGAAATTTATTATAGCAGGAATACGCCGCACATTTTTCCTCGCTAGACTACAAATAACTCTATTTATATTTGTTATCAGACACATAGCCAACAAATACGCATATTTCCTCTGGTAAAATACGTTGCTGAGATCATTAAGATAGTTTTGAAAGCTTTTGTTTGTGTATGTATGTATTTTGTACAATCATTTTTTTACATTCCATTAGCATATTATGTAGCATATTTTTTTAAAAGCATTTTTGTATACTTATCCAAAAAAATATTTCTTATTAAGTACCTTTTAAATTTATATAAAGATTTTTTAATACCATGAAGTGAGATTTAACATACCTACCACGTACCGGAAATCACAGGGTCGATTTCAAAAATTACTAAACAACTTTCTGACAACCATGGATGTCAGATGTTTAGTCCAAAAATGGATAAATCAAAGGGTATAATATAAAAGTAAGCATGTTACTTTTTCAGTAAATGTACATTAATTTAATATACTAAGGCTGTGCCTACTGCTGTTTGTGCAATTGAAGGACATCGACATTAAGTCTCAATAGTCGTTACTATTCTTGTACCTATCGCCCGTGCCGTGCCATCCAAGGAAAATATATAAACGCTAACAACCTCTCGACTTTCCATTCTTATCATCACTCTAGAAGATTTGGAGAACAAATTCTAGATTTTTGAATTATATTAATATCCTACTGTTGCTATCCCTTCCTCCTGCCATCAACAGAAATCACAGTAAATTATATAGTAATTAAATAGTATTATGTCAATATATACAGTGTTGGTGATGCGCTATGGCTTCACTCCTCCAAAACATCTTTTTTAATCGATTTTTATGATTTTTAGTTTAGTTAATCTTGGTTGGTATGAGAATAAGTCGTTAAATATATTTCATGTCACTATAGTAATTCAAAGTTCGTTCATAGATCTATTGCCGCTTTTACTTTGTTAAAACTATTTCAGCCCCTTGGCTCAAGTAATTTCACCAAGATGAGTTAAACATTTCCAGTGAGATGGGACTAAAGTTAAGGGGATATTAAAATAATTCATGCCAACCGAGGAATAAGAAAGTCCTCACGCCATTCCATTAGATAGGGGACGAAAACAAGAGAATATAATTCCACGAAACTTGATTAAGTTAAACTGTTCAATACCAATGCGTTTAGAAACAACGGGACAATGGATGTTTGTGGTTTTTACCTTTTCATATCAAATTGCAAAAGGGAATAGCATCAACTGTTTTCGTATAGACTAATTATGTTTCCTTTCTGTTTTACTTTCAATTACTCATCTTTCTATGAAAGAATATTAGTTTTTCTATAAAACAAGAATATAACGTTGTAATATAAATGTAAGTTTATTTTCTTATGCGCTGAAGTGGCAAACAGGCATTGATGGTAAATGCATATTGTAGCCTATAAACATGTATATACCTACATATAACCAGAGATGTCAATATAGATGTCCACCCCTGAGACGTAAGCTAAATGCCTCTGTGTTGTAATTTATTGGGTTGTATAATATTTGAGAATGATTTTTTATTGAAAACCACCTAGGAATTTTAATATAAGATGCTTTAATATAAGGTACGTCGCACTTCGGCTAGAACTGATGAAACACATGAGAATAATCACTCTATTTACTGAAATAAAAACCAGGACTCAAATTTACCAAAACACGATGAAAATACTTGTAAACATACCGAAATCATATCCATCACACTTCCCAATGCAAATTCGTAACAGAAGTATGTAAGTGCATGGCCCTGTAATAACTATTATAGAGACATAACAACTGAGGCCTGGGGTGGCAACTCATCTGCATTTTGACCTCTGGTTTTTGTGTAGCTGTCTGTAGGCTGCAGTCTTCACTTAAAATCCGTGTGAACTGCATGCACATTTGCAACTTTCATGACATTAAAAAAGTTGGTAGTGACGGTATTGTCATAATTTTTTATACCACCTAAAGGGATTTTCTTGACTTAACAAGTATCGCAATTAAGTCATAATCAGAGACGATGGTTTAACGTATTTTCTGAACAATGAAAAACGCTCCCAAAATTACCGTTAATTGGTCTGGCCACTCCTGTTTGTACTTAGCTTTAATGACCGTATCGAATGTCAAGGCAATGTTCCGGGGGAAACCTGCCGCATTCGTACCCTAATTTTACCAAAATTATCTAAAGTAGAACTATGGACTAGGTTCATTTTAGGCAATAGTTTTTAGTAATAATTTGCTTCCGATAATATATAATAATAATAATAATGGCAATCCATTATACGTTCCACTGCTGGGCACGAGTCTCTCCCCTTTTTGGGGGAGGGCCTGGAGCTTACTCCACCATGCTGCTCCAATGAGGATTGGTGAAGGTGGGTGGGTTAGTGGCCAACCCGCTGTCGGATGTTCTCAAACCCGCCCATAAGGCCTCCGACAAGGTTTAACGACTGCTATCTGTCGATAGCAACCGGGACCGACGGCTTAACGTGCCCTCCGAAGCACGGAAACGCGCATTTTAATTTGCCACTAGCGGTCACCCATCACAATACCCGACCGCACCCGTAGTGCTTAACCGAGTAGATCGCTTATGATCTACACCAGACGCCGGGCCATGCGCGCTTCGCTTCCGATAATAATGTGTCGAAATTGCGCTCTAGTATTTCTAACATTATAATGTAAAAAAAGAAATAACAATTTATAATACATGAAAAATGTAACACTTCAGAGCTATAACAAATTATTTTTGTCGTTTCAATTCAGAAAAACGCTGTAACACAAACACTCACGCACATGAGCGCAAGCGCCCTGCGCCGCCTAAACGAAACAGCATGCAAGAGAGACGGATAGTTCCTCTTCTTCGCCGCGCCGGCGGTCTACACTCCCTACGTCTTGCGAATTTTCAATCAGGTCAGATATCCTGACGCGAGTTTAAAGAAGAAATGTTCACTTCAAAAAACAAATTATATTTTGTAAATCACGATCAACTACTAACATCTTTGTAAGAGGAAAAACATGCTATAAATATATTTTTATCGAAAATCAATTCATGGAGAAAGTCTTACGACTCTACGGTTGATGGATGACAGTGCACTTAGTGATAAATAATAACGTCGATGTAATCGTTATGATGGAGGAGTTCAGAGAAAATTACTTCAAGCTAGGTTGAAAATGAAAAACAAGTATCTGATCGTAGTTTCATAAACTTCAAATTATTCATAGGCCCGCTATGATAAATATCATGCATGTATGATGTGAAGAAAAACTACAAACATATTCAAGAACTATGAATAACCGTATAATTATATATGAAGAGAATGAACATTTGAATTGGTAAGTTGCTTGTTTAGTTGCTTATATTCTCAGTTGCTAACATGATCTTCAATAAGAATATTATCAATGGCACTAAATATAGGACTTAAAACCATAACGCCAAACAAGCATTTAGGTATATATGAATGTCTATCTATACTGTGCTCACCATTCGTTATTATAACAACATACACGAGAAGTACCAAAGGTTAAGTTGATCAACAAGACACTTTCACGGTTTAATGAAAAATAGGAGAGATTTTAACCGCTCACAGGTAGGAGCAATCAAAGCTCTAATACCACGTCGCTAGCAAGGAAAGCGGATTATGAGAGTGAAACATAGAGCGCTGGAGTATCTTCTAAATATCCGAACGTTCGTACTGTAGGTATCTTCACCAAAGTTTACGGTGTATTGATGTAGGTAAGTACATTTTTAAATTTAAATAAAAAAAATGTCCTTTGTTTGATCGTGTTTTTTTTATGTTTAAAGGTTGACAGGAAAGCTGTCAAACGGGCCACCTGATGGAGAGTGGTTACCGAAGCCTATGAACATTTGCAAGACCATGCCCTGAAGGACTCTTTTGACGCAATTTTTCAAGAACCCTATATTGTAGCATCGAGGGAAACCTCAGAGAGAACTTTTCTATAATTAACACGTTCTGAATGTGACTTTACGCTCGTATTCCCCGAAGGCAATGCATTTAAGCATAATAGCTATTCAAAAATATGTAATTACCATTCGCCGTTTAAGTGCTGGTCCACGTAAAACGTAAAGTAGTAAAGTTGTATAAAAAATAACGTAACTTCACGCCTGTAATCCCCGAAGGGGTAGGCAGAGGTAAATGCATGCATTCAATCATACATGCAAACACCCACGACTCGCCGGTTACGTTTTGGCCCATGTAACAGGTGGCGAACCTGTTGCCATCTCCGGGCACATTACCAAACTCCGGGGTACTGGGAAACTTCCAGAAAATGGAAAAATCCCAATAGAAGCAGAGATAAAGGATTTTAAACCGTTATCTCTGATAGTCCCCGACCCGGGAATCGAACCCAGGACCTCCAGCGTAATAGTAGTGGCCTGCTACCACTACGCTACTGAGGCAAAAAATAACACTTATGATAAATAACCCTTTCCTCTCAAGTTTGAAAGAAGTGACATTTTGTTTAATTAACGTCATATAAAATCTGCTATGGACCATAATAAATCCTGACCTTTCTAGAAATTTCGCTCCAGTGAGTAACTTGTGATCTTCTGTTAACAGGTTAACATAAAATTAGATCATGCGGCGTGTATAATGAAAGTTTCAAGCTCATCGTTAGGGAGTTATCACACAAGGCAATGGATATCATTCTTTTTTTATGTTATAATGCTGGCAAACACGCATGCAGTTCACTTTGACGGTAAGTAATGACTGCAGCCTAAATACATGTACACTAGAATCTGAAAATAAAATAAAATTACATTTTTTAAAAACCAATATTTTTTTGTAAAGAAGTTCCTTATCGCGCGGTACGCTGGCTATGGGGCCTAGGCGAGCTTCACGAAAAATCTTCACGACCCTTTTGCTATAGTGAGTAGCACTCGGAGGGGAGGCAGGCCTAAGATTCGACTTATTCGTTCTCTCTCGCTCTCGACAGTGACAAGCCACGCGACGCGCGCGTCTTCTGTTCAGTTTTAGTTATGATTAATATTTGTAAAAATAAACAATGGAGTGTGGAAGTGATTTATTGGAAGTTGGAGAGAATTTTCGTTTCAATCGAGTGTCTCACATGTGACACCTCAGACAGTTTTTTATTTATCTCGCATATATTGATTTTAAATATTCATTTTAGTTTAATATATAAACTAAAACGATTATGTATTTAAAATCTTGGTTTTATGCTGATATCTATAGACTGCATTATTTACTGTCAACTACATGCTTGTTTACCAGCATCAATGTATAAAAAATAGACATTATTATACTTCATTTATTTCTTAGAACAACACCTGACAAACTGGAGACCTCATATTCAGGGATGATTATTATTGATTTAATGTAGTTACATCGGACGAGTAGTAATAGTAAAGAAATAAAATACTTTCTTGATATCTGTTATAGTATACACAATATATAGCAATATGTTCATATACAACATCGATTTTGGAATTGTTAAGGCGCATAAATAATGTTCAATTAAATTCTTTTTATTTTTATTTTTTAACCTAGCCTTTATGAAATTACATAATGTGTTCAAAAAACATAGAAAAATATTTAAATACGATCTGTGCAAATTATTTATTAATACACTCCAACTTTTTACAAATAAATTTTCGCCATTGTTCTTTATTTGTTCTAAAGAGTAGCGATGCAATTTCATCGAGTCCCCTACCGCTATTGTTGATCGGATATAAATAGGCTGCAGTACTGCTTTAGACAAGTATATCTGTTTATCTGCTTCGTTCTAATTAAAAACAGGTCATGGTACAAGCCAATAAGGCTGAACAGGAAAACAGATGTTGGTTTCTAGAAATGACGTTTTCTACTTGAAACAGTTCAGTTTTTCGCTAGAAAAATAATGTAACTTTTCGTTCTAGCGAGCTTTTATAAAACGCTATAAAAGTTATATGTTTTCTTGTTCTAACATTTTAATTGAACTGCCTCAGTAATCTAAGTAGCCAGTCGCTGCTGCTACGCTGGAGTCCTGAGTTCGATCCTCATGTCGGGGTCAGAGATAAAGGTGTTTTATCCTTTGTTTCATTCTCCGTGGGGTTCAGTAATATGTCCGGAGATATCAATAGGCCAGCCACATGTGACATGGGCCAAAACGTAACCGGTGATTGGTGGGTGTTTGCATGTATGCTCAAATGCAAGCATTTACCTTTGCATACCTTTTCGGGGAATATCTACACGTGTGTATTCAAAAAAGATATAGGTATCTAATTTTTTTGGTCCACGAAACCAACCAAACTGCCTGACTTTCCTAATATTTTTCACTTTCTTTGAGTAAGTTAATATTGAAAGGAAAATTTAACCGAACATGCGACCTCTAGATGACTAGTCCGGCCGCGTTACCACGACGCTACGAAAACCCGAGCACCGCTTTTTTTGTTTTCCTTTTGATTATAAGTGTCTACTGAGCGGGTTTTTTTTTTTTTAATTTGTGTTCCGTTACCTCTAAAAGAAGAACGGAATCTTTGTTTTCATTATTAACAAATAGACAGACGCATGAATGATCTTACTCGAGCATCTATCTGTCTGTTGGTCTAGCTGTCTGTCTGTCTTTCTGTCCGTCCGTCCATCTGTCACAGTCATTTGCTCGGTCAGGACTAACAGTAGTGGGGCGATTGTCCTTCCAAGTCAAATGCCCTTTACCTATAGATTATAGGAAAACCTATGAGGGTAACGTACTAAAAAATTAACTATACCGGTCCCTGTGAACGGGAGTCGGAGTCGCACTTCACCAGTTTTTTTTTGTAATTTCTTCCTATAATTTTGCAATTTAAGTTTGTACGTTTGTAAGTTTGTAGGCTAAATGTAAAAATAAATCAAATGAAAATTTGAAATGTGTATTTACATTTCACTCGCATTTAAAATGTATTTCCATTAGCTGCTTGGCGTGGCGTTGGACACTACTTTAGTTTGCAACGAATTAATTATATCACAAATGTATTTTAAACCGAATTGCATTACTCTTGTTAATAAGATGTGACGATGATGAAAATTCCAGTTTATACAATTAACCATTTTTCAAAATAAACAATGTATGTAGCTTAATCATTAATAACCGATTATCTGAGGCAAAGAGATATTATGTCAGGGGTCTATTGTTATATTTACTGTTTTGCATTGACCCATAGGCGACTTTATGATATGAGATAAATATATAGATGCTTGTGTGAAAATAAAGAAATATATCGAACAATTAAAATGGCGTTTAATTTCTATATACAGCACAATAGTGCGGGTAGAAACTAAAAACAACGAAATAGAGGCGAATTGAGAACCTCCTCTTTTTAAAAGTCGGTTAATAAAATATCAAATAAAAACTGGTATCTACTAAAAAAAACTGGTACAAAAAAATTTATATCACGATCATAGGAAATCGTTTTGCTTAGGAAGGCCTGGAGCTTACTCCACCACGCTGCTCCAATGCGAATTGGTGGAGATGGGTGGGTTTAGTGGCCAACCCGCTGTCGGATGTTTTCAAACCGCCCATAAGGCCTCCGACAAGCTTTAACGACTGCTTTCCATCGATAGCAACCGGGACCGACGGCTTAACGTGCCCTCCAAAGCACGGAAACGCGCATTTTATTTGCCACTAGCGGTCACCCATCACACTACCCGACCGCACCCGTAGTGCTTAACCGAGTAGATCGCTTACGATCTACACCAGCCGCTGGGCCATGCGCGCTTCATTAAATTAATACCAATAAATCACTCAGTCACGAAATACCTGGCCTACTGATTTATTATTATCAATTAATAACTTGCGAGCTGGTAGCAACAAACAAATATCAACGCTAACATTATTGTGTAATTAAATTTCACACAAAGTGAAATATTCTGTGATCTTTGAAACGCGTGACGTTGATTCTATTACTGGTGATAGCACTTCAGGGACTGAGTCGAGAGAATAGACATAATTTTACAGCAGAAATGTTTAGTAATCCATAGAAATATTAAACAAAATCTGAAAGTAATTGTCTGTCTGTTAAACTACAGGTTAGGTTGTGTGGTTTGATGTCCTCGCATACTTTAAGTATCTCGTTAAATTGAACAATGTGGTACGAGTATGTAGGCTGAAGCCCCAAATAAATGTATAAAACAACATTTTACCTGTCATCGTACACGAATCCTGAATCGAGTGTGTTGTAATAGAGCAGGAACGCTAGCAGGGCGCTTGCCGACGTCACCCACTGATCCATTGTGATGGCCCCGATAGCTACATCAGTGTCGATTCTCGCCGCCTCTGCAACAAAAAAAGATTTTTTATACAAACTTCACGTCCAGTAACAATGTACAGGCAAGCTTGAGCCTATGTGAGTGATGGGATTTGAAAGAGAATGACGTAACTTCATGCCTATATTCCCCAAAAGGGCAAGAAGACGTCAAGTCAAACCTACATGTAAACACCTTCGTTTCGCCAGTTATATTTTGTCACAAGTAGCAGGTGACGAGCCTATTGACATCTCCTGACACATTTCCAAACTTAAAATATTGCACTGGGAAATTGGAAAAATCTAAATAACACCTACATTTTGACCAAAAGATACAAACCAGGACCCCAGTGTAGCAGTAGTAGCCTAACTACTACGATAAATTACTGACGAAATGATTAACAGATAGAGATTCTTTGATAAATGTAAATCTTGGCACTGACAAAAATTTGTACCATCAATGCTTGACAGTAAAGTTTTCACTGATAGTGGCTTCAGTGAAGGGCCATTTTTATGACATGAAGGCGGAAAACAAGCGTGCAGTTAACATGGATGGTATCTAGATGAATATTGTAGTATATGCATTGCCAACGCTAAGGCCATTTTTTTGCCTCCACCATTGCCTACATATCTGTATATTATTACCATCTAACTGGAATACGATAGGACTGTAGGGCTGACCACTACTATTTAAAGGTAGATAGATTAGGTAATTCGACGACGACTACACCCTCAAGCATCGAAACTGAAACTCTACCACTAGTAAATTTAGATTGATGGAACACATCAACTAAAGGAAAACATGTTCTAAAGAAGACAAAAGACTACTGGATTCAGAAACTTTATAGCCGGTCGATCGTGCCCAATTAACGAAGAACTATATTCACCCGTTCACAAACAAAGGTATATGTGAAACCATTTCCTATTTGTCAACTCGCCATACCGTAAATCTGATAAAATGACTCTCAAATGTGGGAAACGAAACTTCACTTTATTCATTCTTTTGGCAAGTTATTTTATTTTCTGTGTTCGTTTCTAATGCACTTAACAATTCTACCCATAGATGTTTTGATGAGTTGAAATAAAACATTTTTACGGAATTATCTGGAAGATTACGGCTAAAAATCGACCAATAGGTACGTCAGGTCGATTTCAAACTGAATTATTTTAGAAATTAAAGAAAAAACGGAAAGAAAAATTTGACCCAGGATAACCAGTCCAGCCGCTTTACCACTAACTTAGTCGTTCGACTGGACTGGCTATCCAGAGGCCGCAGGTTCGATTCCTGCCCGAAGTCAATTGTTTCACTCGCATGTGTTATTGCGAAAAATATATACCTATAACAATTAAATAATTTTAGTTGAATACCAAATCATTTTATCTTGATCATTTATTTACATATTATTGAAAGTTAAGTATGAAACTAATGATGACAGTAAGCCATAGACGTTTATGACTCAAATAGAGTCATTTATATTTTTTTATATCATTATACTTATTTCATCAAGTGTAACTTAAATAAGACATCGACAGACTCGATGGCGTCCTGACGCGCCGACCCCACCGCCCACTAGTGGTCAGTCAACCGAACAATGCAGTAAGTGCAATATCACAGATTGGGCAGCAGCGTCCTGCGATAAAACTACTGCCACAGCGATCGCTAATCCGAGTACAAAGCGTGGCGATTATGGCATATCCCACTAGATGTTACGCAACTCTAAACATCTTTCGGGGAGATTATTGTCTAGTAAGACGTCTTACAGCTGAAATGATGATGATGTAGGTATTTAAATAAGAATTGATTATCAGTGAAATTCTACCAAAGGTATATCAATTTAATATACATTCCATATCCAGTCGCGAGCAGTTATTCAAATAATTTTCAATATAAAATTGATATTATTACGAAACACGTGGAAAAATATTTCGACGCTGTTTCAATGTGTAATTTTAACGAAAACCAATATTTATCAGAAAAACATGTCGCATGTTTACGTTTCGATATAAAAATATCAAATCTTTATAAAACATCAAATACCTATACCAATGTATATTATACACAAGCGGCCGCCCCGGCTTCGCCCGAGCTGCTCCGTTCCTATTAGTCATAGCGTGATGAGTAATGCTATATAACCTATAGCCTTCCTCGATAAAAGGGCTAACTAACACTGAAAAAATTTTTCTAATCGGACCAGTAGTTCCTGAGATTAGCGCGTTCAAACAAATAAACATACAATTATAAATAAATAAGTTAGATAAGTAATAAGTATAGATTATTGGAAAGAAATAAATTAAAAGGAATGTACGAACACAACAATATTTTTATTTTGTTACCTTTATAATAGTGTCTGAATAATATTCCGAATGAAGAAATCACGGAATATTTACCCACAATTCTATATAAAATGCTTTTCCGACCCACTGAGTAAGTGATTCTAAAGGACTCGTTCGAGCATTTTTCATGTCGTCACATTAAGCAGATTTACGTTCCGTCCCGACTTCATTACTTTAAAGGTTTTTTTTTTAATTTTCTGATGGTATTAAATAATGAGCAGGGTTTTTAAAATGGGAATGCGCGGCGTGCGTTCACATTGTGAACATTTTTCACGACTTCGTGTCTGCTAGCGTCTCCGCCAGTCCGGTACTGGAACAAAAGTTATCACGTTAACAAGATTTATGTTCCAACTGCATCCTGTTCCAGTCCCGCGTCGATCACTTTAAGCTATAATGTATTCGACTTGAGCTAGGGTCAACTTTGTCGTAATTTAAAAGATCTTTTAATGCCACAGTCGTTTCGTGCGCTATTTCATTTGAGAGTGTGGATTGAAATATTGCTACAAATAATACATTTCTGTCGTAGTTTTTACGTATTATATTTTATTTTAATATTTCAATGTGGATTACATATTATTTTCAAATTTTATGTATGGCCGTATTATTCAATAAACACTTATTGAATAGAAAGAAAAAAGGGAATGCATGTAATAAATAAACTTGAATTTGTAAAAATACTTCTAATTCTGTTAAATTTTCAAAAAAGTTGTATTTTGGGTAATTGTTATATTACTTATTATTATTAATAAATATTGTAATGTTGCAAGTAGCGGAGTTCGAAAAATATAAATATGTTTTTATGTTGTAAAGAGGGATTTCAATTAAATTTTATTAGTTTTTATGCTATACATTTTTTTTCTAATCTCATACAATTTGTTACGTGTTTGCAATCTGTTCATATTTCGAGGCAAGTCGAGACCCAAAGTCACTGTTTTGGAAACTGTTACGTTATGGGAAAACGTCAACAATTGTAATTTCGTTCCCAGCTTTCTGTTTCTAGCTAATAAATCGTCTTGCTGCAAAGTTATTTAATTTCGTCGATCCCTTGCCTCAGTTGTTTATTCGGTTTGCAAGTTGTTATTCTAATCAACGTAAAAGTATATGTATGTAGCATGTTGTTCCGAATATACGGATGTAGTATTAAATCTCATAAGACATTATTGTGCGGAAAATAGGATTTTTGGAACATTGGTCGCTACATATTTGCGGGACTAGATGTAGCTTTTCTTTGGTGATAGATTTCTAGTGGAGGCGTTCGAGTGTAAGGACCCATCGGATGTTTTGGTCTTATAAAAATACATTTAAAAGTCACAATACTAAAAATTAACTATGCTAAGTCAAGGCCAGGGCCTCATCTCATTGTGCCCAGCATGCTAGCAACTTAAAATATTAATATAATGTGACCTGTGTCTTTATTTACCACTTCACTGGATACATGAAACTTGCAATATTCACTTAAAATATTAAAATAATGTTACCTGTGTGTTTATTTACCACTTTCATTGGGTACATGAAAAATATGTTATACGACATAATGATAAGTATCTATCTATAAGTAAATTTGTCTTATGCGCTTTTTTATGTAGATAGTGGCAAAAAAGCGTATTGTAATATAAAGCCTACAAGAATTTTAATAAAACCAGAAGTTTCAAAGTAGTTGCAAAAAAAATTGCGGTTAGTACCTTGCTATATCAAATAGAGCGGTGGTGTCTACAACAGCTACATCTAGTCCCGCAAATATGTAGCGACCAATGTTCCAAAAATCCTGTTTTCCGCACAATAATGTCTTATGAAATTTAATACTACATCCGTATATTCGGAACATCATGCTACATACATATACTTTTACGTTGATTAGAATAACAACTTGCAAACCGAGTAAACAACTGAGGCAAGGGATCGACGAAATTAAATAACTTTGCAGCAAGACGATTTATTAGCTAGAAACAGAAAGCTGGGAACGAAATTACAATTGTTGACGTTTTCCCATAACGTAACAGTTTCCAAAACAGTGACTTTGGGTCTCGACTTTCCTCGAGATTGCAAACACGTAACAAATTGTATGAGATTAGAAAAAAAATACACAGCATAAAAACGAATAAAATTTAATTGAAATCCCTCTTTACAACATTAAAACATATTTATATTTTTCGATTTAGATAAACAGCGTTTGATTAAAAACAAACGTACATTAACTCAGGTATATTACCCCAATTCCAGTTCAATGTACAAAAATGCCAACGAGATTGTTTTGTGAAGAAGCTAATCCGAACAAACGAGTAATATCTCCGTTTCATTTGTTATGGCAGAATGAACCAATCGCCCAGAGCAAATAAAGCAGAGTTTGTGAAGCGAAAATAGACAAAGAATCAGATACAGGTAAATAATCCCGCATGAGTTGGGCAGAGGAAGCATTTTCACTATTATCTATAAGGCTGGCTCCGTAGAAGCAACTCGAGCGAAAATAGACATGTTTACTTATACCGAGGAACGCAATGCTTTTTAGTAATATTAAGGTCTAAAAGTACACACTAACGGTTGAAGTTTCCGCAAAATAACTAGCTGTGCTCGTATTTATTCATTTCTAGGAAAACAAGTCATGACGAACCTTTCCCAAAACGAAATCTCGGATGTTTTATATTTTCAAAATATTTTATATTAAACAAACATTAAGTTTTGGTAGTACCTTTTAATAATAAAATTGTAAATACATACATGTATTTCATTGTTAGGTAATATAAAAAGTTATTGATCGCATTTCAAATATTTTTGTATTAACTATGACAGTCAGATTTATATTATATCATAAAGTCTGCCATATGGCAGACTTTAAATATTAAATAACCTCCAATATAATTAAGTTCCATCTAAGTTATTTAAAACTAACGGCTCGCCCTGGCTTCACACGGTGTAATGCATAAAAAAAGACTTATTTCACTCAGTGAATATGCAGCTTTCCAGTGGTGAAAGAGTTTGAAATCGGATCAGTAGTGTTTGTGTAAAAACGTTACAAACATACATACAAAAACACAAATATTTCCTCTTTATGATATTATTATAGGTCCAGATTATGATCGGCTTGGACTCGAAAATTCTTGCCTCTGCCCCAAAAGAGTAGGCAGAGGTAAAAACGAGTACATGCATACAATCAAACACCCTCGATTTTCCGGTTACGTTTTGGCCCATGGAACTGGTGGCGAACCTGTTAATATCTCCGGGCACATTACCAAACTCCGAGGTGCTGGGTGACTTCCAGAAAATGTATAAGTCCCAATAGAACCAATCCAGAACCCAGCGTAACAGTAGTGCCCTATTACCACTATACTACTGAGGTTGTCAAATTTCGAAATAATGAAACAACCGTATATTTCAACTTCAGTTTAATCAATAAAATGTAATACTCGTTATCTTTTCGAACATGTACTAAACTTCGCTCTCATAATTAAGTTTTCCTTAGAATTTAATGAGAATAACTTTACCCAAAGAAACTGGTTCCGTATATGTTTGCAATGTAAGTTCACACACTTGAAATGTAACTTCCACACAGTCAAGTATACTTACACCCATAGAGAATGCTACGGGTTTTCGTTTGCCTTTCGAACGAGGAAAAATATCATCAAAAGGCTTTGATATACGTATTGCTATACGTACTCTCCATGACGTAAAATATTATTTTAAATACTAATATAAATATAACAATCAGTATCTCTTATAATATTTTTAAATCTAGGTATACACAATAAACAGTAATTATTAACAAAATAGCTAGGTCCCTAATGAATAAAAATAGAAGGATCGTAATGTAATTTTCCTCAAACCTAATTATATAAACTGGAGCTTTTCTTTTATATTCAAACTCTATAGCTATTTATAGTACATTTCAGCTATAATCCATTAGCAATAGCTTAATTGATCTTCAAATATTGGAGTATTCACTAAAAATAAAGCATATTTTTATCTTATAAGTTTCTTTATGCCATGAAATGGAACACACACATAAAGTTAAAAATCTTTTACATAATCATCGATACATATTATATAGCACGCCGGTATACGAACCGTATGCAAGCCTCCGCAAGATGGACCGACGATCTGGTGAAGGTTGCGGGCAATCGCTGGATGAGGGCGACTCGGGACCCTACGTTGTGGCATTCTTTGGGGTAGGGCTTTGTCCAGCAGTGGACGTCATTTACTTGACATGATGATGATGAGATTTCAATGTAATTTGTATCAAAACCATTCTCGGTTACGAATAAAAAACTCACTATAAAAATCATGTAACATTCTCGTTATCAAGTTGTAAGAAAACATATCCTATAACTTTTAAATGCATATGGTGGATGATTATTTCACCCTAGTTTTTGTCTTGGAATCAAACCGAGGATCAGGGAATGATAACATAGGGTTTATATTGGATAATAATATAACAATTATAATGCCATTTACGTTGCTCTATAATCGAAATATATTTGCAGCAGGCAGTGACATTTAGTGGTAGATTACTTACACCCTCAAACTCTTAATCGAATATAAAACTTTAATTAATTCCTCTCTTGTATTTATAATCAATAAACAATATTCGATTGATTTCAAACTACTAGAACTTTACCATCAACAAAACTAGAAGTTTCATATACTTTCGTATTCATAACTGAAGTCTGCTTTAATCAGATAGAAACAATAACGTAGAATATAAACGTTTTTTTTTATGTATTAGAAGTGGCAAACAAGCATGCAGTTCACATTGATGTTAAGTGATGACTGCAGCCTATAGACACCTACACAAAGACCAAGGTCAAGATGCAGATGCGTTACCACTCCTGAGGCCTAAGGTGTTATGCCTCTGTGCCGGAAATTACAGGGCCTTACATTACCACCTGGCCGGAACATGAAAGTGCTGAACACTACCATTTATCGGCAAGTATATTAGGTAATACGGTGGTGCCTACGCCCGCGAGCTCCGTCACTGGAGCTCTACCACCAGTAAACGTAGTAAACACGTACGTAGTAATAATAATAACAACGTAATTTTTGAGTTTGAGTTTGAAATAATTACAATAAGACATGCGAATACGCGTATAATCAATATTGGAATTTGCCAGAGTACTATTCTCTCCCGTACATGTGAATTGAACGTCTACTTGACATATTGTTATTAAAGTACCAACTGTGCACGCGCTACGCCCCCGTTAAAGTCCGACTTTCCAATTTTCCTTTTTACCATTGCCTTTACACTCAACTTCTTTATTCATTGTACGTTTTTTCTGGATTAAAATCGCTTCAATGGTCGTCGAGTCCTGCAGTTATAAGCGAACAAACAATGGGACGACGTTGTAAATAAACGAGGATGATTTTTATATAGTTGTGGTCGAATGCGCCGCTATTCACTTCTTTTCTTGTTTATGAAACAACATCATTAAATTTCGGTATTTTGATTTTGTCTATTTTCAGTCTTTTGCTTTTGTGTGAACTTTTCGTGGTGCTATTCCGTAAAAATAGTTTAACATCAAAAGGTAGTAAAATAACGAACGTTGCATATGTATTATAGAATTTGAATGAGATCGTCTCAATGCGGTATCAAAATCACAAATGCGCACATCTCGTAACGCCTTTCACACAAGATTAACGCTCAATTCTTAGGTAAACGCCATTTCAAAGGCTATAAATTTCTCCCCGTGCCTCGTTACACCCGCGAGAACGTAGAAATTTATCGGAAATTAATACGAAAATCTCCAACGGGTGTTAGCAAAACATAGTACGCTATGGAATATGAATCGAATTTATATTAAAGTCATGTAGGTAAATGATTTGTTGTTTTACCTATTAATTATAGTTTGTATTTTTCTAATAACAGCAAGCATATGTGATGGCATCAGTATTAAGTGCCTACCAACTGAAGACCGATTGTAGAATGATAAATTGCATTAGATATTGGCTTAGAATTAAACGGGTATTTACTCTGCAATGTGAGTTCCAAATGACGCTAGAGAAATTTAAATTATATTTTTTTAAGGGTTTTCAAACTAAGGACCACTGGATATAAGATTTTACCACTAAGCTGCCGAAACCTCACATCCGAGCGTCGATTGTTTTCTTTCCCTTTTGATTACAATAGTCTTTGGAGCTGGTGAACGATATTCATTTTTCTTTCGTTTTAAGGGTTCCTTGCATCAAATGAAAAACGTTCTTTATACGATCAATCGAGAAAAAAGTTTTGCGCAATACATTGTGTGATTTTATAAATAAAAGGTCTATTTGTGAGGATTAAACATACATATTACTCTTACCGTGTTACCTATCTATCTTTCTATCTGACGCCAAATCGTAGTGTTCAGCACTATCGTGTTCCAGTTAGATGGTAATGTATGGCCCCGTAATAACTATCACAGAGACAAAACAACTAAGGTCTCAGAGGTGGTAATGCATCTGCATTTTGAACTTTGGTCTTTGTTTGGGTGTCTAAAGGCTGCAGTCATAATTTATCATCAATGTGAACTGTGACTGACCATATGATACTAACTTTTACGCTGCTTAAATAAATACGAAATATCGTTAGACTTGACACTGGCAATATGCATAATAGCGATGTCATTATATTAAAAAAACATGACATTGAAAAACTATATGATCCCTAGCTTCAGAATTTGATGTATGAGGCAGCCATTGCTCTTGTCAAACAATTTACAAAGGAAGAGAGCAATCCGCCACACTACGCCACCCAAGGCAATGACATCAAAGGAGAATGACCGACCAGACACCAGATACTCATAGGTATAAAATATACGAATAATTAGGACTAGATGTTTATTTTTGCTTAAACATTCATAAGTCTTTCACGACCTACGTTAATTCATTATTCTCAAGGGCACATTATTCAATCAGCAGTATTCATCCATAAATAACATTTTGTTACGCTAGACATAAAACGTTAATATTAAATGTTTATTATACGGACTATTATGGGTAAAATAAAAGACATCGCACCTATATTTCCTAGAATTAAAATTCTCGGGGTACGATATCATTAAAAGATTTATTAAAACTGAGTTTCAAATCTCCTGTCTACCAGTAAGTTTCAATTTGTAAACTATACTTTATATTTTATGTAAAGTATCAAATTCTGATCCTTAACTGGTAAGATTGATGATCATGAAAATGGTACTTTCTAAAGTCTTAGAAAGTTTTATTATAGCTAATACTACCATTATAGCTACCCTACATACGTAACGTAACTTCACGCCTGTAATCCTCGAAGGGGTAGGCAGAGGTAAATGCATGCATTCAAGCATACATGTAAACACCCACGACTCGCTGGTTACGTTTTTGGCCCATGTAACAGGTGGCGTGCCTGTTGACATCTCCGGGCACACTACCAAACTTCAAGGTACTGGGCAATTTCCAGAAAATGGAAAAATCCCAATAGAACCAGAGATAAAGGATTTTACACCATTGTCTCTGGTAACCCCCTACCCGGGAATCGAACCCAGGACCTCAGCGTAGTACCACTGCCATACCCAATGCTACCACTAGGCTACCGAGGCAGTACCGTACATACAACAACAATACACAATAAAACTAATATATATATATATATATATATATATATATATATATATATATCTGTAATTTTTGCTTTTCTTCATGTCATTTAGAAGTTGTGTGTTCAAGATTTATGTTAAAATGTAAACAAAAAATATGTACTTAAATACAAACATAAAGTATAATATGTTTCTCAGTGAATTTTAATCCTTTAGTCTTTAAATTAGGTGATAAAAGTTAATTTGAATCTTTTGTCAATTTTCAAGCTTCTTTCAAATTGACTTAACAAAAGGATTTTTTTCCTAAAGGTTTGTCTATTACATTTACATTTGGAGGTTTTTTTTTTTCAATTTTATACTTTACTGTAATAAAACACTTAACTACTAATTTACTTAAGTTTCAAAACATAACATAATATTCCAAATATGATTTATTATTAATTGATCCCTAAAGGATTATCTTAGCCAAAACCCAAGTACAAATTTAATGTAATGTAAACTGGATCGACATTATATTAATAATATAAACAACTCTGCTATTATAATTTGAGATAGAGGTACGGCGGCGGTCTGGTTGATTTTCTATGGAAATCGGTAGAATAGTTTAGTCCAAGATAAAGTTATTGAAAGAAGCTCGAGGGCCAGGATTTACTTATGGCTTCACGTCTGTTTCCATTAAGGTATAGGCAGATACATAAATATGTATTAAAATAATAAACCGCGAATTTACTTTAAGAGAAAAACAACAATAGATGTATTTATATTTTGTGTATACAATGTGTGTACAATGCGTATATGTAAATAATATTATTGTTTATTTAAAATCTATGTACATTGTATATTTATTTTTGTCACTTTACGAATAGAATAATCTACTATATACTGATAAATATATGGTAGATCAGTATACAGTATCGCATAGTAGAGAAATATATGGTGGAAGAGCTCCAGTGACGGAGCTTGCGGACGAAGGCACCACCGCATTACCTAATATACTTGCCGCTAAATGGTAGTGTTCAGCACTATCGTATTCCGGTCAGGTGGTAATGTACGGCCCTGTAATTTCCGGCACAGAGGCATAACACCTTAGGCCTCAGGAGTGGTAACGCATCTGGATTTTGGCCTTGGTCTTGTGTGAGTGTCTATAGGCTGCAGTCATCACTTAACATCAATGTGAGCGGCAAGCTTGTTTACCACATCCAACACATAAAAAAAATTAAATACAAATATTTGGTCAGGACACAAATATTAATATCGTCATTATAAAATAAATAAATAATAAAATAAAATACGCTTACACTCACAGCCCCACATTAGGTATGAACCTGTGTCGTGGGTGCCGTTGTACACATACAACACGTACACAAACACCCAAACTCGAAACAAATATCTGTAGGCCATACATATATTTGTCCCGGTGCGAGGATCGAACCCGCGACCCTTCGAATCAAGCGGTCGCCTCACACCGCTGGACCAACTGGGTCGTCATTATTAATAATAACCATTCAAACTCTAAATACTTATGTATACACGTAGAATTTATAGGTTAGAATCCTACCCCAGAATCTTTTCGTTCATCCAGATATGCTGCTAACCTAATTTTTATGCATATTTATGTATGTATGTAACTTCACGCCAGGTCCCTAACGGGGTAGGCAGAGAGTGTAGAGCGCCAGATATCCCGGTTCTGACAAACCTCTCGATCTGCTCGATCTCTCGAGCACATCCAAGATATAGCGCATTTGTTCTCTGCTCATCTCTTTCAAATACTAATACTTTAGTTTTATCCACATTCAATTGTAAGCCTTTCTCCATACAATCCTCTTTCATGACTGTGACTAGTGCTTGTAGCCCAGATGGTGTAGAGCTAACAATTACCGCATCATCTGCGTAAAGCAGACAGTTCACCACTAAGTCACCCATACGCACTCCCACATCCATCAACTCCACCCTCTGGAGGCATTTGTCCAGATATATGATAAACAACAATAAATTTATAATCTAGAAAATATATATCCACTAGGTTTCCAATCAATATTTTGCCGCAAGTTTTTTAATTTTTTAATATTCAAACCTTATTGATAAGAAATAGGCATTGAAAGTTTTTATATTATGAAATCCTCTCGTACGAAGTCGCGTGCAAAAGCTACATAATTATCTCAAAATACATATTTAGTTTCTAGAAAAAGCTTCAGATAATAATTTGTCTGAACAACGCGTATAATTATGTTTACTATAATCATACCATAGATCTCTTAAATGAAGCTAATTAACGTTGCCGTTGTTAACAGCGATGTAAAATTGAACTAAAAACGAAATTCTATTTTGCGGCGTAAATTTAAAACCATTTTCTAATAATATTAGTAACAAAACCCATGTCTATATTATAAAAAAGCAAAAATTTTTAGATCCAAAATATTTTAAACGTCAATTCCACTTTCAATTATTAACGTAAAACGTTAAAATGTTTAAATTTGTATTAATATTTCCATTTCATTGAAGAAATAACATAAATATCTTTATTTACGTATCAAACATAACAATAATATAATCAGACGAAGAAAAGCAGGTCAATTTGATGATCATAAACAAACCAAACCCATAAAAGAATCGTTTGCAAAGCAAAAAGATTAAGCGAATTTGCTCAATATAAAATATTGGTAATAAGAACATTAGTAGTCGATCTATCGACTCGAGACACGTGCTGGTCGTGAAATAAAATGTTCAATAACATCGTAGCCGTAAAGTGGCTCCGATATCTGTAAGAGGGTGACAACTGTGCACGAAAACTTCGCGAAGGTGCCAATAAGGCAGATATTCCGAACCCATATCCGTTATGTTATCATCCGCTACGAATGTCTACAGCTGTGCTACGACGTAGCTAATTGATGAATTCATTCACGAAATAGACTAAGCGTACTTCTTAGTTGTTCAGCTATTGAATATTCATTTTCGGATATTAAAATATGGGATTTTAAGTCTTTTTATCATAGATCTGATTATTGGATATTTCTAGTGTTTGCTGTTGTTGAAAAATTGATATTTAACAACAATTTCCCGTTAATACCCAGGAGTTGTTTTGTAATTACAATATACAGGATTGCGGTCGACTCATGTTACCACATTTACTAAATTTAAATATTATTCGTTTTCTTATCGTATTGTTTGTTGATGATAATTATAATCATAATAGATGAAACGGTGAAAGAATTGTAAAAAAATATGCATCCACGAAAAACTATCCAAAAAGTCGTTAAATATTTTAAAAAATAAATAAAACCGTTACTATCGAAGAATTATGTTAGTATGTACATTTATTAGTTACCTCCCACACAGTAATCCTTTCTTTGTTCACTTCATTTGTAAATATAATCTCATTTTTACACCAACAATCAACTGTTGACAGTTTATTAAGTCTCAAAAAGTTTATTAATTGAATTCGTTCATTGGATACATTGAAATAACAAGTTGAAATATAAGTCACAATCCGAGCGTGCGCGAGTCATCTAGACCGGCTTGACTCTGCGTTCACTACAAAGGACAACGTGAATGTGGCAATGCCCGCCCGCGGATGCCATAGGCGTCCAGTCGCGGTGGCTGCTGCTCACCGACTGACGTTGGTGTCCACGACACATCTGCATTTAAGAAGCCGCTATCGTTATGCGACTAATCGATTGGTCGGAGCGAGTAACACTGTCTACTTTCTCGCTCCCAACCTTCTCCCTCGAATCGCGCAGGCGCCCCTGCTACTCATTCTCTTTTAAAAGTGGCGGAAAGTAAATAAACTCATACGAACTGTTTGTTAAGAGAACAGAAGATTTGTTGGAATCTAAAAAATATGTGTAACACGAAAATACTTTGCTGATAAAATTACTTTTATATTTTTTTGGATAGAATTTATTTCTCATATATTTCTCGTTTGGTGTTAGGGAAAAATATATCTTTTGTCTTAGACGGTGCCTACTAAAGCACGACAAAATGTCACTTGTTGCGCTGCGACTTTGTTCCGGCGATGAAAAGCCACGCAAGCCATTGCACGCCATTCCTATTTGTTATTTATACGGCAAACAATTAAAATTAGTGCACGCTAAAACTTTAGCACTTTCCTAAGGCATCGCAGTAATGATATGTCCTTTTGAGTTAAATTACAGTGTTTTATATTTGCCAGTAGCCATCACCTACTCTGGACCAATACCATGGAATGGTAGATGGATAAGATAATGTAGTGATGGCATACATCGCATGCGTTGCTATGCTATATGAGAGAAAACGATATTGGTCGCTTTATGTAATGAAAGTGGCAAACAGGCATGCAGTTCACATTGATGTTAAGTGATGACTGCAACCTATACACCCACATAAAAACCAGAGGTTAAAATGTAGAAGCGTTACCACTTCTGAGGTCTGCCTCTGTGCCAGGGCCGTACATTACCACCTGATCGGAACACTATAGTGCTGAACACTACCATTTAGCGGCAAGTATATTAGGTAATGCACCTATGCCCGCGAACTCCGTCACTGGAGTTCCACCACCAGTAACCCTATTGTCTATAAGTGCAAAAGAATTCATCCGCCGTGCAGTCAGTATACCGAACAATGGTAGGTAGTCAAACCATTCAAAAACATATCATACCGCTACTGCGATTGGTAATCCACATCCCAAAGGTGGCAACTATGGCATTTTTTCCCCCAAGTTATATACAATACCCTTGTAGCATCTTTTGGAAAGGTTTTTGTTCAACTGTGGACGTTTCTCCGCAAAAGTGATAAACATTATGCAAAACTTGACAACAAAGCACAAAGATTCAAACATAGAAAAGGACAACGTTGATATATAAAGAGGAGAACTTGACTATTTACGATTGAATAAGCAACCGATATTTCCACAGTCCACCAGTACGATGCAAAGTATTCGACCTATCGATATATGTAACGTGCGGAACTGAATGGTAAGAGTAAAAATATAAAACTAAGCATAAATCATATGTTTTGTTTCGTTTAGTTTTGAGGACCAGATTTTTAAACCAAGTTTCCTTTTAAAATATGAACCGCAAGTTTACGCTGATACTCTGATACAACATTAATCTAAAAACGCTTTTTCGATCTATTTTGTGAATATGTATCAAACTGTATTTGTTTTATCAGCGAAAGTTTTCTTTTTTTTTTGGCATGAACGTAACACTGGAATGGAATGTCACTGTCACTGGAGCTACCACCAGTAATCTCATCCGAGGTTTGTGGTCTAAATACCAGCTTGGTCCCCTTGACTCGTAATATTTAGGTGAAAAATTTACTTAGAACAGATGCGTTTGTTATGGATATGAGATTATTGGTCCTCTCCTCTAAAGCTGTAATAACAAGGGCCATAAATTAACGTCAAAACAAATGTGACAAACAAGAATTAGCGAGATCGGTGCAGCCGTCCTCAAATTTTTGTGTTTAGCAACCACAGATAGCAACACATTTCGAGATTCATTTCTATTTATATAGATGTTCAACATACTTAAATTAAAAACTCCTAAGTAAATTATTAAGTACCGTTACTGTGTAGGTTTTATTCGATTCGAAATATTTTTAGATTGTCACGATGTAAAATTTTGATGAATGTCACATTTTATGAGTGTTTTCCTCTTTAAATATAGGTTGGGGAAAAATTTTCTTCGCATTTTTTATGATAATTCAAAACATTTTTTAATATAGTTTGTTTAAATTTAACTAAAGTATGTATGTACCATTTTGTTCGATAACCTTTTGCCATCTTGTAGGTAGGGACATGATCCCATTGCTATAAAAATTTTGGGACTTCTCATCAAAATACCGCGACAAGTGGATTTGGCAGTCCTCTCGTGATGTTAACCTAACATTGCATAAAGAATTCTGAAGAGACCGAAACAGGTGGAAATCTGATGGTGCAAGGTCAGGACTATACGGCGGATGCATTAACACCTCCCAGCCAAACTCTCTTAATTTTTGCTGAGTGGCTATAGATGTGTGAGGTCTAGCGTTATCATGACGAAACACCACACCCCTTCTGTTGATCAATTCCGGCCGCTTTCTCTCAACTTCTTGCTTTAATCTCATCAGTTGTTCGCAGTAGAGTTCAGAATCGATAGTCCTGCCTGGTGGTAATAGCTCATAATTAATAATGCCCTTCCAATCCCACCACACACACAACATCACCTTATTGCGAGTTAACCCGGGTTCGCCACAGTCTGTGAAGCCTGACCGGCCTTTGACCACGACCTTTTTCGCACGTTCTTGTCGTACGTGATCCACTTTTCATCACCAGTTATCAGCTTCTTCAAAAATGATTCGGTTTCATTACGTCGTAATAAAGAATCACAAATGAGTACACGGTTCATTAGGTTTCTTTCAGTGAGCTCGTGAGGTACCCAAATATCGAGCTTTTTTTTGTACCCAGCTTTTTTAAAATGCGCTAAAACTGTTTTGTGATCAATTCTCAGTTCTTCAGCTACGTCGTAACTATTGATATGTCGATCTTGCTCCACTTTTTAAAAAATGGGATCCATTTTATCCGTAATAGGGCGACCAGAGCGAGGTGCATCTTTGACATCAAAATTTCGGGATTGAAAACGCTTAAACCAAATTTGTGCTACTCTCACAGATACTGCACTAGGTCCATAAACATCGTAATTTTTTTTCGCGGCTTGCGTTGTTTTTTTACCTTTTTCGTAGTAAAATTTTAAAATGTATCGAATTTATTCATTAGATTCACTCATCTTGACAGTACGAAAAACAAATGAAAATCACACATTTGCCTAATTTGAATTTGGAATTATGTTCTTTAAAATTTTAACTTTCAATGATACCAAAACCAGCCAGATACAAATACTACAGCCAAAGAGATTTTATTACAAGTTCATACATACTATAATGCGAAAAGACTTTTTCCCCAACCTATTATAAACACTATAATTTACTTACATTAGTAATTAAACACGAAAACACGAATTGTTATTGGAAAGAAATACAACTGTCTCATCAATGAGTGGTACCTACACAAAAAAATATACCTAATTAGCTGAAATACATAAAATTATCAGCGGCTCGACCAACAAACTACCTAATTAAAACAAGGTATCTTTGTCAAGTTTTCTATGCTTACTTTCATCTAGAAGGGTTTTCTTTCATTAATTATTGTGCTTTGAAAATCTGACGACCCATTTATCCAAACGGTGTACTCGTATTACAACCGCTTGATTCGAGGGTCACGGGTTCGATGCTCACATGGGGACATATATTTGTATGGCCTACATACATTATTTGTTTAGGGTCTCGGTGTATGTGTAACGGCACGAAAAACTCGGATTTGTACCTACCTAATGTGTGGTATAAACGTGTTTTAATTTTAATTTTGGCCTGAAAATTATTGACGTAAGTACATACAAATTCTGTTATGTATGTTACTTAATATCAAGCATTAGCTTTATATTTTACAACGTAACTTTCTGAATTCAAATTTAATAGCATACTCGACATCATTGGAACAAAAACATGCAACATAAAATTTAAAATAAAAACCTACACAGTTTTTGTGATTTTAGTTTGTATCAACATATATTTATATAAGTCAAAACTTTATTGCTTTCATTAATTTTACTTCAATATTTAAAAAAAATCAAACATTAAATGATGCAAAATACTTGTCAAAATGAAGTCTGAGTCGACAGGACGTCAGCTGTATCAACCCCACGGCTGATAAAGTAAATTTTAGCTAAGCTGGCTAATATTTATTCGATGAGGATTAATATTCAGGAAATTATGTATTTAAATGGTATGCAAATTATTTTAGTTTTGAACAACGATTAAATTTACAGTAGGAATATATAGAAGACATATAAAGACTTACCCCCTTATTCATAAACGTACATTAGATACGTTTTAGCTATAGAATGCTTTGTCTTTGTCAGTTGCATTGTCAAATGTGTAGGATAGAAAAAGACAAAGGAGAGATTAGCAACATTTTAGCTAAAATACGTTTATGAATAAGGAGATAGGTCAATATTCATTATTATTGCTGTTTCGTGATAGTCTCTAGTTTATTGGGTTCTGTATCCTACAAGGAAAAAACGGAACCCTTATAAAATGACTCGTGCGACTGGCTATGTGTCCGTCTGGCACAACCATTTGCCCCGAAAGTAGCAGGCTGAATTAGTTAGTACAGTAGCAGTAGAAATTTGGTATAAATGTAATCAGTGACATGCAAGTATAACATAAATAAATGAATTTTATATAGAGGCCTACTGTCTGAAGTTTTTGGCTTAGAATGGCTGGCATTTCATCAACATCACATAAACGATTAGTGAGCGTAAGTGATAAGAACAATTCTGAAACGTAGTCACATCTGAACCATAACCAAACTGTTGTAAACGGGGTATTGTCAGGGTGGGGTCAAAAGTCTTAAGAATCGGCGTGCATGTATGAAGAGAATGATGAAGGTAGAATAAGCACGGGAGGTTTGTCATGACCGATGATATAGGATATCTGGCGCTCCACACTCTTTGCGTACCCCGTAAGTGACCTGGCGTGAAAACACATACATACATACCACATGACAGTGCCACGATATTGCCACGACATTTCCACGATAACGCCACGGTACCACGATATTTCTCTTAAACAATTGTAGCATAGCGTTTCTTTGTGATAACGAAGCAGTTTTGGATTGACTTTTGTTTAGTGCTAACAAAAATTACAACATAATAAATTGAAAACGGATAGATTAAAAAAAATAGATAGGAAATACACAACACATATTTTTAGTATACAAAAAGATAGATGAGTGATTTCTTCCAAACCCTTACCTAATTACAAATCTATATTAAATTTGTATCATAATACACATAACATTTTGTCAACTGTTCCTCTGGACAAACATAATTTCAGTCACGAACAAATAAAATATTACTTCGCTACTTCTCGTATAAAAATAGTACAATACTAAATAAATAACAGACCGATTAATCTGATATAGACATAGTCCCTCTTTCAAATGATCTTAGGAAAATGTATAGGTATAGTTAGGTGCCATGTTTATGACGATAAAGGTACTCACCGCAGAAGTGCTATCGTAGTTTATAATGAGATTTTCTCTTTTATGCTCCCCAGCGTACTGGGTGGATTGGATATAGAACGATGTAAAAGTTATATAACACTCAATAATAAAATTTTTCTTGGGGCTGGTTTCGCAGACTGATAACTTTTTAAAGACAAATAAAATTTATGTTCGGACACGGTTTCTAAACATTAAGATTATTGTTTGCATATTTTTTTCCTGAGACAAATATATTGATTTAAATAAGGCTAAATATATAAAGCGCTCATTGTGGCGGTCTTACAAAATGACTTATATGGTTTCCTAATAAACTTTGGAAGTAATGCTTAATTTTATTTTTGATGATAGTAGCAAACTAGCAGCAGCATAGTGTGGTAAGTGCATCATACTAGTCAAAAACGAAAACAAATGAGCACACTACTTTAAACCATCATGGTTCAAAGTAGAGTGCTCCTATTGCAACGTAAATTGTGAAGCTAAATTTTGTTGCTTTTTTATACTATAGCATATAATTATAATGAAACTAGATATTTATTTACAATACAAGTTAGATTCGTGCAATAAAAGGTCATGGTACGCATGTTTTAAGAAACAATGCCTAAAATTTTCAAATTTTGTTACCTTTGGTCTACATAATGCATAAGAGCATAAATTCTTACCTAATATGTGATTGTACGATTTTTTTTAAACGTCTGATTTATCGTCGTTCGATTTGTGCAACTGTAACAGTGTTAGATTTTTTAAAAACTAAGTACGCAAGGCTCGACCTTTATATACCATTCTCTCATCACACAAAAAAAACTAGAGGGCTCTTCCCGAAATCCTAGAAAGTTAAAATCTGCCAAACTAGGGTTTAGTACAAAAATAACAAAAAATCTGTAACTTTCGGGTTGCAAATCCGGAAAAAAGGGAAGCAAGTCTGCATAAAAAATAAAACCACCACGATACTTCCCAAAGTCCTAGAAAGCTGAAATTTTGTATGCAAGGAAGGATTTGAACACAAACCAATAAAAATAAGAAAGACATTTTCACCCTTCCTCCCCCATAAAGGGAGGGGTAACTTTCATAGAACTATTGCATCAACCATTATACTTTGTTCTTTACCATAAGTTCATGGAGTGTGTTTGTGACGGTCATATATTATCACCAACATGTAGTTTGTAAAGATCTAACTGTTCATGAGATTTATAACTTTTAAGCAGTAAAAAAGTTAAAAGTGTTGACTCTTGGCAAACATTAAATGTTTTAGCTACGATTATCTTACTGGTGGTAGAACTCCAGTGACGGGGCTCACGGGTTTAGGTACCACCGCATTACCTAATCTACTTGCCGCTAAATGGTAGTGTTCAGCACTGTCGTGTTGCAGTCAGGTGGATTACCACTGGAAATCACAGAGCCTTACAAATGTAATTTCCGGCACACAGACATAATACCCCAGGCCTCAGGAGTGGCAATACATCTACATCTCTGGTTTCATACAGATGTTTATAGGTTTTTTTTTAGGCAACAGAATTACTTACCATCAATGTAAATTGTATGCTAGTTTGCCACTTCATGATTTTAAAACAAAATTCAAAAGTATTTTTAGAGAGATCAAGTATTAAATATTAATCACTATCTACAGTCGCGCTTTCATTTGATATAAAATTAAACAAGCGACTATGGTTCTAATGACGTCATTAAGCGAGTGCACGACCTAAAAACTATCTACTATATTTAGATTCAACAATACAGAAACATTTAATTAATAGAAATGGAACTATTGCTCCATATACGAGTATTAACTTGGGACACACGTGCCTAGCGTTAAATATTAATTGGATTAATTAATTTACATTATCATATCTATCTATACATAATATTATAAAACAATGTCCCCCGCGGAGTCTGTTGATCTGTCTGTTCGCGATAAACTCGAAGACTACACTTTTCATCATCGTGAATCATACTTTTCATTTCACCGACAGATTGAGTGATTAATGTGTTTATAAATTATAATTCAGTATTTTATAACATTGCACATAGTCTCACATATATCGCACAATTGCTTTATCATCAAAAGAAATAATTTTATAAGCGCATCACTCAACGTAAGATTCTAACGTAACATCACGCTTATATTTGCAGTTACCTTTGCCTACCAGAGGTAAATGCATTCAAGTTTACATGGCAACACATACGTTTCGTCACTAACGTTTTTTTCTACGTAATGGGTTATCTAGGTTAATGTCTATATGGTAATGGCCTACCATCTCTAAACACGTTACTAAACTTCGAGGATGGCTCTGTAAGATTCAGGAAAATCCAATACCCAGGCGGATATCAACGCAGTAGTACCCAAGAATTGAAAACAGTTTTACTTAACAGATTAGTTGTCCCATGAATCACATATGAGCATGCATTGTTAAAGCTGTTGTGTTTACAATTGGACAGGGAATGAGTTAAGTGTAGGTATATTCCAAATATTGCACGTCAAGATAGATAACATTTTTTTTCGTTACATTTGCATCTGAAGGTGTCAGCCGTATGTCACGGCCGGGGTCGGTACTTCGACTGGCGAGCTCTTAACATTTAGCCGGGAGCTGTATCAAACGACGCGGAAATTCCCACTTACTCTCTGATTGCCACACTACAGGGGTTAATGACATTGTTGATTCGGTAGGCCGAATACATTTTATTTTGCGCATTTATGCTTTACCACATTTTCCTTAGATGCCAGATTAATTCCAAATGTTCCATTTGACTATCACAAAGTCTCATGTCAGAAAAACCCAAGAACCTAGGTGACTTGTATATGATATGTGATATCGTGAAACACGTGTATAATTTTATAGGAATCAAGTTAAAATGTTTCGTAGCTTCGGCTTCCCATAACGTGCTTCAAAATAAAAAAGTGACCGTTTAAGAGGACATTGTAATCATTTCAAGATCAAGATCGATGGTTGCATTGCACTATAACATGGGAAGATGCGGCGTCGAACCCCCGGAAGCCTCCGCCACACTGAACGGACATTTCATGGTTCATCATCCATGGCGAATTTTGTCGCATATAAATTTGAGTAATCGATCTTCACCTTAGTGTGCCTGTTATAACTTATTCATATGAAAGAACACACTGTTCTTTTAAATTCATAAGATATATGTATAGTAAGAGGCAGTAGACAATAGTATATAGGACCATCCATTTAATACTACAGATCTTTATTGATCGAAGTGTCCCAGTACAACAGCCGATCCCTAAATGAAAGAAAATGTATCGGCGTTTCGACGCAGATGATTGGCAACTGAGTAACTTGGCTACCAACCAAATTCGCATCGCTAGCTAATGTCATTTATCGCTAAATTATATCATTCATATACATGTTATATTTTATTTCGTAACTTCCATACATTACCATGCGCGTGACTAGAATGCAGCACTGACACTGAATTTCCGCCTGACACACAAAATAATAAATAGTCGTAGAAGTCAATAACCAACACTAATAAGTAAGAGACGTCGCGTCGTTTTGCTTATTGTCAGATGTGATATAGTTTTTCTTTAAATAAATATATTTCACAAGCATGTTTTAATGCGAAATAATATAATACACAATTATTAAGGGTAAAAGCGACTTCTGTACGATATTCAATAAACTGCAAAGTCTATTATATCGGTTGCCTAACTAGCATAGTCTGGCAATAGATGGCGCTGCTGCCACCATAAGGCAATGCAATAAATGTGAAGGAAAGATTTGACATATCGGGCAGGATTTCGGTAGCTCAGTTGGAAGAGCGGCTGGACTAGATTCCCTGTGGCCGCGAGTTCGAGTCTCGCCTGAAGTCAAATTTGTCTTTCCATTTTTCTTTAAATAAATATATTTCACAAGCATGTGTTAATGCGAAATAATATAATACACAGTGATATAGTTAGTTATTGTTTCTAGTGATATAGAGTAGCCATCGACCAAATAATTATATGGTCGATGGCAGTCAGAAATGAGTCTGGTTCGGCTGAAAATCATTTAATTAAGTAGCACGTGCATTCAACTCGCACATGTAATAAATAGTTTACGGTCTATGGTTAGGTTGAATACTCTAAACAACATCAATTAGATGTGTCAGATATACGTGAAATCATCATACGGTCTACAAGCCGAAATATCACTCGTAATTAATCGAAACTACGGAAACATACCCATTGTATTGGAGCTGCGTGCTTTCAACTAGCAAACTGTAGCTATATATACCTCTGTATAATATTATAATTGGTAATGGTAATACTTATCATTATGTTGTTCGAAATATGTTTTTGGAAATAATAAAGGTATAAGATAGGTTGAGAACAGCATATATGATATTTTGCTCAAGCCATTAAGTGTATCAAGACATTCCTCACTATTTGTACATAGTATCAATTACTTGTGGATCTTAGATCTTAGTTTAGATCCTGTGAATTCCTAGATGAAGATCTAGATGCCGTTAGTCTTACGAGCAGGTACGTATCCGACTCTGCAGTGAACATACGTCATTTATATGTATATTGCATAACTAACGTACGTTTTCGTGTAGTTATAATAACATCGCTTCCCGAAAAGATATGCGATGTATTTCGGATTTACACACAAACGTTAAAAACTGACAAAGTGCGTGTCGGGACATGCGCAATGTACGGTTCTGTTTTCCAACTAAATCATAAGTTGATCGACTATTACCTACTAGTAAAGTAGTAAATTAAGGCGCCGGGACGTGACGACCCTACCGCCTTCTAGTGGAGGAGAACTCTTCCGCTAACGCAGTCAGTCAACCGAACAATAGCGGTCAAACGATCCCAAATAGAGTGGTAATAAATACAACAACTGCGATTGCCAATCCGCCTGCCAAGCGTGGCGATTATGGCATGTTCTTCTGGGCGCAGAAAGACGTTTACAAAGTCGCCTCTTTGTGGAAGGCTTTGTCCAGCAGTGGACGTCTTTCAGCTGGTGTGATGATGTTGAGCTTGCAGGGGTAGGCAACAAAGCATTCCCTAATCCTTAATGCTCTGTTGTCTACCCCCGCAAGCTCTATCACTGGAGTTCTACCACCAATAGAAATAGAAAATATGAAAACATAAAATGAGATTATTCTAGGACAGCGTACTTTTAGACGTAAGAATAACTTGTTAGTGAGAGCGAGTATTATGATTTAAAAAAATCTAAATACTTAACAAAGGAAATCATTTCGCCGGTATCCATATTATATGTATAATACATTGAATAAAAACTGAATATAATAACTACGGACACATGGTAATGAAAATACAATGAGGAAAAATGAGCCATAAATACGTTCCTGGAGGTCCAAAATACATTTTGTTTCGCTTACAGACATTAATCCTATAGTTTTCGACAACATTTTAACAGATCACTGGTATTAGTAGCGATGATGTCATGCGCTCATAGTGCCTCAAAGCACTTCTATTATCTTTTTATTCATATTCAGTGTTATAATTAGTATAAAACTTGTCAAAACCTAAACTTTGCACATACTTCGTAAATTGTCTATTTCAAACTTTCTTATACTAACAAGCATTCTTCAAACAGACTGTAATTTTCAAGAAAATAAGCTGAATGTATACTTACACGGCTTTTATTTTATTATTAAATTCAATACCTTTGTTTCTTTAAGGCCTTATAGAACATAACTACAAACAGGATACAAATATATTTATCACGGAAAGCGAAAAAACGAGTAAAGTTCGTTGTAGTCAACACTCTGCTAACATGGTTTTATATAAAAAAAACGAAATAAGCTTCCGGCTTGATGTTTCACATCTTCAAAAGCTTCTAGCTCGGGAACATTATAATTCGTAAAGAAAAACTTTTATCAATAATGTCATTACATTTAAAAAACCTGCAGATCTAGAGTTTGAATCTTCGTTACCCTAAAAATTCAAACTACATTAGAATTGTTATATATCACAGAGAAACAAAGGAACGAAAGTAAGTATAGCGTATATTATATATCCAATTACATAACAAAGGGGAATAAAGCTAATACCAAATGTAATAAAACACTAAACTTGTTCAATCAAGCATGCCTAGTGCGAAATCGCTCTGACTGGGAATTTTGCGCAGCTCGATTTTCCGCCGGCTTATAGTAAATAAGAAAATTCATCCGAAAAGCGCCGTTAAACGTAATCGAGCGTTGTGGAAAGTATTAAAGAAGCAGACGCTATATTGCATAAGTTAAGATGTTACAATGAAAACTTTGAGTGTAACACCAAGTGTGCACAATTCCTTCTTGGCGAAATACGTCCCGGCCATCAAGTGAATTACTGTTACATAAGTACACTGTCGTACTTCTCGTACTTCGCCAATGCACGGTGTACGGTGATATCAAATTATACTGCCAAGTTATGCGATGATGCCGGAGAGGACGCCGTTTATCAAAATCATCTCGACTTCGGTGCAATGAGCCATATCGAGCAATTTTACTCGCTGTTTTTAATGTTTATTGGTATTTCTACTATTTAGAAACAGTTTTCGTCGATAGCTATCTTTAATGTGTAAGCGAAATTATTGAAATCAATCGAAAATGGTTACTTACTTACTTACTAGTGGAAGAGTTCCAGTATCGGAGCTTGGGGATGTAGGAGCGACAACTAATGTATGTGTCCCCAAATAGAAGTTTTCTGCGTTATCGTGTTCCGGTTAGATGGTACGAAGAACATATGGCTCTGTAATATATATAACAGAGGCAAATCAACTTAAGAAATAAATAAAAAATAAGGCCTATGAGGCAGTAAACATTTTTCGATGAATGCAAAATCTTATAGACATTCTTGGATGTATTGGTGTGGTTAAACTCAATAATTCAAAAGTATATTATACACAATTGATCTTACTAACAACTAATCTTACAAACATCTAAGCCAGTGATTCCCAAAGTGGTCTATATCGACCCCTGGGGGTCTATAACAACGTGAAAGGGGTCTGCGAGAGCGAAAAAAAAATTGAGGGTCCATGAAATGAAAATGGGGGTCCACGATAATGGATCTCGACACATACACTGATAGTACCAATTTACTTACATCATACCAGTGATTCCCAAAGTTGTCCATGGAGACTCGATAGGCGTAGGCGTGAATAAAAATTGGAAATATGGGCATGTGATATAAATGTAGCAAGGACGGGGGTCCACAGAAAAAACCAGAAAAAATTGTAAAGGGTCTACAAGAAAAAATAGTTTGGGAACCTCTGATCTAAGCAAACTCAAGGCGAAAGTGAAGTTAATTTTATAAAATTCAATAGCATGCCGAAACGTCAAAAATATCACCGAATTACCCACTTTTGTTGTACATGAAAAATGGGAGTAAACAATCGCAATTTTACATTCCGACGGTGGCCGAGATGAAAAACATTTTTGTTTACAAAAAAAGTTATGAACGAAAACATCAAATAGGTAGTAGATCTAAGATTGCGCTCCGTCGCAAAAGGTATTTCGTTTGTTAAATATTTTATTAAACAAAAAAGAAAAGCACTCCCTCAATCTTGGTAAGACAGATCTTGTTCAGAAATCTTTGTTTTTGCTGTTGATATTTTTGCTGGCGCTGTATGTAACTGTAAGTTTGTTTCGCTACATTTAATCAGAGAAGCTCGTTCGCTACATTTCATTAGTGCCCTCTCCCTCTTCATCGCCAATATTATTCTGTTGTAGTTTATAGTTTCTAAGTACATTAATTAATTTATGTTATTGCTTTGGGTAGGGCGGGGTTTTCCAGTACATAAATCGATTCTAAGTAGGTACTAGGTAGGTAGGTTATTGTAACTAGAGGTAAATTGAAAGAATTCGTAGACATTTAGACATATTTTATTTGTTGCCTAAGATATGCTCGTCCTTTTGAGACTCTTTTTGGGATTTATACCTCAAAAAGAAAAAAGCAGAATCCTTATAAACTCACTCATGCGTCTGCCTAGACAGGCAGACGCATGAGTGAGCTTATAAGGATTCTTGTTTTCTCTAAAAGTACTAGGCCGATTGGAATGTAGTACACACATGTGTTTACATGTGTGTACTACAGTCCAACTTTCTTAATTTTAAACATATATTCAAGGAGAACATTGACACATTTGGGGAATAAATTAGGAAATAAAAAAACAGTTTTTCAAACTTAACGTATTTTAACACAAGCCTATAACATTCGTAGACATATAGATTACAAAACTATATATTTTTTATAATTTTTACGTTACTAATTTTAAAATTATTCAAGAAGATAATCGACCATTATCTCCCCCTTTCCATAGATTTTTTATTTAAATAAAAAAGGTTAAGTAAAAAATTATGCACCATTTGAAAATTGTTAAATGACGTCATAACTGTTAACATTAACTGTAACTGGCTGAGTTGCGTTGGTTAATGATAAAGTTAACCTCAATAATCATCGGATGATGAAAAAAATTATGAAAATGAACGCTGGTGCATCATTTCGCAGTCATTGTTAAATTTCATTTAATATACGCTAGATAAATCCGAAAAATTGTTTTATTTCAATGAGTGTAGCTCGCGATAACCTAAGACCAAACTATTGTCAAACTTAATGTACTGTTATTGTTCTTATATTTTGGTGCAACCGAACCTTAAACAATAATCTGTACTTTTCTATACAACCTATTATGTATAAAGTTATGAAACAATTCACCGATTACATGTACTACAATCTCTTCCTTTCCAAACAAATGTTACTAATACTATCTAAATATTCCTCTTACTACCCAAACAAACATCTACCTTCAAGTTAAATCAATACACATTCATGTTTATTATTATTGATAATGTTGAATTATATGTACTCAGTCCTAATTACACAGTTGGGATATATTCAAACTATTACATCCATATTAGAGCAGTTACATGTTAACATAATCGTCTACCAGAATAAACAAACACTATTGATCGATATTAACCCATTTTTTTTCTGATGTTTTGAAAATAGTATTCAAGACTAGTTTACAATGATGGTAAATAAATGTTGTAACTTTGTCGTATGTTCTATTTTAAAAAAAGGACATGTGCGAGACGGGCTCGTGCACGAAGGGTTTCGTATCATTATCTAGAAGCAAATGCATAAAAAACAAGTTTTTGGATGGAAAATTAAAAATAAAATGAACGTTTAAAACATAACACTAAACATTTATAAGGCCCTAAAATATTCATTTTATTTAATAGCATTATTGATTTTCAAAAGAACTCGGTTAATGAATACATACTAATAATTGAATTATAACTTCTGTGAATAATTCAAGCGTCTATTTACCTTACCGTTATAAATTTCGAGCAAAAATATTACGTTTACTGTATGGAAGTCCCCCTGTACATATGGGCTGAACTTATTTACACTTGGACATTCTTAACGAGTAAGAGACTAATCTTAATAGGAATAGAAATCATTAATCATAATTTTTCAGAACGGAGACTACGTTCTTCAATATTTTTTAAATAAAGGGATTACCCAAACTTTTGAATAGCTTCAAGCGCTTTAATATGTGTAATTAATAAAAATGAAGATATTTACCGGTTGTTTCATTTGCTTTCAAAACTAATGTCTGACATTAATATTGTGAGGTGTAGGAAACAGCTGTGAGTTGTAGAGTTAGTAATAATAACAGATCTAAGTAATACTGACGTATCCTGCACTACAACATTCTTTGTCTGGTATATAATATCCGGGGTGGACAGTCCATACCTGTGTCTACAAGATAAGATTTTTATCTTCGAAGATGCATTTCAAATTATCTTTTATTTGTATAAATTAAGCCTGGATTGCACCAAGATATTTGTTAATGTTAGTAACATTTCACATCCTTCTCTAACTTTAACAGATTTCTTTAAGTTAGAGAAGAATGTGATATGTAACATTATTTTTTAACTTTAATAAATATCGTGGTGCAACCCAGGCTAAGTGTAACTACATAACTTCACACTGATATTATTCGAAAGGTTGTCAAATCCTAAAAAACGAGCAAATCCTCGCTCATACATTTAACGACCCGATTAGTCCAACAGTGTGTGATGACCACTTCATTGGGTTTGATCCCCAGTATAGGTATTTGTTACTACTACTGGGTTTGGGTGTTTGTGTATGTGTACAACGGCCCCCACGACACAGGTTTTACACCTAGTGAGTGTTGGTCCAAGAGATACTGAACCCTCCGAGCACCGTTGGCCCTGTAAGGCTGGAAATTTTTGTAGGGATAAATCATAACACGCCAAGTACAAAAACCATCGCCTCAGCCAAGGATCAGCCAGTCACTTCACGAACACCACATTTTTGAAAATGTAAAAAAAAAAACTTGAACCTGTAAGGCTGAAATTTTTATATGATTTAGTTTAAATATAGGTAAGTTTTTAAACAAATTTACAGGCGATTCCGATGAGCACAAGTGCCTGCCAGGCGAACCGAAAGGTGTGTTGTATGGGAGCCCCCCTTTGGTGTTCACTTTATTTTTATTTAGTTATTTATTATGAAAGGTAATATAAAAATCAATATTCTGTGAAAATTTTAAGAGTCTACCTGCTACCGTTATTAATATTGAGCAAAAATACAAAAAAACACGTTTATTGTAAAGTTTAAAAACGTAATTTTTAAACTTTTTTTTTTGTACGGAACACTTTATGCGCGAGTCCGACTCGCACTTGGCCGATTTTTTTTATGCTATCCAGAACCGCCTGTTATTGAACCTACTTACTTCAAATATCTTAGACAAACACCTATATAAATTACAACTTTACAGAAGAAAGTTTATTTTAATTCATACATACATATAGCACACCTTTCGGTTCGCCTGGCAGGCACTTGTGCTCATCGGAATCGCCTGTCAACTTTTTTTTAAACTAATCTATATTTAAACTAAATCATATAAAAATTTCAGCCTTACAGGCTCAAGTTATTTTTTTTTTTTTTACATTTTCAAAAATGTGGTGTTCGTGAAGTGACTGGCTGATCCTTGGCTGAGGCGATGGGTTTTGTACTTGGCGTGTTATGATTTATCCCTACAAAAATTTCCAGCCTTACAGGGCCAACGGTGCTCGGAGGGTTCAGTATCTCTCAGTCTATGTGGGGAAGTGCGTGTAAACATGTTTTATGTATTTTGTTATTAAGTATTTATGTATTAGATAAAATGTAAAGAGAGGTGACCCTGTTAATCTCACATTTTTTGACGGTTGCTCCTGAGAATTGTCGTCATCACTACATATTATAAAGTAAAGTCCCCCTATTTTCTCTGTCTGTATGTATGCGCTAATCTCGGAAAGTTGTGATCGAATTTGGTCCTGTTTGAAATGTTGGTAAGAGGTTTTTTTGAGGAAAATTTATATCTATCATTTATCAATACCGTACTTACATTTGTCACAGAAGTCGGGCGCGTCCCCACAATAGAATAAATGCTACTAATAATCGAAGCTGAACTGAAGCTATTCAACAAATTGATATACGGTGAAATATCTAAAAAATCTAAGAACTTCATACCGCCGTAAATTACCTCCCCAAAACCATAATAAGGCTGTACACTAGCAACAAATTTGCAACAAAGCCCCAAGGGTATGTTTATGGTATTTGAGATACACGGTAAACACGAGGGTGGTAACCCCATATGAAAATACAAACATTCTCGTTTACTTTGACAATAACTAAAAAAACAAATTCGATTAAGGTTGAAATGCAAAAAATACGAACGAACCACCCATTCGTCTTTCCCACCCGACACATCGCTGGTTGTTATTTTCGAGCGGAGGAAGGAACTAAAATCAAGCGTCCGGGCTAAAAGAAAAAGGGGAAAGTCATTATAAATAACTCGACGCGCACATGTTTCCCGTTAGAAGGGAAACAACCAACTAGTTTGCTAGTTTCAGACCCATCCGGAGCTTAATCATAAACTGCACTTGATTTTCTCTTATGATGTACAAAAACCTTAGAACTTCATTTTACTTTCAGGATGTTATAAAAAAATACTTTAATGCGATAAGTATATGGGGTGTTAAGTGTTGTTGTGTTTTACAATTCAACATGGAGAAACATTAACATTCACAACAAATTCATCAATAAAATACATAACAAATGGGTTTAATGCTTAAATAATGAAATCAAAACATAGAACAATTAAACAGAAAATATCAATATTGCCCGGAATATAATTTCAATTCGCAAATCTGTCATTCTGCGTAAACTCTTTGTTTAATTATGATTAAGATGTTATTTAGATGAATCGGCGCTTGTGTATTAATCAGCCGTTTCCCAAATCGTCTATTAATCAAGTTAAAGCATCTGGTTGACAACGAACTGTCAGCTTAAGTAGTGTTTAGTTTACGGCGTATTGTAAACAATCATTTGCGGGTAGCTTGTCTTGTTTGAATGCCTTTATTGTTTAACTGTTTACTCCGCTACATTGACAGAGGCAGATCTCAGAAATTTATGTCTAATCACACGAATAAAGCTTAACTGGAAACATCTCCTTGATAAATCCATTTACACATCAAAGCTATGAGTAATTTTAACATGACATGTCGCATTTGCTACGTAATCAGGAATTCTCGTCATTAAAAATGTTCAAAGCGAGGTCGTTTGGTGGTAATATACAAACCAGGTGGTTTGTATGTTATCTGGTACTGATCCATTTCAGGCTCATTAAAAGCTAACAATTCAAGTTTGACAAATATGTGGGCGAGCCATTTCTGATATTGAGATTAAATTAACGTTTTATTTGAACAGCATAACCTGTTGGCGACTCCGCAGCCGGCATTACTCTCGGGGTTGTCACATCTAACGGTTCTATCTGCAGCAAGATGTTTTTGCCTCTAGACTAAAACGACAATTAAAAACTCATGACATTGTACACTATCTCTTCATTTCCCTAATTCTAGCTTTGAATCGTAATAATTATATTTTTTCAGTTGGAATTTTTTGGTACAGTCTTTTGCACAATTCAATTTTTGAAAACATCATTTTATATATTTGACAAGAGACTTTATAGAAATAAAGTGGAAATAAATGCTAGGCATAAGCTTATCTTCGTATAATTTGCCAAGAGAGAATCAACAGATACCTTAAAAGAATTCTCAGATGATAGCTTCTAAGTATGTCATGGTATACCTATCTAAATATTCAGATATTCTTTTTAAAATGTTCAACTTACACGTACCTACATACTCGAATAAATTAAAAACAGTACCTAAAACAGTGCCTGATACCAATTTATCTTTCTGTATGATCTATTTCTGTCTGATAATATATTTAAATCTTGGTATCGGGACCTGAAGTCCCCACCGCCTGCTAGCTTATGTCATGAAAGTGGCAAACAAGCATGCAGTTCACATTGATGTAAAGTGATGACTGCAGCCTATAGACACTTACATAAAGACCAGAAGTCAAAATGCAGATGCGTTACCATTTCTGAGGCCTAAGGTGTTATGCCTCTATGCTGGAAATTACAGGGCCGTACATTACCACCTGACCGGAACACGATAGTGCTGAACACTACCATTTAGCGGCAAGTATTTTAGGTAATGCGGGGGTGCCTACGTCCGCGAGCTCCGTAAATAGTGGAAGCATTTTCTTCTACTGAAAGAAAATTCTTCGACTAGTGCAGTCAGTCAACCGAACAATGGCAGAGAAATTATTCGAATGGGGGGGGGTAATAAGTGCAGTAACGAAGCAACATCCTGCGATAAAACTACCGCCACTGCGATCGCCAATCCGCATGCCAAGTTGTCTCTAAGTTGTTGTCTCTGTAATAGTTAATATGGGGCCATACATTACCATCTAACCGGAATACGATAGTGCTGAACACTACAATTTGGCGGCAGCTAAATTAGGTAATGCGGTGGTCTACGCCTTCGAGCACTACACTACACTGGAAATCTACCAGTGAAAATATAATAATAAGTAAAATTTAAAATAATATTTAGTGTAGATTTATAGACGATAGTACCTAACCTCCCAACATAACATCCGGTGAACTCAAATAAATTAGCAGATGTAATTTATTGAACCAAAAAAGTACTTTCCATAAGTATCTATTACGATATAAGTATAATTTATACATACATGGCTATCGTCAAAATTGCTGTATTCTAGTGAAAATAGGTTAGTAGCATAATAACACTCAGAAATATTTAAGTACCCAATTTGAGTAACGATCCTCGAGACCAATTATAGCCTACTTATTTCAACAGCTACGTCAATACACCAAGAAATTTATTACCCCATATAATTTGTATGACAGTATATAACGGTCCTAAACGAGATTTGATTTTTTAAGCTTTGATCAACAGAATGGCACATAGCGTCCTTGGCGTGATGTAATAAAAGGCTTTGTTGGGCAACCGTGATGGCCGACATATATTTAAGACTGGTTATTGATCACGCGGCTATCGGCGCTCCTACATCGATTTAATTTCAATAACCCATCGACAAAAAGGCTCCATGCTGTCATGGCGTAATTTAATTTCAGCCTAAACGGGGAGTGGTCATTACAGGAAGCTATTCAGCAAACGGTAACTATCGCTACGCTATTATCACGTGTTGGTAAAAGGTATTGAATTAACTAAAATTAAGGGTAACTACTTAATCGAAAGAAGATATTTTTTGTGCTAATCAGCATATTATATTAGTTTTTCGAGACGGATCGACTCATCCGGCTCGAAGGACCATATGTCTCAGCAATAAGGTGTATTTTGTTACGTCTGCTACTGGTGTGTTTTTGCAAATAAAAATGCGTATTATACCGATTTCGTTTATTCTGTCACTAACAAATCAAGTGCATTAAGCGAATGGACTGTAAAACTATAAACATATTTTAAGTAAGTAGCTCCATGTAGAATAATGTAGATGCAATTCACAGAATTTGCCTACGTTCCGTTTAGACAATATTGATAATTCGTGTAAATTATGAACGACATTATTCGTGTATATAAAAAAAGGCAGCGATGTATCCCTAAAGCAAGCAGAGGGCTATCAATAATCTAGAATTGAAATATTAAATATTTGTAAGTCAGTTTCAGCTCAAGCCTAATCTAATAACATTTATGCGAGGTATGCATTTTAACAGATAAAAGAGGTATGCATCTCTCTTCACACAAACGCCAATAAAACGTGCACACCGGATATCATCGTAGTTTGACCCAATAACAAAGAACTACTGGCACGATTTACTAGCATTGTAAATAAACCTTTACGACATTTCCATATTAATGTTCAATTGTAACGTGATTGTTTCGTACTGAAAAAAAAAACTCCTACTGTTATATTCGTACACATATTCACTAGAAATCAACACTTGTTCTGGCAATTTTATTGCTCGAACAATAAAATATAATGAAGTAAAAATCAGGAGTACAATACCAAACGTAAGTTACCTTCGCACAATGCTTAGCTTACCTTGCCTTAACTACACATTCACACGAAATAGCACCTCGAATTCAGTAAATAGGCCGAACCACTCAGAACATATTGTTCGTGGTATACTACCTAATAACAATAATTATTATTAATGATAGGAAGGTAACATGGAATGTAGGTTATGAAGAAAGCCCACGTAAAGTATTAGGTTACGAAATTGATTTCTCATTATAGCTTCTTGGTATTTTAAAAAGATAGATTTTAGATGTAGGGGTGTGCCGAGAAGAAATATATTGGATGAAGTTACCGGCGTTTGGCTTTTGGGCTTCATATTTTTAAAAACAAAAAATATTTAAGAACCTTTATTAAATAATAATACAAATAAAAGTTTAAATAAACATAAAGCTGCACATGTATTCGCCTTGGCCCATATTCGAAGAAGACCTTACTGAAGTTTTGAATTCGATCACTGATGTCAATTGTTTGAAAGGTAGTCACTTCCAAAGTGGTGAAATGTACGCCCCTACTCCTCTAACTTTTAAAATTAGAGAGTAAAAATCTAAAACCTAAAAAAAAAATTATTGTACTAAGTATTTAATAAAATTATTAACGCAATTTAGTCTCAACAGTTTTTGAGATATACTATATTAAAACTGCTAATAGAGCTTTAATAATCGGTCAAATATTACTGGCTGGGACTCTTCATGGGCGAGCGATTGAACGCTTAATTCAATATTCTTTTTTATCACAATTAGTTAAACTTAAAGTTATTGTAACATTTCACATCCTTCTTTAACAGGTTTCTTTAAGCTAGAGAAGGATGTGAAATGTTACAATAGTTTTAACAAATATCTTGGTGCAACCCAGTCTTAATATCTAAATATTCACACTTTTCCCTGAGATTATTTTTAACGTAAACCAAGTGAATGTAGTTCCCGTAACATAATATGTATGAAAAATTTTGTTTAAAACAGAACTGGGCTTGCTTCCAACTACATTCGCGTCTCAAGAAGATGAAGATTCTATAAACATTTTATTGCAGTGTTGGAATGACGTGTAGCGATGGCAATTTAATGAAAGAAAAGGTAGATTAACAGTCTACTAAGTTTCTGTAGTTCGTCCGTCCGTTTCAAAGTTTTATATCAGTCGTTTGCACGGCTCTACTTTTATTATTGAGTCATGTCTACACTGCCAGAGTACTCTATTTAGGTTATATTTGTTTTATTTTTAGCACGCAAGATTTTTTTTTAATTATACTTCTTTTAGGCGAATGAATTTTTGGAAAGTGAATTTTTACGATACGCGCGCACCCCGACATATAAAAGCAAGTCTAAAGTTGCTAAACAAATAAATCAACAACTTAAAGTTAGCTGCTAAACTTTGTCATTACTGTCCCTATTGCACTACACAATTTTCGCATAACGAAGGTTGGTGTCTCGTTCCAGTCACGTGATCACGTTGTGTGACGTATTTTTTTATGTAATGAAGATGCGTTGCCACCTTGCCACCCCTTAGACCTAAGTTGTTATGTCTCTCTGATAGTTATTACAGAGCCATTCATTACCATCTAACCGGAACACGATAGTTCTGAACACTACCATTTGGCGGCAGATAGATTAGGTAATGCAGTGGTGCCTACGCCCTTATACACAGGAACTCTACCACTAGTGAAATATAAAGGTTACATATAGGCTACGGAATTGTGAAACCAGAATCTCGGTAAATTGGCATTTTTAATGCTTTGTTCCTTTCTTAAATATAACAAACTCTTCTCTTGATTCAAAGGAGTCGGGTAATTACGGCCCGTAAAATCGTTACTGGTTAACCCATTACACAGTAAATTTTGTAACATAGTTAACAATTAGCAATCTATCCCAACTTTTACTTAATCATATATACTTCATATACGGGCAATTTTAAAAATGCCCGAATTCCAAATTATTTGTTCTAAAATCATTTGAAAATTACATAATTTGTACAGATTTAACACCTAGGCCCAGAAATGTATGGAACTGTATCATTCTCCTTGAATGGCTGGTAAAATCATTGATGTTAAGTGGCCTGGTGGATGTGCAATTGTACTTTGTTCTCCCTCATTGTGCCATCGCAACTGATATAATTATGAAATATTCGCTTTATACTGTAACCGTACGAACCTGTATCTATTGCTAATGTTGCGTTGAAATTGTAAAGCTTTGTAATATTAAACACTAATATAGAAAGACGGGACGATAAATTGTGTGAGAGATAAATAATGTTCTATTATTACAAGAACACATATTGTAGCGAGAATTTTAGACTGTTTTGTTTTAGATGATACACTCATAAAGAAGCGCTAATTGATTTATATTGGTGGTAAAGTTTCTTTGACGGATCCATTCTATAGATATAACTGTCCCTGCTAACTTCGTATCGCCCTAGAAAATAAAAAAAAATGTCCAAAAATGTTATGAAAAATAGATGTTGGCCGATTCTCAGACCTACAAAATATGCTCACAAAATTTCATGAGAATCTGTCCAGCCGTTTCGGAGGAGTATGGCAACGAAAACTGTGACACGAGAATTTTATATATTAGATATAATTAGCAGCCCGTCCGGCTTTGCATATGTGGAATGTCACATTACTACTACCTAATCGGTACTAATCTATAAGGTTGGTTAAGGTTATTTTCCCTTAAACCAACCGTGCTGTATCTGTTTCATATATACTATCAAGTTGCAGTTTGTTTTGTTTTATTTTAATAATATCCGGTTTTATTACATACATTTATAATGGATGTTTTTGCTTTATTTTTTGTACCTTTTTAAAATTCTCTTTTTAGTTATGTAATGAACGAACTTTATTATTTATTTTTCTATCTTCACAAAGAAAAGGCACATTCTACTGATATAATTATATAAGTTTCATCGTAATCGGACCGGTAGATTTTGTGTGATGCTTGAACAAACAGACAGACAGACAAAAATGTTTCTAATGATGTATTTGTCTTCGGTATCGATCTAGTAACATCCCCTGGTATTTTTTTTTATATTTTTAATTTACAGAATTCACACTTCTACAGTTTTATTATAAGTATAGATTATTTTATAATCTAGTTAGGGTACAGTTGTGACTATTTTATATTTTATATTATAAGCCTTAGATACTTAGATACTTATCAACTCCAAAAACTACGTGCTTAAAAGAATCCCTATGCGAAGAGCTAGCACTTGTGGTATGGAAATTTCTTAGAAACTGTCAACCCCGATAACAACCCATTAGGTTTCGGAATTCGTAACTCCTGCCTTAGTGATCACCTATGTCTTAGAAATAACCCCCATGCAAAATTTGACAATTCCAGCACTTGTATTTCCTGAGACTTTGTGATGAGTGACCTTTCGCTTTTATCTATCTAATTAAATAAGCTTATATATATCTATTTAAATATTTTTTTACCGGTGGTAGAGCTCTAGTGACAGAGCTCACGGACGTAGGCACCACCGCATTACACAATAGTATACTTGCCGCCAAATGGTAGTGTTCAGCACTATCGTGTTCCGGTCAGGTGGTAATGTAACGGCTCTATCATTTCTGGCACAGAAGCATAACACCTTAGGCCTCAGGAGTGATAACGCATCTGCATTTTGACCTCTGGTCTTTGTGTGGATGTCTATAGGCTGCAGTCATCACTTAAAATCAATGTGAACTGCATTCTTGTTTGCCACTTACATTACATGAAAAAATGGTGCTTCCTCCATTTGACGGCATATACTAGGTAATACTCAAACTCAGACAATGGAACTCTACCAATAATAAAATGTAATTCTTCGTTAATTGCTTTATTTAAAATATTTTTTCAATCATACTGATTTTGCAATGTATACTAAATCACACTCAACGTGGTGTTTATCAACAAATTACTTAATAACTAGCTTTACTTTCAAAGATACCTACTGATGTTTCCCGACTTTCCCACTTCTTATAATTATGAAGTTTTAACAGCAAAAGTGTAATGGGATTCCACTGATTAAAGCGTAGTTAACGGAAAACATTGGAGAGTTCTGTTATAAACGAAACGCAATTTGTGTAATTTAAATTTAAAGTCAGTTCTGTACCAATTAACAGCTTGGGTAGTTAATCATTTTTCATAAATTAGAAACGCGTGTTAGAGTTCCAGTGATAGAGCTCGCAGGCAGCACTGCATTCTATTCTAATTGCCGCTGAATGGCAGTTAGGATCGCTGTCGTATTCCGGTCATATGGTTATGTACGGCCGTGTCATTGTACGGCGCAGTCAATTTTGGCACAGAGGTATAACCACATAGAGCTCAGGAGTGGCAACGCATCTACATAGAAATCTTTGGTTTTTATACAGGGTTATTTGAAATTAGCGCATCACCTCTTGCAGGCAGTCTCTCTACATCAATTCAAACAACATTTGTTCTGCGACTTTTTAAAATTCATACCTTTAAAAAATTTAATTTGCCTAAACAAGATTATTTTTTGTCTCCAAACTGGCATTTACTCTGAGCGTAGGTATGCCAGGCACCTATGTATAGGCAAAATATTGCGACGTGCAGCGGGGAGCGCGGTTGCGGTGTGACGCAGCGACGGCAATGCTCTGTTGAATTTTTGAAAAATGTTTTTGTAAATTTTTCTGTATACATAGTAAACTATCGAGATTTGTAAAAAGTCGTAGAACAAATGTTGTTGGGATTGATCTAGAGAAGCTGCCTGCAAGAGGTGATGAGCTAATTCAAATTAACCCTGTAAAAAGTTTATTGATTACGGTATTACTACATGGCATAAAAAACCGGAAAAAAAAACAATCTTAGGGTGTATAAAAATACTACTAAGTATATGTATATAAAGTAATAATAATAAATATATTGTTATAGAGTCCTCCTAAACACAACATAAAATTCTCGTTACTTTTAATAATACAACGTCGTATATAACTCTCGCACAATTTATCGTGCCGCCTTTCTGTATTAGTGTCTAATATAACAGGCTGTACAATGTCAAAGCCTTCAACATTAGAGACATATATAAAGTAAATATTTAATACCTTCATCAAGTGCAGTGACGACAGAGAACAATGTAGAATTATTAACAAATCCACCCTATCAAGTACAAAACAGTAACTTTGATTATTGTACAGCTTAATTGTGTTTTCACATTGAATGAAGTGTATTTTTTTTATATTATGTAGGTTGCAAACGAGCATACAGTTGACATGGATATTAAGTGATGAGTGCAGCCTATAGACACCTTCACAAAACCAAAGGTAAAATACACATGCCTTGCCACTAGCGTTGCCAGGTGTCCCGATTTGTACGGGCACTTTATTTGGCACGCAAACACACAGGCTTCGATAATACTTTAAAAACGTTACTCGTTACTGGTGGTAGAGCTCCAGTGACGGAGCTCGCGGGCGTAGGCACCACCGCATTACCTAATATACATGCCGCTAAATGGTAGTGCTCAGCACTATCGTGTTCCGGTCAGGTGGTAATGTACGGCCCTGTAATTTCCGGCACAGAGACATAACACCTTAGGCCTCAAGAGTGGTAACGCATCTGCATTTTGATCTTGGTCTTTGTGTGGATGTCTATAGGCTGCAGTCATCACTTAACATCAATGTGAACTGCATGCTTGTTTGCCACTTCCATTACATAAAAAAAAAACGTTATAATTTGGACGTAAATCAATATTAGAGACAGATAGCGTAAGGCCAACATTTCATAATTACATCAGTCGCGGTGGGACAACTAAGGTAATAGAGAACAAAGAATAATTCGCACGTCCACCAAGTCGTTTAACTTCAATGATCGTGCCTGCCATTAAATTGCGGCTGTTGCTATTAGGTCGGCCATTGAACGAAGAGAAAGTTACATTATGGACAATTTATGAAAAGTAAAAAAATCGACAATCATAGAGCAACACCGGAGGGAAGTAGCCATATGCAGGCTTTCCCCTCTGTCAAAGTACAAGCCCAAATGGGACTATACCTGTCGCCTAGCTGTTTAAATGTGTGCGTGAAATTATTTCTGTATTTTGTTAAAATCAAGGTGTGAGTTTCGTAGTAATAGACGATTTTTTTAGTTTGCGTGTGTGTCGCACGCATTTCCCCCGCAAAAATGACAGATTGTTTTGCATCGGTAATACACGCTATGACTACTCCCCTCCGGTTCGTCGCGACCGGTGGACCGCGTTGCTCTATGTCGACAATTTACTCAATTTGCGTAGTTTTAGCTTTGTTTTAAAATCTGTAATGTACTTGAACGACGCCTTATGTTGACGCTTAAAACAGCGATATCATGACATAAAGCTCACAAAAACACGTGTAAAAAACAATATACCCAATATCCATTCATGAAACGTATTCCTTTTATAAATGAACAAGTACCTACATCGATACCCGTTCTCTGATTACTCGTTGTAAAGCGTGATATTTGTTAATCTTACCGAAAGTTTACAAAATTTAGTAATGTACTGTAGGTAATTTGAATACTATTCTAATTCTATCTCAGTCATAGAGCAACTCGGCCCACCGGTCGCGGCGGACCGGAGGGGAGTAGCCATAGCGTTTATTACCGATGCAAAACAGTCTATCATTTTTTGCGGGGGGAAATACGTGTGACACACACTCACACTACAAAAATCGTCTATTACTACAAAACTCACACCTTGACTTTTACAAAATACATAAACAATTTCACGACTTTTAAATATTTGGGCGACAGGCACAGGACCATTTGGTCTTGTACTTTGACAGAGGGGAAAGCCTGCATATGGCTATTCCCCTCCGGTTCGTCGCGACCGTGTTGCTCTATGATCTCGGTCCTCGTGACGATCTTAAGATCACGTTTTTTCGTTATAAAACGGGATCTTAATGCCGTGTACTGGGTCTGAGATATGTATATTCATACGGGCTTATGTAATTCTAATAAAACGTTATGTTATTTGATTAGATAAGTATAATATTATCTTCATTTCTACCTCAATTTTGTTTTATAACCACTTCAAAAAGATAGTAAGGTACAGGAATATTCTTAAGAGGAAATTTCTAACGTTCCGCTTATGAAATATTTATGACAGATATGTAATTAGATTTTGTATTTGTGTACACAGTACAAACAGTAATTTCTGGTTCGGTTATTTTTATATACAATAATAATAAATGTTAAGAGAAGTGTTTCATTTCATATTTTATTCATAATCGAGTTTATTATGACACAATATTTGTAGGGGTGGCACAGCTCAACCGGTAGATTCCTACGACATAAACACCGGTATTACCTGTTCTAAAGAATTATCGCTAAATAGTAGTGTCCAACACTACCATTTTTCGATTAGAAGGAAATTTTGGCAAAAGAACCAAAGATCTTAGATCTCATGAGAAATAGATTTTGGGTAAGGTAGATGAGTAATCATCTTCAGTAACCTCAAAATGTAGGATTTACAATATTTTTTGCTGTTTAGTACCACTTCTTCCACAAAAATAAATTATTATTATCAGCATTTCAACCGAAAGACATTTACAGCCTTACAAAAGCCGGCCCCGAATGATTGCCACAACAAATAGTCGTGGTCTGCCCTCATCCAGCGATCGACCGCAACCTTCACCAGGTCGTCAGTCCAGCAGTCGAAACAAGAGCGTCACTCGAGAACTCTTCTGCCCCAATCGGTTCTTCGAGCTATATGTCCTGACCACAGCCACTTGAGTCTCGCTTTTCGGTTGGCTTTGTCAGTTATTTTAATATTCATCCGAATTTCCTAATTTCTTATCTGGTTATCTTATCATCTCAAATAGACATGACATAATAATCCTCATAAACTTACTTGTCAAAACACTCTTTGAGGACGATTTTTCCCTTCCACTTCTATTCGCTATGTTCAATATACTCGTAGATACAAACCGGACGAATTAAAAATTATAAGAAAGTCCATTTCTTATATTTTTTTTATTCTTATTTTACGATCATTTAACAACAAGTTTAAACTTGTTAGAATAATTACATACCAAGTGGTCTAAGCTGGTGCTTGAAGCATAGTGATTTAGTGATTACTAGTGGTAGAGTTCCAGTATTAAAGCTCGAAGGCGTAGGCACCACCGCCACCGCATTACCTAACCTATCTGCCTATTAAGTAACTATTTTCCTAAATTGACAATCTATCTAAAGGACTTGTTACACGGCACGGTATTCAGGGTACGATAGCAAGGGTCATGGAAGTGTAATTTTAGGGACATTTAGGGAGTTAGGGCCCTAATTAGGGCGACCGGAGCGACCCGTGTATTTGTACTGTGATTGAGTTAGGGCGCTGTCGACCGGATAGTGTTATAAGCGGCAAGCCGGCGCGAGGCCGCGCCCACCCTTTCTGCCAGACCCTGAATACCGTGTCGTGTAGTCTTTTAAACAAGGTTAATTTAAATTAGCGCATCATCTCTTACAGGCAGCCTCTCTACATCAATCCCAACAATATTTGCTCTATGACTTTTTAAAAAACTTGATTAATAACTAAAAAATAATAAACATAATTATTTTTTTCAAAAGTTCTAAAGAGCAACACCGCCGCTGAATCATCCTCCAACCCCGCGCACCGCTGCACGTGGCGATATTTTGTGTAGGCAAGGTGCGTGGCATACCTACGCCAGAGAATATGTAATAATACTACGTATATAATGGACATTTCGACGTCCCGCCCGATTTCCCCGCCTCACCCAAGCTCCTCCCCTCTTTTGAGCGACGTTTGGTATTCTCTACGTGCTACGCACACAGGTGCACATGTAAATACACGTCACTGATTGATGTCTGTGTAATACAGACCAAATTAAGCGTTTGTATGGCATGGCATTTTGGCGGAGTGTCCGCGGTGTGCCTACGCTCAGAGTAAATGCAAGTTCTAAACAACTGAGGCCGCAGGAATAGGAGGAACGCATCTGCTTGAAATTATATTTATAATCGACAAAAACGTGGTAAGATGATAAGGATAATTGCCCCAACGAGAGCCTATTTGGCTAAATCCGTTTAATACCCACCCGCATCAGCCAAACCTAGATCTTAAACCTTTATCAACATTTAGTATCTAACCATCGTATGTAATACATCTAATGTAGATTAATGTAGCAATATTATTTATAATCCACGAGAGAGAAAACATGACATTTTTGCCAAAATTAGATTGCATTATGTAGCAGTTTTTTGAAAATTATAAAATTCCAAGTTTTCAGTTTCGGTAACTTGGTGTTCTCACAGTTTTATTATTTATTGCCTATTTTTAACACGTACGATGGCAAATTTTATAAGTACCTTTTTTTCCTCTACGGGTTCGTGGATATTACATTATGAAACCTTCTTAGTCGTTACGAAATATGTAACCATGCCAATGATAGCTCTCTGTAATAATAAGTTAGTATTAATTCAAAATTTACTTTTCATTTTCACCGAGCTGTTGAACAAACATGAACATTTATTTTACAATAAAACGTATCTCCAAGGCTATTTTCCCAGAAAAAGGTGGGCAAAGTATATTTTTGTTACTGGTAATTAGCCATGCTTGAAGGGTAATTAATTTTTAGGTTGATTGTCGTTTAGTTTCTCGTATGTACCTACATAATTAGAGATTAATATAGTAGGGGCTCCCCCCCTTATTAGGTCGACCCTCACCTATCTGCTTACCGAATAAAACATTGTTTTTATCCGTATAGTCTTGCATAAATTACCCATACCTATTTAGTAATATAAAGTACACGTAGAGAGTACAAGAGAACGGAGTAAAAAACACATTTATAGAAAAAAAAACGTATAATAAACAAAACTCTCTATTTTCCTCACTAAAATAGATATTTTTCTCACTATTAGTGAGGAAAATAGGGCAGAACGAAAATGATAAAGATGAAGAATTATAGTGACAGATAATACCTAAACTCTTACTCGAATTTTGAAAGATAGATAGAATATAATGCATTTTTTAAAATTTAATTTTTAACTTTTATGTTGCCATGATACTACTGAGGGCAAACGTTCTGGGCCTGCCCAGGTACTGTAGTGCATCGGGTATTTTTGCCGAGAATGAGGTAGCATCAATTCAGGCAATATTACGCAAAAGAAAGCATCGGGTCGGAAGCAGTTCCAACAGTATGCTAAGAGTAATATCCAGCAAGCTTGAGTTCCCTATCTGGAGATACTGGATAGGTATGCATAAAATGTTAATGCATTGAATGTGGTTCACACAGTCCCCGACATACTTTACATTTAATTTCTTTATAGCACATACATATTTTAACTATCTCATTATTCTTAAAAGACTTCACATTAGATAATTTATTATTGCCTTTTAACTTAATTTAATTAATTTTATTTGCTTGTCGTGATATTTGATGTTTTTATTTTTTTTTCTTAATTTTATTAATTTTATGCATGACTGTATTTTTAATTTTGTGTGAATATATTTTATTTAATTAAATAATAACTTTTTAATGTGTAATATGGAGAAATCTGAAATAAATGGATAATAATTATTATTTTACACTAGCTGTTGCCCGTGGTTTCGCCCGCGTGGATGTCGTTTAATATGTAGCCTATGTTCTTTCTCAAAGTCAACTCTATATCTGTACCAAATTTCATTAAAATCGGTTCAGTGGTTTGGACGTGAAAAGGTAACAGACAGAGAGAGACAGAGTTACTTTCACATTTATAATATTAGTAAGGATTATACAGTATTATACACTAAGTATAAACATCGTTCACTATACAAATTATGTTAACAATTCATTAAGAAATCCATTAATTTACACGGAATACTATCCTGTCCTATATAAGGTACAGTATAAATACAGCTTCTGTTCAGCTTTTGTCGATAAATTAAATGGAAAATGTTTCAAATTACATCGTGAAACTTTTAAAGTCGACTGACTAAATTAATAACTTCCATTTCAAACTTCTGTTCTCCAATTTCTGAATTTGTTATAAAATAATTACTACGACGTCTCGAAAACGAATTCGACAAACCATAACTACATTTAAGGAAGACTTATTCCTTAAAAATTGGATCTATTTAATCAATAAATTGTAATAAACAGTATTATGATTATTACAATTAATTGCGTGCATGCTAATTCTGTTAAAATGACATTGTGTTAATATTTTGATTTCAACAATGTTATAATCGAGTTTAAAGTTAATCTTGAGCTCTGAAACTTTAAGTTTATGCTATTCACCACTAGTTAAACGAGGTATTGTAACGAAGTAAGTTACATGCATACGAGTACATGCACAGTACCCATCAAGAAATAAATTTTGGCGTTTTAACATCTCTAGATATATAATATTTGAACTTATCAACGGCATTCTGTCGCAATTATGATGTTTAATTTTTTTTTAAATTGGTATTCCAAAAAGTATTCAATAAAAAAATAGGTAGGTACCTGCTATTTGTCTATCAAACATATTAAAATTATCAATAAGTAACAGTTGTTAAGAAAATATATAATAACACAATAATACACAGTCTAAAGAAAACGAACGTGTATATAATGATCCAAAACGTTGCGAATAGTGAAATGACTCAAAACGGACCATGTAAATTTGCAGCACGTTATGACGTCACACAGTGGTACAACCCCTGTGAATTTAATGTTGAAATCAAGAAATTTTAAAATATATTCGTCAATCCTACGTTTTTGTCGAAAGTTGGAATACTAAATTTTGTTGCAAATTTTACTAAACAAAATGAATCTTGGAAAAGTGAAATTAAAATACTTTTTGTATTTTTTTTTGTGCATTAATGAAGAGAATGATGAAGGTAGATGAGGCACGAAAGGTATGTCAGGATCAGGATATCTGGCGCTCTATACTCTCTGCCTACCCCGTTAGGGACCTAGTGTGAAGATACATACATACATAATAATAATTTTTAAATAAACTTTTTTTTCATTATTATTTGAAATTTTTGTAACTCATATTGTAATTCTTAAATTTTCATAAGTGTTGTACTTTTACATTCCATTTATATTAAACTTTCATGAAGATATGTTAAAAAGTAATGATTTCGTACTAAGGAAACATCCTTATTGATTAACGGCCTACAACCTTCACATAGGTTGTGCGTCAGACACAATGTTCTACGAAACCGTGACTCTATTTAAATTATTTAATGTAAGCTGAAGTTCAATAGATCGATGCACCAAATGACGACCGAAGTTTGGAATTAATCTATAAAAAATAAATTACTGTCCGTTAGTCTCGCTAAAACTCGAGAACGACTGGACCGATTTAGCTAATTTTGGTTTTGAATGATTTTTGGAAGTCCAGGGAAGGTTTAAAAGGTAAGGAATTATGAACAAATTGAAGGGAAACAGTAAAAACCACAATTTTATTTTCCCATACAAATAGTCCGTATCTATCAAACCTTTGAAATATTATTTAATTCTGAGGCAATACGAAGTTTGTCGGATCAGCTAGTACGATATAAAAATCACGAAACTTGCAACGGATACTACACTAAGTAGTAAATCATTGCGCAAATCAGTCAACAGATCCTCGTTCAAACTTCAAGTAGAATGTTTATTAAAACTGGTAATATAACATGTAAACAAAACACTTGAACACTTGCAAAACTTGGAGTGGTTGGAAAGCAAAATCCCGGGTATGGGAAAACTTTGAACGCAGTCTGCTCCTAACATAACAGGGACGGGAAAGTTGATGCAACATTTGAATGAGCAGCTCTCCAGCGATACGAGGATCCGGACAAGTAGAAGCATATTGCATTTCGACATAATTCATATTTTCATTAGTGCCATGTAACGTCTATTGATATGGTTACTACGAAATAATAGAAAGGGATAAACTTTAATTGACAAATATTTAACTAAATAACATGTACTCGTACATATTACTCATACAAGGTGACTGGTAACTCCCATGAGTTATATATGATAATCTTCTCTTATATCTTCTTCTTCTATGATAATAATCTTACATATGTAACTAGCTGTGCCCGCGACTTCGTCTACGTGAGAAAAAATATGATTGTTCAGTATCTACCCGGACGAAGTCGTGGGCGCAGCTAGTATAAAAGTAGCGTAAGTTACTCCTTATTACATCAGCTATCTGCCAGTGAAAATCCCGTCAAAATCGGAGGCACTCCAATTCTTCTTATTTGTATGTAGGTATGTATGTATGTATGGACGTATGGAGATAGAAGTGGCCTAAGTTACTCCTTGTTACATCAGCTACCTACCCATGGAAGTCCCGTCAAAGTCGAATACACTCCAATTCTACTTATTTGTATGTACGTATGTAAGTATGTATATTATGGATGTATGGAGATAAAAGTAGCCTAAGTTACTCCTTGTTACATCAGCTACCTACCCGTGGAAGTGCCGTCAAAGTCGGATACACTCCAATTCTACTTATTTGTATGTACGTATGTATGTATGTAGATAAAAGTAGCCTAAGTTACTCCTGATCATATTATCTATCTGCCAGTGAAAGTCCTGTCAAAATCGGTCAAGCCGTTCCCAAGATTAGTCCCGCCAAACAGACAGACAGACAGAAAAAAAAAATCTAAGCACATATTTGTGTTTGGTATCGATCTAATAACATCCCCTAGTATTTATTTTTTGAATATTTTTAATGTACAGAATTTACACTTCTACAGATTTATTATAAGTATAGATAATCAATTGCTGTTCGTTAGTCTCGCTAAATCTCGAAAACGGCTGGACTGATTTGGCTTATTTTGGTTTTGATTCATATTTGGAAGTCCAGGGAAGGTTTAAAAGGTAAGAAAATATGAAGAAATTGAAGGGAAATAGTAAAAACCAAAATTTAAATTTCCCATACATATAGTACGATATATCAAAACCTTTGACATTTTATTTCATTCTGAGACAATACGAAGTTTGCCGGGTCAGCTAGTATGTAATAAAAACAGGTAGGTACCTACTTATTTTTTAACCAAATTATCCCGCAATATAACAAAGCTAAAGTTATTTTCACGCGCCGAAATTATAATTATGTAATTTCACTTTTTTATATTTTTTAAACACCTAATCATGATTTTTTATGTCCTTTAATATGTTCCATGATTCACTCAGTACAGCAAGATGTTTCTTTCAAAATCTAGAATACTTCACTTTTATGTGTAATAGCAAAAAAAATACAAAATAATATTAATGATTTATCGACATCGTACCTATTCAACAAAGTGGAATTGAATTAAACAAAACCATTTACCCGACCATTTCCACCATCAATGTAAAAACATACAAACGTGGAATATCTATATCTTTAAACGTTCGATACTGAAATAAACCATACTACAAGAACAATACAAATACTTGTATCCGAAATTGGAAATCTACGACAAACATTTTCGAGACGAGCACTCGTGAGGCAATTCTCAGTCTAGAGTAACACACCCAGCAATTAATGTTACTAGGAATACCTAAATAATAATTCAAACGTGCTATGTGTGTAGTTCTCACTAAAGCTCTAATGGAGAACATTAAGGTATGTTAGTGTGATAATTACTACAGCTGCAGCTCGGCACGTGACGATCATACCGCGCTCTAGTAGAGACGAATTCTTCCGCTGCTGCAGTCGGTCAATCGAACTATGACAATCAAAACATTCCAATGGGCGGCAGTAAATACATTAACGCGGGATGGGCAACAGCATCACGCGATAAAACTTCTGGCACTGCGACCAGAGAATATTGTAATAATACTACGTATAGAATGGACACTTCGACGTCCCGCCCGATTTTCCCGCCTCACCCAACCACCTCCCGTCTTATGGGCGACGGTTGGTATCTTCTACCTGCTGCGCACACAGGTGCACGTGTAAATACACGTCACTGATCGATGTCTGTATAATAGAGACCAAATTAAGCGTTTGTATGGTTCGCTATTGTGAGGCTATTGTCCAGCATTAGACGTCTTTAGGCTGATGTGATGATGTGATGATGAGTGTGACACTTCTTTTGAGGCTTCGTAGCCTACTATGAATAGTTTCGCCATGTCCGTCTGTCCGAAGCTATGCTCGGTAACTCTTTTGCTGTATATTGGCACGAATACACATCTATGCAAAGAAAGTCGTGCAATAAAATCTAGAAAAAAAATTTAAGGTCCCTCCCCCACTCGCAATAGGATTTTTTTTTTCACGTAGATAGGATTATCGTACGGATCCTATCCTACGTCGAGAACACTTTGTTTTCATACCATATTACGGCCGAATGTTCACTGAACGGACATCCGTTGTGGACAGTAGAGGTCATCTGACCGCAGTGAGGACAGTAGAGGTCATCTGACCGCAGTGAGAGCTTAGCGGTCGTGTTTATAGAAATAGACCGACAGTTTGTCAGTTTACATTTTCAAAAAAAGATTGTCCGCCTTCTTGTATCTGAAAACGGATGACATTTTCGTGATCAGCACCCCAAGAAACCTCGAAATTGATACTCATATCACATTTTGAAAAAAAAGTCTGTCCGCCATCTTGGATGTGAAAACGGATGCCATTTTTGTAATCAGCACCCCAAGAATCCTCAAAATTGATACCCATATGATATTTTGAAAAAAAAATCTGTCCGCCATCTTGGATCTGAAAACGGATGCCATTTTCGTAATTAGCACCCCAAGAAACCTCGAAAGTGATACCCAAATCACATTTTGAAAAAAAAAAAGTTCTTTGCGGGGGACAATTATCATAAACTAGAGAAATAACACTACAAAGCAATATGGGCTCGGTCTAATAATAAAATACTCATCATCAACATCAACATTTCAGCCGATTTCCATAGGTTTACAATATCTTGGATTCGAAAACAGACGCCATATACGTAATCAGCACCCCAGAAAACCTTCAAATTGACCCCCTTATAACATTTAGGTTTCCGCCATCTTCTATCTGAAAATAGAAGTCATTTTCGTAATCAGCACCCCAAAAAACCTCCAAATTGACTCCTCTAATACATTTTCAAAAAATTATTATGTCTGCCATCTTGGATTCGAAAAAAGATGTCATATTCACCATTAACTAAAAACACCTGTGAATGTACGACCACCTGCGACAATATTAGCTTCTGAGCACGGTTTTCACTAAACATCTCAATAGAGGTCACATTCAATACTCTTAAATAAAATAAAAATAATTCATTAAAAATATTTATTATCAAAAACACCAATTTCGATAATAAGATAAAAAGTCGATAAAATATAAAGAACATCTCTTAAGCTGGGATACCAGTAAATAATTTTTTCACGAAATAATTTGTGAAAAATTAGTATCAATATTGGATGTTTTTTATATATCACGATAATAACTATTAGAAATTAATTTAATCGAACGTAAAAAGTATGCCACACATTTATTATCATTATGTCAATGGATTGATGTGCATTTTGTCATTTTTTAAATATTTTAAATGTTATCTATGGTTCAGCTATTGCACAATCATTGTGGAAATGTTATAAACTGGTAATACAGTTTGTGGAAATTATGACATTCGAATATTTCCAATCAAAACGTCTTAACTTTGCGAAATCAGAGCATACGAAAAGCAACCGAAATACTTAAGTTGAAAGAGTTAGTTTTGTGAGAATTAAGTGTTTAGGAGGGGTCTTAGGTCTATTTCAATTGACCAATTGCAGTTTGAATTGTCTCTGTGTTGTCTCTGTAGTGTTAATGTCAATGTGTGCAACTGGCGACAGCGGTTTCAAAATGAAAATGAGTAACGTTTTCGTAGGTTTTCGCGTGACCACGGTAGCTGGAAAGCGACCGAAACGTCGGGTGTATGAAGAAGTTTGGGAGTGTTGTATACGCGAGAAAATCCGCAAGTTTAATTTCTACAATGAAAATGAGTCTTTAGCCATTCTATCCTTATTTATCTATTCTGTGGTTAAAGCCGTACCAGTATGGTTTATTATTTTAAATGTAATCAACAACAACGATAATAACTGTCACTTCGAATTGTTAAATGACCGATCAACAACAGTAACTACGCACTCACCATTACACGTTAACAATAGATCCCTCCTCTAAACTCGATTAAAGCAAATAGGCTATTAATTTCAGACACAGGGGAAGATTAATTTGATATTTCCTATAGTGCTTGATGAATATGAAGTAGAACTTTTATAGTAGTACTAGCTGTTGCCTACGACTTCATTCGTGGTTGGTTATTTTTATATCATGAAGTGGCACCGACCGCGTTCGTAATGAAGATGTAAGAAAGAGGCTTTGTGTGAATGATAGTATCGGTGTAAAAATGAAAAAAGGCAAGATCCGATGGTTCGGGTATATAGAAAGAATGTTGAATGAGCGAATGACTAAACTGATATACAATGCGAATGTGGATGATTGCAGAGGCCCAGGAAGACCAAGACTGACCAAATAGGTCGAGTTCTGTTTGATGGTGGGGTCAAAAGTCTTAGGAATCGGCGTGTATGTATGAAGAGAATGATGAAGGTAGACAAGGCAAGAGAGGTATGTCAGGACCGGGATGTCTGGCGCTCTGCACTCTCTGCCTACCCCGTTAGGGACCTGGCGTGAAGATACATACATATATGAAGTGGCACATACTCATATTGAGAATTTATTTCGTCATTCTTCTCACTTGACACATATATCCGAACTATCAAAGCATGCTTTGTATCATATAATTCTCGATACAAATAAATTTTCATCAATAAAGAAATGAAAAGAGTTCAGAGATAACGAAAACAAAATTTTGATACGCGTATTATTTCAGGCATTGCGTACAATCAATAGGTTCCTAAAATCGTAATAAGACAGTAAAAATCGAGTGTCCGTACATTAAATATTTTTCAATCAAATAACTGATAGGCGATTAAAGAAGAGTAACAAAAACCAAAACACCAATTTATGGAATTTTTGTCTATCTGTCTGGTACGTTATAACTTCAAAACGAATCTACTCAACGGATTTGAACGCGGTTTTCACAGGTAGATAACATTTAATTAGAAGCGTTGTCAAAACTTTGTTTCGTCAAAATCGGTTAAGGGAAAAAAAGTTGTGGTCAATTGAAAGTTTACTTCAAGCACTGCTTCAATTTGAAACAGAGTTGGATGCGGTTTACATAAACGTATTTGATTTAGACTAGCTGTGCCCGCGACTTTGTCCGCGTAGAATTTGGCAAAATTACTGCCCAGTAAGTACCTATCTACGCGGACGAGGTCGTGGGCATACCTTTTAAATAATCCGCCATTATTCAATTTCAGCAAGTTAGCATGAAGGTACTCGAATAAAACCACTATAGTAAATTATTTTCTGAAACGTCTCCATATTACAGAGCACAAGTTAAACCATTACGATTTTGCCTCGCGATTATTGTTAAGTCTTTAAGCTAGGTCAGATATGGTGGCTCAGATAATCATACTAGAGAATTTTCGAAAAGGCGCCCATAAAGTTTGGTTATAATCGCATTACCTTATGGACGCGTAATTTTGAAAACTTTTAACAAAATGGATTTAGCTTGTTAATCAACGGCAGCATAAAACGACGACGGGCGGAACGTAAAACAACGCGTAAAATATGATTTATGTGTGTATAGACTCATGTAGATATACGCTGTAAACCGTTTACGACTCGTAAAATGAACTTTTATTTTCTAACGACAAACTGTAGATGAATAAACGGTACGAGGTGACAATTTCATTTTAGTGCTACAATATTTATTAACACCAGAATGCTCTAGCAATAAACAATAAACAGTTTTATTAATAAATCGAAGCCTTTATTTATTTTATTTACTGTAAGTTATGACAGTATTGATTTGAGCTACGAAATATTGGTCATTATTTTTTAATGTCATGAAACGGCAAACAAGCATACAATCGACAGTACTTACTGGTAACTGAATACTAGTCGAGGTGGCGTTTTCCAACCGGGCCTCACCTGGTTGGCCGCAAAACATCTATCTTAGGCCCCGGGCCCACTTTTCAGTTTTAGCCTCCGGGCGTGAGAGGAAGCACCGAGAATCCCTTCTGACCCAGTCCCAGCCAGAATACTACAGCATATAAATATTTATATAATAAGATAAAAGAGATTTCAATGAAGATGCGTTGCCACTGCTGCAAGTAGTGAGTAATAGCAAGTAAATTAGACAATGCGGACCACCACACTATCACTAGCACAATCCTACGCTCTCTAGATCCGTCATTGGGGCTCGACCACCAGTGTCTAAAATTATATCTGTGTACCTTTTACCGACCAACCAAATCGACGAAACATAGTAAATACTATTTATTTGGATACAAGCTGACCCGGAAAACTTCTACAACAAAAAAAAATCGTTACACACATCGTGATTTGGTACGGAGCGGACAGCGGATTCGGTACGCTCCGAACCAAATCTGGTCATGTGTAGAGGAGTCCGGCGGACAGAATTATTATTAATCAAATCCGATGCGGTCCGCTCGCGCGTGTTTGGTCCGGCGGACCGAATCCGGTTGTGTGTTACTACTACTATAACTGAACTGTGTCAGTTGACAGGTACGAATTAATTAAGGTACGGACAAATTAAATTCTTGTTTTTACAACTTCCCTGGACATCCAAAAATTATTCAAAACCAAAATTAGCCAAATCGGTAAAACCGTTTTCCAATATTAGCGAGACTAACGAACAGCCATAGATTTTTATATGTATATAAATAAACATATTATGGAAAGTGTAATATTTTTTTATTTATATTGTTTGTATCAGTAATAACATCCTTCATCTTCCATAACGTGACAGCTCACAGCGGTAAAACAATTACTTTGCATCCAATGTTATTGTAACAATTCGATATTAATATCCATCCATAAAGTTGACTGAGACAGTCAATATTGCGAGATAGGTATATTGAAATATGAAAGCATACATTTGGCATAATATGAGCGTGCATGTTGGTTTAGATATGAAACGTCCGGAATATCTATATTTTTTTTATATTCAGTGAAGAAATTGGCGTATCTTGGTCAAACAAGTACCAACACTTGGATGTATTCTGTGGAAAGGTTTATAAGCCTCAAATTAACAACGGGTTGCACTCCGGAGTGCCGGTAGAAGTGAAAATTTTAATATTAACGTTTTGCAGTTTTGATCACCACCCCTATCACCACTATCATCACCACCATCATCACCACTACCTTCACCACCACCACCATCGGCGATTTATCATTACTACAATTACTTCATACTAATATACTTACACTAATATTATAAATGCGAAAAATTTTTATGTTTGTTTGATACTCCTTCATGCAAAAACTGCTGAACCGATTTTCATGAAATTCGCCACACACATAGAGGTTAACTTGGATTAACACGTAGGATTTATTCCGAGAAAATGTTCCTGTGGGATGATTTGATGAGTTTCCACAGGCTACGCGAAAAGCGACCTACACGCGGGCGGAGCCGCGGGCTACAGCTAGTTTAAGCATATTTGGATTTAAACATTATTCTGTGTTTCTTTAATATTCCTTATAATACGTAATTCTGACGACCCGGTTGGTCCAGCGGTATGAGATGACCGTTTGATTCCAAGGGTCGTGGGTTCGATCCCCGCAACGGGAGAAATATTTGTATGGCCAGATATTTGTTTTGGGTCTGGATGTTTGTGCATGTATTTTTTTTTTTTACAACGGCACCCACGACACAGGTTTAAGCCTATTGGGGGCTGTGAGTGTAAGTATTTTATTTTATTTATTACTAGCTGTTGCCCGCGGCTTCACCCGCGTGGATGTCGTTTTATAAATAACTAAGTAGCCTATGTTCTTTCTCAAAGTCAGCTCTATCTCTGTACTAAATTTCATTAAAATTGGTTCAATCGTTTGGACGTGCAAAGGTAACAGACAGACAGACAGACAGAGATACTTTCGCATTTATAATATTAGTAGGGATTCTTTATAAGTTTCATTACGAAGTCTATGTTTATATATTAACTAGCTGTGCCCGCGACTTCATCCGCGTGAGAATTTATGATTGTTCAGTATGTACCCGGACGAAGTCGTGGGCGCAGCTAGTATAAAAGTAGCCTTAGTTACTCCTTATTACATAAGCTATCTGCCAGTGAAAGTCCCGTCAAAATCAGTTTAGCCGTTCCCAAGATTACCCCCGCCAAACAGACAGACAGACAAAAGATGTAAAAAATGTTGTTTTGGTATATACCAAATGTATGTACCATATGTATGTATACGCGGTACATATGTACCGCGTATACATACATATGCATTTAGTAAAAAGCGGTTATTTTTATGTTACAAACAGACACTCCAATTTTATTTATTTGTATAGATGTATAGATATACCTATCACATATTTACCTTGGCATGACATGTAGCGCGTTAACTGGCTCAATTCAACAAAGGGCTGGCAAAGTCAATTAGCCATCGAAAACACCGGACGACGACATTTAGACACAGGGCGGGACTCTATTTGTCATTAATTTGGGCAATGAGGTGACAGCAACAGAGGTGCGGTCTGCGAACCAATTAGTACTTCTATTACTGACCACTGCATGCCACGCACTCCGCCACCATCATATATCATTGGCTTTAACACGACAGACTATACTTTGGATATTTGGGATATTTATACGACTTTTGTTATTGTAATATACGAAAGTTACAAACCAGCATGCAGATTCAAGTGATGTCTGCAGCCTGTAGACATCTACACAAAAACCAGAGCTCAAATGCAGATCTGTGGCAACCCCTGAGATAAGGTCTCAGGGGTTGCCACACATCTGCTGTTATGTCTCTTTGATAGTTATGACGGGGCCATACATTTCCATCTAACCGGAACACGATAGCGATGAACACTCCTATTTAGCTGTAAATAGATTAGGTGATGTGGTGGTGCCTCCGCCCTCGAGTCCCTACACTGAAGCTCTATCACCAGTAAATAACTTTTCATAAGTCGCAAATTACCATTCAAGTAGGTAGTTGGAGAGCACAGATAGCATCGTAGTCCTGTTCGTGTCTGTTCTGTTATAATCCTTGATACGGCTGTTTTCATGCATGCTCAAGACGTATACGAGAGCCATTTATATGGAGAGAGTTTCTCATACGTTTGGTTCGAGAAAATCGTACGCTACTGTCACGAGCAATAATCGCCATAACATAATCGTGTCAAAATGTTTACACACAGGCAAGAACTAAAATCTCGCGTACGATTATGTCCTGGCGAAGGACATATCGCCAGGCGATAATTGCCTATGTTTGTATACACGACGAAATTATCGAAAGCAGATTCTTGCTTAAGAGAATCTCGGCTTGTCTAAACACGATCTCGTATGACATATTTTCAAGTTCATACGAGTATCGTACAAATCAGTTTGAACCGATTTCAGTGCGAGATATGTCATCTTTGTAATTCTGTTTACACGGACACAATAATATTCCGTTGCGAGGCGATTATCGCCCATGGCAACGAGCGAGAAGAGCGAGTGTTAAGACGAAGAAGAATGTTTTTTAGTCCTTCGATAATCGTATCTTCGAGACGAGAAACTATCTCCGTCTAAATGGCTCTTAAATCTATGTATAATTATGATAGACTGATACATTATTTCAACTTGTCTTTTTTTTGTGACAACACAACGGTTACATATTATTAACGGTTAACGGTTATTACTGGTGGTAGAGTTCCAGTGATGGAGCTCGCGGGCGTAGGCACCACCGCATTACCTAATATACTTGCCGCTAAATGGTAGTGTTCAGCACTATCGTGTTCCGGTCAGGTGGTAATGTACGGCCCTGTAATTTCAGGCACAGAGGCATATCACCTAATGCCTCAGGAGTGGCAGCGCATCTGCATTTTGACCTCTGGTCATTGTGTGGGTGTCTATAGGCTGCAGTCATCACTTAACATCAATGTGAACTGCATGCTTGTTTGCCACTTTTATTACATAAATAAAAACATAAATTTCTATTGTCGAACAGACTGCACGTCTGTGTTTGTCACCGATAATATTTCACTATTATTTTCATTAGACTCATTAGAAACAGTAAATCATCATCGAAATAGCAGACTTTTACAAACAACACAATAGCACACATTTAAATATTAACCAAAGTAAGTTTTTGAATTCAATGTAACAATTGTATAAACCGAGATTGGAGTACACTGACGAAGAGGATTCTTTTCTTGCGAATTTCCATCATAATTTGAAAAGGTCTAAGAATGTACAGAGCGAACTTGAATGGCGTTCACTTCGCTACTTTAAAAGGCTTTTTATCAACTGAGTACATTAAAATGAATGCTCAGCTATCTCTTTAGTAAATTGCGATTATTATAATAATCAATTGTTGGACCGCTTCACCAATGAAAGTATAATTCAAGTATTTTATATAGTATCTTAGCTTCTCGATTACAATAACTTGACTGTTAATGAATTTGAAAATCACTTTGGTCAGTACCTCTTTCAATTTTAGTCTAAGCATGGAAATGGAAATGGCTATATTAAATAATATGAATTAATTGACAGACTTATAATACGTGGTATATATGCGCAGTTAGAGGGTGTAGCGAGGGCACCACCACGTCACCTAATTTTTCTGCTGCCAAATGGTAGTGTTCAGCACTATTGTGTTCCGCTTCATGAATATAATAATATAGTCCCCTAACTACTGACGAGGAATCAAAACAACTTTGGCCTCAGAGCTGGCGACGCATTAGATCTCAGGTTTTTGTTCAGATTGATCTAAACAAAAACCTGAAGTCACTTATTATTCATGTTACAAGATTGTTTGCCAACTTTATCACAAAAAAAATATTAATGCCACACTTCGATATTTACGAAAATATTAATATGAACCATGCATATTGTATGAAAAAAATAGACAATTGAACCTGAAAATGCCGCTATCGGTCATAAATATTATATTTTATTTCGGAATTGAAAAGCTGGAATTAATTAGTGTTTTATTTTTACAGTAATAAAATTTCTCCCGGTCGTTTATTAGATGAAGAATGGGTCGTTTATTAGATGTACCTATACATTACCGTGTTGCTTACGGGGTAATGTGTAATCAAGAAAATTTCACCCTTTTAAATTCATTAATTTTATTTTTTTTTCAGTAAAAAACCAATTATTCAAACGTATTCAAAGAAACTTGAAGGTAAGTTTGTAATTTAACTAATCGTTTCCTTAGCAAATACCAGGCTCAGCAAGTATATTGTAAATATATAATGTATGTCCATTTAAAGAAATTTATTACAAAACCAGAATCAACAATTATTTTCCTTGTCATAAAATCTTATTGTGGTTACCAGATCTCCTTTTTTTGAACGTAATTGCATCAATATCTCGTAATTAGATAGAAACACTTACCGTTTAGATAACATTAGGCTTAGAGCCAGCGATCGCCAGACCTGCGTTATATCTAGTACTAAATTAAACTATATCTCCAGACCGTACCAGGACACTGGGATGAACAAGTTTTACGTAACTATGAAATACACTATGTTCGCATATTAGGATCTCATTCAATTAGAAGTTTTCAAAGTTTATTAATTCGCCATGAAACTGTCTAGGTACAGTTAAGTAACTAATCCATACTTATAATAAAACTGTAGAAATGTGAATTCTGTACATTAAAAATATTAAAAAAAAAAATACCAGGGGATGTTACTAGATCGATACCGAACACAAATATGTGATTAGAAAATTTTTTGTCTGTCTGTCTGTCTGTTTGTTCAAGCATCACACAAAATCTACCGGTCCGATTACGATGAAACTTGATATAATTATACTTTAACCTTTGGCGCACAACATTGGGTACTTTTTATCTCCGAAAAATGTCTGTTTGTCTGTGTGTTTGTGCACGCTAATTTCAGAAATAGCTTATCCCATTTGCAGTTTCACTAATATATTGTGGTAAGTTTTACTAAATATTTAGTGTTTGATTCGTGTCAATCGGTTCAGAAATAAAAAAGTTATGACAATTTAAAGAATCATATCGAATATTTTTAACCATTCTGTATCTATCGGTTTCGTACCTAAAAGGTAAAAACGGACCCTACGGATTACTAATTCTCCGCTGTCTATCTGTCTGTCTGTCCGTCCATCCGTCTGTCTGTCACCAGGCTGTAACTATCTCATAAAAAGTGATAGCTAGAAAGCTAACATTTTCACAAATTATATATTTCTGTTACCGCTATAATGACAAAATTAATTACTAAAAATAAGAAAATGAAAATATTAAGAGGTTCAAGGGAGTATACAGTAAACGTATTTTTTTGCACGAGTTCGACTCGCACTTGGTCGGTTTTTTCTCTGTTAGTAAAGTTAAGCATACCGCATAGCAGCGTCCCGACATAAAACAATCGCCGCTATGATCACCACCCAGCATGCCAAGCGTGGCAATTAAGGCATATTCTCTCCTTATGACGTACAACACTTTTAGGAGCATCTTCGGGAAAGGCTTTGTCCAGCGGAGAGGGATGGACGTCTTTCGGATGTAATCATAATGATGGTGTAGGTGGCATTAGTGGGTAAAAAAGCACAACGTTAATATTCAATTATTCTCTTTTGCCGGCTCTTACGAAGTGTCTATATTATGCATAGATCTATCTTTTATCTTTCATTCTCTATTAAAAGCACTAATTGACTGAAACTTTATACTAATTATTATTATACAAAACTTTATAATAATATTCTATAAAAAAATATTATACATAGAAGTTTAAAATGGCCTTTTCGAAAATACGGTTCAGCATAGGATGGATGCGCGTTTAAACACAAAATAAGACATATTTCGCAATCCTAGCAGCCTGTGTGTATCCCCGATGGCCATACATCTAATATCGTGTACAGAGAAGCATTACTGCAAAGTAGATTTTTTTAGCTGCCCAAAAGTGTTTTTGATCCAAAATTAACGAAAATGTGTATCCAAAAGCGCTGCCCAATGTCACAATGCCACTATTCCACGCTGGGCGTTCCGACGTCAAGCGTTTCGACGTCGAACGTTCAGACACCCAGGGTCCCGACGCCCAGCGTCCCGATGCCGAGCGTCCCGACACCCAGCGCCCCGACGCCCACCGTCCCGAAGTCGAGCGTCTCGACGCCCTGCGACCCGACGCCCAGCGTCCCGACGCCCAGCGTCCCGACGCCCAGCGTCCCGACGCCCAGCGTCCCGACGCCCAGCGTCCCGACGCCCAGCGTCCCGACGCCCAGCGTCCCGACGTCCAGCGTCCCGACGCCCAGGGTCCCGACGCCCAGCGTCTCGACGTCGAGCGTCTCGACGACCAGCGTCCCGACACCCAGCGTCCCGACGCCCAGCGTCCCGACGCCCAGCGTCCCGACGCCCAGCGTCCCGACGCCCAGCGTCCCGACGCCCAGCGTCCCGACGCCCAGCGTCCCGACGCCCAGCGTCCCGACGCCCAGCGTCCCGTCGCCCAGCGTCCCGACGCCCAGCGTCCCGACGCACAGCGTCCCGACGCCGAGCGTCCCGACGCACAGGGTCCCGACGCACAGCGTCCCGACGTCCAGTGTCCCGACGCACAGCGTCCCGTCGCCCAGCGTCCCGACGTCCAGCGTCCCGACGCCGAACGTCCCGACGCCGAGCGTCCCGACGCCGAGCGTCCCGACGCCGAGCGTCCCGACGCCGAGCGTCCCGACGCCGAGCGTCCCGACGCCCAGCGTCCCGACGCCCAGCGTCCCGACGCCCAGCGTCCCGACGCCCAGCGTCCCGACGCACATCGTCCCGTCGTCCAGCGTCCCGACGCCCAACGTCCCGACGCCCAACGTCCCGACGTCCAGCGTCCCGACACCGAGCGTCCCGACGCCGAGCGTCCGGACGCTCAGCGACCCGACGCCCAGCGTCCCGACGCCCAGCGACCCGACGCCCAGCGTCCCGACGCCCAGCGTCCCGACGCCCAGCGTCCCGACGCCCAGCGTCCCGACGCCCAGCGTCCCGACGCCCAGCGTCCCGACGCCCAGCGTCCCGACGCCCAGCGTCCCGACGCCCAGCGTCCCGACGCCCAGCGTCCCGACGCCGACCGTCCCGACGCCGAGCGTCCCGACGCCGAGCGTCCCGACGCCGAGCGTCCCGACGCCGAGCGTCCCGACGCCGAGCGTCCCGACGCCGAGCGTCCCGACGCCGAGCGTCCCGACGCACAGGGTCCCGACGCACAGGGTCCCGACGCACAGCGTCCCGACGTCCAGCGTCCCGACGCACAGCGTCCCGTCGCCCAGCGTCCCGACGTCCAGCGTCCCGACGCCGAACGTCCCGACGCCGAGCGTCCCGACGCCGAGCGTCCCGACGCCGAGCGTCCCGACGCCGAGCGTCCCGACGCCCAGCGTCCCGACGCCCAGCGTCCCGACGCCCAGCGTCCCGACGCACATCACCCGTCGTCCAGCGTCCCGACGCCCAACGTCCCGACGCCCAACGTCCCGACGTCCAGCGTCCCGACACCGAGCGTCCCGACGCCGAGCGTCCGGACGCCCAGCGACCCGACGCCCAGCGTCCCGTGGCCCAGCGACCCGACGCCCAGCGTCCCGACGCCCAGCGTCCCGACGCCCAGCGTCCCGACGCCCAGCGTCCCGACGCCCAGCGTCCCGACGCCCAGCGTCCCGACGCCCAGCGTCCCGACGCCCAGCGTCCCGACGCCCAGCGTCCCGACGCCCAGCGTCCCGACGCCCAGCGTCCCGACGCCGAGCGTCCCGACGCCGAGCGTCCCGACGCCGAGCGTCCCGACGCCGAGCGTCCCGACGCCGAGAGTCCCGACGCCGAGCGTCCCGACGCCGAGCGTCCCGACGCCGAGCGTCCCGACGCCGAGCGTCCCGACGCCGAGCGTCCCGACGTCCAGCGTCCCGACGCCCAGCGTCCCGACGCCGAGCGTCCCGACGCCGAGCGTTCCGACGCCGAACGTCCCGACGCCGAGCGTCCCGACGCCGCGCGTCCTGACGCCCAGCGTCCCGACGCACATCGTCCCGACGCCCAGCGTCCCGACGCACATCGTCCCGTCGTCCAGCGTCCCGACGCCCAACGTCCCGACGCCCAACGTCCCGACGTCCAGCGTCCCGACGCCGAGCGTCACGACGCCGAGCGTCCCGACGCCGAGAGTCCCGACGCCGAGCGTCCCGACGCCGAGCGTCCCGACGTCCAGCGTCCCGACGCCCAGCGTCCCGACGCTCAGCGTCCCGACGCACAGAGTCCCGACGCCGAGCGTCCCGACGCCGAGCGTCCCGACGCCGAGCGTCCCGACGCACATCGTCCCGACGCCCAGCGTCCCGACGCACATCGTCCCGTCGTCCAGCGTCCCGACGCCCAACGTCCCGACGCCCAACGTCCCGACGTCCAGCGTTCCGACACCGAGCGTCCCGACGCCGAGCGTCCCGACGCCGAGCGTCCCGACGCCGAGTGTCCCGACGCCGAGCGTCCCGACGCCGAGTGTCCCGACGCCGAGCGTCCCGACGCCGAGCGTCCCGACGCTCAGCGTCCCGACGCACAGAGTCCCGACGCCGAGCGTCCCGACGCCGAGCGTCCCGACGCCGAGCGTCCCGACGCCGAGCGTCCCGACGCCGAGCGTCCCGACGCCGAGTGTCCCGACGCCGAGCGTCCCGACGCCGAGTGTCCCGACGCCCAGATCCCCGACGCCCAGCGTCCCGACGCCCAGCGTCCCGACGCACATCGTCCCGTCGCCCAGCGTCCCGACGCCCAACGTCCCGACGCCCAACGTCCCGACGTCCAGCGTCCCGACACCGAGCGTCCCGACGCCGAGCGTCCTGACGCTCAGCGGCGTGGGGCGTCGGGACGCTGGGCGACGGGACGCTGTGCGTCGGGACGGTCGGCGTCGGGACGCTGGGCGTCGGGACACTGGGCGTCCCGACGCACAGCGTCCTGACGCCCAACGTCCCGACGTCCAGCGTCCCGACGCCGAGCATCTCGACGCCCAGCGTGTTGTTTTAGTATGATCCAAAATTAACCAAAAGTTATATCCAAAATGCTACTTAAAGCCACGCGAACGAAGTTGCGGGCACGGCTAGTTTGAAATAAATTCCGTACTTAATTTTCAAGTAAACTTCATTGTAAAGGTTTGGGTAGGCCACGGACTTATATTGGAGTTTAACACGTTTAGGGTCATAGCTCACTACGGCTACCCGGCACCCGACCAGTGCCCGACCCTCTCGAGAGGCATGCACTCATTACATCAACTCCGCTCCGTATCGCATCGTTTCGACCGCAAGCCGTTAACGCGCGGAAAGACGCGCGGTCCACGCGCGGACTGCGAGTGGACTACTCGGTGAACACTAGCTTGTCTTGCGTTGATTGACTTTGCATTGCCAACTCGCTGTTCCCAAATGAAGCGAGTGGTTTACAAGTAACATCACGTCGTTCACCCGTGGACCGCCTTGTTTTACGGCGTCCACGACAACGAGTGGACGCCGTAAAGCAAGGCGGTGCTACCAAAACCAAAACTATAACTATTTGCATAGAAATCCATGAGCTTATTGAAGTTACTTCATAAATTACGATAATACAAGTCTCACTGTTTTAAATGAACCAAAATTCAGGTGATACGTCAAATAAATCACACATGAAAATAGACATAAATTTTAAATGTGATTTGATTATGAACCTACCCGAATTGAGCCATTATTGACTGTATAGATGTAATGAAAATCAGTCAGAAACGTTAATTGGCAAACTGAACCGAAATCAGTTGACAATTTGTCATGTGGGATTTCGCGCCACAATTGGAATTGCATTCGGGCGGCAAGTAAATAAAAGGCTACGGTTTCCGGCCCCCAAAACTGCATACAGAGGGTTACGTTTTGGCACAAATTTTGCATAATAACCTTTGTGATGTTGGCCGCGGGGCGTGAGACCACGATGCGCTATTACTTGCTCAGTTTCCATTATTTATTGTGGACCATCATTATGAATAATGCTCCAAATGTCCACATTTTAATACGCACATTCCACTGCATTTGATAGTCAAACTGCTTGGCGATATCACGTGAGCGATGCATCTAAAATAAGGTAAGTAAACTTTTTTTGCTGTAACCTCCTATTATTATTCACTTTTATGTACTTGTAATTGTAACGGGTTTTGCTTTTAAGTATAGCTCATCGTTCGATAAAGGCCTCTTCTAGAGCTTTCCATTTTGTCCTGTCTTTGTGGCAAACCAGCATACAGTTCATAGTGATTTACATATTACTTGTTCTTTTTCTTTAGACTGAGATGATGGTAAGTAGACCACTGTGGATTATAAACATCTACAGAAATATGTATTTGATCTAGATGCGTTCTATAATCGCAATCGCGTTGCTCCACCTTAGGTCTGAATTGTTACCTATATATTACTTGGTCTTGAACGGCTACATGTACTAAGGTGAACACAACTTTCTTGCTCTTCTCTCTCTTAACTCCTGAGTTTAAAGTTGTTTTAATCGCTATCACAGGTATGTCCAATACCTTCATAAAAAAGTTAAAAAGCAATCATCATATCAGCCATAGGACGTCCACTGCTGAACATAGGCCTCCCCCAACGACCTCCATGCCGACCGATCGGAAGCGACGTGCATCCAGCGGGTACCTGCAGCCTTGACTAGATCGTCGGTCCATCTGTAGCCCACTATATTTTTGGAATACTGTTCTAAGTTTTATGAAATAAAGATTTTTAATATTTTATTATTATCTTGCAGGTGGACGTCCTACGCTGCGTTTGCCGATACGTGGTCTCCACTCGAGAACCTTTCTGCCCCAGCGGCTATCGGTTCTCCGAGCTATGTGCCCTGCCCAGCTTCAGCTTGGAAATCTGCTTGGCTATGTCAGCGACTTTCGTTCGCCTACGGATCTCCTCATTTCTGATTCGATCCAGTAGGGAAATGCCGATGCTCGGCATTTTCATTGACGGCTGAGTGACTTGGAGCTTTCGTACGAGACCCATAGTGAAAGACCACGTCTCGGCACCGTAGGTCATCACCGGCAAAACGCACTGATTAAAGACTTTCGTCTTCAAGGACTGCGGGATGTTTGACGAGAAAACGCTCCTTAACTTCACGAACGCTGCCCAGCCGAGTTGGATTCGGTGAATGACCTCTTTCTCGAAGTTCGACCTGCCTAGTTGTATGGTTTGTCCTAAATAGACATATTCGTCGACAACTTCGAGGATCGAGTTTCCAACGGACACTGGAGTGGGCGATACAAGGTTATCGAACATGACCTTGGTCTTATCCATGTTCATTTTAAGGCCCACTCTTTGGGACACTCGATTGAGGTCTTCGAGCATTGTGCTGAGATCTTCCAGCGACTCTAATAAAGTTCAAAATTCTAAATTAAAATCATTTATTTCAAATTGGGCTACAAGGACACTTTTGCATTGTCGGGTTATAAGCTACCTAGAGAGAATGACTTACAATAATAATCCAATAGGTATTAATAAATACCAATTTAATAATAGTATTTAACCGATACGTGAATCATCAATTTTTTCAATTCCTTCATAGAAGAAAAAGAAAAATCTGTTCGTCATAATCATAGTCATTCACTTAGCAGAGTTCCAAGTGCAGGCACTACTGAGAAGAACTCCGCTACCCAACAAACTCAGCGTGTTGCTCTTTTGTCAAAACCTTACATTTAATACAAATATTATTACATAGAATAAAGATAATGTGAACGTCCATGGCATATAAATATTTGCATATAAACACATACGCAAATACCCATCAACAGCTTAATATCGTGATAGAATATAACACCCGAAAATCACAACAGACCAGTCCCCACAATCAGCACCCGTTCACGAGTATGACGCATGTAGCAGCCATTGCTCTCCTCGACCATTTTGAAGGGAAGTGTGCAACCCGTCACACAACGCCGCCGAAGGCAAAGACATTAAAGTGAGCATGACTGTTATGATTACCAGTGCATACAAAGCATTATAGATGAAAAGAATCTGTTTGAAACTCTGCCATGACTAAAATATCGTCGGCAAACCGAAGGTGAGTGATGTATTCGCCGTTGATATTGATGCCTAGTCCTTGCCATTCCAGGAGTCAAGCTCCTGCGTCTTCCATTGCATTGGTGAAGAGCAGAGGTGAAATGACATCCCCCTGTCTTACTCCCCTCTGCAAAGGAATCGCCCTCGTGCATTGGTCCTGTACTCGGACTGACATGGTGGCGTTTTTATACAAACACTTCAACACTTCGATATACCGATAGTCAATGTGGCAACGCTGTAAAGACTGCAGCACAGCCCATGTTTCAACTGAATCAAAGGCTTTCTCATAGTCCACGAACGCTAAGCATAATGGCCGGTTATACTCCTCGGACTTCTGTATAACCTGCCGCAGCGTGTGTATGTGGTCTATGGCACTATAGCCTTTTCGGAAACCGGCTTGTTTGGGAGGCTGAAATTCATCAAACCTGCGAGCGAGACGGTTCGTGATCACCCTCGAAAATAGCTTGTAGACATGGCTCAGAAGCGAGATGGGTCTATAATTCTTCAATAGGGCTTTATCACCTTTTTTGAAGAAAAGCACCACCACGCCTCGATTCCATGCTTCTGGCGTAGTACCTTCGAATAGGACGGAAGTAAAGAGCTTCTGAAGGACTTTCAGAAACGGTGATCCACCCACTTGCAGAAAAAGCAATAAAATTGGTAAAATATTGTAGCAGAATATATGTTCTACAAAAAAACTACGACACTTAAAATTACTTAAAAACGATACCTAGGAATCGATTGCCAGATTTATTTATTTATTTATTAGCGTTTTCACATTTATAAAGTACATTCATAGTTGAAACACCCCGTTGGGTCATTGCTATTTGTACAAAGAGGACAAAGGCTGCTTTTTTATCACATAATTAATCAATGATCAATCACCATTTATCAATTATTTTCGTATTGCTTTGATCGTTCGGATAAATCAATCAATACCTGGTGCTAGTAAGTAATTACTCTAGTCTTGAGTTCCCCGGTTTGGGGCTTAAGTATATTTTTTCAAATTTGGAAGGATTGTAAATGACTACTTACAGCTCTTTTATATGTAGAGTATGTGTATGTGTAATTTATCCAATCTATCCTGCGAAGGAAAGCAGACATGACAATAAAAATACATTTTAGTATGTATGTATGTATCTTCACGCCTGGTCCCTAACGGGGTTGGTAGAGAGTGTGGAGCGCCAGATATCCCGGTCCTGACACCTCCCGTGCCTCATCTACATTCATCATTCTTTTCATACGCATGCACGCCGATTCCTAAGACTTTTTATCCACCATCAGACAGTCTTCTGATAATTCATTTTTTGTGTTCATAGACTGGGACAGAACCCTTTGGCAGCATTTTTTTTTTCATCACCCAAATATGTGTCATTACTGGACTTCAGTAATGCTTTTAACACTGTTGACTTTGATAAACTACTTGCCACTTTACGTTCACTTAACATATCTCCTACGGCAATAAACTGGTTTCATAATTATTTGTTTGGGTGCCGGCATCGGGTGCAGATTAAGGAAGATTTTTCTTCCTGGTGCGATGTTGTATCCGGTGTACCTCAAGGTGGTGTATTGTCTCCCCTCTTATTTTCAATCTTCATTAACTCAATTAGTCTTCCTCTTACTTCTCTCTACCATCTCTATGCAGACGATCTCCAAATTTACACACAGACACGCTTGAATGATCTTCCTCATGCTATTTCTATTATCAATGATGACCTAGCTTACATCTCGAGTTGGAGCAGAGCCAATGGACTAAAGATCAATCCTGGAAAAACTCAGCTGATTGTCATAGGAAGTAGAAGTTTGCTTAATAAAGTGGACTGGGACAACTTACCACGTAACTTAATCGAAATACCTATCAGTAAAACCGTTAACAATTTGGGTGTTATAATGGACAGTACCTTTTCTTGGGCACCTCAGATTTGCTAACTTCGCAAATCAGGAAAGTATTTGCATCAATCAGCTCCCTGCGGCGGTTGCGGCACTTGTTACCAATTCCCACGAAAATTGCGCTAGCCCATGCTCTTCTTTTTCCGATACTCGATTATGCCGACATATGTTACCTTGACGTGACCCAGGAGCAACTTAACAAACTTGAGCGTCTCCAAAATGTTTTTATAAGATTCATATTTGGTTTACGGAAATATGACCACATCACCGAATTCCGCAAGAAACTCAAGTGGCTCCCAGTTTATCTTCGCCGGAATACACACATTATTTCTCTCTTGCTTAATGTGCTATTTAACCCTGCATCTCCTCAATATCTTAAATACCGCTTTAATTATGTATCCGACCTTCATTCTCTTTCAATTCGTTCTTCTCATAATTTGTCCTATCCCTTCTCATTCTTCTCAATTTTATCACAAATCTTTTTCTGTGGAAGCTGTGCTTCTTTGGAACAGTTTACCTGTATCTATTCGTAAGATTCAGACCATCGCTTCTTTCAAGAACCAAGTTAAATATTATTACCTTAATTTATAACATTTATGCATATTTTCCTATTGCCTTTTGCCATATTCATCCGCTTGGTGCCTCTTCAGTATACCTGTATTAATTGTCTCGTTTGTAAATGTTAAGATTTTTTTTTTCTTTTTTAAAGTTATTTTTAGTTTTACTTGTATATTGCTACATAGCTTTAACATTAATTTAGTACACCCTACCTGCTTCTTCATTTATTATCCTATACCAGGTTGCCTGGAAGAAATCGCTGCCTGAGCGATAAGGCCGCCCACTGTACCATTTTCTGTAATTTCTGTTTTTAGTTATTTATGTCTTTCCTGTTTACTGGTGTACAATAAAGAATATATAATAATAGTATGTGTTCAATTTACAAAGAAAATACTGGTCTTTCCATTTTTTCTTAATAAACCTTTTTTCAAAAAGTACGTTTAAAAGCATTAAATATTAGATTTTGCGTAACGTTAATCCTAGCTAAGCCAGGGCAATTTATTAAAACTTCTTATTTAATCTCGCAAGTTATAATTTTTGCGGAAAAGTCCACGTAAACTTGAAGATAAAAGAAACAAAACAGCGGAAAGCTTTTTCAGACTGTTATCAAAGGCCATTATCTTTTGACCTGAAAAGTGGAATTATATTTTGTTTCTCCTTATAAGAAGTAAATAAGTTAGCGAAATCCAAGACGCAATTTAAAAGTTGCCTTCGAGTGGTCTTGCTCTTGAAGGAGTCGCGAAATACCAAGCAAATCACATTACTTTAAATATCTGAATAAATTAAATCTAAGGAGATATATTCTAAATACAACGATTTTGAAGGGAATAAAATGTCCAAAGACGTTTAAAAATTTTCTCGAGTCTTACCGAGACATGAAACATTTATTTTATGCAATTTGTGCTATGAATATATCGGCGAATGATTTTTAATTTCGTAAAAGCTGTTATTAATAAGTATACGGTAACAAGGGACACATTATTAGCGTTATTTGCATGACAACGAAATTAAAAACGAGCTCGCATTTCTGTTTCATCCATTTGCTTAATGGACTTATATGGCACGAGGGACTTTGCGCACCAACTTTCATCACACTAAAAGCGTACGGAAAATGCCCTCAGATTAATAAACTTCATATTTTCTCGTGCTTGCGCGGTACCTGCTTGTTCCACAATCTGTGTACACAGTACGTTATATTATTTTGCTGTTGGGATTCTTTGTTAAATATTTTTCTAATGGTAGAGTTTTAGTAACAAAGCTTATGTACCATCGTATCATCTCCTTGTCATGAGGTATATGATAATACGCTATCGTGTTCTGCATAAGTGGTAATGGAGAGATATAATTTCCGGCACAGAGGCAAAATAACTTGCCTTTTTTTATGTCTGAAGGCAAGACAAAGACAAGCAAACGGGCCACCTGATGGAAAGTGGTCACCGTCGCCTATGAACATTTGCAACACCAGGGGAGTTGCCAACACGCTGCCAGCCCTGAAGGACTCTTTTGACGCCATTTTTGAAGAACCCCATATTATATACAATATCGTATTACATACCAAGCTGGTATTTGGGGGCACGCGCCCACAAATTAGAGCAGTATTCCAGTCTTAGAGGAACATTAGGAGGACGCATTTTTTTATTTTGACTTCTTGTTTTTGTGTAGATGTCTTAGGCTTCTTTATACACATATAACATCCATGTGTTTAAGATGATTGTTTTTAACACAATAATTTAATTAAAAAGTAATATTATTTCGCTGTTACAAATGCTTTACTAAATTTATTGACTACTTTGGTATAAAGTGTAACTTGAGATATGCAAAGTATTAAAATTATTAATGAGCTATTTGGCTCAGATCTTGAGAAGTGCGCTTGCCAAGTGATACGTCGTGAATAAACTACGACGGGTTCCGTGCTTATTTTGAGTACAAACATTTCCTCCTACTGAACGAAGCCTTGGGATATGATGTGTTAATTACATGTTTACTTTGCTGTTATGTTTAAATATCATTTTCGTATTGTGTAACTATGGAAAATTTTAATTAGGTATATTATATTTTAGGTTTTGCACCTGACTTGTAATTTTTTATGCATAACGTTTTATGCTGATGTAAAATACAAAAAAAAATTACGATTACCTAGTGCGAACCGTTATTACAAGTAGGTAACCCTGCAACCGTTTAAATTATGTTTATTTTTAATTAAGTTTAATAAATAATAATAATGGTAACCCTTGAGACGTCCCAATGCTGGGCACGAGTCTCTCCTTCTTTTTGGGAGGAGATCAGGAGCTTACTCCATTACGCTGCTCCAATGCGGGTTGATGGAAGGCTTATAGCATATTCGTTTTTTAAATTACAGATCGATTCACTCGCATCTGTTATTGAGAAAAATAAAAATATTACAATTACAGATCGATTGGCTAAATACAATACAACTTTTTTTTACTTGCCGCTAAATGGTAGTGTTCAGCAATATCGTGTTCCGGTCAGATGGTAATGTACGGCCCTGTTATTTCCGGCACAGAGGCATAACACCTTGGGCCTCAGGAGTGGTAACGCATCTGCATTTTGACCTTGGTCTTTGTGTGGGTGTCTATAGGCTGCAGTCATCACTTAACATCAATGTGAACTGCATGCTTGTTTGCCACTTCTATTAATAAAAAAAAAACTTTATACGACATAGAAAATAATTGGTTTTTGACATACTTACCTAAAAATACATACTTTAGAATAAAATTATTATCCAAAACGTATCCACAAAAACCTAAACAAATTGTACACGCAATAAATGAAATGAAATTACCTATCCATACGGTGTACGCTACATCCAAAGCTTAGCAAAGTAGAGTGAGGCGGAACTAATAGTAGCAGAGACGACAACCGCAGCTGACAGACACAAACGTATATGTACGACGACGCACATGCCCACTCTGTGGTCTCGTTGCATCCTCGACTCCCTAGCCAGAGATAACTATCAACATTACGACGATCCAATCAAGTCACACCACTAGTGCTTTACGTCACATAATGGATCTTAATTAGGGCTGCGCTTAACGGATGATAGCACCCAATAAACCGATAAAGCGTTGGTTAGTCGTGCGCGTGACGTTTTGTCAATGGATGATCATCCCTTAATAGTTCTCATTATTTCGTCCATCAATTTCTGAGGAGGCAAAATATCGTGCGTATTAACTCATATCAAAATTATCGATAGATACAAACTTTTATAGAAATACACAACGTTTTTGATAAATATGCAAGGGAATTTGCAAAGTGAGCGTTGGAACAATACAAAGAAGTTTATGGATATAATTTGTTGATTTAACATACTAGATACACTAGACTAAAATCACAGGCTACATTGAATGTGTAATTCACTATTTATTAATAATAATAACCGGTAATATAGATATATAACAATTTATAGTACAATCCACCGATTTGTTAAGTCTAAGTCGACTCCATCTTGAGTCAACTATAACAAGGAAGTTTATTAAAGTGTTTTTTTTCCGTCACCCGCTTGCTCGATCAGTACAAAATAAAATTAAAATGTAGCGTGGTCTGGAAGGCTTGGAGACTCAACATCCTGGTCCTAAATTTTCTAGGTTCAATCAAACGATAATGAATCTTGAACTTTGTGAAACTTGCCTTAAACTGGGAAGCCCAAACAAAAATCTATCACAGATTATATTGGTTTCAATATCTAGATATCGTTGGATAGCTTCCTATACTTTTCTTATCTCAAAAGCAACTCAGTAACATTTGTACATAGTTGAACAACAATGTATTTGCGCTTATCGAGCTACCAACATCGCGCTCGCTATTGAATGTAGGTAAGTGTGCAGATAAATGCAACAATCTGTTCATAAAGCCCTATTTTCGCAATGAAATTACTGTCGGTGTTTGATATTCAGAATAGATTGCAATTGAAAATAAAACTTTGTAAAATCTTTACAAGACGTTATCACGTCAAAAGAAGGTATATAGAGAAGATACAATACTAGGTTTCTCAACTATTGTCCAGTAAAAAGAGTAACGAAAAGAACAAAATGACAATAAGCACGGAAGTAAAGTTTGCGTTTTTTTAATTCGTAAAAGATTTTCATTGAACCTTTATTTTTTTTAATATGCGGTTGAACTAGAATATGATTAATCTTCTTAAAATCTCATTATCACTGCTAAAAGATGTCAACACAACGTCGTAGCACAGAATAAACAATAATACTAATCATAGTTAAAAGCCCCGATAAATATGTAGGTACGTAATAATGGAATATTCGACAGTTGATTTTCATAGGCAGCCCTAATTTTATTGATGATATCTTACAAATAGTCATTACTACCCATGAGAAGATGCCATCCGAGTTCCGCCCATACAAGGAAAATGTTATTATGGAGCGCCTTACATGGTTATGACTCCACCACATTAAATTTCTAGATTTGACGTATCTTTTTTTTATGTAGCGGAAGTGGCAAACAAGCATGCAGCTCACATTGATGTTAAGTCATGACTGCAGCCTATAGACACACACACAAAGACCAAGCTCAAAATGCAGATGCGTTACTACTCCTGAAGCCTAAGGTGTTATGCCTCTGTGCCGGAAATTACAGGACCGTACGTTATCACCTGACCCGAACACGATAGTGCTGAACACTACCATTTAGGGGCATATTAGGTAATGCGGTGGTGCCTACGCCCGCGAGCTCCGTCACTGGAGCTCTACCAGCTCACCAGTAAAAACCTATTCTATAAGCAGCAATTTTCACTTACAATCAATGTGTATCTTATTGCTACATTCATGAGACAAAAAATCAGTACTGCAGCAGATGGTTAAACTTAATAATAAGAGTGCAAATTGTAGTCAGTAACATTTGCACATAGCTGAACAGCAATATGCTTATGCAAGCTTATCGAGCCGGCGGCGTCGCGCCTCTATACTCCCTATTGAATGTTTGTGGGCAGATAAATGCACTTATTTGCCCATAATTTTCAGCAAAACTTACATATATTTACATATTCTCTGTAGACCAGTAAAATGTGAAGTGATATTATGATATAAACTGGGTTTTTTTTAAGACTTGTTCAGCGCATAACTGTTGCTATGGGCGTTTCAAGAAAATCTTCTACTAAGTGTTCCCCTGTACCATCTCCCTAGAAACATGCGAAATGTGAAGTTTTTTTCTATTACTATTAGTTTTGGTTGTGTTATCTGTCAGTCAGTCGACGACCCCAATTTCAGGAACATTCATCAAATGCATTACGTCCTAACGTAAATAAGTACCTAAATACGGGAAATATCTGCTGTATTTCGGAGGATTAAGTCTATTAAGTCTATCGTATGAATGCCGATACATTAATAATATTCGCATGAAACACTAGAAAACAATGGCATTAAGTAATCCCTACTTCCCTATTAATATTATAAATGCGAAAGTAACTCTGTCTGTCTGTTACCTTTTCACGTCCAAACGACTGAACCGATTTTAATGAAATTTGGTACAGAGATAGAGCTGACTTTGACAAAGAACATAGGTTACTTAGCTATTTATAATACGAAATCCACGCGGACGAAGCCGCGGGCAACAGCTAGTAATAAAATATGGCGACAATTGGATTGAACATTAATCACGCCACTGGATTTAAGTAAACATACCTACCCTACATTCTCCCGTAACTCATTTCGTAATCAAACCAAGAAATTGAAGCCGCAGAGAATAAAAAGTTGATTAAAGTCCGCTTAAAATCTTGTTAGTGGGACTCAAATAAAATGTGATATTGTTCCAAAAGGAACATTGCACATGAATTAAGTTACAACTGTTACACGGATGAAATAACTGAAATGGCGGATTAAGACTTGAGTTTTTGTTCATTTACGTTGTTTACCTAGAAGCCCACAGGTCAAAACCTTAAAGCTCTGGATAGTAAGTTATTTATTTGATTGCAAAGTTGATGTAACCTTTGGGAAAAATATATAAGGGTATCTTGCATATAGGTACCTACGTGCAAAGAAGGGATGTTATTTTTTTAGTCAAGTAGGTTTAGAACATTTTACGTTCCTGACGTTCATCGCCCAAACCCGATCAACTTATAAAATATACTTGGTAAACGGTACTCTATATTGCGCGTGACCTGACACGCTCTTGGCTGTTTTTTTATATATTACAAAGTCACGTAAAATCCATAACTCCACCCATATTGTACGAAAGAGGCAGGAAATGTTGTTGTTGGCTCTTTTGAATCGTAAATAATAAATGGGAGAAGTGAAACTTTGCGGCAACGTCATCCTGTTTATATCAAGATTTTTCATACAACATGCGCAAGTGGCTTCATAAAAGAAAACTCGTAAACTGACAAGGTACGAGAAAGGTCATTCATAATATTAATTTATGTACGGAAAAGGATGGGATGAAATTTACGGGATAATCAGCTTATATTGCCTTGTTTTCCTAAATATTTTCGTCCTATTTTTTCCTAACTTTAGACCATTTCTCAAAGCACAATCTGTGTCTGTCAGGACAACCGTGTTATTTTTTATATGAAAACAATAAAAAAATGGTACGAAATTGAATACTCTATTGAAAAGATGCAAGGGCCGTAGGTATAATTAGATATAATAACCCAGCCGTAAACCGTGTTTAATTTTGAAATGTACAGTATATTATTTAAATTATGGTGAAATGAAGTATAAAAGACATAAGTGTTAACGTTGTACCTACAGCTACTCTAAAAATTGTAGATGATTAGCCTCAAAAATATTCTAATATTCATATGTAATGTTCAAAATACAAGTTTAAAATGCTTTCCATAATCTTATAAACGGGAAACAACTTTAAAAACATCTCGTTTTATATTCCACATGTAATACAAATCAAATCTCCTTAGGACGATAAACTGGCATGCCACTCGCGCCTCGCTTTCAAGCCGGCTAACCGACGTGCCTGGTCACTGCTAGCAATGTAAGTATGTTATGCTTGACGAGAATCCTATTCAGAGAATACAGACGTCAAGAGGACTAATGCATTTGCGTCTTGAAATTACTACAAACACACACAAAGTAAATTCACAAACTTTTTCATTCCAACATCGATATTTTCGGTTCGTGTATCGATGGCCTAAATGGATTTTAATAATAGGAATTCACATCGACGATAATGGAAATTCAAGAACCTTGAATGTGAAACTTAATTGGATAGGTATAAAGTATCTACAAATTTGGTTGAGACTTTTATCAACATTTATTTTTAACTTTGCTCGGTCACTAGTCGAAGTCGGTAAACGACAAATTCAATTCTCGTGTTGCCATTTCTAAACTTACCCACAAGCTTTAGCAAGTTGGATGCATCTGAACAAGTCATGTATATTCTAAAATGTAACAACATTGTTTCATAACTACACAAATTCTGAGAGTCAGGTCTATAATTTCCATTACTCACGAAGTAATTCGAACAATGCTCTATTTTTATGAACAAAACTCTAATCAGGAAAATCAAGGAAATGTTTATGTCATCGTCAACATAGCAGGATCAGCGTGTAATCTTCGAGCACATCGACTCCGTAATAGCATCGTGACCACATCTTACAGTAATCCTTTGAAGTATTAAACTTCCACTTTAATATAACTTGAACAAAGCAACGACCCATGGCTCAGATGTAACAATGGCAAAGTTTTCGTTCTTAGACTTGGTTTTATATCTGCTTGGACCCTTTGTTGTTCAGTACGGTCGTACAGCTTCGGGTAACCGAGGAAACCCTTGTTATTATGACCCCAAAATTAATATCTGTGAGCCACATATTGGGACGGTTTGAAATTATTACCGCGCAATGGGTTATTATACGTCAGTGTGCTGTGTCTTGGGCGTACGTTATTAATTATTATGAATAGGTAGTACATATTGGTGTCACGATCTCTCATGACACCATTAACCATCAAACTTTTATTATGATTCCATAACAATACAGGCATATCATTTATCAAATTGGAATATGTTTACCAAATAGCATATTTATCACCAGAGACAAAATAAACACAATATCGAAAACCGTTTTATAAAACGGACGTTGGTTGACTCCGTTCAAAACGGAATTCCTTAACAAATCTATAACTATACATCAATACAAATAAATAAAATTGGAGTGTCTGTTTGTAATATAAAAATAACCGCTGCTTACTAAATGCAAATGTATGTATACATGGCACGTATACCAAAACAACATTTTTTACAATTTGTGTCTGTCTGTCTGTCTGTTTATTCCCGCTAATCTCGGGAACGGCTGGACCGATTTTGACGGGACTTTCACTGGCAGATAGCTAATGTAATAAGGCGTAACTTTTATACTACCACAACTTCGTCCGGGTATATAATAAACAATCATAAATTATCACGCGAACAAAATCGCGGACACAGCTAGTACTTTTTTTTTTATGTAATGGAAGTGGTAAACAAGCATGCAGTTCGCATTAATTTTTAGGTGATAACTGCAACCTATAGAGACCCACACAAAGACCAAGGTCAAATGCAAATGCGTTACCACTCCTGAGGCCTAAGGTGTTATGCCTCTGTGCCGGAAATTACAAGGCCGTACATTACCACCTGACTGGTACACGATAGTGCTGAACACTACCACTTAGCGGCAAGTATATTAGGTAATGTGGTGGTGCCTACGCCCGCGAGCTCCGTCACTAGAGCTCTACCACCAGTAGAAGTATTTAATATGAAAGAAAAAATTACATTTAACATAATGAAACAGTACTTTTTCTTTCTATTCCACTCTCTTTTCCTCTCTACCTCGCTATCTACGTTACTGTGTCTTTGTCTCCTTGCAGTAGATTTTATAGTTTACTCATTTTTCATTGTTGTATCATTGTTTATTGATTATTTATTTTAGAGTATAAATAATCACTTATACAGAATTTACTTAATCGAAGAATGAATTTTCCAATAGATTTATAACTAATTTTAGAGCCAACAATACTAATTAATGCAAGTGCAGAAGCTAAGATACCTGTACCAATTGACGGTTCTTAATTCCACAGGAGAGATAACTGACATCGAGAACCATTGCGCGTCTTGCACGGATGAGATAACGTTACCAGTAATTCCGAAGGTATTCAGAGCTGGTATTGCATCGAAATTATCTGCATAGTTTAATCTATAGTAAACGATCTATAGATAGCTATAGTCATTCGAATGATTTCCTATTCCGGACGGTGCTACCACAGTAGATAGATAGCGGTCCTGTATTGTACCGTTGATCGAAGCTCATTGTTCAATCGGAAGCTTTCATTGTGTTTAAATATTGTTTTTAATACGCTTTTTTAAGCTTGGGTTGTATGTATATTATGTAAGTAACGGAATCTTTGAGCTTAATTTTTACCAGCTTCTAGAAGTCGCTTTCATACGTATCAAGAACCGATAACAATGCAGTTATTCGAAAAAAATGGTTAAAAAAATCTTCATAACTAACTATAATTTATTGTTTACTTGTAGTAAACAATAATTTATTATTGTTTACTACGATTTATTGTTTACTACAATTTATTATTGTTTACTTGTAGTAAACAATAATAAATTATAGATTGGAGTGTCCGTTTGTAATATTAAAATAACCGCTTTTTACTAAATGCATATGTATGTATACACGGTACATGCATATACCAAAACATTTTTTTTTTACATTTTTGTCTGTCAGTCTGTTTGTTCCCGCTAATCTCGGGAACGGCTGTACCGATTTTGACGGGATTTTCAGTGCCAGATAGCTGATGTAATAAGGAGTAACTTAGGCTACTTTTATACAAGCTGCGCCCTCGACTTCGTCCGGGTATATAATCCTGTTGAGCCGCATTTCTATTGTCATATTTTTCTCGCGTGATGACGGGTTAATTTTTTTTTAAGTACTTCACAACTTTATTAACAATACTCAATCAGCTGAAAAAATGAAGTCGAAAAAACGGATCGCTATACTGCGCGAATTCCGACACGCGCTTGGCCAGTTTTTAATATATAATGTGTGTTAAAATTAAAGACATCAAAGATTTATTGAAACGAAGAAATCTTAAAGTACATCAAGCCGCTAACAAAAAAATATAGCAGCCGAAATAACTGGCCTCTAAATCTTAAATTGTACACCGAGGATTTTCATTGCGCTTGAATCTTTTTACAGCACTTGTTAGGCAGTAAAAACGAGAATGTGACAAAGTTTTGTAGAAAGAGCATTTAGTTATACGAGGAGATTTCATCTGAGCTGAAGTAGCCAGTAACGACTCTCGAAAGATTAGAGCTATTTACAAAGGCTTTTCAGCTTCCACTCGAGGCTGATGCTTGATCCGTATCTACAGAGTTTACTTTTACTTGATAAATATTAAATACAAAAACCGAAATTAGAAACATTTGAAAAGCAATTACTTTTCTGGCTGTGGTGAGCTGTGGCAACACCGCATTACATAATCTATCCGCGACTAAATAATAGTATCCAATGTTATCGTGTTTTGGTTACATAATTGGTGCTACAGATACTACGATTTAGTTTTACTTTTAAGCTTTTGCTTGTGAGGCAACTCACACACTAAAATTACAAACATTGATTTTATTATTGACTACCTGTGCCCGCAACTTCGGCCGCGTGATAATTTATGATTGTTCAGTCTACCCGGACGAAGTCGTGGGTGCAGCTAGTATAAAAGTAGCCTAAGTTACTCCTTATTACATAAGGTATCTGAAAGTGAAAATCCCGTCAAAATCGGTCCAGCCGTTCCTGAGATTAGCGGGAACAAACAGACAGACAGACAGACAAAAATTGTAAAAAATGTTGTTTCGGTATATGTACCGTGTATACATTAAGTAAAAAGTGGTTATTTGTATATTACAAACAGACACTCCAATTTTATTTATTTGTATAGATGTAGTAAATCAAATAACATTCAGAACTTAGTAACATTTTAAATTTTAGTAATTTGAAACTTTTTGGTACATAAGTATAAGAAACATAATAGCAAAGTTATAAATCTTAGTAGCAAGCAAATCTACATAATGACCTATAGTCTGATGCTTAGGTATAGTGTTTGATACTTAGTTACTTATTAACCTTCTAAATTGAATTGGCAAACATTTTCTGCTTTCAAAGCAAAAAAAATCCAAAACGTTTGAGTGAAAATAACAGAATGAGACAAAAGGAAAAACCGTCATGTTTTACCTATAAATAACATCAATGGTTAGGCGATGATTTATTACATGGTGGGTCGCAGTTTCAATCTCCACGCGGTAAAATTTGAATGGCTTACAGTATTAACGTTTGTATACAAACGCCTACGATACAGGAAACCGTGACATGACTGGAGTTAGTTAAATGTTTATTTTAAAGCTATAGAATTTACACACAACGTTGTGAATACAGTCAAATGAACGATCAAAAGGCGAATTCAGTAAAATGTCGAAACGATCACACCCTTCAATTGACTTAGTGGGACACCTGCTGTAGGCCACCTATCCAAGAAGATGTACTGAAGTTAACTGGTTCTCACCAAGGCAGAAGACGTGGGAGGAATTGGGAAAAGTATGACGGGATGACGACGATTTTCTCTGGGTATATAATTGGTAAACTTCTATATAAGGTTGTTTATTTACAAACACGAAATTCCATAATGATATATTAGATCATTCTCTGTTTCAGTAAATCTATGCCATAAACTAATCCATTTACTATTACATTTGCTCGTACATAAACAGAAAAAAACGCATTAAGTTTTGTAGATATCTATATAAAGACCAGACTTCAACATGGTGAGCATATATTTACTACATCTTGTGTAGGCGTAGCAAACACATGCTTATGTGCCGAAACGGTGCCGATCGCTATTGCATATCACAGGAGAGCAATCACGTGTAATGAATGGAAATTGCTCTATATGCACACTCCACGGCGGCAACAAACACACGATCTATTGAAATTAGGCAGATTATGTCACTATCGAGCAACGGCATTAGGCACCTACTGACACACCATTTGAATAACCTATTTTCAAAAATGTTGGTCTCCGATCAAACTTAAATACTTGATCAAGCTACCTAGGACACAGCTGAATATTATTTCAGTTACTAACTACGCCGAAATTCTGATGAAATTAGTTGGAATAAGTCATTATAATCACGACATACCTCTTTCAATTAGAAGAAACGGGCAAGTAAACATTTTTAATGTTAATGTTTAATTTCGAGAACATGCCCCTACCTACAGGCATGACGTGAAATATGATGCCCCTACCTACAGGTATGACGTGAAACATGATGCCCCTACCTACAGGCATGACGTGAAACATGATGCCCGTACCTACAGGTATTACGTGAAACATGATGCCCCTACCTACAGGCATGATGTGAAACATGATGAGCTCGATTCATCGACGACACAACACAGCTTTGGTTCTATCGTCGATGGCTCGATTAAAAAAAAGCAACTATCCTGCAGAAACAAGTATATTGTTACACAACAAAAATGTGTTAAACATTATGCGCATATAATAAAAAAAAATATCCTGCAAAAGAAAGCTTTCTACTTACTACTGGAATGTTTTACAGCTTTGCACTAAAATAAATATTAAATTTGTGCAAGATTCGCAATCTGAACAAAATTCTATAAATCCGACGTTAAAATACATTCGCCTGTTATTATAATATGAGGGTAACGTAGATACCGCATTGAAAATTAATTAGAGCGTAATTATAGACCATGAGAAAAAAAAATCAGTCATATGAAAAAACTATATTCGCGTTGCTGTATCCCGTAAAACTTTTTTGTGATGAAAGTAAAAAATGGGCATGCAAATCTTAATAGTTAATACTTGAGTCCTTCTTTTCCTTCCTTCTCCTCATCCATTCTTATTTTACATGAAAATTGTAAATCCGAAAATCATTACCCATAACACGTTTGCTACAAACTTCCGTTACCATAATGTTCAAAAGGAGATGTTGTGAGTTCGGCTACGATGCGTACACTTCCTCAAAAAATGTGTTAATTAAGGAAGAATTCGAAAAAATACAAATTATCTATTCAAGAATATATTTTAGAGTTACAACCACATTTAATTCAAACGCTTTTATAATTTTCAACCATGTTCAACATGGCGGCGATACACCCTACGATTAGGATAGCATATAGATAAAACAAAACTAATGTTATCTGTATCTTACCAGTGCATCACATATTCCTACGCTTGGCTGACCTTTACTAAACTAGACTATCAAGACATTTTAAGCTAACTTCCGTGAAAAATGACAAAACAAGTTGTAGTTCTCTGATTGTAAATTACCTACCTAATATTCAATTCAACGTAGGTACCTAATATAACCTCATTGCAAATTGCAAGGAATTTATCAAAATGACATCGCCATATTCGCCATGTTGGTTTTGAGTTGCAATTCTAACTGCATATTATGTTTTGTAACTGCAAATAAAGCAAAATAAGTAAAAATATGCAGTAAAAAAACATTACAAAAAACATAGGTATATTGATTTTGCCTGTTGATGATATTGTGTTCAATACGAGTACATAGCCGGAGGTCCATACATTTTTGCAACATCTCCTTTAGCAATGTGTTATTTTTTTAATTAGATTTACACATAAAATTATAACGTCATAAAATTGAGTACCAAGCAAAGGTTACCGTCGATAATGCAGCTACGAACTTTAAAGTTCTTTAGCCACATCAACCGTAACGAGGACTCTATTGAACAACTGGTGGTACTGCAAGGAAAAGTTGAGTCTAAAAGATCTCGCGGACGCTCTCCGACCAGATGGCCAGCCTCATTAAATCTGCGACACACTCCAGCATCAACGACTGCTCTTATTTTACCCAATCTACTCAATATAACACAGGTACTCGTAATAAAAATATTATTAAGAAAAATTGAGCCATTTGATTATTGATATTGATGATTGTGATTGTGTTAATGCATTTGTGGAAATACATTACTTTGCTTCGCTTACCGACATTAAATATTAAATTGTTTAAGACAAGATTTAACAGAAGATCACTGGAATTGGTATCGAATACCACCTTTATATAGAGACACATTTTGGGGCGCGCGCTCATTATTTCTGTGGTCAAAAGTGTACGACAAAGAATAAGAATATCTAACAAAAAAAATAAACGCCAATTCATTTCGCATAAGAACAAAAAAAAACAATACTAGCTTTGCCTGGAATTGAACAATAAAGCCGTCTTCATTGAATTTTATCCTCACACTAATATATTGCCACTTATAACCAACGATAAATAATGTTGCACAAACATGCAATAACTTCGCTCAGTTCATTTCATTCCACTGATCGCGTTGGTTTAGCGAAAATAGCCAATAAGCCAATGCTCTATTTGGTGCAGGCAAATATCGTATGGAAAACCAATCGCCTGAAAAGATATTGAAACCGATAAGGGTTATACAACCTCGTAACACATTTTACAATCTCGAACAACAAATACGTTATGTTGAGAGAATAGAACCGCTGTCACAATATAAATTACAATTCTATAGAGCTTTTGTTTGTTTTGAAATTCACTTGTAATTGCGTGTTTTTAAGATTTTTATACGTGTAAAAGAAGAGAAAAATGAGTGTCATCGCCGATTTATTGCATAAACTATCAGCCATGAAATAACAATAATAAATCAATACAGGTTCCAATGTCCCAATATGCAGTGAAGCAAAACATATAAGATATCAAAGGCAACAATGCATCGGCACTGAGAATTTTAGTTTCAAGATACGTCCACAAAAAATATCGGAACCCTTCTATTATAAGACCTGTTTTCCTATTACAGCTAAGAAAAACGATCTCTCAAACATGGAATGCTGGCTTTTAAATATTTCAAAAATGTGCACAAAAAATATTTATAAGAACCTATAAGAATGATCTATATTTAATTTAAAGTATATAATATATTTAATTTAAAGTAAGATATGAAATTCATCAATGGTATAGGACCTGTGGACCTGTGCGTGTGTCCGATACAGACTTGGCCAATTTTTTAGGTAAAAAATAAAATGGAATTTAGGTAATTTAACCGAAAACTTTGACCTGATATATCTGTTTTTTTTTTTAGTTTGTATAACTGACTGAACATGTTGTTTATAATAGTATGATGTGTATCGTGTCTACATATATGTGGGTACACCTAATTAACAACACAACGCCACATATAAAGTTAATTCATAACCGTTAATTTTGGGATATGATCCAATAGAGTTAACAGTTTTGTACCATTGTTTTTCAGGAAAAAATATATTTGCTCTTTTTCAGTCTGAAGTACTTTTCAGGGTATATACATTTAGACTTAGTACCTACAACATTATAACTGCACTTATTTTGCGTTAAATAAATAAAATATTATTATACGTTGGGTATTACAATAATTTATGATTATTTTTTTTTTTAACCTGTAAGTGCATTGCAAAATAATAAAATATGGTACATGAATAGTATAGAAACTGTCGTTATCAATACTTCTTAAATGATTTTAGTAAACGTTACTTCCCGAAGGTTGAAATAAGATCGCAAGTTCCTTTTCCTACGTAATAGCCGTCGAGCCCATTGACATCTCCAGGCACATTATCAAACTCCGAGGCTGGCAAGAGGAAACTTCAGAAAAATGAAAAAAAAATATCCCACATGAATACAACTACTAACTGAGGTTTATATTCTTAAAAAGTACCAGCCTGCCTTTAAATACACACTGTTAATGCAGTGGTATAAAAATGAGCTAAGCTGAAATAAAACAAATATATAATATCCATAATAATAATTCATAATTATGAGCAGTGGAAAATATCCCAAATTTAATTAACGCTTAAGTGGTACGTAAGTAAAAAGTAGGTACTTTTATCTATTCATTTAACGTGAAAAATAATTGCGCATAAAACTCTACCTGGTCCTACGTTCCTACTGTTATCTTTGATAATGTTGGAAAACTCTGCTATTTTGGCGATACTTTATCTTACTTTGCAAAAGTTTCGTCAGCCAACAAGATTAAATGCAAAGTTTAAATTAATTCTAGGTTCCTTGGCGAGATACTGTTACGGATAAAAGTGACGGTATCAAGTCATGTCTTCGCCTCACTTAAATATTCATAAACTGTCCTTGACGTAGTAACTAGGATCTATTGAGGCGGCATTGATAGTAAGGCATGGACAGTGTGGGTAGTCCACTCGCCACAGCCTCGCGGTGGAGAGTGGACAGGAACAAATCAAGTACCTGTGGCGTGCATTGCATATAGGCAAATAGACAGAACTCACCTCAGCACCTCATCAAAAAACTAAACAAAAATGCTTACTTTTTTAATGTTGAATATTCTACATTACTTTAATTCATTCTGTGTAAAGAAAATAAGTACGCCAACTCAGTCTTAACGCGAGATACTGAGGTAGGCTCTGCCCGTTCTGCCTATATAATAATATATGGTATACACGACACTGTAGTACCTATCAGACAGATGGCAGCACCCTTGCCACCTGTTCAAGAATCCCAGATTTAGTTTCCATAAAGTTGGTCGCTTAACATTAGAAGGCCTCACAAAATATACCTTGCCCGCGTTAAGTTTAGGTACGTCTCGTGCCACTACTATTGAACTATTTGAAATGTTATTCCAAATAGAAATGAACTGCATGAATTGAAAAACCTCTGAATCCTTTATCAGCGAACCGTACGCCGTCTCCCGCTGCCTTCGCCACATTGTAGCATTTTCATACCTCTACTTGCCGACTTTTTACATTATCGGTTGCCAGAAATACGACGTACGTTTTTAGTAAGTATATGCAACAGTAAATTCTTTTTTCCATTCGTCAATTTTCTTTATAGACTAACCTAAATGTGTTTAGGTTAGTCTATAAATAATTAGGTTAGTCTATTAATAAGCTAATCCTATGAGATAAGTTAGGTAATAAATTGATTTAATTTGCCTTTTATGCTACAAGTGTAGGTCATGTTATACTCAGTTAAATCAAAATCTACTACAGTTATAGATCTATGTTGCACCCAATAATTTGTTCTCTGAGGCGAAACATCTTAGGCCTCAGAAATAACAACGGAGCTGCATTTTTATCTTCGATTTTGTATATAATTATGAATACAGGCTATGTATACTTTTATCGTACCATGCGCGTATGCTATGCTACCTTCGTTTCATTAAAAAAATATCTCGCTTGGTCCTTTTAGAAAGGGAGCGTGAAGGACCAATTATTTGGCTCTACATTCCTCACTCGATCGTCAACCATGTTGTAGTTTATCAGTTTTTATGTCATGAAGTTGCAAGCCAGCGTACAGTTCATATTGATAATAAGTGAATATTGCCTTGCCTATAAACATCTACCCAAAAATCAGAGATTTCAATGTCGATGTGTTGACTCCTGTTGGCAAGCTGTTGTGCCTCAGTGCCGGAAATTACAGGACCGTACATTACCACCTGACCGAAATACTATACCGATAGCGTTAAACACAACCATTTTGCGGCCTGTAGGTATATTAAATAATGCGGAGGTGCCAACGCCCACGATCTCCGTCCCTCAAGCTCTACCTCAAGTACCACCACAGCTAAAAATTCTACATTAGTTGTTAACAAGCAAGTATATTTATTTGTTAAATATATAATATTGCTCCACCTTGCCGCTCAAACTAACAGCATTTCGCAAACCCCTGTTTAATTGTAAACTTATTTCATTCATTTATCAAAGGTCAAAGAATACAAGACCGTATAATTTAGAATTTCAACGTAAAAGAAGCTGCAGTGAAGCAGACAAAATAAAAAGATCGGAATAGTGTGTACTCTGCACTAATTGAACACAGTAATGGTTGAATAAATTTGTTTGGACAATAAAGACGGTTAAAACTGAACTATGTCCTATTGTTGGAGGTCCAAATTGCTAATTTGACCGCGGAGATTTAATTATGCATGCCACCCGGCTGAGCGGGGTCATAAAGGAGGGGTGTCACAGCCAGCCTTGTTTATAATGTAGCAAGTAATGCGCAATCCAGCCCGGCCCTGTCTGCGCCAAGTATTAACTTTTTATTACACAAAACTTTTGCGGTTTATGAGCACGCTGGGAAGGAACGTGTTAAATTATTATTTAATCCGGCACCTGTGTTGTGTACAAGCATGTTAAAACTAAATGAGCAACTACCGATGTTTTATGATTAGTTACAAAACAAATATTAAAACTATTACTATAGGTACTTTAGATCATCCTATAGAATATAATATTGTCGCAACTCTAATACTTATAAGGATATAAATAAAAAAAATAAAAATAAATAAAATATATTGTATTAACAACAATCTAACATATAGGATGTATAGGATCACACTTTATATTATATACTTAAGTTATGTATATGTATATTTTTGTAAAAAAATAACTCCATTAATCCTGATAATTTTTGGAACAAGGTTCCTTAAATTAACTTGCTGTATGCTGATTTGGTCGTTTGTAGCCATATAATATAGTGAATGTGCATTAATATTTAATATCTAATGTAACAAAAAAATCGGCCAAATAGACGGCGGACAAACGGACAGACGGACAATGGAGTGTTAGTAACAGTACGGAGCCCAGTTACACTTTGGGTACGGCACCCTAAAAACGTTAAATTCCATGCGGCGTTCCATCATTTGTATTCAATCATCATAGGTATTCAAAGCATACAGGAGCAGAAGAACAGAAACACAAGGGATGCACAAACAAAAAGACATGGAAACACAGGGCAACAAAACTACAAAGAATTAATTCACTTAGAATTTATTTTTGTTCCGGACCAGAGTCCTATATTTCATGAATTACAGGAAGCAAGAGTAGGTATATAATTATTGGAGTTTACTCCTTAAGAAACGATTTGAGTTATATGGCCTAGTATGGAAATTTTATGAGAAGTAAAATCAAGTGTAACACGAAAGTTGAGGAGTTACGCGCGATTGCCCCGCGAGCGCTACGACCGAGCGAAAGTGTTTCTCTCGGCCGCACACTAGCGATCACCTCGCACACTGTTTTATGTGTCTCGCTGTGTGTCAAATAAATGTTTCTTATCTTATCTTATCACACCGAGTAAACTCCCGTCGTGCGTCGGAGCTGACAGACACACTATATTTATGTAGAAAATGAATGCTATTACTCTTGTGTTGAGACTACTTGAGACGTATAAGTTATAAATTTCTACCTGCGATCAAATAGGTTTATTCGACCCATCAGCAAAAGGTTTTATAGAGGGTAAGATAATTAAATGAATTGAGACGAAAATTTCATGTTTCAATTTCACGTGGTTCTCGTGCCGTTGTCTCTATAGACACATCACCTGTCCAATAAAACGTTGACAATTAACGTAATTTATTGTCCGCCCGATAGACGGCCGTAACTCCTCTGAGAAACAATTGATTCTGTTAACTGGTCAACCGCTTTGTTACCTAGGACACGTAAAAGTGTTAAATAAAATGAAGATTTTTTGTATGAAAAAATGTGTTCGTCCGACTTTTGGGTTTCTGTACCTCACCTTCGCTCCGAAAGTAGTGGGCTGATTTAGTTGAAATTGTGTCAGTGACCCAAACATCATTTACATAAATGAAGTACTTAAATAATTGAATTTACATAGAGGGGCCAAAGTTTAAAAAAAGTTTCGCAAATAACATTGTGTGTTTCTTCGAATAAAAGGTTACCTAGTTGAGGATCTCAAACACATTATTTGTTAGTTAAAAAGATGACACGGTGACGACTCGATCTTGGCCGGTTATTCATTTGTTTGTAATTTTTTTGTTTGCAATTGTCATATCAAAATCATATTTATTTTCTTAATTTGTTAGAAAATTCCTTGAAATGTCTGTTTTACATGATTTATATTGTTATGGCAAATCTCAATCATACATGTGGTGGCATCAAGCCTTACAATGCTGTAGTCACACTTGTCACTTTACTGCTTTGTTCATTAATTATTTACCTTCACTCCAGCCAAAGTGGGTTAATTCGCAGCAAATCCGTAATTATAAATAAAATGGCTTAAACCCTTAAACATAATTTATTAATGTTACCGGACGGAGACAAAAATTAGAATTAGTTACATACAATGTGCCACAATTCAGGGTTAGGAAATCCTTACCTTTTAAAATAAAATATGAGCAGTATTTACTGTTCTGTGAAAGTAACAGTGTTTAGTTTAAAATGTACAAAACGCAAAAGCATTTTATCAATATTAAATATTTTTTTATAAAAAATATTAAACATCAAATACAGTGTAATAGACATTTCACTCGGTCACCGAAACGTTGTATCTGTAATTGAATTGGGCCAAAACTTTCATGATTTCTCGTGGTCTTCGTGCCGTAGTCTCTATAGACATCACCTGTCCAATAAAACGTTGACAATTAACGTAATTTATTGTGAAGCCGATAGACCTCGCGTAACTCCTCTGAGAAACGAACACTACGTATTTTGACGAGTATTAATAAATAGAATTCGGCTTTCTATCATTTTTAGTAAAGTTTCAGAGACGCAGCTTGAGGGCGTAGGCACTGCCGGATTACCTCAATATCTCATCATCATCATCATCATCATCATCATCATCATCACTTCATCCACTGCTGGACAAGGGCCTACCCAAAGATACCTACAACCATAGATTTATTATCTACTTCTATGCCTACAACAGTGTTGTGTACCTATTATTATTTTTTACACACTGGAGATCCATTCACAATAATTTTGTAATTCAATTGTCTTATTGTAATAACAATAATAAATTCATTTTTTTCTCTTACAAAAAAGTTTTTTTTTATGTTATGGAAGTGGCAAACAAGCATGCAGTTCACATTGATGTTAAGTGATGACTGCAGCCTATAGACACCCACACAAAGACCGAGGTCAAAATGCAGATGCGTTACCACTCCTGAGGCCTAAGGTGTTATGCCTCTGTGCCGGAAATTACAGGTCCGTACATTACCACGTGACCGGAACACGATAGTGTTGAACACTACCATTTAGCGGCAAGTATATTAGGTAAATATTAGGTTGATAGGGTTACATACAATAAACACAATTAGAGCTATTTGCTTAGATTCACCTTATTTGTGAGAGACTGGTGCCTGGTCTTCTGCTAAATTAGAGAAAAATATGCCATATTCGCCGGTCGTGCAGATTGGTTTTTTACTGTTCTGTAGTGATCGCAGTGTCGGTAGTTTTATCGGGGTACGCTGCTGCACATCCGGTATGATTCTTTTTACTAGCGCCCTATTAGAAAGGTTTATAACCGCCATTGTTCGGCTAACTGACTGCACTAGCGGAATAATTCTTCTCCACCCGTGGGCGGTGAGGTCATCACGTCCCAATGCCTTAATCTATCCATCTGCTGCCAAATGGAGATTTTACTATACAGTACTAGGTTTTCTGGTTAAATGGCAGTTTGGCTCCATAATTTTTAGAGTAAAGGTAATAAGATCATAGGCTGCAGGAGTAGCAATGCATTGAATCCTCTAGTTTTTATATGGATATCTACAGGCTGCAGTATTCTCTTGGTCAATGTGAACTGCATGTGTGTTTGCAACTTTTTTTTATATCAAAAAATATGTTGACAGTCACTACAAATGTATTCAAAAGAGAAACACCCTTTGATAAGAATAGTTGCAATGTAGATTTCTTTTAAGTATGTAATATATGTATCCTCACGCCGAGTCTCTTAAAAATTGTTCAAGTGTAAATAATTTTAAGAAAAATATTTCGCAATGAATTCACTTTAAAAAAAAATATTTTTTTAAGTGAATGTTACCTAAATATAATGCTTTATACTATTTCCTTATTCATTTAATGTGTCGATTCAAGCTGTAAGAGTACGAGTATGTTATTTACTGAAAAATTCGCATGCCGTGAGCAGCAGAACATATGATACAATCAAGGCTATCACTATTTATGAGATACAGCCTGGTGACAGAAAGATAGAAGGACGGACAGACAGACAGACAGCGGAGAATTAGTAACCCGTTTTTACCTTTTAGGTACGAAATCCCCTAAAAGATAGAAGATAGATACAGCTTTTAAAAATATTCGATATGATTCTTTAAATTGACATAACTTTTTTTTTTCTGATCCGATTCACATGAAACAAACATTAAATGTTAAGTGAAACTTACCACAGTATATTAGTGAAAAACGCAATTCGAATTAGCCGTTTCTGAAATTTGCGTACTCAAACACACAGACAAACAGACATTTTTCCGGGATAAAAAGTACCCAGTGTTGTGCGCCAAAGGTTAAAGTATAATCATACCAAGTTTCATCGTAATCGGACCTGTAGATTTTGTGTGATGCTTGAACAAACAGACAGACAGACAGACAGACGAGACAAAAAAAGTTCTAGTCACATATTTGTGTTCGATATCGATCTAGTAACATCCCCTAGTATTTATTTTTTTAATATTTTCAATGTACATAATTTACACTTCTACAGTTTTATTATAAGTATAGATATAGATTATCTTCTTTAGCTTAAATTCCGACTTAAAAGAGTATCGTCAAATCTATAAGAGTGAAATGTATAATACTGTCTCTATTTATTATATTTCGCACAATGTTTTATACTTTGGCCCTCACGGGACCGCTAAGTAATATAGACTGACATCTATCTGACCTACAAGCGGTAACATACGGCAGCTTTTTGCGGCGTTTCAAGCTCGTTTGTGGAACGCGACAAACGCGCGACTGCCTCGTGATATTGATTCTTGGATGGATTCAATCGCATGATGAATCTATGTTAATGCAAGCTTATGTCGATATCTAGAGGTCATGTAGTTATTTAAACATAGGTGACTACACACAATTATATTTATAATCTCCTGTATTGTGGCTATAACTTCATTTGTGGTAGAGCTCCAGTGACGGAGCTCGCGGGTGTAGGCAGCACCGCATTACCTGGTAGTGTTCAGCACTATCGTGTTCCGGTCAGGTGTACGGCTCTGTCATTTGCGGCACAGAGGCACAATACCTTAGACCTCATGAGTGCCAACGCATCTACATCTCCAGTCTAATGTACATGTTTATAGGCTACAGTATTATTTACCATCACTGCACTGGTGGTAGAGCTCCAGTGACGGAGCTCGGGGGTTGTAGGCACCACCGCGTTACCTAATTTACTTGCCGCTAAATGGTAGTGTATAGCACTATCGTGTTCCGGTCAGGTAGTAATGTATGGCCCTGTAATTTCCGGCACAGAGGCATAACACCTTAGGCCTCAGGAGTAGTAACACATCTGCATTTTGACCTTGGTTTTTATGTGGGTGTGTCTATAGGCTGCAGTCATCACTTAACATCAATGTGAACTGCAAGCTTATTTACCACTTCCATTACATTAAAAAAAATGTAAACCGAGTGCTTGTTTGCTACTTCATAATATAAAAAAACATCTATACCTACTATATTGTAGGTACAAACAAGCGTTGATACTTTAGAGCTTACGTATTAATAATACTGTGCTCATCACGTTTGTATGATTAAAGAACTGCATATCTAAAAACAAAATAAGTATTAAGTAATACCACTACATTTTTGTAGGGTATGTTTAGCGATTGTACCTACAGTAGTATCGTACTGTACAGCTTAATCGCTACAAAGGTGTTGCAAAGAATCGTATTGTGCAGCCGCCCTTTATGTACGTGGTGTTAGTATTTTCTTGTTATATTATGATGGTGGCAAAAATAGATTCAATTCACATTGATGGTAGAGTACGCGTGTCTCCTACATGTGAGAGAGTGAAAATCAAGTCTTTTGAAGATCAAGGTTTTTTTTATGTAATGGAAGTGGTAAACAAGCATGCAGTTTACATTGATGTTAAGTGATGACTGCAGCCCATAGACAACCACACAAAGACCAAGGTCAAAATGCAGATGCGTTACCACTCCTGAGGCCTAAGGTGTGCCTCTGTGCCAGAAATTACAGGGCCGTACATTACCACCTGACCGGAACACGATAGTGCTGAACACTACCATTTAGCGACAAGTACCTATATTAGGTAATGCGGTGGTGCCTACGCCCGCGAGCTCCGTCACTGGAATTCTACCACCAGTATAGGTTGTGAATACATAAAGATATCAATGCGCCCGCGCTATCGTATTCTTGCAAAGTGTATACCTACTGACGGCGAGTTCTGATACATTCAAACGCACGAGCATAGCGTGCTATAACTTTAAAAATTGTATTATTATAATAATATCATCAACGAGAAAGCGAGACATTGAACCGTTGTGTATTTCACAACCGTAGCTTGTATAGCTACAAAAAGTTGCCGCGTGTATGTTACCGTTTTATTCTTTTTCGTTTCGGTTTTATAATATTCGGTAATTCTAGTTCACTTGTTTTCACTTTTTGTTTACTTAGCGGTCCCCTGACGCGTTATGTATCCTTAAAAATATTTGACAAATAGATTTTTTTTTCTAATAAATGTAAAATATATATACGATGAAGTTATTTCGTAAAGATGCCCATATCATGTTAAATATTCGAGAATTTCATGATTATTCGCGCATGGTCGCATTTTACGAAATATTCACTATCCTTCGGCCATATCATAATGTGCCTTAGCCAGATAAATGATACAAAATCGTTCATCGATACAGTCGGTTAAACGCGCGCCCACCTCATGAAATGATAATTACCTATCTATCGATTTACCATTTTATGACATGATCAAATTAGAGATCATATCATAATATGGTTACATTGACTTCGCGTGATGAGCATCTAATATTAAAGAGAAAACTATTCTGGTAGTAGTTTCAAATTTGAATTCAAAATTATGTTGTATGTTCACCGTTCTAACCTTCCACCCCTATTTAAGCCACCTCTTTTGATTTCAAAAATATTTTAACGTGTTACGTCGTACATAACACTAAACTCTAACAAAACAAAAATATTTGATGAGTGCCTAAAGTTACATAGATGTCTACGCGCGAGAACCAACTTTGCATCGGTGGCATCGTCGCACGGCTCGCGGCTTCCTTCACGTCATTCGCTCGTTCACTTAACTTCTATACGACTAACACCACTAATACGCATCGATATATCTTGTACCTATTGTAAAATCAATTACATCAAGAATAAACGGTTTCAAATCGAATAATAAAGAAGTTATTTGGCTTGCTTTCCTCCTGAAATACAATAGTTTTCATGAAATATACAAGTTGTACTTGAAGAACAATAGACATATTTGTTATAAGTTCTTTATTTTTATAAATATTGATATAGAAATATGGACCCCATTTCAACGATATGGCCAATCGTGGTGGTCTACATCATTAATATACCTACGATTGAACGATCAGGTTATATTAAGTTGACCATATCATGAAATGATCGAATATATGGGCAATTTTACGATAGTCACGATATACCTAATTCAAAGTCGTTAAAAAAGCGGTCATTCCAATTTATGTTTTTCTCCTGTCTTATAGGTATCTATAGATTAAAAGTTAATCACATTACTTATTTCGAAATCCAACATTTCAGTATCCCAATTAATGTTTTTGAGGGCTGGAAGTCTTTAATCATTTATGTTTAAAAGGGAACGTTGGATACTTGCTGGATTAATTATAACTTTTCTTAACTTTGATACGTACAAATGTACAAGTTTAACGAGTTTTAAGTTTAACGTTGGCCAGATGTATTTAAAAAAAAAGTATTAATCATAATTCTTGGAGCATTTGAGTATGTTACACAAGATTCTGCCCAACAAAACGGCAACAAATGCGTCGAAGGAAACCGTGGGACATGAAAGGAATTTTAATTTTTTGTTCCTTTTTGCACAAAGGAATTTATTATTAGGACCCGAATCACAAGCATACGGTATAAAGGGGAGGACAGGCCCAATTTTCTCTCACCTTTCTTTCAAATAAGAATTTCCATAAAGCTCGGTAAGAGTAGGTAATTGTCTTCGCAGCGTGATATTTTTGTTGATGACAAACTTAATATCGATAGCATTATTGGCAACCCAGAATGTTTATTTGGAGGAGGGGTCTGGCCTGGCTAACGATATGCTTTATCAAAGTAAACACTTTTAAAACTAAATAAGATTTGTCATAGTTGGCCCGGGCTTTATTTATGTATCATTACATAAATAAAGCCCGGGCCAACTATGATTTAAATATAAGCATGGAGTTCACATTGACGGCAAGTGAATACTACATACCTACCTATCGAATTGACACAAAAACCTCAAAAAATTCAAAATTCATATCATTTATTTCAAATTGGTCTACAAGGACACTTTTGCATTGTCGGGTAAATGAAGTTCATAATGCAGATACGCTACCACCCCTGAGGCCTAAGCTGTTTTGCCTCTGTGATAGTTATTACGAAGACATACCAACACTACCATCTAGCCGGAACACGATAGTGTTGAAAGCATTGCCCAATCTCTCTACCACTACGGGAGGATTTCACCGTTTGCTCTGAGAACTGAGTTTAATAAAACGAGTTTTAGGTTAAAAAAATTATACAATCAACCTTATTACGAATAATTTTCGTCGGTGAAATCCAAATAGTGTTATTGAACTCGTTTAAGAACGTAAAACGTCTTATTACGACGGTGAATTCGGCCGTAAATAGTCTATATTTAGTGGTAGAGCGATTGGGCAATGCGTTGGAGTTCTACCACCAGTAGAATACACTATTTTTACATCCTCCGTGTCATGAACACAACAATATTTTTAGCGGACCCTGAAGCTGATCTCATAATGAATTCAAATTTTACTTACAAAGTATTATTAAGCTTTGTAAACCAAGTCGGATAAGCGTTAGAAGTTTAAATTAACTTGTTAGGAGCGGCGCCGTCGGTCCGTCCTTCCCAGCCAATACAGTTTACGAACAAGCAAACGCGCCTCTTGCTAGCAATGCATACAAATTGGAAACCGAAACAAACGCGTATTTATTATAGCTAGGTAGCAAGTAGATGCAATAAAAGAACTAGTTAATTTGAATCAATGTATTGACATACCATGTGCTTTTTTATGTAAATAAGCATGGAGTTCGCAGTTTTTGCATTGATGTTAGGTAATGATTGCAGCCTACATAAACACCCACACAAAGACCAAAGGTCAAAATACAGACCTGAGACCTTAGTTGTTATGTCTCTGTGATAGTCATTACGGGGCCATAGATTACCATCGAACCGAAACTCGCTAGTGCTTAATACTACTAGTTGGCGGCAGATAGATTAGGTAATGCGGTGGTGCCTAATACTACCTAAACCTTAAAAAATACCATATCTTCTTGCCTCCTCCTGAGATGCTTCTATATCGATTGTGACGCGCTCCCGCTTGCACACTCAACTCAGACGGAACATGACACTTTTTCGTGCGTGCAAAACTGACGTTTATCGCTTTGTAAGACGTTACACGACGTCAAAAGGGTATCAAAGTTATCCCCTATTTTATTCTTCTTTCTCTCATTCTCTTCTTCTAACCTTTATTCTCAAAACAATATGAAAAGGAGATGTTGCAAAAATGTATCGACCTCCGGCCATGTATTGTACACAATTTCATTAAACAGGCAAAATCAATATTAAAACGTTTTTTACTGCATATTTTCACTTATTTAGCTTTGTTTGCAGTTACAAAACATTATTTGCAGTTAGAATTGCAACTCAAAACCAACATGGCGAATATGGCGGGCGATGTCATTTTGGCATTATAATTTTTAAAATTGTATTTTCATTATATAGTACTTGGAGAAAAAAGTAATATTTTCTAAATACTATCGAAAGTGATTGATCCCAAGTGTCGGCTGTATAGCCGCCATGTTTAACATAGTTGAAAATGATAAAATCGTTTGAATTAAATGTGGTTGTAACTCTAAAATATATTCTTGAATAAATTAATTGTATTTTTTTCGGATTCTTCTTTAATTTACCCATTTTTTGAGGACGTGTACGAACTAGAGCCGAGCTCGCAACATCTCCTTTACTAATAATTACAAAACCATATTGGCATTAAATAGTTCTCTTAGATTTAGAAAAATCATTATAATTTGATTTTTTATAAATTAATAACGCGTCTGAATACGCACATCTTTTCTGGTTAACACTCGCTTGTTATACAAGGCATTGGCTTTACCTGAGCTTTGAATAGACACAAACAAAACAGACACCTTCACCCACGCCAATATCTATTCGTCGTTATAAGCTTATAATGTTGTTTACAGAGCGGGTCGCGTAGAACAAGGTAACGCTAAGCAGCTTTAGATAACTACATTCTGTATACCTATTATGTTATGGTACCGGAAAATCCCTGTACCGAAAATCTCGGGTATTAAAATCCCCGTCCCGGTTATTTCGATAGTTTGTCGGTCAGTTTATGAACTACAGACTGGATCTATGGAAGTTTCGAGCAAAATTCTTACAAGTCTATTTCTGCAAAACATTTATCTGCTTATCGCAAAATTGACGTTAGGTTCTTACTATTTACTAACTAAACATACCTACTTATATAAAAAATCGTGAAATAAAACTTCACGCCTCTAGAATTTATTTTTGTTAATTAACATCGCAAACTATAGAAGTGTTTCCATAAAGCTCAAGCCTCAACAAATCAATCTCAACCCAATTACTTTTAAAGGGCACTGTGTATTATTTGCGAGAAGAACACAAAGTATATAAGAATATCAAGGTATTTGCCACTAATATTTGATTGAGAAATAGAAGGTTCCGAAACTTAGCTCTTATAGCCGTCTCAGATTGGAGCGATAACAATATGGTCAAGTTTAACACTCAGAAAACTTGGGCGTGCATTTTGTTCGAAAAAAGAGTCCATTTCTCTTTTCCCCTACGCTAAATGATGAGCCTATACGTTTGGCAGACTACTTAGACCTCTATAGTGTAACTTTAACACCCCGCTTAATTTCGGCACTTAGCTAGCAAGGCTAAATTAGCTAGTAATCAGGTTGGAGTCCTAAGTAAAGTTAGGACGTACGCACAGTGTCTAAAATGACCTCAGTTTCGGACATCACCTTTACGTCACACCACATCTGTTGCAAAATGTGTACCAAGCAAAAGTGTAATCGTGTATGGAGTTTTGTAGCCACCTTATTTATAGACAGATAGGCCATTTGGGCCAAACTCCAAAAAAGTGCATCGAGAATAATTGGAGACACAAAACTAGTACACTGGAAGCTGCACAGTCTTGAACATCGCAACAACGTGGCGTGTCTTTCAATTCTTATAAGACTATTTCGGAGAATGTACAAGCGACTTCCACAATCTACACAATCTAATTCCCTTTTTACAATAGGACAACTAGAAGAACGGCGGAATATCATCCTTACAAAGTAAACATTCCAAAAATTCGAACCAAGTATTTCGTCTCGACATTTATTATACTTATGTATAGAATGATTAGTATGGAATGCACTTGAACGCAGTCATCATCTGTGTAAAGGAACAAATAGTGCTACCTACCACCTTCATTTTAGCTATCATCGTTTAGAGTTTTATTTACATTCTTCAATTAGAACGTTAATATTTTTCTTTGAATCAACCATTTCAAACAGAACCATAAAAACGTACCGTTTACAAAAAAAATGGTACAAATATATTGATACAAAATCACCTTCATCCAAGAAGATACCATTGATATTATGAATTATTTAATTACTAAACGTAATTTGGTTCCTTTTTGTCTTACATAAACCTATAGACCAGTGATTCCCAAAGTGGTTTATATAGACCCCCTGGAGTCCATGGCACTCGATGGGGGTACGTAGGCGTGAATAAAATTCGGAAATATGGGAATGTGATATAAATGTAGCAAAGAAGGGGTCCATGGAAACCAGGAAAAAATTGAAACGGGTCTACAAGAAAAAATAGTTTGGGAACCTCTGCTATAGACATTAATCGGAAACATTATTATCACTCGCCGTACTACATGTACTACTTGGTCTACTCACTATTTAAATGTTTTGAATGTGAAAAGCTATGGAGTGTGACAAACGTACGCTGAAAATAATGTTTCTTTTATCTGCCATAATAGCGCTAGCGTCTTAAACACTACGAAATGGATTTATCTGTTCGATAGTGAGTAAAGTGCACAAAAACAAAAACTCCAAAACCAATTTTAAAAATTATTTCGCCACCGAAATTCAAATTATTTCTAAGTAAAACAACCACCTCTTTTCGGATATCTCACTCACGAAATTGACGAACCTAACCAATTGGATTTGCACAACGAATCATGTAATAAGCACTGTTTACAAGTACCTACTTAAGTACGTAGTAAGCATAAGTTGAAATAATGTTCATTATTTCTACTTTTATTGCTATCTGTGCTTGAGTAACCCCTAACGACTTACTTTTTGCAAGACGAACTGGTGTGATGGTCGTTATTACTCCGTAGCAGAGCATTATGTTGATCATAAGCCTCCTTTTACGAGTACCGTAAAATCAGTGCTATTAGTCACTCCGCAGATTATTTCATTTTTCGTGTCAAGTAATACTTTATACACCTGTTTCATATTCTTTTTGTACAATGAACGTTTAAGCATTTTTCTTACTTATGATTTACGAATATTTTATGAATAAGTGTTTTCCTCGGTTCGTCCGTGTACTGTTTGATTTTGGCACAAAAATTAGTTTATATTATTTCACAAGAATTAAACGTCATGTACAATTTCATCATAATCGGTAGTTATACCGTGAAAGTGTAACATACTTACTTTCACATATTTTATAACATTACGGTAGTATGTCAGAATCTTTCGGAAGGCGATTGTCCAGTTGACGTCTTTCGCCTAAAATTGATTATAGTGGCGGGATACATTCCTTTTTTAAGGAAAAAAAACATGTTCCTAAAATGTATGAATGACCATGTCTAGTGCAATATAAGTAGTTATAAAGCATAATAAATAATATACCTACTTGTAGATGTGTTGTAGAATGCTGTAAGCAAACTATACGCGGAAATGCAGGTGGAGGTTCTCAACGAGGCACAGGTATCTCCCATATATACTCGTTAATCTGACGCACTCGAGTTAATCCAAAAATCCCCTCTTGGGTTCGTATACTATTCAATACTGATGCCAGATAAAATATTAAGTCTAACTCGTATATGAGATGCTGAAAAAAAGCATATCCAAATTATACGCATTTATAGGTATATTGTCCGTGGCATTTTCAGACAACAAATTATTAAAATGGAATTAGAAATTTAATGAAAGAGTCATCTTTACTGAAATAAACGTCTATGAAGCTTTAATAAATTTAGTAAAATAAAGAACTAGATTGACATGATCTTTACAAATCCCATGAATAAAAAATGTTGAAGTTACGTTTCAAATCGGTTGTTTTAACTTTAGGCAGTGTACACACAGTCAAAATTATTCTTCAAAAAAGTAATATCTGACGTGTTTGCTGCAGGGGTCGAAATATTCGTCGTGCGGTAAATCAAGAGCAGAGAGCGCGGCGCCAAAGTAGTGCCGCGTGAAGTGCAGAGCGTCTTGCGGACGCAACAGCAACAGAGCTTGGAGATAGTCTGAGATGACGCCAGTCAATTCGCCCGTCTCGCGCACGTAGCGTGCACCCTCTGACGAACGAGAGCTCTGTGAAACAGGAAAAGTTGTTTAAAAGGAAATGTGTGAAAAAATCATTTTTACTAAATAAAATTCTGTTTCATGGTTAGCAAGCATATAAGCGGCAAGCCTATGACATCTGCGAGCACATTACCAAATTCCAAGGGTGGCACTAAAAAACTTCAGAAAAGGGACTTATCACTTGTTCCAAAAGCATTTACTATTCGAACGGGGATCGAAACCAGACCACTACTGCGTCAATTATTTTACTTTTATAATATGTATTGATAAAACAACCTTTCATATTTTTTTTTAATTTATTTAACATGTCAAATATGTACAATAAACATATTTGCTCAGATGCACTATAAATTTAATTAGATTTGTATGAAACTAGCGTCTAGGCAAACCACAATCTACAACTTTTTGCTATTATGGCCGCTGTGACAACTAACCTGTGAGACAACCATACCCGGTAACCATACTTAATAGGAAAAAATATATTTGTACTATTTATTTAAAAATTAGATAACTACTAGTTACTTATTTAAAACCTTAATAATCTACAAACTCTACCTTAAAATCCAGGAAGTCGGACATAAGTTGCAAATCCCTTCGCCAGTTCTCCCGGAGAGGCTCGTGTTCTTCTATTTCATCAGTTTCAGGATACACTTGTAATAATGGATTCAGATGAAAAATGTAATTATTATCTGCCCATTCGTGACTAATCGTGTAACCTAAAACATGTATTTAAAATAAAGTCAATAAAGTATGCACTTAAATACCTAAATTAGAATTGATATTTGATATTTATTTTGTTTATTTTAGGTAGGTACTATAACCCTCAATTTCTCTCGTCATAGTTCTGTCATGAATCTATTGATTCCCAGATACTAATTCGATGTTTCAGGTCATTTCAGATTTATGAAACCAATGAATAACAAAGACTATTTGTAATTGACAAATTACTCTCTGGAACTAAAAACGAAGTAAGTACCTAACTATATCTACATAAGGCAGGTATCTATCTGCTCTTTCAAACAGAATTTATAGATTCATTCACATTCAAGAGGTAATTTCAGAGTGTCGCCCAAAAAATTGAACCCGCAATTTTAGAGCGGAGCAGGATTTAAAAATGAGATCTCACCTCTGAGAGTCAGGACCGTCAGGGTTTGATGAATAAATCCCGTCGGTTCGACAATATGTCGTTCAACTTTAACAACGAACAGCGATTTGCCATTCACTATCGCCTGGCTGACCCCGAGGCACACCTGACAAGCCGTAAAAACGAATATTGTATTATGTGCTCTAAATCTAAGGCACCGGAGTATATGTATCGTCACTTCATGTGATAGAATATTTTCTCTTGTACGAAACGATGTCAATTCATCATCATCACTCCAGCCGAACGACGTCCACTGCTGGACAAAGCCTTCCCTAATGTGTCGTGAGTCATTAGGGGAGAATATGCCATAATCGCCACGCTTGGCAGGCGGATTGACGAACGCAGTGACGGTAGTTTTATCCCGGGACGCTGCTGCCCATCTCGCGTTGTTATATTTACTACCGTCCTATATATAACCATTACAGATTTGACCGCCATTGTTCGGTTGACTGGCTGCTCTTGCCGAAGAATTCTCTTCCAGTAGAAGAAACTTCTTTCGTTAGTGGGCGGTGGCGTCGTAACGTCCCGACGCCAGCAAAGGTCAATTACTTAAATTTAACCTTTATTTACACGAAAATATACATACAGTGTCTTTGGATTAACCGATACATAGGTTCTGAATGCACTTAGTAGTATTGGAATAACTAATGGAGCAATTTTAGACGGCAAGCGTGTCACAGTAGGTATAGTCATGTCCTCTTGAATTACTTTTTTTTTTCACTTCAAGAATATGGGGTTCTACTACGTTACCAGTCAGACTATATTAAAGAGCGTAGTTTGCTAGCTTGAGTATTTTATTTCTCTATGTTATTTATATCAAAGCAGAGCTTCGTACTTAAAAGTTCTATTCCGAAGAGAAATGTTGCGGTTGAGTTTTTTATTTATGTAATGAAAATGGCAAACGCGCATGCAGCTCACATTGATGTTGAGTGATGACTGCAGCCTACACGACACCCACACGAAGACCAAGGTCAAAATGCAGATGCGTTACCACTCCTGAGGCCTAAGTTGTTGTTATGCCTCCATGCCGGAAATTACAGGGCCGTACATTACCACCTGACCGGAACACTATAGTGCTGAACACTACCATTTAGCGGCAAATAAATTAGGTAATGCGGTGGTGCCTACGCCCACGAGCTCCGTCACTGGAGCTCTACCACCACTATTTCAAATTAGAGACTGAATGTTAAATACGGTGGATACTATCTACTTTACGATTAAGTGAAGCCAATTACACATTCCAAATTTATTTCATTCTAAAATATGCCAAGAGGTACTTCAATATGGACATTGATTTGATGGTTCGCCGAACTTGCGGGTTCCTATCTCTAGGAATACTTCAAATTAAATCATTCAATAGTGACTTACATAAATACTTTCACAAATAGTTCCATTTATAAGGACAGTATCAGTCTTCACGTTGCCTTTATAACGTCTTATTGCAAAATATCTAAGGAGGACAATGTTTGCTCCTTCTAGCAAAAAGTTGTGGCAGTCTTCAAAAGAATGGTACAAACGTTTCATAAAATGTCGATCGCCACAAATACGCGTCACTTTGTTGTAATACCCACTTTCACAAATTGACATGTAACTTCTATGTTCTTTAGTTACGTCTTTCTTTGTTATGTGCCTGGAAATAGAGAATAATGTCGCGAATTCCAGTAGCAAATCCAGTAGAGTTCCAGTACTAATAATCATCATCCCTCCCTTCGCACGTAAAGCGTAACAGAGGAAGGGGATGGTTCGGGGGTCGAGGTGCAACCCTCCTTCCCACAGTAGTAGCGAATCTCGAGGGCATAGGCTTACCCCATTACCTTGTCCTTTCTTTTAATCTGTTTGCGATTTAAATGGTAATTTCTACAAGAGTGACAAACAATCTCTCGATAATGTCTATAGGCAGGCAAAATTCACTCACCATTTTTGAAATACATGTTATTCTGGTCTCGGTTCTTTTTTTATAATACGCTTACACTCACAGCCCCACAGTAGGTATAAACCTGTGTCGTGGGTGCCGTTGTACACAAACAACACATACACAAACACCCAGACCCGAAACAAATATCTGTAGGCCATACAAATATTTGTCCCGGCGCCCGGATCGAATCAAACGGTCATCTCACACCGCTAGACTAATCGGGTCGTCTAACTAGTTCGTTCTCGGGACGATGAAATATTGTTATGCAAGAAATAATGAGTGTATTCATACAGTTAGCAGTCTACGTCGTCTCGTCGGCAGCTACGTCGTGTGGACCGCTCACAATTTAGTGCTAACTTAGCATGCGAAATAGGTACCTACCTATTTCGCGAGGCAGATATCAGAATATAAGGTGACCATCTTTCTTTTGTACCTATTGGATTTATACCTATCCAAGGCGCCCACACCGCCCACACCTTACGCCGCCTTAAGGTATATTCATACTGTTAGGCATTCCTAACAGTCAAGTTCCGACAAAATCACACTCCGCAACGATTTTTGTTAAAAATATTTCACTGGAACGAGAACGACCCGAGAACCTTGTAATGTGGACCCAGCCTAATTGCTATCATAACCTTATCATGATTCCAATTTACTAAACCATATCGATAGCGCCAATTCGTGAATATGAGTAAAAAGATAAGTTTATGTCTTACTCTGATCTGTTTTCTTCAAGAGTGTGTAGATTACAATCGACAATGCTAACAAGTTTAGAGCCCGCCTTGGCTCCTTCCTTCGAAGTATGAGATACCATTTGTACAAGAAATTTATCTTTCTCCTCGCCGAGAGTTTCAACACTAATACATAAACCTGTAAAGGCAGTAAATTATTCAAGGTATTTTTTTTATTCCTATTTTAAAATTGAAGTACCTATATTTCGCTCGGGGGCGTTTCCCAGAGGGACAAAATACAATCTGTCTTGTTGATGCAATGTTGGATGGTAGATGATACGTGACTGCGTAAGTATTTTGCAGTCAAATATGAGATAAATATATTTTCCTTTTATATATTTTTGCAGTAGGTAGTAGTAAACGCGAGTGTACCTACCTACACACACGCTAGATAAACTGTTGTGGTGTAAATATGAACTAAAACACATTTATGATAAACTTAATAGTTAATACATATGTATAAAGTATAAACTAGCAATATCTTAGGTAACGAATATTCGTTAAGATATCGCTATACCATGATGGTATAGATTTTCATCCTGCTCAAAGTTGTTTTTTATTAATAAAAATTATAAAAACGAAAAAAGATAGGTAGCTAGCTACACATGAGGTAACTCAATTTCATATACTTAATGACATATTTATGAGGGTAGATTAAATTCATATTAGAATATTTACTTATTAGGTAACTACTTTGACTTTGTCAGATGCATTGTCAATTGAGTAGTTTATATAAAAGACTATCTATCTGTAATCTATACATATACCTACAATCTTTAATTATTAATGAATAACGGGTGAATGTGCGTTTTATGAAGTACATAATATGAATATTTAATTAGTACAAATAATTTGGCTAGCGCACCTCCGACGGCACTACAGCAGTCTAACGATGGCTTTCGTATTTTATGATAATGAGGTGCTTTTATTTCATTCACAGATTGTACAGTGCAAAGCTTTTCTTCATCTGTCGGGGCTGTGTACAATCCTAAGATTTTAAATTTTTCTTTTTCTTGTTCCTTGTATGATATTTTGTCATGTCTATTATATGCATAATCAAAATAAGTATGACGAGGATCAACATCGTGGCACCAACGATATCCATGTTTCCCAGCTCGAACCTTTTTCAATTTTTTTCCTCCGCCATTACTCTTTGGACCAGAAGATATATCACCCGTTAATTTAACAGCAATTGTTTCATCAGTAATACAAGGACAAAATTCATCCCTTTTACTTTTTATATCACTAAGACAGGGATCGACACATTGACATGAAGAGTAACAATTGCAGTTCAACGGATCGCCGCTAGTACTACTCTCTTGTTTTAATTTCTCGTAGCATTTACAATCATCGCTGGATAAAGCGCCACACGTGCAGACTTGTTCCATGGGGCAGCTACATATCGACTTCGAGTCCTGATTTTCACAATTTGCTTTATGTGTGTCAGTAGACTCGCAAACGCACGTCTTTCGGACTCCACATATGCACATGTTTTCATTACATATACATTCTTTACCTTTAATACATAAGCAATGTTTTTTTGTAATATTCTGGCAGACGCATGGCTGCTTTTTAGTTTGTAATTCATTTCCTGTTTCCGATTTATTTTCATCAACAATTCCTTCTTCTTCAAATTCTCGTTGACTTGAAATAGACTTTAAGGTTGACTTCGGCTTATTTTGACATGGACATACAGGACATGGAAACTTGTGCGGATGACACACACAAGGCTTGTCAACTTCGGCGCATGTACACACTGCTCGAAGTTTGGATTCTGAATAACATACACAAACGTCACTAGGTTTACATGTGCAGATCGGTTGTGGACCACCTTCATTACATATGCAAATATTATCTGCTTGGTGACAAACACATTCGTCAACGGTTTTGGCACCGCATTGGCATGGTAATTTAATGTGACATGGACATGTTCCTTCTTTATCCAAATTACATGTACATGCTAGTTCTTCCTTTTTTGCAGGATTGAGTCTCGGTACACCATCCACTATGATTACGCTGTCATTACTACCTTGAGAAGATATGGGTTTAATACAATCCGGAAAAAAATAAAATTGAAAATTGTCATCTTCTTCTTCTGTTTCTTTATCGTTAACGTTTTCTTGGACAATATCTTGTTGTACATTGAAATCTTTGGCAAATTTGACAATTTCCTCAGACTTATTACTTTTTGTAGAAGTGTTGCATGACCACTCAGATTGCGACGACTCTCGTTCAACGTCTCCATCATAGTGACCACAACTAACTATTAATGATTCACTGAATGTTATTTGTTGCTTTATTTTTTCATCTAAAAATATTTAAAAACACTCAATATTGTTACATAATATTCCATAGTCAAATACCTACCTAATTTCTCAGGTAAGTATATTAAAGGTAATATGAGATAAATACTTGCCTATTTCGAACGGAAATTGTTTTGATAAATCAATCAAATATATAATATTCTGTGAATCTATAGACATTGTATATAGATATGTTTTTATTTTTAAATCTTAACAAAAAGTTAATAAAGACATTTCTTTTGAACTTTATTTATTTTTCAAAGTTAGTCGTTAGTGTCAACTGTCGTCAATAGTCGTCACAGTTTATTTTTTATAGTAAAGTCATCCAAATAGAATTTAATCCAATTCCACACTAGATTTACCTATTCAGGTAGAAAACATTGAAGTTTCACAGAGGCGAAATATATACATCTATACATACAAATAAATAAAATTGGAGTGTCTGTTTGTACTATAAAAATTACCGCTTTTAACTAAATGCATAAGTATGTATACACGGTACATAGACCAAAAGAAATTTTTTTTTGTCTGTCTGTTTGTCCCATCTAATCTGGGGAACGGCTGGAGCGACTGGATTTTGACGGGACTTTCACTGGCAGATAGCTGATGTAGGAGTAACTTAGGCTACTTTTATTTTAGAATTAAATGCTACGTGGACAAAATCGCAGGCAAAGCTAGTATTTTAATATTATATGAAAGGCAAGGGTCTCTTTTAGGCAATTGCGCTTATTTCTATTTGACTAGTGTCGTCTCGAGACTCGCCACATACATAGGTCCGTCCCAAAAAAACCGCATCTCCGTGGCTACAAGACAGTCTCTCAAGGCAGGTTGCTGATGGTTTATCCTGACTACTTAGTTTTGTCTCTGCAAGTATCACACCCGGTCGATGGCATGACTGACACATGTCCACCGTGACCGTCAGGACACAAACAAATCCTTTGGTTTCCCCAAAAAGATCAACGAATCGTACCCAGGCTACAGAAACTAAGAAATCTACATCTGGCCCATCCTATACACTCCTGGGGTCGCTGGTCGTTGGTCGTGAGCACTACATATTTGCGCCAGTTCTCTTTTGCCTTTTCTTCAGAGAGGTGAGTCTGCTGTTGACCGCCACAATTGCCCGATCCATACACTTCCGCAGGTTGAAGAATCTCATGACCGAAGACCGCGGCTGATGCAACCGGTACGCTGTCAGTTTAGAGCGGACTAGCCTATCAAGGGCATCCAAGTCGGTCTAAGTCCACTTTGAGTATGTCGAAGCAGTACATCAAGATCGGCATGGTCCCACCGCTGAAAGCCCGCACCTTATTACTGCCCGACAGAAAATTTTTGAGTACTTTTGTAAGGTGACCAAAGAAACGTTTTTTCAACGATTTTATTATGTCGCCTTCGCGTACCTACCCATACCCAAGTACTTATAGCTCTCGGTGGCAGAGAGGGTTTGGAACGAGATGGAACCCGGGGATTCATTGCCTCGGATTTCATTATCTACCCTCATCGTACATATATAACTGTGCATTTTACGATTTCGAATTCCATCCTGACAGAGTTACTAAAGTTTTCAGTTACCTTCAGTAGCTCAATCAGGTGCGAGATATCATCTGACCACCTCTTAACAACCAATAGCTATGAATAATAGGTTGGGGAGAAAGTCTTTTCGCATTATAGTATGTATGAACTTGTAATAAAATCTCTTTGGCTGTAGTATTTGTATCTGGCTGGTTTTGGTATCATTGAAAGTTAAAATTGTAAAGAACATAATTCCAAATTCAAATTAGGCAAATGTGTGATTTTCATTTGTTTTTCGTACTGTCAAGATGAGTGAATCTAATGAAGAAATTCGATACATTTTAAAATTTTACTACAAAAAAGGTAAAAATGCAACGCAAGCCGCGAAAAAAATTTGCGATGTTTATGGACCTAGTGCAGTGTCTGTGAGAGTAGCACAAATTTGGTTTAAGCGTTTTCAATCCGGAAATTTTGATGTCAAAGATGCACCTCGCTCTAGTCGCCCTATTACGGATAAAATGGATGCCATTTTTGAAAAAGTGGAGCAAGATCGGCATATCAGTAGTTACGACATAGCTGAAGAACTGAGAATTGATCACAAAACAGATTTGACGCATTTGAAAAAAGCTGGGTACAAAAAAAAACTCGATATTTGGGTACCTCACGAGCTCACTGAAAGAAAACTAAACTAAAATGAACCGTGTACTCATTTGTGATTCTTTATTACGACGTAATGAAACCGAATCATTTTTGAAGAAGCTGATAACTGGTGATGAAAAGTGGATCACGTACGACAAGAACGTGCGAAAAAGGTCGTGGTCAAAGGCCGGTCAGGCTTCACAGACTGTAGCGAAACTCGGGTTAACTCGCAATAAGGTGATGTTGTGTGTGTGGTGGGATTGGTGGCATTATTCATTATGAGCTATTACCACCAGGCAGGACTATCGGTTCTGAACTCTACTGCGAACAACTGATGAGATTAAAGCAAGTAGTTGAGAGAAAGCGGCCGGAATTGATCAACAGAAGGGGTGTGCTGTTTCATCATGATAACGCTCACACATCTATAGCCACTCAGCAAAAATTAAGAGAGTTTGGCAGGGAGGTGTTAATGCATCCGCCGTATAGTCCTGACCTTGCACCTTCAGATTTCCACCTGTTTCGGTCTCTTCAGAATTCTTTATGCAATGTTAGGTTAACATCACGAGAGGACTGCCAAATCCACTTGTCGCGGTATTTTGATGAGAAATCCCAAAATTTTTATAGCAATGGGATCATGTCCCTACCTACAAGATGGCAAAAGGTTATCGAACAAAATGGTACATACATACTTTAGTTAAATTTAAATAAACAATATTAAAAAATGTTTTGAATTATTTTAAAAAATGCGAAGAAACTTTTTCCCCAACCTAATATATATATGCTATGCTATAGAATATGCTATTCTGTTCGTACAGGTCCACACGTTCTTCTTTCGGTCTTCGCAAATGCGTGCATTTACCTCTGCTGAGCCCTTCGGGGATTACAGGCGTTAAGTCACGTTTTAAATTAGGTAATGCGGTAGTACCGACGCCCGCGAGGTCCGTCACTGGAGCTCTACCACCGACTACATGTTGGAAAATATATTTTATTATACAAACACGGCAATTAAATAGTAAACTATATCTCTCGTTTGAGTATTATTAACTATTATCACACGCGAAATATCAAAACCGTATCGATTCGAAAAAAAAACAATACCTGATTAGTAAAAATTAAAAATATATAAAACCTCGAACGTTTAGTAGGTAACCACAAAATAATTAATAATAAAAGTAGCCTTTTCTCTGTCCAATCGTGGACGTGGACCTTTGATCGACCTCCTTTTTTCTCTGCCACTCCTGACGGACTTGATCTATCATTATTCAAGTATTAAGTAGCCATGAGAAGGAAGGCTGATTGGTCTCGGATGTTTGCGAATATGATTAAATGCATGTATTCATACATTTACTTCTGTTTAACCCCTCGGCGAATACAAACGTTATGTTAAAATTTTTAAGCTGACCGGTTTTTTATGCTGAAGTCATAAAGCAGTAAATCATGTTCTAAATTGAAGTACTAACTTCAGCAAAACATACCTCTTTTGACCATAGACAAGTGTGACAGGTGACAGTTTTACGACATGACATGACAGTCATGACATTACGATCGAACGACAAAAACCGAATTGACAGATGATGTGGCCTAACATCTTGTTCTTGTAATTTTAAAATATTTAATTAATTGTACATAAATTCTAATAATGCAAAAATGACCGTGGTGAATCTTATAATATTTATTTTATTTATCTCAATTGGTCACTGCAGGTTACCTGACAAAGTGTACTGTGTTAACAAAGAATGCAGTGGTGAGTTTGCGTGAAAACGTCAATCTGTTTCAAGTGATTTTAGTAAACTTTCTTTTTATCTTATTTTTTTGTAGATCCCATATCAAGAGCTAGAACACTTTTAAGTTATAGAAGTGGTGACTCAGATTTGATGTCATTCCCGGGAAAAGCTGAAGCAACAATTTATATGAAATCAGCTGGTACCAATTCAGATCTATGGTATGCCAATATCAATGGGAAATCTGGTTTTGTGAACTCAAAATTCCTCAGAGAATATAAAGTGATTGAGAAAGATCCACAAATAGTGGTGCCTATCAATGCAAATTACAAGCAAGAGTTGCAACCAAATAAAGTCTTAAAACCTCATGAAGTATTTGAAGGCACAACCATTTTTAACGCCGAGTCCACTACAGAAACAACAAATGAACAAAGTACAACTCCACCCCATGTAGTAAGTGAAGAACCTACACCGGCGCTCAATGTGGACCAAAAAGTATTGAATGATTTTACTAATAATGATAACATCAATAATGATAACAGTCAGGCATCCATTAGTGAAAATGCCAATGTTGAAGCTCTTCCAAATCTAGTTAACAGTAACTTATTATCACCTATAAGTGCACCTTCTTCAGAAGAAAAAAGCAATAAATCGCTTAATGATGCTAATGCTAATAACAGCGAAGAAAATCCTTTAGAAATTCAAACTGAAGATATCACACCTAAATCGATGGTACCTGAACTTTCTGAGACACCTCTGAATAGCGAAGAATTAATTAGCACACCAGATACCACTATAGTGCCATCTAATCCTACTATAAGTGAAAATAATCCAGTTGAAAGTGATATAGAAAATAATCTCTCATCTGAAACCTATATTGAATCAATAGAAATTAATGAACAAAATTTATCATCTGCATCAAATTTAATTAATTTAGATAGTAACACACAGCAGTCACTTGAGTCTTCAAGTCAGATAAATAATGTGCCTCATAACGATAATACTATAAATCTCCCAAATGTTAATCATAATGTCCTTATTCCGCAAGTGCCTGAATTATTACAACCTGATAATACTGTGTTGGACATAAATATTAAAGAAAATAAAAATGATGATTTCACTCAAAATGTTAATGGAGATCATTTAAATACACAAAATATAGATTCCAAATTACTCTCACCTGTTGAAGTGGCACAAAAAATTCCTATAAAAAATAGTCAAGAGACAGAAATAGTTCAAAATAGTCCAACTCCAGCATCTATACAGACTGTACAGACTGAAATCCCTACGACACTAGAAAATCATAAAAATCAAATAGCTACAGAAACTCAGCAAATAACCACCAAATCTATTACAGAGACTCCACAATTTACTACAGAGTCTGTAACAGATGCCCAGCAGTTTCCTACTGAGTCTTTTACAGAGGCTCAGCAATTTATTACTGAATCTGCAACAGAGACTCCAACCGTTACTGAGTCTGAAGCAACTCCACTGACTACCAGTAGTGAAACTCACCAATTCACTACTGAAACTCCAGTAGACATGCCACAATTTACTACTGAAACTACAAAGGAAAGTCTTCCGGAAGAATCACAGGCTACTGAATCATATGAATTTATTACTACTCAGTCTCCTCCATCGCAATATGTGGAAAACATTGATGTGTCTGATCCTATCTCAGAAGTATACTCATCTACTGAATCTCCTTCACATGAAGAACACATCACTCCATCCACAGATAGTTTTACAAATGAACACGATAACTCTGATGGATTTTTATCAAATATATATTCTACAGTAGCAGATATGTTCCCTCCCACAACAGAGACTCCACCAATTGTAGATATATTCAATCCCGAAGTTGTAAAAGAACCGGAAACTGTGGAACTTGAAACAAGTGAAGATTTTTCATTCATAGGATATATCCTTTCTGCTTATGGTTCCATAATGGGAACACAAGAAGACACTAAAGCACTTTTTGCTACAGCTGGTGAGTTTATAATGATAATTGAATACCACACTACACATTGTAAGTTCCTATATTATTGCTATATTCCCTATATCCTACCTACCATACTAATTTCAAAGAGAATTTATTGGCTCATCAATTATTAATGGCTCTCAGGGCGACTCACAAACTTGAAATTAAACTTCTACTGACGCGCCCCTCCTCTCTCTTCACATAAAAAAAAACAGCATCCTCTGAAAAATGCAAGCTAAAGCATAAAAAAATTAACATTTCAATGGACTGAGTAGATGACAAATTGATGTTAAATATAATTATTTATGTCTTTGGTACCAAGTTTATTGCATACATGGAAAAAACTCAAATTCTGTTTGAACATGCAATCAATGTGTTGCAATAAATGCTATAATTCTATTTTTCTTATCAGCTCTATGCTACAAATATCTTATTGTAACATAGTTTTCAATTTAAATAAAGTACCATAGAGATGTTTAACTACATATCTATATCCCTGAAGCAGCAATGGACCCGATAGGATCGGAGAACAATAAGAAATCAATAAATTATTTGTTTAAACAAAATTAGTATTGTAATTAAAATTAATAAGTTATTATTAACTTTTTTTGCAGATGAAACATGTTTCAAAGATGACTACTGTGATGGGGAATCTGATAAACCTAAAAACCGTTTTATTACATTCCTATTGACTACAGCTAGCTCAGTTCTATTGTTTATTTTGGGATATTACTACATTGACAATAAAAGACAAGATAGCCGTTTAATCGGCACAATTAACAGTCTCCAACGTGATTTGCTGTTTAGCACTAAGGTAATTTATATTTTAATTATTTTAACACAATTGTTTTTAATTTATGATTATTTTAGCACTTTTGGTGATAAATTGTGTATCGATTTGTGTTTCATAACATTAATGAATTTTAAATTGATTTAAAATTAATAAGTTAAAATTTTGATGCTTATATGAAAACATGTTTTACAAACAAATATATAGTTTTCAGCTACAATAAATTCACAATGTTTCTATATTAATTTTTCCAGGAGTGTGAAATACTAAAAGAGGAGCTATCTACTACTAAAAATAAATTAGCAGGAATTGAAGACAGCTCTTTCGGGATGGACGATATGGTTCAGTCGCTTAAAGAAGAAATTAACGAAATAAAAGCGCAGAAGGAAAGATTACGAAATTCTTTGGATGATAATGAGAAATTACTTAGGGTGTCTGAAAACACTGCGGGCGAATTACAAAACACTTTGAGTGAAGTGGAAAATGCTCTCAGCGAGCTCTTGGCGGAAAGAGCTAATGCGGAAGAGCAAATATCTGAATTAAATGGTAATAATCATCACAATTGATCTTTTATCTTTTTATTTTTTTCTCTTTCTTGAATCTGCGATCAGTCTCATTTAACTATAAGCAGATAGGTGCAGTGATGAAGACTATTGGACGAGATACCCAGTGTCCCAGCTCACCATATTAAGACAGCACATTGGCTCGTTTCAGTCTACTAATGCTTGGCCGGAGCAGTGGTGCAGAGAGTGGGTTTGGGTGAGTTTTGAGACGGTCTCTGTACTTTAATGAGTAGTGTTTTGCTTCTTCAGAGATGGTTGGCATTTCCAAGTATTCATGGATTTCTGAGTTGCGAATAAACCATGGTGCTGATGATATGACCCTGAGGATATTATTTTGGGCTCTCTGGAGGCACATTATGTTCGATTTGCTGGCTGTGGCCCACATCTGAATCCCATATGTCCAGATTGGTTTTATTATTGAGCAATAAACTCTGAGCTTGTTACTCAGGGATAAGGTAGACTGTCGCCCCATCAACCATAGCAGATTTTTTAATCGGATGTTAATTTGATTGCGTTGTTTTTGTTATGTAGTCTTTCCATGACATCCTCCGGTCTAGGTGGAATCCTAAGTATTTGACACAGTTAGATTGGGGAAGGTTGTCGTGGCCCAGGTGGACAGGTGGACAAGTTTCTCTTCTTAATGTAAAAGTTATATGGTGAGACTTCGGGGCACTAGATTTTATTCGCTATTTATTCAACCAAGTATTGGTGGCGTCAAGTTGGACCTGCAGCATTCTATTTGCCTCTACTGGATCGCAATTGCAGGATAAGAAAGCGGCGTCGTCAGCGAAGGATCTTTTATCTAATACAAATATTTGTAATTAGCACATACGTGTTAATGTATAATGTGGAATATAAGAATTTTTATTCATTTTTACGTCTAGTCAATATCATTCAAATTTTCACAGGTAAAATTCAAGCATTTGAAGAAGAATTGATATCGGTGAGTCGAGAAAGAGACAATTTTCAATTAAAGTATGTTTCGGCGGAAAGCGCTCTGGAAGAATCGAAAAAGCAGAAAAAACAATTAGAAGAACTTAATTCTAAATTGAGTGAAGCCAATAACACTATTGAGTTGCAAAAACATGAAGTTATTGCTCTAAAGGTAAGAAAACATTGCTAATACAAGCTAAACCCAATTTGATTATATCCCTTACAATCTCTACAATTTTTATAGTAATGATTTTGAACTCAAATGGCTTAGTTCGAAGGCGAAAACGCCACTACATTATCAAAACTATCAGTTTCTCTCGATTTTATATTTTCCTTTGCAGTTTTTCGAGGCGGCTTCTAAAGATCAAATATTGTTTATGGTGGTACAAATAGAGTTAAAAGCAAACACATTAAATATTTTACCCTCCGAGATAAGATTATTTTTATGCAATAAAGGTGGCAAACAAGCATGCAGATTACATTGATGTTAAGTGATGACTGCAACCTATAGACAACTACATAAAAACCAGAGGTCAAAATGCAGATGCGTTGCCACCTCTAAGACCTAAGGTGTCATGTCTCTGTGATAGTTATTACGAGACCATTCATTACCATCTAACCGGAACACTATAGTGCCGAACACTACGATTAGGTAATGCGGTGTTAATATTATTTAAATAATTGTTAATTAAATTTTAAGCATATTTTATATTTCCCTTCAAAATTACTTGTATTATAATATATACAACAAACTTAATTTAAAAGACAAAGAATCTAGAACGTAGTATATTTTTTTATATTTCAGGAGGCTATCAAGGAATTGAAGAATGGCGTAACCTCTAACGTCGATGCCGCAACACTCATTGATCACACAGAAATTAAAGCGAAATTGTCTAAAGCTTTAGAAGAAAAGAACTCCTATATGAGCAAATATGAGGTATGTAATAAATAAGTTTCATTGGTTGATATTATTTCGCATTAACACATGCTTGTGAAATATTTATTTTTCTTTCCATTTTTCTTTAAAAATAAAATATAAGTTTCATTGGAATTATGAATTCTCTTATGTTTATATAATACTAGCTGTTGTCCGCGGCTTCGCCCGCGTGGATGTCGTTTTATAATCCTGAATTTTCTTTGCTATAAACCTCACGGAGCCCGAGACCTTTCCAACGAATGCAAAACCGTGGAAATCGGTTCGTGCGTTCTGGAGTTATAGCGTCAGGAAGGAAAACCCGACTTATTTTTATATAATAGATATTCTCTTCAATAGAATTTTTTTTATATTGTACTAGCTGATCCGGCGAACTTCGTACCGCCATATCCTTTTTTTTTTTTCATACAAACCTTCACCTGACAGTAACAAACACACAAACAGATTTAAGAGAGATTCATCTAATTTGGTGCAATTCGTTATGAAGTTATGCTTACATACATTCTGGTGATTCTTTATTTATCTAGATGTATGTTTATATATTACAGGTAGAATTACAACAAAGAACTCATCTCTCTGAGGAGCTTAAAAGTACCCAAGAAATATTACAGACTACTAGTCAACAAGCAACTGAAGCTATAACAAGGCTTGAAGTTCTGGGGAAATATTTCCAAGAACGCGAGAGTGAACTAATGAAGTAAGTCGTATAATCATTTGTTAATGTTGTCGTTAGTGCCATAGTACACAAGACAGAAAAATATATGTATCTTTTGCATTTTCACTTCATCCATATGGATAGGATCAACATTTTTTGTAAAATTTATTTAAATTAAATTATTCGCAAAACTTATTTGTTCAAAAACCTTATATACCATACCTTGTTATTTTTTCAGAGAACTGAGCACCAAAGAAGCTTTATGGCTCAGCAAACAGGGTGAATCAACAACAACTGTCGAAAAAATTGAATTGTTGCAACAGGAAGTGCAAAGATACAAGTTGGTATAATTTGGCAATTTAAAGCTTAATATCCTCGGGACAATTGTGCTTACTTTCTAACGCCATTTGTGACATAATTTTGATTTTGGTATCAAAAGATAGAGCAAAAAATACCTTACAACCTTCTGTAATATTTTTTTTTTTTAATTAATCCCAAACGCTAAAATCGGCTTGCAATTATTTCTGCGAACTCCACGTGTTTCACGAAAATCTACTAGCTCCCACACGCCACATGACGCCATTTTGGCGCATGTCCATATTTTTTTAAAGAGGAAAATCTTATTTTTTTTAGTCTTAGGTATAGGAAATTTGAGAAGAAAATTGGATAAAAGTCAGTTTGTTCCATACCAGTAGTAGACCCATTGCGTTGAAACTTGGTACACATATGATTTTAATTCGGTTACAGATATATTATAATATATAATTCAAAACTTAGACACATTGAGTAGGTACTTATTTACATAAGAGATTTATGTATATTTATTTCGTATTATTACGCTCTAATGCACCAACTAAAACATTCTGAACCCAACCAAAAGGCTTACTGATTATAAACAAAGTTTGAAATTATCGTTATAAACCTCTCTTTCTCTCTCGCGAGAATATTTGACAATTAATTTCAATTGTTCATTCGCCGCCGGGAGTTTTTGTTAATGTAATGGTAGTGGCAAACAAGCATGCAGTTCATAGACACTCACACAAAGACCGAGGTCAAAATGCAGATGCGTTACCACAAGGTGTTATGCCTCTGTGCCGGAAATTACAGGGCCATACATTACCACCTGACCGGAACACGATAGTACTGAACACTACCATTTAGCGGCACGTATATTAGGTAATGCGGTGGAGCCTACGCCCTGCGAGCTCCGTCACTGGAGCTCTACTTGTGTCAGTAAAGAGTCTTGTGTCTTGACGATTGAATTGTGTACGCAGGGAGAAATGCGACGCGCTAACCCTGGAGCTCGCGGAGCAGGAGTCGGCGCGGCGCACGGCGGTGGGCGAGGTGGAGGCGCGCGCGCACGCCGCGTGGCTGGAGGCGCGCCAGGCGCGGCGGGACGCCGAAGCGGCGCGCGACGACGCCGCCGCGCTGCGTCGTAAACTTGCTTCCATGCACCACGCCGACGGCGCCGTATCGCCGCACAGACGTAAGTTTTTTTTTTTTAATTTATTGGCATCGCTCGTTTTGCATATTCCCAGTGTCAAGTAATACGATATTTCGTATTCATAATAAGCAACGTAAAAGTCAGAGTCAGTCAGTCAATTTATCAGCCCGTCAGTCAGAGTCACAGTAATTAGAGTAAGCGATGGCTACTTTACCAGAACATTTTCGCACTGTTATTCTATTTCACTATACACGAACACTGTAATAAGCCTATATCATACAAAATACCACCAACTTTTTAAAATATTACTCAAGAAAATGATCAAGAAAATGAAATAAAATAAGAGCACCACACGCATCCTTCAAGCTTCCCGCTAAAACTCCCAGACGTAAGTTATCCTACATTAACATAGAGCAACACGCGCCACCGGCCGCGACGGACCGGAAGGGATTGGCCGTATGCAGGCTTTCCCCTCTGTCAAAGTACAAGCCCAAATGGGCTTATACCTGTCGCCTAGAAGTTTAAATGTGTGCGTGAAATTGTTTATGTATTTTGTCAAAGTCAAGGTGTGAGTTTCGTAGTAATAGACGAATTTTGTATTGTGTGTGCATGTCACACGCATTTCCCCCCGCAAAAAATTATAGACTGGTAATAAACGCTATGGCCACTCCCCTCGGGTCCGCCGCGGTGGCCGGTGGCCCGCGTTGCTCTATGTACATTAACATGACAACTGCCTCAGTAGTAGGCCACTACTACTACGCTGGAGTCCTTGTTTCGATTCCTGGGTCGGGGTATCGAAACCAGGATCAGGACAGATATCTGTTTTTTTTTTCCATTTTCTAGAAGTTTCCCAGTACCTCGGAGTTTGGTAATGTGCCCGGAGATGTCAATAGGCTGTTACATGAGCCGAAACGTAACCGGCCAATCGTGGGTGTTTGAATGCATGCATTTACCTCTGCCTACCCCTTCGGGGATTACAGTCGTGAAGTTTCGTTAACATGACAACTGAGATAAAACAAGGCGTACCTAGATCTAAACTACTCCCCCCTAGATTGTCTGCTGGTGACATCCTTGTATACTGCATGCTTTGTTACTGGCTGGTGTAGCGTTACGTTGCTATCTGGCCTCCTTTCTTAGCGCTGGTGGCGCTGCTAGCATGGCCACCGCAAGGAAGTAGCAGAGAAGTCGAGGCAGCTTCCCACCTCGCCTTTAATGGATACCTACTTCTAACGCTAGCGAAGCAAGAGATTCTTCCGTAAAGAATAAAGAATGTTCTGTCCTATGCTCATAGCCTAAGTAAGGTTCAATTTACTAGAGTTCAACTAGTATAATATTAATTCAAAACCTTTATCTCGACAAGTAGTTGACTTCTCAGGTATTAGTGCGGTGCAGGTGGTACAGTACTTTGTGATGTGATGACATTATTATGTAACTGTAACTGTATTAAATTTAAGTTTAAATTTAAAAGAGCTAGCTGTAACTGAGTTTCTTCATTGGCAGAGTTCTTCTCAGTATTGACTGCACTTGGAATTCTGCCCAGTGAATAACCTTTATTATGACGACCAAATTCATTCTTTCCCAGTTTCTTATGAAATGGGGAAATGGAGGAATTTGTAAATAATTGATGCTTTCCATATTATACAAAATTTTTAGTTCTGTTTAATATATTATGTGTTTTTGATTGTTATTAGTGGTTCATTCACTCTAGGTTAGTTAAAAAAAAATGACGATGTAAAAGTGCTCTCCAGGAGCCTAATTATATGAAATAAATGAATAAACTGAATAACCTTTTTTTTTTTTTTTTTTAGGTAATTGAAGTGGCAAACAGGCATGCAGTTCACATTGATGTTAAGTGATGACTGCAGCCTATAGACACCCACACAAGGACCAAGGTCAAAATGCAAATGCGTTACCACTCCTGACGCCTAAGGTATTATGCCTCTGTGCCGGAAATTACAGGGCCGTACATAATACCTCATATTAGTTTGTTTAATAAGATATTATTTTACCCAAGTTAGTTAATTGCATAACTTTATTCGTTGTGAAATAAACGTTCTAAAGAAGGCGTTTAATGACTACTAATTTATCAAAGAACGTGGCTTTTCGAAGGCTACCAATTTACTGCAAGCTGCCATTGCTCTTTTTACAAAACCATCAAATTCAAGCGCAAGAAACATACTTATCGGCTGTTCAACAATCAAGAGATTGAATTTGCACTGTGCAGTTAGCGATTTTGTTTCATTGCAAGGAAAAACCTAACATAGTTTTGTTTGTTGTATATTTTACCAGAGGTGTCATCGCCGCTGGACAAGGTGGACAGTCCGGCGCTACCGCTGCCGCTGGCGTTCCTACCGCCGCCGCTGCTGCCGCCGCCTCTACCGCGTCCGCCGCCGCTCGGCCGTCTGCCCTCGCCGCACCCGCCCAGGTAGTACTACTAGTGTAGTAGGTACATGATTACAGAATTCATAGAGCAACACCGGAGGGGAGTAGCCATATGCAGGCTTGTCCCTCTGTCAAAGTACAAGCCCAAATGTGCCTATACCTGTCGCCTAGATGTTTAAATATGGGCGTGAAATTGTTTCTGTATTTTGTTAAAGGCAAGGTGTGAGTTTCGTAGTAATAGACGATTTTTGTAGTGTGCGTGTCGCACGCATTTCCCCCCGCAAAAAAATATAGACTGTTTTGCATCGGTAGTAAACGCTATGGCTACTCCCCTCCAGTCCGCCACGGCCGGTGGCCCGTGTTGCTCTATGACAGAATTACATGGAAGCAGACGATACATATGGGGCGGTAGTAAAGTAACGTGCGTTGAGCTGCAGCGTCCCGCGGTAAAATTGCTGCCACTGCTATTGCCAGTCCGCTTGTCAAGCGTGGCGATTATAGTATGTTCTCACCAAATGACGCAAAGCCCTGTTGTGGGCATTTTCGGGGAAGCCTTTTGTCCAGCCGTGGACGTGTTTCAGCTGGATTGACTATTCCTAAGCCAAAGAAACAATTTTATGTGCCAATTTTTTATCGTTAATGCTTAACGAATGTTGGAGAAAGTGATAAGCCGTTCTTTACAATAAAGTCTTCGAAGTGCAGTACAGGCAAAAGCCATTTCCATACTTGTCATGGCAATTTCCATATTTGAATGGCGTGGTATTATAAAACACTACATTACTCTCCTAATTTTCCTTAATACCTAGAAGACACTTGTACTTTGACAGAGGGAAAAGCCTGCATATGGCTACTCCCTTTCCGGCCGGTGGCCCGTGTTGCTCTATGGTAATAACTATTTGACGTAAAGACGTCTTACAAATCGATGAACGCCGGCTGCACGAACGAAAAATTGTCACGTTCCGCCTGAGCCGATCGTGCAAGCGAAACCGTAGAACAAGCTATAGAGAGGCACGATCGGCCTGGGCGTTCGGCTTCTGGCGCATGTTTTCTTGCCGTTATCACGCAAAATTGTCGTCCCTAAACCGACTTTACAAACAACCAATTTTTTACGTAGGTTTGGCGAGCGACGATATTCACCCGAGAGCCGGTACTCGCCCGAAAGCCGATACTCGCCTGAAAGCCGATACTCGCCGGAAAGCCGGTACTCGCCACGCAGCCACCGCTCGCCGTACTCTCCGCCCAGGCGACGCTCGAGGAATAGGTGATTCTTTTTTTTTATGTAATGAAAGTGGCAAACAAGCATGCAGTTCACATTGATGTTAAGTGATGACTGCAGCCTATGGACGGGTGTCTATGACACAAAGACAAAATGCAGATGCGTTACCACTCCTGAGGCCTTAGGTGTTATGCCTTTGTGCCGGAAATTACAGGGCAATACATTACCTCTACCACCAGTTTGTACTGCTTTTACTTTTCTTTTTTAATTAGACCCATAGTGAATGGACACTCGATGAAACTAAAAAAACTACAGTGAAAAGAAACAAACACTTAGATCCATAGGTTTTATCGTGTCCACGGTATGAAATATAATGCATGCAGCACGCTTTTTCTCGTAACGTCATCGTGTGTATCATCATGATCCATGTAATATTTTATATGCCATTAAGTGTTAAACAAGCAAACACTTCACATAGATAAAAACTACATAAAAACCATACATTTCAATCTCGATCGATTGCCATTTATGAGGCCTAAGCTCTTATGCCCTGTACTTGAAATTATGGGGCCCATCTATTACCAGTAATCAGACCGGAAACGACAGTGGTGAACACTGCCATTTAGTCGCAAGTAGATTAAGAAATTATTAGGTTTTATATGAGAGGCCAACTACATTGGCGGACGGACGTATAATTTTATTGTATTCATGGGCTACAATAAAAGCGACTGTTTCTGTCCGTCTATCTGGTCCCTTTAAATGTATACTTGTTTAAAAACTTACTGCGAAACATCATTTAGCATCATGACATGTGTTCCTTAAAAATAAGTATATAATGGAAATTGTTTTAGATACGACGAAGGGCGTGGCTCAAGGGCTAGGAACGGGCCGGCGGATACCGAGACCGAATACAATTCTGATAGTCCTTCACGACGGCCTCGACAACGTTCAAGATACTCTAGACATTCAGGTATATATTTATCATTATCTCATTAGTAAATTAAATGTGTATTCTAAATTGAAAGTCTCAGAATTTAGTGTCACATTTCTGCTCCAACTTTGGAGTAGAATTGATTATGTCGTATTGTTATAAGGCGTCCGCTTTGTCTTATGTCCTAACCCCCTTCTCCGTCAACAAGCTGAGGATCGGACCTGCAGGGGTCTCCCTTAGTTGTTGTGTAAATTTATTTAGACTGAGAGCCCGTTCTTTCCAATTTACCGATGAAGTAGCCGAGCCGCCTACATAAGCTCATTAAAAAAATGCTTTGTAGCTGAGAGGAATGTAGCTGAGAGCAGTAACCTCCCAATAATCTTTGGGTGTTTCTTCTTTTTTAGCTAAAGTGTTACCTCACTTGCCTATTGTTTATAATTCACCTACCACTTTAACAAGTTTGCATGTACCTACCATGTAGGTGGAACAGTACTACCACCAAACCAGACTGGGTTGGTGGTAGTACTGGTACCTAAATAAAAATGAGCATAAGGCATTAATTATATCATCGATATTTATTATTAAATATTTTGTCAGAAAAGCAAGACATTACATATGAAGAGGTAAACATAATAATGTAATGATATAATACATAATAAATTAGATCAAATTCTGTGTTAGATACATTTACCCAATTCCTATGTAAAAATAACGTTTATTCATTACCGATACACCAAAAAATATATATGCGGTCTTAATACTTTGCTTTACGCAAAGAAACATATTCCTCGTTCACCCCTGCAAATAACCTTTGATAAGACAACACAAAGTCGCCAACATAAGGTTATCCACATATTGCTCGACTTTTGTACTATTTTTGCCTTCATGATTTATCTGTTTTCATTGTTTCTCATTTAACCTGACACACTGTGTGATAATTAGTATAAATATTCGTTGTTATGTTATGCCCTTTATGTTCTTTAGTGATATGAAGACATTGGCATCTCGTTTGTTTAACGATACAATAAAACAACATGTACTCGTATATGTCGAGGCACTTTTGTAAAATTGGCTACACCATGATATGTTCAATCATTTCATGAAATGTTATCATGATATGACGAGGGCGTCATTACCATCTCACCGGAGCGATAGTGCTGAATACCACCATTTGGCGGCAGATAGATTAAGTAATGCGGTGGTGCCTACGTCCTTCAGCTTCTACACTGGAACACTAACACTAGTGATGTGCTCAATGGTACCTACAAAGTTTGGTAATTTGTGATGTAAATAAAAAGCCTCGCCGCCTATTAAATAGGTATAAAACGAACGACCTTGTAGTATTCGTCCATATTTCTACTTCAAAATGTATATGAAACTTGAACTTAATTTCTTACTTCCAGGTCCTAGTTCGGGTTCAGGATGTTCTTCGGAGTCTGATAAATGAGGTGTTTTAATTCTAGTAGATTATTTTGTATGATTTAAAATGAGGCCAAACTTATTTCTTGGTGGTTCTATTGTACGTTTTTATTGTATTATATTTTAAACTATCGAAAGTTAATCGAAAACGGTATTAGGTTAGTTTACGTTGATGAAAACCACCAAATAAAAATACAGGTAATTCGGTTAGAAAATTGGGTTATATCAATGAAATGAATACGAATTTGGATGAGCGTTAATTGAATATAGATGTAAAGTTGAATCAATGTTTTGTTATTTTTTTTGTTTGTTACTTTCTATTCACGATGGTTGTTCATACAATATTCCGATCTCTTGCTTCATACTATCTTCGTCCTATTTGATCTACTTTAAGACGAAACAATTCTCATATACTGACGTCAATGATAATGTTTACGTTATCTCTGTAACTAGATTATGAAAACACAATTGCGTTCTCTATACAAGATCTCAAAAACATTGTAACAAACTTCATTTGTTGAATATTTACATTAACATTGTCATTAATAATTTTGCTCAACGGCGGCAGTACCATTAAATCAAATATATTTTATATTCTAACTAGCTGACGCAGAGACGTCGTCTTGCCTACTTTCTTATCTGATCTCAGAGTCGCCTATCAGAACCAATAATCTTAACCATACTGAACCCACACAATTTTTTTTTTTTAATATTTTTTATATTAATATGAATTGAGATAGGTAGATAAAAACACATAATATGCTACTTACACATCTTGCAGTACCTTACCATATATCAAGAATCTTATCTTATAAATTTTATCAAGATCATGATTATGGAATTAAATTCTATTTAACAATGACTTAATTAAAGTACCTAAATTACAACTTCAACATTATTACTTAAAGGTACGATTCCGAAATGGCAGCAGTGCTGCCGCAGCACCATGTTTCTCTATTTTATATTGCATACATTGCACATTCCGTGTGTAATCTTGTATAAACTCATAGATAATATATGTTAGTAGTACTGCGTCAGCACTGCTGCGTGCTGCCGAGTTCCGAATCGTACCTTTATTATTTTCTTCAGTTGTATGTAAACGAGACTTCACTACTGCAATTACATGTCAAGCTAATTTATTTAAACAAAAGTAAATGTTTCTAAAATTTGCATTTAATACAAAAATCGATTTAAAAATGGCCCAAAGAAGAAGTTAATAAAGAAGTATTGGTGTCACTTGTAGAATATATTCATTGCGAGACACAAAATTTAATAGTAATTTGTTTTTATATAGTCGACTGAACGCCTCATTCGAACACACCAAACCCATTTAAATTCAGTCATCAGTCAGAAGAGAGATTTTTAATAAAAGATATTTAGAGCTATCAATCAATTCATTGGAGATTCAAACATGAAATAATTATCATTATTAATTATTTAAGACCAATATACGGTTAGAGAACTCTCCGCTTATCCGAAATCAATTAAATACAGCTTTTATCACTATCGCATAAGGTGCCCACGTGATCAAGCTACTAGTCCTTCAATAGTATATCGGCGTGCTTAGGCTGAGAGCTCTCCGTTCGCCGATTGCCTGGTGAAGTAGACGGTACTGCGTCTGGAGACGAGCCGCTTACATTCGAACCAGATTACAACCAAACAAATAAATCTGCGCGCGACGTATCGTAACGTCTTGTGAAAAGTAGTTGTGTACATGGAAATTAATTATTCAGCTCCAAATTTCTTTGTCTCTTTATGGCATTATATGTCAGCGAATAACAGCAATATTTTCAAGATTAGAACGTCATTTCACCCAAATTTTTAAAAGTTTAATTTCATGACTTGACCTTTTGCAGCTAATTATGTTGGTTGTATGTAACGTATTTTAATATTACCACCGTGTCCTTTTACTTTACTATCATAGTCTGCATTCTTCATAGCATAAGTCCTTACAAAAAGCAATTAATATTTAAACAGTATTGATTAATTTAAATTGTTATATTATTATGTACTTATACTATATTATAATTTCAAGATTATCTATCAAAGTATCATAATATTTATTTAGTGAAACATAATTTTAATTGGTTAAAATAGATTTCATATAAAGAAATAATTTTATTTAGTTCATTGTGTATTCTACATGCAAGATCAAATTTCCTAGAAAATAAAAGTCTTTAAAATGATTTTTTTATTATTTTTTTAATCAACTAAGTCACTATAGCACTAGCTTACGGTACAACATTCCACGGTGTGAAGCTATTGGGATCATCCAAAGGAAGCTGAAAAAACAAAATAAAGCAATTAGACATCTTGATCACATTATTGTTACATACCTATATATATTATGTCGTTACGTATGTGTTTAATTAGTATCGTCGGCACTTGCTATAATTGATGCATGTATTGATCTTCACGCAGGTCCCTAATGGGGTAGGCAGAGAGTGTGAAGCGCCAGATATCCCGGTTCTGACAAACCTCCCGTGCCTCATCCACATTCATCACTCTCTTCATACATGCACTCCAATTCCTAAGACTTGACCCCACCATCAGACAGTATTCGACATATTTGGTCATGGTAGGTCAGTCTTGGTCTCCCTGGGTCTCTGCAACCATTTACATTCGCATTATATATCTGTTTTATCTTTCCCTCATTCGACATTCTTCCATTATTGTATGATATAATTATAGAAAGTGTATATAAATTATTTATTTATTTATTTTTATTTATTTATACTTTCAAGCACAAAATTGTAACATGAGGCGGACCTAATGCTAAGTAGCATTCTCTGCCAGTCAACCTTTGAGTTGTATAGAAAACAATAGCGAACACTTACATGTCAAAACATTTTAAGACCATGTTCCTATTCTCCTACCAGGAAAATAGACGGGGATGGTTATCTAAAAAACTAACGACGTAACAATATGATCTAAAAGTAGATTAGTTTTAAATCATGTTGTTATGTCGGTAGGTACTTATCACAATGTACGAGAAACTCAATCACATTTCGGGTGTGATTTTACAGCACCTATCGACATAACAACGTGATTTAAAACTGAACACACCCGAAATGTGATTCAAGTTTCTCATACATTATGATAAGTATGAAAAATCCGGTCAAAATCAAGTGCGTGTCGGGCAACGCTCTGTGTAGGGTTCCGTAGTTTTTAGGTTTGAATAATGTAATGAAAAAATGAACTAAATATTTTCTATGGAGTTGTTAAAATTTTCGAGTAAAATACATTTGGTCGACTATTACTCAGAAACTTGTAAAGCCAACATAAGTGTGATAGTTTTCCTTTTAATTTCGTTACATGTAGCTATTATTGCCGTAACGTTTGAATTTCTAACTACAACCGTTTAGTTGGTAGAGGGGGGGAACACAAGTCACGAAAAGTTAACTAAATCGAAAAATGATATTAGCACGATACAGAACACCCTATACAGAAAACGAAAATTAAAAAAATATCCGCGCGTTACATGTAGGTGGAGGTACCCTAAATAATTTCATTTTTCATGTTTTTATTCTACCACTTTGTCGGCGTAATTAAGGTGTATACTCGTGCCAAATTTCAAGTCCCTAGTACCAATAGCTTTTGCGCTAAACCGCGGACGGACAGACAGACGGACATGGCGAAACTATAAGGGTTCCTTGTTTACTACGAAACCCTAAAAAATAACAAAATTACCTTCTTAGTGATATGATCTTCGCAAGCCATACGTATGCGTGCTGAAGTTGCGGGCGCGTCAAGTCTGAACTGTAGAGGCACGCCTGCGTCCGCCCGTGCGGCTCGTATCGCTTCCTTTATTGCGAAGAATGCTGAACACGCTAAGAATAAAGGCGGTTCACCTACAGCCTGAAATTAGGATTTTTATATAAAAGGATAGTTACTCGTAATATATGGCCCCTTAATAACTATCACAGAGACATAACAACTAAGTTTTTATATTGTAAACGGGACTTAATCGCGTACATTTTTAATCGAAGTATTTACCTCGACGTTTGTCGTTTGTCGACGAGTGTCGAGGTAAATACTTCGATTAAAATAGTACGCGATTAAGTCCTGTTTACAATATAAAAATATGAATACAAATCGTGAAAGTTTAAAACAGTTAATAACAACTAAGGTCTCAGGGGTGGCAACGCATCTGCATTTCGACTTCGGATTTTTGTGTAGATGTATATAGATTTCATTCGTCCCTAAACATAACTAACTGCAAGCTTAGTTACTTACATTACAAAAAGAAATAAAAATAACTATAAATACAAATAATCATAACTATTTTATGTATTACATTTTAACGAAATATCGACTATAATGTTAACTAACCTTTGAAGAAAACACTGCTCTTGAGTTAGGTGCGCCCTTCAATAGAGAAACGTTAAATTCCTGAGGAATATCGCCAAAGCCCGGTATCTTGTAAGCTCCAGGCCCACGAGAATATAGGGTACCCGTAGGTGAATAGATCAGCTCTTCCATTGTGAATAGTCCATACCCTTGAATAAAGGCTCCCTCGATCTGTCCAATATCTATAGCTGGATTTATGCTTTCACCTAAATCCATGACGATATCAGTTCTAATCACCTGATGATCTCCGCTCAAACAATCTATCTCTACTTCAGTGGAAGCAACACCGTATGTGAAATAATTAAATGGAGTTCCTGTGTTTGTTTTAAAATCATATCCTATATTGGGTGTTGCATAGAACCCAGTAGCAGATAATGAAACTCTACTGAAATATGCCGCTGTGACCCAATCTTCCCATTTTCCTTCTGGATTACTGTCCTTAAAAGGCTGTAGTCGTTTTACTAGTGTCTCACAAGCTTGGAGTACAGCCATACCATTAAGATCAGACCCAGCACTGGCCGCTGTTGCCGACGTGTTTGGTACTTTATCAGTAGCTGTTTCGCTAATGTGGATCTTTGAAACTTCTACACCTAACACACGCGATGCTATTTGAATCATTTTTGTATGTAAACCTTGCCCCATTTCAGTTCCACCGTGTGACAAGAGTATTGAGCCATCGGTGTATATAATTACCAAAGCTCCAGCTTGATTCAAAAACTTCTCAGTAAAGGCAATACCGAATTTTGTGGGGATCATAGAAATACCTCTTTTTCTCCAACGGTGCTGTCTGAAAACAATGTAGGTAACGTTGAAATTAACTACTTTAAAAAAAAGGATCTTCTACAGTTTATTAAAGTTATCAAACTTACTTGTTGAAGTTTTCGACTGCTAATTTCCTTTGACCATGGTTGCTTTTCTCAACACATTCGTCCCAGCATCTTTGTAGAGTGCAATGGGTTAATACTTGTCCATAATGTGTTGGTAGATTTTCTTGGTACAAATTCATTTTCATAACTATGTCGGGATCTTTACCAATGGTATCCGCTAAATCTCTTATCATATTTTCAGCTCCAAACATCCCTTGGGGTCCACCAAAACCTCGGAATGCTGTGTTGGACGGTAAATTGGTCTTACAGACGTGTCCAATCACTTCGACGTTTGGGATATAATAAGCATTCTCGTAGTGAAACATCGCCCTTTCAACAACCTGAAATTGAAAACATTTTTATAAGTATATTTCTAAAATACTCATCATCAAAATTATAGCAATTAAGACAAAAGCTACTTACAGGACCAGACAAATCCATGGAATACCCTCCATTATTGTAAATGTTTACTAATGCACCCATTATTTTACCCTCCTTCGTAGCTGCCAGTTTATATTTGACTAAAAATGGATGTCTGGTACCAGTCATCAGCATATCTTCGTCACGATCAAGCATGCATCGTACAGGTCTCTGTAACTTATGAGCTGCGAAAGCTACAGGCAAGGAAGTCAGCATACCCCTAGATTCTTTGCCACCAAATCCTCCACCCATTCGTTTCACACGAGCCACTATCCTATTTAAAGGCACGTGCAAAACATGGCTTGCCAATTTCTGAAATAGTTAAAAAAACAACATTAGTGTGAAAATATTTCGAATTTTACTACTCATTAATAGCAACCTAACAAACAAAATCGTACCGCAATTTCAGAAGGGTGTTGACTAGAACAGAAGATTTCCAATTCATCGTCTTCTTTTTTTGGAATTGCAATAGCTGCATGTGTTTCCAAGTAAAAATGTTCTTGTCCTCCCATTCTGCATTCGCCTTCAATTATGATATTATTGGAATCTTCAAAAACTGCTTGTACGTTACCTCTTTTGATGCTCTTAGGGAATTGTTTATAAAATGAATTATTTTTTATAGCATCTTCAATAGTAACAATTACTGGTTGCAGTTCTTCGTACTCGATTTTGACCTGCCTAGCAGCTTGTTGAGCAGTAGTCTGATCTTTCGCTATTATTATACCTATTGTTTGTCCTTGGCTTACCACTTTTTCGCTAGCAAATAATTCTTCGTCGTGAAAAATTGGTCCAATAGCGTTTTGTTCGGGTGTTAAATCTTTTGCTGAAAAGAAAGCTACAACGCCTGGATTCATTAATGCCTTGGATGGATCAACCGAAACTAATTTAGCATGCGCTTTGGTGCTGAGAACGAAGGCCAAATAGAGTTCTCCTTCTACTTGTGGCATGTCATCACAATACACTGCTTCACCCGTTACTTGTTTGAATGCGGACATATGCGTTATAGGTCTTCCAACGGCATCACTTTTAAGCTGTTTTTCCCCAACTAATTCAAAATATTGAGCACTCTTTGGCATACTTCCATGAAATAGTTCAGCACCACTACGATGTTCTGGTATAATAAAATCTTCTTGTAAATAATCATGTGACATAGCTCTTCCTATTGATAAATATGCTTTTAAGAATAAGCTCATAGTTAATGCTCTCCTAAATTGGATATTTCCTCCCGGCGCAGAGGGACTCAAAGGCAATTCTTCCAACATATGTGAAAAGGCTTTATCTAACATATACTCGTCCCATTTCAAACCCCGCAGAGATTGGCTTGTTTTTGATGCAATTTTTGTAACAGGTGCCATACCACCGAATGCTAAGTTTATATCTTTTATTATATTTGTGTTCTTTTCAAATTCTACGTTTATAGCAGCAGTAACGATAGAAATATCATCTTCCCTGCGTTTTGCCTGTTTGTAAGCTTTTACATATTGATACTTAGTTGTGTACGGAATTTCGATCGACAATAGAATTTCGTCTGGTTTTACAACATTTTTACGATAGCCTGTGAAAAATGTTTCATCCATTAATACAGTGCGATGACCACTTTTTTCACTATGGAGATTGAGTTTAACCTTCAGAGACATTAAAATTGGATTTAAATCTGATATAGGACTCCCAGTCATAATATTTCCACCAATAGCTGCTACATTTCGTATTTGTTTTCCTGCAAACCAGTTCAACATATCGTTTATCGTAGTTAGCGATCTCGTCTTATACTTTGGTAAAGATTCAATATGTTTCTTAAAAGTATTTTGAATTTCCATAAGGGTGACAGAGGCACCAATTATTAGACCAGATTCGTTTTCTTGAATTGTGTTCATTTCTAATACGTAATTGGGCATTATTATAACTGGATAAATACAATGTTTGAATTTCATCTCAACTCCCACTTCCGTGTTACCGACGACAATCTTTGCATCAGGATATCGGTTTTTTAAGTTCAATAAAGAACTCAATGAAGTTGGTCGATGCCAAATTGTTCTTTCTCCTCTGTATATTAAATACTGCTCATCATATTCAGATGATAATTTTAATTCAGGTGGAAAAATAGGTTCCTGCGTTGGATCATAAGGCAAAAATGAAGATTTATCAAAAATATAATCAGTCTCGCTGTTGTCTTCTTTCTTGTTAGTTTTATTCTTGCAGCAGTCTTTTCCCATGGCACATGGGGAACCATTGCTGCCATTTGTTACTCCGTTGGTTCCATTCGACGTACCGTTAGCAATACGCTGCGTTTCCCAATCTTCTATGAAAGTTTTATATCCTTCAATAATGGCACGATATCCTGTACATCTGCACAAGTTTCCTTGGAAAGCAACTTCCATATCGGAGTATTTCACTTTTTTACAAGTCCTGAGCAAACTATACATTGACATGACTATTCCTGGTGTACAGAACCCACACTGTGAACCGTGAGCTTTAGCAATCCTTTCTTGAACTGGATGTAGTTTTGTTTTAGTCGATCCTATTCCTTCAACAGTAGTTACTGCTAGACCATGCATAGCACACACCGGTGCCAAACAAGCGTTCACGGCTAGATGACTGTGGTTAAATTATAAGGAAAATATTATTTATTTACCTTGTATATTAAAAAGGAACATCATATTAATATCTCAATGAATGTAAAGTATAAGTACAAGCAATGATTCCGAAGGTTAGTACAAAATCGTATTAAGCTTAATTCATTTGAGAATGTTGTATTAAGTTATACAAAAATATCAGTGATAGATCCAGAATGATTGTTAAGGCTTTTTTGTTTGGAGTGGCTTGTTACAGCATCAGCACAGACTTCGTCAAGTTAATTACTAACAAGTTATCAATCCTTAAAAAACCTATAATACCTTATTATAATGTTCAGGCTCGCCACCTGTTACATGGGCCAAAACGTAACCGGCGAATCGTGGGTGTTTGTATGTATGCTTGAATGCATGCATTTACCTCTGCCTACCCCTTCGGGGATTACAGGCGTGAAGTTACGTTTATAATGAAAGCAGATAATTCAAAGTTGTAAAAGGATACACCAATTCTTTTTCTTTGCGGTTATATTTTGAGACCATCACTGTGCAAGCTCCGCAGCCTCCCTCTGCGCAACCCAACTTGGTTCCTGTGAGACGCAGCTTCTTTCGAAGATACCACAACAGTGTCCATTCTGGATCTGGCTTCGGTTCTATTACCTACAAAAGTAAATAATGCCAACCACAAATTCTGAAAATGAAAACTATACAGCTTTGGTTTAGCTTTAGTTTACCTACCATGAAACAAAGATACATTTTTTTATGTAATGGAAGTGACAAACAAGCATGCAGTTCACATTGATGTTAAGTGATGACTGCAGCCAATAGACACCCACACAAAGACCGAGGTCAAAATGCAGATGCGTTACCACTCCTGAGGCCTAAGCATCTTATGCCTCTGTGCCGGAAATTACAGGGCCGTACATTACCACCTGACCGAAACACTATAGTGCTGAACACTACCATTTAGCGGTAAGTATATTAAGTAATGCGGTGGTGCCTACGCCCGCGAGCTTTGTCACTGGAGCTCTACCACCAGATACCAAAATATATTAATTCTTTATGTTTTTCCATCCAGTATCCACAATCATGAACATTAACACAAATTTGACTTCGGGCAGGGATAATACCTGTTATCTTAGGATAACCAGTCCACCCGCTTTACCACTAAGCTACCGAAACCCCTGTGCTCGCAGGTTCTATCCCTAGCCGATATCAAATATTCCTTTCCATTTTTTTTAAATTTCTAAATTGTCTTTGTCGGTCGAATAGTTAATTGCGATAAGGTAGAAAGAGACAAAGAGAGATTGGCGACACTTTAACTAAAATACGGTATGAATAATGTACAAAAATGTAAAAACTAGATTTTATAAATAAATGTTTAAAACCTAATGTTTTATGGCATCATAAAGCTGTATAACTGTCGCTAAAGCTTAATGTGTTTTGGATGATTATACCTATCGTTAAAATCTATATCTAGGAAGGAACAAACATTTTGTTATTATTTTTTGCATGGAGATTCAGTGCGATACATTAACTAACATAATAATTGTTTTGATTACAACAGCTGAGGACAACGATTGATATCGCAAAGGTCAGAACATTCCACATTTGACATCAGCGCGAATAAATATGCCTATAAGCTGTCGAATTCCAAATACGTAATTATGTAAGTATTTTGTTTAAATAAAAATTCCAAATTTTAATGTCCAATATTTTTAATTAAACAAAATACTTACATAATTACGTATTTTGTTTAATTAAAAATATTGGACATTAAAATTTGGAAGCACTGGCTTTACACTCATGATCAGAAATCCCATGAAATGTTTAATATCATATGTTTTTATAGCTTGGCCACAAAACACTTGCCTATTAAGAATATCTGATACATCAGTAAATATATTTATAAGTAAAATAACAATAATTGCTCGCAACAACTTTTTCAGACAGGTTGGTGTTTTAGATAAAAGTTTAGTTTATGTAGTATTTTAGAATAAATATTTTTTATGTCTATGACTGTAGCAAGCAACAGTTAGGTACCTAGTTCACATGGACTTACTTAAATAATATTATGTTTGCTGCTTTTTTAATACTTTACAAAAGTTGTGACAAAAAAACTAATGATGTACCTACATTTTTAAAGGTAAAAAAATGTAGATAAGAAATATTGTAGGTAGCGGTCGCTACCCTTGCCGCAAGGCAAAGATCATTAAAGTACCGTTACTAATCAACCGGTTATAAACCACACTCTACCATGGGCCATGGGTGCCCTTCACGAAATCCTCACTCTCGTTTTTTAACCTATAACATCAAAAAACGGCAGCGTTCCTGTTTTTATTAAATACTCATACATTATTTTTAGTAGGTGAGCAGATGATTATGTGAGATATTTAATATGTTGTTGAATTTATTGATTGTTGGAACCTTAGTATCCCTACCTGTTTCTATAGGTATAATACTTGTCCGTAGACAAGGACCGTTACATCTAAGTACGAAAAGGATTATTTGCTTAAAAAAACTGTGAAAGTGATAAGGCGAGCGTAACAACCATGCGCATTACGAACTTTTATCTCCGTTAATTAACCACCACTTAACATGCTTCGTCGCTTCATTGAATCGTTAGCACGTTGACCGCAAAACGGGATCGGATAGAATTGCAGAAGACCCGATAAAATCACTGTAGGTAATCTTCTTTTTCTTTTGAATTGGGTAGATGAGATACCTACTATAAAAAAACCATCGTCAAGTTAATTGCGCGCAGGGAATACATTACTCGTTATAATTTGATATTAAAATGAAGGGTTTGGTTGACCGACTAGTGTGGTTCAATCTAGCGGGGACCCCATAGAGCGATAACCGAATGATGAGCAAAAAAATTTTCCTGGCACGTCACGTCCCAACGCCCATTAGTGAGTGAGCGGTGGGGTCATGGGGTCTTCACATCTCGTCCCGAGACGCCCTAGTAAACCAAACAAGGACGGTTAAGCCATTCCAATAAAGAGGTAGCGAATGGCAACAGCGATAAAACTACCGCTACTGCTATCGCAAATCCGCATGCCAAAGGTGGCGATTGTCAATATAATCGCCAGACGTTGCACAACTGTGGGCTTCTTCGGAGGAGGCTTTTGTCCAGCAGAAGACGTCTTTGATGATGTATGCACAAAACTCACTCACACATTCATATTCACAAAAGTAACAGTTAAAAAGTATAAGTTTGCTTATTGTCCGTTTAAAATTACGTATGTAGGTACCAATCCTACTAAGACGTGCTAAGATTCATTAATTTTAATTCCTGTGTTATAATTAAACCACATTCACATACGAGTAGGTACTTAAGTATGTAAATACATGGGTACTTTATTGTTTACTTATCTCGTGTGCATTATGCAATTAACAAAATTATTAGTCATTATGTAGGTATATGCACGTACTTATATATTAAATATTTATATTTACTTACGCCGTTAAATGTTAAAAGGCTAGACATATTAAAAGGTTATTAAAGTACATACTACCTACCTATTGTCACTCATAGTAAAATACAAAGTATAGTGATCTGTGATACAAATAATACATTTCATAATGACGGACAAACAACAAATATAATTATAATTATCGTTATCCATAAACAAATTTTGTTATTCAGTAGGTACCTACACATGTAGGTGACTCACATCAGTCTGTTGGGATGCAGAGTCGGAGAATGTGTAATAATGGAAACAATGTAGAGTAAACGATACACATTTAAAATTTGTATCTTCACTTAAACTTGCTCAGGGGGGTAGGCAGAGGTAAATACATGCATTCAGGTGGGTTTTTTGTATATCAATGATTCAAGTCAAGTAGGTCTACTTGCAAACACCCACGATTCACCATTTACGTTTTAGTGCCAAGTAACAGGTGGCGAGCCTATTGACATCTCCGGACACATTACCGGTCTCCGTGGTGGCACAGGAAACTGCCACATAATGCAGAAATCCCAATGGCGCCTACCCTCCGTCCGACACGGGGATCGAACCCAGGCCACACCGCGGACACTCGGCTAAAATTCCATACAATCTCCTATTCGCGTTACACTGCACAGACATCAATCAGGACGTGTTTTTACACACACACACACACAATTCAGTGTTCCCGCTCGAAACTTCAGTGTACGAGGCTGTCGGCATGGTACTCAAGTCAAGGTGCGGGCTGCAAGAGGGGAAATCAGGCGGGACGTCGCGGACGTCGTGTCCATTCTATACGTAGTATTATTACATATTCTTTGCCCAGACTACTAAGAACGGCTACACACGACCCTAAAATCAGACGCGAAATCGGGGCAGAGGTGGGGAGGACCCTTGATCGTACCCTAAATCGCTTCGTGTGTAGGCAAATCGTAACAAGAATTGTATCACTTCCAGCGAGCTCACGATTTGGGGACGATCATGCCGATCACAACTGTCCCGACATCGCCTCCGATTTTAGGTTGGTATGTAGGCCGTTTAACAAAACTTATAATATAAAAACCATGATTGATATGCGCTGTTTATTTAAACTACAAAAAGTAGATTGTATTTTTGGAGAAAATTTAATTGTATTAGATACTTACCTCCTTGAACCAGGAGTAGGTCGTCCTAAGCACACAATAGATATGAGTACCTACTGCGATAGGAAACCAAAGTAAGTAGGTAAAGCTGATACATACTAAAATACCTGTCAGCAAGTCCCACTCAAATTATGAATATTTAAACTCAATTACCTGCTCCACTGAAGTAACGGAATCAGTTCACATGTCACCTTGAGATTTACATTGCATTCTGGTTTATTCTGATTGTTTATTAAGTAGCGTATCGACCTGCCATCTCAGAGGTAGGCAAAATATGCAAAGAACACATAATTTTGTTTCACGTTCATGTTTGTCTCACTGATTTACCTGCACTACACTGTAACTGCAGGAATGTGTATCTTACTTAATTGCTCAGTATTCAGTCAGAGGCAATCGATTGTGACAAACGCACAGACAGACTTATGTACGAGTGATCTTACAAGAGTCCCGTTCCTTTTGAGGTCATTGAAGTAAGTCCCCCTAAACAAGTTAGCACCTTCTTAGATATAGGTAACTACCAGAGCTACTATTGTTGATAGTTTAAATTTATACAAAAAAAATAATCGCGTAGGTATCACAAATGAGAAAGATACGGTCAACTACAGATCAACCGTTAGAAAACATTCCATTTATTACCATTGCATAATGTTCACGTGCAGTGCACCTACTGACCTAATAATATATTTAATAATCTAATACCTAAGTGATAACATTATTTATTAATAAAAAAAAATACCAACCTAGGTATAGGTATATAAAATAAAGACGTTTTTATTAGGCTTGTTAGAGAAATAACACTGATCAAAACTCGTTCTTTCGCATAGAATAAGAAACGTTGTAATATCGTATAATCCGCTATCTGTTAAGGTTAAGTGGATATAAATTATTATGAAATGTGCATTATTTAGGTTACCTACTGATATTGATTATGATATTATTTATCAAGCATAGTTTTTTCTTACATTTATTCAGCGTTTATTATCGTCATTTCAAGTATGCTTAGATATATATATTTATGTGCTATGTATATTTATACATAGCACACTTAAGATAGGTACTTGTATCAAAACTGGTAAGTATTATATCCATATTGATTTAGTAAATGTCTTCGTGGATTTATTTACAGACAAGCAGGAAATTTCGATTCCACATGTATTTTAAAGATAATTATATAAATTAAATCTATTGCCACATTTGTATAAAATAACAATATTAATGACATAAGTAATAATAAAAGACGGAGAATGACACAGAAATATAAATAATAAACAAATTATTAAGATGTCTCCGATAACATTGACCCACGGAATAGATAATTGACCCACCTTTTTACCGTTCACATAGAAAACCAGCTCCGTACAAACATCACACTCCTCTTCAGCATTTAACAGTCCCATTTTCTAAGAACAACCACTATTGTGACAATGTCAAAATTATAAATAACAAATTCGTGCGAGTTACATGGATGTCCGAATACGACTGAGACGCTATAACTGAACCGAGTGTGTTGCGCCCGCGCCTGCTATTTGGTCTCAGGACAATCACATAAATTAGATGTAAGCATGGTTGTGGGTTGTACATGAATATTATCAGCCATATCTGTTATCATCATATGTCAGTGCGGTGCAATAAACCCCCCGCCAAGTATTTTTCCAGTATCAACAGCTAAGATGAACACATTAATTGAGTTTGTTTCACAAAGTAGCATCCGATTACTTCACATAGTGTAGATAAATGTGTTTAAATTTAAGTATGTAAATACCTAGATACTAACTACTTTTTGCCAGTTTAATAAATAAAATAATAAAAACAAACTTCATTTTTCTCCACAAACATTAGGCTTATATAATTAGGATTATTATAATATTAATTAGGTACAATAATAGTTTGTGAAGAACTGACGCCTTTACTAGGTGACAAAAGAACCTAAAAAACAGGTCACCAGGCCTCCCCTTAATAATATAATAATATATACTCTTTATTGTACACATTATAACAAGAAAAATACAAAAATCAATAGTTCATAAAATAAGAGCACAATAGGCGGTCTTATCGCTTAAAGCGATCTCTTCCAGACAACCTAGTATGAAAGAGATACGAACAATACAGAAGAAGGGGTGTACATACTGAGCAAAGTTAAAAATAAATTACATATAACAATTTCTTACAACTACGGCATTATAATAGTAACTAATAATATTAAAACATTTTATTAATAAATAGATTTAAAATATATACTTACACATATACAATAATTTTATATATATATATTTAAATTTACATATTTTATCTTCTTATGTATGTGTATGTATTGTATTTTTGTGTAAGTACATATATTTTAAATTATTACATATGTGTAAGTTTATAATGTTACAACTATCTATTATTAAAACTTTGTGTAATAATAGAAGCTATAAAGTATACCATAGTTTTGTAAGTATTGTTATTTTAATTTATATTTTAACGTTGTGTTGTACACCCCTTTTTCTGTAATTTGTCTCTTTCAATCTAGGTTTTCTGGCAGAGATCGCTTTAAGCGATAAGAGCGCCTATTGTGCTTTTTACTTAAGTGCTATTGTTTCTGTATTTTCTTTTTGTAATGTGTACAATAAAGAGTAAAATAATAAATAATAATAATAATTTAAAACATATGTACTTACATATACTAAATACAATACATACATACATAATAGTATACAAAGATAAACATATATATACATACATACATAAATACATACCTATATCAAATTGAGGAATAAAGAAAAGATATCGGATGACTATTTATGGATCCAAGGTTAGGTAATGGTCCTTTAAACGCTTTTTAAAAGACGTCAAGGTTTGAGTTTGGCGGATATGTAGAGGTAAGGAGTTCCAAAGATTAACAGCTTCGACAGTGAAAGATTTAATTCAAATTTCAACATGCAATGGTGCCTAATAGCTATTATATTAACTTGTCATACATATCAGACATTCAATGTTAAGCAGAGCATGCAAGTAAATATAAAAATGAGAGAATTTAATTTGTGTGTTATGGCAAGTATTAATGTGTGTGTGTGCCAGGAACTTGTATGTCATATGTTATAATTTCAGCCAAAAGACATCCACTGCGACACAAGAGGCAAAGATTGCCACAATATTAACGGTACTGGGCCACCCTCATCCAGCGATTAACCTTCACCAGGTCGTCGATTCGCGGTCCTGCCTACGTTTCGTTTTCCGATACGTGGTCGTCATTCGAGAACTCTTCTGCCCCAACGGCCACTACCACTTGAGTTTCGCTATTCGGTAGGCTATGTCGGTTACTTTAGTTTTCATGCGGATCTTCTTATTTCTGATTAATTCTCACAGGGAAACGCCGAGTATAGCTCTCTCCATTGCTCTCTGTGAGACCTTGAGCCTCCATGAGGCCCATACTGAACAACTACGTTTCAGGTTCGTATGTCATCACCGGCAACACACTGGTCTAAGACCTTCTTGAGGCACTGCGTCATAATTACATTAGCAGACAGATAGTTCGAAGTTCAAATAATGGCTCAGCTAAATAATTGTGGCTCCCAGCCTCTAGCCTTGCGGTGCTGGGCTGGCTGCCACTAAGTAAAGCTTCTTGCTTTACCTCTGTATTTTTCATTGAGACAAACAGAATGATAGCAGGCAAGCAGCAGCAATTAAATGTTATTTCACTTAAATAAATTAATTCATTCTTATTGTAATCTTTAAAAAAGTGTTTTTGTTAGTCCTATTAGGAACTGTAGGTAACAATACGCAGGGTGCCTGCGTATTGTCATTATTCGAACTCAGTCCTAATCTCCAAGAGTTGATACCATTACAATATTTCTAAGTAGAAAAACTCTTAAAACTCCCTACTCTTCCACCTTGGGACGTCATACAGGCCTAGCTGTATTGATTTAGATAACTATTTTATTACCTTTAAACTTCTGAGTATCTAGCTATAATCTTAGCTTTAAACCAACGAAGCAATTTAAGTTACCTACGAAAATACATTATTTACACATTGCATTGTTTTTATACATTAGTAGATATTTTCCCTGTGCAGCATATTTATAACTCATAAATGACAAACAAGTCTACATAGAGCAATATTATAAAACTAAAAAGTTTTGTTTGATTGTTGTTTGAACTCGCTAATCTCAATGATTGCCTACTGGTTCAAATTGCAAAATTAATTTTGTGTTGGATAGTCCATTTGTCGAGGCTAGGTATAGACAATTCATAAACGTAATTTTAACTAAAGTGTTGCTAATCTCTCCTGTGTCTTTTTCTATCCTGCACATTTGACAATGCAACTGACAAAGACAAAACATTCTATAGCTAAAACGTATCTAATATACGTTTATGAATAAGGGGGTTAGACAAAAGCATCGTCCTAGACCCGGATCCACTACCCAGTCACCCCAGGCGTATGAAAAGCCACCGAGCCATGCGGGCTAGTAGCGGCGAATTAGTCAAATATATTGCAAAGACGGGCAACAATGTTTAATACGCGGGCGCAGTCGCGGGCCCAGCTAGTTTATTTTATGAAAACAGTAAAATATTACAGACGTTGCATTTGAAACGCATTGAAATCGACAACACGTCGGTATACATACACCTACATCTCTAATTACACTTTGTTGAAATGTATCATTTTACTTATTTTAATAATTATTGTTTGCAAATGTTCAATGCCTATTTAACTACCTAAATGACTTATCAAAGCAAAGGACTTATCGTAAATACTGTTGATAAGCAATTATGCACGTAGTAGCATGGTAGTAGCAGACAGCGTCAAACATCCCTTTACTTCTTTATTCATTGGGGTCTTCACATACCTACCTCTATCAACATTGATTTCCCTCGACTCTTACAACCAATGAGCTTATAAATCATTGCTTACAACCATTTAAACATTACCTAACATAATATTTGAATATTCTATTATCCTCTTGAACTCCCCGTGGTCTTGTTTTTTTTTTCGTCTGATCGACCAGAGTTTTATACTTAGCTTATAATATTAATTATATAGACTTATGTAGGTATTATTTTTAGACGTTTCCAAAGCACTAGTTAACAGATGTGAAGGATATGTTGTAATATATACTTATCACTTTATACGCAACGCCAATACAATTTCAATTATACCTATAGTTAAACTACCTTTTTACCTACTTACAGATACTTGCAGCATTTATTTAGGTACTTACATATCGATGCTCTTACGCCAATTTCTTAAAAATGCACAGCCTATTTCACGGAATTTATTTATCTATTCCGTGGCCTAATTAGCTGGTCTTCCGTCAATCAGACATAACTGAATTCTGTGACTCACCTGTACACAGATAGGTAAACGGGCAAATGACCGCGGCCTAACAATAGGACTCCATTAGTAAAGAATATAGATTACTATTGCATTGGTATCTGCCGTTGTGTAGGTAGGATAACTACCTACCTACGTTATCCTTAAAACGCTCTATTATCTCAGATTTATGCTAGAAGGTAACTCCAAAAAATAATGATATTTATGAGATACCTACTTGAATGATCTCATGGGCATATAGTTGTTTCGTAAAAGCCCAACTTGTCTGTAGGTAATTCATATCCTTGATATTTGTATCAAATGAATTTAGACAGGTTAAGTAGGTGTAAGGTTCCTATTTGGCATGCACTTAGATTAAAGGCTGATACCTACTATCAAATTTCTTAGTTTTGTACTGGTGATAGAGTTCCAGTGCAGGAACTCGAGGGCGTAGGCACCTAATCTATCTGTCGCCAGTGTTCAGCACTATCGTGCTCCGGTTAGATGGTAATGTATGGCCCCGTTATAACTATCACATAGACATAAAAACTAAAGTACATAAAAAAGAGTAAAGAGTTAGAGAATAAAACAACTTAGAGCGGGACCGGAATGATCTTTCTTTTAATTTTCATTTGAAGCTTTTTTTGTCTATTCTCTATTGGATAGGCCGGTAGTGGCCGATAAGTAGGCAAGGTACATAGCGATATCAGCATAGGCGATTCGCACCCACAACTATATCAAAGTACTAGTAATTATTATTATCTCTTATCAATGGCTGTTCAAGGGGTAGGTGCTAGGGGTTATGATCCTCTAAAATCAGAAAGGAGAAGCAATTGATACCTACAAAAAACGGCCTAGTGTGAGTCGATCTCGCGCGTGAATTAGGTAGGGATTTGTTGCCTGATATAAATTAATTATAATTAAATAATAATACCTAATAAAACGGCAACAAGTCACGTTTGTTGTATGGGATTCCCCTTCAAGATTTATATTATTTTTAGTAAGTAAGTAGGTATTTGTTGTTTGTTATACAAATATACACCACATAAATACATCATCTGTGAACTCTAGCTATCACGGTTCATAAGATACAGCCTCGTGACAGACGGACAGCGGAGTCTTAGTAATATTTAGAGTCTTATAGAGTACATATCTATCAAAATTACACTTGTGCAAGTCACGACCGATGAACCCCTCCCTCGAAAATCTTCTCTCGACCGCACCTGTTTCTTGTTTAGATACATCAATTTAGCTACCAAAACAATACTTACATAATAATGAACTACATTTCGCTGGTGGTAGAGCTCCAGTAACGGAGCTCGCGGGCGTAGGCACCACCGCATTACCTAATATACTTGCCGCTAAATGGTAGTGTTCAACACTATCGTGTTCCTGTCAGGTGGTTATGTACGGCCCTGTAATTTCCGGCACAGAGGCATAACACCTTAGGGCTCAGGAGTGGTAACCTATCTGCATTTTGACCTTGGTCTTTGTGTGGGTGTCTATAGGCTGCAGTCATCACTTAACATCGATGTGAGATGCATGCTTGTTTGCCACTTCCATAATAAAAAAAAACATTTTATATAGTAAACATTGTAAACAGTTAAACAGTTATGCACGTTGAAGGTACTTTAGAAGTAACTATGGAATTTTGAAGCTGATGCCCTCGGCCTACTTGCTCATACAAACCTTCATATAATATCGGATTGAATTAGTTATATTAAAGTATTCACGTTCTGTGTTGTCCTTCAAGTAGATAGGTGTATAAACTTCACGCCTGTATTCCTCGAAAGGTAAGATTAGACAGAGGAATTCATGCATTCATAGGTATATTATGCAGGTATGTACCTACCTATGCAAGAATTTGTTATCTACACCCATGATTATTTTTGTGTTTCATATTGGAGTCTATTGACATGTGATTGACATTCAATGGTCCAATTACCAAAATCCGAAAATATACCTAAGCACAGAATTGGAAAAAACCCAATATGATCCTTACAAATAACAGTGCTGGTTGTTTTGTTATGATGGTGGAAACATGCAATTCACACTGATGGTAAATGAATACAACAGTCACGCTGCAGCCTACAGACATCTACAAAAAACTCGGAGGTCAGTGCACATGCGTTAGTTTTTAACCCTGGGCCTAAGTTGTTTTGCATTTGTGATAGATATTACGAGACCATTACCATACCTAGGATCAAGGTTGTTTCTCAACCCACACAATAGCGAATTGGAGCTAATTTATAAAAAAATAAAATAATTTGGCTCTTTCTATCTTTCAAAAACACTTACCGAGATTTCTGCGTAGTCAGTATAGTAGTATACCTGCTACCACTGAGCTACGGCAGCAGTTGAACCACGTTTTCCTTAATGTAATAGCGAAGAACCATCAATCGCCTTTTAATTAGAATTAACTTTGTATTATTTAATCTTAATTAAAATCGATAAGTACCTACATCGGCCTTTTGGTGCCACAGACAGCTGCAAAAATACACACTACGGTTTTACATCCCCAGATCCCGGATTTGTCGGGATTTCCTATACAAAGGTTCACCCAGGTGGACTAAATAGGTGTACCATGGGCAATGACCGCCCTTATCAAAGGGGTTATCTTTGTAGACAAATCCTCGCTCTACGCTCTCTGCCTACCCCGTTAGGGACCTAGCGTGAAGATACATACATACATACAAATCCTCAATTCAACTTTAAAGTACTTGTATAACACTAGTAATTAGGTATGTATAAAAAAACCTAACGTGCCTATGTCTGCTTGTTTGTTTTTAGATATTACACCATATTATTTCTACTCGGGGCGATTGATTCTTGAATCTGAATGAACTTTAAGAAGTTGTTGGGTCAGATGAACGATCCGGTTCCATAGCGGACATGACAACGTGTGCGGGGCTACAGACTGCAATACGAAAACACCTTTAAGTACCTGCCCATCTCAGTCATCTCTTTTTTGTTTCGATTTCTTGGATCTAATTCTCGTAATAGGCACCAACCCTAATCTACTATTAGTTAGTGTTCGCCTCGTTCTCGCTATTATGTTCCGGTCAGGTGATCCAATGAAAAATAATATTCATTAAACAGTTTAATGAATATTATGCTACAAGAATTAAGCTTCTGTACATCTATGCCTCTAAAAACTATAGGCCTATCCGATTCTTCCAGCCTCCCAAACAAGCCGGTTTTCGAAAGGCTTTAGTACCATAGACCATAGACTTACATACGCTGCGGCAGGTCATACACTCAACAGGAGAGTATAACCAGCCCCTATGTCTAGCGTTCGTGGACTATGAGATTTGGGCTGTGCTTCGGTCACTCCAGAAGTGCCAAGTCGACTATCGATAACGATTGAAAAGCTTGTACGAAAACGTCATCGCATATTTCGGTTCGCATTCAAGATCAGAACATGAAACCTATCCAACTGCAGCAAGGTGTGAGACAGGGATATGTGATATCCCAAATATTATCCAATCCAATGCAGCGGCATTGGAAGATGTCTTCAAGCTTCTCGACTGGAACGGGCTCGGCATCAATATTAAGTACATCCCACCTCCGATTTGCGAATGATATCATAGTTATGACGAAGACTCTGGAAGAATGCTCGGTGGCTTAGTAAGGCCTCTCAACTAGTGGATCTTAACATGGACAATACGAAGATTAGATCATCTCAAATTACCATGTTATACCTACTCTTGTATATAGGTTGAGGGTACTACACTCGAAGTTGTCGACTATTATGGCCTGGGACAAATAGTCCACTTAGGTAGGTCCAAGTAGGTGTTTGAAAAGCTACAGCTAGATACAGATCCATCCTCTTGTCCAACTTATTGCATTGTCTCAAGACTAAGGTATTTGACCAGTGTGTTATCAGTGATAATATGCAGAACTGAAACATGGTTGATCACTATGGGGCAATCTTTCGGATTTCCAACTGTGCACATCTTTTGACTGAAATGATTATGATGATTAATAAACACAGTTTCTTTTTATTCCGTCTGATGACATCCTCAAATCGATAGAGGTCCCAACAACAATCTCCTAGGGATAAAATAAATGGAAATAAAACACTAGAGTATAAATGTGTGTAACTTATAACTTTAAATAATGTAGGCATATTATATAAAATGATACTTTTAAAAGACTTTAGAATTAACTTATTAAGCCCTTACTTAGTAATCCTTTAAAACATAACAACAGAACTTTGTAAGGTACATTGTATATTTTAATAAATGCATAGTAAATTGCACGTTATTATTTAAATAATTATTAAAATGCATTTAATTCGACATTGCTTAACTTAATAATGACGAGAATCAATGAGATCACGGTATCACGTTCCATGGTCGTCCTTCTTGCTTTATTGTTGGTATCACCTGAAACAAAATATTAGAAGTCAAAAATTCGAACCGAAAAATCTTTGAATACAGAATATACCTATACATCTTTATTTATAAAAACGTAACTTCTTATCTCTTGGAACCGGGCCACACCGCGAACACTCCGCCAAAAATCCATACAAACGCGTAATTTGGTCTTTATTACGCAGACATCAATCAGTGACGTGTATTTATACGTGCACCTGAGTGCGTAGCTCGTACAAAATACCAACCGTCGCCCATAACAGGGGAGGAGATTGGGTGATGCGGGGAGATTTTCCCATTATTACATATTCTCTGCCCGGGCATCGAACCCAGGGCCTCAGCGTAGCAGTAGTGGTCTGCCATCACTTGACTATTGAGGCAGTTTTATTTATAAAATTAAGTAATGTTACCTTTACCTCTGATAATAGATAACTACTACAATTATTTATAATTTGATCATTTTCTCCACGGGGAACCTGTCTGATTCACTTTTATTAGCAGTAATTTAATATCTGATATACAGGGTTATTTGAAATTAGCGCATCACCCCTTGCAGGCAGCCTCTCTACATCAATCCGAACAACATTTGTTCTATGACTTTTTGAAATTTTTTAAGTTTTTCCCTACCAACATTTTTTTTGCTTCTGAACTGGCATTAACTCTGAGCGTAGGTATGCCCCGCACCTTCCCTAAGTAAAATACCGCCACGAGCAGCGGAGAGCGGGGTTGCGGGGTGACGCAACGGCGGCAATGCTCTTTTGAACTTATGAAAACATTTTTTTGTGTTTTATCAAGATGTGTCGTCGAGGTCGTACGAGTTGAAGTCGTAGAAAAAAATGTTGTTGGGATTGACCTAGAGTGGCTGCCTACAAGAGGTGATGCGCTTATTTAAATTAACCCTGTATAAAATTATCGTGTCACAGTGTTTGTAACAATCCGAAACGGCTGGACCGATCAATATGAAGTTTGTGTGTATATTTGGTAGGTATGAGAATCGGTTGTAATTTATTTTCAATGTCCCTAAAAGGTAAGTGTGATTCTCACGAAATATTCCTTTTTTAAAGATTTTTTGAAATTTTAATTTTTTTATACCTCAAAGGCGATACGAAGTTCGTCGGGGCAGTTAGTTTAAATATATGATGCAAATTATAACAATCGAATAAATTACCTTATTAGTAATAACATCTTCACATGCCATACGAATCCGAGCGCAAGTGGCGGGTGCCTCCAACGTGAACTCAGGAGTCACACCAGCGTCCAGCCGAGCAGATATTATCGCTTCTTTTATAGCGAAAAATACAGACGCTGCGAGAAATAGAGGTGGTTCACCGATAGCCTAGAATGAAAAGAAGACCAATCTACACTAAGCCTGGGTTGCGCCAAGATATTTGTTAAAGTTATTGTAACATTACTCATCCTTCTCTAACTTAAAGAAATCTGTTCAAGTTCTGAGCTGTTAAACTTTTGAGCACTACCATTTAGCGGCAAGTAGATTAGGTAATGCAGTGGTGCCCGCGAGCTCCTTCACCAGGAGCTCTACCAGGTAAAATTGAAGGCAAACAACAGACAGTCGTAAAATAATCTCATATATAGTAGGTTTAAATTTTTTCATTTACCTTAGAAGAATAGACAGCCCGTGGATTTGGTGCACCTTTGAGAAGTGAAACGTTAAATTCTTTCGGTATATCAGAAAAGCCAGGAATCTTATAAGCACCAGGTCCACGTGATAACACTTCTCCTTTGGGTGAAAATAGCATTTCTTCCATAGTGCAAAAACCATAACCCTGCATAAAAGCTCCTTCGATTTGACCAATATCTATAGCTGGGTTGAGACTTTCGCCAACATCCATCACAATATCCGTTCTGAGAACTTCGTGGTCTCCAGTTAAACAATCAACGATCACTTCCGAGCAAGCAACTCCGTAAGTGAAATATTCAAATAAATTACCAGAATTGGTTGAGGGATTGTATTCAATTTTCTGTGCGGCATAGAAACCTGTTGCTAACAGACTCACTCTATCCACATATGCAGCCGATACCCAATCTTCCCACTTCCCATCAGGATTTTTATCTTTATACGGCTGTAATCTTTCGTTTAAAACGTTGCATGCGTTGATAACAGCCATTCCATATAAATCAGAACTTATACTGCCCGCAGTAGGAGCACTGTTCGGCACTTTATCAGTTGCCATTTCACTAATATGGATTTTGTTAACGTCGATATTGAGAGCTTTTGAAGCCACTTGAAGCATTTTAGTGAAAAGTCCTTGTCCCATTTCAATGCCTCCAATGGACAGAAGCACTGTTCCATCAGTATATACAAGCAGTAACGCTCCACCTTGCATCAGAATGTCAACTTGAAAAGATATACCGTACTTTGTTGGAACTAATGCAATGCCTTTCTTTTTCCATCTATTAGCTCTGTAAATTAAAGAAACATGTCAGTGGTACACAGTACCCAGCAAGAAATATTGCACATCGATCCTACGAAAGAGACAATCAGTTAGTTTCGACTTCGTATAGCGTCCTCTCGAGTCGAGTCGATCTCTGCTGCACAGGTAAGATGCGAAGAAGATAACGCTCTACAGACCCGAAATAAGCCGAAGTCTCCTTCCTAAGGCCGATGTGCAATATTTTTGTTGGCTACTGTACGTTCAGTTGCCTTTACATACAGTAAATTGGTTTTATTTTATTGGATTTTCCCAACAACACATGCGAGAGAAATATAATTGAAAATAAATGGAAAGAAAATTTTACTGGGCGCGAAGACTGAAGACGGGATTTCAATTGCGGTAGCTCAGTTGGTAGGTAGAATAGTAATTGCAGTGATCCCAGTGGTCACAGGTTCAAGTCCTGTCTGAAGTTAACTTTTCTTTCCATTTATTCTTTTTCTTTAAACAAACAGTAAATTTGTAAAAAAAACATTACGGGACTTTTTTAAATATAGAACATGAAAAGTATGTCATGTACAGAAGAAATACTATAGTGAGATTATATGACAGCTACACTAACTAACTCAACCGTATTTAAAGCCAATAATAGAGATACGCCAAACTATTCCAACAATTGGTCTAACCTACTGCATCAGCTACCTATAAAACTTAGCCCAAGAAGTAGTTGTTATTATGTGTGTGTGTGTGTGTGTGTGTGTGTGTGTGTGTGTGTGTATGTGTGATTTACGTATTTTTATTAAGTAGTGTTTTTTTTATTAAGTAGTGTTTTGTTAATATAATTTTCTATTTTGTAAGATAGAAAAAGACAAAATAGTGATAAACTTCTCCTAATCCAGGTTTATTACTAAGGGATAAATATTTCTCATCAAAAATTTTAACTAATGCCAAAAAATAAATTATTGACATTCAACTCACTGGTTAACTCTTACCTATTAAATTCTTCTACCATCTTTTTTCTTTCGTAATATGTTGATGTATCAATACATTCTTTCCAACAACGTGATAAAGTACAGTACGTAAGCTTTTGATTAAAGTGAGTCAAACTTCCTTCCTGATATATGTTTATATCGACAACGTCTTCATAACTCTTGTTTAATGTTGATGCTATATGTCTAATCATAGTTTCTGCTGCTAACATCGCTTGTGGTGCACCAAAACCTCTAAAAGCTGTGTTCGATGGCAAATTGGTTTTACAAAGATATCCATTTATTTCTATGTTAGGTATAAAATAACAATTATCTATATGGGTTATCGCTCTTTCTATCAGCTGAAAACAGAAAAAATAATCTATAAAATAACAAACACTTAAAAGAAACTGATAAAATATATTATTATTACAAAGATGAGATATTCACCGAACAAGATATATCCATGGAATATCCGGCATTACTATAAAAATCAAATGTAGCACCCAATATTTTCCCATCTTCGTTGAACGCTACTTTATATTTAACTAAACAAGGATGTCTATATCCAGAAACTTGCATATCTTCATCTCTTTCCAAAACTGCTCTAACAGGTTTCCTCAATTTATATGCTGCAATAGCGACAGGTATTGCTAAAATAGTCGCACGTGTTTCCTTGCCACCAAATCCACCTCCGATCCTTTTTACTTTCGCTACTACTTTATTGTTTGGTATTTGTAGTGCCTGGGACGCCTCTTGCTACAAAATACAATAGGACTTCATGTAATGATAACTTTAAGAAATCGTCGAACTGATCATATACTTACACATTAAATTAAAAATACTCACAGCTATTTCAGCAGGATTCTGCGTTGTACTTATAATTTCCAATTCTTCTTCCTTACGCACCGCGTACGCAGAAATAGTTTCTAAATAGAAATGTTCTTGAGCTCCGTTTCTGACATAGCCTTCAATCACGTGCTTCGCTTGTGTAAAAGCATCTTCAACATTTCCCTTTTTTAACTTACGAGGTGATCCAGGAAAAAATGCGTTATTAACTATCGCATCTTCTATAGTAATTATCACTGGATGTAGTGGTTCATAGTCCACAGAAACTAAGTTTTTAGCCTTTTTAGCCATAATTTCAGTTTGTGCAACGATAGCACCAATGACGCATGCTTTACTTGTTACAATATTTTTACTAAAAATCTCTTCGTCTTTAAATATAGGTCCCATTTTATTACACTCCTCGGGTAAATCGGCTGCCGAAAAGAATGCTACTACACCAGGCAAAGACATTGCTTTGGTAGCATCAATTGATTTAATTTTTGCATGAGATTCTGAACTAAACAGTAGAGATAAATAAAGTTCACCTACTGTAGCTGGAAGATCGTCACAATATATGGCTTCACCCGTTGCTTGTTTTATAGCTGATGCGTGTGGCATTGGTTGACCAACTGCATCGTATTCATTTCTGTTACATTTCTTTATCGAGAAACATTGGGAACTCTTCGGAATTTTTAAGGATATCTCAGATTCTCCAGACTTGTCTTTTGTACTAAATCCATTGATTTTGATCTCTTGTAATACAAAAAGATAAAATCTAAAAAATAAACTCAAACAAAGAGACTTTCTATACGCAGCGATTCCTCCTGGCGCTGCATAATCTAATCGTAATTCTTCAGTAAGCGTATCAAATATCGAACTGAGTGTCTTCTTGTTCCATTCAAGTCCTTTAAGTATACTAGATGACTTGGTGGCACAGATGGTTGTTGGTGCCATACCTCCGTAACATATTTTAGCATAAGCAACAACATTACTGTTTAATTCAAAACTAACATTAAACGCTGCTGTTACTATGGAGATATCATCGTCTCGTCGCCGGGCTTGCTTATACGCTTTGATAAATTGTTTATCATTTGTGTACGGAATTTCAATTGAAGTCACAATTTCATCTTCAGCTAGTGCCACTTTTCTATAACCAATAAAGAAATTTTCGTCTAAAACCACTTGTCTCGTTCGATCAGCATTGCGTATATTTATTACAGCAGAACACGCGAGTAAAATAGGATTTAAGTCTGAAATAGGACTAGCTGTAACTAAATTTCCCACTAGGGAAGCTACATTACGAACTTGACTACCGGCAAACCAATGAAGCATATCTTTAATTGCCTGAAACACTTTAGTTTTATTCGGGTTACCTTTAATCGTGTCTTCTAAGAAAACTGTAAGCTCCGATAAAGTAACGTTAGCCCCAATTTCTACACCAGTTTTATTAAGAGTACAGAAATTCATTTCCTTGATTAACAATGGTGAAATTAAAACGGGGTAAACTTTATTTTTTACTTTCATTTCTACTCCAATCTCAGTGTTACCGACTATTATTTTACTGTCTGGATATTTTTTCTTCAATAGAAGTAGTTCTTCTAGTTTAGTAGGTCGAATCCAAATAACACTTTGACCTTTAAATGTAGTATATTCTTGGCTGTATTTTGAGTTAAAAATTAATTCAGGTGGGAAAATTGGTTCTTGTGTCGTATGTAGTGGTTGAAAAGCAGATTTATTGAAGAGACTTTCGCTATTTTTGCAAGTTCCTTTTCTGACACGACAGCATTCTTCTCCCATATAACACTTATTTTTCTGCTGGCTATCATTACTATAATTTCCTTCCCATGCTTCCATAAATGTTTTAAAACTCTCAATTATTGGTCTATATCCAGTACATCTGCAAAGGTTTCCCTGCAACGATATCTCTATGTCTGAATAACCAATTTTCTGTTTATTTCTAAGTAGAGTGTACATGGACATCACAATCCCTGGTGTACAGAAGCCGCACTGCGATCCGTGAGCTTTAGCTAGACGTTCCTGTACCGGGTGTAATCGTTCGTATGTGGAACCAATACCTTCCACTGTGGTGACTGCCAAACCGTGTACTGAACATATTGGAGTTAAACATGCATTTACTGCGATGTGTCTGATTGTAATATTAAGATAATTATATGATTAAATATTCATTTACGCACCTAAATGATGATAAATATCTCATAATTAAATATGACATAATTATTAAACATAAATGCGGTAGTAGTACTAGTAAGGTAGGTAGTTTATTTTAAATATTTGGTTTCTTCGCACGTCGCGATATGTGTACCTACATACCCACCGCTTACCGTGGATTTAATATAAACTGCTGGTTTAGGTAATCGGCGAGCGTAAAGGACTCAGTCAACGTGGCAAGATCGCAGGGTTTTTTTATGTAATAGAAGTGGCAAACAAGCATGCAGTTCACATTGATGTTAATTGATGACTGCATCTTATAGACTCTCACACAATGACCCGAGGTCAAAATGCAGATGCGTTGCCACTCCTGAGGCCTAAAGTGTTATGCCTCTGTGTCGGAAATTACAGGGCCGTACCTACATTACCACCTGACCGGAACACGATAGTGTTCAACATTACAATTCAGAGGCAAGTATATTAGGTAATGCGGTGGTGCCTACGCCCTCGAGCTCCGTCACTAGAGCTCTACCACCAGTGAAGTGCGAATAAAGATTCCACCCTCTTCTGTCTCAATATAAAGATCAGAGATTTCTATGTATCGATGCGTTACCACTCCTGTTGTTGTGCCTCTGTGCGGGAAATTACAGGGTCGTACCGGCCTAATTCTCGTAATCTCATTATGTATTGCAACGCGATTGAATCGTTCCACTGTCTTGCTCTAATTGCCAATTTGTTGTTCCTAGGTTGTTCTTCTGGGCCGGCAGTTTGCAATGCACACGATGCTGCGAACTCCAATTTTCTCCGCTAACTTCAATCTTTATATCCCATTTGCAAGTCGCTTTTATACGAAACGATAAAAAGTAGTGTCTTCACACCTATTCAACATCCGCATTGGAAGGTTGGTGGAATATGTCCACCAACCTCGCGATAGTCGTATTGCTCTCATACTCATAGGCAGTTCGAAGGGACAAGAAAAATCAAAGACGTAGGACAATACAAAGCCGATTCAGTTTGGCGGTTGAGACAAGATGATGTTGCATTTGTGTAAGAAATTGCATAGTGGGAGTAAAGCAGCGAGTGCAGCGACACTGGTTCTAATACTAAATTGAAAAGGCCTTTCCATCTTTATTTATCTATTCTGTGGTTGACGCAGATGCAATGTTTACAAATGCACGTCAGTTTCTAAGACTATCAAAGGATACTTGATACTTTTATCTTCGTGTAGGAATCGTGAGAGCATCACGGTACAGGCGCCGCACCCTCCCTCCCCGCAGCCATATTTGGTACCAGTAAGTTGCAATTTTCTTCGCAAATACCAAAGCAACGTCCATTCCGGATCTGGATTGTGCTCTGTGACCTGAAAATTACAAATTAAATGATATTAAGTCTGTGAATTAATACAAAATCTCTTAGTAGAGTAGGTATCGTCTCTATAATAATAATAATAATGGCAACCCATTATACGTCCCACTGCTGGGCACGAATCTCTCCCCTTTATTTTTTTTGGGGGGAGAGTCCTGGAGCTTACTCCACCACGCTGCTCCAATGCGGATTGGTGGAGGTGGGTTAGTGGCCAACCCGCCACTCTAATATTCTACAAAAAAAAATCTTTGGTCTTTCTAGAATGAAAAATCAAGGGTCACATGTAACGTGACCCTTATAGAAAGAATGTCGAATGAGCGAATGACTAAACAGATATACAATGCGAATGTGGATGGTTGCAGAGGCCCAGGAAGACCAAGGCTGACCTACCATGACCAAATAGGTCGAGTTCTGTCTGATGGTGGGGTCAAAAGTCTTAGGAATCGGCGTGCATGTATGAAGAGAATGATGAAGGTAGACGAGGCACGAGAGGTTTGTCAGAACCGGGATGTCTGGCGCTCTACACTCTCTGCCTACCCCGTTAGGGACCTGGCGTGAAGATACATACATACATACATACATGTAACGTAAAATCAAAGTTTTATTTATATAACAGGTAATTAGGTGAAATCCATCCATTCTATATGGAATCGCCGTTGTCGTGTGTAATTACGCCGGGGTCACACTATTGTGTTGGGGTGTGTCATGGCGCGCCAGAACGCTACATGTAATATGACTGCACCACGACACAACACAATTAATGTGAACACAGACATAGTGAATATGTGATACCGATCGCACCACGACACATCCCGACACAATAATGGGTTCCACTTATTGGGTCGGGATGTGTCGATGGCGGACAGAAGGATGATCGAAAGTCAGATAGGTATCTTCGAAAAACCCGCTGCAACTGATCCAGCTCCATTAATGACTATTTCGATTCTCTAGTACCAATTTTGTAACTTAGTACAGTACTCAACAATTAATATTGCACATCGAGCCTGCGAAAGAGATGATCGGCTCGTTATCTCTGTTACACACTGCCTACGTAAGCACCACAGATCACTATACTAGGTAAGCACTGACAGTACGGTATTGGTCTGGTCAAAACTTGATCAAAATGGTCGACAAAAGTCAAATAGGTACGATGCGAACGCTCTACAGACCCGAAATAAGCCGATGTCTTGTTCCTAGGGTCGATGTGCAATATAATTTTATTGTTCAGCACTGTATCTCTAGTTCTAGATAAAGATTTTTTTAAAGAAATTTCCCGAATTTTTTCAATGTTTAAGCAAACCGGAATACATAGGTATTGGTATGGTCACATTAATACCTCTTCACCTATACTGAACCTTAGAGGAATAAGCTTTATAATTCTATGTTCTGAACTAAATAGTCCGGAAGCAGATAAGATGCAAAGTAGCGCTCATTTTTTGTCCTAGATAATTTCAAAGTACCTTAGTCTTGAAAATTTTAATCTTATGACGAGAATACTTTTTACATAATTGAAACAACTTTTACTTTAAGAACTACTTTTTTTAAAGCTATAGGTATTTATTGCAGGGCAGTGACATTATAAGCATATCTGTGACTTTTGTAAGTGGGTAAGTAAGATGGGTGAGGTTTCGGATATCCTTAATTATTAGTACATATGGTCAAATATAAAATGTTAATTTTTTTATGTAGAGGAAGTGGTAACCAAGCATGCAGTTCACATTTATGTTAAGTGATGACTGCAACCTATAGACACTTACACAAAGACCAAGGTCAAAATGCAGATGCGTTACCACCCCTGAGGCCTAAGGTTTTATGCCTCTGTGCCGGAAATTACAGGGCCGTTTATTACCACCTGACCGGAACACGATAGTGCTGAACACTACCATTAAGTGGCAAGTATATTAGGTAATGCGGTGGTGCCTACGCCCTCGAGCTCCGTCACTGTAGCTCCACCACCAGTTAAATTGATTTAAGCTAGGTACCTACTTATTCCCCCCCAAGGGTTTCCGCCTTGTCGTGGCGGGGGGCTCAATACCCGGTGGTTGTCCCCACACCGGCGAAGCCAAGAGGAACCCAGAGAGAGGGCGGCGTTTGGCGTGGCTCTGCCCGCCACTCGCTGCTTTGGAGAGGAGACGGCTGGGGAGGAGGTGTACGGGTATTTCGTTGGCCCTGCACCCTATCCCCAGCCGCCTAGCGGTGGTCCCGCCGCTCGATAGGGACTTGGTGGGCCCGCGGGGGGGCGGTTGAAGGTCAGTTCATCCCTGTCACTCCCGCTCCCCCGGGGCCGGACAGAGTGCCCCTGGACTCCTTTACCCGGGCGTCTTGGGACGCCTGGCGTTGTGAGTAGTCGGGGCAAGGACCTTTGGGTGTCGGACTAGGGGAATATGTATGAATATGAATATTTGTTCGGATCCGTGTTCACCGTTTTTGAGGTACGCGGGGGTTGCGGGAGACGTAACTAAAGCGCTGTGATTGGCTGTCAGGCAACGACGCGATTGCGAACATTGCGTTCTATGCTAGCAAAATGCACTAATATGTTGTGAGCGTCGGTTGCCCTGAATGCGGTATCTATTGGAGGTGATCTGTGTCCGCACGCCACTAGTGTTGGTTGGAGCCAAAGAGGGTCGCGGATGTGTGCGTAAGCGTTCCCGTGACCCCGCCACTGATGGCGGAAGAGTCGGAACACCGCGGGGTTTGGGGTTTTAGTGAGTACGAGTCTCACACTACCCGCCGTCGATTCCCCTAGACGGAGGGTGCCCATGAGGGTTACCCCGAGTAAAAAAAAAAAAAAATACATATCGCCGAAACTTTTACTCAAAGATATTATAAATGCAGCCTTTAGATAGGCACATAAAAATGCAAATGCGTGGCCATTGACAAACACAACAAAACCTCACGATTTTGGTAGGCGTAGGTATACCTATACCTTACTATCAGACTTTAGTAAGACCAGAGAATATGTAATAATACTAGATACGTGGTAAGACTTCAAACCAACATGCAACTAGTTAGACCTACTAGATACGTAGCGTATCTAGATACCTTCTAGATGACTGATGGAGGGTATTGTTAATACTACCTAATGATTGACCTAGGTATATTTTATGAAGGAACTTAAAAGAAAGGTTACATAGGTACCTACCTCAAAACTTTTATATAAGTAGGTACCTAATAAAATAAATAGATATTGTTTTATAAATGTTATTTGCAAAGAAACTTCTATTGTGAGACATTATTGTGATATAAAGGCATTTATCATTACTAAATATAGCTTTTTATAAACATTGTGTGAGTAAGTATTATAATTCCTCATTAGGCACTGTTATGTAATAGGTAAGTTGACACTTACAATCGTTAGATACTTAATAAATATAGGTACTTATGTGATAAATTTGATATTAAAGCATAGCCTACCTACTAAGTATTCTTTGCTTATGTAAATACATGCAACGGTCCCAAGTAAGTAGTTGTGGTTTTTACCCGCGCAGGTAGGTACATATTTCAAGGTAAATGCCTATAATGTTGATCATATTACACGAATTAAGATAACTATCAATAAAGAAATAACACCGTGCACCTATATAATAACAGATACTATATATGTATACAACAGCATTACAGTCTGTAGGTAGGTATCTAACAATATTGATATTGCTAATACTAAAAGTACCTAAACATTCCGTTTGAATAAAATTTCTCAATCTAGATCTTTATCAAGCTTAGGTACTTATGTAGGCATTTGCACATGTGACATTGCCATCCGGTTCGTTTATTTATAATCAAACTGGTACCGAAAATTTAATGGAAGGTAATTACGAGAAAATATGTATATAGAATAGAGTAGGACATTCCCGCGCAGATGTAGAATGATATTTCCCTTTTTTTTAATAGGAAGGTACATGTACTTATTTAAGTAGGTAGGTAGATATATCTCACCTTTTTTCCATTAACAAAAAACACCAGCGTCGACTCACTCTCACTTGGTAGAGATTGTATCTCCATCACTTATCTTTAAAAGCCGCAATCAGTTTTGCTTATGTTATTTATAATGATATTACAACACGTGTCAGACAACCGACCGCCGTCGGCCAACTGACTGAGTAGGTACCTAACTGAATTAAATAAGAGCTATTGCTAAATCTCTTCAATATTTATTTGTTCGCTTCTCCATCTCCAATTTTAAGGCCAGGGTCCGGTCTCATATTTTGTTAGTGTGGGCAATTTGAGCTCTGCAGTTGCAACATCAAGCATAGTAATAAGTGGACTAATTAACTAGGTGCTATTATTAAACTTGCAATAGATACCTAATCTGCGACTTAAAGTTTATTTTGTGATTTTGTAACATACAAATGAATCACTTAAAGAGATGTTAGGTATTTATTTAAAATAATTTCGATTTCTTATATAAACCAGAACTAAGTGGGTACATAAGTACCTACGTAAGTATAAACCACAAAAATGCTCGATCGCCATAATTGATTAATTGATTTCTAGATAGGTACCTGTATTTATGATTTTAATTTGTCATTTTGTAGGAGCTGCGAAAGCAAATAGGTAGTGAATAATCTGACTGCCGTTATTGCCATCAGAAACGATATGAAAACAATAGCGATAATCAGATTGACGTTATTCCTTTCATAGGCGGCACGCAAGTACAAAATAAATCTTATCAATATCATTTCTATTTATGGGTATTTAGTCCGAACGGCCCAAAACGAATCGACTGCGTGCCATTCGACCGTAATCATAAAACATCTATACGTTCCAAAGGACCGGTCCTAAAATTATTAAAATCTCGTCCAGTTTACCGCAGTGCCTCAAGACATTAATCAGGTTTTTGATGACATACAGAACTGAAACATAGTTGCTCCACAATGCGTCTAATAGTGTTGGTACATGTATTATCTATACTATGTGCGTCATAAGAAAAGTCAAGGTCATGCAGAGGGCATTAGAGTGGGTTATGCTCGGTGTTTACCTGCGAAATCGAATGAAGGAATCCACATGAGAACCAAAGTAGCCTATATACCAGAAGTCAAAGCCTGGGCAACCTCCTTGACGTGGACCGATGACCTGGTGAAGGTCGCGGGATTCGCAAGTAATCGCTGGAATGGTTACGTTAATTACAAGGCAGGATAAATCCCCTACATAGTGCATGTTTCCCCTACATATGGCCTCTTTCGCGGTCGTCCCCTTTAGGCGAGGGCATGTTTTCTTTTGTTAGAAACAATTAAAAAATAAAACGCTTTCCTGGTAACACAATCATTTCATGAAGCGCCCATGGCCTCGCGGCTGGTGTAGATCACAAGCGATCTACTCAGTTGCGGGGTACGGGCGCGGTCGGGTGTGTGATAAGTGACCGCTAGTGGCAAAATTAAAATGTGCCTTTCCGTGCTTCGGAGGGCACGTTAAGCCGTCGGTTCCGGTTGCTATCGATAGACAGCAGTCGTTAAACCTGTCGGAGGCCTTATGGGCGGTTTGAAAACATCCGACAGCGGGTTGGTCATTAACCCGTATCTCCACCAACCCGCATTGGAGCAGCGTGGTGGAGTAAGCTCCAGGCCTTCTCCCAAAAAGGGGAGAGACTCGTGTCCAGCAGTGGGACGTACAAGAGTTGTCATTATTAATAATTGCATCGTACTCTAACACCAAATGAACTTTTTTTCCCTTTCGTGGGCACCCGCCGCCTAGGGAAACAGACAGTACTCACTGAAACCCCGCGGTGTTCCTTCTCAGCGCCTTTATTTGGCGGAGTGGCGGGCACGCTTGGTCCTAAACCAGGATTAAACTCGCTACACAAAATATATTTGAGCTAGCAGGTAGGTAAGAGTGGTTGACTAACAAGCATGCAGTACACATGGATGTTAAGTGATGACTGCAGGCTATAGACATCTACACAAAATTGTTTTAAACTTTCACGATTTGTATTCATATTTTTATATTGTAAACGGGACGGCCGTGGTCACGAGTAGACTCCACAGTCTCCTCGTGACCACGGCCGTTGCATTACGGCCGAAACGTCGAGTGTCGAGGTAAATACTTCGATTAAAATAGTACGCGATTAAGTCCCGTTTACAATATAAAAATATCTACACAATAAGCAAAAAAAATGCAGATGCGTTGCCACCCCTGAGACCGTAGTAGTAATGTCTCTTTGATATAACGACCTATAACCTACTCACTATTGGACTTATTACACGGCACGGTATTCAGGGTACGATGGCAAGGGTCAGGGTAGTGTAACATTTAGGGAGTTAGGGCCCTAATTAGGGCGACCGGAGCGGCCCGTGTATTTGTACTGTGACCGGATAGTGTAATAAGCAGCAACGCGGCGCGAGGCCACGCCCACCCTTTCTGCCGGACCCTGAATACCGAGTCGTGTAATAGCCTTTTAAACCTTGTTCATGAAATCAGCAAACATTTACCTTAGTTTAGGTGCCACATTTCTCTGTCTCTCAATTGATAAGATCTCTCGTTTAGCTACCTACTTATGTAGATACGTTATGTATCCAGCGTTGCGAAACTAATTTTAGTATTCCTGCAACAAAATGTTTTTTTTTAATAAATAAATAACAACAATAATTAACGCATCATTTTATTTCATGTACCTAATGAAGGTGGCAGACAAAAATGCAGTTCACATTTTTTTATGTTATGGAAGTGGCAAACAAGCATGCAGTTGACATTGATGTTAAGTGATGACTGCACCCTATAGACACCCACACAAAGACCGAGGTCAAAATGCAGATGCGTTACCACTCCTGAGAACTAAGGTGTTATGCCTCTGTGCCGGAAATTACAGGGCCGTACATTACCACCTGACCGGAATACGATAGAGCTGAACACTACCATTTAGCGGCAAGTATATTAGGTAATGCGGTGGTGCCTGCGCCCGCGAGCTCCGTCACTGGAGCTCTACCACCAGTAAGAAACATTGACAGTAAGTGATGACTGCAACCTAAAAACCAAGAAAGAGAGGTCAAAATGCTGATGCGTTGCCACCCCTGAGATCTTAATTTTTATGTATCTGTGATAATAGGTTAGGTAATGCGGTAGCAGTGGTGCCTACGCCCTCAAGCTCCCACATTGGAACTCTACCACCAACATGATGTATCTATACTATGCTAGGTAAGAACTTTCACTACATTAATTATTATTTTAGAAGCAAGACAGTCTTTTTTACGTGGGGAAACCTATCATGGACACCCGCCGTCAGAGATTAGAGAAGACTGATGAAATCGTACGAAGAACCGAAGAACTGCGACTCTAGGTGCGACTCTGATCTGATCTCCTACGATAAACTGACAGGCTAATAATAAAATATATCTGCCGGCGGACTGTTAATGTGTAAGGCCTTTAAGACTAGTATTCATTAAAACCCCACGGTATTCCGACTCGTCCGTCATCAGTAGCGCGGTCACAAACGCTTACGCATGCAACCGTTACTCCACCGACAGCTGCTGGCTTCCAAGACCTTAGGCTCTTACCAGCACTAGTGGTGTGCGAAACACCTGCACGCCAGCCAGCTCGGGATCTTTCACCATTCGAGCGACAAACATTTTTTTTTTTATGTAATGGAAGTGGCAAACAAGCATGTAGTTCACATTGATCGTGATGACTGCACCCTATAGACACCCACACAAAGACCAAGGTCAAAATGCAGATGTGTTACCACTCCTGAGGCCTAAGGTGTTATGCCTCTGTGCCGGAAATTACAGGGCCATACATTACTACCTTACCGGAACACTACCGTTTAGCGGTAAGTACCTATATTAGGTAATGCGGTTGTGCCTACGCCCCGAGCTCAGTCACTGGAGCTCTACCACCAGTAAAAAAAGACATCTCCTAATCCCTAAATCCCATACCCAGTGGTGGACTAAGGGGCAGGGGCGATCCGCAATGGGCCTCCGGTTCTGGGGGCCTCCAAAGATCGACTGTTCGCTGGGTATCATGAGATTTGTACGGATTTAGATTTAAGGAGATTACGGAGATGAGGGAGGGAAATGTCGGTTTTTTTTTGCTCGCGCGTTGTTCTCGATGTGTATTATTTAAGAATCTGTAGAATCGTTTCAATCATACGGGGGTGCCTAATTTTACCTTTTTTTGTTTGCTCGGGCGTCAGGCTCCTTTTTTCGGAAGTTTGGTGGTGTGCCCGAAGATGTCGGCCGATGTAGGCTCACCATCTATAAGATCATCATCATCATTTCAGGCAAAATAAGTCCACTGCTGGACAAATGCTTTCCCCGAAGATTGGCACAACGAACGGTCCTGGGCCGCTTACATACAGCGATTACCCGCAACCTTCACCAGTCGGTCTTCGTCGGTTCGGCGGTCCACCTCCTGCCTACACTTCGTCTTCCGCGGTACGAAGTCGCCATTCGAGAACTCTTCTGCCCCAATGGCTGTCAGTTTTTCCAGAGATTCACTATTCGGTGGGCTATGTTGCTTACTTTTTCTGCAATCGAAATCGGTTGAACAGAAGCTACGATATACCTTCTCGTCCAATTTACCGTAGTGTTTCAAAACGAAGATCATTGACCAATGTGTGTTGCCAGAGATGATATACGGTACCGAAACGTGGTCGCTCATTATGAACCTCATACGATGGCTCAAGGTCACGTAGAGGACAATGGAGAGAGCTGAACTCGGCGTTTCTCTGTGTGATTGAATCATAGATGAGAAGATCTGCATAAAACCAAAGTAGCAGATGCCCACCGAGTAGCGAAACTCAAGTGGGGGGGCAGGGCATATAGCAAAAGGAACCAACAGCTGTAGTTGGAAAAGAGTTCTTACTCGAGTCACACCGCGGACTCTCCGCCAAAATTCCATACAAACGCTTAATTAGGTTTCTATTACACAGACATCAATCACTGACGTGTATTTACACGCGCACCTGTGTGCGTAGCACGCACAAAATACCAACCGTCGCCCATAAGAGGGGAAGGGGTTGAGTGATGCGGGCAAATCGGTCGGGACGTCGAAGTGTCCATTCTATACGTAGTATTATTACATATTCTCTGCTCGAGTGATGGCTCAAGACAGTTTGTTATGGCAATCCTTGAATCAGAATCAGAATCAGAAACTCATTTATTCATTTAGGGTGACAGGCACCTCTTATGACACGTCAAAAACAAACAAAATAAATTAAAGTGGACAACAATTGATATACATGTCAAACAAGATACAAAATTTAAGTACAGTCAAGAATATCATTAAGATAAAACTAAATGTAATAAACTAATGTAAAAAGTATATCAGTAGAATAGGGGAGGGCTATTCCACTGTAGGAAAATTATAGTTACCTTGAACACAAAAGATGAAAGGCATGAGGTTAATAAAGCTGTATTGTTTCAACAATTAATTAAGAAAAAAATTAAAAATATTATTTAACTATTTATTGCTATTTACACTACATACAATCATAGATGCTAAGTATCTAAGTTTACATATCTACATATTCAATTACTACAAATTGCAAAAAAATCTGCTTACCAACTCTGTACATAATAAATTGCCATGGGCGGTGACTAGAACTCTAACAAGGCAATAATAATTTTTAACAGTTAAGTATTACATACAGAAATGAAACTGTGCTCGCATACATAAAATACATAGGCACTAATATAGTTATTGGTTCATTCAGTCATATTTTTATTTTCAAATTAATTACCTACATATCCAATGACATATTTCTTCAAAATATAAAGGCTGATATTAACAAAATTATTTACATCTTCACCAACTAATACAATGAAAAAACATAGTGCAGAGGTATCAAATGACCACAAGAATTATATACATTCATCAGTTTAATGTACCTATTATGCCTACTATTCCATGAACCATTTTGATGGACAAAATCATGTTTTTCTATCAAAAGAAACATATTACAGACTTGTAACATAACTGTGTAAAGATATTATACATAATAGGTTGGGGAAAAAGTCTTTTCGCATTATAGTATGTATGAACTTGTAATAAAATCTCTTTGGCTGTAGTATTTGTATCTGGCTGGTTTTGGTATCATTGAATTTTAAAATTTTAAAGAACATAATTCCAAATTCAATTTAGGCAAATGTGTGATTTTCATTTGTTTTTCGTACTGTCAAGATGAGTGAATCTAATGAAGAAATTCGATACATTTTAAAATTTTACTACAAAAAAGGTAAAAATGCAACGCAAGCCGCGAAAAAAATTTGCGATGTTTATGGACCTAGTGCAGTGTCTGTGAGAGTAGCACAAATTTGGTTTAAGCGTTTTCAATCCGGAAATTTTGATGTCAAAGATGCACCTCGCACAAAACAGTTTTGGCGCATTTGAAAAAAGCTGGGTAAAAAAAGCTCGATATTTGGGTACCTCACGAGCTCACTGAAAGAAACCTAATGAACCGTTTACTCATTTGTAATTCTTTATTACGACGCGACGTAATGAAACCGAATCATTTTTGAAGAAGCTGATAACTGGTGATGAAAAGTGGATCACGTACGACAAGAACGTGCGAAAAAGGTCGTGGTCAAAGGCCGATCAGGCTTCACAGACTGTGGCGAAACCCGGGTTAACTCGCAATAAGGTGATGTTGTGTGTGTGGTGGGATTGGAAGGGCATCATTATGAGCTATTACCACCAGGCAGGACTATCGATTCTGAACTCTACTGCGAACAACTGATGAGATTAAAGCAAGAAGTTGAGAGAAAGCGGCCGGAATTGATCAACAGAAAGGGTGTGGTGTTTCATCATGATAACGCTAGACCTCACACATCTATAGCCACTCAGCAAAAATTAAGAGAGTTTGGCTGGGAGGTGTTAATGCATCTGCCGTATAGTCCTGACCTTGCACCTTCAGATTTCCACCTGTTTCGGTCTCTTCAGAATTCTTTATGCAATGTTAGGTTAACATCACGAGAGGACTGCCAAATCCACTTGTCGCGGTATTTTGATGAGAAGTCCCAAAATTTTTATAGCAATGGGATCATGTCCCTACCTACAAGATGGCAAAAGGTTATCGAACAAAATGGTACATACATACTTTTGTTAAATTTAAATAAACTATATTAAAAAATGTTTTGAATTATCTTAAAAAATGCGAAGAAACTTTTTCCCCAACCTAATATATCTAAATTTTAAAAGTACCTTTCTGGTAGTCTTGTTATATCCATTGCTATAATTTTAAGCTTTTAAATTTTATCAAAAGCAAAACAATATCAATAGTTTAAAAATTATGCCGATTTCAAAACTCCTTGTTGCTCCAATTGTCTTTCAGCTTCTGTACCTTCATAGACTATTTTTTCTTTCAATGCTTCCTGAAGCAATTGTGCATCAAATCTTTGTTGTGACCATTTATATCTACAATATGACCAATAAAGCATTGTAGTCATTGCAAATGCACCAACACCAATATGTTGTGACAAAAAAGGTTTTGATGTTTTAATAAATGATGCCAATCCCACTCCTACACCTGTTGATATGCCATAAAGGAAGCTCTCCCGAAAGCACGGAATCTTTGATAAATCACGACCAAACAGTACTAAACCCTGAAAGTAAACATAAAAGTTGTTAATTGTTTTTTTTTTTTTTTTTTTTTTTTTTTTTTTATATTATTTCGCATTAACACATGCTTGTGAAATATATTTTATTTTTAAAGAAAAATGGAAAGAAAAATTTGACTTCAGGCGAGGCTCGAACTCGCGACCTACTGGGAATCTAGTCCAGCCGCTCTTCCAATTGAGCTACTGAAGCCCTGCCCGATTTGTCGAATTTTTCCTTCACATCTATTGCATTGCTTTATGGTAGCAGTAGCGCCATCTATTACCAACTATGCTAGTTAGGCAACCGATATAATAGACTTTTCAGTTTATTGAATATCGTAAAGAAGTCGCTTTTACCCTTAATAATTGTTTTTTTTTTTTTTTTTTTTTTATATTATTTCGCATTAACACATGCTTGTGAAATATATTTTATTTTTAAATATGCCTAACTAGCATAGTTGGTAATAGATGGCGCTACTGCTACCATAAAGCAATGCAATAGATGTGAAGGAAAAATTCGACAAATCGGGCAGGGCTTCAGTAGCTCAATTGGAAGAGCGGCTGGACTAGATTCCCAGTAGGTCGCGAGTTCGAGCCTCGCCTGAAGTCAAATTTTTCTTTCCATTTTTCTTTAAAAATAAAATATATTTCACAAGCATGTGTTAATGCGAAATAATATAAAAAAAAAAAAAAAAAAAAAAAACAATTATTAAGGGTAAAAGCGACTTCTTTACGATATTCAATAAACTGAAAAGTCTATTATATCGGTTGCCTAACTAGCATAGTTGGTAATAGATGGCGCTACTGCTACCATAAAGCAATGCAATAGATGTGAAGGAAAAATTCGACAAATCGGGCAGGGCTTCAGTAGCTCAATTGGAAGAGCGGCTGGACTAGATTCCCAGTAGGTCGCGAGTTCGAGCCTCGCCTGAAGTCAAATTTTTCTTTCCATTTTTCTTTAAAAATAAAATATAAAAGTTGTTGGTTATTATTACTATTACTGATGGTGAGATTCGCAGACCGCACTACGTCTTTACTTTCAAGCAAAGTATGCTTTGAACTGTCAAAACCCATACATTTCTGATAGTTCGAAGTGTACTTTGCTTGAAAGTAAAGTCGTTGTGCGGTCTGTGAATCTCGCCCTTAGTCTACACTTACTTTATGTAACTACTTTTTTTCTAGAAATAATAAACCGCAGAAAATACAAAATATACCTAAATGCAATTGCACTTTTTTATCCTTTGACTTTTACTAAACCACAAATTCACGTCAAATATATTGAGATACTAGCTACCCGCCCCGGCTTCACCCGGGTGCAATGTAGATTGTTACTGGTAATTTGACACCATTCTCAATCAATTCCCACCTACTCATCTATATAAAACGATATTTAACGAACTGATTATTATGTCAAGGGCTATATGGTTGCCATTAGAAAAGTAAAAATAGTCGTTTTCCTTTTTTTTAAAATAGGTAAAAGTGCACTGATTAGTAGTTGCTTGTAAAAGAATGCTGATAAGTTTATGTAGATACCTTTTTTTCTTCTTCATGTTCTTCTAGCATACTTTTAACAACAGTATCCATGTTTTTTTATATTCCTTCCCCTAGAGTCTAACTTGTTCAGTATTGAAGATAATTGATTTTACTTAAAAAACATGAAAAATATTATTTTATAGAAATCCAACTAAGCAGTACCACCAGCACCTAATATTTATAGACCACCTAACCTCAAAAAAGATAGAGGCAAGGAAAGTAAAATTAGGGATGGACGATAAACATCGATGTTTTATAAACACTCGATGTATTTTATCAATACATCGAATCGAACCGATGTATTTTTAGTTCATCAACATCGAGTATACATCGATGTTTTTTTTTTCAATACATCGAATCGACGAAGCAGATTAAAAAACATGTATAAACCGTTAACTGAGTGATTCTATTAAGTAAAAAACCTTTCAATAGTAATGAATACCTAGCTCACCAAAATTGGTTAGATAAGTATTCATTATTTCATAATTTTAATTCTGCTTCTTGGATTCGATGCATCAAATAAAAACATCGATAATATAATTATACTCGATATTGAAGGACTAAAAATATATGACATACTTTTGTTTCTCCAAAGTATCGATAAGGGGTCGTCCCCCGTATTAATAACGTGATGTTTTTTAGCGTCATTTTGACCCCCCTCCTTCTCCTTGGTGATACGTGTGAGGTTTCAGATTAACCCCCCCCACCCCCACCTAACATCACGTGTATTTTTTGGAATAAAATAGGTAGATAGTAGGTAGGTCGGTAGCCACTTATTTTTTAAATTTAGCTGAAAAAAAAGGCATCGAAATTAAGAATCGCGAAAATATAATATACTAAGCATGTATTTGGTGCGAAAATGATTGTCGTGACGAAAAATTATCTTATTATTGCCTAAATCACGCACCAATTTTCGGTTGAAATTGGGCACTCAAAGAAGAAATAAATACACGTGATGTCTCCTTAAGCTCCTTCCTCCCCCCTTGACATGTAGAGTGATTTTTCCTGGTCCCCCCCTCCCCCTTTCGAGCCTCACGTGATTGATGGACGACCCCTAAGAAGTATTGGAATATTTAAACATAATTTTACTGTAATATATTTCACCACAAAATTTTATTTTTTGAAATTTGTTTTGCGGCTATGAATTTAAGTCCAAGCCAATCTTTATTAGCTTTTATATTCTTCATGTCTTATAATGAATTATGGAAGATGACGGTGATTGGATGTTTCCATGTGGAATAATAATATGATGATGAGATGAGTCTAGTAAAGTGATGTGGACTTTACTAGGAGTTATTAAATTTTGGAGGCAACATGAAAAATCACTTTTCACTTTATAATAAGTATCACTTTCATACACTCGTGAACATTATCGAATGTTTTATGATAAGAATCCCACCATTTTTACACATAAAAACCGACTGTACACAAGTTTTGAAAATAATATCACGCTGCGACACGGCTCTTTCCCACGTTCACGTTCCCGCCAAAACCCACAAAATTGTTATCAGCTTATAAAATGTAAGGTTCGGTTGCACCAAAACATTTGTTAAAGTTATTGTTAATGCAATTTTTTACATCCTCCTCTACGTTTAACAAATTTGTTAAAGTTAGAGAAAAATGTAAAATTTTATTCCCTTACTAGCTTTTGCCCGCGACTTCGTTCGCGTGGACTTCAGGTTCGTCCCGTCTAGTTTGTTATAATTAACGGTAAATAACCTATCTATATAGTAATTGAATTATCAATGAAGTAATTCGTTATATAATTAACCTATTTATATAATTTGTTATAATTAACTGTAAGTAACCTATCTATATAGTAATTGAATTATCAATGAAGTAATTCGTAAAAATGAAGTATCTTTTTGTACGTGTAACTCCTAACCAAAAAGAAACCTGGCAATAACTAACCTTAGGCCTGTATGACTTAAAGTAGGCGACCATACGTTTTTATCAAATCGCTAGTGCCTTGAAAATTCGCAAAACGGACACAACCGTCAACGACGTCTGCCCTCACGCGTCTGCCCACGTTCGGGTCGCGCACTCAGGGATGAGCCACTTCTTCCCCACCGCACCTACCCCGCTCCCCCCACGCCCCGTTCGCCTGGCGCCGCTGCCGGTATTTATCACCGAAACGGTATTTATCGCCGAAATTGCTATGACTCTGCATTTTAAATCTGTGATATCTTCGAAAATATTTATTTAATTTACATGCTGTAAAAAGCCATATTGATCTTTATTAAATGCACAATGTATTTAAGATACTTAATTGGATAAGGATTAATACTGTATTGCTTAAAATCGCTTCGTAAATAAGCCATTATTTCTCGTACAAAGTAAAGGATAAAAAATGGTTATTGTGGGTTATTCCTAAGAGATAAACATATACCATCACGGACTTTTTTGTAGACCTTTTTAAGTTGTACAATACTGTAGTAAATTGTTTTGATCTATCTTGTAGGATTCAGTCAGCGTTTGCAATGTAATCGCAAAAAATGTGTTTTTTCTACGACCTCACATTAAAAACCTCAAAAATTGTAGCCTATGTGTTATTCTGATGTATAAGCTATAGCCTATGTGTTATTCTGATGTATAAGCTATATTGTGGTAAAGTTTCATTCAAATCCATTCAGTAGTTTTTACGTGAAAGAGTAACAAACATCCATACATCCATACTTACAAACTTTCGCCTTTATAATAGTAGTAGGATTTACAAAAAAAAATTGACAAATATTTTGGTGCATTCGAACTTAATCTTTCAAGGATCGTAAGGCCATCGGCGCCCAGACACAATTGAATTTCAATTGTCATATTTTTGTCGTGTCTGGAGGGATTAAGTGTTATAAAGCATTTTTTAATTAAGTGTCTGTTTTTTACAGTTTTAAATTACATTTATTGCATACCTATATTAAATATATTATCCTAATTAAAAAAAACTTTCTATGTATGAAAAACATCGTATATTTTCTGAAATATCGATATTAAATCGATGCAACTTTCCGATTACATCGAAAAAAACATCGATGGTTTTTTTTCAATGTCCATCCCTAAGTAAAATAAATTAGTGAAAATGACATTTTAAAGTTTTACGTTTTGACAGTTGAAGTTTTTTTAAATTAAGGCATCGCTGTTACGCATATTGCCAGTGTGGGGCCGTTCAAGTATTACGTAAGCACTATGGGAGGGCGGGGGGGTCTTTGCTTTGCTTATTTTGGATGACATGGGGGGTAGGGGAGTCTAGATGATGATTACGTCATCGGTAGTTATTTACTTATTACATCAGTAAAATCTAATCTCTATCCTAAATCTATTTTCTTATTTCTAAAATTATAATTATAACATTATAAATTATAATATAAAAAAAAACAATACATTCATTGAAAAATGTTTACTTAAGCATGGGGGGAGGGGGTAAGAGCTTTGCTTACTTTTGCTGACAAGGGGGATGGGGGGGTAAAGAATTGTAATAAATCTGCTTACGTAATATTTGAACGGTCCCTGTCAAGAAAAACGATATTTCGTATTCTTAAGTAGCGTAGTCAGAATCAGTTAATCAACTATTATCTTAACCATAGATTTTTATTAGATAATAAATCTATGATCATATCAGTCAGTCAGTCAGTGTAACAGTCAGTAATTCAAGTAAAGCGATGGGTACTTTACCAGGTCATTCCCAATGAAGTATTGGCAACCTGAAAAACCATGTTTTAGCACTGTTTAATATTCCATTTCACTCTACACGGGCACTGTAATAAACCTATATCAAACAAAATTCCTAGTAAATTGACTAGTAGAAAATGCCTTATGGCATTAAGTCCACCTTGTGTACACATTTTGTAATCCGTGCATTAAAGATTAAAAATTTCATTTAGGTACATAAATAAAAACATTAGTTACAGCAAATAGGAATGCAATGTTTGATCACCTATTATAGAGATCGGTTTTCTTCTTAGATTAAGTAGTCTAAGGTTTTCTTTATTATATTTTTTTATTATTATATTGGTGGTGGGGTCAAAAGTCTTAGGAATCGGCGTGCATGTATGAAGAGAATGATGAAGGTAGACGAGGCACGAGAGGTTTGTCTCAACCGGGATATCTGGCGCTCTACACTCTCTGCCTACCCCGTTAAGGACCTGGCGTGAAGATACATACATACATATTATATTATGTTAAAAGTTAATTTTACTTTAAAATAATATGTAGACCATTTATTTGTTTATTTTATCTATTGATGTAATTTAGTAGATAACAAACTGTAGTACCTAAATAGAAGCATGTTTTTTTCTTACCTATCACAGATTACTATTGCATGTTTGTTTAAAATTATCAAATAATTAAATGTATGATAGCTTTAAATTTTAATGTTCACTGTAATCGATTACGTAAGAAACTCTATAATTGTAAACTATGTATTTTCTTTTCTTTTTGGGAAATAAAGGATAATTTAATTTTAATTTAATGTAAAAGGTTTTCTTGTATTTTAAACATTTTAGAAAATTCGTTACGATATATCGTTAAGAAAGCGGTCAAATTGGTTGTTTTGAGACAACTGAAACGAGCAAGGTAAAAACCCATTCTTCCCATTTGGGTTATTATTATATTTCCAAGGTCAATGGTTATTATCGGTTAATATAAGTTATTACCTGTTTTGAATTAATATTCACCCAATTTGCTGGATGAGTAAGATAATTTTGAGTAAGATAGGATTTCACCGTTTGCTCTGAGAACTGAGTTTAATTAAATGCGTTTTAGCTTGGAATTTGCATCCAATTTTCACCTTACCATGAACTATTTTCGTCGGTGAAATCCAAATATGTAGTGTTATTCAAATCTTAAAACGCGTCCGAGACGGTGAAATCGGCCCTTAATTATTTTTCCTAAATAATAATATAGTGTTCGGCAAGAGTTTGGTTAGTGAAAATTAAAACTCTCACTTTAACTAGGTATCAGCATAGTAATACGAAAAACATAACGTTCTTCATAACGTGGACATCTTTTCAGTTTAATTTAATAATATCGAATAATATCGATTAAATAGGTACAACACTTATCTCTAAGCTGTCAAAATGACAACATTATCACAGACTTTTTCTACTTTTTTTAGGTACTTCAGGAACAAGAACTAGTCTTTCAAATAGAAATCTAGTTTTGATCATTTTACATTTATTTCTGTCCTAAATATCATTTTAGTGTTACGTAAATTGTCCGTCTGAGTTCACTGTTGTTTTATATCACAAGAAAGACGTGCTTCAAGGAGTATTTCCGTAAATATTCCTGGTGATGGTGTCGTAAAATTGGACATATTATCTGGTTTATCTGAGTGCAGCTTTCGACTAGACATCAGGAGGATATGAAGCGATAGAAATACACAGCGCATACATTTTATGACAGGTAATATATTGAACACATTTCAATGCTTTTTTAAGTTAAAAAAATCTTGGGATGGTCAAACTTTCATTCCCAAAATCACTATAAATTATTATAAAAAGATACTGTGTCTGTTCTCTTTATGACATTATTAAGTTGTAGTGGTGATAGAAACTAAGTACAAAATATAGTAAAAGTTTTTTTTTTTAAACATTTCATGCAAGTACATAACTGCCTACCTGTTTAATATGAGAGTCCTGAATGCTGTGTTCCTTACTAGATTATCTAGCCTAGATCGTTAAGAACATTTGATACATTAATTAATTATATTTATTGAATTGGCTTGCATGCATGAAGAGCTTGAAGAATGTGGTAGAGGCTGGAGAGGTTTGTAAGAACTGAAATATCCTGTGGTGCTCCACTCTCTCTGCCTACCTCGTAAGGGACATGTCATGAAGATAAATGCCTAAAATAACATATTTTTAGAATGATTCTAATGACTATAGGGCTATTATTATATTTAGAAGCTTATAAGAAAAAATAAACAGAGAATCAGTAGAATACTTGCGAACATTTTTGTCATTCCAATCAACAGAAGTCTTCCATATAAAAAAAAATATTCTGACATGTTAAAAATATTGTATGGGTACTTCCATTATGAAATGTGGTTTGTGTTCTCAAAATAATAAACACTTATAAAAACAGTTTCATGGTGAGCCTTTATCTAATTTTCTTGTCATGATCCCTTTATGCTGCTTTTTATTGAAATAGTCAAATTGAGTTAATATATATTTTTTCAAAATGTCACTTTATTTTGTAATGGTAGGAATCTGTGACACTTGAACCCTTTTCTAAGGGTGAGATTCACAGACGGCACTATAACTTTACTTTGATCAAAGTGACGCTAAGAACTGTAACAACCCATACCTGTACTGACAGTTCTAAGCATACTTTGCTCAAAGTAAAGTTGTAGTGCGGTCTGTGAAACCCGATTAGTGTCCAGTTTGATATTAATGGCTGTGCTTATTTTAGATTATTATGATAACTCTATACTTACTGTAGTAAAAGTAATAATTTATTAAAATAATTTGCTGCTTTCCAGCAACTTCATAGTGAAACAGCAGCTGGGCTAGTTATCCAGAGGATGCAGGTTTAAATCCCAAACTGTTTTTATTTCCATGTTTCTTTTCCTGTCAAATAATATATTTTTTATATGGGTATAATTTAGAAGATCCATGAATATGTAATAACAAGATCTGGGAAAAGTTTCACATCTATCCACTAAAAACCCCTGGATGATCCCACTCGTCCATCATCAGTAGCACGGTCACGGAAACGCTATCTCATACACCCGCGACTCCCCTGGCGGCTGCTCATTTCCGAGTCTACTACAGACCCCTTTGGCTCCAATCAATCTATCCAGCCCGGGACCTTTACCTATTCGGGCGACAGATATCCCCTAGTCCGACGCCTGATGAAGCTTAGACCATTCCCTACACCACGTATCCCAAGGCGGCTGAATGGGTTCGGGTACACAGTTCGGCCCCGGAGAAGCGGGAGCGTGAAAGAAATTCGAAACTCAACAGCCAAGATGGCGGAACCACCGTTAAGCGGCTAGCGGCGATAGGGAGCAGGGCCAACGACATACCTCACCACAGCAGCGAGTGGCGGTCAGAGCCACGCCAAACGCCGCTCGCTTGCTGGGTTTCTTCGTGCGTTCTGGCGTTTTGACTTCGCCGGTATGAGGGTAACCACCAGCTACTAGTTTCCCCTGGTCACGAGATTCCATTGCGCTCGCCGATTGCCCAGTGATACTTCATACCTCCCTCTCGAAACGATCAGCCTACGTTGGTACGTTCAATCGTTGTTATAGGAGCATTTTGCATAATACATCAGATAACGAATAATGCCATGCTTTTTTTATGTAATGGAAGTGGCACACAAGCATGCCGTTGACATTTATGTTAAGTGATGACTGCAGCCTATAGACACCAACACAAAGACCAAGGTCAAAATGCAGACGCGTTACCACTCCTGAGGCCGAAGGTGCCGGAAATTTTAGGGCCGTACATTACCACCTGACCGGCACAAGATAATGCTGAACACTACCATTTAGCGGGAAGTATCTTAGGTAATGCGGTGGTGCCTACGCCCGCAAGCAAGCTCCGTCACTGGATTTGTGCCACCAGCGAACCAGCTGACAGCGAATTAACCCAGAGCACCCTGACATGGTTGGGGTCAGTTCAAAGGATGCGGCGGGCGGATTCACTCACGAACCTAATTCTTGAATAATAATAGTCGTCGAATCGCAAATGATCGGTTTTCTGTCTTGTTCTAACATATTCTGGTAAAAAAATTAAAATGTCTGATGGCAGTACTACGTTTATCGAGTCAGCTAGTATTTCATGAAAATGATACCAACTAGCAGTCAATTGTAGGTTTATAGATTAACAGGAATTAGGAAACCTGTTGTTAGCTTGCATTTCCGTTTTTCCGCTCCATTTCCTACAATAAAATGAATTGCCCCAAATATCTTAGTATCCCAGTAATTCATAGCATATCGAGGGCACATTGCAACTAATCAGCATTAAGGAGCAATGTAATTTTTTTCGATACCCGAGATTAAATATATGTACCTATATACATTAAAAAAATATTAATCAACCGCCTGTAGAGTTCCAGTGATTATCACTAAATATTACAACCCAGAACTTATTGAACCGATTGTATCCAACTTTGCTAAAATATTAAACATTTCAAGTTTTAAAATAGGTACATACGTACATACTAGAGACTACGGCTTATTTCGAGTCTGTAGAGCGTTATCTCTTTCGCACCTTACCTAGATGACGTATATAAAATTATCATAACACCGTGTTTATTATTTGTAACCAAACTTCTCCGAATTGGCTTGAGAATAGGTCGTAAAATTTGCGTAAAGATTCTAGGCGATAAAAAATTAAAAAATTATAGAAATATGGAAATAATAATTTGACTTTGTGCAGAGACCGAACCTGCGGATAACCAGTCCAGCCGCCTTACCAAAACTATTTTAATTTGAAATGTATACATTGTAATTATAATATATGTAGGTACATTGCAATTAATACTTCTTTAAAATTAATTTGCTCTGCACAATTTGATATCACTTATAGCAATCATTTCAATTGTTTGTCCATCAACCGAGTTATCATTTTATTTACTTAAGATAACGAGATAAATAATACGACTACTAAAAGTTTTCGGTAGGTATTATTCTTCTTCAATGTGATAAGTTTCCAATCTTATAAATCACTGTAGCCTTGCGAAAGTCATTGTATTTTACCTTGGCTCACACTTTCCGTTAGTTAGCTATCTATGTAATTAGTGATTTAATAACAAATGCATCTTGCTTCTCTAAAAATTTTCATTTTGGTTATTCTTTATATTTAATGAAATGCTAACCTTCATTTTTATTACGGAATGCAATATAAGACAAAGAATGTTATATTTCACCCTTATAGTATAATCATCCTAATTAACGAACTTGTTTTAATTGTTTCTTGAGGTACAAAATTACAAACATTCTTCACAGATACCAGCTTGTGAGCGCCAGTCTTTTATCGCAGTATAATAGTCAAAACATTATCTTCTCAGCCTTATTACCAACCAATGGTCTAGAACGAGTTTAAGCCAAAACTTTACTAAAAACTCTCATTATAAATCCCAGTCCAACCGAAGATTATTGAGTACCAAACGTTGTCCCTAGACTTGGTTTTAATTGATATTCACAGATATATTAAAAGCAAACAATGTCAGAAAGCCTTATAGGTATTATTATAAGGGCAGCGAAAGTCATAAGATCTCCAAAGTTATAAACTATCCTCAAATTCTGGTACACCCAGGCTCTGGCTCTATTTGGGTTATTTCATCCAGGGTCTAAAAATTGCGAAAATTATGTTGGAAGATTTCCCTCGCTTGTACAATACCACCATCATCATATCAGCCATAAGACGTCCACTGCTGAACATAGGCCTCCCCCAAGGACCTCCATGCCGACCGATCGGAAGCGACGTGCATCCAGCGGGTACCTGCAGCCTTGATCAGGTCGTCGGTCCATCTTGCAGGTGGACGTCCTACGCTGCGTTTGCCGATACGTGGTCTCCACTCGAGAACCTTTCTGCCCCAGCGGCTATCGGTTCTCCGAGCTATGTGTCCTGCCCATTGCCACTTCAGCTTGGAAATCTGCTTGGCTATGTCAGCGACTTTCGTTCGCCTACGGATCTCCTCATTTCTGATTCGATCCAGTAGGGAAACGCCGAGCATAGCCCTTTCCATTGACCGCTGAGTGACTTGGAGCTTTCGTACGAGACCCATAGTGAGAGACCACGTCTCGGCACCGTAGGTCATCACCGGTAAAACGCACTGGTTAAAGACTTTCGTCTTCAAGGACTGCGGGATGTTTGACGAGAAAACGCTCCTTAACTTCCCGAACGCTGCCCAGCCGAGTTGGATTCGGCGAATGACCTCTTTCTCGAAGTTCGACCTGCCTAGTTGTATGGTTTGTCCTAAATAGACGTAGTCGTCGACAACTTCGAGCATCGAGTTCCCAACGGACACTGGAGTGGGCGATACAAGGTTATTGAACATGACCTTGGTCTTATCCATGTTCATTTTCAGGCCCACTCTTTGGGACACTCGATTGAGGTCTTCGAGCATTGTGCTGAGATCTTCCAGCGACTCTGCCATGACTATAATATCGTCGGCAAACCGAAGGTGAGTGATGTATTCGCCGTTGATATTGATGCCTAGTCCTTGCCATTCCAGGAGCTTGAAGGCGTCTTCCATTGCATTGGTGAATAGTAGAGGTGAGATGACATCTCCCTGTCTTACTCCCCTCTGCAAAGGAATCGCCTTCGTGCATTGGTCCTGTACTCGGACTGACATGGTGGCGTTTTTATACAGACACTTCAACACTTCGATATACCGATAGTCAATGCGGCAACGCTGTAAAGACTGCAGCACAGCCCATGTTTCAACCGAATCAAAGGCTTTCTCATAGTCCACGAACGCTAAGCATAATGGCCGGTTATACTCCTCGGACTTCTGTATAACCTGCCGCAGCGTGTGTATGTGGTCTATGGTACTATAGCCTTTTCGGAAACCGGCTTGTTCGGGAGGCTGGAAGTCATCAAACCTGCGAGCGAGACGGTTCGTGATCACCCTCGAAAACAGCTTGTAGACATGGCTCAGAAGCGAGATGGGTCTACAGTTCTTCAATAGGGCTTTATCACCTTTTTTGAAGAAAAGCACCACCACGCCTCTGTTCCATGCTTCTGGCGTAGTACCTTCGAATAGGACGGAATTAAAGAGCTTCTGAAGGACTTTCAGTAACGGTGATCCACCCGCTTGCAGAAGCTCTGTAGTGATTCCGTCCTCTCCAGGCGCCTTGTTGTTCTTAAGCTGTTTGAGGGCCATCCTAATCTCGTACAGGCTGATGTCCGGGATATCTTCGGTATAGTGTCGGGTTAATTTGGCTCTTGGGTCTCTAACCAAATCAGAGGCAGGTTGTGCGACCGAGGTATATAACTGCCCATAGAACCTCTCGATCTCCCGCAATACCTCAGGCTTAGTCGACGCTAAACTGCCGTCCTCTGTCTTCAGCTGCATCAGCCGGCTCTGTCCAATAGACATATCCCTTGCAAACACTTTGGAGCCCTTGTTTCTCTCTATCGTTTCCTCAACACATTTTGTGTTGAAGGATCTGATATCGTGCCGCAAGGACTGTTGGATCTGTCTATTAAGTTGCCGGTATTTTTCAGCTTCATCAGAGGTCTGCAGTGTCATTGAGCGTCGTTCTGCCATAAGGTTGAGGGTTTGATCGGTTAGTTTTTGAGGTCTATTTCGTCGGCGAGTTTTCACCATCACTTCCTCAAAATACAAACACGTTATAGTTTAAAAATATGAAATTACGTAATATTATTTTTCCTTGACGACTATAATATTGCGGTGTCGATTTAAGAAATAAATTGATAGCGTTTATTAATTTACTGATGGTAAATAAATTGTAATGAAAACACTTTAATCATAATACTCTTCCAGTTCTAGTTCTTACAGTTCCAGTACTCATAAAAAAAAATGAAACAGCTTTAGCAAACAGCGAAGTCAAGGCAAGAAGCAAATTGGAATTTATGATGTGTCACCCCCAGACAGTGCGGCCAATATTTAGTTTTCCCCTCGTCGTAAGAAGCTTCGGACTCGTTAAATCCTGTCAAGGTGGGATTTTCGATTTTTAGTTCTCTGAAGGTTGAAATTTTATTTTACCCATGTTTATATTTTTACACCCCTACGACTTATGTTGTTTTGCTTCCGCGATAAAAATTAAGGAGCTATACATTACCATCGTGTTCGTTACTCTTCAGTATATAGATAGTCATGTTGAAGATTCTACTGCATTGTACCGATTTCTAGTTTGTAAAAATTTACATACTCCAAACCCATCCATAGTAGGTACTTACATAAATCAAGATGTTTGAATCGTCAGGTGAATGGCAGATTGCATCTGTAATAACATTCTATTAAATTGTGAATGTCATTTGCTTTATATCTTGGTCGCATTTGTTGCGACAGCTACATTCGCAGTGTATTTAATATCACCCGTATAAAGTTTACTTGGTTATATCTTTATTATTAAAACGACTACGTAAATACGACAACACACATTAATACCTCATTGTGCCTAGGTACTTCAAGTGCTCCGATGCCGGTCGGTGTATAACCGTACGCGTTTTTAAATCTTTTTTTAGATACGAATAGAAGGCGGCTTAACCTTCATTAATATCTGAGGTGTCGAAACGTTCAACTCGAGTTATTCCGTGTGAATCAGACTGTGCTGGTATTTCACGAGTTCGCATGACTGAAATAGTCAGTGCACTAAAGTAATTAGTGGAGGATACATGTTAGGGAGTCTGCATCCTACGTCTTCGTATTTGGCACTCGTTTGAACGCTAAATTCATTCTAGACAACAACAAACGGTTGCTTATGTGTGTTGGTGATATGTGCTCAACGTGTGAACAATATACTTGTAATCTGTGAATACTACAATGTTTCCCTTTAAACTTTAGTACTTACTGGTTACACAATCAAGATTTGTGACGTAAAAACTAAAATGCGAGTTCCCAATTTAGTGTTACATCCATCTGTTTTATGTGAATCGCTGAATGGTGTGTGCTGTGAGCTCAAGTGGACGCGTTTGCTGTGATCCAGTTCATTGGTAAACAATGTGTAACTAAAACTGATTGTACACATTTGAAAAAACGCAATGAAGCGTTTTTTTTTCAAATTTCATGCATATTCATCTTAAATGTTAATAATTGTGCTTCTGTCGGATTTCCTTTACTATATTATTATCATTTTATAACTTTTATTCTAGCTTTACTTACCAGAACGTCCTCACGTGGACTACAAATTATTACCTCATTTAGTAAAAAACGGCATATATTTTTCTATGTAAACGACACAGGATTGTAATTTTTTCCATCTTAAATCACCATCATCACTCATACATGCAGGTAGAACGTCGTTCTGAGAACGATGCTAAATTTTATAGTATGTTTATAGATCCATTATTATATGTATATATCTCACTTAAGTGACATTGTTGTTGACATGAAACGAGGACAAATACCAATCTATGAATTCCTTTATTAATAGTTACTATAATTTAAAAAAATACCTTACTAATAATATAAAAATAAGTACGTATTTTCAATGAGATCAATTCTTTGTGTATACATAGCTAATTATAATTCTAATTTCATAGTATCGCATAAATACGCAATAATACTTAGTATCAAGAACACGATGCTCATGAAATTTGTAAAAAAATTATGTGCCTTCAATAATCAAATACACGCCCATTTCAAAACTTCTAAAGTACTAAGTACCTATCTGTTTCTAAAAATATTTGTAAATCTTAAGACAAAACAATTATTATGTCCGGTACTATTTTCCAGAGACATTAAATTTCGACTTCATGTAATTAATTGTATGAAGTTCCAATAGTACATAACAAGATACATAGAAGCAAGAGGAAAAATGTAATTTTGATGATGTATTTATAGTAAGTAGTCACTTAAAATAGGTAGGTTAGTAATCTATATCATCACCATTTTTATAATAGGTTTGTTATAGCCTACTTATTCATTTTAAGCGATAGAAATAGTTTTCAATTTCCGTTGATTAGTTTCAAAATTTGAAATAGCTCCTTTATTATTGAGTGTTTTGGTGACTTTTGAAACTAGACCTCTCATTAGCAATACGAATTAAGTTTTCGTAACGAAAAAGTACGGATAGAACAAAAAGAATACCTCAGAATACTTATTACATCTGCCACAAATGGGTAGTTTAAAAATGTTTTTCTAATGATATTTACAAGTTATAAAGATTAAAGTTTTATCACTACACGAATGTATAACATAGAAAACACTTTACTCGCTGCATTTATCTCTTATAATGTCAGCTACAATGTCTCTTGGTAGCATCGTTGCTCTAGCTGTCTTCGACAACGCGGTCTTCGAGCTTCTGCTAGGTCGTCTATTGAAATAAACATACACATTGTACACAAGCTGTCTCGTATCTGCTGGCAATTCTAGTCGAGATTCGTCTGCACTCTCTCCGTTCCTGGTACTGTATAATCTTCTCCAACTGAACATTGTCCAAGCTGTCATGGCTTCGTCCCCGTATTGCGCCGTTTTGAATTGTATCCCTGAGGAGTGCTACCTCCTCTCAATATTTTACACGTATTTTTATCAAATTTTACAACTATTTCCACAATAATATTATAATTGATTAACTGCCACTTTCGTTGTTTTTCTCTAGATATGTTCCAATAGTTGAAACTGTGTTATCTACTAAATACAAATTGTTTTTCAAATACGCGGACGCGATGAGGTATCCGTCTATTCGGAATTTAACTTTGCGACTGATGTCGTATCGTCCGTTGGAGACTATCGGTAATCTGGTCACACGTCTGTGACATCCGCTTTGTACAGAACGTGATCACAATTACTTGGACATCGATAAATGTACAGCGACCACTGTGTGAACAATTTTAGCATGCACGGTACAATGTTGAATTGTCAACGTCGCCAGAGATAGACCTGTAGCCGTTATAAAAATTAAACTGCTCACTTAACACTGTATGCGCAAAGCATGCACCGTTGCTTTGAGCACATGAACTCAATAATTTTTACATTTTTGGATCAGTTATATTGATCACTCAGGTCAATATTTGATTTATTCGTTCCGTATTCTACCTATGGTTGCTTTATCCATTACGTACCCTAGTCTGACTTCTATTCGTACATTACTAGAACATGTTAAGTAGGTAGTTCTCTTCGCGAGTCGTGATTTTAATCCTTCAAGGTTCGTACGGCCACCGGCGGCGAGACACAATTGAATTTCAATTGTCATATTTTTCTCGTGTCCGGAGAGATTAACTAGGTATAATTATGTTTATCGTCATGATAAATTACGCTCTTGGTATAGTATGTTGCAAACCTCTCAGGCTAACAGACGCTAAATCATAAGATGGCTCTTATTTTTTTTTTCACATAGTTATTTAAGAAACATCTGAAGATATGAATTGCTGTTAAATAATTAACAAGTTTATAATTTGTAAATTCTCTTATCAATGATATCTGTTTTTCTCTGGGGATACTAGCAATTATAAAACATGCATGGTTGAACAAAGGAGATCAGCCAAAATGGTACATAGATTGTACATGAACAAATACTCTACATAAAATTTGTGCGCATAGAGCTGTAAATTTTTCAGTATAATATTATACTGAAAACCACTGGAAAATTATTTAAAACAGTTTTTGAAAAAATCTGTACTTTTGATATTTATGATGGCGTAGAAAGGAACGTAACGAAATGTAATGGCGTAGGATATAATTATTGTATCAGAAAGTATCGATTAATCATATATAAAAAAATCGGTTACATAATAAATATGTAGAAAAATAAGTGAAAGTACACGTTAGATTTCATTTAAATTTGCCAACCACCAGATGAGGATTTACTGAAATACATTCATTTAGGTTTTAAAATCAACACAAAAGACTAAGTGACCCGATCAATGGATCGATATTCTTAAACGTCGATATTTTGTGACAGCCGCCTATGTTGACACATCCTTTTTTGACGCTTTGATATGTCACCTCATGTCTGTCACGTCATTGATGATTGACGTCACGTCATTCACTTGGCGATCTGTGACTTCTCTGTGTTTTGACTACTGGCTTGTTTATGTGCTTGTTGAAACGAATTTCGAGTGCTTTTGCGATTTGGAATACGTAGGTAGTGCTAGAGGTTTCTGTTCAAGTCAGTTGATCGTGTTCGTTAGTTTTTGTGTAAACAATTTATTATAATCTGCAAAAGCAGACTGGAGTTTGCCAAAAAAAGTGCTCGGTGTTCCGTGAAAAGCATTCATAGGTAGATATTTGTGGATACAAGCGTGATTATTTAGTGTACAAATCACTTTCTTAGCGATAATAGCAATCTACAAACCGTAAATTTTAAATTAGCGCCTATTAGTACGAAAACAAAAAAAAATATGGCGGATAAACGACTTCATTCTTACAATTTTTAAATTGGTATATCGCATGAACTCCACTCGTCAACGAAATGATATATGTTTTAAATAGTAGTATATGTACTTATGTCTGAGGACGAAAAGTTTTATTGATGTACAATTATGTACCAATGCCCCATACAAAGTGGCGGATCTCCTTTAACAATTTATTCTTCTTCACTGATGATTTCGTCAGCATATTAAATTATCATTGATTGCAGTATGAACATTGTAGATTTAAGGCGCCCCTAACTAGGACAAGACTGCATACTAACTTCCACATGTATATAATCAATGTTTCCAGTGATGATGAGATGTTGGTAGATAAGTAGAATCAGCTGATGAAAAGATGAAAAGTGATAACCGTCGCCTCCCATAGGCGACGGTTATCACTTTTCATCATTTAACAACAATACCAGGGAAGCTGAGGGTGTAACTGTCACTGACTGTGGGTTTCTTTAAAACTGGCGTCAAAATACTTCTACAGGACAGGCAGCGCGTTGGCAACTGCGGTGCGTTGCAAATGTAGCCCGCCTCCATATGTCAACCTGTATGTCAACCTTTTGAGATAAAAAAAATATGAGAGGACGAAAATGTACCTACCTAAATATTATTTTTAGGAAGCTTTTGGTCTATCCATATGTGTTACATCGGTTAATGATGTCTAAAATCTTTTAATCAACGTGATCTTTTAATGGTGATATAGAGTTGTGCAAAGAAAATGTATAAAAACTGATTTAAAAAAATCTTTAAAATTCAGATATATTTTTACAGTTATACGTAATTATATAAGGTTGGGGAAAAAGTTTCTTCGCATTTTTTAAGATAATTCAAAACATTTATTAATATAGTTTATTTAAATTTAACTAAAGTATGTATGTACCATTTTGTTCGATAACCTTTTGCCATCTTGTAAGTAGGGACATGATCCCATTGCTATAAAAATTTTGGGACTTCTCATCAAAATACCGCGACAAGTGGATTTGGCAGTCCTCTCGTGATGTTAACCTAACATTGCATAAAGAATTCTGAAGAGACCGCAACAGGTGGAAATCTGAAGGTGCAAGGTCAGGACTATACGGCGGATGCATTAACACCTCCCAGCCAAACTCTCTTAATTTTTACTGAGTGGCTATAGATGTGTGAGGTCTACCGTTATCATGATGAAACACCACACCCCTTCTGTTGATCAATTAAGGCCGCTTTCTCTCAACTTCTTGCTTTAATCTCATCAGTTGTTTGCAGTAGAGTTCAGAATCGATAGTCCTGCCTGGTGGTAATAGCTCATAATGAATAATGCCCTTCCAATCCCACCACACACACAACATCACCATATTGCGAGTTAACCCGGGTTTCACCACAGTCTGTGAAGCCTGACCGGCCTTTGACCACGACCGTTTTCGCACGTTCTTGTCGTACGTGATCCACTTTTCATCACCGGTTATCAACTTCTTCAAAAATGATTCGGTTTCATTACGTCGTAATAAAGAATCACAAATGAGTACACGGTTCATTAGGTTTCTTTCAGTGAGCTCGTGAGGTACCCAAATATCGAGCTTTTTTTTGGTACCCAGCTTTTTTCAAATGCGCCAAAACTGTTTTGTGATCAATTCTCAGTTCTTCAGCTACGTCGTAACTACTGATATGTCGATCTTGCTCCACTTTTTCGAAAATGGCATCCATTTTATCCGTAATAGGACGACCAGAGCGAGGTGCATCTTTGACATCAAAATTTCCGGATTGAAAACGCTTAAACCAAATTTGTGCTACTCTCACAGACACTGCACCAGGTCCATAAACATCGCGAAATATTTTTTCGCGGCTTGCGTTGCATTTTTACCTTTTTTGTAGTAAAATTTAAAAATGTATCGAATTTCTTCATTAGATTCACTCATCTTGACAGTACGAAAAACAAATGAAAATCACACATTTAAGCCTAATTTGAATTTGGAATTATGTTCTTTAAAATTTTAACTTTCAATGATACCAAAACCAGCCAGATACAAATACTACAGCCAAAGAGATTTTATTACAAGTTCATAGATACTATAATGCGAAAAGACTTTTTCCCCAACCTATTATAACGGTTGGCGGAAAGTATTGCAGAATAGACAATAGTGCTAGCTGCAATTTTATGGTAACCAAAAGCGTAACAATGTCACTGTCCTCGGTAAACCGTCAACTCTTTGTTCAAAACGTTGCCTGATTTTTGTATCGTTTGATCGCTCAGTGGATCATCAGTAATTCTATATTATCCTTAGTTGTTCAATATTGATAAATTATCCTTAATAGCTCAATATAATTACACTACACTATTATTACATTATAAATAAGTACATTAAGTACCTAGTCTAATTCACAAGTTGAAACAGATGACGATAATTCTTAATTGTTTTGTTTCATTCACAACAATAATTCGAGGACAGATTTGGTTGAATGATTTTGTTCTTAACGAATTGACTAACAATAACTTTGAGATAAAATTAAATGTACAGCGAGAAGAGGCCAGAAATATTGGATATAGTGACAAAATAAGCTAGCAACATGTCTCGTTTCCGTACATACGTGGTAGATACATTATTTACTACTAGCGACCCGCCCCGGCTTCGCACGGGTAGCATTTATTATATTGTAGGGACGCACCCGACATCTTTGACAAGAACCATGATATCTCGGTAAATATAAATACGATATTGATAAATTATAAACGTAACTTCACGCCTGTAATCCCTGAAGGCGTAGGCAGAGGTAAATGCATGCATTCAAGCATACATGCAAACACCCTCGATTCGCCGGTTACGTTTTGGCTCATGTAACAGGTGGCGAGCCTGTTGACATCTCCGGGCACATTACCAAACTTCGAGGTACTGGGATATTTCCAGTTAATGGAAAAATCCCAATAGGACCAGAGATGTGAGAGAGATGTGTGTGAGAGAGAGAGAAAAGACTTTACACCATTATATCTGATAACCTCCTACCCCGGCATCGAACCCAGGACCTCAGCCTAGTAGTACTGGCCTGCTACCACTACTACTACCCATATAAACCTTCCTCAGAAAACCCTCTTTCGAACATTTCCAACAGAAACAAAATCCGTTCACAACTTTCAAGTTCAAGATTAGCGCATACATACAGACAGAAAATAGGGGGACATTATTTAGTGAAGTGATGATTATGAAAAAAGTTGAAGTATTTCTCAACAAACTGAGAAATGTTTTTACTCAAGAAGAGCGTGTATGTCAATGTCAGTATCTTTTTTTGTATTTTGAAGTAAATTCAAAATACATTATAAAAAAAAAAGAATCCTGTGTTTAACAACAGTCTTTTTTTTTGTCGAAGTCAATATGATTTCGTATTCATCACATCCTCCGAAACATCTGCCTGGATAACTAAAAGGAAACAGACCTTTTGGGAGACGGCGAGTATTTCATTACACGCCGCGTGTTTTTATTAGTACATAGTGTGTTATTATTAGTTTGTTATTGCCGTTATTGGTAACCTTAATTTAAACTTGTATTATCAAAATGTAAAAATCATTCTGGTTCTCAATAATAGACATAAAATGTCGTTTATGTGTTTTATATTGCAAATAAAATTTTCTTCAAAAGATAAAAATCTCGATCCGTAATAAAATTTATAGTGGCGCTAATTTCAAAGTATTTCTGTGTTTAAAACACGTAAAATCAACATGCTTTAAATTGAGTGGCGGTTGAGTAAACGGCGAATAGTCGATTAACGGCCAATTACTCAAACGTCACTTAAATGTAAGTGGGACTTAAAAGTCTTCTGTCTTTATAATACACGTTCAAACGATAGAGATAGCGCACATTTGAAGGCTGCTTAAAATTGAGTGACGTTTGAGTATTCGGCCATAAGTATATCAATTAAAAGTCCTACTGACTCAATGACTGACAGACAACCTACTGAACTACTGATCATGCAAAGGGGAATTTTGGACATAGGTTACTTGGGGAGTGTGAGCACTTAGACAGAATTGAGGTACCTACTATTACTTACAATTTCAAAGGGAACGGGAGTTATGAGCGTACGCAGTCAAGAGCAGTTATCTATAATATAAAAATAAGTCGGGTTTTCCTTCCTGACGCTATAACTCCAGAACGCACGAACCGATTTCCACGGTTTTGCATTCGTTGGAAAGGTCTCGGGCTCCGTGAGGTTTATAGCAGAAAATTCAGGAAAAAATATTTATAAACCGACATCCACGCGGGCGAAGCCGCGAGCAACAGCTAGTTCTTATTATATAATTATAACATTGGAAGGTTACAGGTATGTATTATATTTTATAGCAAGTAGGTACTTTCCTAAGTTACAAAAGAAAAGGATTCAGAACTTATTACAATGTTGCTTGGTCTATAATAAACCTACCAGCTACTTTGTGATCTGACTACACCTGTACACCAAGGTAATGTGAAACTAGAAAAGTACTTTGACTTCGTACCTAATTAAATAAAAACTGAAACGTCCTCAACTTTTAAGTGATTAGGTAGGTTTTAATTTATTATTTCGAAAAAACAACTCGATTTTTTTTAAAAGGATTATTTCAATCCTATCCTCAATCGATACTGAGTTTAGGGTTACCAACTATTGAACCAAAAATAAGGTAAGGAATTAAATGAACAGTATTTTACCATTTCTAATATAATTTTTTTTAACAGATGTATTTGTTTTTTTATCACACCTTTTGTCACAGTTTATTTTGTGTTATTTTTGTAGGTTTCCGAAGGTTTAAAAGCATTCATAAATTTTATTTCTCTCCACTGGTGCTTCATACAATCCAATTCTAATGTCCGTTAAAACATTTCATATGTATTTAAGAAACAAGTATTATTCACGTACTTTATTTTTTATGAACAGTAAACAGCAACAGCATTATTGAGCGATAAATTCCCGAATATCCTAGGTTCAAACATTGTGCTGGAACCCTGAGTTCACGATGTTCGTGTTCGGGTCCAAAAGTCCAGAATGATCAAAAACGATATTCGCGTTCGACTTCCAAAAAATTTGATCCTTTAAGTAGGTAGTACCTATTGCTCTCAAAATATCTAGTTGGATACAAGACATACGGAATTACTTACCAATTTAAATAAACTACGTGCGTAATTAATTAAATATGTAATAAAAAAAAAAACGTTTCTTAATAACATGATAACTATTAGACGCATGACAATATTGTGATAATATTGTTATCACGTTCAGCATCACATTATGACCTTTATGGCAATATTGTCAAAATCAATTAACACTAAAATGTTAAGTGCAGTGTTATTTGTAGTAATAACATAAATGACTGTTGGGGATAAAGTTGTGTAAATATTGTAATTTATAATGTACCTATTTATTTTGCAAACTGGATTTCCGGAATGTAGGAGCAAGTGCACGGGTCAGAATACGGTGTCGTTTTAAGAGTGATTCAATGTATGACTCAAACAGGAATTAAGAACAAAAATCTGTGCGTCACATCGATACTTTTCTTTCTAAAACGCCTAACTAATAAGACATACATACATATGTTTTTATTATTTGTACTTATATAACTTGCATATTTTTATGTACCTATCTGCGTTCTCCAATTTATTATCGCAACTTTTTCACGCCACGTGTTTTTTTTAGCTGGAGACTAGAATTAATAAGGAAAATTGAGATCAAAACTAACTTCAGTTTCATTAGTGCTGGTTGATTTTGGCGTGTATCCTAAATATAGCATCCTCTCCACTCAAAACTGGCTCTCATTGACGACATATGTTTTGGATGCCAATAAAATATTGTTCCCGTCGGTATCACCTGCGTCCGTCCCACTCGCACGCGCCACACCAGCTGTTGTGTAGGCGCATGGTTTACTCGACGCTTTGGAATTTGGCTGATATTCATAACTTTTATAAGTGACTTACCTTACCCATCACACATGTGCGGCTTGTAACCTCCCCGTAAAACTTTCTCCGACATATTAATATGATTTATATTCATCAGATGCATGTCATAATTTGATTTTAACGATTAAACGTCCTGCATCATGCATAGATAGCGAGTATTACGATATTTTGATAGTGTCTTGAGTCAGAAACACCTTTAGTGTTGGATACCGTGAATTTGATGATGTTGCACCAAATTATGGAATCATCGAATTCAATTTAAAACCTAGGTGTCCGTTGATGATCTCACCGGTCGTCAATCTTGACAATGCAAAAGACCGGTCGAGCGCGGGGTGGGGTATGGTGAGCGAGGAGACGGGGACTACACACTGCAGGGTTTGCGATTCACGCACGTCGCCTCTCCTCGCCGCATGCCGTGCGCCGTGCTCGGATCGGTCGGTGCTCGGCCCACAGTACACGCACAGTAAACTCGCCCGAAACACGCGCGGCGCGCGCGCGCCTTTCTATCCTCACAACAGCTAAATCCTTCATCAAATAGTTATCTAGTCAAAATGAAATTAAGTGCTAAAGGAATATGTAAAAGTGCCAGTGTCAATCACAAAAATTTAGATTACTCGTATAATCGTTAAACGCTACGGTTCAAAGAACAATGCTGTGGGAAAAAATAACGTTCAGCTGGCATCGGCAGTCGTTCCCAGCTACCTACCTTCCTCTCTCCCCCCGCGGTCCGGGTGCCGGGTTCAATGCGCCTCTCTTCGTTTATTCATCGTTTGTGGGAAAAATTGACCCCCCGTGTTAAAAATTATTGTTAACGAATTCACACGATTTCGTGTTAGTGACTACCGCATCTTAAATGAGAATAATAAGAGTTTTTTGTGCGACATCAGTTTCCGTCTCCCAATGGGAATATCTGAGAAATTAGTGTATTTATGTTGGGATTACTTAAGTACTTAGTTAAATCTCAATTTAATATTCTTCTACTTGAAGGTTTTTTAAAATGCGCCAGTTGTCAAGGTTGCCACATTCCACAGACCTATATTGTTTATTCTGAGCTTTACCATGTTTGTCGAGTTTCAACTTCGTCGAAATTATTATCTTATTGTGCTATGGATAGTATATATTTATCAAAAGACGACAGTTTTCTAGCATTGGGGCCGTTCGGCAATGAAGTTTTTACGTGCGCGTGTGAACTTATGAAACCTCCGTTAATATGAGATTGTTTGAAGACGTTGCATTTAATGTGTTACGAAGTGTTCTCCGAAAGTGTTGTGTTAGAGCAAGTGTTATGTGATCGGTGAAGTGTTATTATTATACATATACCTATAGAAATACTATAGAAAATGGGCAATCAAGGATCATCGCCGCACGAGCCGCTGGATCGTGCTCACACCCAGACCCAACCCGCTGATCTCAAAATGGTTCGATTCATTTAATTACACTTTATTAACGAATGACTGTACAACCGATACACGAACATTGAATCATCGAACGGCTTCGATTACTGTTCATTGTGTTTTAACTAAAGAAGGTACGCGGTTTTGCATGCTTGATTGGTAGCATTCACGAACATGGAACAGGTTTCAATGTCATCCATAATCATACTAGGTATAGGTACTTATATTGGCTCAAGTTACAACTCTATTCAATAATTTGTTGGTACATTTGACGGATGGTTAACATCATAAAAAGCATGAATAACATTATTTTAGCAGTCACTTAATGTTTATTTAGGTATGAAATCAGAAAATTATTGTTAAGTAATCTGAACGATTCTTCATTTTTTACCTGACCTCGGTAGAGAAAGGGTTACGAAATTCACACGTTATGAATAATTATTATTATATGTATGTATGTATCTTTACGCCAGGTCCCTAACGGGGTAGGCAGAGAGTGTAGAGCGCCAGACATCCCGGTTCTGACAAACCTCTCGTGCCTCGTCTACCTTCATCATTCTCTTCATACATGCACGCCGATTCCTAAGACTTTTGACCCCACCATCAGACAGAACTCGACCTATTTGGTCATGGTAGGTCAGCCTTGGTCTTCCTGGGCCTCTGCAACCATCCACATTCGCATTGTATATCTGTTTAGTCATTCGCTCATTCGACATTCTTTCTATATGCCCGAACCATCGGAGCATGCCTTTTTTCATTTTTACACCGATACTATCATTCACACAAAGTCTCTTTCTTACATCTTCATTACGAACGCGATCGGTGAGTGATACACCGCAGATCTTGCGCAAAGATCTCATCTCGACCGCGTTCAACTTACTTTCATGCTCTTTCCTGCATACCCAGCTCTCGCTTCCATATAAAAGCGTTGGAGTAAGTACAGCATTATGTACGGCTAGTCGAGCCCGCTGGCTGAGATGTTTAGATTCTAGCAGCTTACCCAACGCTCCATTCACGAAATTCCCAGCAAGCACTCTTCTTTCTATGTCAGTGGTGTACCTACCATCCTTGCTAAAAGCACATCCAAGATATACAATTTCATCAACTTGTTCTAACACTGCATCATCTACTACTACCCTTGCATTTTAATTATTATTATACTTACTTAAAAACTATACGTTAATTTTATTGAGACTAAATTACTATAAATTTTAAAGTAAACAATGTTTTTGAATTATTCTTGTTCCAAAGCGTCTTAACGACGGTTTTCTAACTTGATAGATGCCTATACAATGACGGAGAAGTACGCCTCCTACACGTCGGGACTTAATGTCGTTGTAATAAGAGTTATTTTTGATTGTTTTGTACAAAAGGATAGATTTTTCAAGTTTCGTGTTTGACGGTGTAATTTTACGATTGGTTATTTTATGCGTAGGTCACCCTTCGAATTTAATTTTCTATAACTGTTGTTGTTTCATAAAATTCCGGAAATAATTGTCATTTTCGCAATTAATTAGCTTTTATGAAACTGAGTTGGTTCTAAAGACCTAAACCAAGCATTTCTATGATGCCTGAGTAATCCAGTAGTTTCGGAGCAAACTGGCTATATTGGCTATATAGATATAGATTTATATATATAGATTTTTATTATTATTATTATTTTATTATATGTACCTAACAGATGGACACAGGAGAGGTGCCTACTCGAAAATGTTTAATTAATAAACATTTAATAAATATGGCGGTTATTGGCGGTTAATGTTCTATTTTAACAGGCCCAATCCCAATATCCTCTAGATCTCTCACGTGGTTCTCGTTAATGTTTCTAAAAAGTATTGTAAGTAAGTGGACTTCGGGACGTGACGACCCTACCGTCCATTTATACTACTGCAATGAGTCGATAAAATAATTGCAGTCAAATCATCCGAATTTGGTAGTAAATGCAATAACGCGGGATGTGCAGCAAAACTACCGCTACTGCGATCCATTCCGTTTACCAAGTGTGGTTATTATGGCATCATTTCAGCAAAAAAAATCTTCACTGCTGGACAATAGCCTTCCCCAAAGATTGCCACAATAAATGGGTCTTCCTCATCCAGTGATTGCAACCATCACCAGGTCGATCCACCTCGTGGTGGCCTAGCGTACGCTTCGGTTCCTGGTAAGCGTCTGCTATTTGACTGCCCTGCCCACTGCCACTTGAGTTTGTCTTGAGTTTCGCTATTTGCTGGGTAGGAGAAGATGTGTCGTAGCTTCCCGAACGCTGCCCAAACGAGCTAAATTCGGCGATTGACCTCTTTTTTGAAGTTGGACCTACGTATCTGAACCAGCTGTCCCAGGTATACACAATTGTCAACAACTTCGAGGGCAGTACCCTCGACCATAACAAGAGTGGATGTAACAGGACATTTGACATGATCTTTGTCTTGTTCGTGTTCATTTTAAGACCCGCTCGTTGGGAGGACCCACTGGCGTCATTAAGAATTGCTCCAAAGTCTTCCAAGGTCTCGGCCATGACTACGATATCATCCGCAAATCGGCGATGTACTCACCGTTAATGCTGAGTTCGTCCCAGTCCAGAAGCTTGAAGACATGCTCCAATGCAGCGGTGAACAGTTTCGGAGATATGAATGACATCTCTGTCTCTTTGACACCTCACTCACTGGATAGGTTAGAGTTCCAATCCTGAGTCGCATATTTACGACATATTCGATCATGGCATATTCTATTAATAACACTCCATCTTATGGAAATTTTTGGGGAAGGCTTTTGTTCAGCTGTGGACGTCTTTCGGCTGAAGTGAAGTGATTATTTTAATGATAGCGTAGAACTACCGGAAAAAAAAGAACATTTATGAATCCTTTGAAAATTATGACAGTTATACGCTCTGCAAATTACCTACAGACTCCAATCACTCAAATTCCATGACAAATCTCTCCAATTCAAGAAACATGTTCGATGTATAATGACACGCATCGAGCCTGCGAAAGAGACGATCGGCTCGTTTCGACTTCGAAGAGCGTTATCTCTGTTGCACACTGCCTACGTAAGCACTGACCGTCCGGTATTGGTCAAAACTTGATCAAAATGGTCGACAAAAATCAAATACGTACGGTGCGAAAGAGATAATGCTCTACAGACCCGAAATTAGCCGAAGTCTCTTTCTCAAGGCTCGATGTGCAATATTTATTGTTGAGCACTGTACATCTCGTTGCAACTAAATTTCGTTGATAGTTTTTCTTGAGCACTACAGCGTATAGGTAATTTTTTTAAAGATTTTTACTCTTGTAGTTTAACCCATTCCGTGTCTCATTATATACGCAATAGCCATAGAGGTGATAACGCTATGACAATAGCTTAAACAATGCAAATGCTCACATGTGATTCATGCGTCTCGGAACCTGGAGTTAGGGCGGAAGCCTACCCCCGAGGACACAGTTTACCACTTTAGAAGTGGACTTAGAATCTTTCAAACGAGAGACTTTGAAAAAAAATTGTTTGAGAAACCTCATTGTAACTTATGAAGACTTATCTGTAGACGGTAAAGATACCCCACACGTAGTTAAATATTATATATATTTTTTAATTTCAATTCAAACTGGGTATACCCTCGCATTTTTTTATTTTTGCGTAAAAACCTATTACCTACTTACTTATTACGCGGTTTACAGAATGCATTTCCTGACCAATTTTTTTTATGTATTGGAAATGGTAAACAAGCATGCAGTTCATATTGATGTTAAGTGATGACTGCAGCCTATAGACACCCACACAAAGACCAAGGTCAAAATGCAGATGCGTTACCACTCCTGAGGCCTAAGGTCTTATGCCTCTGTGCCGGAAATTACAGGGCCGTACATTACCACCTGACCGGAACACGATAGTGTTGAACACTACCATTTAGCGGCAAGTATATTAGGTAATGCGGTGGTGCCTACGCCCGCGAGCTCCGTCACTGGAGCTCTACCACCAGTAAAATTCAAGTAGGTACCTAGTATTAATAGTTACATTACACAACATTAAGCGGTTGTAACGTACGGACGGACGGACAGACCGACAGATAGACATGACGAACCTACATGTACCTAAGAGTTCCGTTTTTTACCTACGGAATCCTAGAAATTGTTCAATGATTTCATTTGCAAGTGACATGATATCTACGCTACCACAATTTTACAATACAAACCAATAATGTTATAGGTAGTACCTATTGGTTAAATCCCATTAAAATAAGTGGACATTAAAATATTAATGAATCAAAATCCGAACAACCTACGCGTGAAATAATAATGTAGCTAATCAGATTTAATAAGTATTCCCGGCCCCACTCCGAGTTACTTACCCATCTGTGAATTATTCCCTCGGCCCCACTTCGAGATACTTCCCCATATATATCATAGATAAAAGACCACAACCAATTATGCGTTGCGTATGCGCATGTTGTTATTTTATGCGATAAAAATAGATTATCGATTCTATTATATAATAGGCATGTAAATTCATGTAATAAAGAATAATGTCAGTCTATAAGTAACAAATGTACATTACTGATATTCTCTGTAAAGCCACATAAAACGTACAATATTAAATGACTTGGCTATAATCTTATCTATAGATTTGGAATTATTTCATTTTCCTATGTCATATCGTCAAAACAAAATCTGCCTGAAGCGTTTAAAGGTTAAGATCGATATTAAAACTAAAACTAGTTTTTGCTATGCGCCAGTGATTAAAATTTACATATTAATATTGTATTTATTAGGCACTTGAGGATATTGAATATTTTTACTTCACTTGGTAGACCTGTCATAAAAATGATGAGACCGTCCGCAAACCAAAGTCAGCAAAGAACTGAAAATGAAGGAAAATTAACAGTTGTTGTCCCTACTTCTCAGTGGCTTTTTAACTTGACATGACAGATTTGCACAGCGATATAAATTATCTCACACGACCTTGTTATTAAGCCGATTTTATGTGATTACGAAAATTAATCCTAGGTCATCCATTTAGGTACGTGAAGTTTAATTCAAATAAATGAAATAGCTTCATCTTATTTTTCAAGAATCAATTGTAATTTTTGGGAAATTTATTGTTGTTTATAAACGCCACTGAATATGGTTGGATACAGGTAAAATAAATGTATATTTTATTTAAAGAAATTTTGCACCATAAAGCAATGCAATAAATGTAAAGGAAAGATTTGACAAATCGGGCAGGACTTCAGTAGCTCAATTGGAAGAGCGGCTGGGCTAGATTCCCAGTAGGCCGCGAGTTCGAGTCTCGCCTGAAGTCAAATTTTTCTTTCCATTTTTCTTTAAATAAAATATATTTCACAAGCATGTGTTAATGCGAAATAATATAAAACAAAAATAAATGTATGTTATTATTACTAATGACCCTGATACATTGAGGATGATCTTGATGACTTGATATGTAGAATTTTAGCTATTGTTCGAGGTGAATAACGTTGGCGTAGTTATTTGTGCCAAATTCAAAACGGCTGAATAACGAATCTGAAGGAGTGCCAAATAAATTGAATGATCTGCAGATAATGCGTGCGTGTAGTAGCATCTTTGTTATGATTAATGATAAAAATGCTACTACACAAGCCATTCATAAATCTGTTTAATCTTTAGATTATACTATTATATTAATTATACATTTGGCTTCCTATTCTGTTCCCATTTCGCTCATTTAAGTCATTGACATTACATTCTCTCTTATTATTTATTTATAGCTACGGCAATTTTTGAATGCAATTGGGAAAACTATAATATTGAGAAACAGTGATGTTTGAACATACGGCAGGATGTTTTGTTTAATAATAAGCGATACATATTTAATATTAGGTACATGGGTACCGCTATTTCTCCCTTTGGACGATATAAGAAATTGAGGGAACTTAATTCTGTTTTTATTTACTTTGTTGTTTAAATTTATGAGACCATGATGGTCTTTGTAAGTAGAAAATATACGATAGAAGATAAAATAAAATGTAATCTTATCAAGCAAGCTAATTTCGTATATGTAGGTGTCTTATTATATTAACTATATTTAATCAGAATTTTGCTGTATTTGTTTTCATTAGTCTTCAGCTGCAGTGCGACATTTACTTGTGTTTATAAAGATCCTTAATAGACTGTTATATATACATATATATTAATGTGAATTTACATCAAGTACCTACATTATGTAAGCACTCTCGTATTTTGTATTGTCATTCTTAAGAGTATACAAAGTTGCAATTAAGTGTGGTTTTCTTGGTGATATGTTGTTTTATAATAAAACACAATGTCAATTCGCCACTTTGCAAATCTTTGCAACGGATTTAACACATGCTAACTGTTGTTAAAACAATACTGATTTGTAATTTTTCAAGACCTTTTTACTTCTCTACAATCTCTCAAATTTAAAATTAGCTTAGAACGTCTAGTTTTATATTATTTTTAGAAATTAATTAATGAATCGTGTGAAATTGCACTACTTGCCTAGATATTCAAATTACGTTTCTTTTCTGTCCATATCATCTTGGCATACGAACTCTTTGCAACATTCATTAACTGTCCCTTAGGCAGCACGAAAAATGACAATTGATTTCTTATTGTTCATGGACCTTATAGAGTCCATCTGCTGCTTCAGGATACAGGTATTTTTTTAGAACACAAGGTGAGGAATTTGTTTATTCAGATTATTGAAGTTTCTTTTCAGCCTCAACTCGTAAAATATGAAAGACAGAGTCAATGTCTATTTTCTATCAATTCGCCGTGTATATCTCACACGGATATTTTTCAGGCAGAAAACTTTTGATTCTGGCTTCTTCGTTCTTTTGTTTAAGGGTTATCGCTCCGATTGTTGGCATTCAAATATTCTTCGAATAACTGTAATAATAATTTAGATTATACAACAATTTTCTTAAAATACACAGATTAAACCATACTAACTTACTTAACGCTTCTAAGATAGATCGCATAAACTCAACTTTGTGTATACATACGTTAGTTTACCATTGTTTGCTTGAGGTACTATTTTCTGCGTAAGACGTCAACTTTCTCGTTACTTGCATCTTTACGATATAGGTACCGTCTTGTTTTGATAGTTTCATCAGCGTTGCTTTCTATTTGTTGATGAGCTTTCTGTCAGTAATACATTGTATGCTTAGAACTTTAGAAGACAGAATGTAAGTTTCGTAAAATAGTAAGTAGGAACCTATATTTAGTTCTGTTCTTACTTGAAGACACATGTAAGTATCATAAAGTGATGTAAGTTATTAATCGTATTATCATAACCTAACATTCATCGGTGCACTTATTCTTTAGGTGACTTCGAGAAATGTTAACTTCTCATTGCAATCGAATGTAACTAAACAACAAGGTATAAGAGGAGGATCATTATCCTTGTTTATAAAGCAAAAGTTGAGTGAGTCATTGAGCGATTTGTAAATAGAACCTTGTCTGTTGACCACCCACGAACACCCACGGTCGCAGGCGGCATCAAATAGTGGGATTACTGTAATGAAACCCTACCCACATTCGCGCTCTAGGAATTCGTTGATCGAATATCGGCTGTTACTGTAAATTACCTAAATAAGTTTTATGTTAGTATGTTCTTAGGTTTTCGCGAGCTATACTCATTGAAATAAAACTAGTTTTCGGATTTATCTCGCGTTTAATAAACTAAAATGATTATTTGAAATCGAACCCGACGTTTCGGTCGCTTTTCAGCTTCCGTGGTCTCAGGCAGACTGAGGTGGCATTTGTCTGATAGAAGTTAGAAAAAATATTATGTGCAGCTACCTCCATCTATTTCGCAAACGTCTAGCGTAGCGTTCCGGATTAACACAAAAGTTACTAATTGTATCCTTTTTTATTTTATGCGTTTGATGTATAAATACGTAAATACGTTTAATCTCTCAGGCCGCCAGAAAACAGTTCATTTCTTAATGTTCTTGGACCATAAGATTTATACGTATAATCCGCTTGGATTGGTTTGAATTTGAGCTTAATAAATAATTTTGCAGCGACAGAACAATTTCGGCTGATAAACTTGTTGACTTATTTAAATTAAGAGTAAACTAATTCTACTTTAATTTGTTGTTTTATATATGTAAAGAAATACTATTTCTTTCTTCGCACTCTGTGTGTTTAGTAAGTATTAAACTTTCATGTAAGTAAATACGATAAGAATTCCGTATCCGTTCAACTATATCCGAGCCAGAACAGACGTCAATTTTAAAATGCTTTGAGACATCTGAAATCAATTGATACTGCATAATAGATCTCTGGTATTCAATGGGAATGAATAATATTATGACCACAATGTCTTTACTTCTGATCATGTATGCCTTCACTCTTTATTTACAATATAAAAGCACCGCGAAAATGACTAAGTCTAAATAAGTAGAATATAACATCACATTACGTCCAGCTCACGTAAAAAAAAACAGTTAGCTACATTAAAATCAGACAATTAAAAAGTTAAAAACTATAACCAAACTTCATGGTAAATAAACACACAGAGTGCGAAGAAAGAAATAGTATTTCTTTAGATATATTTAAGCAATTTTATAAGATACTTACTTCAAGTGAAAAGGTATAAGAATCAACTCATTGGCGGAGTTTGGTTTGTTTGTTTGGTTGAGATCAAACTTTCCCAAAGTGAACATTAAAAATACAAATGTAGGTAAAATTCATCTTGGATTAGTCAGGGTGATTCAAAGAAGGATCTCTGAGTCTGATTCCATTCTAGCTGTAAACGATATCTAATAATCGTTTCTTTGTGGTTAGCTGGCATTGTACTTTTTGATAATGATTTTTAAAACAAAGAACCAGCGCAGTAGGTACTGGACTTAGATTTGGGGACGGATAGTTAGATAGAAAAGCAAACTATGATACACCTGGGAGGTGATTTTGTTACTTTTTTGTATGAATTTCAACTTATCGTGTCTGATTTTCGAGAGAGAAACCACGATCACATTGTATTCCCCCTTCCCTTAGAACTGCCACTGTTTACCTAATCAATGAATCGTTCGATTGCAGAAATCGTCGGTGCGCAGTTCATTGAGGCGGGCGCGGGCAGGCGCTGCGCTGTCGCCGCCGCGCGCCGGCATGGAGCGGCTGAGGCGATCGTTCCGCGAGTCGTTCCGGCGGCGCAAGGGCTCGCCGCCGGAGTCTGCGCGGCCGCACCAGTGGCACGCGGACGAGGCGGCGGTGCGCGCCGGCACCTGCACCTTCCCCGTCAAGTACCTCGGCTGCGTCGAGGTGTTCGAGTCGCGAGGGATGCAGGTCTGCGAGGAAGCTATTAAAGTGCTGCGGGTGAGTTTGGAGATTATCGTCGGATCGGTGACACTGGAAAAGTTAATTATAAAACGCTTAAAACTTCAGTAGAACGTTTGATAGATTATGAGTGAGTGATAAAACCAACGTGTTACCTACCTACCTAAAATGTAATATTTGCTGACCAAATATTTGTCTGGCTCTGTAAATTCTGGCACAAAGGCAAAAGATCGCAGCATTGGCATTGACTGTTTTTTAACTGTTGGTCGACCTTCAATAGGTACCGCAGTCCACCTTATCCAACCAAATAATTTCAGCTGAATAGTAGTTTCTCAAAATTCTGTGTAAATATCAATTGGCTGCGGTACTTACATTCAATGCTAAGCTAATTTAAATTCAGCCATTCGTAATTTAAAAACCTTGTAAGTAACAATGTCGGGTTATTGCCAAGGTACCAACACTTATTTAGTCCACCTGGGTAAACCAAGGGAAATTTTTTTTACCCGTTGTACACCTATTATAAATTGGGTGTGGTGTACCAGAGCTAATTACTTCGTTCCGTTGTCCACCTTAGTTAACCTAGGTGTTCCAAGGGAAAATATTTTTCCCGTGGTCCACCTGTGTCAGTGTTTGCATAGAATGCTCAAATTATTGGAACTTAAGGGAATCATCAAATGTTTTCTTATGAGTTGAGTGTCATGTGCAACGTAATACGATAAATATTTTAGGGATCGAAACAAATGGGTTAGGTTATTCTAACAACCGCTGTCGGCGATCACATAACGCTAAAAATTAAAAACTGAATAGACAAAAACACGTCAGACAGAAATCGAAAACCTTTCAAGTGTGCTATGAAATTTGAAGAATTCCCTCGATTTCTCCAGGATCCCATCATCACATCTTGTCATGGTGACAATGGGCCCACCTGTGACGTACACGGCCACAAGGCATGGAACATTATTATTATAAAAAATATCGAAAATCTTTCAAGTGTGCTATGAAATTAGAAGAGTTCCCTTGATTTCTCCAGGATCCCATCATCACATATTGGCATGGTTACAATGGGACCAACTGTGAGGCACACCCTTTCAAACAAAACCAAAATTATCCAAATCGGTGCAGGCGTTTTCGAATAATCAGTGAACATACATAAAAAAAAAAAGATCCGGACGAATTGAGAACCTCCTCCTTTTTTCGAAGTCGGTTAAAAAACATAATTTTTAATTAAAAATCAAAAAGGAATTGAAACTGGATGTTTTTATATCTGTGTTAACTTGTCTCTTATTCACAATTGTAAATTGTTAGATGGACCATGGGCAATATATTCTGCTGAACTATCTAGCAGGTGGACCACCGGAAGTACAAATTACCCCTGGTACACCTAACTCACAAGAGGAGTTCCATGGGAAGAAAATTTTACCCCTGGTTCACCCAGGTGGACTAAGTAGGCGTACCACGGGCAATGACCGACAATGTTGATGTTGAAATAATTGTAACATGACATATTTTAGAATTATTACAGCAGATCATAAGAAAACCTCTATAAATACCAATCTTATTTAACATTGGATATATAACCCAATTATAGCCAATGCCGTAGGAACATATAAAGACAATTCGCGATAATTTCCATTGCGTTCATCAGACTCAATTGTTGAAAATGGCGCGTGATCAATGCAGTGATCTGTGCAATTGGGTAGTTGACACGGTCTGGAAATACTGTATTGAATTATGTCATCCGAAAGAAAAATATAAAGAATCATAGCAATTTGCAAACATTGATCTGAACAAAAATATTTAAAGGAAGTCCATGGTGAGACAGATATGGAATATTATTTTGAGAATCAGTAGAATTATCGTCATCATCATCATCATCATCATCATTTTAGCCAAAAAAAGTCCACTAAATATTGCCTCGACGAACGGTCCTGGGCCGTCCTCATCCAGCGATTGCCTGCGACATTCTCTAGGTCGACGGTCCACCTTGTGGTTTCTTGAGTTTCGCTATTCGGTGGGCTATCGGTAACTTTGGTTCTCATACGGATCGTTGCTGATTCGATCTAGCAGAGAAACGCCGAACAAAGCTCGCTCCATTGCTATTCTAAACATCAGAAAATGTTTTAAAGGTCTTTCGCACTGGACGTTATTTTTTTCAAATTTTTGGTCCAATCTTACCGTGACCCTTTTATGATGAGACGAGAGCATATTGTTGAATCGTAAATATAAAAATCGGTGCATTATTATCTGAAATAAAAAAAGCCAACCAAAAAAATTAATCAACTTTTATTAATTTATTTATTCTCCTTTTTCGCATTATTGTTTATTTTCCTTTTTGACCTATTAAAGATGAAAACTGAAAATTGTTTCTATTCATTCCAGAATTCCCGGCGGCGGCCTGTTCGCGCGGTGTTGCACGTTAGCGGGGACGGCCTTCGCGTCGTTGAGGAGGAGACCAAGGGCCTCATAGTTGATCAGACTATCGAGAAAGTATCTTTTTGTGCGCCCGACAGGAATCATGAACGGGGATTTAGGTGAGTGTCAATTATATTATGTATAATCATGTTTAACCTCTTCCGATAACGTACTGATGCATATACATAATCAAAAAATCTAAGTGATTGTCTCAGTCAAGTCAATTATTTATAAAATAGAGCAACAATTGAGGACGGCTCGATTCGCTAGTAGCTATTTTTTGTTGTATTCGTAGTATTAAATTGTTAAATCATTGACGGTCCAGTTTTTTCTTATTATTGTGCAAAAGTCTGAATTATAAATTCTAGTAAGTACCATAATATTGTTTAAATAATAACATTCACCATTGAGAAGTTGGAGCGAGTCTCGGTAAAAATATGCGCATTATATAATTGAATTGTCTCTAAATAACAGGTCACTGTTTTCTGGACAGTTGTCTGAAAACTTGCAAGTGCACGTACAAGGTTACTGTAATTATGACTTGAGTTGAGTTCGAATACATACTGCTGTGCAACACTTTCACCGCACTTCCTATCTTTATAATGACTTAAAGTTGAAGCTTGATTTAGCTGAAATTCATTATAATGTACTCGGGTTAATGAGTCAGATATTAACAAATATAAAAAATTCGCAATAAATTCAATCGACTTTATATACCTTAAAATGATCCAGCTTACTTTAGTATACTTGTTCTGATAAGAATAAAATCCAGTTTTCAAAGACCACTGCTGTTAAAGAAATATAGAGTAGACTTTTTAGAGGGATTTGACTGGGCTAATACCATATTATAATAATATCAGATATCCGTCAAGTTTGCTGTAAATTGGACTATTTTTAATCTATACGCAGGCTATAGGATGGAGCCGCTGGTCGGCTCTAGGGGGCGGCTTCAGGCATCTATTCATCCCCTGCCATGGGGTATAAATAATTGATGTTACCAATGGAAAAATGTTTTCACAACTCATGAAAATTATTACTTATTAGCAAATATCGATGTGAAAGACTCACATCGATATTTGCTAATTTTATCTATTTTATTTTATTTTCATCAAATAATCATGCAAAAGTTACGTTAACGCGACAGTAACATAAAATATTTCTCCGCAGCTATATCTGCCGCGACGGCACGACGCGGCGGTGGATGTGCCACGGGTTCCTGGCGGCGCGCGACAGCGGCGAGCGACTCTCGCACGCCGTCGGTTGCGCTTTTGCCGCTTGTCTCGAGCGCAAGCAGCGCCGAGATAAGGAGTGCGCTGTGTCTATGAGCATCGACGCCGCCAGTCACGCTTTTACGCGCCAGGGCTCTTTCCGTAAATCAGGTCAGTGCCTACAACCTTACCTCAAAAGCGCCTGACTGTAAGCAGCGCCGAGACAAGGAGTGCGCTGTGTCTATGAGCGTCGACGTCTCCAGCCACAATTTTACGCGTCAAAGCTCTTTCCGTAATTAAGGTGTCTACAACCTTACCTCCAAATCACAAAGGATTGAAATCTGTGTTGAATTAAAACGATGGTGAGACTACCGTATATTCACTTAGGTACTATCAATGTGGGTAGTCCACGTTAATGGATTCTCGTTTGGTATTTTTATAGCCTAAGAATAGCTAAGAATATAATAACTATATGCTGACATTGTGAGGTTTTTTATGTAACTACAGCTCAGATGCCATCATTGGTACTAATAGTGTTAATAGAGAATTCCAAAAAAAAAAACTAAATTAACCGTCGGCAAAAATGAAGGAACAAAACGAGTATTATTAGCATAGATCATTCGTGACTGCCGTCATATACGGACTTTTATATGTATTTTAAGTCATAGAATATTATTAGACTTGTTGACCTTGTACTATGCGTGGATTAAATAAATAGTATTAATACCTATGTTCATTTTAATTAAGGGAAATAAGTTTAAGTTATGATGCTCACTATTCAAATTTTGTTTGTTTGACAAGTTTAACAAGTTACCAAATCTTACATTTCTATCGGTTCTCTTTGCTACCACAAAAGTTGTTACTTCACTGTTTCTTTATCCAAGATTCCCTTTTGACAGTCTTTCGTCATAAAATCAATAAAAAAATACAATTTCAAACGAACTCTATTTGTTACTAAATTGTTAAACCGATTTAGATGGAATGGAGCATGAAGAATGTTTGACCTTGACAAATGACATAGGTATAAAATAAGCGCGTGTGAAGCCACGGTGTCAATCTCTCGGAATATTTAATAAGGAGCATTATCTTACATATTACTGTGTAAATAATAATCGCAGCACTTTGTGAGAATTCTGGAATATCTAAGAATTAAAATCTATAAGGCTGACCAACTATGCAGCAAAATTATGCAAGCTTATTATGATTAAAAAGTTTTCATCACATACTTTTGATTTAAACTGTATTTTGATTATTATATTTCTTCTGTATTTTTATGTAATCTTTGATCCGTGTATGTTTCCATGACCTACACTGTTCATTTACCAACTCACACAAATTAGTTGTTACATTGGTGGACCATGTTTTTGCCATCTGTAGTCAGTGAATGAATTATGATCCATCGACCAGCATTCCTTTAAAAGTATTGTGCTACGGGTCACCGTTTTTCTTTATGCTGCCGTTTCACTCACATTAGGGTTTTCTACCCGGGTACCCGGACCCGGGTATACCCGGGTATATGCACTTTTTTGTATCCGGGTATTTTTTACTGCCAGATCCGGGTACCCGGGCACCCACTTTGGTTCGGGAACTCATCAATATTCTCGGCAAATTACTACAAAGTAAGGTCTAAAAAATAATACTAATTAGCAAATGTGACACACAATAAAAATAAATCCAAAGAAGGCGTAGTTTTTTAGAAAAAGGCAGTAATTTTGAGGTTAGATTTGGTTATGTATTACGTTCTTGTTTACGTCGCTGTGTTTTGTTATTGTTTCGTTGGAGTTTGATTAGAAAGTTTTATTTTCATTGGTATTGAAATACGCTAATTTCTATTATTTTCTTAGAAGTGTACAAAATGTTGGTCGTTATTGTTGACAATTTTAATATTGTTCAGTGAATGCTCAGTATTTGAATTAAATGTTATAAATGTTATTAAAACAAAAGAAAAAAAAGAATCTATTTATTTATTTAAACTTTCTTGCACTCAGAAGTACATGAGGCGAACTTAATGCTATGAAGCATTCTCGACCAGTCAACCAACAAGAATCTAGTGGACCTATAAAATTTTCTAAACGATGGTTTACTTTTCGTTGGCAAAATGGATAGATCTGTATCTGGAGTGTGGAAATATATAAAAAAATACAGAATAAGGAATCAGTACAGTGTGCAATATGCCCAAAATATTATCTCTTCTAGGTTTTTTAACAAACCTTTTATTAAAACATTTAGATAAAGTACGTACATAAAATAAAGATCGAAAACAGAACTTTACATCCGAAAAAGAAGTGCCATTGGCATCGTTTTCTCAACCTGAATCAGAACAAAGTTTAAGCCTAGTTCCAAAAAGACCGCGGATAACAATTTTTTTCTACGTTCTACTAAAATTTCCGAATTTGTTGCACGCACAGGACGGTATTTCCACTCGAACTGTTTAACTGTGCGATTGATTGTACTTTAAGTTAAGGAGACTTATTGACATACTACACACACTCTTTCGTAATATACAACATAATTATAAGAAAATTGTTTCTTTTTCTGTATTAATTGTAAATACCCGGGTACCCGGGTATATGCAAAAATAATACCCGATACCCGGGTATAAAAAAATGTCGGGTATGCGAAAACCCTAACTCACATATTGTATATGATGTCATTGTATCTTTATAAAATCGAATGTACCTACTTTTACTATAAATGTGAATGAGTCTTGTTTTTTTATGTAACGGAAGTTGATTGGAAGTGGAAGATGATTGATGTTTAGTGATGACTGCAGCCTATAGACACCCACACAAAGACCTAAGTCAAAATGCAGATGCGTTACCACTCCTGAGGCCTAAGGTGTTATGCCTCTGTGTCGGAAATTACAGGGCCGTGTTATGTTTGTTACTCTTCTACGCCAAAACGGCTTAACCTGTTACGTCATGTGTTTGTTTTACCACATCTCTAAGGTCAAAAAACGGAATCCACGCGGGCGAAGCCGCGGGTAACAGCTAGTATTTTAATATTTAAAAGTATCGTATTTCAGTTTAATGTCGGCTTTCTATGTACGGCTAATTAGTGACTTAAATATGTATAACGTTAGATTTAACACTATAGTTGTATTTTGTTTTAGTACCAGTGCCCGCGGGTACCCCTCTTTTAATCGCTAAATATTTTCTTACCTGCTATATAACAAAGGGCACTCGCTTTTGTTAAAATACGTACCTAGGATAATGGATTCAACTGCTTTATGCTTGCGACGTTATAAATTCGTAAAGATATTACTTAATATTGACATCGAAGATCCCAAACAATTTAACTATTGTTACATGTATTTAATACATTGCTCACAATTCTTAGTCTGGGTGCACTAAAGTATTTGTTAAAGTTATTGTAACATTTCACATCCTTCTCTGACTTGAATGGATTTCTTCAAGTTAGAGAAGGATGTGAAATGTTACAATAACTTTAACAAATATCTTGGTACAACCCCAGGGTTAACTTCGTATACTTAACTATTTAAATTCTTTGTTATTTTGGCGATTAGTTCATATTATTAATAAAGTTTAAGTTGACATGTTAATCAATGTATCAATTGTTATTTACTTTGAATGTTATTTTTTTTTATTACTTGAGTTTTCAGAAGCGTTATACAGAGCATATAACACATATAAAAAAGATTTTTCTACTAATCCAGTAGTTAAAAATCAGTATTCATTCTATTGCAGGCATAACAGCGAGGCGCGCGTCAGAAGCGGACGCGGGCGGCGGGCCCGTGGCGACGCCCCCGCCGCCGCTGCCGCCCGCAACGGCGCCCGCCGTGCCCGCCGCGCCCTCCGCGGTGCCCAAGCCCACCCCGCACAACCCCTTCGCCGTGGAGCGGCCGCACGCCGCGCCGCACCTGCTCGAGCGCCAGGGCTCCTTCCGCGGCTTCGCTCATCTCAACAACAGGTAACTGTTAATGGGACTTTTAGAATCCCGTGTCTGTTACTTGGAATTCAAAAAAATCGCGAATCTTGAGATTCTTTTCGATGCACCTCTTTCACTTGAAGGAAATCCAATTATGTAGTAAAATTTTGTATTTCTTTTTATCAGACTAGCCATTTACAAACATTAGGAATTGGCCTTAGGGAGGAGACTTCGGCTTATTTCGGGTCTTTAAAGCGTTATCTCTTTCACACCTTACCTATGTGACGTTTGTCGATCATTTTCTCGAATCTACATCTGTTTGATAAAATCTCCGATAGGCATAGTTATAATACGAGGAATAAGAACAAGTTGTCTCTGCCAAGTTTTCGACTGACGAAAACTAATACATCTTTCCTAAAATATAGTGTAGAATTTTATAACAAGATCCCAGCCGGGATTGCTGAACTCACCGATGGTAAATTCAAAGCATTAATTAAACGCACTCTATGTAAAAAGGCTTACTATAAACTCGAGGACTATCTCAAGGATAGAAATGTTTGGCTAAATGCTGATCTAGCTCCACAAAGGTGTTAAATGTAATAATCAAAGTGTAATGTTGATATTATATTGTTAATTTTAAGCTTGTTTAAATTATGGAAAATTGTAAAAATATGCCTAAGAGATATTTTTAAAAGAGCCGACTGAGTTTTTTCCGGCAAGTTTTTCTCAGATCATATTGGCCTTTGGAACTTTGCCGGTGAATGACAAAGAATGACTCTTTTTCTTTTCTTTTTACTCTTTGTTATCAGTTTGTAAAGGGGAAAAGAGACATTTTACTGATATACTTTTTACATTAGTTTATGACATTTAGTTTTATCTTAGTGATATTCTTGACTTTACATATATTTTTTATCTTGTTTGACATGTATATCAATTGTTATTCGCTTTAATTTATTTTGTTTGTTTTTGACGTGTCATAAGAGGTGCCTGTCACCCTAAATGAATAAATGAGTTTCTGATTCTGATTCTGATTTTGATCAAGTTTTGACAAATACCGGACTACCAGTGCTTACGTAGGCGGTGTGCAGCAGAGATAACGCTCTACAAAGCGAAACTAGCCGATTGCTTCTTTTGTAGGCTCGATGTGTAATATTTCTTGTTAGATACTATATTGCTATCTCTACGGGCACTGCAGGATGATTTAAAAACTTCAATCCTATATATCCTTAGATATCCATTCATAGATATCCTTAGTAACAATATTTTCTTCCGCTTATTTACAGTTCGCCATTCAAGCGTCAGATGTCCCTGCGCATCAGCGAGCTGCCGTCCAACTTGGAGCGGCAACGTATGGGGCTGGGCTCGCCGCCCTCCGCCCTGCCCACAATGCCCCCCCTGCCGCACCTGCCCGCCTTGCCCGCGTCCAATGCGCGCCCCGATGTCGCGCCTATTGAGGTGAGCTTCTGTTTACTATTGACTCCCTAACCGATTGTTTTTGAGCGCATCAAACATAAAATCTCATAAATCGTGTGTATGTGCGCTAGATACGAAAAAGTCAGTACAAAATTTACGGAACAATATTTTCCGCCGCAGTGAAATTTTCTTGTTACTCTGGTTTGCGACTATTTTCTATCAAGCATTTCTTGAAACACAGACGGCCGCGTGTAGTTCAGCGGAAATTTCCACAAACAATATCATTTATATTTTTTAACTGACACAAAGATGACTGAGCCGATTTTATGTTCCGAAGATGTCTCGGAAAAGATCTTCGGCGAAATTATTCCGATTTCGGGGTCAACTTTGCTCACGCTGACGTTCGTTCGTGCAGGAGAAGGCGAACGAGGACCCGGTGGCGGCGATGTGCCAGCAGCTGTCGCTGGGGCTGCGCGCGCTGGCCGAAGAGCCCGTGGCGGCCGTGGGGACTGTGGGGGCCGTGCCCGTGGCCGCCGTGCCCGCCGCGCGCCTGCCGCACCCCGACGCCTGGCTGGGCCGCGTGGCGCGCGCGCCTCCGCTCTCCGCCGCCGGCCGCGCCGCCTCCTACGCCGGCCACTCCGTCTGCACCAACCCCTTCCTCACGCCGCCGCCGCAGCCGCAGCCCGCCCCGCTCTAGGCGACAGGCTCGCTGAATGGCCGTAATAGTAATCGTAGGACGGACGCTACGCTTGCGATCCGCCTCGCTCTCCGCGCCGTAGGCGCCTTTCTTTAGAAGACGTTTAGGATATAACCTTGTCGAACAACGCATACGCCGGCCACGCCGTATCATATGTCAGACGCTTCGTCACCGACTTCCTCCTCGAGCCACGTGCGTACCTGAACCATGAACAGTCGTGTTGAGTAGGTAGGACGGATGCTACGCTCGGGACCCTCCTCGCTCTCTGTGCCGCTGTAAGATCGTGCTGTAGGCACAACTGACCTTCCAATGTCACCGAAATGCGCTCGTTTCTTTCGAAGAATCTTTGACATATCTTAATTTTATTGAACATTGTTCGTCCGCCGCATCATAATATGTCAGACGTTTCATCAGCACTAATTCCTTTCACGTTGCAGACGTAGGAGCAGTCCGCACCGCTGTAGACGCGTAGACGCGAGTTTCATCTATGACTCGTCACGATATATAGAATAATCTTAGGATGGATGCTATATTTGCGGCCTGATGTGCAGCCGAACTTTGAATGTCGCTGCGACGCGTTCCTTTCTTTAGAACCTTATGACACATATTACACTACTACATATACACGCGCAGCGTCGCCCAACATCAACAGAAGCTTAGAAAAGACGCTCGATCCAAAGGACCAGCCACTCCCACTGCCGCTGCATTACACTTATCGCCGAGCATCGCCGCAACGCTATTCTTTCTTTAGATGACCTTGAATGTTGAACAGTGTGTTCATCAGCCGCGCGGTCCTTTTGTTCGATCTCACCTCTTCCCCACGCCGCCGTTTCACCCCGTAGTGCTCAGGTGCGAAACCGAATTTGAGTCGTACGGTGCCTTGGAAGATGAGGATACTAAAACTAAATAAACACACTTCCACTGCCGTCGTGAACGAACCGACCCAAGCTACGAAACTGTCTACCTAAACGTCGCAGTAACGCGTTAGTTTCTTTCATAGAAGGTTATAAATTGACTCCTCCGGAAGCATATGTCGCTTAAACGAATACCCACTTCTACTATCGCTGCAGACACTAACGCTGTAATAAAAGAAATGGTTCTACGCTGGATATTAATTTAAAAGGCTTTGTATTTTGAATTCTTGAAAGCCTCTAGGTTACTCGCATATTAATGAACTTTCCTAATTACTATTATAATATATGACTTTCCAATCAAAGGGCGCGTCATTATAAATTTGTATGGAATTATGTCCTTGAACATTATCCTGGTTTCTTTAGAAGTGTTACACGGTTTACGAATTTCAAATAACGATCTAAGGGTTTCTAGGTTGTCTTCCTTTCCTTCCTTTTTGTTGAACAATATTTTCTCCATGGGGTGAAGACGCATTTCCCAATGCTTCTGTGTATCTAAATTTATGTATGCGTATTATCCAATTCACTTTCCGTTTGGCACGTGTCACAAGGCAAAATATGTGCGCTATCTTTCCACATACGATGTTTTCTTGTGTTGATCAAATATAGTCAATCAATTTGTTACCTGTGTGGTGTTAGTTTTGTGAGATCCAGCATCGTATGGAAGTTTTTACTCCGTTCTCGTCGTCTGCGGTTTTCTAACCGTCCGACTTATCCGGGTGATTGAACCTGCACCACGATGTCAAATACTTGGCCTGGGTTGCACCAAGATATTTGTTAATAACTTTAACAAATATCTTGGTGCAACCCAGCCTTAATGCGAAGGGGAGTATATTTGAATTGCTAACTCTTCGACGTACGCCACTACAGGCTTGAAACGACCGACGACATAACGTCTTAACGTATTTACTATTACTCATTAGGCGTTTATTCTTACAGGCGAATATTTTACATATATGATGCTAAACTAAATATATTCTTGGATAAAATCTTTTTCGCGATAATTTCTAAATAGACTTCGGCCGACTTCTTCTTTTGTCATGTATGTTGTAGGAAACTGTACATTATTAAGCAAATGAATAGAATAATCAAGAGGGAAACGATATTTCATATACTTATATTTTCATTTAATGCTGCCAATTCTTGCGCAACGATAATATACCGACCCTTATTTATAGTACATAGTATTGCTTATTATATTTGGGGTTGAAATTATATGATAAATAATTATATCAATGTTGGTGCTTCTTTCCAAATTTATCGAGTATATAATCATAGGATTGTAGGGTTGGACACAAAAATTAAATGGAGTCAAATCGGTTTGCCAAGCACTATTGGTTTATTCAATATAATAAAAATAGTAATATTTTGTAAAAAAAGAAATAACGCCAAAAATATAATAAGCCATCACACAGATTGAACTTTATTTAGTAATTAAAGGCTACATATAGTTCAATGCGTGTAATGGCTGTTGTAAAATATTCCGTGATGGGTGGCGGAATACGGTATCTATGAAGCGGTAAAGTATAATAAAAATAATATTTTAAATCCTTAATTCGATACGATGTGTATATTGATATACTATACACCGTTGTATATTTCATAAGTCGCACTCACACACGCTGTTGATGTATAGTTGCATATTACGTAGTAGAACGATATGCCCATTGCATCGTTTGTGATTTGATTATATTGTGATTTTTCTATAATTGTATTTTTCTACCACAAGTAATTAGAACATTTACACGCTTTAAATGTACTTCAAATATTAACATTTACATAGGTACAAATGACGATTTGAGTAGTAAATGAACAAATAGTTTTTAATAAATGGGTGCCAGATTCATTGGTTAAATATACACTACTAGAATAATATATTAACGGACACGGTATTCTTAACTGCTAGCTGTAATCAGCATATTAGGCATTTTGACTTTATGTAAAACATAAGTATCGTACTTAATAAATTGGTGTATCTGCACTATTGTACTGCACTGTAGTCCTCTGTATGTGAAATTAAGTAAAGACTAATTCCATGTTGTATTCGTCCACGGCAGTATTAAATAGGAGAGCACCCATTATTTGTAATTAGACTGTGTGAAACAAAAGAACAATGCAGTATTTTACCTTTAAGCGGATTAAGTGTGTACTTTAATAGGGGTTTTCATTTCTGTTTTTATTTTGTACATATTTGTAAATTTGTAGAATATCTCACTGTATACCATTTTGTGACTTTGTTTTGTTTTTTATATTTTTTTATTAGAAGTTTATTGACGTAAATCGAATCAAAATGAATATAATTTCATCGACGTAACATAGTTTGGATGTTAATGTTTGTTATTTGAAAACTGCAGTTCACTTATATTTAAATCTCTTCCTATTTCAATAATGTCTAATACTCGAACAAATGTTATTTGTCGTTATGGCATAGTTCTTTATGTTATTTTTAGACAGCACAACATTTGCACAATAATTGTTGTTTTACATTCCAGATTTAAGAAACTAACGAAGCAATAGAAGTAGAATAGAAACAATAGCTCATATCAACAACTAGCTCTTACTTAACTGCAATAATTATCGTACTTACTATTTTGATCTACTCCTAGTACTTAATATTTATGTGACATGTAAATGATGGATGAAACTCGTTTGTAAATTGCCATTAATTTTTATTGAACAAATATAAATATATTTTCTGTGTAACTACATACCGTATTCTTTATACGTAATAGTCTGTCTTGGACGAATTTATAAATAGATTCTATAAAACAATTATCGAGCTACAAATCTATACTTGTGATAATGATAAAATGAATGAATGTTCTAAGTATACTTCCAGAACCTGTTTACTAGCTTCTCTATAAAAAACTAGTTCATATACCAACTGAATGTTAAAACAAATACAGTAAAATTTCAATGTCTAATACATGTTAAGATAGTAATAGGGTAATATGTACTATAAAGTACTTAATTCTGTGAAATATATTGTCGTGTATGTACTATTGCTTTATTTTATTGAAAATTATAATATCGGTCGTAATGTACTTAATTATCGAAATCATGTTGTTTCAAAATTGTTGGGTGTTATTTTGTATATTCTACTATTTTATTTTGGCTAAATTATACTAAAGCATGTAAATATCAGGGCATATAATATGTAGATACTGAGAGTTCAAATATTATGCAAAATAAATATAATGTTAGTTGAAAATTTTGGTTGTATTTATTTTTGAAGTAAAACAGATACCTATATAGTTAATACATATTACGTATATACGCCTATCCTTTTATATACAAGATTTGAGAGTTTAATAGCTTTTACACAAATACCACAATACAACATTTTTCAGTGCACTCGTTGTATAAGTTTTGATTTTGTGCTTTGCCTATTGTTATGTACGTCCGTCACTTATTCTTAGGGAGAGATTTACAGATCGTAATATGACTCTGACTTAGAGCGGATTACACCGTTTGCTCTGAGAACTGAGTTTAATAAAACGCGTTTTAGCTTAATATTTTTGTATTCAATTTCAACCATATCGAGAAATATTTTCGTCGGTGAAATCCAAATAGTATTATTGAATTCGTTTAAGAACGTAAAAGGCGTCTTATTACGAGCGACGGTGAAATTGGCCTTTAATGTGTAAACACACTATACCGAAGCTACGCGACGGAAGTTGAGTCACTATTACGCCTGCAATGCTATTTGAATTACTGACGACGCACTTTGTCGAAATTACGCTGCGTTATATATAGCGTACAGCATAACTTCGTTCGGGCGTACGACCGAAGTTCGGCTGAATTCACACACTATGCCGATACACACCACACTGAACTGAAGTTCTGCCGTGTAAGTTCGGCACTTATAGTGTCTCATGTCAGCCGAATACATCGGAACGTAAAATCAGCAGCCGAACTTCCGTCGCGTAGCTTCGGCATAGTGTATTTACACGCTTAGTAGTAGGGGAGCCGAACCTAGGTCGACCTTCACCCATCTGTTTACCGAATGAAACATCATTTTTATCAAATTTCATACATAAACGAACACGTCTTGCATGTATTGCCTATCAAAATTTGTTGATAGCTATGATTAATTAGGAAAAAAACATTTTTTTTAACAAACAAAACTTGATTTAAGAAAGTTTTTTTTAATTCTATGAACATATTTTTGATGCATGTATTGCCTATGTATGAAATTTGATAAAAACAATGTTTCATTCGGTAAACATATGGGCCTAGATTCGGATCTTAGACCATAGGAATCGAACTTTTGTTAACAAAATTAGCATTTAAAGTTCTACTCTTAACTTAAAGAAATAATACGCTCTGTGAATCTCGCCCTTGGTATAAGTGTAAACAATAAAGCAGTTAGACCAATACGAGTAAATGCGTGTATATTAAAATAAGAATGAAAGCCAGTTGATTGACTGATTTGTTTCGATGAGATCAGTTTCATTTATGTTGAAAATATTTAAATAATACACAAAAATGGTTTGCTGTACCATTTTATTCATTTATACATGAATATATTTATCAACAGCATAAACTTCAGTGCCTACGTACTACCTAAACAACTTAAATATTGTCAGTTAAATTATTCTTCTATACAATACAGTTCAGGTGACTGAGAAACATTCACTTACATCAATACATTTAAATAGTTTTACTATTCTACGAGACCAAAACAATATCATTACAATCTTAACAAAGCTATTACCATCGCGACGCTGCATTTGGAAATAATACCAATTTTTCTATTATTATCTTGTGAATTGTTCATAAACGGCCTAGATTCACTAATAATAATTTTATAAATATATAAAACTACTTTGTTTGATACATTTATATTTTTAATATGTATGTATCAGCACGCCAAGGACCGAAATATTTGGCGCTCCAAGCCTTGGGAGAGACTTGGCATGAGGATACATAGTTTTAATATAATAATACCTTTTTTCTTCGAAGCAATTATTTACCAATGCGTAAGCAATTTCGCAGCAATGACCCTGTAGGTAAAGAGCTGTAGGGTTTAGTAATTTAATAATATTAACTTCAATACTATAATACTGTTATTAAACACACCTCGTAAAGGACTTGGTGTGAAGATACATATATATATATATCTATCCACATTGTGTTGTAGAACATGAATGTTTTTGTAACCATCTTGATCATTTTTAAAAAAAAAAAACATTTCATCATGATTGGGCAATTTCACGATCTGCACATCAAGTATCTAATAGAGATGTGACTAGGAATGTTATCTAAAATGCAAAGCAGTTACACAATTAAGTTTATAAATAATATTTATATTTTTACATCATTTTTTAATATACTGTTGTATGCAGACTCATATAATGAATGCAAGAACAGATCATACTTAAAAATAGAACAACTCATTCAAAAATATGACTAGCACTACCTGAATTGTGTCAATATATCATGTGTTTACGCGATTAGAACAAAAGTGACACTAAACATAAACGATACGTAGTAATAAGTTTACTCTGAAGATTTAATAATTTATCACATTTAAATACCTAGTGTATAATATATGACAATAAAATATATAAAATTCGATTTAAAAAGCCTCATACAACACAAAACTTTAAAACAAACAAAAACATAATAACGAAAGCTACAAACAGTAGTCGAGATTAGATCAACTAAGAAATGTAACTCTTAAAATATTAATACTGATTTATAAAATAATAATAATAATGGCAACCCATTATACGTCCCACTGCTGGGCACGAGTCTCTCCCCTTTTTGGGGGGAGGCCTGGAGCTTACTCCACCACGCTGCTCCAATGCGGATTGGTGGAGGTGGGTGGGTTAGTGGCCAACCCGCTGTCGGATGTTTTCAAACCGCCCATAAGGCCTCCGACAAGGTTTAACGACTGCTATCTATCGATAGCAACCGGGACCGACGGCTTAACGTGCCCTCCGAAGCACGGAAACGCGCATTTAATTTGCCACTAGCGGTCACCCATCACATTACCCGACCGCGCCCGTAATGCTTAACCGAGCAGATCGCTTACGATCTACACCAGCCGCTGGGCCATGCGCGCTTCGATACTGATTTATAATAATGTTAAATTAAATAATAATAAAAAATAATTTCCGTCTCAACTTTGTATTAGATATCCACATTCTAATAATTAGAATATGATACGGAACAGTCAAGGAAGCAAAATATATGGTCAATGGTAGTGGAGATTGCCTGGAAAGTAAATTAAGGCAAGCAAATAGTCAAAAAGTTCTTTAAAAAAACTAAACAAGGCTCGTTTTGAATAAAGCGTTTAGTTCACCTGCGAATTATAAACAAATATAGCAGATTGATTTAAACAATAATGTTAAGCAGCCTAAATTGAATATGAAGAACCATCGAAGAAATATCCGGTAGATTACGTCACCTCATGTGTGGAAATAAAGTCTAATTTACCTGACCTATAACGTGAAAACGTCTTATGTACAGTGTACCCAGCAAGAAGTATTGCACATCGAGCCTATGGATACTGTACATAAATATCTGTCGAATCATTAAAAACGGGAGAGGCTGTTTGTTCTCAGTGTCTTCTTTGCTAATTTGCAATGTTTTTGGATCACTGGAAACTTCTTCGATACTAGAAGAACACACATATAATAAAAATGAATTCTTCGAAAATATATAATGATGTATATAAATTGTCTAAGTAACATTATGTAATCTAGTGAGTTCTACTTGATTACACAACGGCGCGGTATCCTATTGAATCCACCGTAAAAAGCATTATGTAAATAATATACACTGTATATCAATGTGTGGCTGATGTTGACCAAAAACAGCACATTTATCAATTTAAATAAATTGTTATTAATGTACATGATCAATACATATATGATAAAATTATCCAAAACATTAATACATATATTTTACATACTAAAAGGATACTTGTTCCAATAATAAAATTAATGTACAACTATTTTGTGTAAGACGAGTGTCAAGATTTAAATTATCATATTATATCCCTGAAGAGTGACTGTTGATACACAGATACAATTCTATATGAATTCCAAACAGGTCATCATTAATGAACTAGGGACCAACATCGTCGCAAGAGATTTTTATTTAATAATAGGATGTCTACTAGGAGTTGCACAAAGGAGAAGTTCCACGTTGGGCCCGCACCTTGTACACTATATCAAAAGTTAGAGAAAAATACGCAGAATCATGGAAAAATACTCAAAAAATAATTTGAATCGTTGTTTTTTTGTCGGAAATATTTATTTTACGTAATCTTTGTATGACAGGAATATGTTGCCATATCGCTACTATGACATTCTTGTTTTCAAAATATACTTACGACAATGAATTGAAGATTTAATAAACGATTTGAATAGCTGAAAATGATTAAGTATTTTATGCTTCATCTCTCAATATAGTGTACATGGTGCGGGCCCAAGCTCCATACATTTTGGAACGTCTCCTTTCATTTAAGTGCTTTCATATTCGATCGAATTTACAATAAATAAACCATGGCGCTCTGAGGTGTTCCCCGGTGCTACAATATGAGTCAAAAGCTTAAAAAATGGCGTCAAAAGAGTCCTTCGGGGCAGGCAGCGCGTTCGCAACTCCCCTGGTGTTGCAATAAATGTTCATAGGCGAACGGTGACAACTTTTCGCCGGGTAGTCTGCTTGCTTGTGTTGTTCGATTCACAATTATTTTTATTTCTTTTTAAAGACACAAAAAATGTGTTCTAATCACACTGTCAAAATGTAAACTGGTAGATATCTATCAAGTGTGCAGCTTACAAATATTGTCAAGTTATTCGCGCCGGTCCAATTTCACACAAATTGTAGTTTAAATCGTACTAATTTATTTCAATAGATTGCAAACTCTCTTTGGTAACTAGCACCTCCTTTAATGGTGAAGCTAGAAACGGTGCTCGAGGGCGTAGTAAATAGTAGTCGCTTGATAATGGTCAGCGTTATCGTGTTCCGATGGTAATGGACAGAGGTACAATACCTTGGGCCCCAGGAGTGGCAACGCATCTTCATTGAATTCCCGGGTTTCATGTAGATGTTTATAAGCTACAGTATACATTACGATCATTGTAAACTGTATGCTTGTTTGCCACTTCATGACATAAAAAATACTCGCACTAGACACGTTATAATTTGATTTATCATTGTGTTCTTTAATTCTGATCAAGGCATATAGTGACGTATAGTTTTGGACATATATTTCATGTAATAGACAATGTAACGATAAAGCTACAACACAATCGATATACATATATAGCACTACGATAAAACCAACACTTATTAAAATGTATTTTTAATGAATTAATTACATACATAACTAATGTAATTATTGTGCAAGACATTACAGCAGTAAACGACGACGGCGAGGCAACACTCTCAGCAGAAAAGTTAATACAACCGAAGCTAAAATGTTCTAAATAACATTTATTTATACTGTAGATATTTCACCCGTTGCCCTACACCGAAATCGTACAATCATTTATCCAAACATTAAACATGTTCCAGCTGCTGTATCAATTTCATAATTTTGTTTAAAGTTTATTGCGCGGAAAAATGGATGATTATTTTTCGTAAACATAAACACAATTCATATTGTTGTATTTGCTCTACTGAACATTTTTATATGAAGATTTTCAACGGGTATGAATGGAATACAACATTCACTCTTTGATTATAATTGTGGCACAGCGAAGAAATCATGTACCTTAACTATCTTTAAATGCTATAGAATCAAAGTCGGTTGCTCAAAGTTCAATGCGGTATATATTTATGCCTCCATGGACTAAAGGTCTCAAATATAGGGTTTCAAACTTTTGAATATATCAAAATATGGAAGCAAATTAATGTATGAACGATAGGCTGGTCCATATCATACAAAAATTACAATCCGTTATTGGAGGCTAGAGTGGACAGGAAGTATTGGCAGGGTATCCATCCGTTAACGAGCGTACGGAGCGACAGCTCTACGATTATTATTATTTTAGGATAACAAAACGAAAATTCATGAGACACATGCATACGTACGCTGAGATCGCTGAGGCGACAATGAATGATGCAGGCAAAATAAATAAGGTACCATGGATATTTGAGTTCTCAATTAAAATTGCCAGCGCGCTCATCGATTGCATACATTTTGGAGACTATGACTGTTTCCACTTCCTCCGAATTACTTATTCGTAGTTAGACATGCACGTTTACGCTCGCTTAGATTCTGAAGAGCGGGTGACGACCACGAGCAGTGATCAGGGTCGGGTTGATAGGTACAAAGGAGCGGTAGGCGGGTATTGAGGAGGGGAGGACAGTTCAGTCCTTGTTGTGTATGTGGTCGTGGCAGCGCTGGCACACGCGCACGGGGCGGAGCGCCCGCAGGCGGCGCACGGGCGCCTCGTACCGCGAACAGCGGCCGCAGAACACGGCGCCGCACTCGCGGCAGTGGTGCCGCCGCTCCAGCGCCGTGAACCGCACCTGATCCCATCGGCCAATATTTTATGGGAATATTCATACTACTACTTCAAAAATGTTCCGTTCATGTGACACATTTAATATGTTATTCACTAAAAAACAAAAGAGAAATTACGAAAATTGTGACAGTGAAAGTGGTAAAACGAATAGAGGCTGGCTATTTAGCCCCGAATTTTAGGCTTACTATTGACGTGCCAATAAAATATCTAGGTCCTTACTATCGATGTCCATTATATCTAAAACGTTATTATATCATTACCATCAACACAAATCCCGAGTGAAGGATTATTGTACGAGGGGATGGTTTCACGAAAAAATCCGGACTGAGACAGTACACGCACACGATTATACACTTGCGAGTTGCCACAATGTGCATACACCTTTGTTAAATATTTTAAAGGTCATTCCAATAATGTACGGAGACGAATGATATAATGATAGCTATCTCTGGTTAATTAACTGTACATCTGTCTAATTTGGAAATGGCCGTATGGATGTAACTCATGGCGCGCATTTAAGACCTTGGCAGAGTACAGTCTTACAAGACCCAAAATTAGACTGTAATATTCAAACACGGTCATGACAGTTCGCTATTTTTAGGAAGTTGAGTTTTAGATCGAATATTTAATTATTTTAAATATGAAAATATGTTACGCAATTATTAATAATCAGGTAAATTTTCACGGACTATGTTAAACAATTGACTTTCTAGTTCGACTACAAACCTGACACTGAGTACAGTAAGGAGCGGTGTCATCTCGAATCCAGTGATCTGCGGGCCCGCCTTTGGCACCTGATGCACTCGACATGTCGGGGGCTGACCATCGGAAGATCTGATAACATAAAATATTCATGAAATAATAAATAAACATATAATGCGAATGCTGATGATAGCAAACAACGAGAGCGACCGAATATTGTAAAACGCAGGAACAATAGATTCAATGTAATGTACATTTGGTATGTATCATACTGGCCTTTGAGGATAATCGAATTCTATCTACCCCATATAACAATGCATGAGAGGTAGTAGTGTATTGTTATAATAATTATTTTTGCTATAACCGCAAATTTCGACCAAATAGTCGTTGCACAGTCCCGAAATCCTGGGATTGAAATTCCCGTATTTTATTTAATTTCATGAAGACGGCAAACAAGCCTGCAGTTCACATGGAAATGATCACTGCAGCCTATAGTATAGACGTCTACACAAAAACCACAGGTCAAAATGATGCGTTGTCACCTCGGAGACCTCAGTTGTTATATCTCTGTGATAGGTATTACGGGGCCATTACCAATTAACCGAAACACGATAGTGCTGAACACTACCATTTGGCGGCAGATAGATAAGGTAATGCGGTGCTGCTTACGCTCTAGTCCCTACACCGGGACCACCGGTAAAAAACTGTTTTTTATGTAGATGTGTAAAGGCTACAATATTCACTCATCATCAATGTGAACCGTATGGGTGTTTGGTAATTTGATAACATCTATACAAATAAATAAAATTGGAGTGTCTGTTTGTAATATAAAAATAACCGTTTTTTACTAAATGCATATGTATGTACACACGGTATACATACCAAAACAAAATAAAATATTTCAAACAATATTAACTTTTTTATTTAATAAAAGAAAAAAAATTGTTTTCTTATCGGTCACCACGCTCAAAAAGTGTAACTTGAATTAATATCAAAGAAAAAAAGAAATGCTGCATAAATAAAATAAATAAATTACAAAATGCTATGCAATAGCTTTATCGCGGCAGTCCCCGAGTGCCACACGTCGATTTTTATGTCTATGTGTCCGTTTGTTCCCGCTAATCTCGAGAACGGCTGGGCCGATTTTGACGGGACTTTCACTAGCAGATAGCTTATGTAATAAGGAGTAACTTAGGCTACTTTTATACTAGCTGCGCCCACGACTTCGTCCGGGTAGATACTGCAAAATCATAGTTTTTCACGCAGACGAAGTCGCGGGCACAGCTAGTAAATATAAATAATAAAAATAAAGCTAAAGAGTATGTTTGTTTGTTTGTTTGTTTGTTTGCTTGAACGCTCGAATCTCAGGAACAACTGGTTTGATTAGAAAAATTATTTCAGTTTTAGATAGCCCTATTATCGAGGAAGGCATTAGGCTATATTATAACATCACGCTAAGAATAAGAGAGGGTAACATTAGAACCGCGCGAAGCCGGGGCGAGCCGCTAGTCTATACTTATAATAAATCTGTAGAAGTGTAAATTCTGTACATTAAAAATATTGAAAAAATAAATACCAGGGGATGTTATTAGATCGACACCGAACACAAATATGTGATTAGAATTTTTTTTGTCTGTCTGTCTGTCTGTTTGTTCAAGCATCACATAAAAACTACCGGTCCGATTACAATGAAATTTGGTACGATTATACTTTAACCTTTGGCACACAACACTGGGTACTTTTTATCTCGGAAAAATGTGTGTTTGTCTGTGTGTTTGTGCATGCTAATATCAGAAACGGCTTATTCGATTTGCGGTTTTCACTAATATATTGTGGTAAGTTTCACTTAACATTTAGTGTTTGTTTCATGTGAATCGGTTCAGAAATAAAAAAGTAATGCCGATTTAAAGAATCGTATCGAATATTTTTAAGCTATTCTGTATGTTAGTTCTATCTTTTAGGGGGTTTTGTACCTAAAAGGTAAAAACGGATCCTACGGATTACTAACCCTCCGCTGTCTGTCTGTCTGTCCGTCTGTCCGTCTGTCTGTCACCAGGCTGTATCTTATAAATAGTGATAGCTAGAAAGCGAACATATTCACAAATTATGTATTTCTGATACCGCTATAATGTAGACGCTTTAAATTTTCACAGAATTTTTAGGTCTTATGTTGTATTGTAGCTTCCATAATAAAGCTATATAGGTACAAATAAATAAAATTGGAGTGTCTGTTTTGTAATATTAAAATAACCGCTTTTTACTAAACGCATATGTATGTATATACGGTACATATACCAAAACAACATTTTTTACAATTTTTGTCTGTCTGTCTGTCTGTTTGGCGGGGCTAATTTTGGGAACGGCTTGACCGATTTTGACCGGACATTCACTGGCAGATAGCTGATATGATAAGGAGTAACTTAGGCTACTTTTATCTCCATACAACCATGTACATACATAACTACATACAAATACATAGAATTTGAGTGTCCGATTTTGACGGGACTTTCACTGGCAGATAGCTGATGTAATAGGAGTAACTTACGCTACTTTTATACTAGCTGATACTGAACTGCTGAACAATCATTTTTTTTTCTCACGTAGACGAAGTCGCGGGCACAGCTAGTAAATAATAAAAATAGGTGTGCAGGTGCGTGTTACCCGTCCGCGCGCGTCCCCGACGGCCAGGCCGCGGCCGGAGCGCGCGGCGGCCAGCGCGGTGACGGCGGCGGGGCAGGCGTTGTCGCGCCGCTCGAAGGCCGTGTGCATGGTCAGCTTGCCGCGCAGCACCAGGCGCCGCCGCCACCCGCCGCAGTGCCCTTCGCCTTCTGCACAAACCTCACCTCGCTCATTGTTCTGTGACGTACTAGACACAAACGGCCGAACACTCAAACGACACAATGATTTTTAACAACCTTCAAATATAAGCTATCTCTGTATTTTGCACGAAAGAATTGAGTTCCACATAGATTTAAGTGCAGTTTGAGTATTTGACCGTAAGCTGGTTACAAATAATCCTAAACGAAAAAGCTTCTTGATTGAATCTTATTCTCGTACACTATCTACGATTCTCGTACTCGCACCTATTTTGGTACCTATTCAAATATGCTTCCCTCCTGAAAGGCAGTATTGGTTAAGTTTTAATTGCACATGTCGTGGGGCACACAAGACCAGTATATTATATGTCAGTCTCAGAACATGCCATTAAGATCCCGTTTAGTATGGAAAAATGATCTTAAGATCACGGATCAAGGACCGAGATCTGTCTATTGCCGGGCCTAGTATAACTAGCGATGCAGTGCCCAGGCCTAAACAAATTTGTTTTATATTATTTCGCATTAACACATGCTTGTGAAATATATTTTATTTTAAAGAAAAATGGAAAGAAAAATTTGACTTCAGGCGAGACTCGAACTCGCGGCCTACTGGGAATCTAGTCCAGCCGCTCTTCCAATTGAGCTACTGAAGTCCTGCCCGATTTATCAAATCTTTCCTTCACATTTTTTGCATTGCTTTATGGTAGCAGCAGCGCCATCTATTGCCAACTATGCTAGTTAGGCAACCGATATAATAGACTTTGCAGTTTATTGAATATCGTAAAGAAGTCGCTTTTACCCTTAATAATTGTTTTATATTATTTCGCATTAACACATGCTTGTGAAATAAATTTTATTTTAAAGAAAAATGGAAAGAAAAATTTGACTTCAGGCGAGACTCGAACTCGCGGCCTACTGGGGATCACTCAATTGGAAGAGCGGCTGGACTAGATTCCCAGTAGGCCGCGAGTTCGAGTCTCGCCTGAAGTCAAATTTTTCTTTCCATTTTTCTATAAAACTAAACAAATTTCCTAAAAATTTTTGATTCCCTTATGAAAGAATGCACATAAACGTATTTATTTATTGAGTTGACCTATTTATAAGTCATATAGAGATTTCATTCGAGATGTCAGTCGTGAATATTTAATATTAATTTCAACTTCGACGGATTCCCTAGAAAAAGGGTCTTTTAACAGACAGACCCAAGAAAATGATCCTACAAGGGTTATTTTTTTCTTCAGAGGACTGGAACCTATTAAAAGGTTAAAATCATAAAAGTGCCTACCAGAAGAATCAACAGTTGCTGCAGGGTGTGCGGGCGGCGCGGGCGAGTCGGTGGGCGTGGGCACCACGACGAAGGTGTCGGTGAGGCTGGTGTCGGACTTGCTGGTGCGCAGCCCCGCGCCCGCGCCCGCTCCCGCTCCCGCGCCCGCTCCCTCGCCCTCCGCCGCCTGCGCTCCCTCCAGCGACCCCGACTCGCTCGACTCCCCTATACTGCCGCCACCTAATCACACAATTATTATATTACTAGCTATTGCCTGCGGCTTCGGCCGCATGGATGTCGTTTTAGAAATAACTCAGTAGCCTATGTTCTTTCTAAAAGTCAGCTAATATATATATATATATATCTGTACAAAATTTCATTAAAATCGGTTCAGTCGTTTGGACGTGAAAAGGTAACAGACAGACAGACAGAGTTACTTTCGCATTTATAATATTAGTAGGGAAAGGGATATATTTTCTCATTATAATATTAGTGTAGATTATATTAGCAACCCCGGCCTGTTGGCAGATAAAAACGTCATAGATCCATAATTGAAAGTTACATGGTCGATGATTTAAACTAATTTCAAGTATTCGGCCGAATACTTAAAAAAGTTTTTTTTTTTTTCATTGATGATTATTGTCTTACGGTACAACTTGACCCTTCGCAACTCATTTTGTGAAGCTTTTGATAAAAACTCAGTTACTTTTGGTGATATATTACGAAAGATAAAATATAATAAATGGTTGTAATAAATGCTATAAAATAACGGTAATAATAATATGTAAATTACAATTCCGACTGAACAATGTATTAAACACACTTACTTTTACGATATAAAGGATTACCCTTCGACTTGCGTCGGAGGATTACATTCCCTTGTTTCTGCAATTTACTCCTGTGCGTCATAGACTCCTTCTCAGCGTCCATATCTTTGTCATTATCATAATCTTCTTTTGTCTCCTTGCAGGAGTCTATCTCTTCTTTATTTTCTTCTACCGGATATTCTTCATTGTCACTGCAAATGTCTTTTTCGTCTTCCCTGCGCGCTGACTCTTTAGCGCTCGTTTCACATGCATCGGAAAGAGAACTTTCTGATCCTGATTTTGTTAAATTACCTGTAAGAGAAAAAAACAATTTTTTTTTTATTTGATACTTATACAAAACGTTGCTCTTTTTTGTTCAAATATTTTCAGAAGTTAAGTCCGTACAAGCGAACACATAACATATACATAATGTTTGAAATTCATCTTTCCTAACTGTGATTTGGTCTCTAAAAAAGGTATAAAATGAGTTATGATGACATATGAGATCCGAGATGTGAAGATTGAACGGTGATTATTACATAATCAATGTTTAAGGAAAGAAGTATAAAAAGATATTACATAAAGCTAAAGGTATCTTTAGCCAACGATCTAATTAGTTTGGATCGAAGAGGGAAAGTTGGTAGGTACATGTATGGCTGATGTCAAACAAATGTGCTGTAGACTATAGATAGAATAATGAATATTCTCTCCAAAATGTCGAAAAAGCATGTTGTGGCCATCGTGAGGGAAGGTTTATTGAGCATCTGTGGACGTCTTTCGGCTGAAGCGATGACGTGATAATAATCGAATAATAGAAATTTACCTTCATTCTCTTGTGATAAACTCATTTGCTTCACTAACTCCTCCACTCTTTTAATAGCTGCCTCAGTTCGTTCACTGGGCTCAATATCTTCAGTCTTCATTTCACATTCAGGTTTCGCTACTTCTTCAGACTTCAAATCCTCACTATCTTGCATAGACAGTTTATTTTCATCCTTTTCTTTGTCTACTTCCAATGAACTGGAAGGACGCTCTACGTTCATAGATTCTGTACTCTCGGCCTCTTCTTCCAAAGGTTTCGGTACGTAGTCTATTGACCACATCTGTGAACACAAAAAAAGTTTATTTCAAGATTTTCGGGAAAATAAGAACGTAGCCTCATTTTTAAACTCAATGTTACATTTTCTCTTAGCGATAATTTTCGCTTTATAAACTAATAATAATAAAAAGAAAAGCAAATTATGTAGCCTTCACGGATTAATAGCGAATATCACCCACTACCTGAGGAGGCTCTCGCTGGGAAGTCCAATATTTTATATTTTCCAATAATTACCAATATTCCTGTATTCGTCGTTATCACGTCGAGATTTGACTAATAGGATGTACCGCAGGAACCAGTGATGATAGCATTGAACCCTATCGCGAAGCTGGCTGAAGTCCACGAGCCGTTTGCGCTCGCTACACACGTCCAATTAAAGATGCCATATAATCGGTGGGCGTCGAACGACATAGAGACGTACCCGCACGACGCCGTCGCTGGAGCCGGTGATGATGACGTTGAGCGGGTCCCACTCGCGCGTCTGGCTGAAGGCGACGCACAGCACCTGGTGCGAGCGGTCGCGGCCGCCCGCCGCGTCCACGCTGCCCAGCGCCAGCCCGTTGATGGACCACGCGTGCAGCCAGCTGCCGCTGCACGTCGCTATGTCGCCCTACACGACGTACCATAATCATAATTAACCTTACATGAACATTTTTTATGTAATGAAAGTGGCAAAGAAGCATGAAGTTCACATTGATATTAAGTGATGACTACAGCCTATAGACACGTACACAAAGATCAGAGGTCTAAATGCGGATGCGTTACCACTTGTGTTGTTAGGTGTTATGCCTCTGTGCTGGAAATTGCAGGGCCGTACATTACCACCTGACCGGAACACGATAGTGCTGAACACTATCATTTAGCGGCAAGTATATTAGGTAATGTGGCGGTGCCTACGCCCGTGAGCTCCGTCACTGGAGCTCTGCCACCAGTGAATATGACAGAGCATTTGATTACATATTCCCAGTAACATTGTAGCCTTCAATCAAATGCAATATTCGAAACTGTAGTAATAATACCGAACTTAAATTATAATAACAGTGTTGTTTAATTTTATAGTTTACTCCCGTTTATGTGATTCCATTATAAATTTCGCAAGTGCATATATACGCCTTACACTCACAGCCCTACAATAGGTATAAATATAAACCTGTGTTGTAAGTGCCGTTGTTCATACACAACACATACACAAACATCCATACCCAAATATTTAGGCCATACAAATCGTCAACGGTCGTCACAAAACGCTGGACCAAAAAGATACTATAAGGAGATTAGTCGGTAAAAAGAAGGTGAATATAAGATTCATTGACTTATGGCACAGAACCAAAATAAGATAGAAACAAACAATGCCTGTATACATCACAATATGCCCGATAATTTAATTTATAACTCACGGTGAGATCATCAATCGCTAAAGCAGAAACTGGCGGCGGGGGACCCCGTATGTCGGGCAGCAACTGACGCACGAATGTACCGCGTTCGACGTCCCACACGATGACCTGGCCGTCTCTACTGCCGCTCACCACCAAGTTATAGGCGTGACTCGCGGCCAGACACGTCACCGCTTCCTCGTGCCCGTAGAGACAAGTTTTAACTGATAATCGTCGTCGCCTCGCCCAGTATTGCCATACTGTTACCACCTGCAAAATCGTCAAGCTGCAGTTTTCCTGCACTAAACATCCCTTCTCACTTAGAAAACTATGATAAAATCGGCACTTCACATATAATATAGGATATAAAGATACTCTTTTACTCATGTCTGGCGTCCATCACTGTCTACATTCACGCGAGAAGGGATTGTGCTGTATCAAATCGAAAAAACACACCAATCCAAATATTGTTATAAGTAAATGAAAATTAAAACCTCTTTTTAATCAGTAGTAGGAGACGAAAATTCAGAGACATGTCATAATTATAATTTCAATGTAGTGGGGGATATTGTCCTTAAATATTTTATCTTTATATTCTTTCAGTATTCAATACTCACTGTACTGGTACCTGCCGTCACGATTGTCTTGGCTGAAGGACATACACAAGTGACAATTTCCCCACACGCTTGAGCCACAGTTTCGCAGACAAATACTGCCTTGTCGTTATCGTAGTTGCCGATCCTCAGCGAGTGGTCCGCGAATCCCCACGCCACATATTTATTGTAGGAAGGTGGCATTAACACTTTGTTTTGTTCAACAGCAAGTATAGCCTTGTCTGTGTACAGAATTTGTCCCACTGGACCTTTAACTTCTGAAATTTATAAGAAATGTCACATATATTTTTGAGATTTATAACTATATTGAGGAGTTATATCATATGAATGCTTCAAATAAGAACTCGGTAACAGTTCAATATCGAATTCAATAACGCATCTGATAAACCACTCCTTTTAACCTTAGCTGGCGACCCAAAATATAAATATTTTTGAAGCCCACCTTGTTAGCCATTCAGGGTAGTAGCGATAATAGCACTCACAACGTAATTTAAAAATTCCCGCGATTCAATCCAAAACTAAGGCTGGTAGTGCATTGACAACTCCCTGGTGTTGCAATATGTGATGCAAATACATATGTTAATAGGCGACAGTAAGCACCTTTTATCAGGTGGCTTGTCTCTTTTCGTCGTACGCGACCCGAACTTAAGATACGCAGAATGCTATTTTTGTTTATTTTTGTTGAAAATGTCTTAAGACGATATCAGCAAGGTCACTAATAATTATTTGCCATTATGATAAACAATGTCCATTTTTTTTTTTTTGAGTATATACCTTGATTCATGAATACACTAAATTAAGTAAGTATCAAGATTGATTTACCCTTGACAGGTTGCAGAGATGGCCTTAAATTCTCCAGATTATGGAAGAACAACTTCTCTGGCGGCGTAATTCCTTGTGACGGTATTATGTTGTTGGGATCCAAAATCGTGGAACTTCTTTGTGACATCTTTTTGCTCGGATGAGCCTTTTTGAATAGCTGCTTCGGTATTTGGCCAAAATTATTAATGAATCCTATTGTTGCGTTTTTCTTTAGGGGATCATCGATACTAAAAACAGAACAATTCACATGAACTCAATGAAAATAGGTTGAAAAGTGGACCAATTTGATTTAAATAGTTTTTTTTCTGATTTATCTGCATCATTATGTTTGAAGAATAAAAAGCAGGCAGTAAAAATTACTATACATGTCATAGGTTTTGTGTTATTAGTTTACAATATATCAACAACAGAAACGATCTCGTAATAATATCCAAAATTGACCAACTGTCTGTTAGAGACCACATACTTATTTAATGTGATTTTTTTTTTATTTTTTTTTTTCGTTATATTTGTCAACTAAGACTCCAGCGCGACGCGGTGCAGGAGCATGGTTCAAGAGTAAAGCAGAAAATAAAACCGTTAGTCGTCACCATAAATTAACTAGTCAATTTTCTATCAGATTTTAGTCGCAGACGTGTCCTCGACCAATCGGACGTCTGACCGGAGCTAACGAATGTGCACATTCGTCAGCTCCGCCTGGCTGATGCGTCGGACGATTTGTTTTAGCCTGAACTCACTTGTATATATCGACGTTCCCCTCGTAGAACAGGTGGTGGAAGACGTTGCAGGCGTCCACGGCGGGCGCGCCCTGCTGCTTGTACCCGAACACCAGATCGATCCAGTGGTGCAAGCGGTGCGACACGTAGTCCGACTCCAGCGCGGCGCGGTGCAGGCGGATGAACTCGCGTGGATCACCCCGTGCCCACGCCGGCAACACCACGTCGCCTAGCGCCACGCCAGATTGCTTGTTGCCTGGGGGTACCACCATGGTACTAGTTAAAAGTGTAATTTCTTGACAAAAAAAAACATTTTGGTTGTCAGTTCCGCGAATCCTAGACAGAGATATTTTTTGGGTGAAATAAAATAGCGAAAATATCCTATTTAAATTAACACTTAAACCTTGCAATCTCACGACCTAACACGAAATAAACACGGCACTTACAAACAGAAAATAAAAATGAGTACAATTTATAATTTTGCTCCATTCTGAACGTAGTTATAAAGATAAACAACGGTGATTCCAGTAATTGTCACTTACCCAAATCAAAATTATTATAATTGACTAAAAACTCTGGTAGGTAGAAAAATTCCGGTATAAGTTCTTTGACATCAGCCATATTATGCCGTGAAGCGGAGTTCCACCCCTCCTTTATGGAATGAAACATTCTGTAACGAAATAATTAACTTATGAAGGAATATTCTTAAAGTAAATTACATGACTTGTCATTTATTTATTTATTTACCTATCAGCTAAATCGAAGTGACCGCCCTGTAATCTTAGGAAATGTTGCGTAAAGGGCTCCATTCGTACTAAATATGAACAAACTATCATTGCAGACGAATAATGCGTGCCATAATGATACGGCGGTGTCTCTCCATGAGGGTCATCCCATTCCTGTAACACATAAAACATATTAAAAACACTTCAATACAAACAGAAAAATATAAAGTTAAGAAAATGTATCTATCAACCTTATATCGTTTCCTAAATTGTTCCAATCTATCTGGACTTTGTGCTCCCATAGGTTTCATCAGGTCTCGGAAAGTGGCGGGATCATTGAGATCAAGTTCCAGCGAATCATAATCGGCCAGGATCCAAGGAAATACTGGATATTGCATGAGGTCGTTATATGATCGACCCGCAAGGGTATTTAGATGCATCAAATATTGAAAATTTGATATTTCGCCCCTCTAAAACATACAAAAAAAAACAGGAATTAGTAACGAATTAATAAATATGGTTCTGGTAAATCCTGTACTTTAAAGAAAGGAAAAATCTAAAATATCCTATCCCACTGCTAACCCTGTCTAACCGGCGGAATTGAGAGAAAATAAAGGTGGGCGCGAACGAACAACCAGAATAACTTTTTTATCGTTCTTCGTCACGCTTCCAAGACCGTTGATTGCCAGGCAGGCCAGAATTAATAATACTAATCGAAGTAGCATCCAAGATTACCCGTATTTGCCCTTAGAATTAAATGTTTATAGAATAAAAAACATTATAATTTTAACTATGAATGCTCTGTCCAGACTTTGCCTGGTTAAGTCGAAAGATACGGAGGTCGATTTCGGTTCAACCGCTGCAACGTTCGGTGTTACGTATAATTTTTGATTTTGATTTAAAAATTTATACGAAAACCTGTCATCTGAAGCACGGAAAAGCGCATTTTTTGATTTGCCACTAGCGGTCACCAATCACACACCCGACCGCGCCCGTATCGCTTAACCGAAAAGATCGCTTCCGATCTCCACCAGCCGGGGCCATGCGCGCTTCGGGCAGTTATAGTTCGAATAAATGATTAAAGAACATAAGATAAGGTTAATTTTAGATTACGAATAAAAAGAAATCGCTAATAAAACAGAAGCGTATAAAAGGCATGATGTACGCAGTACGCACCAGCCATCGCTGCGTGACGGAGGTGTCCCCGATAAGCGTGGCGAGCAGGCCGGCGGGCTGCTCCACGGCCACGCCGCGCCGTTGCCCCGCCACCGAGCCCGCCGCGCTGTCCGCCATGCCCGTCGCCAGCGCCGTGAACCGGCTGTACACCTGCACAGTGCACACATCACGCTTATCAAAAATATAAACGACAACATTACGAGTGGCGAACCTTTTCGTAACGTGCCATTACTTTCTTAAGTAATTTACAATGAGAAAATCATACGTGCGTCGTCATAAAATTTGCACATCATGATTATTCGGAAAAAATAACAAAAAAATATTACTTATAATAACTGTAACTTCATTTTAAAGAGGTGCTTTCAATAATAGGTACATGTAATTCAAATTAAAGTAACAAGTGCAATAATAATATATTTAACACAATAATACACACTTCTAGCTGAAAGTTATGCCTGAGATCATATCCGACAGTACACTGAAGATTTAAAACAGAATTATTTATATTTATTGTCAGAAAAAAATGTTTCTGAAAAATGAGCGACTATTACTGACAAACTGACTGCTTGTGCACACATCAAACTAAAAAGACTCATCTATAAACAAAAAACTGTTATGTAACTAAACACGTCATTACCTTATTTCGAACCTTTCGTGGAAAAGCAAGCAAGTAATTTCGACCATCGCTAGAGAATACTTCCAAAGCAATTGGTTGTAGTAAATATCTTCTTTTGTGGACTTCTCTGTTAAAGAAAAAAATATTATTATGTAACAAGTATATTAGTCGAATACGAATTAAACCTAGTTAAGTTTGTCTACTTTTTACTCTTTACCTTATATCTTCATATAAAAATTTAGAGCATTGTCTTTGATTGCTTCTTTGGATGCCTTGACTCGGAAGTATAGGTTCGTAATCATCGGGACAACTATCTAAATCTCTGATCTCTCTATTCTTTAGCAGCGTGAACCCGTCTATGACATAACAATGTTCCCGACCGAATAATAACAACCCTTCCGTCGTATCCAATCCTTGAATCCGAGCGCACCGAAACATGTGCGAAATCTGCAAAATTTTAGTTAGGTTTTTTACCGTTTTTGACCAATGATGCTTGAAAAATGCATTCATGCAGTTCACGTGGATCGTAAGTGAGTCGTCACTCTCGACATCTACACAGAAACCGAACCTCATAAAGCATATACGTTGCTGAGGTTTAAATTGGTTTGCCGCTGTAATAGTTATTACGGGGCCAGGTTTGGATACTAACCACAAAAAATGGCTGGCATTTTGCAGGAAAGTGTACACATCAAATGTATTTGTGTACTTATCAATATAGTTGGTATATAAGTAAGTACCTAGGATATCATGAATCCATTACCAGATACAGTGTGTAATGTATATATTGTAAGATAAAACAAACATACCTTTTCATGGTGCTCTAGTAATCTGAGAAGTGTTTGATTATCCGGTGGTGGAGTTTGTTGTTCATCCTCGTCTTCATTGTCAGGACCATCTTCATTAGCTAAAATTAAATTTCATCCTCATGAATTCTTTGATTTTTAATTTATTTTTAACTTTCAAATAGCATTACAGCGGCCGTATGACCGTAATGACCTCTTATTGCCAACATAAACTGAATCGCTAATACTGTTTCGTTTCTTGATACGCACTGTCGTATTAATAAAAGAAAATTTTGTCACTCTCTGTATAGAATCGCTAAAAGACGTCACTGTACGTTCCACAATCCAGTACAGTACATGCAAAAATTAAATGCGTCCATGAAGTTTGTTACAAGTCGCTATGAAGGAGGCGGTCGGTTATGGTGTAGAAAAGATACGCGAGGAGAAAAATGTGGCAGTAGTCCGCTTTCAACAGGCCAATGTCGTGGGTACTTTAAAATAAAGTTAGTTGTTAATTAGACCAACGCGTTTCATTACACTACAGCCAACATTTAATCTCTTTTTTCTGCGAATTGTCTGCGTGGTCGTCACGAGCTACGAGATTCACGCAAAAATGTATGATGACAACTTCACTCGATGGCTTTAATTTTGCTTGTACTTTTCTTGTTCTTGCAGATACATTTAAATAATATCTTACCCTCGGATGACTGATTGGTACCGCGACTAACGACTCCGCTACTGACTAGATCCGAAGGCGAACCCTCTTCATTTGTGATTTCCAATGATGTTTCTTTAGTACTGTAAAAGGCCATTAATTAAAAAAGTTGTTTACAATCCTTTCGATTACCAAACCTATGGATCAACGGACGATATCATACCTAGGAATTTCTTCTTCGTAAGATTGTAGATCTGTGCTTTCTAAGCCATCTGTTTCCCCTAAATTGCTGCCTGCAGTTCTCCATTGCTGGTACACCCTGTAATATTCCTTGCTGTCTCGACTCTGAGCCACTTTGTACTTCAGTTGTTTCTAGAAAAAAAAAAGTATTCTTTCATCTTAATTTCTTGCTTTCCAGTAATATACTTTTTTATTCTGTTTCAATCGTAACTCGTGTGAAGGTGGCTGTATGAGTGCTTAGGCGCACTGACTGTGGCATTGCAGATCTAGCTTATGGGTCTCTTACTCTTAAGGTGATAAATATGTATGTCAAACTCACGTATCGCGGGCTGAGGTCGTCGGCGTGATCGAGGTGCGGTCGGTACGGGTAATGCGTGTAGAAGGCGTGGTTCCTTCGCAGCTGTTTCCGCATGCGGCAGGGGCCCTCGGTAACGTGCAGGGCCCACTTGTCGAGCGGCGAGGCGCGCGGGGGCCCCCACAGGCCGCGCTCGCGAGTCAGCTCGCGCCAGGCCTGCGTCCACTCGGCCTGCACGTAGCGTGTCGTGTGTGCCGCTGTATTGCACGCGGTCGTCAGTGCCCCGCACCACGTTTGCCTGTACGGATAATCACGATATATGAGCCAATTCTGTTCACCCGTTCGTGTTTGAATTTTATGATGCCAAAGATATTATAAGAAATATACGACTGCAGTGTTCCCTTCAAACCATAAGAGGGTTTTTAGCAAGTGTGGCAATGAATGTTCGCCGAGCACATTTTTCACACCTTAATTAGAGGATCGCGGGTTCAATCCCCGCACCAGGAGAAATATTTGTACGGCTTTCAGATATTTGTTTCGGGTTTTGGTGTTAGTTGTCTGTATGTTACAAGGGAACTCACATAAAAGTTTATACTAGCTAGATTTAGTCTTATGTTCTCTATCTCCACCTGTGATCACACAACTCACCTCACTAATTGGACATGATCTTGCATGTAAGCCATGGCATGGTCCCGCGGTGGATGCGGTCTCTGTTTAGCGGAATCCTCTTTCTTCACCTTGGTTCTGGACGCTAATCGTGTTAAACCGCCCGTCACTTTTTGTATCTTCGATTGAATTTGATTATGGAGCTCCCATGGAACCCGATATACCGCCTTAAATTAATAAATATAGTTAAAAAAAAACTGAGCGCCTTATTCTTATATATAACTAAGTAAGTTCAAACATTAAACTAAAACATTTTTTTACATTCATAAATTACCAATCATCGACTTGACTGAAAACTATCACCAATTAAGAACATTCAGACTTCAATATATTACCTTTCGTTCTGTATCAATGTAGTTCATCCAGAGTTTGTGCGCGTTTTCATGTAATTGCTCTCTAACGGTTGTCAAATCTGGTGCACGCGCATTGGCCGCGGGCAACGCAAGGGTCATTTTGAATACCTCTTCGATGGCGGGTTTTTTACATGCGTATAGTTCCTCCCAAACTCGTCTAGCTGCACCCGCCATTAAGTTACGACCTACAACAACGAATAACTAGAGTTAAATAAACATTTAATTATTACCTTCTTAATCATAAACATTAGCTTTGTGTGTTGCTGAACACTCTTGTCTCTTGCAATCATAACACCTTAAGCCTCAGGAATGGTAACGCATCTGCATTTTGACCTTGGTCTTTGTGTGGGTGTCTATAGGCTGCATGTAATCACTTAACATCAATGTGAACTGCAGGCTTGTTTACCACTTTCATTCCAAAAAAAATTAAAACAAAGAGTCTGAGCAATGATACGTGAGATGCAGAAATAGCTGGAAGGACAAATTATAATCAGGATCAATCGTTACTGGCTTGTTACATAAAAATGTGTTTCCATTAGTTTACCTTGGTGTGTAGTAAGTTTATCGTCTCTCGACTCCAAATCGCCACTAGGATTCACATGCCACATCGTTCTCATGTGCGAATCAAGAGCTATCTTCATGTTGGCACTTAATTGAAGCAAACAGTATGTCAAGCATCCGATGAACTCCAACTCGTGGTTACCCGCTCCGAATATCAACAGCCTAGAACACAAAAACATTATTAAAAAAATAATAAGTCTCATTTTGCCGCGGTATTTGAATACAATTTAATGCATCAATACGAAATAATCCGTTATTTATCCCACTTAGACAAGGAGCGGCAGATAATTAACTATTGAATCCTGCAACCTTTTTTAGATCTATACACTGTAATAACTGCAATGACAAGAACTTTTTTTTTCAACTATTGTCAAAATTGCTATATTATTCTAATTGTTTTTATATTATTTCGCATTAAGACATGCTTGTGAAATATATTTTTATTTTTAAAGAAAAATGGAAAGAAAAATTTGACTTCAGGCGAGGCTCGAACTAATATATATATTTCACAAGCATGACATGTGTTAATGCGAAATAATATAAAAACAATTATTAAGGGTAAAAGCGACTTCTTTACGATATTCAATAAACTGAAAAGTCTATTAAATCGGTTGCCTAACTAGCATAGTTGGTAATAGATGGCGCTACTGCTACCATAAAGCAATGCAATAGATGTGAAGGAAAGATTTGACAAATCGGGCAGGGCTTCAGTAGCTCAATTGGAAGAGCGGCTGGACTAGATTCCCAGTAGGTCGCGAGTTCGAGCCTCGCCTGAAGTCAAATTTTTCTTTCCATTTTTCTTTAAAAATAAAAAAATATTATTCTAGGCAATATTTATCAACAGAATTTTTGCCGTATGTATTTGCACGAATCCACGATTTTGATTACTAGCTTTTACGGCGACTTCGAACGCGCATTTTCATTTCTTAGTGTTACCTTTTTTTTTTTATTCTCCGTTTAAAGAGCTTGGTCAAAGACCATGACGCTCTATTAGTGTTACCTTATACTCCCAAGGAATTTCTTACATGCTAAAGTTCTGCTAGCTACGAAGTTTCGGCGGTGCTTTGTCCTATCAGTCACTCAGTGATGGGTGCGTTTTATATAGTTATATAAATTAATGCAATACAAGTGACTTTTAAAAGATGAAGCGATAAGATGCCAAAATAGTCTGTTGTAAGAAAAATTGTCTAGATAATGAAGTAAACAGCGGAAGTAATTAAATGAAGTAAACAGCGGTTACGGTATCATATACTCGTACCTATTTGTAGTAAGTTTGTGCAACGCTTCAAGTACTGACATCTGATCAGCAATTGAGTCTGTAGGTCGTGATAGTAAGAAAAGTATAGTCCTGTTCAAACAATGGTGAAGTCCTTCTAAGGATATTACTGACGACTTTTTCTTGGCTTGTGTCACCAGTTTCACTATGAAATCAAACACCTGTGAGGACAGAAGAAACATTGAAGGAGTTAGATGAATGAAAGGACAAAAGTGTAATTTATTCAATGATGTAAGTACCAATATATTTTTATTATCTTAATATAATGTTAATATGATGGTAGCAATTACTATTTAATCATTACCTCATGGGGATCTCTTGATAGCTGTCCTTGCCACAACTTGTCGACCAGCCTTGCGGCTAAGTAACATACATTGGAAATGTTCGACTCTGAACCGAACAATTCTGTATTCAACAAGTTCTCCATTACAGTCGTCAACACTTCCGTCTGGTATTCAATCTGTTGTTGACTCGTAGAGTTAGCTGGAGACGCGTCCAACACTAAGTCGATAACCTGACAATAGTGAAATAATTATTAAACAATATTGCCAAACACAAACATTAGATGACGCATTAGTAAGTTGACATAGTGTACTACGGTTGCTCTGTTCGTTTTAGAAAAGGGTTGATCGGAAATATGCATAGTGAAATATATATTCGTATTTTTTTATTACGAATATATATTTCACTATGCAATGACATACACAAATAATAAAACGCATCCCGTATACACCGGTTAGTATACAAAAGAATATAAAAACATCATGCTTATGCATTTTTATCAAAGCATCAATTTTCGTTTTCAATAATCATCAGTGTAAGCTCTTACATCAAGATGAAGGACGTGGTTTTACAATATGTTTTGAAATAAGCCGATTATTATATAAAAAATGTATTTCCGCCATTCCGAGATTAGTTTACATTATCCAAATACAGCATACAAATATTTGGAATTCATCTACAAACTACCAAGCACATGTTTTAGTTACAACAAACACAAGATGGTTCATGAAAGCATTAGTAGATATGGTGGTATAAAGTTATATAATTACATTGAAGTGTTAAATATATTTAAAAAAAACGAAAGACCGCATATTTACACAATAAAATAACGATCTTGGAGTAGAGCAGGGACTACATGGCGTACAAAACATTGACGGCGGCACTGTGTCAGTGGCGGGCGCGGCGTTCTAGAACCAACGGTCATCGCCTTAAAGCTTACTGGTCGAAGTGGACACAAAACTATGACTAAATTTTATAAACAATATCACTACAGCCAATTTATCACTATTCTTTCTATAATTATCTTCATGTCTACTAAGGATAGGATGGCTCGAAATTTTAACATCACGCTAATATGATTAGAAGAAGGTAGGTAACATTGCAACCGCACGAACCGGGCAGACCGCTAGTCTAACATAAACAAAAAGTTTTGCTTTGTTCTTTTGATATTATGAGCATTTTTGTGTCCACCTTCAACTCGACAAAGCTTCGTGAACGTCGCTCACTGGCAGTATGTTAGTTACGCAATTATTCTTTTTTTCAACTGTAAAATGTCGTTATATTTTAAAACTATTTTATTATAAATAAAAATAATGCTGTTATCTTACATCTAAAAATACTTTATAATAATATATTAAATTAAATCGGCGGGAGTGTATTGCGGTGTGACATTATTGTTTTTAAGGGAGCTATTGTATTTATCTAACTTTTAAAAGGCTACTATTTGGAGCCTTGTGTAGCTGCAGTTGAGATAGTACAGTAGATAATAGTCCACTAATTTGAAAAAATGGAGAACAATTTTAAATTACACATCGTCTTTTCTTGCGGAAAAACTGTACCTTAAGTTTGGAAGTAAAAAATATGAAAATAAGATGAGTATTAACATATTTTAAGATTAATTTGCAAATACTTGTTCCGTATCATAACCTATAATAATAAATTGACAACCATTTTCTACAAAAAATCCTCTACTAGTTTTTTTGAAAGGAGATGTTGTGAACTCGGCTCTGGTTCGAACACATCCTCAAAAAATGGATAAATTAAAGAAGAATCCGAAAAAAATACAATTAATTTATTCAAGAATATATTTAAGAGTTACAACCACATTTAATTCAAACGATTTTATTAACTATGTTCAACATGGCGGCGATACAGCCGACGCATGGGATCGTATTTAGAAAATATTACTTTTTTCTCCAAGTACTATATAATAAATATATAATCAAAAAACAATTTAAAAAATGAAAATGTCAAAATGACATTACCCACCATATTCGCCATGTTGGTTTTGAGTTGCAATTCTAACTGTGAATAACGTTTCGTAACTGCAAACAAAGCTAAAGAAGTGAAAATATGCAGTAAAAAACGTTTTTATATTGATTTTGCCTGTTTTATGTACATATTGGGTGTGTGGCCGGTGGTCCATACATTTTTGCAACATCTCCTTTAAAAAATAACAAATGGAATTCTTAGTTATGATTAATTTACAAACAGCCGGCAAAAGTATCATTAGTTGAACATAATAATTTGTTTTAAAGGTTTATTTTTTTAAATACTTTCTTTTTGTCGATAAAGTGCAATATTGCGTCAGTCAGATTATATTTGAGTTAGAAATTACTATTTTTAATCCACGCAGAACACAATATTACATTCAATTGTAGCATATTGCTAGAGCTATGGACGCACGGTGATACTCTTTTTGCCAAGCCAATTTTAACACAAACCAAAAACACAAAAAAAAATCTATTAATTTTTAAAATAAAGCACAATGGCAATAACAGAATGAAAAATATTAGGTAGAGTACATGTACGGTGCAACCGTATATTTGTTAATTCAGCAATTTTAGCACAAACGCGCGGTTCGATTCGCTATAAAAATGGAGTTCGTGATTGACAAGACAGCCGCGCGTGCTTTATCTTGATGATAAAATATATTTTACTCGTACCCGAATGTTTTCTGCAACTTTGACGCATTTAAAGACGCTTTAAGGCTTATGTCTCATAGAAAAAATACAAAAGAACAAAAAAAAAATTAAGAGTTCTTATTTTATGTATTCTAAAATGGTGTCACTGATTTGGAGTACAATTATCGGCTTGGACGTTGAACGCTGACCTCCACCTGCATAGTAGTAGATCATTGGGTCTCTTTTGTGCTTTGAAATAAGAACCGAAGGCGGAGGAATCATTGATACAGTTATTGCCTGCCCATCGATCCATCCCGCAATACATCATAACCGTCAGTGTTTTTTTTTTGTTCTCGCCGAATGTGTATTCGATTGATGTGATGAGATTTTTATTTTGTAATTATGTTATGTAACTCTGTCGTCAACGCTCAACCCATGCCGATAACGACAGTGAATATGGTATCGTTTCTCGGTTGTTTGATTATAGTATCAAAATCAAGTATATTGAATACATACGGGAGCGGCTTTCGCGGTGACGCTAAGCGGGAGGGAATCCAGCACAATGACTCGCAGGAAATCCATAACGGCCTGGCGGACGGGGTGCTGGGTGAGGCCGCCCCCCGTCGCACCCACGGTGGTTGAACCTCCCAACACTACCACTTCTTCGGACCGCGGAGTAGATGCGCCAGAACTTTCGCCACTTTCGCATGTTGCTGTTGTTGAATTAACATTTGTGATATGTATGATAAAGAAGTGAAGATAATAAGAATAAGTCAAATAATAGAGACAATATGACAAAGACGTAACTTTGTAACGATTTTATTCCTCGAAGGCAAACGCATGCATTCAAGCATACATGCATACACTCATGATCCGCCAGTTACGTTTGGTCCCAAACTTGCAAGTCTATTGACATCTACCCGCATAATACCTCTGAAGATGACATTAGGCAACGAACAAACAATGGAAATACCCCAAAAGCACTTACTCCCCAATTCGGGGGTCGAACCCGAATCGACAGTCTACATCAAATCGAATACCTTCTACAATATGACATCAACTAGACTAATCACAAAATCATATTGAATAATATGGTGCAATATTCACAATATTCATGAAATGAAAATCTACTTACGCATATAAATATCATCTGTTGAATTTGGTGGAAAGAGAGTTGACGCCAAAGCTGTTAAAACTTCGGCTGTCATCATTATTGGAACGAAATCCGGCAAAGTATTGTAGAGCGAAAAAAGAACCTGCAAACAAAATATTTTTTTTTAGTATAGATTTTCGGAATTTATATGAAACAAATAAGTAAATTAACAAGCTTTTTCCTGTGATTTTACACACATGGCTTAAAGTTTGCCTGACTCAGACTGATAGACTGCCCGATAGAGATGTTCGCACGGCTGCGGTGTATGAAGAATACAGCGGCTTCGGGGTGAAATGAGATGCGTTCCTAGGTAAACTAGGGAGGGTTAATACACATCTGCATCTCTGGGTAGAGCGTAATGCGTTGTTTCGTACGCCGGGCAGGTTTCGTACACACATGCACCACGGCAGCCTTGAGACGCGGCGGGACACACACTGCACACTACACACCTGCACCACGGCCACGGGATGGTCGGCGAGCCAGGCGGGCAGCGCGGCGGGGTCGGCGTGGGCCAGCGAGCGCACGGCGCCCAGCAGCGCCACGGCGGCCTCGGGGCACAGCGTGATGCGCGCGGCCACGGCGGCGGGCGACTGCCGCGCCGGCGCCGCCGCGCCCCACGCCGCCGCCCACACCCGCTCCACGGACACCGCGCGCTCCGAGCACACGTATCTACGATTAAAAAGAACTCTTCACATTATTTTTAAAATGTACAATCTAGAACACGTTATAAGCCATTCATAAAGTCGTCGTTATCTGTAGAAAGTAACAAAAGTAAAACTCCCATGGGAGTATTCCCGTTGTAAATGATGAGTAAACAGACGGATCGTGAGAAAGACCACTTGGCAATCCGCGTTATGACCAGCGCTCTAAGTTTTCCGGAGAGAAGAGTGTGAAATGAGTGGCCATCAAGAATCGGGAATCAGTGAGACGCACTGAAAGCTACCTTTTCAGTGCGTTTTTTTTGCCACTTTGATTCTGACAACTTTGAAACATACTTTCTACTTTTCCGATAAAAGCATTTTTTCTGGAGTGACCATTTAATTTTTAGTAACTAGCAATTTTTTTTATGTCAAAAGATAAACAAACGATCATGTCTATCAATATTTGCAACACCATGGGAGTTACTGGACTGTTTGAGGCCATTTTTGAAGAACCCCATATTTTAGCACCAACTTCCCTCTGAAGTTGGAATGAGGTGATTCCAATTTGTTACACAATTTACACGTTCTCGGCATAAACTAACGCAAAAACCGCAAAGTTTAGCTCTACCCAGGAGTACACGATAAAACGTATTACGCGCGATTTTTAAACACCTTAATTCGTTTTTTTTAATTATTTTCAGTCCATATCTTTGTAGGCCGATACAAAACATTATTTCTAGTCAAAAATTGTATTCTCCTGAACTATTGACCGAGTCGCAATATGAGTTTTTATTGAAAATTTATGAAAAATCACATACCGCATTGGCTGTCCAAGTGTCAAACCAAACAACAAATAGTATAGCTCTGGAATTTGTAAGTGGAACAACGTCAACCTGAAATAAAATAAAATACTAAATTTAAGGAATAATTCTAAAAATATGATTTTGGCATTTATTTAAATATTGAGGAGCAATTCTTTAGCACAGTTAGTAATTGTTCCAAGCTTCAGCCCCAGGAGACGAAACATTTTTTAATAACACTTTAGTAATGATACTGACCAGGCAAGTAGCGTGAAGCCGGAGGTGTACAATAGTCGCATGTGTAGATGAGAATGCGACTGTACTGTAGCGGTCAATACTACGCCAGCTTGTTGCGTGGTGGCTACCATCTCTGTATGTCTCAACCAGCCACCATTACCCACTCCTTCCCGAAACCTAAATAAGATCAACAGTATTTTATTATAAGTAGGAAATAAATATATTATAAGCACAATATTTCACTCAAAGATGTTGCGAGCTCGGCTCTGGTTCGTACATGTCCTCAAAAAATGGGTAAATTAAAGAAGAAGCCGAAGATTTTTTTTTTTTTAATGTAATGGAAGTGGAAAACAAGCATGCAGTTGATGTTAAGTGATAACTGCAGCCTATAAACACCCACACAAAGACCAAGGTAAAAATGCAGATGCGTTACCACTCCTGAGGCCTAAGGTGTTATGCCTCTGTGCCAGAAATTACAGGGCCGTACATTACCACCTGACCGGAACACGATAGTGCTGAACACTACCATTTAGCGGCAAGTATATTAGGTAATTCGGTGGTCGAGCTCTGTCACTGGAGCTCTACCACCAGTAAAAATTATTACATTTAATTTATTCAAGAATATTTTTTAGAGTTACAACCACATTTAATTCAAACGATTTTATTATTTTCAACCATGTTCAACATGGCGGCGATACAGCCGACGTTTGGGATAGTACCTATGTAAATAAAACAAAACTAATGCTATCTATATCTTACTAGTGCATCACATATTATCAAAAAAAAAAAACGATGTATCAAATCGATCAATTTAAAGAAGTTCCGATGATTTTTTAAAATTGGAAATCGATTAATCTAGTATTAACACATAAAATCGATTTCGATAGTATTTAGAAAATATTACTTTTTTCTCCAAGTACAATATAATCAAAAAAACAATTTAAAAAATGAAAATGTCAAAATGACATGGCCCGCCATATTCGCCATGTTGGTTTTAAGCAATTCTAACTGCAAATAAAGCTAAATAGGTGAAAATATGCAGTAAAAAAACGTTTTTATATTGATTTTGCCTGTTAATGATATTGTGTACAATACATGGCCGGCGGTCCATACATTTTTGCAACATCTCCTTTCAAATAGTTATCCTATTTTGATAGTGGTAGTAGTGTCAGGTTATCTGTTTTGCAGTGACTAAAAAGATCAGTCAGTAGCGTGAATATCCCACTAATTCACAGAATTTCGACATCTTGCCACTTCTACTGACAAAGTGGTAAAAGGCAAATAGTACATTACAAAAATTAAGCTCACCTTTGCATTATTGCTGATTGCTGACCCTGACCTGAGCATAAAATGACTAGAATTCTCAGTGCCCAAAGCACTGTCGTCGAGTGAACGTTTTCCTGCATGAAACTAAGAAGCCAATCCATTCCCAAAACCCGCGATATTTCTTCACATACAATCGTGTTCACCAAATTTCGCGTCGTGAATAACAGACCATGTAAAACGCTGAAGCATTTATTTCTCAACACAATGACATCTCCATCACCATTGTCGAACTCCCCATCTTTTATATTTATTCCTTGTTCAGTCTGCGATGGGAGGGGTAATGTGTATGCTAAAAATTGACCTAAACAGAGGAGATCACTTGGTCTCGGTTGGCCGCCTAACAAAGCAGCCAGGAGGTGTATCAAAACATTTTTTGTGCTCACAACTTTAACGTCATTGACTATATAAAGTAGTTTGGGAACAAGTTGCAGCTCCCTCATTGTGCGTAAGTTGTGCGTTCTATGCGCTGTCTCCGTAGCTAATTCCAGTAAATGTTCTAGAAGAGATTTTATAAGGCCACCGGGAGCGCCGAGCCAAACCTCCAGTTCGCAGATGAGATCCTGAAAAATTTCATAATACAATGTACTTTGGTGCATCTCGAAATATCGCGAATGTTGAATAATTTATTACAAACCTGAAAGGCAGTGAGATTTGGTATTGATGAAGTTTCTTTTTGACTGTCCACAGTTCCAACTAGACCGAATATCAAGTGTAATATGTGTGAATTCAGCAACTGCTTTTTCCTTTTCAACAACATCGCTAACGTCTGATATCCCTTACGTCTATCCATCTCCGCTTGTGCTGCTTTATTCGATCTTACTACGCACACGAGAGCCTTCACTCCGGCATATAAACATTCAACATCTTGAGCCATAGCAATTAATCCCAATAATACTGAACATCCTCCAACTGTATCAATCTAAAATATAAAATACACACAATTACTGAATTATTACTTTTAAAAACTGATGATATTTTAAGACAGTATTAGAAATCTTACCATTATTGCAGCCGGTTTTGGACAAAATACTCGCACTCCTAAATAGCCAACAACAGTGCCACCCAAGCATCTCGCAGGTCCCATTAGGTGCCCGGCAGAGTTGTGCAATATCCTTATAGGAGTTGCGTTTTCGTGTGAAGACATTCCTAATTGCTTCGCAATCGCTTTATTGTCGTTTTTACTGTATACTTTACGTATTTTTGCGAGAGTCAATTGCGACATGGCACGAGCATTTATTCCAAATACAACTTTCTCTTCAGCGACCAAAGGCGTCATCGGTTCTTGACTGGGACCCGGTGGAAGAGCAGCTTGGAGTGTGCCGACATAGTGTGGACCTAACTGATAGATTACAGATACGGTCTGGGCCGGCAGAACCTGAAAATTCACAAAGTAACTTGTTTTTATTAATTAACATTAACTAGTGATTTGTTGGTTAACCGATATCAAAAAAAGAAAGAGGTTCTCAATTCGTCCGAATCTTTTTTTTTAACATACAAGTAATGACATTTTATCCTCTTGTATTCAAATATGATAAACCATTTTCTACATTATGCATCAGTGTGTAAGGATGAGTAGATTCCATGATTACCCACTACACCAAATTGTAAGTTACCAAGTTCCTACATTTAAACAAAAAAATATTTGAAATTTAAGCATCTATACTAATATTATAAAGCTGAAGAGTTTGTTTGTTTGCTTGAACGCGCTAATCTCAGGAACTTCTAGTCCGAGTGCTATAATTACAATCTAGATGTTGATGTTATTTAGATATTAAACACCAAATTTTCACTGGTGGTAGAGTTCCTGTGTAAAGACTCAAGGGCGTAGGTACCACCACATCACCTAATCTATCTTCCGCCAAATGGTAGTGTTCAGCACTCTCGTGTTCCAGTTAGATGGTAATGTATGGCCCCGTAATAACTATCACAGAGATATAACAGCTGAGATCTCAGGAGTGGCAAGTGTGGCAACACATCTGCATTTTGACCTCTGGTTTTTATGTAGATGTCTATAGGCTGCAGTTATCACTTAATGTCCATGTGAACTATAAGGCTAGTTTGCCACCTTCGTTTCATAAAAAAATGTAATCCACGATGAAGTCGATGAATGCATTGTACTTACGTCCTCCAGCAGCAGCGCGGGCCCCTGGCGCCACAGCAGGCGCGAGTAGCGGCGCCACTGCGGCGGGGTGCCCAGCACGCAGTACACGCTGGACACATTGTACTTACGTCCTCCAGCAGCAGCGCGGGCCCCTGGCGCCACAGCAGGCGCGAGTAGCGGCGCCACTGCGGCGGGGTGCCCAGCACGCAGTACACGCTGGACACATTGTACTTACGTCCTCCAGCAGCAGCGCGGGCCCCTGGCGCCACAGCAGGCGCGAGTAGCGGCGCCACTGCGGCGGGGTGCCCAGCACGCAGTACACGCTGGACACATTGTACTTACGTCCTCCAGCAGCAGCGCGGGCCCCTGGCGCCACAGCAGGCGCGAGTAGCGGCGCCACTGCGGCGGGGTGCCCAGCACGCAGTACACGCTGGACGCGCCCGACAGCGTGGCCGCGCCGCCGCCCGGGTTCGCGCTGACGTAGTGCAGCTTGCCCGAGTGCATGTGTTGGCCTGCGGACACATTAAAGCCGTTTTCTAAACATAATTCAACCGAAACGAAAACATGGAGGAAATGAAGTGGAGCCGTCAAACTAGTACAGCAAACCGAACTCGTGGAGGCCACGTTACTTTTGTGGCGGCCTACAACTCAAGGACTTATGTCAGAGAAAATGAGGAGTGAGACAGACGGTTTATTCTCGCTACCGCTCTTGGTTTGACATCGAGCATTTAGAAAGCCAGCTAATACAATTATTTGGCTCACGCCTTGCTTCACGTGCTCGCCTTGATTTGTCTCGGCGTTACTCGCTCTTAGGTACGGCGCGGTATCGGTACACATTCGCTTCGCTTTCTACGATCGTTGCCTTACTGTATGAAGTATTATTATAACAAGAGCTCACCATCGAGATACAGTGAGAAGGAAGAGTTCTTGAGTACAGCACGGTTGAACACCAGCGCGAGATGGTGCCATTGACCCTCATGTTGTAAGTCGGGGCACCACACGCGCGCCCCGCACTCTCCCGAACCCTCTGGCTCCCATTCACCGACGTCTGACAATTGAGAATGTGAAAGCCAAGTTTATAGGTCAAATACATATTCTTAGGGTTCCGTAGTCTACAAGGAACCCTCCTTATAGTTTCGCGATGTCTGTCCGCAGCTATGCGACATTTGGGACGAATATATTAGCTATGCGGAGAAAGTCGTGCAATATTTTTAATAAAATTGTACCTACACGTTAAATGGAAATGTATATAAAAAATATTGCAAGGTTCAGAAGACAATTTTTCCATTAAATTTAAAGCTAAATATTTCAAACACGTTTCCTCCTCGAATCCTCGTTTGTGAAATATTTCGCCTTTAAAGTGCAAATTTTAGTAGATATAATAGTGTAGATACCATCTGAACGATGGTATTTGGACATATGGAAAAAATCACGGTAATAGTATCATAATATAACGAATTTAAGAAGAAAACTATAACTATTTACGGCTAAATAAACTCAACTACTACTCAACTAATAAAGTTGATCAACTTAAAGAATGTACAACAAAAGAGGTGAGATTTGAACCTGCAATCACTGAATCGCTCCACCTACTAAGCTACCAAAGTAGCTACGGTAGTTAGAGGAGATCCGAAGTCAATATTTTCTTTTCATTTTTGTTTCATCTGTAATATATTTCATTCGCATCTGTTATTGCGAAAAATACAATAAAATCTAACATTTTTGCTTATGATGTTCCAGACTCGAAAACCGAAGGAAGAATTAGTTGGAACAAAAATTATCAACTAAAATCACGAAGCATTCATAAACGTACATTAGATACGTTTTATCTATAGAATGCTGTCTTTGTCAGTTGCATTGTCAAATGTGCAGGATAGAAAAAGTTAAAATACGTTTATGAATAAGGGGGTAATAATATAATGGCTACAGCCACAGAAATTACATTAAGCAGTTAATATAAGCGACATACAAGAAGGGCACTACTTTAAACATTTTAGAATACTCACTATGTGGCACCAAAGTTTCTTGCGTAGACACGATAATGGCCTTGTCCCGAGCGGACAGCACCACAGTCAAACAGACCAGATGTTCGTCGCGGGTGTTATTGATATTCCTCACGAGTGTAAGCAAACGGACACAATGCGGATCTGTGCGTGGATCTGAATACTTCTCTACACATATCCAAGTCGAATAAGTTAGACCAGTCTGTGGTGGGAATACTCTATCTCCTGTAAAACATAATAAACCTTTGATAGTGATTGTTACCTCAATCCAATCATTCAAAAGTCTGTGCTCGAATATTTAAAGCATAATCTTCAAATACATTAAAAGTGATCTATAAATAGATTTACCTGATCCAATTCCACCTAACGTGGCATTATCTTGAGTCCCAAGCGCATTCAAGTTAGCCGATTGTGGTGCAATACTAGGCAAATACAGACAACCAAATCCTTCTGCCGACATATCGAATTCCACAAACGGTGGTAAAGTGCACGAATTTTGTGATCTGTAGAGATATAAATCATCAATTAATTAAAAATAATGTATTGTTGTGTATCAATGTTGTGTAAGAGCAATATTATACCTATAATCTCGAGGCGTTGTCATGGAGACCAAAGTTTTGATCCTAGTTAGCGGCACAGGACCACCCGGTTTGCAAACTTGTCCCGGTTCAGGCGCCAAACAGTTCAGTGGGTTACCCATACGCAAGAATTCCCTAGAAATAAATTAAAATACATCATATTGATGATTATAAAATAGAATGAATGTTTTAAATGAATACTTCTTTATGCGCTCGAGCATGTACATAGCGGGCGCGTGTAGCGTGCAGCGGGTGGCGGTGGCGGTGGCGCTCGGCGTGTACTGTGCGGGCGAGGTACCTGAGCTCGTTGGGGCGCAGCGCGTGCGCGGCGAGCCGCTCGAGCATGTACATGGCGGGCGCGTGCAGCGGGTGGCGGTGGCGCTCGGCGTGTACTGTGCGGGCGAGGTACCTGAGCTCGTTGGGGCGCAGCGCGTGCGCGGCGAGGCGCTCGAGCATGTACATGGCGGGCGCGTGCAGCGGGTGGCGGTGGCGGTGGCGCTCGGCGTGTACTGTGCGGGCGAGGTACCTGAGCTCGTTGGGGCGCAGCGCGTGCGCGGCGAGGCGCTCGAGCATGTACATGGCGGGCGCGTGCAGCGGGTGGCGGTGGCGGTGGCGCTCGGCGTGTACTGTGCGGGCGAGGTACCTGAGCTCGTTGGGGCGCAGCGCGTGCGCGGCGAGGCGCTCGAGCATGTACATGGCGGGCGCGTGCAGCGGGTGGCGGTGGCGGTGGCGCTCGGCGTGTACTGTGCGGGCGAGGTACCTGAGCTCGTTGGGGCGCAGCGCGTGCGCGGCGAGGCGCTCGAGCATGTACATGGCGGGCGCGTGCAGCGGGTGGCGGTGGCGGTGGCGCTCGGCGTGTACTGTGCGGGCGAGGTACCTAAGCTCGTTGGGGCGCAGCGCGTGCGCGGCGAGCCGCTCGAGCATGTACATGGCGGGCGCGTGCAGCGGGTGGCGGTGGCGCTCGGCGTGTACTGTGCGGGCGAGGTACCTGAGCTCGTTGGGGCGCAGCGCGTGCGCGGCGAGCCGCTCGAGCATGTACATGGCGGGCGCGTGCAGCGGGTGGCGGTGGCGGTGGCGCTCGGCGTGTACTGTGCGGGCGAGGTACCTGAGCTCGTTGGGGCGCAGCGCGTGCGCGGCGAGCCGCTCGAGCATGTACATGGCGGGCGCGTGCAGCGGGTGGCGGTGGCGGTGGCGCTCGGCGTGTACTGTGCGGGCGAGGTACCTGAGCTCGTTGGGGCGCAGCGCGTGCGCGGCGAGCCGCTCGAGCATGTACATGGCGGGCGCGTGCAGCGGGTGGCGGTGGCGGTGGCGCTCGGCGTGTACTGTGCGGGCGAGGTACCTGAGCTCGTTGGGGCGCAGCGCGTGCGCGGCGAGCCGCTCGAGCATGTACATGGCGGGCGCGTGCAGCGGGTGGCGGTGGCGGTGGCGCTCGGCGTGTACTGTGCGGGCGAGGTACCTGAGCTCGTTGGGGCGCAGCGCGTGCGCGGCGAGCCGCTCGAGCATGTACATGGCGGGCGCGTGCAGCGGGTGGCGGTGGCGGTGGCGCTCGGCGTGTACTGTGCGGGCGAGGTACCTGAGCTCGTTGGGGCGCAGCGCGTGCGCGGCGAGCCGCTCGAGCATGTACATGGCGGGCGCGTGCAGCGGGTGGCGGTGGCGGTGGCGCTCGGCGTGTACTGTGCGGGCGAGGTACCTGAGCTCGTTGGGGCGCAGCGCGTGCGCGGCGAGCCGCTCGAGCATGTACATGGCGGGCGCGTGCAGCGGGTGGCGGTGGCGCTCGGCGTGTACTGTGCGGGCGAGGTACCTGAGCTCGTTGGGGCGCAGCGCGTGCGCGGCGAGCCGCTCGAGCATGTACATGGCGGGCGCGTGCAGCGGGTGGCGGTGGCGCTCGGCGTGTACTGTGCGGGCGAGGTACCTGAGCTCGTTGGGGCGCAGCGCGTGCGCGGCGAGCCGCTCGAGCATGTACATGGCGGGCGCGTGCAGCGGGTGGCGGTGGCGGTGGCGCTCGGCGTGTACTGTGCGGGCGAGGTACCTGAGCTCGTTGGGGCGCAGCGCGTGCGCGGCGAGCCGCTCGAGCATGTACATGGCGGGCGCGTGCAGCGGGTGGCGGTGGCGGTGGCGCTCGGCGTGTACTGTGCGGGCGAGGTACCTGAGCTCGTTGGGGCGCAGCGCGTGCGCGGCGAGCCGCTCGAGCATGTACATGGCGGGCGCGTGCAGCGGGTGGCGGTGGCGGTGGCGCTCGGCGTGTACTGTGCGGGCGAGGTACCTGAGCTCGTTGGGGCGCAGCGCGTGCGCGGCGAGCCGCTCGAGCATGTACATGGCGGGCGCGTGCAGCGGGTGGCGGTGGCGCTCGGCGTGTACTGTGCGGGCGAGGTACCTGAGCTCGTTGGGGCGCAGCGCGTGCGCGGCGAGCCGCTCGAGCATGTACATGGCGGGCGCGTGCAGCGGGTGGCGGTGGCGGTGGCGCTCGGCGTGTACTGTGCGGGCGAGGTACCTGAGCTCGTTGGGGCGCAGCGCGTGCGCGGCGAGCCGCTCGAGCATGTACATGGCGGGCGCGTGCAGCGGGTGGCGGTGGCGGTGGCGCTCGGCGTGTACTGTGCGGGCGAGGTACCTGAGCTCGTTGGGGCGCAGCGCGTGCGCGGCGAGCCGCTCGAGCATGTACATGGCGGGCGCGTGCAGCGGGTGGCGGTGGCGGTGGCGCTCGGCGTGTACTGTGCGGGCGAGGTACCTGAGCTCGTTGGGGCGCAGCGCGTGCGCGGCGAGCCGCTCGAGCATGTACATGGCGGGCGCGTGCAGCGGGTGGCGGTGGCGCTCGGCGTGTACTGTGCGGGCGAGGTACCTGAGCTCGTTGGGGCGCAGCGCGTGCGCGGCGAGCCGCTCGAGCATGTACATGGCGGGCGCGTGCAGCGGGTGGCGGTGGCGGTGGCGGTGGCGCTCGGCGTGTACTGTGCGGGCGAGGTACCTGAGCTCGTTGGGGCGAAGCGCGTGCGCGGCGAGGCGCTCGAGCATGTACATGGCGGGCGCGTGCAGCGGGTGACGCTCGGCGCGGAGGGCGGCGCCGCAGACGCGCAGCACGACGCCCGCCAGCCCCGCGCCGCACATCACCTGCTGGTTACGCTCGCTGCGAACACACGATACACAAATACAGGCTTTTATGCAATGCCATTTTTTTACTGTTTTATTTTGTATCTGAAAACAAAATTTCGTCTTCTTAGTTTTTAAAAATAATTTTAGATTTACATACATTATACATTTAAGGTACGATTCCGAACTCGACAGCACGCAGCAGTGCTGCGGCAGCACTGCTCCGTGCTGCTGAGTTCGGAATCGTACCATTATATACATGAACTAAAAATGAATAAAGTATAATTTCAAAATTTATTTTTGTATTCTTACGTAGGCGGCTCGGCTCGAGACGGCTGTAGTCTGCTTCATCGAACAATCAGCGTTTCTCAAATGGCTCTCAGCCTAAGAAAAACTAACTACTGTCTAAGGAGATCCTCGACTCAGAGCATTGCAGGAGAATACGTAATGCAACTTTCGCTCTGGTCATCGATTGTTGATAATCGGAAAAGCGGCTCGCGGGTCCAGTTAGGTTCGGTGTGGACAATCACCCGGATGTTTAAGGACGTGCTGTTTCCTTTTTGCGAGAGTAAAAGAAGTGTAAAACGGCCGTCCTTTACATTCTTACAAACAGGTTGGAATGATGAGTCGGGGAGTCAAATAATCTTTTTTTTTATTATGGCATCGCTGTTACGCTTATTGCCAGTGTCAAGTAAAACGATATTTCGTATTCATAAGCAGCGTAAAAGTCAGAATCAATCTGTCAGTCAGTCAGAGTAACAGTCAATAATTCGAGTAAAGCGATGGCTAAAGTAGAATTACGACTAGAATTTACACCACCACCGAATTTACACCAGAAGATTTACAATGAAGTTTTGGAAACAACCTGAAAGACAGTGTTTTAGTTATTTTATTAGACACTGTTATTTTATTTCACTAGACACGGGCACTATAATAAACCTATATCAAACTAAATACCACCAACTTTTTTTATACAGCGGCCCGCCCCAGCTTCGCCCGCGCTGCTCCGCTCCTATTAGTCATAGCGTGATGACATAAATATAGCCTTCCTCGGTAAATGGGCTATCTAACATTGAAAGAACTTTTCATTTCAAATCGGACCAGTAGTTCTTGAGATTAGCGCGTTCAAGCAAACAAACAAATAAAAACTCTACAGCTTCATAATATTAGCATAGATAACTCAAAAATGCACCAAGGCAATGAAATAAACTAAGAGCACCACACGCCTCTTTCAAGGTATTTTTACAGCCCGCCTAAACTCCTCAAGTAATCTTATGGATGTATTTTTTACGAGCGCCTATGCTACGTGTTTGTAGCTCGCGAATGCCCAAGAAGACGTCAAGAGATACTCTCTTGACACAGTATTATAGTCAATATTTTCATGTAAATTAATAGATGTTCAGTAAGAGATAAACTACAGAACGTACCTTCTAACAAGACTTTTGAGAACATGAGCAAGGTAATCCCGTATAGCGCGCGCGTAGTCCTCGTGTTCGGTCGGGCGGGGCAGCGCGGGGAGCAGCTTGGCGAGCACTATGACCACCCCGGAGTGCACCACCCACGCCTCCCCGCTGTTGTTGCCCATCGACAGATTCAGGGGCGCCGTTCGTCCTGCCGGCTTTGCCTGTAACCAGAGAATAGGTAATACTACGTATAGAATGGAGACTTCGACGTCCCGCCTGATTTTCCCCCTCCCCCCTTGAGAGCCAGTTGGATAAACTTCAACAGTGAGGTTGCGAGCGGGCGGTTTATTTTTAGCTAATTTGGTCACGTAGTCAGTGCGGACTTATTTCACGATTGTTATAGGTCATAACCCTACGTGCTACATTTCTGTGTGCGCGTGTAAAAACACTTAATATGCATCAGAAGACTGATAAACGTTTATACAGATAATGTTGCTAAACAAATATTGCGCGCTTACTTTCAACGTGTTGCGCACCAAATGTTGCCTAGTGGACCCGAAGTTTCATGTTGAGAATTGTACAGTTATTCCAAATATTTACAGATCTCAATTTAAAAATAGATGAAATCTACTTAAGTTAACTATCATTTTCTCATGGTAAAATCTGAGATGTCTATATGGTGAGAATAATAAATGTAGAAGCATTTCGCGATTTGTAATGATGAAGGTAGGTCTCGCACTCAATATTCGTCATACGCCGCAAACAAATAGTATAAATAATATCCAACATACCTCGTTTATAGCCGAACTCTGCCTAGTAAGACTGGGCGATTTTACATTCAGTGAACCACAAAATGTAGGTTTATCGAATGAGTCCAGAGCGACGTCATACAGTAATCTCAACACGATACACGCATGTATAAACACCACTGGAACTTTGTCTGGAAAACTACAAAAAATATTATAAGACTGAGATTAATAAGATTAGTAAAAAACAAATATTCACTTTTTTATCGTTTACATAATAACAACACATGTTTTACAAAGAAATACTACATTATACATATATTAGATTTAAGTAAAGTTTACTTACGTCGTTTCCAGAATGTTCCCTGTGAAGATTTCATGAAAAACTTCATAGAGGTCTGTGTCACCAGGTTCAACGTCGTTTTGCAATTCAATATCGTCAGTGAAACATCCCAATAGTCTTATTGTCTCGCTAAGTGTTGTCATACATATCTATTGAAAACAAAGCATTAAATTGTTAATTCAAATGTAAAAATACTGGTTGTAGATAAATTGTGATAATAGACTGGTGGTAGGACACCAGTGACGAAGCTCGTGACGGGAAGCATTACCAATTCAGTAATACCGCTCACCTATCTTCGCTCACCGTTTTGACGACCCGGTTAGTCCAGCGGTGTTGTGTGTGTGAGATGACCGTTTGATTCGAAAGGTCGCGGGTTCGATCCCCCCCACCGGGACAAATATTTGTATGGCCTTAAGATATTTGTTTCGGGTCTGAGTGTTTATGTATGTGATGTATGTGTACAACGGCACCCACGACACAGGTTTATACCTAATGTGGGGCTGTGAGTGTAAGCGTATTTTATTTTTATCTACTTGCTGCTAAATGGTAGTGTTTAGTGCTATAGTGTTCCCGTCAGCTTATAATGTACGGGTCCGTAATTTCCGATACAGGTATATAACAGCTTAAGTCTCTGAAATAGCAACACATCTTTATTTAATTTTCTGGTTTTTAAGTTATCATAGGCTACGGCTAAAACTTTCACTAATCATTAGTGTTAACTATGCGCCTGTTTGCCATTTCATGACATAAAAAAAGAGAAATATAATACCATATTTATAATGAATGTGTATGGAAATAAATTACCTCATGATGAAAAAATTTCGCATTAGCCGGCTCAAATCTCATAGCAGTGCTTATAGTATAGAACACGATGTGTATTAACTGCAGCATATCTTTATCCATGATTTCATTTCCTTTGAGTTTGCCTTCTAGTGACACTAATACACTTGTTACGTAAACAAATCCACTAACCTGAAAAACAGTCTTATAACTTGCTAAGGAGACTTAAGTATAAATTAGGCTATACAGTATAAAAAACAACAATTGATATAATAATATAATAATAATAATATCTTTATTTCAAATCAAAAGTAGCTTTACATTTCATTGACATTGGAACCTCCATTTAAGCATATGGATGCCTGTGTTTGGAGACTCCGCTCTTCCCTTTCTGAAGTTGCACAAAAGCACTATGTTCATTTTCAGACTAAATATAACTTAGTAAATTTTGTTTAATATATACTTGGCGATAAAACTAATATAAGATAAGATATATTTATTAAGCAATTCGAGTTTACATATAAAAACAAACTTATACTTTTAGAGGTTTGCGTTGACAGCTGTACTAGTATAAACTGTCACAGCTGTCAGCGTCTTCCACCCTGTGTGAACAATTAATGTAAGTTGTTACATGTTACATTACTTTATTATAACTTAGAGTAAATTTTTGTGGTTCTGTTTAAAGTAAAATTGTTATCAGAAATATTATTAGAGATAGGTCGAGATTACCACAAAATAGAAAGCGCGCGCGCGCTATATGTGTGTGTGTGTGTGTGTGTGTGTGTGTGTGTGTGTGTGTGTGTGTGAGTGTGTGTGCGCGCGCGCGCGCGCGTGTGTGTGTGTGTGTGTGTGTGTCAATCCAATCATATTATTACACTTCTTACATTCTGGATCTTGAAAGTATTTCCTCTGTTTCCTCGTAATTAAGTGTAAGAAGCCATTGACGAATGTTTTTTTTACATTTATACAATGGCATTAATAATATATTATTTACTTTATTTCCTATATTATACACCCGTGAACTATAGACATAATATTGACGGCTACCAAGACAAGTTTTATGAGGTGGAATGGCACTAATTGGACTATTTCTACGATGGGATATTTCATTTATATTAATCTCCTTATGTTTTCTAATTATAGCACACGAGATGAAGATCTGTCTGAATATAAAAAAGAACATAATGAAAACTAAAGTGCATTCGTGTGTGTGTGTGTGCGTGCGTAGTGCTATATTAAACGTTGCAACATTGCTTCTGTTTCCTCATAGTTTAATGTTTGTAACCAATTTATAATTTGTTTTTTACATTCATGTTTTTGCTTGCCATGTATAGATATTTGTTTGTTGAGTCTGTCGTATAAATATCCCGACATAATGTTATACTGGTTTCTCGCAAATTTAGTTTTTGTTTTGGGGATCCCTACAGAAGCATTTTTTCTTCTTTTCGTTAGTATCTTTGAGTCATACGGAACTTCTTTATGTTTTCTTAAAACAATGTGTTGTATATATAGTTGCCTTACTGAAAGTAAATTACTTATTTTATATAGTGTTTCTGTTGAAAATGATCTTTTTTTAAAGTACATAATTTTTAATATTTTTCTCTGCGCTCTCTCTAACACTAAAAATTTAGATTTTAAAGACACCGCCCCGAACCGAAATACAATATATTAAGACAGATTGTACCAAAGAAATGTAAATTTCGGTTAGAAGTTTCTTAGATTGTGCCGAATCTTGACTATTTTTGTCCTTTTCTGGTACAACATGTCTTAGCACCTTAAATATATTAGGTTGGGGAAAAAGTTTCTTCGCATTTTTTAAGATAATTCAAAACATTTTTTAATATAGTTTATTTAAATTTAACTAAAGTATGTATGTACCATTTTGTTCGATAACCTTTTGCCATTTTGTAGGTAGGGACATGATCCCATTGCTATAAAAATTTTGGGACTTCTTATCAAAATACCGCGACAAGTGGATTTGGCAGTCCTCTCGTGATGTTAACCTAACATTGCATAAAGAATTCTGAAGAGACCGAAACAGGTGGAAATCTGAAGGTGCAAGGTCAGGACTATACGGCGGATGCATTAACACCTCCCAGCCAAACTCTTTATTTTTGCTGAGTGGCTATAGATGTGTGAGGTCTAGCGCGCTTATCATGATGAAACACCACACCCCTTCTGTTAATCAATTCCGGCCGCTTTCTCTCAACTTCTTGCTTTAATCTCATCAGTTGTTCGCAGTAGAGTTCAGAATCGATTGTCCCGCCTGGTAGTAATAGCTCATAATGAATAATGCCCTTCCAATCCCACCACACACACACAACATCACCTTATTGCGAGTTAAACCGGGTTTCGCCACAGTCTGTGAAGCCTGACCGGCCTTTGACCACGACCTTTTTCGCACGTTCTTGTCTTACGTGATCCACTTTTCATCACCAGTTATCAGCTTCTTCAAAAATGATTCGGTTTCATTACGTCGTAATAAAGAATCACAAATGAGTACACGGTTCATTAGGTTTCTTTCAGTGAGCTCGTGAAGTACCCAAATATCGAGCTTTTTTTGTACCCAGCTTTTTCAAATGCGTCAAATCTGTTTTGTGATTAATTCTCAGTTCTTCAGCTACGTCGTAACTACTGATATGTCGATCTTGCTAAACTTTTTCAAAAATGGCATCCATTTTATCCGTAATAGGGCGACCAGAGCGAGGTGCATCTTTGACATCAAAATTTCCGGATTGAAAACGCTTAAACCAAATTTGTGCTACTCTCACAGACACTGCACTAGGTCCATAAACATCGCAAATTTTTTTCGCGGCTTGCGTTGCATATTTACCTTTTTTGTAGTAAAATTTTAAAATGTATCGAATTTCTTCATTAGATTCACTCATCTTGACAGTACGAAAAACAAATGAAAATCACACATTTGCCTAATTTGAATTTGGAATTATGTTCTTTAAAATGTTAACTTTCAATGATACCAAAACCAGCCAGATATAAATACTACAGCCAAAGAGATTTTATTACAAGTTCATACATACAACGAGTATAATGCGAAAAGACTTTTTCCCCAACCTATTATATCCAGTATATTATTATATAAGTACAATATACAGTATTATACTTGTACAAGTTTGTTTGAACGTTTATAAAACATAACAAATTCATAAAACATCTTTATGTGTACATATATTTTTTTTACTGCTTCCATAATAATCCAGTTGTATATAACGTACGCTACCGCCCAATCCCTGGGCCCGACTAGGTTAGCGCTATTGGTTTTTTTTGTATTTTGAAAGATTTCTAGTACACACAAGATAATGTGCTAAAGATTGAAGTTTATCGGCTCCTCGTCACTTAAAATTAAATGATACAAAACATGCTTGAATTCGTGCATTGACCTCTGCCCACCACACATGTCCGGTCGGTTACGTCAGTATCTTATTTGTGTGACAATAAAGTCTAATTGGAAAGTTTTTGGATGATACACACAATTATGCATAAGCACGACGAAAATAAGAGTTGATTAAAGTTAACTTGTTAATTTACCTTTCTAAAAATAGTTCTGGTACGATGTGAATCTCTCAAACAAGCTAATAGTGCTTTCAAAATATGAAGTTTGAGTCGAAGCGCGTCATTCGGCGCCGCGTGCATACCACATAATAACGCCGACATATCCTCCTCTCCGGAACCACTGACTATAAGCTCTCTTACAACCCCTTTAGAAAAATAATAATTATTATTATTATTATACACACGGCAAAAAACAAATAAGATATTGATTATTGTTGATTTACAAATAATAATATGGTACAATATACAAAAACATTCTTATGTAAATATTTGAATGTTACAGACATACTTCAGCAAAATATTCAACATAATATTATTTTCATATCACATTTCCATTAATCGATCTCCTGCCATTAGCACTCACCTAAAGCTTTATTCCTACAAGACTCATGCACAACCATCCCGTGCACGCATTTCGCGCCGCCACAGTCCCGGAACACGTTGCAATTGTTTGTATTACCATTCAAAAGCGCTGTTAAGCCTTCCATTACAAGGGAACCCAATTCCTCTTCTTCTTCATCCATATTAGGGTCCCTTATAAGCGAGTCTTGTCTTGAAGACTGACGCTTCTTTCTTTCCGGTGCTTTAGGAGAGTCTGATGGCGCACTGTCAATAGCATTCTTGCTTCTCTCTTCTTCTATTTGCTTATCTTTGAGGAAAGCAGCATATCGAGAGAGGCACGTGACAAACACTTCAAGCATACCTACTTCTCTATATACATCTTTAAAAATTGCATTATGTCTGTAATTATAACAAAAAAATAAGTGCAAATTGGTTGTATAATTATTAGCATTGTTGACAACAAGTGTTGATACCGCCACCCCGAGGTGGGCAATAATTAATTATTGTAATTATTATGATTATTCCTTTTTTTATCATTGTTGATTTAATTGACTTTTGTGTAAATTTATTTGATTTTTATTTAATTTGACATGTAACTGACTTTATGATTTTTATGTGATTTTTTTTAAGTTTAACAGTATTGTAATTTTAGTTTGAATATGGGTGGAAATAACCTGAATTAAATGATTTTTTTTTTTAATAAAATGTGTGAGAATGGTTTGACTTGACAGTCGAGTGTGGACTTCGGTAGCTCAGTAGGTAGAGTGACTGGACTAGTGGTAGCGGGTCCCGCCCAAAGTTTTTTTTTTCTTTTAAATAAGAAACGTAATGAACACCTACTTAATTAATCAAATTGTATTGTGAAATTAACTTTTGAATACTCACTTTAATATGTTTAATAGAGTTTTTATACACAGTATGCTGCAAGTCTTCGATCTATTTGCTTTCAATAACAAGGAAAGTGATATTAATTCTTTGCATGGCACAAAATTTAGTTGAAATACAATGAATTCAAGTAATTCAAAAAACTTTTCCTGAATCTCGGCGTTTTTTGTATGAATTCTTTCAGAAAACTGACTCAATGTATTTTGGTTTTCTAATATGAAGTAATTTGCACTATCAGCATGGTAAACACTTGATATGGCATCCAATATTGTACAACACAGAGCCGGTGACGTTGATTTCATGAATACTGACTGTAATACCTGCAAACAAAAATATAACGTGTCAAAATTAACAGGCGTATGTTTATTTATTTTGCTAGCATCATAGACACATACGATAACAAACGGAGATCGAAATGGAACTAGGTTCCCACTAACTATTATAAAATTTGCATAAATTTTCCTTGAGTGAATCATCATGTCTCACGATTGTTTAAATTTATTATCGACATTACCTTGACAGTATGTACCATCTTGCCTATTATTTATTAACACAAATATCTTACTTGAAAAGCCTGCACGTTCCTAACAGCTTGTCCCGGCGTAGTAGGTTGCGGTAGTACAAAGCCTTGCAGTTGGAATAACTCGGTATTGGCGCGCGTCGGTCTCAATTCCGAGAAGCCACAAGCACATAGTGACGATATCATCAACACCAGATTTCTCAGGGCGGCCCTAGCTTCACTTCCGCTAACTCGTTCTTCTTCGAGTCTGTTCCCATTTTAATAAAATGAGTAAAGATGTTATTTTATTATATACAAATGCTGATTTTATTCAAAATTGTATCATAACATGTTATACAAGGCATAACATCCTGTCAGATGTGTGCCAATTATTAGTTTTACTAGTTATGAACTTAAACTTCATGGGTGTAACAAGACAGCAAATATTAACATATTTTCATTACATAGGTGAAACAGAATGTACACTAGAAATATTTTGATTTTATTTAAAATGTTTTTAAATGTCTAATTCCTCTCTGACAGAACACTGGTGGACCTTAGCCCTGGTAATGTTCATTGAATAGAATGTTTAAAAATGATCAAAACTATGTATGATTCATAACTACTTCATGGAATTTTGATATTAAGATAAGCATGCATGTTAAATAAAAGGTGACAATAAGTGTAATGTAGGAAGGTAGTCTTTTTAATTCATTAAATGATTTAGAGGAATACTACTTGCTAAAAAATAAACAATGCTTACCCTGATGTCAAATAATCGGGTACATCTTGTCTTTCATGTCTGTGATAATAACAAAGATAAAATGTAAGGAAATCCTAAAAACAAAATCACACAAAAATTTATCTAAGCAACATAATATGTGCAAGCAGTGATTTTATAAATAACTAGATACTAATTCTATTAGCATTCCCAGGCAATTAACAAACATTGTATGTAATTATAACTATTCAATCCAACATACTTCAGAAGAAATTCCGACAAGAACAAATATCCTTGACATGATCGAAAGTCATCTAAGAGTAATTGACTAACTTCACTTGAATCTTTTAGAAAGCAGAATACAGCCACAAACATTTCCACCACCTGTAACATGATTTAAGTTCATATTAATGACAGCTTAACTAGATTAGAGACTTTGTGGAAGATGCATACTTCTTAAAGATTTTTTTTTTCTCTTCAAATATTATGATACACAACAAAATAAAGCTAAACCCCCTTATTCATAAACGTATTTTGGCTAAAGTGTTGCTAATCTCTCCTTTGTCTTTTTCTATCCTGCACATTTGACAATGCAACTGACAAAGACAAAGCATTCTATAGCTAAAACGTATGTTACGCTAATATACGTTTATGAATAAAGAGATAAGTATTTAAAGTATGTATGCTAAAAAATATCAAGTTTTTAGGTCACTGCACTTAATCCTAATTTAGTTACTCAAGAGAAAAAAAAATCTAAGGGATCCATAGTTTATAATTTATCCTTTTCTCCTCAATTAGACAATTTACCTCTAATGGTGTCAACTCTGGTATCCTCTGCATGTTTTCAATACAAAGAGCCACACATCCTTTATCTGAAATTCAATAAATAACCATTATTAGAAATAAAAACAACTAATAATTATCACAAAGGCTTAAGCTCCAGGGGTGGCAACGCATTTTGATCATAGGTCTTTTCGGAGATGACTATAGACTGGAGTCATCACTTAACACCTATGTGAACTGCATGCTTGTTTGATACCTTCCAAACATAAAAAGTGTCAATTATTTTAAATTCTATATTCAATTTTTATTTATATTTTAATTTCTATATTTAAACATATCAAAATACTCAAAAATCATTACAATGTATCTGAAAGTAAAATTTTTTTTCTGATCTATCGAGACATTATCCATTGTTACATAATTTTAGTAAGTACACCTATGACTATTTTCTATAACAATACATCTAACACATTATCAACAAAGTCACTGTTGACATAACTTGTGAACAATGTTAACTATCTACGCACGTTCCATAATCTTTATGTAATCAAGTCAAGGCGAGTTATTAAATAGAGGGCAGTAAATATAAAACAACATACTATGTATGTACTGAACAACAGATTGAGTCAAGCCATGTCTTGAAAGTGTCATCAGAACCTCTGCTGCTGATTTTCTCCACATAATATTATGCGGCGCACACCATGATGTTATGGCAGAGAACAGCAAGCTAAGATCATCCTTCCGTGCTAATTCTTCACATGGAAAGGAATGGCTGGATAACCTCACAAGAACCTGTAAAACACACATAGTGGACTAAGAATATAAAGCTTAATAACAATATGGTGGGCCATGGTTATTAAGATGAGTATTTTTCTTCTTGTAACAGAACTGACATAGAATCAGAATCTAAAAAAATATTATTTATTTAGGGTGACAAGCATTGGTTATGACAAGTCTTAAACAAACAAAATAAATAAAAGTAAACAACTCAAACTCAAACTCAAAAATTCATATAGATCACTTGGAAATGATAGAATTTGCTTGTGATAGGTCAAATTACAAATATAAAATTAAAGTGAATAACAACTGATACTTTGATTAATATGTCAAAGTAAACAAAATATAATAAATAATGGTCCAAAAATACTTAATAATAAAAATAGGTATCAACAGAATGTTCCATACTCTCTTTTACAAACGGCAAGATAAGACAACAATTAATATACCTAGATGTAAAATTATAAATTAGACAAATCATAATGGAGAATATCACTAATTATAGGTACTAGTATATCAGTAGAATGTCTCATTTCCCTTTTTACAAACTGACAGTTTGTTTCCCTTTTTACAAACTGACAATTTGTAAAAAGGGAAATGAGACATTCTCTGTCATTCACTGGCAGAGTTCCAAAGGCCAATATGATTTTAAATGGGGCCATTAATAAGTCATAATTAACTTTTCCAACCTGCACAAATATTTTTTGCAGAAGTATTCTTCTTTCTCTTGGAGTGAAATCACTATTATCATCCTGTATATCAGCCTCAGACTCTGGTATCTCAGGTAGATCAAAGAATAGATACAGACATTTCACTAATGTTGATGGAATAGCTGCAGTGGTCATGACCTACAATCAAATTAGGTGTTAAATTCAATTAAATACATACAATGTAAACACACTCTCTGCTTACCCCGTGAGAGACTTGGTGTGAAGATACATACATATGATTTCAACATTTTTATACAGTATTAATAAAATTAATTTTATTAACATTAGATTCTCTACAATAATTCCACCAAATTTGCAGAAAAGAATAATAATTTAAGAGGGATTTTATAAAAAAATACCACTTTATAGAGAAATAGCAAATTATGTGCATATCTTGAAAATAACAGTTACTGTTATGAAAATTACTTAGTAGTTGTATATAAGATAATGTGCTGTTGTTTGAACATCAAGCTTCTCTTAATAAAACAAATCATTGTTTTATATTATATTATGCATTTGAATTTGGTATAGTGTGAAATGAAAGCCAACAATTGTACCTATTTAGAATAAACATTTTGATATCTGAGCAGTGTTACTGGACATTAACACTATATTAATAGATTGTTAATATGTAATTGGTTTATTAGAAGTTTTTAAAAAAAGATTATATCTTTTTAAAATTAAGGATTTATTTAACTTTATATGCAATCTTTCAATACAGTCATATAGAAAATTTATAAGCATATTCATAAAATCTCCATTTTATGAATATGCTAAATAAATTAGATTAAGATCATAAAATACTTAAATTATAACCAATTTATTTGTCATACATAATATACATTACATTACACTATTATATATACATACAACATAATTAGCTTGTAAGCATATTTATTCATAGCCAAATTATTGAATTCTTATGAGATTCTAATTGGAAATTAATTCCTTACTGAAAATCATCTTCAATTGATTATTTTACTAGTAGATTATAATTGTTGAACATGCAATAAAATAAGATCTTAAAATTAGGAGTTTCACCTGTATAAGTGATTGATCTCCTGCTGCTAACAAATTCAGAGTAGATAACAACATCCAACCATTACTTGATTCTTCAGAGTTTTCAATTTCTAAGAATTTTGCAATTGCACAACTCGCGGCCTCTGTACTCTGGTTACTTGCTCGCTTTCTTATCTCCGATACCATTAATTTTGAAACTTGTTGACAGAAAGATAATATATCCCAGAATTTTTCATTCATATCGCTAGAGGGGCTTGTTCCAAAAACCTATATGAATAAAAATATAAAATAAATAGAAGTTTTATAGTTTTCTTAATGTTTTGGTAGTGCAAACTTGCAGTTTACAATAATAAGTAAAATTATATGAGAAATCTTAATGCTTGTTTATCCGTCAGCTCATGAGAAAAAATATCGGCCACATTTGGCTCAACAGATAATGCTTTGATTATGCCACAGATTTTTTAATTATTAGTTGTTTGTAGTGTCAGTAATCTTTTATTTACATAGGTATTATAACATATTGCAGTAAGCCGAGTAAATAGATAATTATTAGGGATAAATAAATTGCTTCCAAGCAATCGAGACAGATTTACATTGATAAACAGACACATAAGATACAGGTAGAAGCTGTAAAGATTTTTTTATCGTTATGATTTTACAATCGGTCTTCAGTAATTGGGACATTAATCTCTTACAGATCAGAAGGCCAATATTGGCAGACACAATTGAAATCACTTGTCATATTTTTCTTGTGGCCAGACAGATAACATTATGGGTCTTGTGGTTGGGCTTGAAAGATGTGCTAACTTTGCAGCACTCATTTTATTATGTATACAGCAAAAAGGTAAAAATCTGGCAAAATATTACGGATCCTTCTATAAATTCATCAAAACAACATAGAGTATCAAACCATTATAAGCAAAAACCAGCAAAAACTCATCGTAATTCTAATCGTACCTTGCAAAACAGTGGTAGCATGTTGTAAAGTTTGTCATCTTTTTCGACTTCTGATAGCGGTTGAGGTGGATGCGTGTATTCCGCAAATAACTTCTTCAGGTGCATCAAGCCAAGTTGAACGTGTGAAGAAGAATTTGAAGCTTCGGCAGTCTCGCAGGATGCCGAAGCAGATGCCCCACGCAATTTACGCATCAAATTCATTTTCAACACTTTTTCTTACACTTTTATAGACATATTTGAATGCTGAAGCTAACAAACAATTATCTATTATAATGCAATTACATGATAGGAATAATCACACAATAACATTTACTATATTACGTTTATTAACAATTACACAAATTTTTCACGACGACGTTTACTGTTTTTTCTACTGTTCATTTTGAGGTGTTCATTAATTTATAATTTTAGAGGAAACGATACCTACTAAAAGTACCTATGAGCTTATGGTTTATTCATAATCCGTTGTTTAATAATTCATTTTACTTAATTTCTTTCATTGTACGCCCACACAAATTCTGCTATTCACTTCACTATTTCACTCACTCAAACAAACTAAAGAGTTATGTTAACTCAACCAACTCACAAATTCAGAGTCACAGACCACAGACCATTACCAAAAGAAATTCACTTTATTGGTCTATGTCACAGGCTGTAGTTGGTCTGTAGCACAAAATAAAATGGTCTGTGTTGTGTTCATAGTGCAGCTCTAGCTCGAATCCAGATTCGATCAGATTGTAATCAATTCTTTTATAAAAATCAATTGCTGTTCGTTATTAGGCTGGAGCGCCTTCTGAGCTCGCCGATTGCCCGGTAAAGTAGACTAGTGCTCGAGACAGGCCACCAACATAAAGCCCGACTAAAAAAAAAAATGTTGTTCTTTATTCGTTAGTTTCGCTAAAACTCAGGAACGGCTGGACCAATTTGGCTAATTTTGGTTTTAAATGATTTTTGAAAGTCCAGAGAAGGTTTAAAAGGTAAGAGAATATGAAGAAATAGAAGGGAAATATTAAAAACCACAATTTTATTTTCCCATACAACATACAAAGAGTCCGTATCTATCAAACCTTTGACACATAATTTCATTCTGAGGCAATGCGAAGTTTGCAGGGTCAGTTAGTTGGTTTATATTATTTGTGTTAACCGAAAATGAGTCGAAGAAGTAGTATGAGCAAAAAACTTGTAGACAAAATTAATACGACACACAGCTTACAAAGGCATTATTTTTACGCTGAAGTCTGTCGCAGTCGCAAGAGAAATAAGAGAATATTTTAATAAACGTAGTTGTGTCGAAAATAATTAGTGAAATTTTTAAATGGAGTATTAATTATTTCACTAATTATTTTCTGAATAGTAAATATAGTATAAAAAGTAACTCAATTAACAAGATTAAACCTGTTGTTTATTTCCATTTTTGTCTTTTCACTTTTTGTTGAGAGTGAAAATGTGCTTTGAATATAAATACATACTAACCCGTCCTCCATGGTGAAGAATCATTAATGGTAAGAGTCGTAGTTAAGGATCGATTTTCCATCGACTCTTGTCTTGAACATACTTCTCCCTCGAACTTATATTTTCCATTCTCCTCATGTCTGCCTGTAGTTTCACTTAGTAACTGTTATTAGTAAAACGTAACACGTATGTGTAGTAACGCTGGGTGTCAATATAATCTGTATAATACAGTACATATTATGACACATTTTTTATTTTTTTATTTTCTGAACAAGTTTATCCTGTTTAGCCGGTAAAATTCACAAACGCTATGTTGTCAGAATTACAAATATCTATCCCACTGGAAAAGGCTCGGGGAAAAGGACTCTAACCGGTGTAGTTACTAGTGGAAATACTAACTATTGATTAATAAAATTCATGACAGCTTCTTTATTACAAAGCTGTGTGATTTATGGAAATACATAGTGATATATTATTGTTATGAATTGTGCCCTATTAGATGTTACGCTATAAATGTATAATGCAAAATAATGGAAATACTAACTATTGATTAATAAAATTTTGGCAAATTCATGACAGCTTCTTTATTACAAAGCTGTGTGATTTATGGAAATACATAGTGATATATTATTATTATGAATTGTGCCCTGTTAGATGTTACGCTATAAATGTATAATGCAAAATACATTGATACGTCCTGCAAATCAGTACAATATTGAATCGATATTTACTGATTTTGTTTTGTTATGTTTTTTAGCATAAGCGTATACATAACTCGATTAAATTCTTTGCTACGAACATCTCTATTCACTCTTTTGTTCGTTCCACTTAACGCCTGTTTTCTTTTCTTTGTATCCTTCCAATTTTTATAAGGGGCCAAGTTATTGCTCAACGTCATATTAAACGATGTCATTTTTCGCAAAACTATATCTACTTCGTGTACTTTGCCTCACGTTAAATGTTTTACAATTTTACAAGGTTTATTTGTTTTTATGAGTGTGTTATTTGAAACGTAGTAGCGCTAAATCACAGAGCGCTAAATGTCAAAATTGGCAATATCGAATTGTTAATTGTCAATGTCATGTCATTTCGTAAGTTGCTTGTCAAACGCTTCACAAGTTCACTCACTTTCGTTCGTTTTGTCCGTTTCCAAAAGATTTCGGTGTTCTTTTTTCAGTATTTACATTTTAATCTCCGACGAATAAAATGCCTGAGAACAAAGATCTTGTTCAGTGCTATAATCGTGGGTGTGGTCAACAGTTTGATCCCAATTGTAATGACAAAGGTAAGAATGTTCTACCTTGTTCTAGATTTTAAATTCGTAGCACAACAACCACAGAGTAACTGTATATATACTGAAACAACAACTTACCACGGCCCATGTCCATGCCCTTGTTGGTAGATTTATGTTATAAATCGGTCTCTTTTCGTATCTCTGCAGGATTCTGCTCATTTCCTATGTATTATTACGGGGAAATTAGGACATGTTTCACCATGCTGACCCAATGCAGATTTGTAGTAGGTTAGGTGTAACTTAGGTTATATATATTAGTTTCCCTTGTATTGTGATGAACTGCATTCAAATTATCTTACGAGACACAAGTTATTCTCAAAAAAGAAGTTGCTACCTACTTAATATTGTCAGACTGTAAGACAATCTTAAAGGTTTCCATTCCAGTTAGGACCACTATTTATTTATGTTTTTTATAAATACAATGTTTCATATATAAACAATGCTGTCTTCTTGGGTTTGGAAAGTGACAACAGCAAACCGGCAGGCTGATAAACAACAAGATTGGTATAAACAAGTCTCATGAGATGTTTTTAACTAGGTTGTCTATGTAAACACATTTGTGTCACAGATTACACTGATTTTTTTTTATTGTCATGATATTGTTGATAGATGACTGCTGCCACCATCCTGGTGCTCCAGTATTCCATGATGCTTACAAAGGCTGGTCATGCTGCAATAAGAAGAGTGTAGATTTTACAGAATTCCTCAACATCAAAGGATGCACATTTTCGAAACATTCAAATGTGGTATGTTATTTTTGTTAAAATTTAAATTAAAAAGTCATATCTAAGGATAAAAAATGTGACTTAATAAAATGTTTTAAAAATCGCATCCCAGTAAAAGTCTCAGGCAACTCCTATCTAACAAATAATGCTTCATCAGAAATATTTGTAGGACACCATTTATTTATCCTCTAAGTTCTTTTATTCAATAATAAGACACCACTAATGACAAAGAGGGGAGGCAAAACCAGACAAGACAACCAAATCACTTTCGTCAAAATCTATTTGTTTGTACCAGACAGTGTAATAGATATAAAAACTTCAAATAGGTTTTAATTAATTTAATTTTAACTGAAACTCATGAAATAAAGTTTTTATAACTATTTCTTGCAGAAACCACCAGAGCCAGAGAAAAAAGCTTTGGACAAAGAATTGGACAAAAAAGAGGTGATTGAAGTAAGAGCACCTGTACTTGGACCTCAATTAGCAAGACCTCCATTTGATTCTCCATTAACACTTGTACAAGCACAAATAGCTAATTCGTTGAAGGAATCTGTACAAAAGATTTCACAGAAGACAACAAATAATACTGATGGGTAATTTATTTTATTGCTTTTAAACAGAATCTATTATACAAGTTCTTGATATTATTTTCTGTCAAAGTTGTAGTTCGTTTTTTTTTCTAAAATTTCAATGTGATTTATCAAATGAAGAGGCATTCCTGGGTCAAAGTAAGATTGATCTGTTCTTTTATTAAAAAGAGTTTTTTTGGATTTTTATATGTTTCTATTGAATATCAAACCCACAGTTTTATTATAATTCTGTGAATGTCAATATATTTATTAATATATATATATATACATAAATTTTAATTTCAGATCTGTGCCAATTGGTACAAGTTGCAAAAATGGTGGTTGCAATGTTTCTTATGAGAGTCCAGAAACAAATACCACAATGTGCACTTATCATTCGGGCTGTCCAATATTTCATGAAGGTCTTAAATTTTGGTCCTGTTGTCAGAAAAGAACAACAGATTTCAACACATTTCTTAGTCAACCAGGATGTACTACAGGCACACATAAGTGGTTTAAAGAGGTTGGTAGTAAAAGTTGTGGTATTTAACATTAATTATGTCCTATTAGGGAACTGGCTGCTTGAGGATATGGACACCTTACAGTTATGTTAATCTTGTTAACTGATGATAATTAATTAATTATTCATTCATTTTAATTTCAGGCTGCCTCTGCTGGAACTGTTAAATGCCGTTGGGACTGGCATCAAACACCTGATTATGTTATTGTTAGTGTATATGCCAAAAAATATGACCCAACATCAAGCTATGTTAAATTAAATCCCATACGTTTGAATACAAAATTGGTATTTCATGAAGAAGGCAATGCAGTATTTGAATTGGACCTTGAACTCAGAGGGGTATGTACCTTGAGAATGTTTCTAACAGTTGAAAATTGAAATTTTACTCAAATATGATACCTATTAATCTGTCATTGAAAAACACAATAAAACACCTAACAGCAAACAACACCCAAAACTACCAATAAATAAGTGAAAGAAAGAAGAACTGATAGCATGTAGTGTGTGTGTAACTTAAAATCGGGCAAAGTCTCAATATTCAGCCATAAGAAAATTAAGTGTTAGATTAGTAACGTAACTTCACGCCTGCGATCCCCGAAGGGGTAGGCAGAGATAAATGCATGCATTCAAGCATACATGCAAACACCCACGATTCGCCGGTTACGTTATTGGCCCATGTAACAGGTAGCGAGCCTGTAGACATCTCTGGGCACATAACCAAACTTCGAGGTACTGGGAAATTTCCAGAAAATGGAAAAATCCCAATAGAACCAGAGATCAAGGACTTTAGACCATTATCTCTGATAACACCCTACCCGGGAATCAAACCCAGTAGTAGTGGCCTGCTACCACTAGGCTACTGAGGCAGTTAAATGAAATGTTAGATTATTATATCTAGCATTTCAGTTAAATTAGCTAACATAGCTATGCCATTAGAAAGCATTGTAAGTCTGACAGTAAAGTTTTTAATACTATTGACAATTTCAGGTAATTGATGTAGAAAAAAGCAGTGCATCTATGCTGGGAACAAAAGTTGAAATTAAACTGAAAAAAGCAGAGCCTGGTGCATGGAGTAAATTGGATTTTCCAAGAGCTGAGCCAAAGAAAGAAGCTCCAGTGCCTGTGGTGGAGAGGCAGGCGGACGATGACATTGTTGATTTGTCTACAGTAGAAGCTATCCATTCAATGGGAAGAGTGAATATGTCAGCTGAATAAACTTGTTAGTTAATTCATCATTATAAACTTATTAATCTTCTAGTGTGGATTACTAAAAACTGCTGTAAGTGAGAAATGGTTGCTTAATTTATTGATTATTAGTTCATTCATAAGATAAACCTAATGTATTTTTTGTACAAAATAAATGGATTCTTTTTAATTTACAGTATAAGTGTTATTTTCTCTGGAATTCCAATTTTTTTTTTGTGCTACAATTTATGCTTTGAACTACAATGTATGAACCACCACCGACATCTCATGATGACTGTAATTTTACTAATTGTATGTTCGTTAAACAGAACTCAACCTGGCAAAGCATCGAATAGGTATGTGCAGTATGTTCACATAACATTATTTAGTTTTATTTTACCTATTGAAAGTGCCAAATAGGCGTACAAATTAAAGATATTTGCTCAAAAATCAGAGGTCAAAATACAGATACGGTGCCATTCCTGAGGCGAAAGTTGTTGTGCCTTTATGATACACATTACTATCTATTCGGAACACGACAGTGCTGAACATTAGGGGACATTAATGTTGTAGATAATGTGGTGGTGCCAGTGGCGGATTTACCAGCAGGCTGAGTAGGCTGGAGCCTAGGGAGGCAAATTTTAAGGGGCGGCGGATTTAGTTCATAACTTTTTATTTCTATTTACAAAATGACTTAAAATTATCAAGATTCAGACCATAGTTTTCAATGATTCTAACCATAGAAAAAAGTTGATGTAACGAGGATGAAGAAGCCTAAAACATAAAGTTGGAATTTTAGTGATAGAGATGATATGATTGTGGACTACTACGATATCAGAATATACAGGCGGCAAAAATTGAAAAGCCTACCGGCGGCAAATTTGTAAATCCGCCACTGGGTCGTGCCTACATCCTCGAGCTTCAACAACACCACTGCTATTTACCTTTATCTGTTATTCGGGAAATATAATGGCAAAAAAAATAGATTATTATGGTCATGTATTGCCCTTTACGCAATCATCACATTTATGGTGTTAGAATGCTAGGTATTGTCATAATAATTGTTTGAAATGTCGTGTACGCACTTTCATATCCAAGTTTGTGTTTCAATAAAACCAAAAATGTATTTTTCTTATTGTATTAATATTAAGAACAATAAATTCTATTCAATATAATGATAAATAATAGTTATTTACAATAGGATCTATATTATATTACACAATATTATATAACTATGCTTAATAGATATGTCTGTTTCAATTACATACAGCCACAATAAAATACATTTCATACGAGGATTCAATGGGATGCAACAACATTATTAATCTGGTTCGTTAAGGAATAAAGTTACAATTTTACACACCTTACCTTAAAATGACTAGAACTTTTGACTAGACTTGAGATCTTGTTTAAGTCAAAATAAATGTGCAATGATGAATTTATTTTCGTTCGATATATGTTTTAAATAATTCTGTTAGGATACTACTTACAATTTAACACTTACGGCGCTATTGACGAAATTTTTATTTTTCTATTTCTATGAACATATGTCCTAGGGGGATGCGCAATGGTCTGAGGTAGGAGCGGAGGGAGGTTGGAAAGCGGGCGTGGGTGCCGGCTGCATCCGATACATGTCGTGAAGGAGCGTGGCCACGGACACGTCACCCACCGTCTCGCGGAATAACAGCAGCTCGATGGAACGAGCACGCACAGCACGCAACGATGGTAGTAAAAGAAGTAAGCGGCCAAACCTGAAACAATAGGTAATGTTTTCTTAGGCTGGGTTGCATCATCTTACTTTGGCTTTAACAATTTTAAAAAAATATAAGTTAGCAAAATATGCGTTGCACTATTTGAACATTTTTTATGTTCAATTTAACATTGTTAATGTTAAATTTAACCTTAATGTTAAATTAAATGTTACCTCCACCAATCCGCATTGGAGCAGCGTGGAGTAAGCTCCAGGCCTCCCCCCAAAATGGGGAGAGACTCGTGCCCAGCAGTGGGACGTATAATGGGTTGCCATTATTTTATTTTTATTTACTCTTAAAAGATTATATTAACCTTTAAGTGTTCACGATATAGCTACAACCCGAATAAGTAGTTTTTAATGATTGAGTTAACAAATGTCTGTCAAATTCATATAGCAGATAAAAATGGACAATCACACTTAACTACGGGTTGATTTTAAAAATAATTTTAGTTTAATATACGCGAGATAAATCCGTAAAAATAGTTTTATTTCAACACACTTAGCTACTTGAAAAACTAAATTATAGGGTAATTTAGTTTCTAAAGAGCAAAAAACTAAATCGCTGGTCTTCTTTAGATGTACATTCAGGGATCAAAGCTTTAAGGTACCTATGTAAAATAAAGAAGAATGAATGTGTTATTTTTTCTCAAATGATATTTTCAGTGGACAGGTGTCCAGGATCTAATATAAATTTAAAATTATGTAAATTACTCGGGCAGTGGTATGCTAAGAAGGCATATGGCACTTGGCGTGAAGATACATAAAAATGGAAATGAGTTTTGGAATAAAGATTAATTACCTAGTTGGCTGTCGCGTGTACCTGGTGCGCACGTAGTCTGCCAATATGCACTGAGCTTGATCTTGTAACATTTCGACCGGTTGCGTCTCGCTTAGCCCGGGAGTATCTGTGTAGATGGATGATCAAAATTACTAAGAGGAACATAGATCCCCACATTCTATGCATAAAGTTGCAATATCAGAGATCGGCGATTAAGGTACCACCGTATTACCATTACCTATCTGTCGCCATATGGTAGTGTTTGATACCTACTATCGTGTTGCAGTTGGTAATGGTAAATGGTAATGTTCAGCGTCGAAATAACTATAATTTTACTATACTATCACTTGACTATACTATAACTGCCTCAGTAGCGTAGTGGTAGCAGGCCACTACTATTACGCTGGAGGTCCTGGGTTCGATTCCCGGGTCGGGGACTGTCAGAGATAACGGTTTAAAATCCTTTATCTCTGCTTCTATTGGGATTTTTCCATTTTCTGGAAGTTTCCCAGTACCCCGGAGTTTGGTAATGTGCCCGGAGATGGCAACAGGTTCGCCACCTGTTACATGGGCCAAAATGTAACCGGCGAGTCGTGGGTGTTTGTATGTATGATTGAATGCATGCATTTACCTCTGCCTACCCCTTCGGGGATTACAGGCGTGAAGTTACGTATCACTTGACAAATCAACTTAGGCCTCCTGAGGCCTGAGGTGACAGCGCATTTATATGTACCTACATACTCGTAATATTAATATTGACCTCCAGTTTTTGTGTAAATGTCTCTAGATTGCAATATTCACGTATCTTCAACGTAAACTGTAGGTATACATGCTTGTTTGCATAATAAAACCAATTTCAATATGTATAAATTGGTAGCGTCATCGTCTCTGTCACCGTCATACTTGCAAAGTAATTTCCACCACACAAAAAATGTTGATGTCAAAAAGACTGATATAAGCAGGTACACTAGAATTATGTTACCCACTATTTTTTTCTTTCAATTTACTTAAATGAATCATGAATGTATTTTCTATATTATTTAAACAAATGCTATTTCATACTAAAACAATGTAGCTCAAAAGTGTTATACTAACCAGGCGAAAAAAGGACGATGGCTTTCATGCACCCGCACTCGCTGCCATCAGGTGCTATTTGCCGAAAACGACAAAGTATTTCCTGTAAACATATGAAAAAAAGACTTTCAAATCAGGTATGTATCTGGGGGCATGGGAGTGCCTCCGCCAAGACGAGCCTAACGAAGCGCAAGGGCACTACTTTTTCTCGCAACGTTTGTCGTTTTTTTATAATATTATAGTTATTATAGTTTTCTGGATATGATACCAATAGAAGACTCATTAAATAAACAAAGTTTCAATAGTATAGCCTTAATACTTTAGATTTCGGATCTGGCGGCAGTCTCGCCCGAGGTTTGAGGACCGCGAGGACTTTGTGCCAAGTCCTATGGCATTGACCAAAAGCAGCAGGAACAGGTCCTTCCGCAGCAGTATCAGATCTGACGGCGCCAGCACTTGGAACTCGGCTAAACATCAAACCCCTCTTTTGTGGAGCTAGACCAGTATTTGACCTCGTATCTTTAAGATACTCAACTCAATGCGTGTAATGGTACTAGCAGAAACGAATTATATCTGAAGAGCGCTAAGTTCAAAATCAAGCATCGGATCGGACGGCAGTCGTGCGGCATTGTGCCGACCAAGTGCAGTAACAGAGTAACTAGTTCTTGTAGCTTTAAGTCTGTCTTAAATCTCGACTCCTAAGAGCGTACCTAAATAAATAAAAACTAGCAGAAATTAATTCAAAATTACCTGAAGAGTGTTCAGTTCTAAATCAGCCAACGGATCGGGTGGCAGTCGTGCCCGAGCCGCGGGAGCCGCCAGTAGGGGCGCGAGGTCCCACGGTGCTGACCATTGCGCCAGGTGCAGCAAGAACAGGTCCTTCCACGCCGCCCGCAGTAGCACGAGCTGGTCCGATGGCGCCAGCGCTTGAAAAGGGGCGAGGCATCGCACCCATCGCACTGCCATGAACAGCAGTCGTGCACTTGTTTCCTGTGGGTTCGATGATAGACATTCATAGATAAAAACATCAAGACAAGTATGAAAGAGGTTACAAAAATACAACAGTAGTTCTACTGGCGTTAGAGCTCCAGTGTTTGAACCGCCAAAGCAGTAATTTTTGGGACAAGTTACATTTGAACATATTCGTAGAAATAGCATTTCAGGGACTTTTCACGCCATATATCCATGATTCTAAACATAGAATGGATGGTATACTCATAGATTTATTATGCTTCTTCGTTATATACCTCATACTAGCTGACCCGGCAAAATTCGCTTCGTTCTGCCATACAGTAAATATCAAAGCTATTGCCTTACTGAAAATTAAAAAAAAACTGCAAGCAACTCCCCTTGTCGGTATGAGTAAGCTTTCTGGATAAATGTCTATCTATCTTACATTAAAATAATTGCACCACCGACTAGTACTTGATCATTGTTTTGCTGTGATGTTATTTAAAACTGCGATATCTCCCAAGATATTAATTTAAATCGAATGATGTAAAAGCCAATTTTGTTTTTAATTAAATACCTGTAATGAATAACTCATTTATTTGGATATGGATAAATATCATGTTTATAAAAACACCTTCCCACCAAGCATTATTTTAGAACAAATTTGGTTAGCATAAAAATGTTTATAGTGAGAGCTTACCTTAAAAGATAGACATATGTTGTCGCGGACTTTTTTTGAACTTTAAATGGGAACAATTTTGTCTTAATTACATGATTTTTGCGAAACTTTAACCGTTTACGAAGCGCACGCAGCGGAAGCAATCAATAGGAAAAAAGACCCCCGATTTTGAAACATTCTTCATTTGTGATCCGCTCCTATTGGTCTTAGCGTGATGATATATAGATATATAGCCTGTAGCATTTTTAAATAAATGGGCTATCTAACACTGAAATAATTTTTCATATCGGATCAGTAGTTCTTGAGATTAGCCCTACATTCAATCAAAGTTACACACATTTACCTCTTTATAAAATTAAAAAGGTAATTTGTATGGCTGTTTCATTTTGACGTAGTGCACATTTGATCCGCTCACAGTAATGAATTTAGTTTTAGATCTATTCTATCCCTTAATTTAGTTTTAGATCTATTCTATCCCTTAATTTAGTTTTAGATCTATTTTATCCCTTAATTTAGTTTTAGATCTATTTTTTCACCGCAACAATTCACATTGTCTGTTAATTGTTGTCTGAGTGACGGTATATCGTGATATTAATTTAAAAAGATAACCTACAATAAGAGTATCACAAGAATAATTTTGATAATTACAATGTAAGTAAGTATAAGTTTTTCTGAAGTGGCAAACAAGCATACGTACCATATTAATGGTAGGTAAGTGAATACTGAAGCTTATAAGCATTATTATAGGTAGGTATATACAATTTAGATTTTCCTGTTATATCGCTATAGATGCATTGCCACTCTTGATATCTAAGCTTTTTTGCCTCTGTGTCGGCAATTACAGGGCCGTACTTTACCACCTGATCAGAACACGATAGCGCTGTACACTACCATGTAGCGGAAAATAGGAGCTCCGTCACTCTAGCTCTACCACCGGTAACAACTAAATATAGCTTTTATAGCTGCATAATAAAAAACAAAGTTCTAAGACTGGAACGTTCGGCTAAGTGCATACGCTACGCTCGAGCCTACTCGTAGGCTACGTAGCTATGTGCTACGAAATATCGGCCGTGTAGCGTGTAGCCATGTCGTTCATTAAAAGTGTAAGTGTATCTAATGTTTTTTAAGGAAAGTAAGTAGGTTTTTATAAAAGTCCTAGAACAAATCTTCATACGCCGAAACATCTACCGTTAATTTAAGAAAACTAGAAATATAACTATTAAACTAGAAATATTATTTTATTGCCATTTTAATATAATATAAATTACGCGTCACGTTGTTTTGCCGCGATAGACTTCTGAACTACTATACCGGTTTTAATAAAACTTTGCACACCGTGTGCAGTTCAAGCAAGCTACTCGCTGTAATAGACGCTTTAAAACCAAGAGCTGCGAGCCTTACGCAACTTTTTTGTCCCATCAAGATTAGATACATTATTAAGTACTTTATAAATTAGAACAAACATTTTCGAATTTATACCAGGTGTACCAATGTCAGATCCACAATTTCTCATATAAAATCTTATGTTCATTTTGTATAGTAGGCGTGTTATAAAGTCATTCGCGAACCAAGGGCGATGGGCGGAGTAAGTCAAGTTAAGGCGAAAAGTCACCCTTCGGCTGCCCAATCGCGACTCCGCGCCCGCCCTTCAAGTCAAAAAGACACCAACCAAAGTCAATGTACGCACCCTCTTATATTGTAAATAAGTGATAGGTACATAATGGCATCGATATGTATCAATACCACAAGGATATTTTATTCTACTACAAGTATTACATAAAAAGAAGAGGTTTATAGCGAACAAATTTAGCTACAATGTCGTGTGATTCGTAGCTGTATTGTAGACATGTTCAATAAATCGTTACTAGAAACAATAACGCAAAGATAAGTAGTAAATTGCTTTCGTATTTATATTACGAAAAGATCTTGAAAAACTAATATGTTTATGTAAAACCTGTTGTGTGTTTGATGACATTACTCATAAAACTACTGAAATGTTTTCAAAAAACAAATAAATTTTAAACCCAAAATTAGACTCGTAGGCTGCGCTTTCCACGTTATCTACACCAACACTTCTTATTGTAATAAGTACCTATAACAAACAAATATCAAGAAGCACTCGTATTTATCTAATTTACGGCTTTTAATTGAGTATAAAACGAAGTCTTGTAAAATATCGCTTACTAAAAAAAAACAATAAAACCTATGCCTGAATCGAGTGGAAGCATTAATTCAGTAGAATGGTACTCATTGTGCTAAACCAGCAATTATTTGCATTTAAATTAGCAATTGGGTTAGTTATTTATGTAACGCTTAATTGTTTTTCTATTTTCTAATTTCAAAGCAGTTTCAAAAGTTTTTTTTGATGAATTTGTGTACCAATATACTGGTACATACCTATGTTCCTAAATATATTGTAGTTATTTATAAATGTATATTATTTATACTTGGTTTTATTATTAAGCAACAGTTCAAGTCATCAAAGAGTTTTATTGTGATTCAGCATTACACACAAGTATTGAATTTTTTTCTGACGAAAATATAAACTGAGCTGGGTTTTATTTATTTTATTCTCAAAGGCCTCAGACGTAGCAGCTGATGCTCAATTTTAACTTTATCTTTGGAAAACTGTTGTCTCCACGGAATAGTGATTGCCTCTATCCATGAACATAGGTTATCAAATCAATAAACTTTATAATTATGTAGGTATAACATCTCTATCGTTGCAAAACTTTGAGAGTTCATCGCGAAATAACATCGCTGCACAGGATTCTAATATTTCTTATATAACGAGATAATTCACAATTGGATCGGCATTTTTAGAAATTAATTTAATTATCAAACATGAAACTAAGATAACGTTGGAGTTTTGGCGGGACCTTGAAAGAGGCGTATGGTGCTCTTTTTTTTAATTTTCTTGGTGTATTTTTAAGTTATATTGAATAAAGTTGGTGGCATTTTGTTTGATATAAGTTTATTACAGTGCCCGTGTATAGTGAAATAGAATAACAGTGCGAAAACACGACCTTTCAGGTTGCCTCCAAAACTTCATTGTAAATGTTCTGGTAAAGTAGCCATCGCTTTACTCGAATAACTTGAGTGTAACTCACTTGACTGACATATTATACTTGATAACTTATATACTTAATACTTACATATTATACTTGATGACTATATTATACTAACTTTTACGCTGCTTAAATAAATACGAAATATCGTTTTACTTGACACTGGCAATATGCGTAATAGCGATGCCATAATAACAAAAAAAAAAAAAGATAACGTTAAATATTTAAATGTAGAAGAAATAATCCTCCTCACCCAGATCTTTTTATATCGTTTGAAACAGTTTGAAAGTATACTCACTTGTAACAGTTCCCATGTGGGTGCCAGAGGAGCACCAAATGCGTTTTGAGGTGGTCGTAAGAGGGTGGGATCGCCTTGTAATTGTAACTGCTTGGCACTCCACATAAGTTCCTGTTGATAAAAAAAACTATAAACAACTTTTGTGTGTAATTAAATCACATATTTGTACATTGGAGCCATTTTGATAATTAACGTTGTATGCTATTTTAGTAGTAAATTACAACAATTGAATTTTTTAAGTATCAAATCAGATTTGCATCGGTAATCTAGTGGTAGTAGACCTCTACTACTGGGCTGGGGTCCTGGGTTCGATTCCTTGGATATCATTCCGGGGGATATCATAGATACCGGTTTATTTTTCTTTATCTCTCGGGCTATGGAGATTGTTCCATTTCTTAGAAGTTTCCTAGTGTCACCATCGGAGTTTGGTAATATGTCCGGAGATATCAATAATCTCACCGCCTGTTACATGGGCCAAAATGTAATCGGCGAATTGTAAGTGCTTGTATGTATACTTAAATACACGCATTACCTCTGCCTACCCTTTCGGGGAATACAGACGCGTAGTTACGATGATTTGAGATTAAAAATCGACATATTATCTTCACTACGCCAGTCTAATGGTGAGATTCACAGACCGCACTACAACTTTACTTTGAGCAAAGTATGCTTAGAACTGTCAGTACATACAGTATGGGATTTGACAGTTCGAAGCGTACTTTGCTTGAAAGTAAAGTCGAAGTGCGTTCTGTGATAGACTAGGTTTTATAGAATCAATATGCGAGAGTAGTTGTAATTTACGTAAGATGAGAAACCTAAAAGAATTTAAGTGAATAAGAAAATAATAGTTAAGGCTGTGTTATAATAGAAAATTAATATAATGGTCTAAAACAAAGACGGTATATTGGTATTGGCATTATAAATGTACTGTATGTAAAACCTTTAAGCAATTTAACTGAGAGTAAAATTTGGTGAAATTTGATCAACGTATCTAAAAATTCATGATCTATAAGTGTTTATTATGTGTGTATCTTCACGCCATGTCCCATGGATAGGCTGAGAATGTGCATTGCCAATCCTGCCACACCTCCCGTGCTTTTTTACATTCACCATTCTCTTCATACACGCACGCCGATTCCTAAAGACTCTTGATCCCACCCTCAGACGGTAGTCGACCTATTTGGTCAAGGCAGGTCAGTCTCCGTTTTCCTGTGCAACAATCCACATTCTTTCTACCGGCCCGAAATATCGGTTATATTTCATCCAATTCATTTTTACACCGATACTATCGTTCTTACATTCATTATGAACGGGATCTCTACACCAAATCATACATACCTGGCACTTATCGCTAGACATGAGTATGTGCAGCAGGCCGGGCGGTGGTGGGGCCAGGAAAGGCTCGGCGAGGAGCGGCAGGGGACTGACTGCACCGGCACCGCCCACGCCACTTGAGCCCGCCGACGACGTTGTGCTCAGCGGCGCCTGCTCGCTCATGCCGCTCATGTTGAACTGCGATGGCAACGCAAATAATAATATTGTGTCTTTTATGTAAATGTGTGATGATTTTATTACGTAGATAGGTGATAATCTCATTCAGAAACGGTGGGGCCCCAAATATTCCAGTTCTTACACATCTCCCACGGCTCTTCCACATTAATCACTCTCTTCATACATGCTCGCTCATTGCGATATATTCTACATTTAACTATCGATAAAATAGTATCATGGTATAAACGTGATGTAATTTATTAAATTTCCAAGCATTTGAAATCGTACTCTAAAAAAAGAACCATACATTTTTTTTTCCTAGATCCATTATTACCAGATCTATATATATAATCGAAGATCTCAGAGCAGATGTGTTGAAACTCCTATGATTCAAAGTCACATTTATTTATAAAAAACTTTAGTCTTAACTAAAGCAACATTTACATTAACTAAGACGATATCATTCGTCGCGTCGTAGCGATCAGCGTAGCGCTACGCCGTAGAACGAAAGTTTACTTTATAATGACTTTAAAATATAGTGCTGAAAATTTAATCTACATTAACATGTTATAAGATAATTCAATTCAATTAAGTTTATATATGAATTCCGGTAATCAATCAAATAACATCATAAAAAAGGTTTTTTTTATTCAGTAACAAGAATTTGGTTGGCTTTAAAGTCGGTTTACGGACTATAATTTTACGTCATAAGAAGACATGCGTCAGAAGCCGAAAGCATAGCCCGATCGTGTCTCTTTACCGCATTTTCGCGTTCTCGCTAGGCTCGGGCAGAACGTGATATTTTTCAGCCGGCATTATCGTCTTCACGTCAAACATGTCCTTCATAGTATATTCGAAATTTCAAAGAATGCATCTTTCTACTCTTTCACCACACCTAACTTACTTGGAAATTGAAGGGCTGTGGCAGCGGTGCGTACGGCGACGGCGGCGACAATTTGAGTGGGTGCGGCTTGTGCGCGTGCGCCAGGGCCGGCGGGGGCAGGCTGCCCAGCACGCTCGAGTGCAACTTCGGCTTACGGGGACCTCGCTCGTGTTGCACTGCTACAGACAGATTAGCGTGGTGACATGGTGGATGATTCCACATTTGAAATCAACTTTAATATTTTGAAGTTAATTAAACGTAGAATACGAAATTCCCAAAAACCTAAAAAATCTCGTTGGCACACTCCTGATTCCGAAATGTGGTCATGCCTGTCAAAATGTACTTATGCCTTGTAATAAACCATAGTTAACTGAAGTTACGTGTTTACGTAGATAACCTTGCTTAAGAGTCCGCCGTCGGGCTAGAGCCCGAGAGCTAGGCTAGAGCCTTTGGAGAACAATTAGGCATCAACAAGAAACATAGAAACATCTCTATGGTTATTAATTTAACACATATTTCGCTATAAGTAATATAACCTCAAAATTTCTTTGAACTAAATGATGTACAACTTATAGAAGGTATATACATACACTTCATTACGTACATAATCTGAGAAAATAAAACATTGTCACAGTATAGATACAAACAGTATGGAAACTAAGCCCATTTTATAAAATATTTACCTACGACTCCATTGAAGCAACAGGGATGTCACTATTTTTTTAAATAATGGTGTTATTATTTTATCATTTACTGACGTTTAGTCAATCGTATTGGGATGTAGACTATTTTTTTTATTGGTTACCCTGTAATAGTATTAGATAAACAAATACTATTTGTCTTTGAAACATAAAGTCAATAAGTACTTAAAAGTTGTTAAGATATAACGATTCAAAATGTTGCGAATAGTGAAATGACTCAAAACGGCCTAAACGATCCGGTTAGTCCAGCGGTGCAAAACCACCGTTTGATTCGAAGGGTCGCGGGTTCGATCCCCGCACCGGAACAAATATTTGTATGGCCTTCAGATATTTGTTTCGAGTCTGGGTGTTTGTGTATGTGCTGTATGTGTACAACGGCACCCACGACACAGGTTTATATTATACCTACCTACTGTGGGACTGTGAGTGTAAGCGTATTTTATTTTTTATTTTTATATAAAAGTGCAGCACGTTATGACGTCTCACCGCGGTAAAACAGTTTACAAATAATAATATGTAGTCTATGTAGATAATCTTATGGTGTTGGTTAATACTGCAACGAGTTGTCGAGACCGGGCGAGTTTCTCTTCCCCGCACCACTCGAGTAAGCAGGATAATAGATAGCTGCCTCGACGAACTTTGTATCGCCTTAGAGGTATAAATAAACAAATTAATTGTCCAAAAAATCGGCAAAAATAAATGGTGAGAATCATGATATAAAAAAAAACTACAACCGATTCTCATACACACAAAATTTCGTAATGATCGGTCTAGCCGCTGCGGAGGAGTATTGTTACAAACACTGCCACACGAGATTTTTTTAAATATGTTAGATATTATAACAATACATCATTTTTGCCTTTCAAAATCACTCCGGTTTTGATGATGCAGATTTCAAACAGTCGTATACCATACCACGAAATACGCTCGTGGCATCTTTAAAACACTCGTGGAAACAAAAACAAATCACAACGTGACCGCTCGTCTGGACGCGACACTCGCTACTGTAGCACCGCGAGAACCGCTTAGAGGCCTCCATTAGTGTATAATCTATGGAGGCCTCGTAGATGCGCATGTTTGTGCGCGTGTGCCGTTTTGAACGCTTTGTACGTAGTTTCCTCACTGTTCTATATATTGTTTTTATTATAGATCGATCGTACGTCTTTTAAGATTAGGTATCCGATGTAGACCGTAGACCATAACTATGGACGATGACCGTAACTAAGTGAAAGAAAATATTAAGTTTAAGTAGTTTCCTCTATGAAAAAATAATACATTAGGTATGTCACCTTTACTAATATGTCATTTTTCCTGATATTTATTTCATGAATTCTGTTTTAATCATTTATTGCCAAACATTATCTAGGGAGATATAATTTATTATTTAAAACTAGTTTTTGGCGGCGCAAATTAAGTGAGAGCCCGATATTTATTTCGTTTTTAATTTTGTTAATTTTAACTAAAAACATAGATCGTTTCATAAAGGTACACATATAGTAAGTAAACATCTATACACATATAGCTTGTGCTTAATGAAAAATCCTTTAAAACTTCAGGCCGGTTAATCGTAACTTCATCGCTGTTTTACACGTAGGATTATAGAGCCGTGAACCGATTATTCGCTTCCGATCCCCCGGTAAGCCAGGATCGCGTCGCCTATAACCTGCATTACCTACGCGTAGGCTGTGTTCACAATCGCAAATTATATTGAGTGACATTTTGAAATTAGGATACAGGTTATTCTTAGGCTAAAGGAATTTGATTCTGGCGGTTCAGTATAAATCCTAAAACCTTACCTATGAACAGGTATGTTGTTTGATCCATAACTTGAAAAGTTGTATGTAGCTTGAATACCTACTATCTACTAAGTAATTCGGAAGAAACGCATAAAAATGTTCTTAAAACTAACATAAACTAATATTCATGGTTGCACGACACCCTTATTGGTGACAAAGTTTTAGGCCAGTAGATATTATTAGGTAGATCTCAGTTCCAGGACACGACATTAAGATTCCGTTTAGTATGAAAAAAGTGATCTTAAGATTATCGTTAAGGATTGAGATCTGTCGTTAATACCGGCCTTAGTAGAGTTTTATTATTTTTACAACTGCGGTAGAGTCGAAATGCGTAAGAAAATATTATTAGCTTTAACGTTTTACACGTCTACACTAATTTCAATGTCTTTTAAGTCAGTTAAACATAAAAATATATGTCTGCTGGCGGCCCGTACCGGCTTCACACGGATGCAGTTTAGATACTTACATAATATTGATACTATAAATTGAGATGTACGCTATCCTATCTGTTAAGTTGAATCAAACTGCACACGGTGTGCAAGTTTGATTAAAATCGATGAAGGAGTCCATCGCGGACAAACACTGTGACAAGTAATTTATATATATTAATATTGAGTACAAGAGGAATATCAAAATGTAGTTATTGTAGCAGTCTAAACTAAACTATTAAGTGAAGACTTAATAGTTACTAGTCCTCACTTAATAGTTACTTTTCAATAATAAAAAAATACCCTCCTTTAAGCAATAGAAGACTTATTACTTACTGTCCATAAATCCATAATTTATATATTATATATTAATATTGAGTACAAGAGGAATATCAAAATGTAGTTATTGTAGCAGTCTAAACTAAACTATTAAGTGAAGACTTAATAGTTACTAGTCCTCACTTAATAGTTACTTTTCAATAATAAAAAAATACCCTCTAAGCAATAGAAGACTTATTACTTACTGTCCATAAATCCATAATTTATATATTATATATTAATATTGAGTACAAGAGGAATATCAAAATGTAGTTATTGTAGCAGTCTAAACTAAACTATTAAGAGAAGACTTAATAGTTACTAGTCTACACTTAATAGTTACTTTTCAATAATAAAAAAAATACCCTCCTTTAAGCAATAGAAGACTTATTACTTACTGTCCATAAATCCGTATTGACTGACATGCACTGAGCATGTATAAAAAGTTAAATTGTATCGTAATTGTATTGGCAATGTGCAACGGCCCCTCGGCTGTAATGACGTCACGCAATCAGCTTACCGGAGCTCAGTCCATGAGAATGCGGCTATTGTGCCCGCACATGGCGACGCATACGCTCCCGTTCCCGCGCTGCGCGGTACGCAGCTTAAAGTGAGAATGTGAATAGTTACGGTGTACGATGGACACTCCACATTGGTATCGGCTTATGTGATATAGAAAGGGGTTCATATGAAATCGACGTTGTAGGATGTAACGCGAAACGGGATTCTAAATTATATTTAAACTATTGTCGCGTAGTTACAATTGCTAACAATCAATTATTTGTGTCCATCCGGCTTTTACATTAATTTCCAAATCCGGAAATTAGCTAGAGGTACTTTTGTTGAACGTTTTTCTACATTATACTTTAGTTAATATTATTGTTGTTTTTTTAGCTCTTAACCTTACCTAACTTTTATCACCATCGATTTTCTTTATGTAATGAAAGTGGCAAACAAGTCATCAATTAACATCAATGTGAACTGCATTCGCATTGATGTTAAGTGATAACTGTATGTCTATGTGTAGGCTACACATAGACCAGAGGTCAAAATGCAGATGCGTTGCTACCCCTGAGACCTTAGTTGTTATGTCTCTGTTATAGTTAATACGGGGCCATACATAACCATCTAACCGGAACACTGTAATGCTAAGCACTACCATTTGGCGGCAGATAACAAACAAACAAAACAAAAAAATAATTATTGTACTTAAAAAGGATTGCATTTAATAGCGCGAAAGAGAAAGCGAATCTATTTGCTAATCTTTTTGCGGAAAATTCACGTCTGAACGCCTCTAACAAATCACCACCTGTTTTACCTCAATGTGATACAAAAATGGATGCTATCCGAATCAACCAGAAGGAGGTTTTAAAAACACTACGCGATTTAGATGTGAATAAAGCGAGTTGGCCTGACGGCATCCCAGCAATAGTGTTAAAGAACTGTGAACCTGAATTGTCACCTATTCTGACTCGCCTGTTCCGCCTTTCCATAAAAACAGGATTAGTGGCTTAATGCTGGAAGTTTGCAAATGTCCAGCCGGTCCATAAGAAGGGAAGTCGTGCCAACCCATCTAATTATCGACCTATTTCAGTCACCTCTATCCTCTGTAAGACCATGGAGCGTGTTCTCAATAGAAAACTCTTGGCGCACCTTGAAGACAATGACCTGCTCTGTGACCAACAATACGGATTTCGCCGAAATCGGTCAACTGGGGTTCTTCTTGTGTATGCCACACACATTTTGGGCGATGCTATTGAGAGGCACGGTGAAGCCTTGGCCGTTTCACTAGATATTTCGAAGGCTTTCGATAGAGTATGGCACGATGGGCTTGTTGGTAAGCTTCCTTTTTATGGACTGCCTGCTGATTTTTGTTTATGGATAGCAGACTTTTTGAGGGAACGATCTTTTAGAGTGGTTCTCGATGGCTGCTCCTCCGATCAAATGGCAATAAATGCTGGTGTACCTCAAGGGTCTGTACTGTCTGCAACTCTATTTCTATTGCACATAAACGATTTGCTCACACCCGGCATTTTTGGATACGCTGACACAACAGTTATCGTTGGGTACGAATCTAGTCCTCGAGCCTACCCGGCGGAAATTCAGTTACTGCGGAGAGACATGCTTGAGCGAATGAATTTAGCTCTAACAGCTGTTGCAAAATGGGGTGAGACCAATATGGTCCAATTAAATACCCAAAAAACATGAAACTCAGGCATGTCTTTTTTCCGCAAAAAAGAGTCCATTTCCCTTCTCTCCTACGCTAAATGATGAGCCTATACCTCTGGCAGACCACTTAGACATCTTAGGTGTAACTCTAACGCCCACGCTGAATTTCGGCACCTACCTCGATAGCAAGGCTAAATTAGCTGGTTTGAAGGTCGGGGTCCTAAATAAGGTGCGGAGATACTTCACATCACGTCAGTTGCTAAATTTATATCAAGCACAAGTTCGATCGTGTGTGGAGTATTGTTGCCACCTTATGGAAGGGTCGGCCAAATACCAGCTCGAAGCTCTTGAGTCAGTTATCGGCGTGCTTTGAAAATAATTGGCGACTCAAAACTAGTCAGCACCAAGCTGCTCAGTCTCGAACATCGGCGCAAAGTGGGGTGTCTATCTATCTTTTATAGGATCCATTTTGGAGAATGTGCGATCGATCTACACAACCTAATACCCTCTTCACCATTTTACAACAGGACATCAAGAAGAACGGCAGCATATTATCCGTACACGGTAGATGTTCCTAAAATTCGAACCAAACGTTTCGGCTCTACGTTTATAATGCGAACAGCCAGGAACACATCTTCACTTTCCATCAGGTGAGATGGTGATCAAACGTCTTGTCTATAAATGGTAAAAAAAAAAAAGTGAACCCTGCCTGCTGCGGCAGCTTGCGCTGTATTGCAGCAGACAGTGTCAACTAGACTAGGTAATGCAATGGCGCCTACGCCATCGAGCTCCTACACTGAACATCTACCACCGTTAATTGTATTATAGACATGGAACATAAACAATAAAACATAATAAAAAGCTAACCACTCGACTTGATTGTAGAGATAATGCCGACAGTATAAAGTAATTTACTTTGAACTTTTAGTAAATAAAAGAGTAGGTATAGTGTGTTAAACAAACGCAACTGAAGCAATGATGTTAACCTTTTGTTTATGGGACGCGTGTAATCCCAAATAGAACACGTGCTTTTTTCTCGATACTCCCCTACTTTGATATTTTTATCTTTTTTATTCGCTACTTTACATCGTTCTCACAGGGTACATTTTTCAATGCATTCGATAGAATAAGGGTCGTCCAAGCCAAGGGGTTTAGTTCCACTGTGACGCGGATAAGCGAGATTTTAATTACATGACAGTTAAAGTGAAGCAAGTTTTGCTCTTGATGCAATTGTTTAAGAAATTTGAGGTTAAATAAAATAATAAGCCTGGGTTGCACCACGATCTTTGATGATGCTTCTCTAACTCAAAGAAATCTGTTAAAGTTAGAGAAGGATGTATAATGTTACAATAACGTTAACATTAACAAAGATCGTGGTACAACCCAGGCTTATTAGTTTATTTAATTTTAGTATATTTGATTATATACCCTTCCGCTAATTCATTGATGTGTATGCAGTGAGCATAATAATAACGTAGAGCATAACAATAAATAAAAATTAATTACTTTTTGTAAGACATGTTTTCTTTTATTTCTTTTTTTCTTTTCGCATTATTAATCTAAAACATACATGTCACTATTTATTTGTTTACATGTTCCCATCGACCACATAGCTTCCTCCATGTTCCTGATTCATTTGATGTTAATTACTCGCAAGGCACGGCACGTCAACATGAAAATCCTTCACGGCCATGCCTTTATCATAATGATTATTAAGAATGAGTCTCGTACACTTATAATTTCTGTTTCATTATATTTCGAATTTATAGTAACCTTGAGGACTTCAATAATTAGCGGGCGATTTCACCCGATAGTGAAGTTAATCAATTGCCCAATGCCGGTCAACCCAATCTAATATGCGGTAGTAAATACAATAACGAGGGATGAGCAGTAGCATCCTGCGATAACAACCTGGCCGTAAAACTATCACCAATGCCAAGCGTGGCGATTATGTCATGTTCTCGTCTTGTGAACAACACTATCGAGGACTATCTCAAGGATAGAAATACTTCGCTAAATGCTGATCCACAAGGTTGTTAAATGTTATAATCAATGTGTAATGTTGATAGGTATTGTTAATTTTGTTAATATTAATTTAAGTTTGTTTAAATTATGGAAAATTGTAAAATAATGTCTAAGAAATATTTTTTAAGAGCCGACTCAGTTTTTTTGAGCTCGTTTTTCTCAGATCATATTGGCCTTTAGATCTCTGCCGGTGAATAACAAAGAATGACTCTTTTTCTTATCTCTTTACTCTTTGTTGTCAGTTTGTAAAAGGGGAAATGAGACATTCCACTGATATACTTACATTATTATATTATATTCAGTTTTATCCTAGTGATATACTCCATTATAATTTTTTAATTTGTAATTTGACTTGTTTGTATGTAATTTGATATGTATCAATTGTTGTTCACTTTAATTTATTTTGTTTGTTTTTGACTTGTCATGAGTGGTGCTTGTCACCCTAAATGAATAAATGAATTTCTGATTCTGATACGTCTTAAGTCATGGGAATTTTTGGGGATATCTATTTGAAGACTTCAAACGTGGAACTCATGACAGTCATCACGCATCCGCCTTACAGGTGGAAAACGTGGACCTCGCACCCTGCGACTTCTTTTTATTTCCATAAATTATATAGGTACAAACATAAAGGCCCTGAATGAGCGATAAATGGGTCCCATGAATCCACTGACTCCCCAAGGAAGACTGGTCCAACTTTGCTGCTTTGTACAATAGTGTCAGTGAATGCAAAAAATCATTATTAGTGAGAATATACTTTGGAAAGCAATAAATATTTCGTAGGTCTTCTAACTAGTCTAATTTAACAGAATCCAAAAACATTCAGTAGATATTCAGGAAGTATTTATGTAAACTACACACCCTTTTTGGTTTTTTAAACGCACGTGGGTCGTTGAAAACCTACATATGAAAATCTTTTACTGAATATCTATGAATGAAAACCAAAGAATTCACATACCTGTTAGAGTATATTTTGTATTTCGTACATAAGAGCTAATGGTTAAGCCTGTTGAAAAAGGCACTCACTGAATCACATTTCAAACGTTTAGAGGGAGATTTAACTTCAAACGTCTATTGGGGTCGCCCCAGCTCTAACAAATGAAAAGCAAATAAGCGATATTTTTCACAACAGCAAAGGTTGGGCATTCACTGAAACTATTTTGCCAAATATAAAAATTACAGTTTAGAAAATTAAAGTTATAACCCTGCAAAATTGTTGTACATTGTGTATAGTAAAGAATGTCAATGTGTTCCCTTTCATTCACGTCTCGATTGGATAAGTGTGTGAGTGAGTGACCTTTCGCTTTTATATGCATATAATAAAATATTAGTGACAAATATAGGCTTATTTATCTAAGTGGGCATTTGAGCTACCGTTACTGAATAAAAGTTCTCGGTGAAAGACTACCTCCTCGAGCATTTCAAGTCCCTACCAGAATCTTAGGGAGGGGGTGTGAGCTAGGTAACTACGTATCTACGTCGTTGTGTCTGTAAATGGAGACTTGCGGTCGATAGCGTAGTGTTGTAGAAAAACATTTTCTATCGATACCAGTCCAGCTTCAGTGTATTAAGTACTTCAAATAAACGTTTATTTCTGTCTGGGACATAGTCTACATTGGTGTCGCACAACAGTTCGTCTATAAATTATCCGGGTATTAAAGTTAACAAACTGCAAACAAACATCCTTATTTATCAGTAGTCAGATAGTTTCTTATTCAATAGGTTCTATTTATCAGTAGTCAGACAGTTACTTATTCAATAGGTTCTTAATGCAAAAAAAAAATATTTAATTTAGGTAATAATTTCATATTATTTTAGCTTGAGCTGTTGAGTTAGTCGTAATCTAAATCGCAAAATCAGTTTTGCCTATAATTAGTTTTAAATAGAGGAACTGTAATTTAAATATATCGTTATTAAGTGGATAAGTTTTTCTAAGGTCCATAGGTTGCAGTTGACCAGTTTAGGTAACACTTAAAGAGTTTCTCTACAAACAGGATTGAATTGCCAATAAAAGTTTTCATAATCCAATTAGAATTAAACCATATTTGAGTTTTGAATGTGAACTTACTCCCATTAAAACTAGATTTCAGTCATGGCGCAATATGTAGCATTTTATTTGAAGTACATCGTATCGACAAGGTGGCAACATGCGGTACGAAGCTGCAGAGAAGGTGGCGGGAGAGGCCAGGGCCGTCAGTGTGGGTGTGATTAATGACCCAATAATCCCAGCCTCTCGCCGCTTCGTCTATGAAAGCTTCACGAAGCCGAATTGGTGAATGGTCAAAAGGTTTATTGACCGACGAACAGTTACAAGATGCATTTGCGCTATATTATGTTGTACAGTGTTAATAAAATAGATAAGATTATGTTGAAATGGGATGTTTACACTCGGCCAATACTTTTTGTTATTTATTGATTTTTTTAACGATAAAAGTATGTGAAAGTGTTGTAAAATTACGTTTTAAATTACATATGAGAGGAGCATACGAACAGAACATGTCCAGTGAACAAGACAAAGAAGGCAGAAGACTCGATGCCGCAACGTTACTACCGAAGACAGTACTAGGCACAGAGATATGAATAATAAGACCTGCAGTGCTGGACAGCTTAACTAAAGAATTCACTATGTGAAATTCAGGTATCTATTGTTTTTTATGTAGGTTTAGGTGGCAAACAAGTATAATCGTAAAGATCTACACAGAAATATTGACCTTCCAATATGCAGATTTGTTGCCACCCTTGACGCTTAAGTAGTTTTGCCCCTGTGATAGTAATTACGGCGTCATACGTTACCATCCAACCGGAACTCGATAGTGCTGAATATTATCCTTAAATTGTGACACTACTATTTGGCGGCTGATAGATTAGGTGATGCGGTGGTACCTACGCCCTCGAGCTCCGACACTGGAACTCTACCGCCAGTGAAATGATTTGAAAGTATGTTTTATATATACAGGGTTAATTTAATTTAGCGCATAATCTCCTGCAGGCAGCCTCTCTAGATAAATCCCAACAACATTTGTTCTACGACTTTTAACAAATCTTGATAAATACCCCCAAAAAAAAACAAAAAATGATTTCAAAAGTTCAAAAGAGCATAGCCGCCGCTGCGTCACCCCGCAACTCCGCTCCCCGCTGCACGTGGTGATATTTCGCCTAGGCAAAGGTGCGTGGTATACCTACGCTATGAATAATTGCCAGTTTAGAGGCTAAAAAAATGTTGAATGGAAAAAATAAAATTTTGACAACTAAGTATAAATTTTAAAAAGTCGTAGAGCAAATGTTGTTGGGATTGATGTAGAGAGGATGCCTGCAAGAGGTTATGCGCTAATTACAAATAACCCTGTATATAAATATATATATATATATTTTATGTAATGAAAGTGGTAAACAAGCATGCAGTTCCACCAGTAGACACCTACACAAAGACCAAGGTCAAAATGCAGATGCATTTCCACTCCTGAGGCCTAAGGTGTTATGCCTCTGTGCCAGAAATTACATACAAATAGCTTTATAAAGTGATAATTGAAACATTGAATGGATAAATATTATCTTTCAAGGATCACTAATAACTACGACACAAATAAAAATTAAGAGATCAAGGGTAAAATATGTAATTGATGGTTGATGTATAAATAACGATTCGAGGAGCATGACTTGAAGAAATTTCTGCCGAAAGCGGTGGCTTGCTATTACAGATTCTTTCAGATGTTTTCGAAGCTGAATATACATTAAGGAAGTAAATTATCTCGAAATTGAGAGCTGAGGATACGAGTATTACCTATATATATATTAGTTTCTATTAACTTTTTTTGAAAGTACTTTCTATCCATTGAAAACTAAAGCATTAATTAGGTAAATGTACAATTAAATTATTATATAAATTCTTTATCGATATCTGCACTAGATCCTACCATTATAGTTAACAACCTAGGTGTTAAATATATGAACCCTCCTATGTGCATATTATATTAACACATAGGTGCTACCGTCTGAAATTGATCGGGGCTTTAGATTTTCACCACTATCATTATTACGGCTCCATAGATGCGCATCAAAATCATCGCGTGGAAAATATCCGGTGAGAGAACGACCCCATGTCCCGACATTCGTTCCGACGTTAATTCCAGCCGCATTTGTTCCATTACATTTCCGACACAAAGTAGATACGCGTTTGCCGAATTGACTAGGTGGATGCGACCAGGCGAACCTGGGACGAACGGGACGGGGCGAGGCCACCGCATTAGCAGGAGAGAGAGGGCCGATCAAAAGTGAGAAAGATGTATTCAGAAGTGAAATAGTCTGCTGGCTGAGCACATCATCATTAACGAGCCAGAGAGGGCGGAGGGCAGCGAAGAGGCAGAGGGGGTGCGTCAGGTGGGCGATGTCCCACGCCGCACGACACCTGCGCGCGATATTACCCCTTACCGCTTTCACCTTTAGAGATCACATTTCTTTAAACTTCATAAGCTAGGAACACCGATCTCTGGGAATATTTTCTAGTGCACCGACATAAATATGAGAAATATCCACCTTTTTATTCACCTTCCGCCCCGGGGAACGCGGCCGTGTATCGGACATGCAAACGTATAGGTAAGCGTATCTATACCAACATTATTAGAAATCAGTGATAACATAATTCAATACATATTGTAATTAGTACGTAGATACTTACACAGCAGACTTAAGCTCATATAATATTCATTTAAAAAAGATTGAGGTTGGAATATAATGGCAGTTAAATGTTAAAGACAACAGCAAAATTTTGTCTCTTTAAAAGTTGACGCTGTAACCGGCAGTGGTTTGCGGGCGTCGGGTCTGTTTCGAAACTGTACAAGTTGAGAGTGCACTTGCGCCGCTTTATATTCTCACTATGGATAACTTTGTTCCGTTCTGTATAAAGCAGCTGAGTTTATCAAATAAATCTGAAACTTTATTGAACAAGCAAATATGATTCGCGGCCACGGCATTCAACCACAAGTTACATAGTTGAACACTGTCGCTGTAAATCTAGGTGTTTCTTTTCTAAATAATAAATAGAAAAAAAATAGTATTTTTATTTTGATTTTAAAAAATATATGTACTTAGTACATTTATACAGTTTTACTGGTGGTAGAGCTCCAGTGACGCAGCTCGCGGGCGTAGGCACCACCGCATTACCTAATATCCTTCCCGCTAAATGGTAGTGTTCAGCACTATTGTGTTCCGGTCAGGTGGTAATGTACGGCCCTGTAATTTCCGGCACAGATTTATAACACCTTAGGCTTCAGAAGTGGTAACGCATCTGCATTTTGACCTTGGTCTTTGGGTGGGTGTCTATAGGCTGCAGTCTTCACTTAACATCAATGTGAACTGCATGCTTGTTTGCCATTTCCATTACATAAATAAAACTTAGTATTTTGTTATTTAAAATGTATGTAGTTTTTGAAGATTTAAGACTTCACGTGTATTGTAATTAGTACGTAGATACTTACACAGCAGACTTAAGCTCATATAATATTCATTTAAAAAAGATTGAGGTTGGAATATAATGGCAGTTAAATGTTAAAGACAACAGCAAAATTTTGTCTCTTTAAAAGTTGACGATTTTACTGGTGGTAGAGCTCCAGTGACGGAGCTCGCGGGCGTAGGCACCACCGCATTACCTAATATACTTGCCGCTAAATGGTAGTGTTCAGCACTATCGTGTTCCGCACTATCGTGTTCCGGTCAGGTGGTAATGTACGGCCCTGTAATTTCCGGCACAGAGGCATAACACCCTTAGGCCTCAGGAGTGGTAACGCATCTGCATTTTGACCTTGGTCTTTGTGTGGGTGTCTATAGGCTGCAGTCATCACTTAACATCAATGTGAACTGCATGCTTGTTTGCCACTTCCATTACATAAAAAAAAAAAAAATATTTTATTTTCGATTTTCTTTATTTGTTTTAAAAAGGCTATACTCACAAAGTGATTCTATTTTTTTACTTACCGTTTTTCTCCCTTGATTATTATACAATATGGACATTTACTAGTTAGTATTGTTAAAAGCAAGGGAAATATGTTGTTTCAAGGGAAATTGTTAAACATATTTGCTCCACGTGGTTTTCATACATTTTGAACATATTGAAATATTTTATATATTATATATCTACTTCTAAGACTCGAAAAATCGAGTGTCTAAACATTAAATATTTTTCCATAAAACTAATAGGGAGGCGATTAAAGAAGAGTAACAGAAACCAAAAAAACAATTTTTGTAATTTTCGTCTGCCTGTCTGGTACGTTATAACTTCGAAACTACTCAACGGATTTGAACGCGGTTTTCACGGGTGAATTACATATAATAATAATAACAATAAGCCGAAACCTACAATACCAGTCTGGCAGTGCCGGATCGAGCGGCGTATCGCTGAAGCCAGAGCACTCATTGGCAAGCTAATCTGCTTCAGGATGGGCAATACACGCCCAAGGGTAGTGCGTTTTGTGAGGCGGGCGTTTTCAGGGACTGGAGTCAGCCCCCAGGACTATCCAGCTCGCCTCACAGAGCGCATTGACTTCCTGAAGCAGAAAGTTTATGCATGGGCAAACCGGATTAGGCGTTATAAAGAACGCGTGGACCGGTATGAACAGAATAGCATGTTCCAGGGTGATCAAAGCCGGGTCTATAGACTGTGGGAGCGGCCTAACCAAGGAGTGGCTGACCGGAGTCGGCCAGATGATGACGCTATGCTTTCATTTTGGCGAAGCATCTGGTCGGAACCGGTCGGTCACTCTGAGGATGGCTGGATGCGGGATGTTGAAAGAGCGTGCGAACCAATTCAAGAAATGAATTCCATAAATATCACAGAAGAAGACGTAGCCAATGCAGTCCGTCCGATGCCGAACTGGAAATCGCCGGGACCGGACGGACTGCACAATTTCTGGTTAAAGTGGCTGCGAAGTTCGCACGCTCGTTCAGCAATCCAGTCCATCTCTGGAATCAGGCTCTCTCCCACAGTTTCTAACGACTGGTGTAACCCACCTGCTCCATAAAACAGGTAGTACCGCGGAACCCAAAAAATATAGACCAATAACTTGTCTACCGACGGTATATAAGGTTCTAACATCCATTCTGAATCACAGATAGACTCGAAGCTCTGAGTCTGCGCAGAGACATCGGATGTCTATGCATTTTCTACCGCCTTTACAATGGTGAGTGCTCTGATGAACTGTTCGATCTGGTGCCATCGTCTACATTCCTATATCGCACCACCCGCCGAAGAGAGAAGTTCCACCCGCACAGACTGGATACTTGGAAATGCTCAACAGTCCGATTCGCGCGTTCATTCCTTCCCAGAACGTGCAAATTGTGGAACGAACTTCCCTCAGAGGTGTTCCCCCGGCGCTACAATATGGGGTTCTTCAAAACTGGCGCCAAAAGAGTGGTTCAGGGCTGGCATCGCGTTGGCAACTCCCCTGATGTAGCACATGTTCATAGGCGACGGTAACCACTTTCCATCAGGTGGCCCGTCTGCTTGTCTGTCAATCCATTGACATAAAAAAAAAATTCTGAGAGTTAAAATAACTAAGCACATTGAAGACTCCTCCATCTTGTCTCGCTCTCAGAATGGATGTAGGAGTGAGTCCCGCGTTACTAAGGAGCTACTCCTCATAGACATGGCGATTAGCTAGCAGGTTCGTCGTAACCGAAAGAGTCTGTCGACTTGCTGGATAAATTATAAGAAGGCGTACGATTCCGTGCCTCATACATGGCTCATGCGGGTCCTGGAGTTGTATAAAATTCATTCAACTCTTCGGGCCTTCCTGGGCACATGTATGTTGCAGTGGAGTACGGTTCTTCGCTATCCAGGATTTGGCAGCCCCTGGTGGTTGGCGAACCTGTGAAAATTGCCAGGGGTATTTTCCAGGGCGATAGTCTGAGCCCCTTATGGTTTTGCCTGGCCTTGAATCCTCTCAGTACCCTACTAGAGGCTTCGGGGCTTGGCTATCGGTTGCGAAGAGGTGGTCGGAAGATATCTCACCTGCTATACATGGATGAGCTGAAATTGTTCGGTTCCAGTAATTCCAATCTGTCTGAGCTACTGAAGGTTACTGAAAACTTCAGTAACTCTATCAGGATGGAATTCGGAATCGAAAAATGCGCTGTTATGCATGTACAACAGGGGCAGATAATGGAATCCGAGGGAATGAATCTCCCGGGTTCCATCCCGTTCCGAAACCTCTCTGCAACCGAGAGCTATAAGTACTTGGGTATGGCGGAGGCCTTAGGTATACGCGAGGTCGAGATTAGGCAATCGTTGAAGGAACGTTTCTTTGGTCGCCTGACAAAAGTATTGAAAAGTCTTTTGTCGGGCGGTAATAGGGTGCGCGCCTTCAACGGTTGGGTCATGCCGGTCTTGCTGTACTCCTTCGGCATACTCAAGTGGACTCAGACTGACCTGGATGCCCTTGACAGGCGAGTCCGCTCTTTACTGACAGCGCACCGCATGCATCACCCACGCTCTTCGGTCATGAGATTATACATCCCACGGAGATGTGGAGGTCGTGGCGTTCTAAGCGCTAAGACCCTACACAACCGTGAGGTGTGTAATCTCCGAGAATACTTCCTGACCGCCGACGGGGATCTCCCCGTCGGGATGTGGTGGCGGTCGACAGCGGACTCACCCCTCTCTCTTTGGCTAAAAAGAACTGGCGCAAACCTGAGGTGCTCACGACTAGCGACCGCAGGATTGTATGGCAAGGCAAGGAGCTACACGGGCGTTTTTACCGGGCCCTCCATGGGCCCGATGTAGATTTCTTAGCTTCTGTGGCCTGGCTACGATTCGGTGACCTCTTTGGGGAAACCGAAGGTTTTGTTTGTGCATTTATGGACGAAGTGGTAATGACCAACAACTACCGGAAGTTTATCCTGAAGGATGGAACGGTCGACATATGTCGGGCATGCCATCGACCGGGTGAAACAATCAGGCATATCGTTTCCGGCTGTTCGAGTCTTGCCAACGGCGAATACTTGCACAGACACAACCAAGTAGCTAGGATAATCCGTCAGCAACTTGCCTTGAAATACGGTCTTGTAGCCGCGGATGTGCCGTACTACAGGTATGTGCCCGACCCAGTTCTAGAAAAGGACCATATCACGATGTATTGGGACCGATCTATCATCACTGACAGGACTATTGTTGCCAATAAGCCTGATATAGTGGTGATAGATCGCTCGGAGCGCCGCGTAATGATGATCGACATCACCGTCCCGCATGATGAGAATCTCGTGAAGGCCGAAAAAGACAAGCAAATTAAATATCTTGATCTGGCTCACGAGGTGGTCGCCATGTGGGATGTGGATTCGGCCATCATTGTGCCGATAGTCGTATCGGTGAACGGGCTGATAGCGAAGAGCCTCGGCCAACATCTCAAGAGGCTCTCGCTAGGTGGATGGATCAAGGGTTTGATACAGAAAGCAGTACTCCTCGACACGGCACGCATAGTGAGGAGGTTTCTGTCTCTGTGTCCCTAACCATCGGCAGCTTGGACCCTGCTCCCGCTGTCGGCGGCACACTATTTTTTAATTTTTATATATATTTGTTTATTTTTATACTTATAAATGTAAAAAAAATATAATAAGTTAAAAAAATAAATAAGTGGAATAATAATAATAATGGCAACCCATTATACGTCCCACTGCTGGGCACGAGTCTCTCCCCTTTTTGGGAGGCCTGGAGCTTGCTCCACCACGCTGCTCCAATACGAATTGGTGGAGGTGGGTGGGTTAGTGGCCAACCCGCTGTCGGATGTTTTCAAACCGCCCATAAGGCCTCCGACAAGGTTTAACGGCTGCTATCCATCGATAGCAACCGGGACCGACGGCTTAACGTGCCCTCCGAAGCACGGAAACGCGCATTTAATTTGCCACTAGCGGCACCCATCATACTACCCGACCGCGCCCGTAGTGCTTAACCGAGTAGATCGTTTACGATCTACACCAGCCGCTGGGCCATGCGTTGATACGAGTATAATTAGAAGCATTGTCAAAACTTTATCGTCAAAATCGGTTAAGGGGAAAAGATGTTGTGGTCAATTGTTTACTTAAAGCACTGCTTCAAAAATTTTAAACAGAGTAGAATGCGGTTTAGATAAAACGTTAAATTAAATACTACAACACACTCGTTGGCGATGCTTGAACCGTAAGACGAAAATGTAGAGTGGTTTTCTTTCTCTAAATAAAATTCTTCTAAATTCAATCTATAAATTAAAAAATAATTTTATAACGATCAGTGAAGACTGTACACAACTGTGTATAATAGAATAGATAATGCGGTGGAGATCCTAGAAATCTGCCACTTAAACTCTACCACTATGTGTAGAATTGTGGACATCAGCAGTAACAAAGTGGTGTTTATTTAACTTCTTTGGCAATACTAAAATTCAAGTTTATGGAAAATATCAGTGAATTTAACAGAATATGTATCAATGGTAGGTATCATTCTCTAAGTGAAATATATAATTTACACATATAAAAATAAAATAGAACCTATCTGTTACGGTTGTATTAAAATGAACCTCTAAATTACAAATACGATGCATCAAAGAACGAATTAATACCAAAAACCAATCATGACTAAACCTCAACAAATCCGTACGTGTAATGCAATTAACCCCCCACGGCAATGCGAAAATTAATTATGTATCCCATAAAATAAAAAGGTTCCTGCACCAGCTGTAATAGTTTGCCCATCAAACATTTTATTTTTATAAACTATGACCGTGCAATAATGTGTTCACGCACAACATTAAAATAAAATTAGCTGGGTGAGATCTACTCTCGGGTTACGGGGGCGAATCGAGGGTTGAATCACTTTGTGTCAAAATATCGATAATACTTATTTCAGATAGTCGTGAGGACATCGACAAAGGTGTAAATAAATCACATAATCGGATCCTACCCAAACCTAACTGGACGTCATTTGTACCACAGTAGATAGATTGATTGTACCTTTGCTTTAAAGGCTTATTTTAAATATTGTTTCATGTTCATTCAATATTTGATGGCGGTACAGATTGATAGGTTGACAGGTTATTATTGGTCTCCTTCCATTTATTCTCTTACATAATTTTTATGATGGGTGGTTCAACGTTATACTCTGTTAGATATTTTTTAATATTAATTAGAATAATAATTCTAATTTAAAATTAGAAATTTCTCTTGTGAAACGCAGATGAAAATGTCATGTTACTCGCTGATAATAAAGCTTTTTTTGCACTTCATTATTAAGTGAAATAAAATACTTACTATTGAGTTTTTTACTTTATCCTTACAAATACAATTTTATTCTCTAAAATGGAACTGACATCAATGTCAATCCGAAAATAAGTACCTACCGATATTTATTTGTTACTTATTTTTTGAAGAAACTCGAGTTAAATCTTCATTTCACACGTGACTTCACAAAGTACACTCTCAAAGAACACTCCAAAAATACAATTCTGAAGTTCATCATAGAAATTAATTAATGTATCTATAATAACAGCTTTACAAGCATTACTAATTTCAACATAATAGTACAATCGAACACCCCTCGTCACGCTTCCCTTGTCTGAGCGTGGTCAGGAGAGCAATAGGTGTCGAACACGTGTTAGTGATTCTAAATACTGAACATCTACACTGCAATCTATTCAATTTGACATGCTTTCATTGAATATTGAACTTATCACGCAATAGTGTTCCCTCCACATTAAAAATATGGGATGGATTTCGAAACCGAAATTGTTTAGATTTGTTAATTAATTAACATCATTAACAAAATATGCAACGATAATTAATATTATATTAGTTCAGAAAATAACAGCGATTCATATATATTTTAGGGTTACATCAATCGGCAAAAGGTTGAAACGTATAAACGCAAAAGGGACGGGATAACTAACAAGGTAACCTTCCAATTCATTACATTTTTACAGTCTTTTTAACGCAAAAAGGCTTCAAAAAGGTAAGCACGTCGGAGAATCCGAGACTTGCGCGAGAACCGTTAAATTAAAAATAAATATTGTGAAACGTCAGTATGTTACGGGCGAGCGCCGGAAAATATCAGGGAAAATTCGAAAAACGTCAGAATAGCCGATGTCGGTTCACAGGGGTGGTGTGGGGTAAGGTGAATCTTTTTGTGAAGTGGAGAGAATTAATTTAACCCGCTGCGGGGTAACACGACATGGCGGTAATTGAAAAGTTTGCCCCTTGTCGGCTGGCGGCGTCGCGCCCGCCTATTGCGCCGCTCGCTTCTTCGCGACACTCCGTATTCTTTGCCAGACTTTATGATAATTGATATTTTTAATAAGGCAGCAACGAACACTAAGTATCTGTGAGAGATTGTGTTTTATTTTTGTCAAATACTTTTCATACCGAGTCTTTATTATTCGGATGCCAGTGTTCAGGTAGCTTGAAAGACTAGCAGACGAAAAATACATACCTACTTATATAATAATTTTCAAAACTTACGACTTTTGTAGCCTTAAATTTATATACTTTGCTAAAGTATGAAGTACGCTTATTGACACAAATAAAACTGCACACCAAATGAAGATCGTGTTAGAGCCTCTACTCCGGCACAATGATATGTAACGTCGGTGGTCTGGTAGGCAAGTGGTGTACTTAATATCTCAAAACAGTCCTTATTTCGATTAAATCAATCAGTAGGTATATTCATTTTCATGTTTTTTAATTAAATGAAGACTTTTAAAAGGCAATTCATTAACTTTCAGAAAGAAGGACTCGAGGAAAAAGCTTTCTGTTTTAACCCTTTAACTTTTTCAGTGAATAAAGAAACGGGAACAACTTGAAGAAGACAACGAGCAAGCCGATCAGAGCGGCATCGATTTTAAATTAATTTTGTGAAGTTAAATTGGAGATTACGTTTATTTGATCGTACAAAAAGGAAGAGGATCGCAAACTTTTTTGTATGCCATTTATATAACGTACCTAAGTCAACATGCGTTATTTTATAATATAACTTAGTGATTGCATATTTTTTAAATTGTAATTCTACGTCAACTGCAGACTCGTTTTATGAATTAAATTAAGTATATTTATTTAGAATAATTAGAACTTATTTTTCCTAAAATTGTTCAATCATTGGATGGAATGGAAGAAATCGAAAGTGGTATGATTATCAATGAATCAATGAATATTGACACAAAGAGTAAACGTATAAAGTAGGTTAAATTTAAACAACCTTGCAATAATTGTAATCTCGTCATTTATCGCCCCATATATAGCACAAAATAAATTTAGTTTCATACTGTTTTCTATTAAGATGAAAGACGAGGCACGGGAGGAATGACCGGGATGTCTGGCGCTCTACTGCCTACCCCGTTAGGGACCTGGGGTGAAAATACATACATACATGAATTTTATTTTATGTTAGGCGACCTAACCGTGTCAGCAGTCTTGTGGTCTTGTGGTGGTGCGAAGGCAGTTCTATTTCAGAAGGCAGGGCTTTTTCCGTTTATTAAGAGTTTCCCAGTACTACCCGTGCCAATGAGCCTGGAAAAGTCAATAGACCTACCGCATGGCACTACAATATGTGTCTGTATGTAGTAAATCCATCTGCGTATCCCTTTGCGGAATACAGGCGAAATTACGTTACATAGGGGAAATTATTATTTATAAATGATGAAGTAGGAATGGACCAAATGAGATTAGGAGTCAAATTCGGTGTACAAACAGACGAATCAACTCCACTACGCCTTTGTTCTCATTTGGATTTGTTTGCCTTTTTACAAAGATGTTCCGAAGAGAGACAGAGGAAGTAAATTGCATAATCCCTTACACTTTCGTATTGATTTTCCTAATCATTTATAATTTTTCAGGTCGGTTGTAATAGGGGGTGAGGTCTTTTAGCTCCATCGTCTACATTTCCTCACTCTTAGGGTGCCACGAAAACATCCTAATAAAAATTACCTGTAGCCCGAAACTAGTACCATAGGCCTAGTAGGAGTTAGTTAGTAATTATTATACCTGGCTGTTAATTCCTATAAAACATTCTTTACTCATAAAATTGACGAGTATGTGTCCTAGAGTCCTAGGTATATGTATATCTGTGTAGTGGCATAGCACCGACGGATGTATACAACGTCATTTGACACGTGCACAGACACACCCTCGGTCCCTCGGTCAATGTAGAGGCTCTATTGACGTCTGGCTGATTGCTTCTTGTTTGCGCTGTAATATTGGAGTTAGCTGATTGGCTATCTGCCTCGTCAAATTGACGGGAGTAATGGGCCTGTTCTTTATATTCTATTAAATCTTGACAATGTAAAAAATAAGGATATATAATATACGTCATGTATTTGTTTATTATATAAAACGTGTACCTACATAGAAACTACTAAAACGTTGACATAGGATGCTACATTCATTTTAAATACGTTTTTTTAAACCTAACTTAACGTCTGAGGTATATGCATGTATTCACGCATCATACAAATACGATTCGCCGGTTAGGTACGTTTTGTCCCATATAACTATATCTGGACTCCAGAAAATGGAAAATGGACAATACACATTTATCTCTGATAGTCCTCGACCAAACACCGGGGGTAAAACGAGTATCACCATCTCTTGTGGCAGACTTTTAACAATTTTGTTTTGCAAACGTGAGCTTACTTTTCGTTGACGTTCATCATAAGCATAAGTCAAACAAAGTAAGATTCCAATAAGACTATTATATACTACTATAGATTAGAGGAGATAGTGGTACCTATAGCCCCAGGATCCCAGTGTAGCAGTAGAGGCCTTCTGCCCCTAACATAATCGGCAGTTTTCATATTGAATTACCAAAATAAACTAAACACTAAATGGTTGTGATCAGCACTATCGTTTTCGGTGGTAGTACGGGCCTGTAATTTCTGACACAAAGGCAAACCTTAGGCCTCAGGAGTGGCACCGCATTCATAATTCATGTAGATGATAACTAGAAATACTAGGATTCTCCGTATATACAAATAAATACTCATCGATGAAATATTGTTATCCCTTTATTGATATCGTTGCAAATAATGTAAGAAATTCTAGAGTGGAAAACGCTATAAAATCCGTTAGATATGTACCATGTTTATAATTCTACGTTCTTTGAGTATTCTGTTTGATATGACCCACTTAGTGTCTATTTAGAATTGTGCCGTGATAGTCACCACACCACTTTGGTAACAAGGGCACGCCCTCATGATATTTTTTTGAAAATACTTTTCTCTTATTATTCATATTGCAACGTATTGCAGTGCAACTTCTGTGACACATAGTTGTTTATTCAACCTATTATAATAAGTATTTTTTGGAAAAAACGAAACTGCGATGGCATTTATTTTAATTCTTATTTATAAAAATCACGGTGTTTCATAAAATATTCAAAATGTGAATGTAATATTCTACGGCTGTGGCCTGTAAGCAGCCTATCTGATGATACAGATGAATAATAAATATTCCGACATAGCTATTCCATTTCCCAAATAACTTTAGGTTGGTTGGTACCATCGACGACACAACGCAGCTTCTCTCTCGTCGATGGTTGGTACCTACTTTCATCTTAATTTAAAATTCTGTGACATGCATGTTCTACATAAATATAAAACTTTGAGCTTTCTTTATTAACTCAAGGCTCAGCGCAGTGGTTAATAAAATTAGTTATAAAAATGTTATATTTTAAATGTGTGATTCTGTGTCGTTAATGAATACCGAACTGTTTATTTTATATACATCTTTATAAATCACAACAAATTTTGTACAAGATATGACTAGACGGGCGTGAAACAAAAATTGAAAAAAAAAATCGCATGAAAAAACTATTGCGTTCCTCTGCCTTGCTAGTAAGACACCGGCACTATTCTTTGAAAATGTTCAGTGTATTCATGTTGATTACGAAAATGCTTAACGGTGCAGTGAGTATGATACTCTGCGGTGTCTAAGTTTCGTGAGGGCGTATAATTACGCGAGCGAGTAAACATATAAAGGTAATCCGGGTCGCGGCGGCACAAAGTGATGCTCGTGAATAATTTAGCGCCGGAGCACCTGCGGCGAGACCGCAGCGCGCTAGCTGCTGGCTCGTCTCTACTGCCAGGGCTTCACACCTCTATATTTTTGTTTTTACATCTATTTAGTTGATGCAAACTGCAGGGAGAATACGGGAGTTGTGCTGTTTGTCTCGTTCTGTTTTAGTTTTTCTTGGAAGTACTTGATGAGTATGACTATAGTAGGTAATATGTAGGTGTAGGTATCTATTTTCAAACTAACGCTTTACGCGATGTTTTTATATTGATGTATAGTAGTGAAAGTATGTAAAAATTTACTAGTAAGACAATTTTTGTGAGATTTTCTGAAAGTTTATAATAACTATTATGCATATAATAATAATTCTTTAGGTATTTGTCACAAAAACGATACCTACATTCTAAAACAAAGAGTCAAGCCCTAGACTTTCAAACTATTTTTAATAGGTAGGTACTATTCAGAGTGTTACGGAAATCAGTGCTTTCTCCCATTACAAATTAATATGTAACTGGCTGGTCTATACCAGGACTTTATACCTACTTTTATATTTTTGTTTTTTTACCTATTTAGTTGATACAAACTGCAGGAAGAATAAGGAAGGTGCGCTGTTTGTCTCATCCTGATTTACTTTTTTTTATAAGAACTTATTTCATTACAATATTAGGTAAGTTTACGTATTTAAAAACAAAATGTGTGTAAATGTATTATAGTTTTCAAACAAACATTACGCAATATGTTTCAAAATTGACATCTTGTAAAAATTACTAGAAAAAATATTTTTTGTGTAACGTTATACCTACTATTATATTGTGTGACATTATCTTCAAACTTTCCAATTCAGAATATGAATTATTTACCTAATTTCCCATTTTGGAATTAAGTGACGCTGACTCGTGTTTACCTTTTACCAGGACTTCACACTTCTATATTTTATTTCTAGATACTCTTATTCTCCAAGGAGAATGAGACATGGGAGACATGGGAGATGCGCTGTTTTGTATCAACCCGTTTTAGTTTTTTTTTAATTATACCTGATATACCTACCTACTCGTATAGATATTTTGAAACAAATGCTTTACGAAATATGTTTTGAAACTAACATCTAAACTTTCCATTCTTGTGAACAGTAGGTATGGCTCCTTCATGACATACAAAAGCTTTAGATATCTACGTACAACTACAGGTGGAATACAAGAGTCTCAGCATTTGTCACGCCGTTTTATTTTCCTTAAGCTAAAACCCCTTTAATTAAAACCAATTATCAAACACATGACATCATTTTTACAATTAAGTACCTAATACCTCTCTATACCTATCGAATATAACAAATCAATTTATAGAATTTCATTACAAACTGAAGCTGTAGTACATTAGTAGGTAACCCTATTTAAGAATCAACATCTACATACTAAAGGCTTCGTCACATCGTGAGAGCTAGCTGCCGACTTGCGGCCGACATGGGACTCCATGAATATTCAATTATTCACAAAATTTTGCTTAATTACAGAGATTAGGATTTACCCCGAGTCATATGCATACATGATTTAAAAGTGGTTCGAGTTCAAACTTCCTTCCACTAAAATGTATTTAAGTATCTAAAGATATAGATAGATACAATACGTAAGTTACTATGTGTAGAGTGTGTAGACTACAATTTTATATATGAAAATATTTAAATTTAAATAATTTTATTTATTTATTTATTTAAACTTTAATGAACAAAGTAAGTACATAAGGCGGAATGCCGCAGGGCATTCTCTACCAGTCAATCTTAAGGTAATGGGAAAGCTAATGAGTAGGTAGAAGAGTATTCATGAATAAAATTTACATAGCTCGCGTCCTTTGGTAATATGATTTGATTGCACTTAGTACCTACTTTGAACATGACTAGTAATCCATGATAGTTACTAAAATTGTAGATTAGGTAAGTAAAGAGACTATAAAAAATCTTTCAAATTCCAATAACCTATGTACTCGTAGGTACATTTCATAGGCGATTGTCTAGTAAATAAACGGATGATTCTCACTAGTTCCACCATATATCAGAACAATTTCAGACTAAATTTATCGCTATTCAATACAACGCTACAGAAGATATGATAGAGGCCTTCGCAATACACAATATGGATGACATAATGACAGATAGGATGAAAGCTGTGGTGAAAATTGAACTGGCCGGGCTGCGCCGGTGTACACCTAGTTTTATTTCACTCAATATTTCAGCGAGTGAGCAGTGGACAAAACAACCTGCTGTGAGTTGATGAATATAGCTAGGGCAATAAAGCCGGGTAGTGCATCGGGGATTGTAATAGGTTTTTCTTTTGTTACCCAACTTTGCGAATCGTGATATATCATGTTGCTTTCTCATGTATTATTTGTATAGTAATATCAAATACGGGTTTTAGTTGGCACAATATAAGATAGGTATATATTTCCACAAACCTAACACACACATTACTGGTCCTCAGTGTCGTTATCGATGTTGAGAAATAAAATGAACTTTGATAACTTTGATATGAAATATTTTAAAATTTCTTAATGTGGTACTCCGCAGAGAATTTTCCCAAATGAAAAATACCTTCGCCGTGGTACCCCGCAGAGAACTTTCCTAATCCTTTCCTTTTACTTCATTTCTGTATTTAAAACTAAGACTCAGACCTACTCTCACAAAGCCAACGGTGCAGAGCAGGCCACAAAATCAACAATAGATACTGAATAACTAGTCCAGCGGCTGGCTGGCTTAGTGGAAAACCAGGTAAACTATTTTTTTTATCCAGGTGTTTGCACGTATTTCCTAAGCATTTTTTTTTCATTCCTTCCAATCAATAGGATGTGTTATTGTGCAAATTAAAAAATGGCTACAGCAGATAATAATTTAATAATAATGTATTTATTGACAACAAGATATTTACCTATATCAGTTCATATAAGTACTGAATCCAGAGATTCCCGAACTAGTATTTACTGTATTTCGGGAATCGGCGGTTTCTCCTATTGGTAACATGATTTTATAACATAGAATGTCACATCATTGCACCTAGTATATAATTTTACTTTGAAATTCAAACAATTAGAAAAGGGGAATGTGTGTGCGCGCGCGTGCTTGTATTGTATGTGTGTTTGTGTGTTCTTATTAGATGAAGTAAACTTACCATCCTTGTTCATGTTGGCCTGGAAGCACTTGGCCAGCCTACAAGCGCGACACTGGTTCCTGTGTGTCTTGTCGACCGGACACCGACCCTTCATCTCGCCGCCCGCCTTACACGTGTACACGCGATTCCTGTGTATTGATCGCTTGAAGAATCCCGAGCAACCTAATAACATCGTAATTAGGTTACATTGGCTATACTCGTATAATGTAGGTATCTGATATTCGAGAAATATGTGTGGTAAGAAAAATGTAGCTAATATCTGGATGTTTCTATAAAAGTAATAAATAGGTGTGCCTGCATATTCAGATATCTATAAATATTAGACACGTTCGTGTAAAAGAAGAGGTAAATGGATTATGCCTTATAGATAACTAGGTAAGTTACGCATTATTAGACAAGCAGCTCTATGTATCTGGTTGCACCAAAATATTAATTAAAGTTACGGTTATTGTCAAATGTAACAATAACAGTAACATTGACTTTAACAGTTACATACTGCAGAATGCGTTGCACAAGCGTATTTTTTTAATAATATTGTAAGTGGTGTTTTAAATCAAGAATTTAAGAAAATAAAACGCTTGTTTTTTGACGAAGAGAAAGTTTAACGATTTCGTCAGTTACAAAAAAATAATTTTCGAATATAGGACACATTCAATCTGTTTTGAAAATCCTTCCGGACCCAATTGCAAACAGACTATCAGACATCCGGTAGAATTTGGCGACAGAAGTCTTATAAATTTTCTGAAGAATACTTCAAAATCGAATTCTATTCTAATCACTTATTAAGAGAGTTAACTATCTATGATTTAGAACTTCGAGGCCCAATTTAGCACACTGTTTAATTAAGGCCTGTAATTTTTACATTTAAATTTGAGAAGATTATAATATCTGATATACTTAATTAGTTTTATTTTTGCTTATATGAGATCTTATAAAACCTAATTCGTTATTTCGCCTTAAAAACTATAGGAAAAAAAACATTAAAAATAAATACAATTTTTACTCATAATTAATTTATTAACGAGATTCTTTAAATTGCGAGTTTACAGGCTTTGATAAGTAGGTAACTATGATTTATTAAGACCAAGGTTTCTGATAGAATAGTCTATTTTTAAGTGCATTTTGGTATGAATGTTTTTTCTTGGTTACTTCATTGACTGACATAAAAATCCAAAGAATAACATCTTAATATTTACTAAGACATGAGTGTTGGAAGTTAGGATGGACATTAAATTTATATCTTCTCTCTTTTTAGAAGTGACAATTATGTATATTTTTGCGAAATAGCAATCATTTTCCTGTGGCAAATTAAATCCATTGGTAATTTAGTGCCGAGCGTTGGATTAGGAGCAATTAATCGTTTTTGCCGTAATTATGTTACCTTTATAATTATATATTTTATATTTTTTAACATCCTAAACGCTTCAGCGATTATAAACCTAAATAGAATCACTTGATTCTGTTTAATTTGTTTATGTAATGGTGCATTTAAGAAACGAGATAGCTATTTACGCATTTTAGGTTCCTTAGGTATTTATAAGAAATATTAGAGTAAGTTTCCAGCAATTAGGTTAAAGATGTGCTTCTAATAGAGCTAAATAAAATGTAAAACTTACCGTCACAGCTGTATATCCCATAATGTTTGCCTGAACTTCTGTCTCCGCACACGTTACAGGGGATGTCGAGCAGTCGATCCCCTAAACAAAAACAATACCAACATGTAAGTAAGCACTTATAGAGATAGGTAATCTTTAGAAAAACGTATCTACTTTATGCTACATTTTAAATTGTGTTTTTAGTTTTAAACACTGGTATGAATGAAGGTTTTTTACGGAAATATATTATGTTTTGTTCATGTCCTGAAGTGATAAACAAGCGTACAGACTATATTGATGGTAAATAAATGCTGTTATCTATAAATATCTGGCACTCATGTGGTCTAAGTTGTGATTCCTCTGTAAGAAATACGTGACGGCTTATATCTTTTAAGGATGGCTTACCATACCCATTATATGATTTAAAACGCAACCTAGGTAAGGTTGCGTACACAGCTATTTAGACTACGTAACTTTATGCCTGTAGTCCCCGGCGGGGTAGGCAGAGGTGAATGCATGCATAGAAGCACACATGCGAACACCCTCGCTTCGCCGGTTACGTTTCGGCTGTTTACATGAACAGGTGGCGAGCCTGTTGACATCTCCGGGCGTATTATCAAACTCCGAAGTACTGCGAAATAGAAAAATTCCAACCACCACCACCAGAACCAGATAAAAAGGATTTCACACCGTTATCTCTGATTATACTATTATATTACATGATTATTTAGACTAATATAGTAGATGATGAAAGTAGACGAGGCACGAGAGGTTTGTCAGAACCGGGATGTCTGGCGCTCTACACTCTCTGCCTACCCCGTTAGGGACCTGGCGTGAAGATAGATACATATAATATAGTATTAATCATAATGAACTTATTATATACTTTCGTTACCTTCAGAATTTTATGCACGTGATTATAATATATTACACCATTCAAACGATTTTCGTAGAAGAAATGGTTAAAAAATAACGCTCGTGAAAATAAATTCAAACGCGTTACTATCACCGATGATGCGATCACCGTCGCGTCAACATTCGAATAGTGCCAGCAATATTTTTTTATTTAAATAAGGTTACAAACAAGCATGCAGCTCACATTGATGTTAAGTGATGACTGCAGCCTATACATCTACATAAAAACCAGAGGTCAAAATGCAGATGCGTTGCCACTCTTGAGACCCTTAGGTCTCAAGAGTGGCAACACAGAGAAATGACATCTTAATGTCATTTCTCTGTGATTGTTATTGCAGATCCATACATATTAAAATGGCTCTGGAATAATGTTGGAATTTTTCTATTTCTGTACCTATTTTTATTCGCAACCGTACCTAGAAGGCAGGGCGGGTTATATTGAATAAAAAGTCTAGTCTTTGAGCCAAGCTGTGGACAGAAAGACGGACAGTGGGACATGGCGGAAATTGAAGGATTCCTTGGAGGCAACGGAAGCCCAAAAAGGAGTAGATATCAAAGAAACAGACAGAATATTTTCACATAGGATCGTAAATATGTAATTTCAAATAACAACTCTAAGCCTACATTCGCGGTCGGTTCCTAGTACACAATAATTGACACCTTAAAGCAACCATGAGCTTTCCCTTGCCAAAATAGATTAGTCAGATTACACCAATCTCGCTAATAACGTTGGTGTTTTTGTTGCGTTTACAGAAACCTTCCCCTTCAGCTGCCCCTTTTCCTTAAAGCTTACAATAGCACGCTGTCACACCGTGATAACAGACCGATCCATGATTTGTGCATAATACCTACCCACATCATTTTGATTGGTATTCGCAAATGGTTTATTAAATACTTGTACATAACATACGCAAAACGCATAGCTTCTTAGTTTTATATTCTATTTATTTTCCTAAACAAAGTATAATTCATAAGGCGTGATCTAGAATTATCACACAATTATGCATTATTTATCACAGAGATGAAGCGTACTTTAGTATGTACGTACCTATTTGTAAGCTAGTATCAGAGAATTATTCGCTATGCTCTGCTAGGAGTGTCAGGGTCTTTTGTTCGTGATATGAGAGATAAAGATGAAGTAATATCGATTTTTCATAGCAATGACATTCTAATTTATCTATCTTATCTATGTATGTACGTATTTTTTTATTTGGCAAATGCTCAGGTATTATCATTTTAATAAAACGTATCAAGTTGTCGATTTAAAAAATTGGTTGTTACATGACAGTGTGACAAGCCGATTACTTAATACATTGAATCCTTTCAAGAAGCGATATTTTATTTTTTCCTTAAAACGGACTTAGACGACTTAACTGATCGTCTTTCGAGCATCGAAAGAAAGCCGGCAAGTGCCGTAGTTATCCCCTTTTGCTTTGAAAGGAATGTAATGACAGAAAAGTATTTCGAGCATGATCGTTTCATCCATTAGCAAACATCAATAAATATAACTACGTTAAGAAAAATCGACTTCAAAACTGAAAAGTAAAAAATAATAAAGATTTAATTGTAATTATATACTACCTATTATTTATATGTGCTATTTACTAATAGGTTTGAAGATACAAAATTATTACACGACTATACGAAATCACTGAAAAAAATTTATCCACGAAGGAGTTAATAAGCTGTGTTGTGTCGTCGATGAGTAAATGTGTCATTGTCACTTGTTGTCATCTTGTTGTCATGCGCATTAGGACTATCTAGGACGTCAGTGGATTCAACGCACTGTATGACAACTCGCCGTCTATTCTTATTCCTTTAGTCTGAGGTGAAAGTAAGTAAAAAAATGCTCATAAAATAAAAACTGATGAGCCTATCTGAATCAAATTTTTATGGGACCAATTCGAAACTATTCCGCATCAAACAAAAAAAGAATTACGTGAATCGGTCCAGAAATCTCGGCGAAATTCGCGTACATACATTAAAAAAAATAATAATATACCGGCTGAATTGAGAACCTTCTCGTTTTTTGAACTCGGTTAAAAATGCGACGCTATGCTGTATATTTCCTACATTCTCGTGTAATTAAAAAATACTTAATTGAAAGTAACTACTACTACGCTGGGGTGCTGGGTTTGATTCCCGGGTCGGGGATATTAGAGATAACGGTGTTAAATCCTTATTCTTCTTCTCTTTATGTCTTGTTCTATTGGGATTTTTGCCATTTTCTGGAAGTTTCCCAGTACCCCGAAGTTTGGTAATGTGCCCGGAGATGTCAATAGGCTCGCCTCCTGTTACATGGCAAAACGTAACCGGCGAATCGTGGGTGTTTGCATGTATGATTGAATGCATACATTTACTTCTGCCTACCCATTCGGGGATTTAAGGCGTAAAGTTACGTTTTTGAAAGTAACTTTGCTTGTTTATTATTTTTTCACTGATATGTCGATGAACTGATTTCGTTAAATTGGACTTTTAGAATGTTTTAAAAAACTGAAAAGCGATGCTTGTTGTAAACGGTTATGAAAATCTTAGTTAATTTGTTACCAATTTTTACTTACCAACGTAAGTCTAAATTTACGCAAACGAAACGTTAGGTACCTACATGTGTGGTCGTTACTCTATATTTGTATTTATTAATGCTTTTCTCTACTACCTGTAGGTAGAAAGGACGTCACCAATAAAGGATATGATAAGACCTTTATTTAAACTTCATTATTTATTTACTACCCCATTACCATTACTATATTTCATTTCACTGTTTGTTTTTCCGTGCGCTAGATATTTAAAGATATTAATACCAAAAAAGTGATCCAGTTGATTAAGTATTCATCGAGATGAAAACTGGTACCTAGTTGTGTTTATACTACCATTCACATAATTTTCTCAGCTCATTAGCAACTTTTACTGTTATAGTAGTAGGTACCGATAACAGTAGATAAGCATGATACGTGATACATAAGGCCAGTGAATGACAAAGAATGTCTCTTTTCCTTTTTCTAAACTCATTGTTATCTATTTGTAAGACAAAATGAGTCATGCTACTGATAGGTACATACATAGATTAATTATCTACTTATACATAAGTATATAGGTATTATAGGAATATTGATTGTGTAATTTGTAAACCGACATGACAGGTACATTTATTGCTATTCTCCAAAGTTAAAAATAGTATTTAATTTTGTGACGTATCATAAGCAAATCTTGTAATTCCAAATGATAAATTAACTTTCATTATTTTATAAAATTGTCATTTATTTCTGAAAACGAAAGTAAGTTTATATACGGATTATACACTAAGGTATATAATACATTCTCAAACTATTGATGTCCACTAGCAGACTCTACATAAAGAGTAGAGACTCTCTCTTTCTCTCTCTCATTTTATACAATTACCTATTTATACATTCGTTACGATGATATCATAACCTAGAACTGTATGGTTTCACAAAAAAAAAAAGTGATTGTACAAAAATCAATGAACAAAAAAGCGATATCTACCTTTGATGGTAAAATAAAACACCAAATGTGTGATAACTTTGTACCTACACGTGACACCGTTATATTTATAAATCTTAAAAAAGAAAAAAAAATCTTTACGTAAAGTTTTTCAAATCAACTCAATTCAGCAGTACTCCTTTTCAAACTTTATATTTAGTAGTCATAGTGTATCAAAAAGTGAAGCTGCTTTTTCAAAGAAAAAGACCTAAACTAGTGTAAAAAGTACTAGGCTTATATTTTTTAAGATCTATGTAGGTATTAGTAAATTGAGATTAATTAAATAGGCAAACAAGCATACAGTTGACATTGATGGTACGTAAGTGAATTCTATAGCCTGTAAACAACTACATAAAAGCTAGAGATCTCAATGTAGATGCGTTGACACTCTTGAGGTCTAAAATAATAATTACAGGGCCGAAAATTACCACCTCTAACCGACCGTGCTGAACACTATCATTTAGCGGCAAGTAGATTATGTAATGAGGTTGTGCCTACAGCCGCGAGCTTGGTGACGGGGGCACTACCACTAGCTGTGTTTTAAAATCATTATTATCGCTCTCCCATAGCTTTTAACTTTCGGTTTCAATAATTGACTGAAAGTAAGTCCTATTAAAAGAAGCTTAGCAATAAATCTCAAATACCATACATGAAGTCGGTACTAGTATTGTTTACTTTGATATTTGGCTATTGACCCAAAAATGATCAGCGTCGGCAACATTGGTGATTGCCGACGGCTCGAGTTACGAACCCTCGCAAGCGATTTTTTTTTAATGTAATGGATGCATTCATCACTTAATTGATGTTAAGTGATGAGTGCACCCACACAAAGACTAAGGTCAAAATGCACATGCATTACCAGTCCTGAGGCTTGATGTGTTATGCCTCTGTGCTAGCCTATACAGGGCCGTACATTATCGCCTGACAGGACTACGATAGTGCTGAACACCACCATACCACCCTACTGCTACGGTGCTACCATCTACCAAATAATGCGGTAATGCGGTGGTGCCTACGTCCGCGAGCTAAGTCACTGGAGCTCTACCACCAGCAAAAATAGATTCGCAAATTATGACGACCTATTAATACGATTGATACACACTTCATGTAGGTACGCACCCTCCTGCTACATTGTCTTTGCCTCCGTGTAGATATGGTATGGGTGAATTTCTCAAGCATAAATTTTAGACGGCGTTGCTGAAAATCATATCTTAAACTTCATATGTATTACATATACATATAAATATGAAGTTTAAGATATGATTTTCATATAGTTTATTTTTTTAGGAAAAATGACTTATATTTCTTGATGAGGCCATCAATATATTTGTAGAAAACATTTTGGAAATTAGAGAAAAAACAAAATGTCGTCATGAAAAAACAATGCGTCCACAATCTGTTTTTCTTGCATTAACCACCGTTTAAATGAAACTACACTGGTTTACCAGAAATAACTAACTTTCTATTTAGCGTTAGTTATTCTATTCGACGACAATTTTATTATTTTATTTAGTGCAATACTTTATCCTAGAGGTAATCAAAAAGGGCTGTCCGCGCGTATATTTTTTTAAATAAATATTTTAAACAAGTTTCTAATTTTGGTGGTCCAGTTTTGGTGATTTTGGTGGTGTTTTACGTATGACAAGAATTGTTTAGCTACACCAAAATTATTAATATTTCTGCATGCTAGGAAAAAGTCGAAGTTAACACACGCGGAGTACTTGGAGAGGAAAAGGGTTGCAGAAAGGAGGAGATAATGGGGATCATACCATTTTTTTTTTCAAACTAGAAAAATTGCGAAACATAAAAGTGAATAAACATTTTAAGAAAATGCTAATTCACTAAAATTATGAGGTTTTATTGATTTATTAAAATTACGTTGTAGTAAAACAATTTTGTTGCCATATTTACTAACTTTGGAGTCAAGAATCAATTTTGGTGTCTCACAAATTAATTCTGGTGTTGACAATATAATAGAAGTTTTTGGTAATAAATAGATTTCTCTTACATTTTATATAACTCAATAGGTATTTCTTGAAAATAAATAATAAGGATTACTGATAAATTCAAAAACAAAAAATTTCCACCAAAATTAGGCAAAAAATCGTGATTGTTGAAATTCACTCGTATAGAGAAGTTACTGTGAAATGTGTTAATTGGGTAGCGTACAAATTTCCCTAGTTAGGATTTCTCATAAAATAAATGTTCATTAAATACAAGTTTTCGAGCAACATGGTTCAGGTTGCTCCTGCATTTTCAAAAACCTTTTAATGGTTTTCAAATGCCACACTTTAAACCTCGAAATAAAATTTAACATATTACAATCACATTTTGTGATTGTACGTATATGTTCTTGTTACTTATTTTCATAAAAGATAGAACCTGACATTTTAGGACCAACTAGAAATCACTGCACTGCGGCTCTTATTTTTTAAATACTAGATTCACAACATTCTAAATGTTTGTTGTTTGGTTTACCTACTCCTTGTAATAGACCCAAGCAATATCGCAAAAACTACTAATATCAATTTAAAACAATTTGTTTATTTTAGTAGGTCCGTAAATAAGCCAGTGGATCATAAATATACGCGTAGGCTTCCCGGGTTTCGCGACCTAATATAAGAAAACTTTTCATGCCAATTGGCTTAGTGGATAAGTCGTGAAAATGTAAGAGAGATAGAATTTTTATGTAAGAATTAGAATAATGGTATAAATATACACGACCTAATGTAGACACGCTTAATGTGGAGTACCATCACCTTGATTTTCTTTACATGTTCATGTACCACTTGTCTCTAACAAAAATTTGTACTATAAGGGTTAATATTTCTGAAAGGGATCATTTAATAGAAAATGGTTTACTCAAATGCCTATTTTTTTTAAAAGACCTATCTTACGATGCGCAACATGGGCGTGTAAAAAATAGCATTCTACTTTACGTGAGGATGTTAAATTTTAAAATATTTTAATTTTTTCCCCTAAAACTATTTTTATAGATTTTATTACCACTTTGTCGCCATTCGCCATGAATGTAGGTATATTCATGCTAAAATACATACAACTTTCTAGTACTAAGTCTCCGAGCATAGCTGCGGACAGACGAACGGACGGACGGACACGGCGAAACTATAAAGGTTCCTTGTAGGGAAGAGGCTCAAAGCTATTTCGTAATATTATCTTGAGAACATACAGAACTTTTTTGCGGTTTAAAGTATTTTTAGGTAACTCAACAAAATATTTAATTTTACACTACAATATGAAAGGCAACTACTATTGGTAGGATAAAAACATTCCAAATATCAGGAAATGTTTTAAAGGTCCTCAATATAATATTTAACAGTTGTTTCACAATAGAACTTTATTTCAATATTTTTGTATAAATCAACGTGTTTTTTTTTTTAATTTCTTATCGCTTCTACAAAAAGATCACAAAATGAATACATGATTGTGCTTATTATGATTCTTACTCGCTACGATTCTTCACTTTGGCATTTATAGTATTAATTAGCTATTACAAAAAATACGCTCTGCTTTTTATCTTAGGGTGGAATTACTCGCTAGGTAAGCTACTGTTTTTCAAAACACATCCTTGAAGTTTATGAAATATACTAATGTTGCTTTAAGTTTGTTCAAAGCTAATTTACTTGAATGTCCAAACACACTGTACGCAAAGACATGCAAGGGAGCGTGAACTACCGAAGTTTTGGGTCCGTCCCTAAGTTAGATGTGGAAGGATTTAGGTTTGTTCCATCCCAATGACCGTCTTAAATCTTTTGTGTTAACTGTGAACAATTGAGATGGCCATGAGTATATCTATTTAGATGGATATTCTTTAGGGCAGTTCGGTTGATGCACCGGTAACTTAAAAGATGAACAACACTAATTTATTAAGTTATATTCACAATATAAGTTATTGGTTAAATTTAAAGTAGGTCGGTTATAAATTTTATCAAACTGTGTTAGAAATCATTACAATATGGTGTTTAAATATAGTTCCGGTGATAGTTGTGGATTGATTAAAGATAAAGGTAATCACAATAACCTCATTTTCTTATTTTATTTGCAGTTGCCTTAAACTTTACAACTTACAAATGTTCTACATTAAAATTTGAAGAATATAACTTTAGAAATATAGGAACACTACACTATTTAATTTAAATATTATATTTTTCTTTCCTTAAACGTAGGTATATACCAAATCAAACACAAACAAAATATTTCAAACAGCAATTGTTTTTTTGTAAGAATTGATAAGTTCGTTACATAATTTTGTAAGTATTAGAAGGCAAGAAAGAAGACAAACCTGTGCCCATTCTCCGGAAAGCCGTGGCCGGCACCCGCTGTTTTTCCCAAAACGTCGACAGCTCGACTGTTGCTTCACGAACTTTTAAATATTAAATGACATCACCATTCAACTTTTACACAAAAAAATTTAAGTCTCCCTTCGAACGCTCTACATTCACTGAATCTCTATATACTTTAGCGCTATATTTAAAATTATTAAGAGTTTGTATTCAAATAGTATACAATCAACACGAAACTTTGACTGACTTTCTCTGTGACTTCACCACTCAATAGCGGCTTTCGACAGACTGGTCTGATAATTGTGATCTTTGAAGCCGCTGCGGAGATCGCGAGTCACATCATCCCCTGATTACATCGAGTCCCACCCCCTGAGCGGGACGGCACTATACGGGAACCACAGGATAGAGTGCGACGCTTGTGATCCCATCTTGTGTCCCAGTCCACAGGCTACATTGTCAGGGCATCGGTGACGGCGAATCCGACCGTATCACTTACAAATAACTGGACGCGTTAAGTATAAAAGATATTTATACAAATCGTTGTTGCGGGTCTTTCACCACCTAAAATTTTTTATTAGATTATGAGGTAGAATTTTGCTAGTTTGTGTACTATTTAGTATAATTTATTGTTACAATTTATGATCAACAAAGTATACTTTTTAATAGTTAAAATCTTTTGAATGTAGGTACATATTTTATTTACACACAAATCACGCAAATACACATCATTAGAAAAAATGCAGGTACCTGTATATTGTACAATAAATTTAATGGATCTAAGAGTAAAAAAATAGAGACAAGAGTTAAGTAACAGTTGTAAAAAAAAACAAATTAATGTCTTATCATGCAAGTAAATCTGAAAGAACTATTTAAACAATATCTTTAAGCAAAGTAACAGTTAAGTAAATATTAAAATGTCAAGTAAGATCGCGGGTGAGAGGGAGCTTTAATTGGCTGGGCGGCGTCACCGGCCAATCGGGTGCCGCCTTTAGCTCGGTGGGCGGCGCGTCGAGCTTTTGAATTGGAATCGAGCTACGAAGCGAAATCGTCACGTGCGGTGCTACAAAGACTTAGGATATATTATCAAGGTTAAATTAACTGTATCTGATACCTTTTTTGTTTTCTTCGATTTAAAATTTACAATAAGTTTCCTCACACACATTTTATTAAAAGTTATATTACCGTACTATTTTTCCAGTTTACGTCACGTATAATTAAATACAATTCATTACAAATATTTAAAAAAAAACCTTAAATAAATAAAACAGTTATGCATCAAAAAAATCCACATCGCGGTCGTACTACGGCAACGTTCCCAGAAGGCTGGCAGCATTGCCAAGTTGAATGGCAATGCATATTCTCTGCCCAAAATATTGGCCAGCCCTCTCGTCACGGGAATTGTCGACCAATCGTTTCGCAATGTCTCCAAATAGGAGACGAGCACTGAGACCCATGGACCTAGCGTTTCAACCCCAAAGGGCACAAATAGGTAATCATGAAAGACTACTGTATTTGTGCCGCTTTAGGGTCTCCGCTGATGCGGCAGCAATGCCGGCAGCGGCACTTCGGGCAGGAAGTTATATTACTATGAGTTTTTTACTGTAGGTAGAGTTCCAGTACACGAGCTCGAGGGCATAGACACCACCGCATTACTTAATCTATCTGCCGCCAAATGGTAGTGTTCAGCACTATCGTGGTCCGGTTAAATGGTAATGTATGGACCCGTAATAACTATCACAGAGACATAACAACTTAAGTCTCAAGTTTGGCAATGCATCTGCATTGTGACCTCTGGTTTTTGTGTAGATGTCTATAGGCTGCAGTCATCACTTAACATGAATGCGAGCTGCACACTTGCTTGCTACTTTCCTTACATAAAAACCAGTCAAGAGCGTGTCGGGCCACGCGCAGTGTAGGGTTCCGCAGTTTTTTAGGTTTGATTAATGTCGGTTTTTTAGGTTTGGTTTGAATAATTCGACGACCCGATTAGTCCAGCGGTATGAATTGACTGTTTGATTCGAAGGGTCGCGGGTTCGATCCCCGCACCGGGACATATATTTGTATGGCTAAACAGATATTTGTTTCGGGTCTGGGTGTTTGTGTATGTGTTGTTTGTATATAACGGCACCCACGACACGGTTTATACCTACTGTGGGGCTGTGAGTGTAAGCGTATTTTTTTTATTTAATGTAATGAAAAAAAGAAATAAATATTTTCTATGGAGTTGTTCAAAAATTTCGAGTATTACGTACATTTGGTCGACTATTACTTGCAAACTCGAAAAGTCAACTTAGGTGTGATAGTTTTCCTGTTAATTTTGTTATATGTCGCTATTAGTAGTACTATTGCTGTACCTAACGTTTGAATTTCTATCAACAACCGTTAAATTGGTACTTTAAAGCTTAATAAGTCACGAACAGTAAACTAAAACGAAAAATGATTTTAGCACACTCCTAACATTTTTGAAAGACCTATCCAACGATATCCCATACTATATGGAAAACGAAAAAAAAAATTATCCGCGCGTTACATGTAGGGGAGGTACCCTTAATAATTTTATTTTTCTGTCAGTCTGTCAATTGAACAATGGCGGCAATAGTTTAGTAATCATCATCATTTCAGCGGAAAAGCGTTGAGATGCCTGTCAGCCAGACTAATGAATACATTCGTAGCCGTCGTAGCCGCGTTGCAAATGTAATTGAATTGAAGCATTATCTTATAGATTTCTTTTTTTTAGGGTTCCGGATTGCAAAAGGAAAAAAACGGAATCCTAATAAGATCACTCGTCTGTCTGTCTGTACGTCTGTCACAGCTGGTTTTCTCTGAAAGTATTGGGCCGATTGTATTAGTAATCCAAGTATATGTATCGAAAATAAATGAAATCTAAAAATGAGGCTTACTTAAGAAGGAAAAATTTATGTTTAAAAAAAAAGGTTTTCAAAGTGTGACATTCTCGTTAAAACTCGAGAACGGCTGGACCGATTTCGCTAATTTTGATTTTGAATTATTTATGGAAGTCCAGGGAAGGTTTAAAAAGAAAGAAAATATGAAGAAATTGATGGGAAAAAGTAAAAACCACAATTTCATTTTCCCATACAAATAGTATATATCAAACCTTTGACACATTATTTCATTGCGAGGCAATACGGAGTTTGCCGGACAGCTAGTCTTACATATTATTTTTTTAAAACCGCCGTTCCCACTACATACCTAATATATCTCATCGGAAAATATTCGCCTTTTTAAAATCTATAATTTTTCACCAAATTCGTTGTACTCATACCTTGTATATTTTTAGGATGTTATTTTAATAACACACGACCGACGACATTAATTTTAATCCTTGTCTAACCGAGAGCCGAGAGCTTGGTGGCGGGCGGCGGGCGGCAGCCGCCAGGCGGGTGGCTCGCCGTTGAAGAACCACTTCAATCGTATTCTAATACTAAGTTAGAATAATCTTATTTTCAATGTGGTAATTACCAAAATATATCCTTTTGAGTGTTGATTTATGTTTTACAAAGAGTGGGTAGGAGACTATACAAATCTACTGATTAAAAGTCTAGATGTAAAATTAAAACTAACTTAATTATATCTCACTCTCAACCCTTCCGTTCACCTCGCCTGATCACAATTTTCGTAACGCTCTCATCACGCATTTACCATCTTACTCCCCAAGTCAAGCGTACGTAAGAAAGTTGTATTTCGAAAACTGCCTCAGTAATCGCAATGGCAGCAGGCCACTATTCGCTAGGGTCCTGGTTTCGAGTCCCGGGTCGAGACTATTGGATTTTTTCCGGTCTCGTCCGAAGATGTCAATAGGCTTGCAACCGACTTTACATGAACCAAAACGTAACCGGCGAATTTTGAGTGTTTGCATAATTGTTGGCAATAATTTATTTTTGTAATAATTCATTAATTCTATAATTATAACTATGTATAACAATTTTATATGTTTCAGTTTATTCTGATTTTTAAATATATACTACTTAAAAATGCATCTATATTTATTGTGTGTAGGTCATCTACTCTATATTTGGTATCGCGTACGATCTTCCCACGATTCTTGTTGCAGCGATTTCAATTTAATATATAAGTTATGTTTTTTAAATCAACACTTATTTTAAAATAATATTTAAATCAATTTTAAAGCACTGTCTTTGCAATTGTTCGATTTAAAAAGGAAACATATGCACGGTTGGAAAAAATGTATCGACACGGGGCCTTGCGGGGTCGAACCCTCTGCTTTATAAGCACTTGAACACTTCAAATAATGTGCGCGTGACCGGTCCATTGTTGGCTGAAGTCCTGCATAAGCCTATTTGTTCGGAGTATAGAACAACTTATGATGAGTGTTTAATAAGTTTATCACGTTTAGCCCTTCGATGTGTGAACACGCATTAAAATTTAAATAGATTACGTTTACGTGTGACCTCTATATTTAATAATCTAGATTCGAAATTTTTAGGTGCTATTTTTTAAAACTTAGGAGTGCCTGTGTAGTTTTTTTTTAAAACATCGATAGACCAGTCGTTCAGTACAATATGCTGCTGACTTTTAAAATTTAGTATCAACTCGGAAAGGAAATTTCAGTCCGAATTATTAATGTAAAAAAATGGGAATGCTGTATATACAGAAGGAGGTAAGATACAATTCATGGATGATCAATGAATTCAATTCACCAAAACGACTTTATATAATATAATATGGTTTAATTAACCTGTTACATTATAAACATATTTCCTGATCCCTGGTCGAAGTGTGACCGTAACTATAAATTGTCTAGTTGACGCAGCGGTTAAACATCGTACCGCCGGGGTCACGGATGTGACTAAAGTGATCAATTCGAAAATCAATGCTCCAACATGCTACATTTTCTGCACAAGGTTAACAGAGTTAAACCCATTTATTCATGTATGAAAAAAATAATAAGTTTATTGTCCTCTCTATCTCAATAATATAGTTGAATTACAGAATGTACTCGTATATAATGTATATGTATCTTCACGCCAGGACTCTAACGGGGTAGGCAGAGAGTGTAGAGCGCCCAGGTCAGCTAAAATTAAATTATATGTATCTATTATCTTATTATATTATCTTAACACCCCTAAAAATTAAATGACGTGTCAATGATTTGACACGTTGTATTTGTATGGGAAAATGAATTGTTGTCTTTATTATTTTCCTTATAATTTCTTCAGTTTCGAACCTTAATAGGACTTTTACGAATAATTAGAATCTTAATTTAACCAAATTAATCCAGCCGTTCTCGTGTTTTTGTGGGAATTACAAACGGCATTTCATTTTTATACTTAGTGATGTTTGATGAAATTCTAGGGCGCAGGAATTACCGAATCAATCTAGGTGCCTATAATTGTAGTATTACAACTATAAAGTGTTACATTCACTTCCGCTAAAGCATACGGTATTTGAATGTTTGGATCACAGAATAGATAATTATTTATCTATTCCGTGGTTTGGATGGTGGCAAACATAGAGCAATACGGGCCACCGGCCGCGGCGGTTCGGAGGGGAGTAGCCATGTGCAGGCTTTCCCCTCAAGTACAAGACCAAATGGTCCTATGCCTATAACCCCGATATTTAAATTGGTGGGTTAAATTTTTTATGTATTTTTTCTTATGCCGCCTCTATGATAGGTTTTAAGGAGCCAGACCATTATGCATGGAAATATATCGTATATTAATATATACATTATGTCTGTAATTTCTGATTCAGAGCCAAAACTACTTTGGATTGGATTCACAGGAGCGGTAACTCAGCCGCATTTACGGCTTTGGGTTTTTACCACCTTCAGAAATAAAAAAAAAAGAAAACATTGCATGAAATTGTTCTTGCCAGATTTGGGCATCGAATAAACAATGACATATTTTGGGTCAAAATTCAAATAAATTGCAGATTCATTCAAATGTTATCATCACACGCAACATAAAATTTATAATTAAAGTATGACATATTTACATATAATAGGTTGGGGAAAAAGTCTTTTCGCATTATAGTATGTATGAACTTGTAATAAAATCTCTTTGGCTGTAGTATTTGTATCTGGCTGGTTTTGGTATCATTGAAAGTTAAAATTTTAAAGAACATAATTCCAAATTCAAATTAGGCAAATGTGTGATTTTTATTTGTTTTTCGTACTGTCAAGATGAGTGAATCTAATGAAGAAATTCGATACATTTTAAAATTTTACTACAAAAAAGGTAAAAATGCAACTCAAGCTGCGAAAAAAAAAATGGGATGTTTATGGACCTAGTGCAGTGTCTGTTTAAGTAGCATAAATTTGGTTTAAGCGTTTTCAATCCGGAAATTTTGATGTAAAAGATGCACCTCGCTCTGGTCGCCCTATTACGGATAAAATGGATGCCATTTTTGAAAAAGTGGAGCAAGATCGACATATCAGTAGTTACGACGTAGCTGAAGAACTGAGAATTGATCACAAAACAGTTTTGGCGCTTTTGAAAAAAGCTGGGTACAAAAAAAAGCTCGATATTTGGGTACCTCACGAGCTCACTGAAAGAAACCTAATGAACCATGTACTCATTTGTGATTCTTTATTACGACGTAATGAAACCGAATCATTTTTGAGGAAGCTGATAACTGGTGATGAAAAGTGGATCACGTACGACAAGAACGTGCGAAAAAGGTCGTGGTCAAGGGCCGGTCAGGCTTCACAGACTGTGGCGAAACCCGGGTTAACTCGCAATAAGGTGATGTTGTGTGTGTGGTGGGATTGGAAGGGCATTATTCATTATGAGCTATTACCACCAGGCAGGACTATCGATTCTGAACTCTACTGCGAACAACTGATGAGATTAAAGCAAGAAGTTGAGAGAAAGCGGCCGAAATTGATCAACAGAAGGGGTGTGGTGTTTCATCATGATAACGCTAGACCTCACACATCTATAGCCACTCAGCAAAAATTAAGAGAGTTTGGCTGGGAGGTGTTAATGCATCCGCCGTATAGTCCTGACCTTGCACCTTCAGATTTTCACCTGTTTCGGTCTCTTCAGAATTCTTTATGCAATGTTAGGTTAACATCACGAGAGGACTGCCAAATCCACTTGTCGCGGTTTTTTGAATTCATTTTGATGAGAAGTCCCAAAATTTTTATAGCAATGGGATCATGTCCCTACCTACAAGATGGCAAAAGGTTATCGAACAAAATGGTACATACATACTTTAGTTAAATTTAAACAAACTGTATTAAAAAATGTTTTGAATTATCTTAAAAAATGCGAAGAAACTTTTTCCCCAACCTTATATTTACGCCCACATGAATGATTGTCACGCCAAAAATTAAATAACCGCTCATTCAACACTTAACATCGTCAGCTCTATTGTTTTGCTGCATGAATACTCAGGTGAAATGTAAGAGGAGATAATATTAATACCTGCTAGGTTCTTGTATGTACCTATACTACACATCACATCGTACCAAAATCTTATGAGCTAGATAATAATTTGCTTATTTTTTTTTTTTTTATCCACATATTACAGGCAACAAAATTGATTAAAATTACACAACAGGCCCATAGAAATATATACCTTATAAACTAACATGCATATTAATATATTATAATAGGTTGGGGAAAAGTCTTTTCGCATTATAGTATGTATGAACTTGTAATAAAATCTCTTGGGCTGTAGTATTTGTATCTGGCTGGTTTTGGTATCATTGAAAGTTAAAATTTTAAAGAACATAATTCCAAATTCAAATTAGGCAAATGTGTGATTTTCATTTGTTTTTCGTACTGTCAAGATGAGTGAATGTAATGAGGACGTTCGATACATTTTAAAATTTTACTACAAAAAAGGTAAAAATGCAACGCAAGCCGCGAAAAAAATTTGCGATGTTTATGGACCTAGAGATTGGAAGGGCATTATTCATTATGAGCTAATACCACCAGGCAGGACTATCGATTCTGAACTCTACTGCGAACAACTGATGAGATTAAAGCAAGAAGTTGAGAGAAAGCGGCCGGAATTGTACAACAGAAGGGGTGTGGTGTTTCATCATGATAACGCTAGACCTCACACATCTATAGCCACTCAGCAAAAATTAAGAGAGTTTGGCTGGGAGGTGTTAATGTATCCGCCGTATAGTCCTGACCTTGCACCTTCAGATTTTCACCTGTTTCGGTCTCTTCAGAATTCTTTATGCAATGTTAGGTTAACATCACGAGAGGACTGCCAAATCCACTTGTCGCGGTATTTTGAATTCATTTTGATGAGAAGTCCCAAAATTCTTATAGCAATTTTGGATCATGTCCCTACCTACAAGATGGCAAAAGGTTATCGAACAAAATGATACATACATACTTTAGTTAAATTTAAATAAACTATATTAAAAAATGTTTTGAATTATCTTAAAAAATGCGAAGAAACTTTTTCCCCAGCCTTATATATTATAGTGTTAGTACATAAATCTTAATACTATGTTACTACACTTCACTTGCACTGTGTCATTGTGCGTTCGAGTGGCACTTGTCCCCGGAAGCGACGGAACACCACATCTTGCGGCCAAAAGCATTCCTCCATGACGAGTGCAGCAGGAATGTCGGCACACGTACCACGAACGATTTGAAGTTGACGTTGCGGCGCGACTCCAGCAGCTGCACTCTCAGCGTGTACTTCAGCTTTCGACGAAGAAACTCCACGACGTCCTCCGCCCCAGTGGAGGCGGGAGATGTACTCCGGGGTATTCGGTTTAGCTGCGTGTAAACCTATATTGGGCTCCACGGGAGCCTTATCGCAGCTGTTCTTGTTGGTTCGCTGACGGCGCTTCCTCCATCACGAAACCATCATTATCATCAGCCCGGTTAGTGGCCTTTTCAGGCCCGGTCTTCGCAGGGAGTGTCGCAGAGACGCTCTCAGTGACCATACGGTCTAGTCGTGTAGGAGGCCGTGCAGCGCGGGGAGGTGCTGCATTGATGAAACTTGCAGGCGATGCATCGAGGGGGCAAGCACCTCGCACGGTGTTGATGTTATTGGACACCGTCGGTGACCTAGTTACTGCCACAGTATTACGCAACTCATTTACTTGGTTGCGCAAATCAGCGAGGGTAACTTGGGAGGCGTCTAACTTATTCTGCACCTCTGCTAAACTTGCCTTCAAAGAAACGATGTCTCTCAAAAGGCAACTCACGTCCACTTGGTCAAAGGTTACCGGAGGTAACTTATTTAGATCCTTGGCCACAAACGTCGGCACTTCGTCACGATCCACCTCCTTCAGCAGGGCAATTATATCCTGCAGACTCTTCTTAGTCCCGTCACGCCTGCGGGACACCATCTGGTCGCTTCTGTTCAGCAACTTAAACAGCAACAGCTTGGCATTTGCTATTTCTTGTTCGCTGAAACTCGTTGAACATATTTGGATGGCGGACACCTCGTCCATCACATCCAATTTCTGTTGTAAGAAAGCCAACAGCTCGTTCGCCACCGGTGTATCACTCATGGCAACCAAAGTTTCGAGCAACGGCTAGTGCCGCGCTAAACGATAATAATTGAGTAGGCAGCTCGTCCGATTCGGAGCGCGGCACACGCACGACTTATACCCTTTAATTATAATTACAATAAGATAATAGGTAAGTATTTAATTTATTATCACGCAGGATTAGCATAGTCGGCCAGCGTTATGAATTTGAGAAGAACTTTCGCGGACATATTAATGCTAAAACGCATTTAAAATTAATTTATGGAATTTAAAATATTACTGAATGTAGAATTCTAGTGTCGGCGCTCGAGAGTCTTAGTTTGAATAGCAAAATTAGGAAATAATGTATTTACATTACCTAATCTATCTGCTGCCAAATACTCGTAGTAGTATTCAGCACTTTCGTTTTCTGGTTAGATGATAATGTAATAACTACCACGAAGGTAAATCAATTTAGGCTTTAGGGTTGACAACGCATCTACATTCTGCGAGGATGTCCATAGACATGTTTGTATTCTATAACCATCAAATGAACTGCACGTTATTTCCCACCATCATCACATAAAAAAAAACTTGTTGGGACAGTGAAAACAGACATTCTTTACGGTATCTACATTCATCTTTAATTATATTATTCTGTTTAATTTAATTAGTTTTCTACATTCTTTTGCATGTCAACAACAATATGATGGTTTTTAGGGTTCAGTAGTAAACAAGGAACCCTTATAGTTTCACCATGTCCGTCTGTCTGTCTGTATGTCTGTCTCTCTGTCCGTCCGCGGTTTAGCGCAAAAACTATTGGTACTAGAGAATTGAAATTTGGCACAAGTATACACTTTAATAACGTCGACAAAAGGGTAGATATTTTTTTTTAATTTTTCGTTTTCTGTATAGTGTGGGATATAATATATAAAAATATATAAAAATAGGTTTTTCAAAAATTGTAGGGGTGTGCAAAAATCAATTTTCGATTTAGTTAACTGTTTGTGACTTATTAAACTTTAAAGTGCCAATTTTTACTAGACTCAAGTGTCCCCCCTCTACCAACTAAACGGTTGTTGTTAGAAATTCTATCGTTACGGTAATAGTAGCTACATATAACGAATTTATAAGGAAAACTATCACACCTAAGTTGGCTTTAAAAGTTTGCGAGTAATAGTCGACCAAATGTAATACTCGAAATTTTTAAACAACTCCATGGATTTTTTTTTTTTTAATTACATTAATCAAACCTAAAAACTACGGAACCCTATACTGCGTCGGTTTTTTTTTCACAGCACAGGCAAACCCACTCTATTTGTTTAACAAATTATTCATCCCTAGTACGCACCCTTGTTACCTGCAATCAGTGCAAATACATTGATGCGTAATTTTGGACCAATTGTAAATAATCTTCTTGTATTAAATTATTAAAATTTAAATTAGTAGTTGTAGCAGGTCACTACTGTTATATCAACGTACCCGGTTGGAACCATCAGGGAGTAGTTGATATTGGATTAAAACATTACAGAAGATCCATTTTATTCCTATGGCCAGAGAATAATCTATAGGCTTTCATCTATTCCAAAGGACATAAAAACGTAATAAATAAACACAATGATATTGTAAGTATGCAATAAAGCTTATATTTTACCTCTATTTGTATACTGTTTGGCCTTTATAGTGAAGTAGCTATCGATGTTTGTAACTTTAAACAAAAAACAACTGTCTTGCTTGCGTATTAACAAAAATATATACCTGTGTAAGTTCATCGAATACCTCATCCAAGGGAGAGCCACGGTGCATAGTTCCGAGTGTGGGTTAACATCGTTTGCTTTTAACTGTGTGATGGTGCGCACCTGCACTGTCGGCTCACTGTTCACTGCGAGCGGGAGCTGGTGACAAATGAGCACTACGGGCAAAAATTGTGCCGCTCACCGCATTTGGCTGAATTAATTCGTCTCGCGGTGTCTCTTAGAGCGTCATTCCCTGTTGTAGACATAGATAACGGATAGAACTGGATTTGGGATATTTTTTTCTTTGTAAATTAAGGTAGTCGTCCGTAAACAGGATTTAATTGTGGGTGTAAATTTATATAATCATAAACACAACTGGCTTTGTATGTTGATACAAGATTCATTAGTTAAGTTTTTTAAGGATATGTTGCATCAACCTCCTTTAGTAATTAAACATTTGAAGTACTGGTTGAACAAAAAATGAGTCGCACTTTTTTTAATGTCTGAAGGTTGACAGACAACCAAAGGGGCCACCTGATGGAAAGTGGTCACCGCCGTCGCCTATGAACATTTGCAACACCAGGGGAGTTGCCAACGCGCTACCAGCCCTGGAGGACTCTTTTGACGCCATTTTTGAAGAACCCCATATTGTAGCACCTAGGGAACACTTCAGAGGGAAGTTCGTTCTACAATTTACACGTTCTGAAAACGTGAAAACCGCATTGTTGAGCACTGCTGGAACTTCGCTCTTCGGCGGGTAGTACGGTGTAGGAAAAGAGACGGTGGATGTCGAACAGAGTTCAGCAGAGCACTCACCATTGTAGAGTCGGAATAACACGCACACACTCCCAATGTCTCTGCGCAGCCTCAGATGTTCGAGCCTGTCAGTATGTCCTGGATCGATAACAATATGAACGGCGCGTTTTTGTAGGGATTCAAGTGCACCTAGCTGGCATTTGGGGGCACTAGTCCTCCTTTCCTCGATAAGTGGCCGAGAGGCATTTGCACGACTAGTGTAGTGTGCAACTCTCCCGTATTAGCCCCATAGCAATGAAAATATAAACGCTATGGCTACTCCCCTCCGGTCCACCGCGGCCTGTGGCCCGTGTTGCTCTAGGTTTAAAATTTTATTTTATAACAATAAAAAATAAAAAATTTGCCATCTATTTGTCACAATAAAAAAAAATAATTTGTGAAATTAAATGCAAAACCTTTTTTTTTATTTCTTAATCACCCTCCAAAATTAAAATGTCGACTTTAAACGAAATTGTTTGAGATAATAATAACGTGCCCTGTCTAATATGTGCTACGGCGTAGGCCGCCATAGCAGGCACTTAACCGGTAGCCCGCGGCACTGATTTATGTCCCGCCGACATGGAGTTGTGACAATTTATTTCAATTAACGCCATCCCCACCGACTCACCGGTAGCACAAGATTTATATTAACACATTTCTTGCTCATCAAGCACATTGTATTTAATGTAGGTACTCGTTTTCATGAATACAATATATTATGAATACATACCTATATTATTGCATGCATGTATTGTTATAATGGATTGAACTGCCAGTTATTCAAATGTTTTGTGATATCTTCATTATAAATTATTCTAACTTCTTATTAGGTTCTTCTTTGTTACGCTTAGTATATTGGCTGTAACGGATTTTTTTGTGAAAATGTGTAACACAAATAAATCTGCTTGTGCACATTTGCACCTTTGCCTACCCTATTGGGTATTATAAGCGTTGTGGTCATTTTTAATTTTCAAGATTATTAACTCAGTAGTTGTGTGTTTAAGAATATTTTTGCTTCTCAGAAAAATAGAATCTAATGTGTTTTGGTTTTTCTGTCACAAGTTATGATTTTCGTCTCAGACTAAAAATTCGTAATTTTCTGTCCGGGTACAGCTCGGCGTTCGGAAATCGTTATTATCTTCTTACTTCCTTTTAATACAAATAGGTAATAACAAATAGGTACCTACATTACGGTCATCAGACGCTATTATTTATTGTTGTACAAAAATGCCATCTTTTTTCCAATCAAAATCGTAAACGGTTTGCACAAAGAATCCCGATTATACGAGAGAATTCATTTGTACCCTAAAAGCGTGACTATTCTCGAATCCGGCAACGCTTGGCAAACAGAAAGCGATTGCTCGCGAAAAAGTCCTTTTAAAAATGTTGCGGCACGTACGGAAAAGAAGGCATCCATTACGGCAAAGTGCACACTGTTGATTTAATTTAACATTTTTTTGGTTTATATTTGACTGATTCAGTAATGTTCGATGTAACCAGGAAAAAAACTTTTTTAATGTCCTGTACACCACTGTGTGTGTACATACACAGCTATGCTTGGGGCTTGTCTCACAAATTACTTTAATAATAGTCTGCCGAGACTTTCATCAAGGATGGCTTTCGAGGAATTTGAGGTTAGACTAAGAATTATTAAATACTAGCTGTGCCCGCGACTTCGTCTACGTGAGAAAAAATATGATTGTTCAGTATCTACCCGGACGAAGTCGTGGGCGCAGCTAATATAAAAGTAGCCTAAGTTACTCCTTATTACATCAGCTATCTGCCAGTGAAAGTCCCGTCAAAATCGGAGACACTCCAATTCTACTTATTTGTATGTAGGTATGAATGTATGTATGGATGTATGGAGGTAAAAGCAGCCTAAGTTACTCCTTATTACATCATCTACCTACCCATGGAAGTCCCGTCAAAGTCGGATACACTCCAATTCTACTTATTTGTATGTAGGTATGTATGTATGTATGGATGTATGGAGATAAAAGTAGCCTTAGTTACTCCTTATTGCATATGCTATCTGCCAGTGAAAGTCCCGTCAGTATCGGTCCAGCCGTTCCCGAGATTAGCGGGAACAAACAGACAGACAGACAGACAGACAAAAATTGTAAAAAATGTTGTTTTGGTATATGCATTTCGTAAAAAGCGGTTATTTTTATATTACAAACAGACACTCCAATTTTATTTATTTGTATAGATTTATTATGGAAGGATACAACATAAGACCCAAAAATTCTGTGAAATTTTTAAGCGTCTACTTACTGCCGTTATTGTCGTGCAAAAAATATACGAAAAAAAAACATCTTTGTCGTATGCCCCCTCATTTTCATTTCCGTATTTTTAGTTATTAATTTTGTCTTTAAAGCGGTTACAGAAATACATGATTTGTGAAAATGTTAGCTTTCTAGCTATCACTATTTATGAGATACAGCCTGGTGAAAGACAGACCGACGGACGGACGGACAGACAGACAGTCAGCGATGGATAAGTAATCCGTAGGGTCCGCTTTTACCTTTTAGTTCGAAACCCCCTGAAAGATAGCTACAGAATAGCTTAAAAATATTCGATACGATTCTTTAAATTGACATAACTTTTTTATTTCTGAACCGATTCACATGAAACAAACACTACACATTAAGTTAAACTTACCACAATATATTCATGAAAACCGCAAATCGAATAAGCCGTTTCTGAAATTAGCGTGCACAAACACACAGACAAACAGACATTTTTCCGGGATAAAAAGTACCCAGTGTTGTGCGCCAAAGGTTAAAATATAATCATACCAAGTTTCATTGTAATCGGACTGGTAGTTTTTATGTGATGCTTGAACAAACAGACAGACAGACAAAAAATTTTCTAATCACATATTTGTGTTCGGTATCGATCTAGTAACATCCCATGGTATTTATTTTTTCAATATTTTTAATGTACAGAATTTGAACTTCTACAGTTTTATTATAAGTACCTATAGACTAGTTATCTTATGAAACATGGCAATGGTTTACGTGTAGTGATTTATTTATATTTAACCATCCGTAGGTTAAAAAAATAATAATGAATTAAGTTATTTTTAAACGTATTTTAACAATAAATTAAAATAAAATACGCTTACACAGCTTTACAGTAGGTAAAAACCTGTGTCGTGGGTGCCGTTGTACACACATACACAAACACCCAGACCCGAAACAAATATCTGTAGGCCATACAAATATTTGTCCCGATGCGAGGATCGAACCCGCGACCCTTCGAATCAAACGGTCATCTCACACCGCTGGACTAACGGGGTCGTCAAATTAAATATTGGCATCGTTTTGCACTGGAAAAGTGAGATATGGAATGATTGGTATATAAAAAACATACACTAAATTAAATCAACAGTAACAATATAATTTATTAAACATAAAACTCGATGGTCATAAATACATTCATTGAGTATCCCCATGTTAATTTACATTATTACAAAATTTATTTCGGGTTTCATATGTTTAACACATATTTTTACATAGCAGATATTTTTGCATTAAATAACCGAAATGACGGTAAAATTTGAAAATTGTTATAATTGTTTTACACCATTGTCCCATGTGAAACTTAACGATTTCCAAACTCTATAGACATTTCGATTATTTGTCAGCTTTTATGGTTTCGGGTAAAGTAAAGATCCTCCCCAGATTTAACGGGTTTGTGCTTGATTTTTTTTTCTGTAGTCGTGCTACATTTGTATCAATAAATAGTTTATACATTTTTAGGTCCAACAAGAGAGAGTTTCTTCGTATATTCACATCGCATCAATCTGAAGTAACAGTGGACAACAGATACGTGCTAGGATCAGTAGCAACTGCATCAGCCGGTATGTTTGCTAGTGCCTTTATCATTTCCTCGTAAATGTCGATGCCATCTAAGAAAGTAGACGCGTGCAATCTCTCGTCGACGGAGTGCAGGAGGAGTGGCGTATCAGGCATTGGTGAGAAACCAAAGGCCGGGTAGCCGGCGTTGCGGACATGTCTCGCGTCTGTCGAGCCGGGAGACACTATGGGGAAGATAGTCAAATTCCTGAAATAAAAATTAAATTAAATATGAATAAGATACCTATATCAAGGACTACTTAGCTATTTTAATAGGCGCATAGATGACCTTTGTCTTTTGTAGAAAAGAAAAATAACATAAAATCTGTGTTTTTTTTTTACATAAGACACAATCTTTTCCTCAGGCATTACCTCAACAGTTTTATACTCCTTTTACATCGAAAATTGATGCTTTTTGATGTTCGAAATAGATAAATTTGGAAAATGGCTAATTACCTTAAAGTAATTAAGACTAGGTACTTTAAGGTAATTAGTCAATTAAGGCAATTAGTCCCGTAATCCCCTTATCAAAGAAAATTTAACCACTGTGTTTAAGACTCGGCACTCCACAAATAAAATCGATTGGCTCAGAATAATACCAACCTCATACTTCTTGTGGATGATTGCAGAGACCTAAAAACTCCAAGACTGACCTACCTTGACCAAATAGGTCGATCGATCGCTAAGAGTCTTATGTATATACGAAGAGAATTATGAATGTAGAAGAATCACGGGTACTGTTCGCACAATACTTATAACAACACAACACAATGAGTGAAGTTGCCTGCGTATACTTTGCCCCAGTCTTTTATAGCGTGACGACCATACACCAGAAAAAATCTAGTTTCAATGTTGGCCCTATAATAGCTAACTACTGCCACATTTTTCTTCTTTTAATGTTAATTTTAATTGTATGATCATTAGTTTTCCAAATAAATTTCTGCTTTATTCCTTTCTTACTTTCTGTCAAGTTGGTATTATCGTGATTCATACTGCCAGGCAATATGAGAGTATGACGTAATTTTTTTGTTAGGTTGATATTGGCCTGTCTTGTCCCATTCATTCAATTTTTTTTATAAAGAGTTTCAGCAGACTTTTCATTCATAAACGTATTTTTGTCAAAGTGTTGCTAATCACTCTATTGACTTTTTCTATCTTATCCAATTGACAATGCAACTGCTTTAAGTATATTATAGAAAGAAACTTACTATAACGTTTATGAAGAAGATAGTAAAGGTTTCAAAATACTTACAAGTCAGTAAACACGCTGTTCAAACTGACCCAGTAAGGGTTGGTACTGGATATGATGGTGGCCGGTGACTGGGCGTTCCGACTGATGTAGGAGAGGGTGATGTTGTCGCCGGACGCGTCTATCCAACCCTGCAGCTATTGCCATAAAAAATAATTTGAATCTTTTTTTATGTCATGAAGTGACAAACATGATAATAAGTTTTTTTTAATATTAAAAAGGTGGCAAAGAACCATACTGACATGATGACTGCTGCCTATATTCCCAGTTGTCCTATTATCTGTACCTAAACATTGAGCTAAGCTATTTAATCATATTTTCACTAATCAATAAATTTCTCGTAGTTTCACTCAAGTAACCAGCGACTTCATGTACTTAAGTCTTTTGCCATTCTTTAGGATATGATTTGTAGGATCCAGTATTTCGGTTTCAAGAGTCGCTAATAAAGAATACTGCTGAGTAGATTAAAATCACTCACCATCGCTGCAAATTCTGCTTCATTGACATCAATGCCCAATCTCATATCAAAAACAAATTTAACGTGACTAGGTATTACGTTATTCGCAGTGCCTCCCTGAAAAATAACAATTCCTTTTAATATGATATATCAAACCAAGGTAAGAAATAATCGTTTGAATTAATAAGGAAGTGAGATTGATTTGATGATATGAGTCCATAATTATTTTGAAGAAATTCAGTTGCGTACATAAAAATACACAGTGAAGCCTGGATAAACGGGCCCTGGATCAGTGAGAAGCCTATTATTGAAAATTACAATGATCAAACCTTTGTAACTGAGATTTGATTTTTTTTCTATAATTCGAACTTTGTAGCACGCAACAGCACGTATAAGTAAGAATTTATAAATGAGGGACACCTTATAATATGCTTTTGTCTAAAAGAGAGTCATCAGTCTATCAGTTTGCCAGTTGGCCAGTCTATCACTATGACTGTCAACCATTCTGATATTCTCTTAGTCTACCATTAGGTACTGTACTGCCGAAGTCGACAACATGCTGCAAGTGATAAAAATATTAAAGTAAAAAAAATAAAAAGTTACTAGATGCTCTTTGTAGATCTAAATATTACAGATAAGTAAGAACTATTTGAAATGCAGTGTGGTAAATTTGAAATGTGGGATTTTTATTGGAACGTATATTGCTATTAATTCGGTTGAACCGATAGTCAACAGCTAATAAAGACTAAATAGAAATTAAATTTCCGTACGTTCAATATGTTGAGGTTGACAGAGGTGTAAGAGCCGGGGCTCTCCGCGACGAGGGACACTTCATATTGCTCTTCGCGAAACTCCATGATTAGATCCAAAAAATTACGGCACTGCAATTTAAAATTATTATGCTGTCAAAAGTGAATTCAAATAAATACCTAAATTGTATGACGTAGGTCCTCCTCCATAAAGGTGAGTGTTCTGCTGTAAGTTCATCAAATGCCTAATAAAAACAATTGTGGTCAAGGAAATAAAATGTTTCTCAAATCCTAGTTCCTAAGTCAACTTTGAAAAACAAAATTTTACTTATAGCGATATATTAGGCCTCTCTATCATTACTGTTGTTAATGTAAAATGTCAAATAGATTTTTTCTCTGTGTTTTTTTGAAATTCAATCTAATTTATACATATATTATTAAAGCTTAACTGTAATATCCTTAAAGTTAATCAAATATACTACTATTATAGGTATAACATTTATACATGCACGTAAAAATTGCGAATCATCTTTATTGCAAGTTATCGACCGAAATGTACAAAACAACACATAATTTGTGTGAGATAAAAGAAATTTCTTCCATTTATAAAATCAAACTTAGAAACTTGTATCTAGATACCTAGGTAGGTACCTACCACCTACCTTTCCTGTAGCAGTGTCATTAGCGGCGGAGAAAGTGGATCCATGCGCAGCGACCCCATAACAGTCTACTTGGATTTCTGGAAATGTATTTTTATCCGATTTCAAAAAAATGTAAAGGTTTTCAATTCGTCGGATATTTTTTACGAGGACAGCTAGTGTGTAATAAAATAAACATATCATATAGTTTTACTGGTAGGTAGAGATCCAATGGCTAGACCTCGAGTCGATCGCGAGCGATAGAATCACTTTGATTGAATCACGATCCAAACACAAGTGATCGGGTCGTGACGTGCAAAAAAAGTCGATCATTTGGGTCCTTTGGGTCATTGGGTACTTTGTTTCTCGTGAACTCTATCACATTAAGCATAAGGTACACTTCACTTTGTTTACAGTTTTATCGATCAAGCTCCCCTGCACTATGTCATCTAATTGTAAAATGTATGCTATATACCAATAAAGTTTAAGAATGAAATTATAGTGATAATTAATTGAAATGTATTAAAATGAAAAATAGTCAGCGACATAATATGTGGATCGCGATCTAGAGTCTCGCATCCTTATCAGATGGGTCTCGAATCACGAGAATCATGAGCTACAGTATACGTTTAAGCGAAATCGAGTCGCGACCCAAATGACCCAAACGATCGAGTCATTTAGACTCGATCACCTTGTCAATGGGTCGTGATCGACCCGAATCCCGACGAAGGAGTGATCGACTCAGGTCTACCAATGGCGGAGCATCGCTACATACCTACGTAGCCACCACTGCGTTATCAGGACCACTAAACAGTGATATCGTATTCTGGTTTCACAATAACATGCGACCCCGTAATTACTAGCACAGATTACTAGTAAAGGTCTTAAATTTCAAATATGACAACAAATCTGCAACGAGACCTATTATTTTTAATAAGATGTCTTTAAGGTGTATTTACTTACCTTAAATGAGAACTCCATACTTTCTAATTAAATAAATTAAGTAAAGAGACTAATGAAGAAACTCACGCCAAACAACTTTGTCCTGATAAAATAACGGGATGAATGGTACAGGAAACGGCGAGCCTTCATCCAGTTCTATACCAACATTTAGAGCCAAAAACTCGCTGCTTTGTAAAAACGGTAGCATGCCCGACTCTGCTCCTACTTCTTCATCTAAAAGGAAAAAAAGTATTCAACTTTTTTGCATATCATTTCTACCTATTTATCTACATTTGTACTATTTATTTTTCGCAATAACACATGCGAGTGAACATTAGAAATTAAAGAAAAAACGGAAAGAAAAATTTGAATTCGGCTTGATTTTGACTTTTCACCGACACTAAATCGGTTAAAAATCAAAAAGGGAAAGCAAAATATGAAGCATCGGTGTTGGACTTCGGTAGCTTAGTACTAAAGCGGCTGGACTGGTTATCCTGAAGTCGCAAGTTCGATTCCTGCCCGAAGTCAAATTTTTCTTTCCGTTTTTTCTTTAATTTCTTACCTACATTTGTTACATTTCATATTTCTTTGGTAACAATGTTATTAGAACACATATATAGTGTAAGTAATATCTTTGTATGAGAGCGTTGTCTCTTGACGTAGGACGATGCGAATCAAAGCATTTCATCATTGCAATCTTGTATCATCATTATCGTAGTTTATATTGAAACTCTCTATACACAGCGTAAATAATTAAGAAAATGTATTTTTTAAATTTATTAATTGATTCAACGTTTTAAGTTAGGAAGCAAGCCTCGGAGCAACCATGGAGTTTGGTAATGTGGCCGATGATGACAATAATCGTGATAATATCGTATTGAGTTACGTAAAAAGTATAATGAAATAACTGTCAATTATTATTTCCGTCGAAAAAAAACGATCAGTCCGCCTGCGGACGGGCGGGCTGGATGAAATAATTGGGTTTATTTACTGGGTATTAGGTACCTGGCATTAAAGTCATGTACACATCTCTAAGCAAAGTGATGCCTTGATTTTTTATTCTAGATAAAGCTTCATAATATTGTATAGACACAGACTTCATATCTTGAGTACCACGGCCCCAGATTTCACCATCTCCAGTTAGGTAACCTGAAAAAGGAGGGTATGTCCAACCTTCCTGTAAACAAATAATCTTTCTGAATGGTGACCACCGAAGTAGATAATAAATCTATGGTGACCACAGTGTAGAATTAAGATTGTTTAATTAGGTAGCTGAGTATGCACACTATGCAACTTAGTCAATGACTCAATGTACAGTACCCAACCATAAATATTGCACATCGAGCCTACGAAAAAGACAATCGGTCGACTAGTTTCGACTTCGTAGTGCGTTATCTCTGCTGCACACTGCCTACGTAAGCACTGATAGTCCGGTATTGGTCAAAACTTGATCAAAATGGTCGACAAACGTCAGATAGCTTGTGTGCGAAAGAGATAACGCTCTACAGAGCCGAAATTATCCGAAGTCTCTCTCCTGGGATCGATGTGCAATATTTCTTATTGGATACTGTATAGGGTGGAAAAAACAAAACGACATTCATTTATTAATAATAAAACAAAATAGTTTTGTTTAAATGAGTTTGCTCGCAAAAACCTAAGAACACATCATGATATTCATTTAAACTGAACTCCAAAAATAAAGTCTTCCTAATAAGAGTAACATTTTTATTTTTCGCAACAACACTGAAAAACCGGAAAGAAAAATTCGGGCAGGTATCGAACCTGCAATCTTAGGATAACCAGTCCAGCCGCTTCACCACTAAGCAACCGGAATATACCTCTTAGTATAGTCACAAAACACTTTTGAATATTGTAAATTATACGACACATAATATTCATTTGAATTTCAGAAGCTATTGTTGTTTTACTTGTAGAAGATTTTTTTAATGTTAATTATACTAAGAAATTGTGTTCTGTGGCTAAGATTGAAACATAGTTTTTCAGGAAAAAAGCTCTACTCTATCTCTTTAAACTCTCTTAAAGTGTCTTGGAACTGAGGTGCTATAATGAAAGGAGCTTTTAAGCAGTACATGGGCTACATGCCCATTCTTTCTCACCTCTGGAAAATAGTGTTTAAAAAAACATGTGAAAAATACCGACCGCTTCATCTGCAGGTACAACGTCCATGTGAGAATTCAGCATTATGCTCTGCAGAGAAGAATTGCTTCCTGCCCATTTTAATATAACTATCGGGTAGTTCGAAACCAATTCCACGACAGTTAATGGGACACCCTGTTCGTCGGCTAGAGTTTGCCAAAAATCAATGGCTGGTGCTGAAAGTGACATAAATAGGGTTAAATGAGTTAATTATTTTCTTAAGAATAATCTAGGTAGGTTTATTCTTTTAGAAAAGCTTGCTAGACACGCAAACTTGCATGCTAACACTAGGTACCTATATTCTAAAACAACACTTCGCATTTGTTCTACCAGACGGTGATAATTATATTCAATGCCATCAATTGATGGTATTATTGATAATACTAAAAAAAAGTGATGATTTTAAACATTGACTAGTAGACATTTATTCTTTTATACCAACAGCTCCGTTTTAGAGCGCTAGGCTTCGACTAGGCTAGGATTTTTTTTGTGCTGCTAAATCTGTCAGTCAGTGTTATAAGAAGTAATATGAATATTTCGTTAAAAGATTACAGGCGTCGGGGTATGACAACCCACTAGTGCAGAATTCTACCGATAGTTCAGTCAGTCAACCGAAACCATTCCATCTTTATAACTAGAAATTTTCAGGTAACTTAAGGTTTTTTTTCAAGAATAATATTGGCGTGTGTAACCTTAAAGTATCAAAATTCAACACAAGTGAATGAACGAAGCACGAGCACATAAGGAACCAAGGCGATAAAGGTTATTTTTTATTAAATACCTACATATTATATTCCAAACAAAGAAATTGATAAGCGAGTGATAACAATAAAAACCAACTTACTTAAATCATTGTGTGTTGTGGTGTTAATTTGCAGATATTCTTGAAATCTCTGTACTTCCACATATGTGGAGTAGTCCACCGACCCCACCACTTGTAATGTCGCCCAACACAAACACGTCAGGTAACATTTCATAATAATTAACTGAAAATTATAACAAAATAATTACTAATGTATTATCTACATAAACCTAGTATGTGGATACAATGCTACACATGAAATGTATAACGGCCCGTAATGACTATCAGAGACAAAACAACTCAAACCTCATGGGTGGCAACGCACCTGCAATACTGGTGGTAGAGCTCCAGTGACGGAGCTCGCGGGCGTAGGCACCACCGCATTACCGCTAATATACTTGCCGCTAAATGGTAGGTAGTGTTCAGCACTATCGTGTTCCGGTCAGGTGATAATGTACGGCTCTGTAATTTCCGCCACAGAGGCAAAACACCTAATGCCTCAGGAGTGGCAGCGCATCTGCATTTTGACCTCTGGTCATTGTGTAAATGTCTATAGGCTGCAGTCATCAATTAACATGAATGTGAACTGCACGCTTTTTTGCCACTTTTATTACATAAAAAAAATACTTTTTGTTTAGAGGTCTATATGCTGCAGTGTTCATCTACCATCCATATGCCTGTGGTATCCCCAGGGGTGCCTTCCAACGGTGCCTTGGATCCGTAATGAAAGGAATTGTGTTCTTGTATGCATCCTAACTTAAAAAATAGTGTCAATGAAATAAAACTTCTGTTATTTTCTTGCGGTTAAACTAGCAGTTTTCTGTTCTGTGCTAAAAGTAATCAAATGTGCATTATAATTAATTAATATTATGACCACGGCCGAGGATGTCTAGAATTTTCCTGAAATGTTCGTATTATTTAGATGTTTAAAAATGTTAGTTTTTTCTGCACAAAGATATGATTACGGCATTACTACTTTAAGGGTTCTGTTTTCAGATTGAACTGAACTGAAAACGGAATATATTGTTTTACCTACTCAAACACTGTAGTAGTAGGTTTATATAACATTTTGATAATATATTAATATAATAATACTTGTGCACGACTTCGAAGTCAGTTTGCATAATATATTGTAGCTAACCCTAATTAAAATCACAATTTATTTGTATCGATACTACTTACACCTACGTAGGTACATTTAATTGTTATGAAAGTGTCACCATGCTTATTAGTAATTCTACTATTGACTCGGTACCTATGTTTTAACAGGTTATTATCATGTAGGTAGGTAGATACCTACACGTATCTAAATATATTTCTGTGGTAAATAGGTAAGTACGTCAAACAATAAACAAATCTTTTTTGAAAATTGTAAGATAATTATTGGTACACATTTAAGAAAAATCTATTCCGGAAAAGACCGGAAACTATCTTTGTAGGGAAAAAAGCTGGAGCAGAGGTAGAGCCAATTTTTGTTTGGGGAGCTTGACCAGCTTGGGAGGTGCTTGACGCAAATGCGTGATGATGATGATAAAAACCAAATATGTACAAAAAAAATGATATGCCACCGGCTGCGGGAACAAAGTCCAACCTGACGGTAGTTAGGGACTCAAAGACAGGAACCTCCATACGCATAGTATGGTGGTGACGAAGAGGCCTTTGCACCAAGCACTCGACCCAGCCTCTTGAACGCTTGTCAGAACGCTTGTCTCTTTTGGTGTTGGTCGAGTCTCTTGACATTAGCACTCTATACTAAACTTAAAATTAATTTTTTTTCTGCTCCGGAGATTAAGAAATATTTTAAACATCAGAAAATGCTATTTAGGTTCCGTGGTGGTGTTCCGAACATGATTTCTTTTTCTTAAACTTTCAATAATTTGCTCGCTAATGTTGTAAAGACTCTTCAACTGACTCTCGGGGGGAAGGCAAAAATAATCATAATAGGTATTATCTGTAATTGGATATAATATATATAATATGGATTCTCTATAACCACTTCAGCATCGAATTTTGTGCATGATGGAGGGTATCCAGGTACACTATGAGGTCTGTTCCAGTTCCTTCTCGGGCATTATAACGACATTCCTAACTACTTCAAGCTTCACAGATTCTTCACTGCACCCGTGACTGAACCCTTTACTTTTGCGAAAATATGTCGGTCAATTTTCAATAAAGGGTAAGAATACCTAAGTACAATATGCGAGTGCAACCTGTGTGAGTGAAGTTGGCTGCGTAAAGTTTGTCAGTCTTTTAGCTTGCGACTACCACCACTACTATACAACAGAGAATACATTAAAAATTAATTGCGAGGAACATTTTTGGTTTTCCTTTTTGTTTTCAAAGAATATAGGCCATCATAACACCGTACCTAATCGCGGTAAGTGTATAATGCGCATCATCATCATTTCAGCCGAAAGACGTCTACAGCTGGACAAAAGCCTCCCCAAAGATTGCTAAAACGAACGGTCTTTGGGCGCTGTCATTCAGCTAATGCCCGCAACCTTCACCAGGTCGTTGGCTTATCTCGTGGCGGGCCTGCCTACGCTACGTCTTCCGGTTCGCGATAGCACTCGAGAACTCCTCTGTATAAGCATACCTACACAATATTTTATACATTACACAAATCACAATCACGAAATGAACATTTCACTAAAATAGACTGGATACACAAAAATGCTCATCTCACAAAAAAAAAATTAAAAAACAATCGTACCGTTCCAGTCAATATTAAAATAACGGCAAATATGATAGTATAAAAAAGAATACGATTCATATTATCACACGCACTTATCTCTTCATCTATTTGGTTTGAAGTGGGTACTTGAAGTGGTGAACGGACTTACATGGTAGGTACTTTGGTGATAAGGAAGCAATAAGGATGTAAATACATCAAACAAATACTGCTTGCATATCAGTCTCAAATTTATTGCAAAATCGTTTATATATGCGATATGTGCTGAGTAACCACATTTTTTTATTTATTTACAATTTAGATAACCACCTCTGAAAATAGCCATATTCAATAACCTTTGTATCTAACACTGAAAATGTTCATTAGATTTAACATTAAATAAAATACATGTAAACATTAAGAAACATATTTTATTAGACTCTGAATACGATTTCCGGTCATCAAACGAGATTACAAAGGGATTTCCAATAGGAACGAGTTCGTCGAAAATAATTGTCTTTTATAAGTCCCTAAAGACAAATCATCATGTCCAGTTACAGCGTCGAGCAACACGTGCAAATGATAAAACTTTATTATCAAAGTGGGTGTTCTCTAGTAGCAAAGATATACGCGTTCCGCCCTTTAGCGATGAGGCCCGTTTTTGGATGAATGGGTACGTGCCTAAGCAATATTTCCGGATTTTGGGCGATACCAATCCACGTGAGATTCACGAGGTGCAAATGCATCCAAATAGTGGTACTGTTCGGTGTGGATTTTGGGCTGGAGGCGATATCAGTCCGTACTTATACGGCGATCGATATAGGTCGATGATCACCAACTTCTTGTGGCCTGACTTGGAAAATATGGACACCGAAGACATATGGTTACAACAGGATGGCGCTGCATGCCAAGCTCAAGACACAATTGATATTTTGCATGAGCGGTTTCATGACATAGTTATCTCAAGTAGTATAATAAATCTATAGTTATCTCGCAAAAGGCGACGTGATTTGGCCACCAAGATCATGTGATTTGATTGCATGTCTATGCGAATAATCCGCCAACCACCGCGGCCCTCAAAGATGACATAATCAATTCCATTGGTCAAATTCAGCCTCATTTATGCTTAAGTTATAGAAAACTGAACCTTTCGAAAGTGCGCCGACCGCGCGCCTCGAAGAAACCTCATCTCAATCGTTCCCCAAATTCTAAACAGATCGGTCCGCCATGGCCTCCAGTTCTAGGGGCCTCCAAAGATCGAGTAGTTGCTGGGAATCATGAAAGATTTGTTGAGCTTGCGAAGGGAAACGGCATTTTTAGGTTCGCACGTTCTTCTTAGTCCGCCACTGTTAATTTGTATAGATGTATATAATAATAGGTTTTGCACGGGAGTGCATAGTACCCGATTAGACAATAGTAACGCCTGGTTAACTCAGTTCAGATATCACTTGCAATAAAATGATAAGTCTCTTAAGTTATTAATATTCGGTGATAATTTCTTTGTTATATGTTCTGACTAATAAAACAATAAATGAAACAATAAATGAAACTAACTGAGAGATTTCTTAAATTTATAATTTATTAGATAACAATTTCCATTCAAGAATACATGTTATATCTGTTATATAATAATTGTGACGTGACGTGTGAGCATGCAGTTCACATTGATGTTAAGTGATGACTGCAGCCTATAGACACGCACACAAAGACCAAGGTAAAATGCAGATTCGTTGCCACTCCTGAGGCCTAAGGTGTTATGCCTCTGTGCCGGAAATTACCTGTAATAATTGACTTTGACAGTTTCACAAAATACATTTTCAGTATCATAATTCTTATGAATTATGGTCGAAATTCGACCTCTGAGCGATAGGTATCTATCTATCTTTATTTAAGCAACTAGTAGGTAACATGCTAATCAAATATTAGAATCGAGTCATAAACATAGAAGTTATATTCTTTTACATCTTTGATTTTCATCTTAAAGATTTCCCAGTCGCCTCAGCATAGCAACATACACGTCGATGCCTCTTAAGAATACGTCCACGGGGATATATTCGTCGATGTTGTGCAAACGGTTTTCAACGTTCATTTTGGGTGCGAATCCAAAAGCGGGAATACCGATATTCCTCAAGACAAGCATGTCCGTAGTAGCTGGACACACGACCGGCACTAGTTTTATACCTCTGTAATGCAATTAAATAAAATATTTTATTAATAGAAGTTATATATGTACTTAGATAATATCATATAGGTAATGTTAATTGTACCTAAGCAAAGAGATATTTACTGCTGGTACTTCCAGGGTAGGAAACCGAGAGATGCCACGAATATTCGGAAACTATACGGTACGGCCTATTCGGACATTTTATTAATATTCGGTTTTATTCGGCTGAATAATGTTCGAACATTATAAAAGTGTTTTTTCATTGGTGTGTATTTTCTTACAGAATGGAGAAGATTCGTAATCGGTACAATTTTATTCATACATGACAATTGATTATGTAAAGCTTTTGTTAACCTTACAGTGATGTTTGTAAGTACGCACTGTAAGTAACACAATATGACGTAATAACGAACAAATAACGCGTGTCTCGACATGATTTAAAAAAAACAAATACACTCCGCCGTTCCCTTGCCTTACCTATTTACTAATCGCAATGAGATAATGAGAATAGTGACGCATAAAATTCACACATCCTTGTCGAATATTCGGTTACTGATTATTCGGCATTTCGGCGAAGAGCTTCACCGGATATTCAGTATTCGGCCAAATCACTATTCGCTACATCTTTAGAAAAAAGATCTTAAGCCTCAGGAGCTATATGTATATGTTTTAAGACTTCCGGTTTTTTGTCAAGATGTCTTAACCTCTCATCTCGGTTTTAGACATCTTAATCTTAACAATAGATAACTTACCATCAATGTGAACTGTAGGCTTATTTGTAATTTTATGTTTTTAAATTCTCGGCTAAGATCTATTTTTTGCTGATAATGTTTTGTGAAAAAATAGCATAATAGGTATATATACAGCCATGTAATTCTGGTGATTACATCCTGATGGTGACATTTTATAGCAATAGAAAGACATTATACCTGAGTGTTGTATGAACTTGTTGGGTGTGTTTTCTAATTCTATAAAACACTATATCACTTCCATCCATAGAGCAAAGTCACAGTACAGTTACAAACAGTAATGTAACTACGTACAAAACGTCCGAAACGGCACACTCACACAAACATGCGCATCTACGAGGCCTATAAGCGGTTCTCGCAGTGCTACAGTAGCGAGTGTCGCGTCGAGACGAGCGTTTCCACGAGTGTTTTAAAGATGCCACGAGCGTATTGCGTGGTATACGACTGTTTGAACTCTGCATCAACAAAACCGGAGCTATCGTTTTTTAAACTTCCTGGTGATTTTGAAAGGCAAGAATGATATATTGTTATAATATCTAACATATTTAAAAAAATCTCGTGTGACAGTGTTTGTAACAATACTCCTTCGCAGCGGCTAGACCGATCATTATGAAATTTTGTGTGTACAGTTGGTAGGTATGAGAATCGGTTGTAGTCTTTTTTTATATCCCTAAATGGTAAGGATGATTCTCACCAATTTTTTTCGATTTTTTGGACAGTTAATTTGTTTATACTAACTAAGGCGATACGAAGTTCTTCGCGGCAGCTATTTATTATCCTGCTTACCCGAGTAGGGTGAGGGGAAGACAAACTCGCCCGGTCTCGACAACTCGTTGCAGTATTGCACAGATTATATCAATAGATAATACAAGTTATATCAATATATAACTGTTACATTAAACTATAATAATAATAAGATCAAGGTTGGATCATGGGTCTGATACAGAAGGGGGTACTCCTCAGCACGGCACGTATAGTGAAGAGGTTCCTGTCTCTGTGACCCTAACCACCGACAGCTTGGACCCTGTTCCCGCTGCCGGCGGCGCACTATTTTTTAATTTCTTATATACATTTGTTTTTTTATAACTAGGTACTTATGTATGTAAAAATATTAAATAAGAACAAGAATAAATGAGTGAATAGTAATAATAATCGTCTTTTGCTGGGATTAACCAACACCATAAGATTATTTACATATACTACTCATATTATTATTTGTAAACTGTTGTACCGCGGTGTGACGTCTTTACGTGCTGCAATTTTATATAGGCCGTTTTGAGTAATTTCACTATTCGCAACATTTTGAATCGTTATATTTTAACAACTTTTAAGTACTTATTGACTATATGTTTCAAAGACAAATAGTATTTATTTATCCAATACTAGTACAGGGTAACCAATAAAAAAAATAGTCAACATCCCACTACGATTGATTAAAGGTCAGTAAATGCTAAAATAATAACACCATTATTTCAAAAATTAGTGACATCCCTATTGCTTCAATGGTGTGTAGGTAAATATTTTACAAAATGGGCTTAGTTTCCATACTGTTTGTTCTATTTACTGTGGCAAAGTGGTAGAATTATTATTTCAATTAAATACCTAAAAACTACTATCACAGTAGGTACCTACAAGTTCTTAGAATGTGCTAATCGTACTATGCTCAATGCAAAGTCCCTTACGTGTCATAAAAAAGTCCACTTGCTCTTACTGCTATACTTACATATCTCTGGCGACGTCTTTCATGGCCACCCAATAAGAGTTGGTATTATCCACAGGTGTAGCTGCGGCGTATTCATCAGCTCGTATATATTCCACCGATGTACCATTTCCAGCGATTGTTCGCCACAATTCCATCTACAAAAGCAGGTAGGTATATGGAAAAGAAAGATAGACACTACTTTTAACTAAATAAACGATAAGAACCTAAAAATATGAAATCTGAATGGAACCTAGCGGGCTACGGTTGAACTTAGGGCTCTTTCAAAATAATGCATTTGGTGTCGTCCTTCCGGTGCCGGAGAAAAAGAACATCTAGGTATATCTTTTTATTTTCAATGGACGTATATAGGTATAAGGCTCGTCTCGCGAGGGCCCTAGTCTGCTTTACCGGGCAAACACCGAGAAAATGCGGCGTTTTGATATGCATATACCAACAAATGACGATTGCTCGATAATAAAGACAAGGGTTAACAACTTAATCATTAAGTCTGATTAAGAAAACATTCTTAATAGCACTCTATTTAAGGTCTCCCCTCCCCAGGGTTTCACCCGGATGGACTCAGAATCGGAACATTAGAAACCCAGCAAGATCGGCATTATGCGGCATTATGCGCCCACTACTCTCTGCTGTGGTGAGGAGACGGGGAAGAGGTGTACGGATACGCTGCACACAGTCCTGAGTCTGTTTCCCTAAACGGCGGGTGCCCTCGATTCATTATTCGCCGATAGCGAAGATTTACGACAACCTATTTGTACAAGGTAAGTAGGTCAATCTTGGTCGTCGTGGGCATCTGCAACCATCTACATTCATATTGTATACGTGCCTATCTATTTTGACATTTGCTCATCATCAAATTGCCACGAGAGATGAGTAAGAAGTAGGAACCGGGATATTTGACGCTCCATGTTCTTTAATTACCCTATAAGGAACATGGAATTGTGGTGTTCTTTTTTGTTTTTTTTAAATTAGGTTTTTTCTTTTGGTAGTTTTTAAAGCTGCAATGGAGTTTATATGAGAATTCGGCCACTATTGTTTGTGTAACTATTTTCATGCACCACATATTGTTGAAACTCCCATTAGGGACTATTTCCGAATTATATAAGGAATATTATGAGTAGGTAGGTATCACGAATAGATTTTTTTTGTATTTATGCACTGTACCTATAGGTACCTAGCTTTCCTTAATAGTCCATGTCCATCAGAAACAAATAATGTGCTTTACAAAAAGTACAAAAGACATTTTCATTAGTTTGTATAGATTTTTTATTTACCTACCAGCGACCCAGCGGCTTCGCACGGGTAGCATTTATTATAGGTATAGGAAAACCTTCCTCAAAAAACCCTCTTTGCAAAATTTCAAACAGGAACAAAATCCGTTCACAACTTTCGGAGATTAGCGGATACATACAGACAGAGAAAATAGGGCGACTACTTAATAATATCAATAACCTATACCTATAAGTTATTAATAATATAAAAGAAAAGTGTAGATACTTACTAAAGCTGGAATCTCCGAGGCATCTTCAAAGGTGGCTAATCTCATGTCCATTACAACTTCTACTTCTTTGGGTATGACATTGTTAGCTATTCCACCCTATAACACAATATTATCTACGTCATTATACAAATTTTATAAGTGCGCATGGCCCCGCGGCTGATGTAGATCGTAAGCGATTTACTCGGTTAAGCAGTACGGGTGCGGTCGGGTAGTAGCGTAAGTTACTCCTTATTACATCAGCTATCTGCCAGTGAAAGTCCCGTCAAAATCGGAGACACTCAAATTCTGTTTATTTGTATGTAGGTGTGTATGTATGTATGGTTGTATGGAGATAAAAGTAGCCTAAGTTACTCCTTATCACATCAGCTATCTGCCAGTGAAAGTCCCGTCAAAGTCGAAGACACTCAAATTCTTCTTATTTTTTTGTAGGTATGTATGTATGTATGGATGTATGGAGATAAAAGTAGCCTAAGTTACTCCTTGATACATCAGCTACCTACCCATGGAAGTCCTGTCAAAGTCGGATACACTCCAATTCTACTTATTTGTATGTAGGAATGTATGGATGTATGGAGATAAATGTAGCCTAAGTTACTCCTTGTTACATCAGCTACCTACCCGTGGAAGTCCCGTCAAAGTCGGATACACTCCAATTCTACTTATTTGTATGTAGAAATGTATGGATGTTTGGAGATAAAAGTAGCCTAAGTTACTCATTGTTACATCAGCTACCTACCCGTGGAAGTCCCGTCAAAGTCGGATACACTCCAATTCTACTTATTTGTATGTAGGAATGTATGTGTATAGATGTATGGAGATAAAAGTAGCCTAAGTTACTCCTTATCACTTCAGCTATCTGCCAGTGAAAGTCCTGTCAAAATCGGTAGAGCCGTTCCCAAGATTAGCCCCGCCAAACAGACAGACAGACAGACAAAAATTGTAAAAAAAGTTGTTTTGGTATATGTACCGTGTATACATACATATGCATTGAGTAAAAGCGGTTATTTTAATATTACAAACAGACACTCCAATTTTATTTATTTGTATGTATATAGATTTATTATGGAAGCTACAATACAACATAAGACCTAAAATTCTGTGAAAATTTAAAGCGTCTACATTATAGCGGTAACAGAAATACATAATTTGTGTAAATGTTAGCTGTCTAGCTATCACTATTTATGAGATACAGGCTGGTGACAGACAGACGGACGGACGGACAGACAGACAGACAGACAGACAGACAGACAGACAGACAGACAGACAGACAGACAGACAGCGGAGGATTAGTAATTCATGGGGTCAGTTTTTACCTTTTAGGTACGAAACCCCCTAAAAGATAGAACTAAGATTCAGAATAGCTTAAAAATATTCGATATGATTCTTTAAATTGATATAACTTTTTTATTTCTGAATCGATTCACATGAAACAAACACTAAATGTTAAGTGAAACTTACCACAATATATTCATGAAAACCGCAAATCGAATAAACCGTTTCTGATATTAGCGTGCACAAACACACAGACAAACAGACATTTTTCCGGGATAAAAAGTACCCAGTGTTGTGCGCCAAAGGTTAAAGTATAATCATACCAAGTTTCATTGTAATCGGACCGGTAGTTTTTATGTGATGCTTGAACAAACAGACAGACAGACAGACAAAAAATTTTCTAATCACATATTTGTGTTCGGTATCGATCTAATAACATCCCCTGGTATTTCTTTTTTCAATATTTTTAATGTACAGAATTTACACTTCTACAGATTTATTATAAGTATAGATTACATACAAATTTTAACGTGCTATAATCGTTTAAATACCTACTTAAATCTTTAGACATATTTCTCCCCAAATGACACATAACACAGTTGTGGGTATAGAGCAACACGGGTCACCTGCCGCGGCGGACCAGAGGGGAGTAGCCATATATAGGCTTTCCCCTCTGTCAAAGTACAAACACAAGACAAGTGTCCCTATGCCTTTCGCCTAGATGTTTAAATGTGTGCGTGAAATTGTTTATGTATTTTGTTAAAATCAAGGTGTGAGTTTCATAGTAATAGACGATTTTTGTAGTGTGTGTGTCACACGTATTTCCCTCCGCAAAAATGACAGGCTGTTTCGCATCAGTGATATACGCTATGGCTACTCCCCTCCGGCCCGCTGCGGCCGGTGGCCCGCGTTGTCTATGGTTGTGGAAGTCTTTGAGAAAGGCTTTTGTCCAGCATTCATCACTCTAGCCGAAAGACGTCCAATGATGTTGATGATGTTTACTTGAGGGTCAAAACAGTGCTCGTTACTTACTCAATCCGTTATTTCAGTGGCGGAATAAGGTCATCAGGGGCCCGGGGCGGCATTTGACAGAGGCTAACTAGACTGACACACGAGCAAAGAAAAAAGGTCATGAGGTAAAATTAGGGGGGGGGACTAATTTACCACATATTGTCCTTCCTCTTCCCCCCGTATGATTGATACGGTAGATGATACTTTCAGAAATAATACTAAAATACACATCAAGAGAGAGTTTCCGTGCTTCGGAGGGCACGTTAAGCCGTCGGTCCCGGTTGCTATCGATAGATAGCAGTCGTTAAACCTTGTCGGAGGCCTTATGGGCGGTTTGAAAACATCCGACAGCGGGTTGGCCACTAACCCACCCATCTCCACCAATCGGCATTGGAGCAGCGTGGTGGAGTAAGCTCCAGGCCTCCCCCCAAAAAGGGGAGAGACTCGTGCCCAGCAGTGGGACGTATAATGGGTTGCCATTATTATACACATCAAGAAGAATGCGCGTGCAAAAAAAAACCGACATTTCCCTTCGTAAGTTCTACAAATCTTTCATGATTCCCAGCGACCAATCGATCTTTTGAGGCCTCCAGAACCGGAGGCAAATGGCGGACCGCCCCTGCCTCCTCCCCTCTCCTTAGTCCGCCACTGTGTTATTTTTCCATAAATGGGAGTTTTTGCCTCACTTTTTGTCCAGGTAGATGGTAAGCTATACTGATATTTTGAAGCTAAAGAAAATGAATAAATGAAAGCTTGTTTGTTTAGTTGAACGCGCTAGTCTAAGACACAATAAACGTAATTGATGTCTCAAACTCCGACAAATATAATGAAGAGTGGATTGTCTATGTCTGTCTAGCCCCCACTATGCGGGTATCGAGCAGGTTCCTACGGCTTCCCAATTTAGGCCTTAGCCTTCCTAACTTATATCCGGAATAGGTACCTACTATCAGGAACTGGTCGCTTGATCACAGGAGCACGTTATGCGATGGTAATATGACCTGTATTTATGGCTTTAATATAATTTAGGATAAGCGCAGAGTCCTCTGATTGTACCAACCAACATAACGCATTTCTCGCGGTCGCCATGAGAAATGTACTGAAAATGCCTGCCATGGTGGTGGACTTTTTCAGCATGATGAGTAGTATCATACTGCTTCAGCCATATCGCCCAAATTATTATATTAAATCGAAATGAATAATTCGTGAGTTTTAAGTCACCTGTAAACCATTTAGGTCCTCTTGGCGATTACAACTTGAAAATGTCTTAGACTTTTTTAATACATAAGTAGGTATTTAGTTAAGTTAGCCCTGGACTAAATTGTTAACCGAAACGCAAATAGCATTTAGCAACTGCAACTGCCAAATGAACTCCTATCTAATGTTATCTAATCATAGCACATAAAACAATAAGAAGTTTACCTTAACAATGTTTACGTTTAACGTAGTATATGCACCAAAATCTGTGGCACTTTTGGTTGCAATTACTTGTTTTAATTGTGATCGGTAATTCATGGCCGCATCAATTAACCGCTGCATCTGAAATAAACAATTAAATAACGTTTCCATGTCTTTTACATATTTTTATATGTCCGTATGTACCTCAAAAAGAAAATCGGAGTCCTTATAAGATTACTCGTGTGTCTGTCTCTATCTGTCGGTCTATCTGTCCGTCTGTCACAGGTATTTGCTCCGAAAGTTACCCAGATGAGTTAAAATTTGGTATAGGTACATATTTATGTATATCAGTGACCCAAACATGCACGTTTAACTTAAGTACCTAAATGAATTTTATACAAATGTGTGTTATATCAAATGTTATAAAGTCTAGATTTGAGGCGTTTAAAATGTATTTGAATAAATATTTAAAAAATACTTAGGTACTGGGCATAAAACTTTGAAAAAATTAGAGGAAATAGTCCTTTAACTATGGGTTACAGTAGAACCTATGTGTAAGTTAACGATATTAGTTAAAGGTAACGTAGAGAAAAAAATGTTCGGAAACTGGTGGACACGAGTCCCAAATGTCCCAATCGCACACGCATGATTTTTTTTTTGTAAAATTCCAGACACTGACAGAGCTGCGCTGCCACTAAAGGGTTTCAGTGTTCCTATAAAATAGTAATATTTTGTATTCCCGGGCACTGACTAAACAGGTTAGGGTCAATAGTGGCAACGTATCTATGGTGACACTTCAAGTTTTAGTCAAGTAGATGTTCATAGGCTAGACTGTATGTAAGTATTGCTTAAATATTTCCACTTACATATAAATCAACTGGGTCATCGGTACCTACGTAACCATTCATAATTGGTAAATCGTGGACATTTGCGTGTATGCTTAAATAAAAATAAATGCCTCTGCCTACCCCTTCAACGAAAACAGTCATGAAATTATAACGTACGTAATTAATTGAAAATATAATACCTTTTCGCTAGCGGTTCCGTCTGGCATTGAAGAACCGTGGCCTGATTCTCCAATCATTGTGAATTTGACTTCTAGAAATTGGGGAATATTTCAATTAAATTTTAACATTAACGTAGCAAGTACAGGTTTTAGGGTACTGTACCTTAAAAGACAGAAAACCCTTATAGGATCACTCATGTGTGTCTGCAGAGAGTATGTAATAATACTACGTCTGTCTGTTTGTCCATCCGCCAAAGCTAATTTGTGTTGAATATTTGTAAATCAGTGACTCAAAGATGGACGTGTTCCTACCTAATGTTAATTAATTCAAAGATAGAGACTACTAGGGAAATGAATTAGAAAAATAACATATGCAAAGTTCATTGTGTGGTGTATTATAATCCCTAAATATGTAGTTCCATTGTGAGAATTTCAAGCATAGGTATGTTATTATAATTTGAATTAAATTAATTAGTTATGAAATTATTTAGGAAAATTCGTGGAAGGATCATGGCATGATTTGTAGGGAAAAATAATTAAAAAAGGTAGGTAGATATATGGTATACAACCGTTTTGAACTATTATTAAGTGAACCTAAAAACATTTCCTTGTGTTGAAAATATTTTAATTCTTTGGAATTAAATTGAAGTTTTAGTGTGGAGTGCCTCAAGGTACCTACTGTTTAAAGGTCATTTTTATTCTGGTGATCGTGGGGCATTGAGATGGTTATAATTGACATGAAAAATAACCTAATATAAAAATGTATGCATTTAGAGTACTCATTCATTAATTTTCTTCTTCTGATAAAATATTGAAGGAACAAACTACGTAGGTATTGGTTTATACTATAAGGTAGATACTGCATGCACATAGAGTGGTTATCGATCCTATACATTTCTGAAATATCTCACTTATAAGTTACTTACGAAAAGGTCTTTTGTCCTGATAAGTCACGTATATTGTGTTGTCTTCGGAAGTTGATATACCCTCATCTAAAGCGAATCCTATGTTCAATCTTTTAAATGCGTCCGTCTTTATAAATGGTTTGATCCCAAAGAAGCCACCAGTCTCTTCATCTACGGAGTGCAAAATCGATGCAATCAAATTAGGTAGGTATAATCATGTTGTGGCCATATCGTTAAATGCTCATATAAAGATATGTTCGATTATTTCACGGAATGCGACCATTTCATGCAAGTCAGCGAGCATGTATGAAATCTATACTTATAATAAAACTGTAGAAGTGTAAATTCTGTACATAGAAAATATTGAAAAAATAAATACCAGGGGATGTTAGTAGATCGATACCGAACACAAATATGTGATTAGAAAAAATTTTGTATGACTGTCTGTCTGTCTGTTTTTTTAAGCATCACACAAAATCTAACGGTCCGATTACGATGAAACTTGGTATACTTATACTTTAACCTTTGGCGCACAACACTGGGTACTTTTTATCCCGGCCATTTTTATCTATTTGTCTGTGTGTTTGTGCACACTAATATCAGAAACGGCTTATTCGATTTGCGATTTACACTAATATATTGTGGTAAGTTTCACTTAACATTTAGTGTTTGTTTCATGGCAATCCGTTCAGAAATAAAAAAGTTACGACAGTTAAAAAAAATATATCGAATTTTTTTAAACTATTCTGTATCTACATATATTGTGTATTTTTTAGGATTCCGTATCTAAAAGGTAAAACGGACCCTATTACTAATCCTCCACTGTCTGCCTGTCTGTCCATACATCCGTCTGTCTGTCACCAGGCTGTATCTCATAAACAGTGATAGCTAGAAAGCTAAACTTTTCACAAATTATGTATTTCTGTTACCACTATAACGACAAAATTAAATACTAAAAATAAGTTACTGAAAAAATCAAGGGGGCATACAATAAACGTGTTTTTTTTTCGTATATTTTTTGCTTGATATCAATAACGGTAGCAAGTAGACGCATGAAATTTTCACAGAATTTTTAGGTCTTAGGTATATTGTATATTACCTTACAACAAACGTAATTTTTATGCACTTTTTTACGGAACCCTTCGTGCACGAGTTCGACTCGCACTTGGTCGGTTTTTTCTCTGTTAGTAACAATCGCCGCTATGATCACCATTCAGGATGCCAAGCGTGGCAATTATCGCGTATTCTTTCCTTATGACGCACAACACTTTAAGGAGCATCTTCGGGAAAGGCTAAGTCCAGCGGAGATGGATGGACGTCTTCCGGATGTAATTATAATGATGGTAATGGTAGTGGTGGTGGCGTTAGTGGTGTTGGTGGCATAGGTGTTGTTGGTGACTCTGGTGGTGGTGTTGGTGGCGTTAGTGGTGCTGGCGGTGGTTATTCGTGGCGATTGGACGCCACCAATGGCGTTAGTGACGTTGGTGGTGTTGTTGGTAGTTTTGGAGGCGTTGGTGGCATTGGTTGTGGTGGTGGTGATGGTTTTGGTGGCGTTTGTGTCATTGGTGGCGTAGGTGTTCGGTGATGGTGATGGCGTTGATGGCGTTGGTGGCGATTGTAGTGGTGGCGGTGGTGGAGGTGGTAGTAATGACAGTGGTGGTGGTGATAGTAGTGGTGGTAAGGATGGTGGTGGTGGTGTTGGTGGCATTAGTTGGTAAAAATGCACAATGTTAATATTCAATTTTTCTCTTCTGCCAGCTCTTACGGAGTGCCTATATTATGCATAGATCTATATTTTATCTTTCATTCTCTGTTAGAAGCGCTAATTGACTGAAACTTTACAAAAGTTTATAATAATTTTCTATAAAAAAAATGTACATAGAAGTTTAAAAAGCCTTTTCGAAAATTTTATTCAGAATATGATGGATGCGCGTTTAAACACATAAATAGCAATATTTCGCAATCCTAGCAGTCCGTGTGCTTTTATCCCCGATAGCCATACGTCTAATATCGTGTACAGAGAAGCATTACTGCAAAGTAGATTTTTTTAGCTACCCGAAAGTGTTTATGATCCAAAACCAACCAAAATGTATATCCAAAAGCGCTGCCCAAAGTCCCAAAGCCAGTATTCCACGCAAACAAAGTCGCGGGCACAGCTAGTAATATTATAAAGCTGAAGAGATTGTTTGTTTGTTTAAACGCGCTAATCTCAGGAACTACAAATTCTTTCAGTGTTAGATAGCCCATTTATCGAGTAAGGCTAGGCTATATAACATCACGCTAAGACGGTAGGAGAGGGTAGATAACATTGCATCCGCGCGAAGCCGAGGAGGTCCGCTAGTAAAGTGATAAAAGTACAAGAAACACGGAAGAGGCGTAAGAACCGGGATATTTGGCGCTCCACAGTCTCTGCCTGCCCCATTTACATGCATACACACAAAACAAATTCCTTTTTTTTATTTTTGGTTTATGAATGAATACATACTTAGTCATGTTTTTTTTCCACAAGTTTTGTCGATACTAAATGACTGGAGAAATTGAGGTCGAGAAATACCTACCGAGACTCGAGAACAATGACTGTCATTGCTCGAGAATTAAAAAGTCAAGAAATGCGATAACCTAATTCGAAGTCGAAGTACCTATTAATTAGATTGGTTTGCACCACGATATTTGTTAAAAGTCATTGTAACATTTCACATCCTTCTCTAACTAAAAGAATTCTGATAAAGTTAGAGAGGGATGTGAAATGTTACAATAACGTTAACTTTGACTAATATCGTGGTGCAACCCAGGCTTAGATAATAATTTACACGGAATAGATAATCTATTCTGTGCTAATTTACAATCACACGCGAACGTTATTCTCACGGAATAGAATAGAATTTTATCATACCTAACTACCTACCTAATTAATTGTAATATTTTAATTTTCACGATAACGCATGTGAGTGAACTTTAGAAATTAAAGAAAAATGGAAAGAAAAATTTTACTTCTAGCAGGATTTGAACCTGCGATCTCAGGATAACCCGTGCAGCCGCTTTACTACTAAGCTACCGAAGTCCCACAATGATGCGCCAAATTTTGCCTTCCCTTTTTGTTTTTAACCGATTTAGGGTCGGTGAATGACATCCATTGATAATTAATTAAATAGGTAGCTATACTATCTATACAGGACCTACAACCAATATGATAGACTTTGCAGATGTCGCTTTGTCATTAATAATTGTAATATTTAATTTTTCGCATTATCACATGCGAGTAAACTTTAGAAATGAAAAAAAATGGAAAGAAACATTTTAAAATCTAATAAAATTCAACACAACTACTAGTTGTGTTGTGAAGTTGTAGATTGTGATGTGGTACGAGTTCAGCGATGTGAGACAGAGAAACTAAGAGAATCAAATTAAAAAAAAATAGAGTTTTGAGCTTCCCGAAATACATCTCCTTATTCCTGTCCCCTTAAAAGTCCTTAAAGAGTTTGATTGACCTACTATTTTAATGAAAATAATATCGCAGGAATAATTACAAATTCCAACCTGGCATAATTGTCATATGAATAGTGCGCTTCAAGGTTTCGTTTCTATTCCTAAGCTCTCTTAATGCTTCTAAGTGCTGAATCCCAAGGCTTTTGGTATCCTGCGTACCGCGCCCGTACATATCCCCATTTTCATCAATGTGTCCTGAAAATGGCGGATTTGTCCAAAATTCCTGAAATACAATAGGTGATCATGTTTAAAATTATTACTAACAAATATAATATTTTGAATTAAGTAGATACATTTATTTTGGTCAATAAGTAGATACCGACTGGTTCAGCAGGCACTACATCAGCATGACTGTTTATCACTAGACTAGGCAGAGTAGGTTCGGTGCCCGCCCATGTTATGACACATATCGGCTTGCCTCCAGGCCTATGCACGGTGAAAGGCAAACCTATTTCATACGCTTGCTGCCTCCAAAACTCCACAGATTTCTCTAAAAAAAACATACACAGCATTAAATTGATAAAAAGATTGACGAAAGTAAGTTACTTTTTATTACCCATTTAGATTTTTTATTTAAATAACATCGTGATAAGATTGAAATTGGATGCAAATTTTAAGCTAAACCGCGTCTTATTAAACTCAATTCTCAGAGCAAACGGTGAAACCCGCGCTTAGAAATTTGCTGACAATTAATGAAGGTTGAAATTCGTATCTACCATTGTCGCTATACCGCCACTGGAAAATACGCCTGCGGATTTGGTAGAGCACCAGTGACGGAGATCGCGGGCGCAATGGTGATGGTGGTGTCTTCACCACCGCATTACTTTATCTGCTTGCCGCTAAACTAAATGGTAGTGTTAAGCATAATCGTGTTCCGGTCAGGTAGGTACTTCCTACCTACCTGACCGGAATACGATTACCGCCACTGTTAGGTAGGACAGAAATTATAGGCATAATAGGTAGGTACCTGTAAGGCTATAGGCATACATTTTACAATGTAAACTGTGTGTGATTTGATTAGGTAGGTACCTACACTGATTTCATAACCTATTCATAAATAAAAGTTTAGAGTAGTCAAAGAAGCAAATATATAAACAATATATATAGGTATAGTACCTACTTACCAATATTTTCATCCACACTTGTATCAATTTGTATGTATTGTTGTAATCGACGCACTATTGGATTATTATCAGCACTAAGATATGCTTGTTCAAGCGGTATTATTCTACATAATACTGTATTAATTACGAATAAAAAATAAATTAATATAATATAATAATTGGTCTGCATTTCGATAACAAAACGTCCGAACTGTATGGCAGTCAACGGAGTAAGGTGCTACCTATCTGCTTACCTTATTAGGGGAGGGTCGGGCAGGCCAGACCCGCGGCGTTAGCCCCGGACACTGTGGGTCCTAGATAATCCTGCGCACAATGCGCACATAGATTGTGCTCAGGTTAAATTATTCCTAGCGTCACCCAGACTTTTATTTTATTAGTGACGTAATCACCGAGCGGATAACAACTAATTGTTGATTATTTTCATAGACGACATGATTTCCTGCGCCGTTTACTTTTCAGACAAAGTTTATGATTATGAACTGATTTTAACTGGTGGTAGAGCTCCAGTGACGGTAATCGCGGGCATAGGCACCACCGCATTACCTAATATACTTGCCGCTAAATGGTAGTGTATCCGGACGGGGCACGGGAGATGCAATTTTATAAAGCATAAATGGGGTTGGAGGGATTCCCGATTATGTGACTGCGACCTTGAAGATCAAACGGTGCAGCACATTGTAGAACGGTTTCCAAGACGACGTTATCAGGGTGACCCAATGGACCTCTTCGACCTCAAACCCGAAGCTATGGATTGATTGCAAAACCTGGATGTGGAGTTATAATTTATTAATTATTAATTTAAGTTTTAGTTTATTGTAAAATTGTAAAATGTCTTTATCCTGTAAAACGCCATATGATTAAATAAATCATATTTCGTATTCTGTGTCGTGTGACATATCAAATGAAAGAGGTTGTTGTCAGCATCTCAGATATTTTTTTTAAATAATTTTTGCATAAACAAATTTGAAGTTATTTAAGAAAAACGACGAAAATTGACCATTGCCCTCCCCCTATCTTCGAAACTACTGAACTTAAAATTTTGAAAAAATGTGGAAAATAGTTCTAATCATAATGTCATTGCCTTTAAATTACTGGAAAACCTATCGTATCCAAATTAAATCGAAAATTCTTAATAATATAACCCCCCTGCCGGTACCACCGAAACCGCTATAATTCGAAAATATTTATTTAAATTACGGAACCCTCACCACGCGAGTCGAACTCGCACTTGTCCGGTTTTTTATTTGTGTCCTAGTTATTAGTGATCCTTGAAAGGTAATATTTATCCATTCAATGTTTCAATTATCCAGTGGCGGAGTTCGCGGGCGTAGGCACCACCGCATTAACTAATATACTTGCCGCTAAATGGTAGTGTTCAGCATTATCGTGTTCCGGCCAGGTGGTAATGTACGGCCCTGTAATTTCGGGCACAGAGGCATAACACCTTAGACCTCAGGTGTGGCAACGCATCTGCATTTTGACCTCTGGTCAATGTGTGGGTATCTATAAGCTGGAGTCATCACTTAACATCAATGTGAAATGCATGCTTGTTTGCCACTTTTATTACATTAAACAAAGAAGATCTAATGTAAGTACCTTTATCATCATGATACGAGTATAAGAGCTAATATATGAGCAGTAATGATTGTAGTTAACGAGGTAGGTAAATTGTTTTTGTTGCTGGGATTAATGAATTTTTTTCGTAGATTTCTCCAAGGAATTTGACTTTCTGAAATAGCCAGTGTTATGGAACACCTTACTACAAATGGGTACACCAAAGCACGTAGTGGCCAGTAGCACCGTAGCACCTTCTAAGACAGTTGTACGAAGGGAGAACAGCCTCAGCGCGAACAGACGACATCCTATCGAGCGAATTTCATCTTTCCGCTGGTGTCCGTCAACAGTGTAGGTATAATATCACCGCTTCTATTTAATGTTTACACGGCAATTATATTGCGTATCACTCTTGAGGATTGGACAGATGGCGTTCGTTGCAGTGGTGGCTACTGTCAGAAACGCGAATATATGATGACCACGACTGTTCTATCAATAGCATAACGATGAAGAAGAAGGAAAGAAAATAAAAACCCCCATTGGCATTGTCTGGATCCAGAAGCCGAGGAAGGTTCAAAGTTCAAACCAGTTACAACAATCAAGCGTACCTACCTAAGTAGTTACCTAATTATATTAAATTAATATCTATCTAATTAGGTACAGTTAGCTATTATTAATTAGGGTAGTTGTACAGAACAGTACTAATGAATCTAATGATTATAAGTAGGTACATATATACCAACCTATAGGTTCGCGTAATAAATAAGATAATAAAATTATCCAATAAAACATATCAATGTAGAATGTAGGTACACACATTAATTACCTAGTTCATTTATGTAAATACTTATTTATGCCAAGGCAAAAAAACAACGTGTGTAAGTAGATCAGAACTAGTAGGTACACTATGTCAGCGTTTTTAAGGCTTCGTAGTCGTAGTAGTAAGATACGTATGTACATATAACTTTAAATACCAGCCAAGTGCCTGGATGTGGTACGGAATGGTACCTGTTCATTTTACCGACAAATGTTTCAAAACTCTTCATTACAAAACCAACGTTTCGCGACGATTTCGTTTCACTTCTCAACTTTCCACAACTACATCATTACATAAATAATTCATTTGGCAAACAGATGATTATCAAACTATTCATTTCATAACTCGCCACTTCAGAAATAATTTAGTTGAAAAAAATATTCTCAAATTTTACGCCATAGTCAGGTTTGGTATTTTCTTATATTCAGGTTAGGTTAGGGTTTTTTTTTGCTGACAGTATTAATTATTATTTTATACATTTACGTAATCAAATTTTTGCGAAATAATTAGTATACGAATCGTTGAGTAGCGTAATAATGATACATTAGCGGAAGTATGTATTTGTAGAATTAATAGTGTACCTACAAAACGTTGGTTTTGAAATGAAGATATGCGTAACGTTCGTCCATGAAACATTAGTGAACCGTACGGAACGTTATTTGATAACTTTGTCTTGATTTCTGTTCACGCATCTATCAAATCGTATCTGCGAAAACTTTCATGTCGACACACGACAGTTTAGTACCTAACGTCCCTACGTGTAGCAGCTCTTTTGATATCATTTGTTAATTTATAGTCTGGTAGGTAAATTTATAGGTTACTAGCTGTCCCGACGAACTTCGTATCGCCGTAGAAATATAAAAAAGTCCAATAAAAAAAATTTGTTGAGAATCATCCTTCTCACTTAGGTAGGGGGCATGAAAAACAGATGTTGCCTGATTCTCAGATCTACCCAATAGGCACAAGCCGTTTTGGAGGTGTATGGTAACTAACATTGTAAAACGAGAATTTTATATATCTAGAGAAGATATACTTACCCAATGTAGGCTAGATTTTTCTCTAATATTATGATATAACTAATAATTATTTTCAGTACTTTATCATTGAACAAATACACCTACCTAATTGGATTAATTACAATAATTTAACCTTGGTATAATTTGATACGCTTCATTAAAATGTCAGATTAAAATAGTAGGTACCTAAAATTTATCGTATACCTAGGTGCTTACTAAAAATGTATATTGTACAAATAATCACCCCAATTATACGAGTATTACTGCCCTAATGTAAGCAGAAAACATCCTATGTTTAATAATAATTTAAAATCTCTGATCAAACAGAACGGTATCTTGTCAACCCAGGTCTCTCATCTGACTTCATTAACATTGACCGAATTTCAAAGAACACTGACGGAATGGAGTCTGATAACATCAAGACACGATACCTACGGTTTGCTTTACGAATGTATGTCATTATACTTTAATTAATTAGTACGTATATTCTATTCGATCCCTACATAATAAGTAAGAACCTACATTACGATGTAAAATATGTAAATATGGCCATACTAACCACTGAAATTAACGTGGATGGTGACAATGGTATGAAATCAAAGATGAATGTGTGCAATTCAGTAGTGAAACTTTTTCACGCATTATAACAAAGTAAAACTAATAGACACCTACACATTGTTTTCATATTATTATCGCAATACTACATGCTAGTGAAAAATATTTCAATTGAGCCACCGAAGTCCACGCCTGAATTTCGAATTTTTCCTTCACATTTATTACATTGCCTTGTGGCGGCAGTACCTACGCATTATTCGACTAGCACTAAAGGTCTACGCCAGTTCTACATGTCTAAAGGTGGCCATTCACGAGCACTCCATCTGGAAGCCCTCCACGCCAAAACTCCAAAATAATGCAAAGAGTTGTCGTGAGTGTTAAAAACCATGTGGATTTCGTGGCATCGCTCCGCGTGTTGCATTTCCAAGCGATCCAAAATCCAATGCGGCGCGGCTCCAATGGCCGCAGTCCAACTCATGGTGAATGCCGAATCGTTGCGTGGCGTGGCGCAAATCCACGCGCGCACTGCTCACTCGTGAGTGGCGAAAACGAAATCCATTTGGTTTGGTCGTCATCACAGAGTACATTGTATATATGAACGTCACTTTGCTTTGCGCTGCGGTAACGAATGGTTGTTTCTGTACTTTGCTTTTAAATTGTTTTAAAATGTCAGGAAAAGAGTTTGTTTTAGAAGTAATGTAACTGTATAGAGAATTGCCATGCCTCTGACAAATAACTCAGTTATTATCAAGACAAAAATAAACGTAATAATGCTACAGAACAGCTGTAACAGTTATCTGAAAAAGTATATTCTAACGCAAATAAAGATAGTAGTAGTAGCAAAGTTAAGAAACAATAAAAAAAATGAACAAAAACAATCTTGGCAGCGGTGGGATTCGAACCCACGTCTCCGAAGAGACTGGTGCCTTAAACCAGCGCCTAGACCGCTCGGCCACGCTACCCACGAGGTCGGACGGCGAAATTATACATGACTTTCTTTAAATGAATTTAAAATTTGTAATCCGGAGCGTCAGGTTTTTTCGTTACGGAATTTCTGAATTCGGTCCCCGCGCTCAAGGCCCGCGATAGAAGCTATGCAATAGCTTAATAAATAAAACACTAGATTAGAAATGTAACATTTTATTTAATATCTTAAAATTCATCTTCGTTTATGACTCCCTTTAGATGATCTAGCAGCGTCATCTGACATTTCATCATCTGTGATAAACGGTGAATCGAATTCACTCTCCTTTGATGTATTGCCGCCTTTTTTCTTTTTTTCCTTATATGCTTCGACATCATCTATAGCGGAATAAACAGCGTTCTGTTCAATTTTTCCAAGTATCTTTTTGTCATGGAATGGGTGATTGTGCAAATTCGACCTGGAACAAAATTAAATAATGTAATTTCAGTAGAATCAAGAACGTCGTAATTGCCAATTGTTCGGACATCCAATTATCCGGTCTCATATTATTAAAAAAGACGTACAAGTCTATACTCGGCTAATTTTATCCTGATTATTTATCCCAGCCAAACTCACTCATTCTTTTTTTTATGACATGAAGGTGGCAAACAAGCATGCAGTTTACATTGATGGTAAGTGACGATATAGTCTGCGAATGCGAAAGAGGAAAGAACAGTGCAGCAGGGCCTGTATGCCAACGTCATAGCGACATGCTAACCTGCAGCAGAGGTGGGAGGGTGCCCCGGTGCTGCATCCGTGTCAAGGCCAGTGGCTAATTGTTTTAACAATCTAAGCCTGAGTTGCACCAAAATATTTGTTAAAGTTACAAACATCCTTCTCTAACTTAAAGCAATCTGTTACAGGATGTAAAATGTTACATAAACTTTAACAAATATGCTGGTACAACCCAGCCTTAGTATATTAGAAGAGTAATTTACCTATTCATGACAACATTCCCTTTAGTGACAACACACGCCATACATTTTCTGTTTCGATAGTCGATACACCGCCAACGTCTTATACCAGTGCGATGTTGTATGGAGTGGGCGTTGTACATATACCGGTTAAGTATCACTTGCAGCGATCCACGTATGGACACCGTGAATTGTAGATTAGAAGACGCCAATGCTGAAAACACAAAAAAAATATTTCTGAGTGAAATATAAGAGAAAAACGAAACATAAGAGTTAAATTTTAAAATATGTCAAATCGGAACACTATACAGCGTGTAACGTAACAAACGCACACCCTGAAAGTAATCGATTTCAGGCATCTTCAATACAGGTAATTTTTAAAATATATTTAAATAATAAAATAAATAATAATTTAATAAATAAAATAGTGAAAATGAATTTTATTACTAGCAAGTATTAAATAGCGGTATTGCGCAAATTACGCTGGCAGTGTGCGTATGTAAATAGATTTGTTTTATATGCGACACTAGGTAGAGTAAGTTCGCATGCGTAGGATGTACATACTGTTCGTACAAATTGAGGACAACTTATTTCTTGAATAAAAAAATATTTACTACATAAACATAATTTCAGTTCAATCAATTCAACTCCATTTTCTAATTGAAGTATCTGAGAGTGCGCGTTATTCCCGTTACGCGTTGTATGGCTGTGTGCGCGATGACAGCGCCCCTAGCAGCCACAACCATTCAGGATTTGATATCTGTCAAATCATGACAACTTTGTTGACTTGATGTTTTGATAACTACTTTCGACGTGTTTATCAGCGAAATCAGATAAAATATATAAACAAATTCAAGTCGGGACGTGACGATCCATCCTCTAGTGGAAGAGAATTCTTCTGCTAGTGCAATCAGTCAATTTCTGAACTTGCAGATCAAATCCAAACATACACACACACTTTTGCTGTTGCAGAAAACACAGACAAGAATTTAAATGTACAAGTAGAAAAGATATGGAAGGTGTATGAACCTAGACAATTGATTCGAACTATCTCCGTACTCAATTTCATCAATATCGATTTAGCCGTTTTGTTATGAAAACGGAATATGTTCCGTTTTCATAGTACGAGTGAAACTTAATGCGTCCGTGCAGATAGTTACAAGTCGCTGCAAAGCAAACAACTGTCACATTTTTTTGTATAGAAGGGGTATGCGATATAGAGCAACACCGGAGGGGAGTAGCCATAGTTGCAGGCTTTCCCTTCTGTCAAAGTACAAGCCCAAATGGGCCTATATCTGTCGCCTAGATGTTTTAATGGGTGCGTGAAATTGTTTCTGTATTTTGTTACAGTCAAGGTGTGAGTTTCGTAGTAATAGACGATTTTTGTAGTATGCGTGTGTGTAGCACGCATTTCTCCCCGCAAAAAATGACAGACGGTTTTACATCGGTAATACACGCTATGGCTACTCCCCTCCGGTCCGCCGCGACCGGTGGGCCGCGTTGTTCTATGGGTATACGAGGACGAAAATCTGGCAGTAGTTTCCTTTCATTAGGCCAACATTGAAACTCGCTTTCTTTCTCGTCTGTGGTCATCATCGCGAACTAAGAGGCTGGCGCAAAACTTACGCAGACGACTTCAATCAGTGACATTTAAGTTTTGGGCATGCATACAAACATGCCTTTATAATATTACGTAGGGAAGTAAGTATTATTTGTCGCATACATTTATCATCTGTAGTACTTTTATCCACTGTTTTTATATCTTCGCAGTCATTATTGAAGTCATCATGATCCATTGTATCATCTGCATCGTCGTCGTAATAAACTTGCTCCTCCCTTATAGACTGCACTTGGGTTCTGTTAAAAGTTAAATATTTTTTATTTATTTATTCTTTTATGTCATTTGATGTACACAAAACGTTTTTTTTTATAATAGATAGTACATTTATAGAACATATTCTAGAAAAAAAATATTGTAACCGTTTTAGTTAATAAAAAATTAATTGAGATGAATTTGATGTGATGAATTTATATACATCTTACATAACACTAGGATTTAATTCACTTCCTGATTTTGCATAAGTGCTGAATTGAGTCATTGGCTGGTTCATCTGTAAAAGAAAATAAAATCATATTTATTTTTAAATTTCAAATCCAAACTATTGTTAAGGTAAAACTATGGTCTAGTAAAAAAGTAGAACAAAAACTGTATATTGTTTAATGTGACGTCCCTGAAGCAGCAGATTGGCCCTATATGGTCCAAGAACAATAAGAAATGAACTGGTATATTTTGCTGGCGGCGTGACGGAATAATCCGTATCCGTTATTTAATTATTAATATAATATGTATTATGAACGATAATATCACTGGTTTCAGTGAAGTTCAAGGGTATCTTTACTTGCTAATGGTAGTGTTTGGCACTACCATGCCGTGTTCTGTTCAGGTGATAGTATACGGCTCCTTAATTACCGGCAAAAAGGTAGTTTGGGCCCCAAGAGTGTCAACACATTTTCATTGAATGTAAATTAAAAAAAACTTATAGGTAAGTAAATTAAATTGGTATTGCTTTCATAATATAATATAATACTTTGACTACTGTTTAATTCTTATATCTGGACTTTATTCTGGACTTTAAAAATAATATAGACTAAAAAAGTCAATATTTACTGGAGATAAGTAAAATAAGTAAAAATTGTCTTAACTTATTTAAGCCAGATTTTGAGAACAATAATTATGTACCTGTCAATGTATAATATGAAAATATATATCCTAATAATATGTATAAATATAAAAATACCTGTGGTCTATCGTCCGACAGTAATTTAATAGGATTGGTATTAATGTGTTTACTGTCCACCTGCACTGTGTACGAAGACGACATCTTGTCAATTTCTGGACTATTACCCTGAATGAAACAATAATAACATAATTAATCGCCAAACTTGAAAAAAAAACTATGATGATCTCTAACTATTTTAATGCTTCAAAATACGCCAAATTAACATAAAGCATTTAATAATTCATTCCAGCGCAGTTATAATTTATTGAACCAGAATTAACAAAAATGATTACACCAATAATAAAAAGAATTGTACTAAAGCTACTAATAATAAAAATTATATGTAATCTACTTATTTTAAGTAGGTTACATATACCTACGAAATTATACATACTTTTATATCAAGTCGAAAATTCCACTGAAAGCAATAGGGTATTTGACAAGGTATCAATTTATTCTTTCAAGTGACCTAGTTCGAAAGTAACTTATAAAGTAAAAATGTAAAATTTTTTGTGTATACAGTGGTACAATGATAATAGCTTTCAAAGAGACTGAATGACCAAGTTGGCTAGTTTACTTTGTTGGTCAATTTGCTGCAGTTAGCAGTTAACCAAATACAAAACAATCTCCTTTATATTATTATAGCTTAATCTAGCAAATATAAAGCAAGAATCACAAATAAACTTGAACTAAAGCATTCAGGAATATAAAAATATTTTAAAAACTCACTATATTTTCCAGACCTCTTATATGCAGAGATTTTGCAGCTTCTACAAATTGGGATAGAGTGTAACTTGGTACAAGTACCTCCCCTGTATATACATATTGCAATAGCAGAGATAGTGTTGCATGTGATACATTCTGAAATAATATAATATTCTGATATTAAAAGGCTAGGTAGCTAAAATCAGTCATGGTTTCATAAAACTCATGTTTGTATTCATCCAAAGGAGCTGGAGATACATGAGTGTAGTCATACTTGCATGATACACCCACAAGTAATTTTAACCATTAATTCCTGATAGTCAATTCTTCCATTTATACATCAATTCAGGGAGTCCCTTACATAACACGTTTGCTATAAATGTCAGTAACTATAATGCACAATATTTTGAAGTGTTTTGCATAATTATTATTTTTACATAGGTACCTACTTAATAATTTGCATCCGTAGTTGTAAGCAAAATCTAGTGTATAATAAAGTTTTGATAACAAAATTATCACTTACATTAAGGAATATTATAGGGTGTTGTGATGGTGTTGAAGCCAAAAGATCCTTCAGATAAGGACTAGCCAAAGCTATCAGTACTTGGTGTACCTTAACAAAGTGTCCATCAGCAGCTAGAGTCATATCCACAAAATCTCCATTCTAAAATAAAATACAAAATTATGAAAACAATCTAAGGACAGAGGGTAAGGCAGTTTCCATCTTACCATCTAGGAGGGACAAGTAGGGATATAAGAGGGCTTTTCTATACACTTTACAATAAAAATAAATACGCTTTCAATCACAGCTTACACTAGGTATTGTACCTGTGTCGTGGGCGCTGTTAGAACCCACAACCCTTCAAATCAAACAGCCGCATCACACAGCTGGACTAACCGGATCGTCAAATGTCTATGTACAATAATAGTTAATCCTTCAAGGATCGTACAGCCACCGGCGGCGAGCCACAATTGAATTTCAATTGTCATATTTTTCTCGTGTCTGGAGAGATAAAATTATCCTAAACAGTATTCAGATACCAATTTCTACTAAATCTTGTGTTATTTTTTGGACTAATATAACAAAGTTTTACAAAATGGTCCAATATGTCATTTTAAATATCAAACTTATCTGCAATTAAATGAAATAACAATTTCATCAAAATTGAGCAACACCCATAATTCCTTTATGAAATCAATTTCAATGTTATAAGAAAAAATAAATAAGATAAATTTGCCATAATAAGTAAAAAAATATGTCTTCACTGTATCAATGAATCTTTAATCAAAGAAACTTTGTTAATATTTGTTTAGAACTGGAACTGGCAAAGGAGACATTCAATAATGAATGGAGCTTGGGCCCTATCTTGTGTGCTATATTGAGAGAAGAAACATAAATACTAAATCTTTTTTTGTGTTTATTAAACCTTCAATTAAGTGTGATATGTATATTTCAAATACAAGAATGTCATAGTAGCAATATGGTGACAAATTGTTATCATACAAAAATTACTTACAATAAATATTTCCAAGAAATAAACAACAATTCAAATTATTTTTCCATGATTCTACACTTTTTTTTCTATCTTTATACATAGTGTACAAAATACAGGCTCAATGTGGAGCTTGTCCTTCCCAAAAATCTTTTTGAAGCCTTTGAATTACACAAACTTCTCACAATATTCTATATAATTAAAGTGTTCATGGCTGTTGTTTAAATAGTCATGAATGTAAGAGGTGTGTTTAATAACATGATCTTAAAACGCTATAGAAGAAGCACTAAACCAGTCATTCACTATTAGTAAATTGATTTCTACTTACTTGCTGTAATGAACTGAAACCTGAACAAATATTGGACTGGTAACAGTCCCAGGACAGGGCAAAATGCGACTGCACCATTGCAATATACTTATTTTTTTCGTACTATGTAATGGATTATGTTCAATACGTTGTACTTTATATCATTCGTTGAAGGTATTAGGATGTACGCGTGCCGTGTTGCTGTTTTAACGGGCCAGCCAGAGGCCGGTAGATGGAGGACACACTGGACAGAAGCTGATGAAATATCTACAAAAAACACACGGATTACGAAGTAAGTTATTGATAACTCGAAGTCTGGAAGTTTGACGATTTATACTACAAACAATGACCACAAATCTTATTAAAATATTGCTACTATTGCTAGAGTAGAGCTAGGACGAGACCAATAGAAGAAAAAAGTAGTCGCACGCTGCGCTGCAACCACAGACCAAGCTGCAACACAGACCAATAACCAATAACCAAGAAAGCTGCAACTGCAACGTCTGCAGCAGTACATACACAGACAGATCAGATCAGGGCTCGGGCAAAAAATATCGATATATCAAAATAACGTTATTTATACGGAAAATAGTTGGTATTAATAATATCAACTAAAAAAATATTGCCGATATATCATATTATATTATTATAATATTATATTACATCAGCGATATTTGTTTTCCGCGATATAGATTTGTCGATATTTTTTTTTGGATATCAAAATCGATATTATCGATATATTTTTTAATAACATATGTCACATTTAGAGTCCCAGTAGCCTGACGCACGAGCAAAAACTCTATGTCCTCAGGCAAAATTTATGTCAAAACAAACAGCAAGACAGATAAATAATCGCTTATTGAGCAAAATATATCGATATGTCAATATCGACATTTTTTAACAATGCATTTCTTTAAATGAAAAATGTCGATACGATATATATCAATTTCTTTTCCCATTAGCCCATACCTAACACCCCTAACACAGATCACAGCAATATTTTTACCTTCAAGCTTCTTGGATCACCTTAGTCTAAGGATCACAGACACTCAAGAAGCTTGAAGGTAAAAATGGAGACCACACTTTAAATACCTTAGATTAAGTACATATAGATGTAGCCAGCGTGTGGCCGCTCATGGGACAGCTATATGAAATCATGAGTGTTGCCAGTAAATAAAGTTTCCTAATTTTCTTCCAAATCATTTACTATATCTCGGCAAGATTTTATGTTAAACATTCCTAAGCATTTAACTTTTATCCAAATTAGTTGAATTGTAACGAATTGATTGAATTATGAATTAAAACATGTGCCATTCAATTACTCAACCATTCAATTAATTCTATACATTTTGCTGAAAGATCACGAACATATCGAGAAAACGTACATATTTTGAAATAGGTAACCATGAATTAGCATTTATTATGCTGCGAGCTAATCTATAACCTAGATTATTCACTGTAGAACATCACCTACAGGGTATTATTTCGTTGGCCGCGATCTTATGGAAAGTTCATCAGAACGATTGCTGTATCGGGTAAGGCATCCAATATTTGCGTGTAAGTAATAGTTAAATAAACCTAAGAGTGTCAGTGTGATTATCGCTTTATTATTCAAATTATAAATATCAAAACATAAATCATTATACAATTATAATGTTAGTGTCCTGTCATGAAATGTCAGAATGTGGGAATGTTAGTACTTCCGTGGAATAAACGGAAATACTAAGTTCAGAAAAGTCTCGACCATTTTTAATGCTAGCCCTTAAAACATTAAAAGCAAGCAACATACACCGGCAAACAATGATCAACAAGTTCACATCGATAAGTGTAATATAATATGAATATAATATGAAAAATAATAATGAAAACTGCAGCCTATAGATAACTTGTTTGTGTTAACATATTTAAAACATTGAGATCTCTAGATCTCGATTTAAATGCAGATATACTGGCACATATCACTGAAAAGTTAAGCCTCTGACACCGATACATGGAATGAAGTATACCAGATTATATATTAAACTGGCTTAAATCATTTTAACAGTTGGCTCTCAACAAATGCCCTGAAACACAATGTAAATAAAACATGTTACATGACTTTCTCCGTTATGAAGCTAGCAGTGCTTCCAGCGAAATAGTCGGTTATGTCTCCAAAACTCTTATGAACATAGTTCTAGCACATCAACAACAACGAAAAATAAAATATTTCAATTATTAAGAGCACAGCGATATTGACGAATATCTTAACGTATAAACTGCAAAGTGTATTATATCGGTTGTATTGCTAATAATTAGTTATCAATGGATGTCGTTCACCCACCCTCAATCGGTTAAAAATAGAAAAAGGGAAGGCAAAGTTTGACGCATTGGTGTGGGACCTCTGTAGCTTAGAGGTAAAGCGGCTGGACTAATTATCCTGAGGTTGCAGGTTCGATTCCTGCCCGAAGTAAAATTTTTCTTTCCCATTTTTTTTCTACAATAACAATATTCTTTATTGTACACCATCTTGGAAAGAATTACCAAAGCCACTTAATATTTTGTTATGGCTTATTGTCAATTCTAACACTGTTAGAACAAAAACTTATATGTCTACGAAATTAGGGAGAATATAGAAGTATATTTATAGCAACACACCAAAATAAGTACGTGGGATGAGTTTTGGCGGGAACGCGGAAAAGAGCTATGTCGCTGCGTGATATTATTTTCGAAATTTGTGTATAGGCGCGTTTTTATGTGTAAAAATGGTGGGATTTTTATCATAAAACATTCGATAACGTTCACGAGTGTAGGAAAGTGATATCATGAAGTGAAAAGTGTTTTTTCATGTTGCCTCCAAAACTTCGTAAAAGCTCCTAGTAAAGTCCCCATCACTTTACTGGAGCCATCTCATCATATTCCACATGGAAGCATCCAATCATCGTCATCTTTCATATGGATATTCATTATCATATGAAATGAAGATAAAAATTACTGAAGATTGGCTGTTAAGGACTTGAATCCGCAGCCGTAAAACAATTATAAAAAAAAAGTACGTGGGATTTCGTTGAATGAAAATCAAGAATTTCATGAGGAATGTGCTTTATTTTGAATTGATAATCAAGAGTTATATGCTTCAACGTGTATTTTGTTCAATAGACATACGTTATTTACTAATATCTGTTTACTTACGAATGAAAAGTGATGTCGTTTAAAGGCCTCGTTTCTGTACGGTTTCTACAGCCTAAAATAGTGCAACCTTCTATTTTACTGCACGCCTTATACACTAGTCATTAACTAATAGGGTCTTTTTCTCATAAATATCCAATAACTTATTAATAATCGCCGATATACGTAGAAAACAATAAATAAATGCGTATACGAGAGGTTATCTTTTACAGCAATGACGATGACAGATATTTGTTTGGCTAACTTTTGCTGTCACTTACGAAGTTCGCCAAGCAAAAACCGGCACGCCGTAAAGGACAAAAGATACGATGCTCTATTTCAACTTTCTTATGTTCTTTGTATATAACTGTCTCACTTCCACAAAGCATATGACGAACATGGCTACGTCTATAGGTTAGTCTAAGTTAAATACCTATTTGAAGCTAACCTAAATATAGCTATCCCTCTCTCCGGGGGCAGGCCGTCTCTTTCTAAGTAGGGTAACCATAAAGTTACAATTTTCCTGGGCCTTGACTGTTATTTTTTTTAAAATGACAAAATGGTATTTTTTTTCTTTTAGTTTGGCAAAGAGACAGCTATAATATAGATTTAAACCTACAACGCCATTGATCAAGTTATATTAAATCGCAACGTGACCGCTCGTCTCGACGCGACAGTCCGCGACACTCGCTACTGTAGCACTGCGAGAACCGCTTAGAGGCCTCGTAGATGCGTATGTTTGTGTGAGTGTGCCGTTTTGAACGATTTGTTCGTAGTTTCCGTACTGTTCTTAAGTGTACTATGCCACAGATCACTTAGAAAAAGCAAAACGTCGAACGTCAAAGTATTTTTTTTTTGTACGAGTATTATGGCATCGCTATTACGCATATTGCCAGTGTCAAGTAAAACGATATTTCGTATTCGTATTTATATGCAGCGTAAAAGTTTAAACGTATTCGAGTAAAGCGATGGCTACTTTACTAGAACATTTACCACAGAGTTGTGTACATACCTGCCTATATTGGAGGCAACCTGAAAGGTCGTGTTTTCGCACTGTTATTCTATGTCATTATACACGTTATTATTTCGTTTTCTTGATGTATTTTTATGTTAAATTAATTAATAAAGTTTGGCATTTTGTATGTTAAAGGTTTATTAGTGTCCCTAAAGTTAAAAAAACGTCTTATCCCTTTCCGTCTCCGCGTGGCCTCTATATTAATATACTCTATAATCTCTGACATTTGGTAAGAGATTTACTATACTTACCAAGAAGAACGCGCAAGCAAAAAGAAACAAATACGGGCACGGTCGGGTGTGTGATGGGTGACCTCTAGTGGCAAATTAAAATGCGCGTTTCCGTGCTTCCGAGGCACAGTGTGAAATTGAACCCCAATTTCGGACATTATAATTTTATACAAAATTTAGGTAGATTTAATCATATTAAGTAATACATATAAAAAATATCTGTTACGAATTTTTTGATAATAAGAGAGATACAGATTATTTTCTATAAGGTTCGTGAACTCTACGAAAACTAATTATGTTTGTATTTACCAAAATATTATTTTTTCTCCCATAAATTAAATCAAAAAGTAACAATCAGTATATACTTTGTTATTTATCAAAATCTAAAGATCCTAACTCCACAAATCAATTTGATAATAATGAAACATTTTTATTGCAGGACTTCGGAGATATGACATTTCTAAATTTTTTATAAATTTCAATGGAAATAGGGCTCCCAAAAAAAATATAAAAATGTAAACGGATGAAACAAGACGCGATAAACTGACTGCCCATCAACGTGATTATTCAGTTCATTCATATGTTTCATTATAATAAGGCTCCTGAAGAGCCCTTTTACATCTTCTTTTTTTTAAACTACCTAGAGTGAATAACCACTTATAATAATCAAAAACAATATATTAAAAAGAAATGAAATAATTATGTATAACTAGCTGACCCGGCAAACTTCGTATTGCCTCAGAATTAAATAATGTGTCAAAGGTTTGATAGATACGGACTATTTGTATGGGAAAATGAAGTTGTGGTTTTTACTATTTCCCTTCAATTTCTTCATATTTTCGTATCTTTTTAACCTTCCCTGGACTTTGAAAAATCATCACATCAAAACCAAAATTAGCCAAATCGGTGCAGCCGTTCTCGAGTTTTAGCGAGACTAACGAACAGCAATTTGATTTTTATATAGTATATAGATAGAAGATATATATATGGAAAGAATCAATTATTTGTCAGTCAGTCTGTCAGTTCAGACATGTGTCAGTCAGTTTGTTAAAATAGACATTTATAGCTCTATGTAAGTGTTTCCAAAATACGCTTAAATATGAAAGCATTTCTTCTGCACTCAACTCAGTATCACGGGTTATTATAATCAAAGTAATTATTTATTCTATAAAAAGTGTTCTTTAAGAGCAATCCTTAACTTCTGTTTACAAGCATTGTGAGACAAATGGATTGGAAACCAGATAATACACCAAGTCCAACACAATAATTATAACGTTGTTCAAGGGACAACTAGAAGCAATAGATGTTTCCCACGTAATAGATAAATAAGGATGGAAAGGCCTTTGCTTCAATTTAGTATTAGAACCAGTGTCGCCGCTTTTCTCCTACCGTGCAATTTCTTACACAAATGTAACACCATCTCGACAATCACCCACATATTAATCTCAGGGCAGCTATTCCTTTGCGTAAGTTTGCATACTAAGATGTAACGCCCGTAGACAATAAACACTCGCACGCACACAACAATATACTCACCAATAAACTAGTCGAAGTGTAGCGAACGCATTACATGCTGTACATTGCCAGCGGAGACAGTAATAGCGTTAATTGAGCGAGTGCTTAACGAGCAATGTATTCGCTAGCAGTAACGTTTAAATAATGCAGTTTAAGTTCGAATATTCATATTACTTTGTATATTTATATGTTTTTTACAAGTATTATAACAATAAATGTTATTTGTGTCTTACCAATCAAAAGATATACCTCCTCGCTTTATACTTGAGGTCAGACATTTCATATTACATGTTAAAATTGGCACTACATGGTATTTTACCAAGAGATGCGTCGTTCGAAGCAGTCTACACGACACTACGAGCGGCGAACGAATGGTTCTGCCGAACTGTGTGTGTAAACGCATAGTTGTCGTGTGCTTGCCACGCCCACATTACCATTCCATCTTTATTTATCTATTCCGTGATGTTTCCTAAACCTTATCTTCAACTTCAGAGTTCTCTTTGAGGTTGAATATTAACATGCCACAATTTTAGTGGTACAAGTACTTATTCTCCATAGTACATGTATAATATATTAGGTACGTCTGATTACAATAAGATCAATCAAATATATTAAAAACAAATATTACTTCTTTTAAAAATCGCCTATTTAGATAACGACATTGTTATGGTGATAACCCTAACCTATATTTTTAAAATTAAATATTTAATAAGTCCTGTACATTAAGCATATGTTTTTTTTTAGTAGTTCATAAAACTATTCTTGATATGTATGTATTTAAAAAAAATGCGACCATGAAGAGAATAACACGAAAAACATATATTTTGAAATCATACTAAATCAAAATTAACTCGACAAGGAGATGAAATTAGGTTCGTTTTTTCTGATATGTAGATGCATTTTAAATGCATACATATCCTGATTAATAATATTTATTAAAATTTTAACAGGAAACGAGATAATACATTTCTATGGAAATTATTACTTTTTCTCGATTTTATTAATTTCTCTGAAACTATGAAAGATACAGCTTTGAGTTTTTTTACCCTTACTTATTGAAATACATAAAATTAGCGTGTCCGCATCTAAGGGTAAATTCCACACTGTGCGAGGGCACGTTAAGCCGTCGGTCCCGGTTGCTATCGATATATAGCAGTCGTTAAACCTTGTCGGAGTCCATATGGGCGGTTTGAAAACATCCGACAACGGGTTGGCCTAACTACTACTACAACTACTAACACATAACTCCGCAACGGAGCAGCGTGATGGAGTAAGCTCCAGGCCTCCTAAGAAAGGTAGAGACTCGTTCCCAGCAGTGGGACGTATAAAGGGTTGCCATTATTATTTATTTACATCTATACTAATATTATAAAGCGGAAGTTTGTTTGTTTGTTTGCTTGATCGCACTAATCTCAGGAACTGCTTGTCCGATTTGAAATTCTTTCAGTGTTAGATAGCCCATTTTTATCGAGGAAGGCTTTAGGCTTTATATAACATCACGCTAAGATGAATAAGAGAGGGTAGGTAACATTGCAACCGCGCGAAGCCAGGGCGGGCTGCTAGTTATATATAATTTCTATAGAGCAACACGGGCCAACGGCCGACCGGAGGATGTAGTGATAACGTTTATTAGCCATTAAAAATACATAATTATAACCCTATAGGAGACACCCGTCTCCTTTAGTGGGCCCAAAGTACCCACTTTGGGCCCACAAATCGTTATTGGTTAACCCATTTCACAGTACATTTTGTACTCAGGGGCGGATTTCCCTATAGGCCGAGTACGCCCGCCCGGGCCTAGGCCGGCAAAAATTGGTCGTTTTTTCTGAGTAGTTGCCTACTCGCATTCTTGTAAAATCTCAAAAATGTGTCCATATAGCATCTCGCGAAGAAATTTACATGTATGGCAATTATGATTATTAGAAGAATTAATTTAATGACTTTCCGACTATAGTTTTTTTCTTCATTTTAATTTAATTTATATAGTTTATCTAATTTTTTATGCTTTACAGCCCAGTGGGGGGGGGAGCGGCAATCTTTCATAGGCCTAGGGCAGTCAACGTATCAAATCCGCCCCTGTTTGTACTATAGTTAACAATTAGCAATCTAACCCTACTTTTACTTAATCATATACCTACTTATACTTCCATTAGTTACAATTGAAAAAATGACCTTATTTCATATTATTTATTGTATAGTCATTTGAAAATGACATAGGTAATTTGTATACCTAGTGTTAACACTGGGCCCAGAAATCTAAGGAACAGTATCATTCTCGTTTACACTCTTCTTTTCTATTACCAAAACCTATTTTGTAAGGCGGTATTGGTTGTTAACTTGACGGTGTTTGAAATAATACTCCTCCGAAATCTCTGGACCGATCATTATGAAATTTTGTGTATATTTAGTAAGTATGAGACTCGATTGTAGTATATTTTTTATATCCCTAAATAGTAAAGGTGATTTTCACCAAATTTGTTTTTTCGATGTTTTAAACATTTCTAAGGCGATATGAAGATCGTCGGGGTAGCTAGTTATATAAACTAGGTAGGTATATTTATCATGTTTTGTAATCGAGAATTTATATACTTACCTGTCTTCATACTTCCAAGTCCAGAAATGAGAAAATTCCATATAAACTACACCCCCTTAGGTATTAAATTTATAAAAATCCTTAGTGCTCACTTATCATGAAACGAACCCCTGAACAAAGAAATTTGAAATGTTTCGTCTGTGTGTTGACATCTAAGTCAGGCAGTCAAGTTTGCCTTTTATATATACAGCATAGATTTATTATCTACTTCATATACAGGGTGTAAGAAGACCACTTCCGAAGCCGAAACATGTATTGTGTTATGTCACCAAATTATAAATCGATAGTGGTAACCATTTACATAATAGGTTGGGGAAAAAGTCTTTTCGCATTATAATAGGTTGGGGAAAAAGTCTTTTCGCATTATAATAGGTTGAGGAAAAAGTCTTTTCGCATTATAGTATGTATGAACTTGTAATAAAATCTCTTTGGCTGTAGTATTTGTATCTGGCTGGTTTTGGTATCATTGAAAGTTAAAATTTTAAAGAACATTATTCCAAATTCAAATTAGGCAAATGTGTGATTTTCATTTGTTTTTCGTACTGTCAAGATGAGTGAATCTAATGAAGAAATTCGATACATTTTAAAATTTTACTACAAAAAAGGTAAAAATGCAACGCAAGCCGCGAAAAAAATTTGCGATGTTTATGGACCTAGTGCAGTGTCTGTGAGAGTAGCACAAATTTGGTTTAAGCGTTTTCAATCCGGAAATTTTGATGTCAAAGATGCACCTCGCTCTGGTCGCCCTATTACGGATAAAATGGATGCCATTTTTGAAAAAGTGGAGCAAGATCGACATATCAGTAGTTACGACGTAGCTGAAGAACTGAGAATTGATCACAAAACAGTTTTGGCGCATTTGAAAAAGCTGGGTACAAAAAAAAGCTCGATATTTGGGTACGTCACGAGCTCACTGAAAGAAACCTAATGAACCGTGTACTCATTTGTGATTCTTTATTACGACGTAATGAAACCGAATCATTTTTGAAGAAGCTGATAACTGGTGATGAAAAGTGGATCACGTACGACAAGAACGTGCGAAAAAGGTCGCGGTCAAAGGCCGGTCAGGCTTCACAGACTCTGGCGAAACCCGGGTTAACTCGCAATAAGCTGATGTTGTGTGTGTGGTGGGCTTGGAAGGGTATTATTCATTATGAGCTATTACCACCAGGCAGGACTATCGATTCTGAACTCTACTGCGAACAACTGATGAGATTAAAGCAAGAAGTTGAGAGAAAGCGGCCGGAATTGATCAACAGAAGGGGTGTGGTGTTTCATCATGATAACGCTAGACCTCACACGTGTATAGCCACTCAGCAAAAATTAAGAGTTTGGCTGGGAGTTGTTAATGCATCCGCCGTATAGTCCTGACCTTGCACCTTCAGATTTCCACCTGTTTCGGTCTCTTCAGAATTCTTTATGCAATGTTAGGTTAACATCACGAGAGGACTGCCAAATCCACTTGTCGCGGTATTTTGATGAGAAGTCCCAAAATGTTTATAGCAATGGGATCATGTCCCTACCTACAAGATGGCAAAAGGTTATCGAACAAAATGGTACATACATACTTTAGTTAAATTTAAATAAAGTATATTAAAAAATGTTTTGAATTATCTTAAAAAATGCGAAGTAACTTTTTCCCCAACCTTTTGTCTCGTTATTTCAAAGTTACATTTTTTGAACAAGCAATGTACAGCGTACATAATAGCTAGTATCGTACGAGGGGTCGTCGCGGCGCTCGACGACCTCAGAACCGATATGTCCAGATTAAGTTTGTTTTTCGGAAGCGTTCTCTTGACACCCTATATTCCCTGATTAAATAAATAATAAATAAATAGACAAGATAATATTTTACAGAATGTATTTATTTATATAAAATATATTCTAAAGTTTATGTTTCATTTAGAAGAGTTCGTTTTATTTATTTTCTTTTTATGTTCACCATCTGACATTTCCCCGTCTGAATCACATGTTGATATGAATACATTTTCTATCGACTTTTTATCGCTTTTATCGTTTTCTATACATCCTTCAACGTCATGTATCGCAGTATAAACGGAATTCTTTTTAATTTTCTCGAGTATCTTTTGGTCATGGAATGAGTGATTGTGCAAGTTCGCCCTGAAAAAGATATTTCAATGCACTTATTAAACGCACAGTAACTAAATAGTTAAATACAGACCTACTCAATCACACTCACGGGGCGAGCCACTGGTTATTTATATTTTTGTGGTAGGTATTATTGATTTCAAAGTGCGTAGGTAATGGAGAAGTATCCTGGCTATTTCATTTTCTTTGCTAACCCTTCAGGACAATATAGGATCGAATATGACTTTATTAAAATATCGTTACTATGAATTTATTTTCGTAAAGAAGCAGATATATCGACAATTAACAATAATTTCTCTCTCTTTCACATAGGTATGTGCCATCGAAAAAGTTCTCGGTCATCTAACAACCTGGGAATCCAGACTTTATCACTACTTTATTTAAAATAAGACGTCGATGTGACAGACCGAACATCTCTTCGAGGTTTACCACGCAATTTGAATTACCACCTACTTACCTGTTCAAGACATCATTCCCTTTAGTGAAAACACTCGCTCTACACTTTTTCTTTCCTTTATAATCGATACAACGCCAAAGTCTGACGCCTGTTCGATGTTGTATGGAATGGACATTGTATATATACCGGTTGAGAATAACTTGCATGGATCCTCTTATGGACACTGTAAATTGCAGCTTAGAAGATGATGATGCTGTAAAAATAACAATACAAAAAAGACATGTCCTTTACAAGAACAATTTAATATTATATGCTTCTATTACAAACGAGCTGTGCCCAGGACTTCGTCCGCGTAGATACTGATCAATAATTTTGTTAAATTCTACGCGGATAAAGTCGCGGTCACAGCTAGTCTTAATCAAATACGTTTATGTAAACCGCATTCAACTCTGTTTAAAAGTTTTGAAGCAGTGCTTGAAGTGAATTTTCAATTGACCATAATTTCTTTTTCCCTTAACCGATTTTGACGACGCTCCTAATTTTATATAATCCACCTGTGAAAACCGCGTTCAAATCTGTTGAGTAGTTTCGAAGTTATACCTAACGTACAGGACAGACACGGATCGGATCTATTTTAGTTAGTTATATTTATGGTACAACAAGTGGCGTAGCTATCGTGGATGGCACCCGGGGCGTATGAGGAATAAATGGAAATTTTTCCTAATTCTTTTGTATCTTATGTTCCCCCCGCCCCAAAGCTACGCCACTGGGTACAACAGCCTCGCTCTGACGTGCGTGTGTTACATTTCTGTGTTTTATGCAGTTTTATTTTTTAAAATTATCACAAGATATTTTGTAATAGCTATAGGAAAATCCTTCAAATGCATGTGTCATGGATACAAGATACTAAAAATTATTCCTAGACCTAATTAATAGCAAAAAACTTATTCATTCATTTTTTTGTCGTTTTTTCCACATTGTTTATTTCAAGTCGACTTGAAATGAACAATGTGAGAAAAAATATCCCCTAGCTTTTTTTTAAAGGGATAAAAGACTCTCATCAATCACTAGTAAACAATTAGACGTGGACGTTTTTGGAAACGTCATTAGAAAATTTCTGAGGCTATTTTTTACATAACACCTACTGAGTTGTATGTATGGCACCAATAGCCAACCTAAAGGTCTGGCCAAATCGCGGGAGCGGCGTAGCGAAACGGGACGTCGAGACGGGCGACGTTGAACAGTTGTACTAGATATTATGGAAGACATCACGTCACACACGTCACACACGGGACGGGTCAGTATGACGCCGCGCCCGCTGTCTGGCCAGACCTTAATTCATATAGTAATGACTACTAATGAGTGATCTATAAAGTCTTAATACTATTTGTGACATACATTTATTGTCTTCTGCAGTCATTTTATCTACCGTTTCAATTTCTTGGGAGTCTTCAAAATCATCGTGGTCCATAGTATCATCTGCGACGTCATAATATTGCTTTTGTTCTGTTGCTTTCTGCTTCATTGTCCTGTAATTTGTGTAGGTAGTAACCACTGGTTAGCGCATAACTATATTATGATAAAAATATTTAACAATAAGTAGATACATAATAATATTTTAGTGCAGCAAGTATGTTTGTTAGGTGAAAATTAAATATAGGAAACCATTTATAGTTTTCCGTCAATGTCCGTCCCTACCCAAAGGGTAAAAACGGGACCCTAATACTAATGGTTAGATTCACCGACCGCACTTTACTTTCAGCTAATTATGCTTAGAACTGTCAGTAAAGTATGGGTTTTGACCACAGATCACCCCCAATAGATACCGCATACAGGGCAACCGACGCCCACAACACGTTTCTAGCTAATTTGCTAGCTTATTTTCAATGCTCGAAATCGCGACGCCAATGACGCCATTACCGACCAAGCCTACGACCCGTTCGTACGTGAGAAATAATTCATTTTCTACCGAAAATATCTAGGAAATGGCTTCCTGCGCACTACAATCATATCTAAATACGTCTAGAACATCAAATATTAAAAAAGATGGTATGATAGTTCACCGGTAAGTAAATAATTCATATAAAACACGTAATATCAGAGATCAATTAAACTGGATTATGCACAAGTATATTTTCGCAAAGTCCTGCTCACTCATTACGTTATTTACATTATTTGTCCCTTTCTAAGATAAGAAAGTCGATCGATAGTGTTGTACCGCATATACGTTAGTCGGTATCGATATTTTTAATAATACTTTAAAACCTTTTATCAGAAAATATGTAATAATACTACGTTTAGAATGGAAACTTTATAAAAATTATATTTATGTATATAAATAATTTTTATATATTTTTTTAATTAGACGTGCATATCAATAATTGTTTTTCACTTTAATTTATTTTGTTCGTTTTTGACTTGTTATAACCGGTGCTTGTCACTGTAAATGAATAAATTAATTTCTGATTCTGATTCTGCATGGTATCCTCATTTCAAATCGAAGATGGCGGATTTAATTATTTTTCTACATTGTGATATGGTTTCGGGTACTGATTGCGAAAATGTCATCTTTTTTCATATCCAAGATGGCGAACAGATTTTCTTTCAAAATATGATATGGGTATCAATTTCGAGGTTTTTCGAGGTGCTGATTACGAAAATGGCATCCGTTTTCAGATCCAAGATGGCAGAAAGACTTTTTTTGTCAAAATGTGATATGGGTATCAATTTCGAGGCTTCTTGGTGTGCTGATTACGAAAATGGCATCCGTTTTCAGATCCAAGATGACAGACAGACTTTTTTTTCAAAATGTGATATGGGTATCAATTTCGAGGTTTCTTGGAGTGCTGATTAAATGGCATCCGTTTTTAGATCCAAAATGACGGACATATTTTTTCTTCAAAATGTGATGTAGGTATTAATTTCGAGGTTTCTTGGGGTGATGATTACGAAAATGGCATCCGTTTTCAGATCCAAGATGGCGGACGGACTTTTTTTTTCAATTTGTGATAGGGGTATCAATTTCGAGGTTTCTTGGGGTCCTAATTCCTAAAATGACATCCGTTTTCAGATCCAAGTTTTTTGTAGTTTGTTTTTTTTGTTTCAAATGATTATATGGATATAAATGTTTATAAAATTGATACCGATATCACATTTTGAAAAAAGTCTGTCCGCCATCTTGGATCTGAAAACGGATGCCATTTTCGTAATCATCACCCCAAGAAACCTCGAAATTAATACCCATATCACATTTTGAAGAAAAATATGTCCGTCATTTTGGATCTAAAAACGGATGCCATTTTTGTTATCAGCACCCCGAAAAACCTCGAAAATGATACTCATATCACATTTTGAAGAAAAAGTCTGTCAGCCATCTTGGATCTGAAAACGGATGCCATTTTCGTAATCAACACCCCAAGAAACCTCGAAATTGACACCCATATCATATTTATAAAAACATCTGTCCGCCATCTTGGATTAGAAAAATGCTCCTCAGGAAACCGTGAAATAGAAATCCATATTATATTTTCTAAAAATAATCATGTCCGCCATCTTTGACTTGAAAGGAGATACCATTTTCGTAATTAACACCACAAGGAACCCTAACATTGAACGGAACTTCGCTGTAGAATACCATTCCTTTGCCAAAAGAGGAGGGAGGTTGGGTGAGGCGGGGAAATCGGGCGGGATGTCGAAGTGTCCATTCTATACGTATTATTATTACATATTCTCTGGCACTACTACCATACATTACCACTATCACTTAGCGGCAGGTAAATTATAATATAATGCGCAGGTGCTGATCGAGCTCGAGAGTGATCTTGAGCTCGTGAAGGCTATTACCACAAATTTCCTATTTTTTTAATTTTCTTTTTTTGGTTAAATAAAAATTTTAATGTTGATAAGTGCGTGTGGAAATACACGTCACTCATTGATGTCTAAGCGTTTGTGTGGAATTCCATACAAACGCTTTAAATCGGGTAAAAGTATATAGCTTAAAAGTATAAGTAAATTTAAATGTTTGTCAGGCCATCGCGCATGTACAGCACCGTGGATTATGATTATTTAATAAAATATCATTTAAATAGGCCACTTTAAAGCATCTCTTAAATTATAATAATTGTACGGAATGTCTATGTCAATGTAATAGGTAACCAGATTTTAAGCGTTTGTATGGAATTCCAAACGCTTTAAATCTGTATAACGTATAATAATTACTTTATTGGCATTAATTTATGCGTTTTTATTTACCTACTCAAATGTTATACTGTCTTTATTTACCTATTTCTGAAATTATGATTATATTATTTCCAATTACTGATAACTGTATTTTCCAAGTTCTGCTGAATTATCTTTAAAAAAGCAAATAAATGTGGAAAAAATATCGATCAGAAATATCGACAGCTTCCCAGCTCAATGAGTGGGCGTATCCAAGTCTCCAATGCAAACCGCCAATCACAGCGCTTTAGTTACGTCTCCCCGCTACACCCGCGTACCTCAAAAACGGTGAACACGGCTCCGAACAAATATTCACTAATGCGGTATCTATTGGGGGTGATCTGTGGGTTTTGACAGTTTTAAAAGTACTGTAGTGTGGTCTATGAATCTCACCCTAAGATTCGTGTGGCGTGGTGGGCGTCGTGGTAGGGTGTGGTTTTCCTCGCTACGCCCTAAGCCGAGGACCGGGCACGGGTCTACCTTAGGCAGAAAGTTGCCTCAAACTAAAAGTTATTTACGCGCGCCGATTGCCCGATGAAGTAGACTAGCACCATCACGAGACGAGCCGCCTATATGAGCACAATATAAAATAAATAATCTCATAGATAGAGCCAACCTCCCCCCAACACCTAAACTGTGAACACAATCGTCGGCTGGCGACGCTCTTGCCTTTGATGAACTTTATGCGAACGGGGTAAACCGATTGGACTTGTTATCCAGAGGTCGTAGGTTCGATCCCCGCCCAAAGTCAATTTTTCTTTCCATTAGTCTTTAAAGTATCAAGCAGAAAAACCCCGCAGGCGAGCTGTTAAACTATAAGATATGCGTTAGAGTTTTTGTGAGTTTCCATTTATTGTCGTATCTACCTATTCAATAATCATGGTAACTTTCGAAAGAAAAAAAACTTACAAAAGACTAGAACTTAATATCTTTTCTGATTTTGTAGGAAGATTATTTTGCATCTGCAGCTGGTGAACCTGTAACAATAATTTTATGATTTTATTCCAATTTCCGTGAAATTTAAAATTTTTGTCAACCAACGAAAAAGAGGATAACGTTATCAATTCGATATAGGTATACTATTTATATACCAAGCTAACCTTTAGTTTTGGTAGATATTTGTTTAGAGTAGGCATTTTGCTTATTTACTGTGGTTTGATTGGTTTTCATTAAAAAATTAAATAGTTTTATTCGCGTATTTAGGTATATCATTTTCTCCTTTTAACCGACTTCGAAAAAAAGAGGAAGTTCTCAATTCGTCCGGCTCTTTTTTTTAGTATGAACTTATACTTAATAAAAATTGTAATATGAACTACACATTACGTTAATAAATTGGCTGAAAGCCCTGAAATGGATTTGTTTAATAGTTCACCTACAGTAAGTATTTAAAAATACAATGACTAGGTTATGGTTTAAATGCGGTTCAGTAGATAAGTGTATGTTATAACGACCCGGTTAGTCCAGTGGTGTGAGATGACCGTTTGATTCGAAGGGTCGCGGGTTCGATCCCTACACCGAGACAAATGTTTGTATGGCCTACAGATATTTGTTTTGCGACTGGGTGTTTGTGCAAGTGTTGTATGTGTACAACGGCACCTACGACACAGGTTTATACCTACTGTGGGGGCTGTGAGTGTAAGCGTATTTTATTTTTATTTTTTTATAGTATTTTCCCTGACTAGAACTGTAGAAGCCAAAGATCTCCCAAATAGTCATTCACTTTTACTTTCTCTTTTTTATTGTTCATAAAACTTGCTTTTAAACATATTTATATGCGAAAACATATACCTAATTGGTGTTTAGTTATAAACTAACCCCCTAATTAATAAACGTACATTAGATACGTTTTATCTATAGAATGCTTTGTCTTTGTCAGTTGCATTGTCAAATGTGCAGGATAGAAAAAGACAAAGGAGAGATTAATAACACTGTAGCTAAAATACTTTTATGAATAAGGGAGGTAGCCTTTATTTAGACAAACTTAAAACTTAAATCACTGTTTGTTTTCCTTAATTAGAAATAATTCGTATTGGATAGTCCATTTATTGCGTAAGGCTTTATAACATTACACTTCGACTAAAAGGAGCGGCGTATCAATTGTTTTGTTATAAGTAGGTAGCTATCTCAAAAGGTTAGGAAAGCGTCTTCATGAAAGCTTCCAGACGGCTTGATTTTTTTCGACACCTCAAACATTTATCGTTACTTATTTTCCAACCAATTTACACAAACCTAACACATTATTTACTCAAACCTTCCCTAACTACCACTCTATCTATTGCTGAAAACCGCATGAAAATCCGTGCAGTACCTAGTCTTTGAGTTTATCACGAACAGACAGAAAGATAAACAAACAGACTGACAAACAGACGCGGCGGGTTGTTTTATAACATTATTATGTAGATAAAATACAACCTGATACGTCTCATAGAGCAACACCGGAGGGGAGTAGCCATATGCAGCCTTTCCCCTCTGTCAAAGTACAAACCCAAATGGTCCTATACCTGTCGCCTAGATGTTTAAATGTGTGCGTGAAATTGTGTCTGTATTTTGTTAAAGTCAAGGTGTGAGTTTCGTAGTTAGCATTTCCCCCCGCAAAAAATGACACTGTTTTGCATCGCTATGGCCCATCCCCTCCTGTCCGCCGCGACCGGTGGCCCGTGTTGCTCTATGGATACGTCTAAATGTGATACTTAAGTGATAGAAATCATAAATGTGTATGTACCTATTAGGTAGTCTGAAACTTATGACATTTTATTTTATGTAATGGAAGTGCAAGCAAAGAAGCATGCAGTTCACATTGATGTTAAGTGACGACTGCAGGCTATACAACGTGTAACAGGATTGAATGCACAACCCGGAACTAGTTTGTTCAGAATCGATAACCGAATCGATTTCAGACATTTTTGATATAGGTAATATTTTGTCCCAAAGTTAATTAAAATTAAGGAAATAATGGTCACCCATTTGGTGAACAGTCAATACAAACGAAAATGAGACTAACATCTATCCAAAATAAATTGCTAGTCTCAACAAGTTTATTAGAACTCGATGACACGTGCTTTTTATTATAAATAATAATTAAAAAAATAAAATAGTGGAAAATGAAAGTAAATCTTATTACTAGCGAGTGTTAAATAAAGTTACGCAAGTTACGCTACATCACTTTTTTTCGGTTCGTGTTTTATGTGTGGCCGTAGGTAGGTAAGGATGCATAGGGGGTGCATACTGTTCGTACAAATTGAGGACAACCTATTTTTTAAATAAAAATAAATTAAATACATGAACATGTAATTTCAGTTCATGTATTATTTATAACATGATTTTCTAATCGAGGTCTTAGATAGTGTGCATTATTCCCGTTACATGTTGTAGACACCCACACAAAAACCAAGGTCAAAATGCAGATGCATTACCACTCCTGAGGCCCAAGGCCTCTGTGCCGGAAATTACAGGGCCGTACATAACCACCTGACCGGAACACGATAATGCTGAACTACCATTTAGCGGCAAGTAAATTAGGTAATACGGTGGTGCCTACGCCAGCGAGCTCCGACACTGGAGTTCTACCACCAGTAACATGTTTATGAATATCTAAATACGTCCACCTCGGCCGCAACCGCTTGCTCCTGCTCGGGTTGGGGATTAGTGTATAAATCGCTCTGTCACTGATTGCGATGCCGCCTAATCCGCCGCCGCTCGACGCTTAGACCGAAAGTCGTGTGACAAAATTTATGGATGGTCCCTTCATGTCATTATATTATATCAGCAGATGGATTAGATAAAATGCAGGATCATGGCTATCGTAAAAAATAATTATTTTATGTAAATATACCTACTTGTACCTTACAAGGCCTTTAAATGAAAAAAAATAAATATTGATAGAAAAATTACCTGGGTGTGTATTCTGTCTTCTGGCAGATTTTCAAGAGAGTCAACATAAGAAATTGTTTCATTTTCCACTTGAGTAACTGAATGTGTAGTAATTTTATCAATTTCCTCATTACTAGCCTCCATGAAACAAAAATTACATGATTAATCTTAAGTGAACAGAAAAATTATCCAGAAAATAAAGAGTTAGGTTTCCGTAACTTGGTACTCAATAGCATTTATGAATTTATGAATTTCAATCTAATTATAAACCTATGAAAACCTATATATATATATATATATATATACTGGGTGACTTTTTTTACCGTCTTGAAAAAAATAGGGCGTGATAAGCAAATGAAATAAAAGCCTATGGTATAGTTATTTATATTATTTTTTTATATTTTCTAACATCATCTGAAATTAAAATTTCATTAAACATTTCTATTCATTATTCTATTACCTACAAAACTTGCAAAAACAGGATCGTGTCAAGTTGCCGGCGTTTGTTTGTTGAAATTCAGTGTTCTAAAATTAAAAATAGAATAATGAATAGAAATGTTTAATGAAATTTTAATTTCAGATGAAGTTAGAAAATATAAAAAAATAATATAAATAACTATGCCATAGGCTTTTATTTCATTTGCTTATCACGCCCTATTTTTTTCAAGATGGTAAAAAAAGTCATCCAGTATATATACTAAATATATATCTAATTATAAACCTATGAAAACCTATATATATATATATATATATATATATATGTTTTCATAGGTTTATAATTAGTATGAGACTGTGATGTAAGCGTCAACACATTTTATCAATATATTTGTAACTCACTATACTTTCCAGGCCTTTTATATGCAGAGCTTTTGCAACCGCCAAAAATTGAGAGAGCACTGAAGCTGGCACTAGTACTTCACCTGTATATACATACTGTAATATGAAGCATAGTGAAGAATGTGACACATTCTGAAATAAAGGCATATTATAATAACAGTGATTATGTGAAAAAATATTATACACATATTTGTCATAAAATTTGAAATTTCACTTACGTTTAGGAAAATTATAGGATGTTGCGATGGTGTTGAGGATAAAAGTTCTTTCAGGTAAGGACTAGCCAGAGCGATTAAAACTTGGTGTACTTTTACAAAGTGTCCATCAGCCGCTAGAGTCATATCCACAAAATCTCCATTCTTAAATTATTGGAGAACAGGTTTCAAAATAATATTTATATGCAGTCAATTATATTCCAGTTAAATTATAGATTATCTGTATTTAAAAAATTATGATGAACTTTTACAAATACTTGTTTTCAAATTGTTACCAAAAGATGTTGCTATGAAAAATTAAGCAGGCAGCATTTTATTGAAAAGAAAAATGTTGTGTCTGACCCCAAATCAGTACAGATGTTGACATTGCCATTCTTCATTTTCAGATTTAACATCGAATCTATACAAATCTTATTTACAAATAAATCAATTTGGTGCCTTTGTAATATAAAACTAGTATGTATATGCACATGGTACATAAACCAAAATATTATTTTAATTTTTTCTCCTGTCCGTTTGTTTGCTCCAGCGCCTCCAGCTAATGTCTGGAACGGTTGGACAGACTTATACGGGACTTTCACTGGCAGATAACTGATGTGATAAGCGAGTAAGTTAGGCTTCTATATTTAGAAATATATTAGCTACTATACCTTTTTAAAATTATATACTGTGGCCGCGATTTCGTCCAATAAATTTTTATTAAATTCTATGGGGACGAAATCGTGCGCACATCTAGGTATTTACCTAGAGAATAAAACTTGGATCTAATGCACTTTTATCATAAATACTTACTTCTTGCAAAGCACTGAAACCTGAACAAATTGTAGACTCATAACAATCCCAAGATAAAGCAACTTTTGACTGCACCATTGCATTAAATTCGTATTTTTGTAGTAATAATGAGTTGAATTCAATTTAAGTAAACAAACAATTCTGAATTCTGTATTTTAATGAAGTGTCCTGTTTTTAGTCAGGATCTTGTAGAACCATAAATCTTGTATTTTGCACGCGGATTTGTTTTATAAAATTAAATTTCTCACGATTTTGTACTTTTTGTAGGCATTTTGGTATGTTTTTTTTTTTTTTAATTTGATGGCATCGCTTGTTATGCATATTGCCAGTGTCAAGTAAGACGATATTTCGTATTCGTATTAAGCAACGTAAAAGTCAGAGTCGTCAGTCAATTTATCAGTTCGTCAGTCAGTCACAGTCAGTAATTCTAGTAAAGCGATGGCTACTTTACCAGAACATTTACAATGAAGTTTTGAAGGCAACCCGAAAAAACGTGTTTTCGCACTGTTATTCTTTTTCACTATACACGAGCACTATAATAAGCTTATATCAAACAAAGTGCCACCAACTTTATTTAATATAACTCAAAAATACACCAAGAAAATGAAATAAAATAAGAGCACCACACGCATCTTTCAAGGTTCCCGCCAAAAAACCCTGGTATGTTTTGGTATTGTATTTGGCAAGTATTTGGCACAGACCAATTACCAAGTATTTGGCAGAATTTGGCTAAGGTATTTGGTATATACCACAGACCAATAATAACCAGTATACACCACATCTAATCTAAGCACCACATGGAGAAGAAATACCTACAGAATTGGCGTGATTGCCTACAAAAATTTGGGCGATTACAATGGCCGCCTTTCATAGGGTTGTTTTCGATAAATATCGATATCATCTTCTAATACATAAGCGGTTAATATCGATATTTTATCAACACGAATTCATATTCTTTTAAAGTATGTATGCTTAGTCTAAGTAAAATCCACTCACTAAATTAGAGTTGAGTATAACTGTAATAATTATGATGTAGTAATAAAATGTATCCTGTAATTTGCATGCAAATTAAATGGTGAAATGTAAAAGAAAGCTATATTATATACTGAAGATCTTATGAACCTACTATAAATAAACACATTTGATTTTTGTGCATTCTCGAAAGATCTTCTACTTACGTGTTGGACGTGAGTGCAACAGGATCTTTTTTTATTTTTTCACTATTACTATACCTTAAACAATATTATAAAAGTAGCAGGAATGGCTCTAGGTATGTTAATGATATGAGTAATTGAAAAGAAATGGAACCTGCTTGAATTTTCAGATGATACGCATGTAGAAGTTAGTGACACAGATCTGAACGGCCCTGTGATTTCCAGCACAGATGCGTAATAGCCACTGATGGATAGAAACCAAAATAAGCGTTTGTATGGAATTTTGGCGGAGTGTCCGCGGTGTGCTTATGATCAATAAAATGATAAAAATCTCTTGTTAAAAATATCATGTAATTATTAATTCTTCTAATTTACATGTTTTCACATTTCTTTTTCATTTCTTCCAATGCCATTTTCGTAGAAGTGTATAGTTTATTTTCTGCGATTTTTCTGATTATTTTCTTGTCATGAAATGGGTGTGAGTGAACACCTTCTCTGAAAATAAATAAATAATGGTTGTAAAAGCACAAAAAAATGATCTAAACTATGACTAACGAAATATGAAGAAAAGGTGATTGTTATGTTTCTACCTGATTTACTTCTGACGCACTGATTTAAGTTTTAATCGCAATAGATATATTATGTAGGTACCTAGTTTCGAAAGAATTCAGTTCAGTGCATTATTATTTTAGCATTAGCATTATTAAAGTCTAATTTATATACGAAAGTAATATCGTGGCATTAATTGAACATAACACTAAATTTTACGGAAAAATCATAACTATAGTTTACTGATGCAACATAATAATATAGAATAATACGGCCATTGTGTCCTGAGCTCAAGACAGTTTACGAGGGTGGTTTCAGTATTGCCGGATGCAACATTCGAATCTCAACTTCGACGTAAATGAATACAACACTGATCGCGACCATTTTTCGTAATGTGTTTCGTTTTTACTTAGCTTCTCATTGGGTATTCTATTCTGATCAAATATTATACCTATCAATTTTTATGTATAAAAAATATTTTTTGCTACGAATGTTACGATAGTGGTAAACAAGCAAGGTTCACATTGACAGTAAATTAATACTTTAATACTACAGCATATAGCTATCTACATAAACGATAAGGTTCTTATTAAGGTCTCCCTCGTATTTAGGGTGCGCGTTCCTCGGACGTGTGAGCGACCCTGGGCAGCAAAACGCGACGCTCACGAAGCGCGCTCGCGCTTCTAGCACGCTCGAATAACGCGCACGCCTAATGTGTAAATAATGTAACATTAATGCATGTATTTAACTAAATATTTAAAATTAACATGGTACCTCAAAGTAATAATATCATCATCGGTATCAATAAATGCAGGACATTGTTTGTTTCGATATTCTAAACATCTCCATCGACGCTTACGGCCCCCACATGATTGGTGGTGTGAATAGTACATATATCGATTCAATATTAGTTGTAATGCTCCTCTGTTAGATACAGTATATTGTGGTTGTATACCTAAAAAAAGACAATAAAGATATGTTAAATCAAACGAAAATCAGGTGAAGCTGTATATTTTCGGATCAGGTATCCATACCTAATCAAATACTACTTCGGTGTAAAAATTTGTGACCCCTTTTAACGCGCGGATATTTTTTTTATATTACGTTTTCCATATAGTGTGGGATAATTGTTGGAGAGGTTCAATCGTATATACATACGACGGTGATAGATTATAATATTTATTGATAATTTATCAGTAAAAATATTTATCTACAGTAATCTAAACAATAATAAGACAGTAAAATTAGTGTCTGTACATTAAATATTTTGCCCAAAAACTAATCATCATCATCATCATCATATCAGCCATAGGACGTCCACTGCTGAACATAGGCCTCCCCCAATGACCTCCATGCCGACCGATCGGAAGCGACGTGCATCCAGCGGGTACCTGCAGCCTTGATCAGGTTCGCGGTCCATCTTGCAGGTGGACGTCCTACGCTATGTGCCCTGCCCATTGCCACTTCAGCTTCCTTCTTTTTCCTCATCTTCATTTCCATCATAAAACTAATAGGGGGCGATTAAAGAAGAGTAACAGTGGTCTCAAATCTTTGACAACAGCGTTGTCAAAAATTTGTCTCGTCAAAATCGGGAAAAAAGAAGTTATGGCCAATTTAAAATTTACTTCAAGCACTGCTTGAAAGAATTGAATGCAGTTTACTTACATAAACATATTTAATTTTGATAAAGCTAGAATTTCTACTTTGTTTTATCGATATCAATACAGACAAAAACACACTGCAGTCTCTATTGAATTTTATAAAATAACACATTGAATGTGGGCATACGCCCAGTAAGTCAGCGCCATCTATTGAGGTATTATGTAACTAAATTATACAATTATAGCTTAATAGATGGCGCTGACTTTAAAGTTCTTTAGAATTAACTACAAGCAAGTATTATTACATATTCTCTGCTTTAAGTCTAAGGTCTGGATAATTGTAGTTTCTACAGGATACGCAAAAAGCGACCTACACGCGGGCGCAGCCCCGGGCCACAGCTCGTTTTGAATATTAGTGGTAAAAGTGGTTTTAACATACTGTTTTAAGTGCATTTATAGATTTGAGGTTAATTGTCGGTATGTATAATGTATTTACATTGCAAATAAAAGTTGTTACACTATTATCTATTTTTTTGTCGGTTTGTTTTATTTCTGGTACCTTAATATTGGATTGTTACGCTAAAGAAGTATAACTTCCAACGTGCATACAAAAGTACACACAATGCATTTTTTTGTTTAAGGAAAGGTGAAAAAGAACGTTAACATTTCACAATAATAAAAATAATGCTTTTATAGCAGGTTCATACATAAAATCAATAAATATTGCTAATGTCAAAATGTCAAACATGTTGCCGCTCGATATATGCTACTATTGATAGTATCGACTATCAAACTTAAATACTCTATCATAGTTAGATACCACGGAATAGATAAATAAGGATGGAAAGGCCTTTGCTTCAATTTAGTATTAGAACCAGTGTCGCCGCTTTTCTCCCACCGTGCAATTTCTTACACAAATGTAACACCATCTCGACAATCACTCACACATTAATCTCAGGGCAGCTATTCGTTAGCGTAAGTTTGCATACTAAGATGTAACGCCCGTAGACAATAAACACTCGCACGCACACAACAATGTACTCACCAATAAACTAGTCGAAGTGTAGCGAACGCATTACATGCTGTACATTGCCAGCGGAGACAGTAATAGCGTTAATTGAGAGAGTGCTTAACGAGCAATGTATTCGCTAGCAGTAACGTTTAAATAATGCAGTTTAAGTTCGAATATTCATATTCCTTTGTATATTTATATGCTTTTTACAAGTATTATAACAACTGCCTCGGTAGCCTAGTGGTAGCAGGCCACTACTACTACGCTGAGGTCCTGGGTTCGATTCCCGGGTAGGGGGTTATCAGAGATAATGGTGAAAGCCTTTATCTCTGGTTCTATTGGGATTTTTCCATTTTCTGGAAATTTCCCAGTACCTCAAAGTTTGGTAATGTGCCCGGAGATGACAACAGGCTCGCCACCTGTTACATGGGCCAAAACGTAACCGGCGAATCGTAGGTGTTTGCATGTATGCTTGAATGCATGCATTTACCTCTGCCTACCCCTTCGGGGATTACAGGCGTGAAGTTACGTTTACGTATTATAATAATAAATGTTATTTGTGACTTACCGATCAAAAGATATACCTCCTCGCTTTATACTTGCGTCGCAACTCCTAAGGCTTAACATAATTTTTGTAGGAACATTACCCACTATTTAGTGTCAAAACGACTGGGAAATTCGGTAGTCTCTAACTCTATGATCACTAGCTCCGTCAATGGATTATTTATACATTATGAGCAGTATTTTTGTGCGTCGGAATAAATTGTGTGTCCTCATTCCTCAACTAGCGTACGGTGAGTACCTAGTCCGCGTTGCATGCGTTGTATAGGCATCATATATTTTGCTATCCCTGGGGAAGTCCGAATCCGCGTCGCACTGAAGCCGACCTAAAAGTACGGCTCAATGACAAAGTAGGTAAAGTCGTAATCCGGTCTGTGCGCATCTAGACTTATTAAAAATACCAACGAAAAGGACGACGCACTGAATATTTAGAGATTTCCTTACCGTTAAAGTTAGTGCTAATAATTTCAAGATCATTTTGTGTGATGCCCATACTATGAGTTGTTGTTATATTATTATCAGAGCTTGCGATATTTATATTTATCATATTTTCATTATCTATGAGTTGTTTGTTCAAAATTGGATCTGTTTGTTCTAAATTAGAGTTTTGTTGAACTTCTACATCAAATGTTCTTTCATTTATTGTTATATTGGGTATATCATTAAACCTGAAAGAAAAAATAAAATATATTATTAAAATATGCCTATGAATTACTCCTATAATTTATAACAAAATAATAAAAAAGTAGATAGATACCCACCCAGTATATTGAGATTGCAATGATTCGGATGATGGATGAACAGGAGGTTCATTAATCTATAAAGAATAACACACCAGTTATATCTATATATATATTTATATTATTATCATCCTATACAACATGTAACGGGAATAATTCACACTCTCAAACACGCCAATAAAAAAATCGAGTTATAATCATAATATTCATGTATTTGGGAAAATTACAATTATTAAGAGTAGATATAGCGACATCTTAACAATATTGTCTAAGCTGCAAAATCTATCATATTGGTTGTATAACTATTTAATTTTATTAGTAATAGTTATCAATGGATGTCATTCACCAACCCTAAAACCTTTACCGACTTATTGGTATGTCTATAAGCAGACACTTGATGCTAGCTAGGAGGGTAGCTAACTTCGGAAATCCTCATTAAGTAGTTAAAATTTTTGAGAGATCTATCAACAGCACTTTATCAGGGAAGGTTCCTACTACTCACTCTTTAAGGAGTTACATAGTAGCCTAGGGCCTCATATTTACCACCCTCTGATACTCGGGAAAACTAATTATTAAGACCTGTTAGGTATTTTTTTCACACCAACCATTAGCATGTTAATAGAGGGTCTAGGAAAAGATGATGAACCCTATGGACGCGAGTTACTCCACCCTTTGGTGACCAAGTTTTCCACACTTTGGTGAATAAAGTACTAAAAACATTTTAAGCATCAGAAAACAAAAACTAGTTTGCAAGATAAAATTTCAAGGCAGTTCATCTTGGACCTGTTTTCAAATTTTTTCTACAAGTAATGTCATAATTAGTGATTATATTGTAGACATACCTTTGTAGACATAAAGTTATTGATACCACGAATACGTAGATCAGTAGCCGCAACTAAAAATGATTGAAGTTTATCAAATGGAACTTTTACTTCTCCAGTATAAATGTACTCCAGAATGTAGCATAATGTCTCATGACTTACATTCTGAAATATATAAAATCAAAATGTTAAACACTATTCAAGAAAACTTATAAGTTAAGAATTGTATGGGTTCCAGTCTTCAAGTGAGTGGATGTGGGCACACTGCATTTACCCTGTTTAGACTAATAACATACTCAGAGCTATACAATTTATATAAGATATAAGTTATACAACTTATCTATTGACTGTCTATTTATATCAATGTACAACTCTATTTTTTTTTTGCTTACACAGATGCATCATGTACAATTATGTAAATAACTTTGACACTCACATTCAAAAATATAACTGGATATTGGCAAGGCACTGATTTCAACATTTCTTTTATATATGGACTTGAGAGTGCCACTAAATTCTTGTGTACTTTGACCAAGTATCCTTCAGCAGCTAAAGTTAAATCAACAAATTCTTCATCCTGAAATATTAAAATGCTGCAAATAATGCCTGGAAATCATAAGAAGAGAAACATTATATTTGCCTAGAGGATTGTGGTCCTAATTACAATATGTACTTACTTATTATTGAATAATAAATTATTTTCATACTGCCTACATATACCCAGTGAATTTAAAAATGTATGACAAAAAAATTATAAGTAGCTAGATTTTTATTTAGTCAGTGGGGGACTCGAATCTTAGAATTATTGAACCGAGACTGAGCTACCTAGGCTTAGGTAGCTCAGTTGGTTTGAAGATGGCTCGACATAGGTCGAACTTTTTGTTCCATTTGATTACAACCACCTATGGAGCGGTGAACGACATCAATAGTAATAGACAACTACTGAAATTAGAAGTTAAACAAAAGATTGTGTTAGGTACCTACCTACCTTATGTAGTAAGGTACCTACGTTACTTACCAATTGTAATTTCGCAAACCCATTGCAAATATTATTTTGATGTGAATCCCAACGCAAAGAATAATGAGTTGCAGACATTTCAATTGTTTTAGAGTGAGAAAATATTCTAAAAAGAGGTTATTTTGCAAACTGCCGGCATCAAATTTTGTTGCAATTACTAGATTTAACCCAATAGCAAATATTCTCTGCACCACTAAGTACCTTCATAGGGTACAATTGTACCTTATTCCTACCACATACCTCACTTATCTCACTCTCACTAACTGTTTGTGTAATTTGTTAAAATTACTAGTATGTAGTAGTTTGATTATTAGTAGATTAGACGTAATTATATTATAACATTACTATATTCTTTGGAACACAGACCATATAACCGAACTCACAACAAATGCAAAAAACTAATTACTAAACTCGGATTTTTTTTTTTGTTATTCTAGTAGACCTGAGTCGATCGCGAGCGATCGAATCACTTTGATTGAATCACGATCCAAACACAAGTAATCGGGTCGTGACGTACAAAAAAAGTCGATCATTTGGGTCCTTTGGGTCATTGGGTATTTTGTTTCTCGTGAACTCTATCACATTAAGCATAAGGTACACTTCACTTTGTTTACAGTTTTATCGATCAAGCTCCCCTGCACCATGTCATCTAATTGTAAAATTTATGCTATATACCTATAAAGTTTAAGAATGAAATTATAGTGATAATTAATTGAAATGTATTAAAATGAAAAATAGCCAGCGACATAATGTGTGGATCGCGATCTAGAGTCTCGCATCCTTATCAGATGGGTCTCGAATCACGAGAATCATGAGCTACAGTATACGTTAATAAATAGACAGTTTTTAATCAGCTTCAACTCGAGTTTGATATGGCCGATTTATTTGAGTATTTCATTTTAATGATTACAATGATATATTGTTAAGAGGTAATAACAGGTAGAAAGACTTATATTAGACTTAAAAAGACTTACCCCCTTATTCATAAACGTACATTAGATACGTTTTAGCTATAGAGTGCTTTGTCCTTGTCAGTTGCATTGCCAAATATGCTGGATAGAAAGAGACAAAGGAGAGATTAGCAACACTTTAGCTAATATACGTTTATGAATAAGGGGGTTAGAAGATTATCTTTATCATACAGACTTGATAGTTAACAGCAACCGAGAGTCAATGGAACAGTTTGTTTATTGCTTACCATTAAAAGTGTATCTTAGTGACGAATATCCTCATTAATAAATTAGTTATTCATTTACTTTTGTTGATATACCAGTAAGTAAAGAGTGAAACATATCCAATTCAACAATTCGACCTTTTTATATGCAACTAGCCCGGATCGGCCGTTGTCACAGTGGATTCATGCGTTGGTCGTTCTACAGATGCGTACGACAGGTCGCGACTCATAGTTTGGGAATCCCTGGTCTAGCTTTTTCTCTTCTTCTAGCCAGAAAGGTTCCCATTCACTGTTCTGTCATAATTTATTCCGAATGTTCGTGTTTATTAGATTGATGTGATTGAATCGTTTTAATCTGAAATTTTTCATTTTAGTCTAATATTTTAAAAAGTCGTATATTTACGTAGGTGCAATTTTAAATATAAGTTTTTACATCGTACCAAAGCTAAAAATGTCGTAATCGTGTAAATAAATACGATTTAAATCGTACGGCTGGCAACACTGTGTGTGTTCTCATAAATTTTACTCATAGTAAAGTCCCCATCGCTTTACTAAATGTATCTCATCTTAATCCTCATGGAAGCTTAAAATCATCGTCATCTTCCTTATAGGATATTCATTAATTTAAAGAAATGTCAAATTCAATATGTATACGACTGAAAGACCCTGTACCTATGGTCATGAATAAATTATTTAAAAAAAATCTCAAAATCTATTTTTTTTTAAACCGTTCTACGGCCACGGATCCAAGTCCTTAACCAATCTTCAGAAGTTTTTATATTCTTCATTTTTTATACATACTAATGAATATCCATATGGAAGATGACGATGATTAAATGCTTCCATGAGGAATATGATGAGATGGCTCCAGTAAAGCGAGACTTGACTAGGAGTTTTTGTGAAGGTTTGGAAGCAATACGAAAAATCGCTTTTCACTTTATAATATCACTTTCTTACACTCGCGGACGTTATCAAATGCTTTATGATAAAAATCCCATCATTTCCACACATAAAAACATACACAAATTTTGAAAATAATATCACGCAGCGACACAGCTCTTTTCCGCGTTCCCGCCAAAACTGAGTTCTCATAGAAAAGTATAAAGTGTACCTAAAATTGTTAAATAATGAAATTAAATAAGATATATTTGTAATGTAGGTGGCAGGAGAGGAATTTCATTAAAAGTTATTTTATTCCATCAATCTTTGCTTGACATTAGCTATCACAACGGAGGCTTTTGTGTGTTTGATAAAATATTAACTTTTGTTGTATTTTCTACCTAAGTACCTACTTACAATATTAACTAAGAATTATAACTATATTAAATAAGAAGAAGTAATGTATAATTGAAGACTTAATTAAATGTCAAACGTGATGGCGGCAGAATAGTCTTAGGACTACAAGAAGAAGAAGAAGAAAACAAGAAGGCAAAAAAAAAGTCACGACAGCGCCGTGATTCGCTTCTTTACAAGAATAATGTGACATTTCATAAAGAACGATTTAGATGAAATGTCACATTATTCTTGTAAAGAGGCGATATAGCCGGGCCGTGATACTAAAAGTGTCACGGGCCTGCTATTGACCTTAGGTTGTAGTCAGTGTTGCTAAACTATCGATAGTTGCGCTATCGATAGTTGACCTCGAAAAATAGTCGATAGCGCGATAGTACTATCGAAATTATCGCCATGCTGCAATACTATCGATAGTTTCTATAGTATCGATAGTTAAAAATAAGCAATACTATTGCCAAAGATCAATAGTATCGATATTATCGATAGTATTGTTATAAACAAGTCAATAAGGTCAATAGTAGTAGTTTCGATAGTATCGATACTATCGAAACTATCGATAGCTTCGATAGTATCGATAGTATTGCAGCATGGCGATATTTTCGATAGTACTATCGTGCTATCGACTATTTTTTCGAGGTCACGATAGTTCACAATACTATCGATAGTCTATTACTATTGCAACAACACTGGTTGTAGTTCCAAAACGAAACACCAAACTCGCCAGACAGCGTAAGTGAGAGTGAGCTGTTTCCTTCTTTGATATCGAAAATTGGTCTCTATTTCAGTATGTATTATAGTACTCTGTGACTGTGATGAACCATCGTTGTGCCCTTACTTATCATCAATTGGTCTGTGTTATCATAATAACTTAACAAGTTATTGAAGTAATTTAATGTTGGAATTATTGGTGCCTTCTAAACTTCTAATCTAACTATTATCAACATTGTCAACTATGTCAATAAGCTCGTTGAAGCAGTTCCCAAATCAAATGTCCACATTAAAATATTTTCGTCGGTAAGTCATAGTTGTAGACGAAATTTTAAATTAGAAAGTATATTGAATAACTTGCAGCCGTGATTTGTGCTATTGATTCCTTATAAGAATAACCTAAATAATGTACCAATATCCTGTTTAATCTTACATTGAATAAAAATAATAGAAAATACACACTCAGTTCATTGAGTATTGCGACTTTGGAGTGGATGTCTCTCGGTTCTTTTAATAATTTTTAACATTAAGCCTGGTCCAACGACTAGAGTTATAGGTAATTCAAGCAGATTTAGGTCCTTCAAGAGGCACAGTTAAACTATTACCTGATTCCATCATCATTGATTAAGATTCAATGTGGAAAGTCCCTTACTAATGATGACAATAATATAGGTGTTTTATTTTTTATGCTTAGTAGAGTACACACAGTAATATCCATAGACCAGTAGATCGCTGTGATTCCTCCCACACAGGTTGAATCAAATGACTAAATATATACAATGACACAGTAACTATAGATTCCTTGCACAAATGTCATGTACTTTTTTGCTTATTACTCCTAATATGATAATGATTAACTGTTGTTAATATTAACATTTATTTACAGGTTACATAGTGAAACTAACAAATGTTATGACCTTGTGGTTATTGGTGGCGGCATAGTTGGCTCAGCATCTGCGAGAGAATTGATTCTTAGACATCCTAATTTGAAAATTGCTCTTGTAGAAAAAGAAAAGCGTTTTGCTCATCATCAAAGTGGCAATAACAGTGGTGTGATTCATGCTGGTATTTATTACAAACCAGGATCACTAAAAGCAAAACTTTGTGTGGAAGGTCTTAATTTATCATACAAATACTTGGATGAAAAAGGAATTAAATATTCAAAATGTGGAAAATTAATTGTTGCTACAGATGGATCAGAGATACCAAGGTTGCTTGATTTGTATGACCGTGGTATCAAAAATGGAGTGAAAGATATAACACTTTTGGATTTGAAAGAAATGAGAGAAATAGAACCACATTGCAAGGGTTTACAGGCTTTGTGGTCCCCTCATACAGGCATCGTAGATTGGGGTGAAGTATCAAGATCATATGTGAAAGATTTTGAAAAATGTGGTGGAGACAGTTACTTAAATTTTGAAGTCAACAATTTTGTTGAGGCTGAAAATTCTGATTATCCTATTCTAATGACAGACAGTAAAAATCACTCTATACAAGCCAAGTATGTTTTGACATGTTGTGGCTTACAATCTGATACCATAGCTGTCTTAACTGGCTGTCCAGAAGAACCAAAAATTATCCCCTTCAGGGGTGAATATTTGTATCTAGTTCCAAATAAAAGCAATATTACTAAGGCCAACATTTATCCTGTGCCAGATCCAAGATTTCCCTTCTTAGGAGTTCATCTCACTCCTCGCATAGATGGCCGTATTATAGTGGGTCCTAATGCTATTTTAGCATTTTGCAAAGAAGGATATAGGTAAGCATTTTGTAATTTATAAGATACATTTTACACTGACATTTATTTGTACAAGCTAAAATGAGTAAATGTTTTATTTGCCTATACAGTTGCAAAAAAGTCTAGTTGTAAATGCAGGTTTGTTGCTATTTCTTGGGATAACATGTTATGCTTTTCCTATATTCACTTGAGAGATCTTATCTCATAAAAAGAGAAAATACCTATCTGTTATATGTATATATAAATATGTAATAATAATATTTTACCAGTAACTGCTTTGGTTGCATAGTGGCAACAGGCCACTGCTATGCTGAGTGCCTGTATTCAAACAAGCATGATAATAATAATATACCTATGTCACATTGATGGTAGTACTGTAGCCTGTAACCATCCATAAAAAAGTAGAGGCCTTAAAGTAAATGATATTTCCATTTGAGAATATTACCATTGAATGGGATTCAATGTCAATGGATGGCCCCCAATATTATGGGATTCAAAATGCATTATTACTGAACTACACTGTTTGCATATAGGCATCTTGTCAAGTGTACCTACATAATACAAAATATAGGTGGAAAATTGTCATGGCAGGTGGGGGGATATAAATGTGAAGGAATTAAAAGAAGTATTGTCTTTCTCTGGATTCCGGAAAATGGCATTCAAATATGCTGGATTTGGATTGAAGGAAATGACTCGATCAGTTTTGATTCCGCTGCAAGTGAAGCAGGTACAGAGGTACATACAAGATATAACTTCAGCAGATGTAGAAAGAGGACCAGCTGGAGTCAGAGCTCAAGCAATGGCGAAAGATGGTATGGGACATGTGATATTATCTTCTATATACATAAAATAAAACAGTAAAACCCGCGTGTCTGTACATTGTATATATTTACGAAAAACTAATTGGGGGCGATGTTAAAATAGTATTAGAACACTTTTCAATCATTTTTAATTTTTTGTCTGTCTGTTTGTCTGTTTGTCCCTTTGTCCAGGCTAATCTCCGAAGATACTGGACGGATTCGAATGAAACTTTTTGTGGTGTATAGATACTAAGCCAGGCCAACATTTAGGCTACTTTTTACTGCGGGAAAATCACTCATTCCCACGGGAATCTCTACATTTAATAAAATCGTAGGAAAGTCAAAACTGTACATTGAATTTTTTTTTTAAGAATACTTGGGACGTGATCTACAATAGAAATCGAAGTCAACAATATAGTTTACAGATTTTTTGTCTGTTTGTATGTATGTCCGGGCTAAACTAAAAAAGTACTGAATGGATTTACTTCAAATTTTGCATGAATATTACTAACAGGCTTGGTCAACATATAGGCTACGGGGGAAGAGCTGTAAATCTTTAAAATCGCACGAAAGTCAAAAGTGTACATTGTTTTTTTTGTATTAAAGAATACTTGGGGCGTGATCTACTATCGATATCGAAGCCAAATATAGTGTTTGTTTGTCTGTTGTTGTTTGTCTGTATGTATGTCCGGGCTAAACTAAAAAAGTACTTAATGGATTTACTTCAAATTTTGCATGAATATTTGGGAATTTGCAAGGACACCGCATTGGGTAAGGTTTATAGGTAGCGTGCATCCAAATAATGGCGAAATCGTATTTCCTGCGGTTATTACGTTACACGGTCTGAGGTCCAACGTATTTCACTTTTCTATTGACATTTGATGGCGTGGAGTATCCCACCTACCGCGCAGCTTGCGTAACACGTCACCTTCTCGACGGTGACCAAAACTGGGATGATACCCTCGCAGAGGCAAGCGTCTGTGGCGGAGAAGTATCGCCATCATCTGTCTGAAGATTTTCTATGAGCTTTGAGACACGTGCTACTGGAGACGAAGTCGAAGTAACTGATAAACGCATGCTAAACTCCTGTCTCAGTTCATTTCAAGATGTGGTCATTTCCACCACCGATTGAACTATCGAATATGGGTTATCAGCTCCCCAATCATCACCGCATCAAGACCGTAGAAATTGGGAGTATAACGTTGAGACAAATTACGATCCGGGCGAAATGACCATGTCGCTTTGTTCTCTTCAAAGCAAAAATAAATTTATGATACCGTCCTTGAAAGCGTTGGGCAAAACCAGGGTAAAATGTTTTTTTGGATGCTCCTGGTGGAACAAGAAAAACATTTGTTACCACTGGCATACTTGCAGAGGTCAGGAGGCCAGGCAATTGCTATTGCTGTAGCGTCGTGGGGAATTGCTGCCACACTGCTTCCGGATAGCAAGACAACACATGCCATGTTTAAAATTCCCTTACATTTAGAGAGCGCCGAAACAACTGTTTTTGGTGTCATGTAACAGTGATAAGGGATAATTATGTGCTCAAGGATTGCTTTCCGATTGTATGGGATGAGTGTACGATGGCCAATAGAAAGGCAGTTGAGGCCGTGGACAGAACCCTGCAGGACATCCGCAGGAGCGAACATTTGAGTGGGTGGTGTCACACCACTATTCACTGGCGATTTCCGGCAAACGCTTCCCGTGGTGATCCGAAGATCGAGGGCTAACGAGGTGAATGGTTTATTGACACGATCTTCATTGTGGTCACGAGTTCGTACTCTGCGCTTGACCATTAATATGAGAGCTCGGCTCGACGACAATGCACGTGTTTAAGAATTTTCCGATGTCCTTCTAAGTCTTCGCGAAAGCACTCTACCAGAAGAGAGAGGTGGACAGCTGGTGCTTCCAAAGTCTCTCGGCAGAGTTCTTCTAAGCTGGATACCACCAGCTTAGAAGAACTCATTCGCGGTGTCTACGGGGACATCAGTCGTATACCGCACCAGCAGAATTCTTGAGTGTGTGAGCGAGCCATTTTGAAGCCCAAAAATGATCAGGCTGCAGCAATTAATAGGAAATGAAGTGGTCTACACCTCCATAAATACTGTCGTCGAGCAAGATGACGCCACACATTATCCCATGGCATTTCTGAACTTCCTGTCAGCAAGCGGACTTCCATCGCATCCCATCAAGCTGAAGGTAGGTGTCCCGATTATGCTTCTTCGGAACTTATCTCCTCCGAAGTTGTATAACGGGACCCGCCTTAAAGCCATCTCGCTCCACAGACACACCATTGAGCCGGAAATGATTACGGGTTGTGGCATTGGCGAGGCAGTATTTATACCACGCATTCTCCTCATACCTCATAACTTCACGTTCTAGTTCAAGCGCGTACAGCTGAATGTTTGCTTCGCGATGAACATCAATAAGTCGCAGGGGCAGACATTGAGGTCAGCGGGTGTTAACCTCAGGACGAGTTGCTTCTCACACGGGCAACTGTACGTGGCTTGCTAAAGCGTCACCAGTCCTGACTCTCTTTATATTTTGGCTCTCGGCAGAATAACTACCAACGTAGTTTAAAGGAAAGTGTTGTAAGGTTTGATACCTTTGTACGTATTTTTCTCTTTTGTGTCCGGTAATATATTCCTGCATTATTTTGTCTATTTCCTTCAGTCACATCTTATGACTGAACTCAGCAGGATTCCCATATCCCTTCAGTTGCTTCGCTTGCAAAAAAACGTATACTTTTAATTTAATGCTATTTTAAAAGTTGTTTAATATAATGCTAAAGCGACACTGGCATCTTTGGTATGTTTGGTGCTGTAGAGCCTTCACGCAGACGACGTTGCGAGCAGCAGCTAGTTTTTAATAAATTTTAACTACTGTTAAGGGTCACTCATAAACAAAATTATATTTAAGTTAGATACGTATTAATTTTAATAATTTCGGTCTAGAGTTAAAAAATAAATTTTTACTAGCGGCCCACCCCAGCTTCGCACGGGTGCAATTTCATAATAAACTATAGCCTATAGCACTCCTGAATAGTGTAGCTTTGTGAAAAAAAAATCATGATTGGTTCAATATTTCCGATAGAATGGCTGTATCCCATCTGGCCCGGTGCCGGGCCAAGTAACCGGGCCAGATGGGATACAGCCGATAGAATAGCTTAGCTCCTACAAAAAAAGTTACAACCTTTACCTCTTTATAATAGGTATGACATAGTAATATAGTAAAACTATATATAATTTTTGGATTCCACTCTATTTGTCATGTACGCTATTAGTCACTTAGGTACGTACTACCTACATAATATTATTTTAATAAAAATGAAAAAGGTTACAATATTTTCATTACATACATTATTAAGTTAATTATATGTGTTTAAACCAATTCTACATAATAAGTAACATTCCGACGTAGGTACCTACTGCTTTAGCTGACACAGTTGTATTTTAATATTCACATTTGGACCGACGACCTGGTGAAGGTCGCGGGCAATCGCTGGAGGAAGGCCGCCCGTTGTAAGATTCTTTGGGGGAGGCCTTTGTTCAGCAGTAAACGTCTTTTGGCTGAAATTATGATATCATCATCATTTCTGGATTCACATTTCATTAGGTAGTTCATTTTTACTGGTGGTAGAGCTCCAGTGACGGAGCTCGCGGGCGTAGGCACCACCGCATTACCTAATATACTTGCCGCTAAATGGTAGTGTTCAGCACAATCGTGTTCCGGTCAGGTGGTAATGTACGGCCCTGTAATTTCCGGCACAGAGGCATAACACCTTAAGCCTCAGGAGTGGTAACGCATCTGCATTCTGACCTTGGTCTTTGTGTGGGTGTCCATAGGCTGCAGTCATCACTTAACATCAATGTGAACTGCATGCTTGTTTGCCACTTCAATCACATAAAAAAAAGGTAGTTACTAACTAAAAACATGTCCATAATGCAAAAAATTGTTTGTTTAATAATAAATGGTATAAAGCTTCCGATTTGTCTCCTCTGAAACATATCTGAGGTTCATTTTTTAAATATTTTAAGGATGGAAAAATCTATTCCCAAACGAGAGAATGAAATTCGTAGCTTCAGAGTTGTGAGCGATCTAATTCTTATAGGTAATGTGTCAAAGATTTGATAGATACGGACTATTTGTATGGGAAAACGAAATTGTGGTTTTTACTACTTCCCTTCAATTTCTGCATATTTTCTTACCTTTTAAACCTTCCCTGGACTTCCAAAAATAATACAAAACTAAAATTAGCCAAATCGGTCCAGCCGTTCTCGAGTTTTAGCGAGAATAACGAACAGCAATTGATTTTTATATACCTACTAGCGGCCCGCCCCGGCTTCGCCCGCGCTGCTCTGCTCCTATTAGTCATAGCGTAATGTAAGCTATCCTATCTCTCAAGTTGGATCGAACTGCACATGGTGTGCGAATTTTATTATAATCGGTTAAGTGGTTTAGGAATCCATTGAGGACAAACATTGTGACACGAGATTTATATATATTAAGATTAAGAAGATATAGATATAGAGAAAAAAATACGAAGGGTCCCCATACATGCAATTAAAACTAAAAATAACATCAAATCTATCCGTGTTTATATCATTTTTAAGACCTATCTAAAGAAGAAACAGACTTTTAAAATGACAATGAGGGTACTAGAACCGTTTTTTCTCAAAGTGGACGAGTCCGGCTCCCATTTGACCCCATTTATTTTATTTGCCATCTTTTGGAGTATACACACAACGAAGACGAGCTGCGATTAAGACAAACTGTGTTTGTCACAAATAAGGAACATATATTATGTGACGTAATGCGTCTGTCGAACAAAGCATGTGTCGAATCGCTTATTGTGACGTACTGAGTGACGAAACCACAACGAAACTGACGAATAGCGTACATGACAAATAGCGGGGAATCCAAAATGAAAATTTTCATGTAATTTTAATAAATGCGATTATTTTAACCATTATTATCTTTATAACACATTTACTAAAATGATACATCTTTTTTGTTAACGTGATAAAGGCAATCTGATTAAAGATTTTGAAAAAACTATAAAAAAATGCATGAAAGTTGGGATAGACGTGAGTGTGAAAGTTAAATTTACCTAAACTAAAAATATAAAAATTAAAAAAACCTTTGACAAACGTACTAAATACTACTTATTTGCAACACAAAAAAATTGAAAATAATACAGATTTTATCTAACAGAGCGATGTACGTAATTGTTTTTAGGTAAAAATACTTGTAATTTTCCCCCGAAGTTTGCCGCTTCTAATACGAACCTATACCTTATACACCCTATTTCAATTTGCCCATCGTTCGGTTGACTGACAGCGCAGCAGTAACGGTAGAATTTTCCATCATTAGCGGGCGGTGGGGTCGTCACATCCCTACGCCTCCTATTTGCACCTTTTTTATATCGGTAACTACGAATTGATCGAATTTAAAATAATAAATAGATTTCTCCCAATTTTCATTCTCAGTAAAAAATATTTACTACTTACAGTAGGCACGAACTTCAATTTTTTTTATTTATGAACTTTATTATACTAAAATATATTTTTTTAAGGTACACTCATTGAAGATTTCGTCTTCGATTCCAAACCTGGTAGCAGTGCTATTGGAAGTAGAGTACTGCATTGTAGAAATGCTCCGTCACCAGGAGCCACATCTTCATTGGCCATAGCGAAAATGATAGCAGATAAGATAAAAGACGAGTTCCATTTATAGAACCATGGCAAGATTAATTCATGGATTTGACAAAATGTGGAACAGCTGTGGACACTGGTAACATTTCTTGGTACATCTATTTATCTATACATATTATAATACAAAGTCCACCCCGTGTCTGTCTCTCTGTTTGACTAATCGCAATAAACTCAAAGGATTTTCATGCGGAAATTAAAATGAATATCTTAGATGTTGTCACTAGAAATATCGCGCATGAAAATAAATTTAATTAAAACGAGTTGCTAACACCAACGACGGCATCCGCCTGTTTTTTTATTTTGCGTGCGGCGAGTGTGATACCTGTCTTCGAAAAGTGTTACAAACGAATACCAAGTCCCCGTAAGTTTACTAATACGAATCACGTGACAACGAATGCACGACACCACGAAAAACTTAGCGAATCAACGCGATCACGAATAACAGAACCTCTAATTCACTAATACAAATCACATGACAACGAACGCACACCATCACGAAAAACTTAGCACCGAAGCTGATCTCAATAAATGTATACATTGGAAAATGTTAAGTAACATTTGCCAATGTATACATTTATTGGTTTTCAAGATAATAATAATATTACGATGCAATTTCACCATAGATCTTTTTCTTTAAATTTTTGTACAAATCTTGCCATGATCCTTTGATTATAAACCATGATCCTTATTTAATGTACAGAGATAATAATAGTTTTAGACTAATATTTACTTATATCGCATATAATTTTTGTTATTGTTACTCACAGTTATGATAACATATAGTTTAAAAAACGGAATCTAAATTTACATAAGCAATCATAATGTATATTTTGTACTATACGAGTATTTTGATATAAACGATAGGTCATAAAATATTTAGATTTGATCCTTGTTTGTCTCAGTCGGACAAAGAAGCCTCATTCAAATAGTACCTACCTACTATTGCAAGTTTTTAGGCAAATGAAACCGCGGCGCACAATAATTACTTGCCTAAATATGAAGGTTTTCGTAAACAGGATAAACAAATAACTTAGATATAACCACAACTTTCCTGTTCGTCATTTAAACTAATTTTCATTACAATTTATTTACAATATTTCTGCATTAAAATTAGAAATAAGTAAGTACCTATTATATTAAGTCAGTGATTCCCAAAGTGGTCCATATAGACCCCCTGGGGTCTATGGGAGACTCGATGGGGTCTACGTATATGCGTAAATAAAAATGGGATATATGGGCAAGTGATATAAATGTTAACAAGGGGGTCCACCGAAACCAGAAAAAAATTGAAAGGGGTCTACAAGAAAAAATAGTTTGGGAACCTTTGTTATATATAGTAAATCAAACAGTTTCATATCAATTCTGTAGACATGATTATGCTAGTCATTGATATTGTCTCAAGGTGACTTTGTAAGTGTTAAAATGATAATACAGAGATCAGTTCATTTGTATCAAAATTTTCTTAAGTTTTTATTCATTTCTGACATCTTAGATAATATAAAAGTTTAGCTATGAAGTGATATGCAATTTATTTTATTATGTAATTCAGCATTACAACAGTCTTAAAAAAGTTGCTAAAAAAATATAAATGACTATACGAGAAATTAAGGATTTCTATGTTATTTATGAGTACAGATTATGTTATCTAACATGACGATTCTAAATTATTATGTCCTTTAATGTGTCCCATGAATCACTGTCACCCGGTAGGTATAATTTATGCTGAATCCACATACATTACATTTACCCTTTGATTATATACACGTCTAGATGGAGCGTCGCCTTACAAACGCTGCAAAAACAATGTCCCAACTCGAAAATCCTTGTGTGCGTGTACCACACACTAATATGTATATTTTATTCGCTTTACACACACTACTCCACTGGTGAAAATGTTACTTGCTTATGACATTTTCCCCTAAAAATAGGGAAAATTAGCTTAAGTCGAGTTCAATTTTTTCATATTGTGTGACATAATATTACGATATTCGTCGGGTCGTCTCACAGTAGCTTTAGTAATTTGTTTTTATATATTTTTAATTTTTTGTTTGTATTGGTACGTGTATAAGCTTAAGTTATTCGTTGTTAGTTATTTGTTCTTAGTGTAAATTACTTTTATCGTGGAGAAAAATAAATACATTTGTAAGAACAAAATCAAAATCTGGAATTGATACATTAGTTGGGAATTTACAAATCCACAAACAGATACACACGTCAAACTTAGAACACCTCTCTTTTTCCTTCGGGGGTTATTAAAATAATGTTATTAAAATAAATATAGGTATATTGAACATATATTTTATATAGATTTTATTTTGTAACTTATATATACATATTTCTCTGGGAAGATTTTAAATCAAAGACTGGCAACACAGTAAACATGGCGTTCAATGAACCGGACAAATGCGACGTAAAATTAAATATTGTTGATTTAATTCTGGGATACATTTAGGACTAAGGAAAGTGTAGTTACCGATAATAAGAAATGTTTTTAGATGTTTTCATTCTTCTTTTGTAATTTCGGCACACTTTAATAGCGCAAATCGTCATAATGAAAGCATAAACGTAGACGTGTTAACGTTACAATGACAGTATCGCTACTGAGCTAGCGGAACGAAGCTATGAGCCAACAGTTAACTGATATATTTTTGGACGCTTATGAACTTAGATGCTCCATCTAGGCGTGTATATAATCAAAGCATTTACCTCTAAATTACAAGAAAAATAGAGCCCGTCGCATTTGGTCCACTTAGCATTTTATAAAGTATTCTATTAATTAATTAAAAAATACTTTCGCTGTTCCACCTTCATCATTTTAATTTCGAATTTGGTCCACGCCCAAATTCGGAATTAAAATGATTCACCGAGTTCGATCTGTTTGCTAATTTGACCGTTCGCAATTGAAAATATCATGTGAACTAGACCAGTATTTCCCAAACACTGTTCTGCCATGGCCCGGTAATTAACACGCTGGCCCTTTGTGACCCACTTAACACTTTTAAACCCGAGCTGGTCCCATTAGGTGAAATGATACACGTTAAATATAAAATATTAACGATAATGTCGATCGATAGTAGGAAATATTTTAAAAACAAAGAGCGAATGTTGGGTTCCGATATTTTATTTTGATGGTCCGGTACCGGGTCGCGTTATAGGGCCCGTATGCGGTAACTGTGTAAATCTGTATATAGATATTTTTCTCGCGCATTGTCAATATCCACATATTTGTAAAAGTAAAGTAAACCTCTGCACTATTGCTGCTTTACGTAAAGCCTAAAATTTTGTTGCCGCTTGCATGGAATACTCGTATGTTGTACATAGATCGATCAATATTGACGGCGCAATTTATTTAGTCGCTATCCTGAATTCATCGATCGACTTATCGATCAGTGAAAATTACCCATCTGCAGACTTGTAATACCTATGCCATAGAATTATAAAAAACCTGTGCTTAATACATTATTTATAAAATAAATAATGTTAACTGTCATACTAAAAAGAAATAAGTACTCTGTATAAATATTTATATGTTTAAAGTAGTTATGTTTTATAAATTGATATGTTATCAAGAGCATTTTAACATAGCCAATCACAAGCATTATACAATATATATATTTTGCTATTATCATTCTTTACATTTCATTTAAATACAACTATCCATGTAAATTACATTATTAAAACACAAATGTGTCACAAAAAACTGTACTATATCAAGAATTGATTTGTTTATTTACACATGTTATTGTTATATTATATAAATATTACACATGTTAAAAATCTTTTTTTTAATATCCTGCATATTGATTAGATTATAGAGTATACTCTATGTTACTTTTAAAAAAGGTTCAATCAATAGCGATGCCTCTTTTCGTGATATATACATATTGCAGACTCAAGTCATTTACCGTTGTCATATGGAATAATATATTGCTAACAACCACAATATATTCAGCGAAGCCAAACATGGAATATACTGAAAGAGAATTATGTTGTTAGAATTATATCTATTTTTAATAATACAGCTTATAATAAATGTATAGAAATATTGAACCTTACCATATGGTTCGCAGAGTCTATTGTGTCTTAAAAAGAAATAAGCTGCACATGCAAATGAAGTAGTATTCACAATGAAAGCTCTCCATTTTAATTTTACTGAATTCTTTTCCAAATGTGTAACCATTGATCTTCTGCGGTACTTTGTCAGCAATATACATATAAAAAACATGTAAAATATTGATGTTCCAATGAATGTTTTGAAAGATATTTCATGGTATGCTAAAAAAGAAATTAAATTCCTTATTGTTGGAAATTTTTTACTTATGATTATGATTACAAATAATAGTAAGCACTTACAATAGTTATTGGATGAATTCCAATGTGTTAATCCCAACAAGCACAAGTTTTCGACAACATTTAAAATTACTGCCAAGTTCACTATAATTTCACAATCTTTGGTGATAACTTTTCTGTAATATGCCCAACGCAGGTAAATTATGAAGAATCTGAGAGGAGCATGAAAATAAATTGCAGTTCTCCAAATCGTACTCTGAGGTTCATAAGTTCCTATGGAAGCAGATATGGAAGGAAATATGTTTGACACCCCACAATGAGTATTGTTTGCACTTTCGGAATCTTTATACATAGTAATTATAACAGAAGTTATGAATGCCAAAAGGGGTAGTGAAACAGTGAACATCCCAAGTTTTGCAACAGGTATTCTAATAATATACTTTTTGTCGGACCCATTATGTAGAGGTAGATACATTAGTCAAAGGACATCTAAATAAAATTTGTTAAGGATGAAATATTCGTAATAATTGCATTTATTTACATCGGTTTAAAGGTTATGATTTTTTGACAACACAACACACCACCATTCCATGACAATGACATTATGAGACATTAGTTTCGAGTTTGACACATGGATGACATGACACTTCTGATACGTTTCTGTTCTACGCATAGATTTATAATACTATAGTATAATAAATCTATGGTTCTACGCATACAGCTGACGCACGGAAAATGCCCTTATCCATGCTTCAGCAGTTTGAATTCCGATCCGGTAGGTGAACTGATACAAAATCTTTAGTATCTCAACATTATTGGTGGTAGAGTTCCAATTGTAGGAGCTCGAGGGCGTAGGCGCCACCGCATTACCTATATCTGACGCTAAATGGTAGTGTTCGGCACTATCGTGTTCCGGTTAGATGGTTATGTATGGCCTCGTAATAACTATCACAGAGACATGACACCATAGGTCTCAGGGATGTCAATGCATTTTGTTTTATGTAGATGTCTATAGGCTGCAGTCATCACTTAACATCAATGTGAGCTGCATGCTTGCCACCTTCATTACATTAAAAATAAAATATATCTTTAGTCGATTGGGCACCTCTGTATAACCTCTGTAGAGAATGTAGCACTGAATATCTCGACGAATCGAAAGGTTTGTTACTAGTCCACGAGCGGAACGCAAGACATAGAGGTTGGTTAAAAGATTGAATTTCTGTCTGTCATGCAGTGGCGGACTTAGGTCATCAGAGGCCCGGGGCGGTATTTGGAGGTCCAGTATGAGTCATCGCCCAAGTGTCGAACCGCTGTGACGTCCGCCAGGCGCGGAACCCAATCCCCTGGCGTACGACCCACAACCGCGTCGAATCGTGTATCCCTGCTTCCCCTCCTTCGTGTGTGACCTCACTATCGTATCCCGGTGGCGTAAAATCCGGGAAACCTTTAGGCGCGTGTGTCCCACGAGGGGATTGTTGTGACGTTAAAGTGACAAATTGAGCGACAGGACGCGAAGTAGCGCGGAGCAAAGCAGTGCTGCCCCACTTCCATAGTGAAACGTAGTGTTGCACGCGGGAAGTGACCGGCAGTGCTACGACCGACCACAGACAACAGTGCATTCCGAAATCGCTAAAGCCGGGTCACTTATATCCAAATAGAGTGAACATGCCCAATAAGTGTATACATACAAACTGAAGTTGTCTCGGGCCGAACCATGCAACGGCGCGAGCGAGAGCGACTTGAGCCGCGGGGAACTAAGCTCCCCGTTCGCCAAGTTGTGAGCCGCCCCGCCCCGCAAGTAGCCTTGGAGAGCACCACCAGCACGACAGCATCTTCAACACTGGCGGTGGGCCAGGACTTGGGTCCTATCCTGTCGCCTATACCCCAACCAACGCCCTCATTCGAGCACACTCTTGAGGCCTCCCCCAACCTACTGTCAGAGCTCCAGGAAGAGGGCCGTGCCTCGTCGATACCAGCTCATCCCGCCGTGGCCGCAACTTTGGCTGAGGCTGGCGGCGATAGCACCAAACGGCGCCGAAGCGAGGCAGACTCCTCTGGTAGCAACAACTCGGCTGTCCCAGAAGACAAACGTCTTAGACGCCGAAATTCTTCATCATCGAGTTACAACACCTCCCAGGAACAGGCCGACGAGGTAGAAGCGAGACATAGCTCGCGTCCCTCCCAGGCCTCACCTACGCCAAGTCCCTCAACATCATACGCGGGACTAGAATCCCCGCGTAGACTGACCGCCGACGTGGAGATGCGTCCCGCCGAAGAGGGCGAGACGCCACCACTAACATCAACTCCTGAGCGGCTCGCGACACCACCGCCGACAGTATCCTACGCAGCGATGGCCGCAGCGCCTTCAAGCCCACGGCAGCACGTTGAAGCAACAACCGATAATGCCGTACCATCCATCAGAGCTACCTATCCACCGATTATCGCGGAAAAGCTGCCAAATTGGCCGCGACATTTGGCGGCCTTAGCCCAAAAACTAGGGTTCACGCCCCATGCCAAAACCTTCGGCACAGGGGTGCGCTTTCTGCCGATGACAGCCGAAGAGTACCGTACTATTCAAGCGTACCTAGTGAACGAGTCCAACACAGATAAGTCTATAGAATGGTTTTGTTATTCGGTAGAGGCAGACTTGCCAACCAAAATCTGCCTCCGCGGGTTACCGATTGACACGTCGGTCAACGAAATTATTGACGCCTTGAGGGCCAAAGGGTTTGACGCGCAATCGGCGCGCCCCCTCGAGGGTCGCCGCGATCGACCCTGCCAATCATTCTTTATACAGCTTGGCCACCTAAACCACGAAGAACTGGCCAGGCTGTACAACATCAACACCCTACTCTATATGAGGGGGGTAACCATCCGCGCCTGGAGGGGCCGTATCGGGCCTTCACAATGTCACCGCTGCCAGGCGCTCGGGCATGCCTCTGCTAATTGTCACCGGCCAATGAAGTGTGTCCGATGCGCCGGCGGCCATCCAGTGGCGGAGTGTGTGGTCCCAAGAGACCAACCGCACTGCGCCAACTGTAGCGGCCCACATGCTGCAAGCGACCGGAGATGCCCGGTCTTCGTCAAGGAGGCGAGGAGGCGCAAGGACCGCATCCCCCCGCCACTCCCGGGCGCCCAAGCGCCTCACCAGTCCCAGGCGCAATTTGAGCCGGGACCTTCCCAACCACAGTCGCACGTCGTGGCAGGGCCATTTCAGCCCCAAACAACAGTGCCGGGCTCCATTCAGCCCCAGGCGCTATCAGTGCCGGGGCCCACTCAGCCCCAGGCGCACGTCGTGACGGGACCCTTCCAGCCCCTGGCGCAAATCGTGCCGGGGCCCACTCAGCCCCAGGCACAGGTCGTGCCGGGACCCTTCCAGCCCCTGGCGCAAGTTGTGCCGGGGCCATATCAACAATCCCTGGCGCAGTCGGTGCAGGGGCCTTTCCAGCCCCAGGCACAGAGCGCGCCGGAACCCTACCAGCCCTTGGCGCATAAAGTGCCGGGGCCCTCTCAGCCCCTGGTGCACTCCGTGCCGGGGCCTACTCACAACCATCACCAACTCGTGCTGGCACATAACGCACCAAGGAAGAAGAAGACGATGTCGCGTGCTGCTCGTCGACGACGACAGCGCGCGGCTGAGGCTACGCGCGCTGTGCCGGCTGAACTCACCACAAACGAGGGGCGAAGCAAGGCTCACCAGCCCAGTCACCAAGAGGGTACACTGGACCCCCCCACAGCAGCAACCCCTGCAGCCACTATGCCACCGCATCCAATCACGTCCGGCCTGACGTCGCGCGACCCGCGACTGAGGCATACTCAACGCGCTGAGCCGCCGCTGCCGGTCGTCAGCCAGCCGCCAAGTGAAAGGACGCTCCGCACACGCGACACAGAAGTCCTGTCATATCCCTCGCATCTACAGATAACACCCACCCCCCATATTTGGAAGCCACACGGGCCGCCACCTGAACCGCAGCCGATGGCCGGGCCCGTAGCCGCGTCCCGATCGGCGATTGCTGGTCCAGATTTTCAGAGGGAGCCGTCAGTGTCCCAGTTATTAGGGATATTCATAAGTACCCTGACAGGGATACTGACGGCCTACAACGCGGGCCAGGACATAGTTCCAGCACTCTTACGGGGCCTGTCAGAATTGACACAGCTCCAATCACGGTAAATGATGACAACCCACCCACACAAAACACAAACATCCCCACGAATCCAAATACCGCAATACAGAATTCACCCACACAATTACACTCACACCTCCTGCGGATACTCTACTGGAATCCGGGAGGAATTAAGGGTCACATTCGGAAACTGAGGGATCTCGCCCAGTCGCAGGACATCCATGTAGTTCTCCTGGGCGAGACCAAACTCCGCAGCGGGGACGAGCTCCGAATACCTAACTTCTTCGTGTACCGTCACGACGAGGTTTCGCCGCGGGGGCTGGCATACAGAGGTACTGCCGCCCTCGTGCGTCGTGATGTTGTGCACGACGAATTGGGGGTTTTGCCGTTTGAATCCGTGCGCTCCAAGGGAGTGTGCGTGAACGCGGACGGCACGGAGCTCAACATATTCGCCGCCTATCGACCTCCAGGTGGGAGTGTCGATGTCCGGGACGTTCATGCTCTTCTCGGGGACAAACCGACCATTGTGGCGGGAGACCTAAACGCCAAACACCCCTCTTGGGGGTCAAGGGTGATTTCTCCGCCAGGTCGAAAGATCTTCGAGGATAGCCAGGTTGGTGGGTACAGTGTGGTGGGGCCTGATGCACCATCACATGTACCGACCAACCCAGCCCACCAGCCGGACGTTTTGGACATCGTCATACACAAACACTTGCCATGGCCGGTCCATGTAGAGGTGCTGTACGACCTCGACACTCAGCACCTCCCTCTATTGGTCACTCTATCACTGTCAAGCAGCTTTACCATTGCGCGCCCGCCGCGTCGGCGCACCGACTGGCACGCTTTCGCGCGCACTATGAGTGAGGCCGAACCTCTGGGCGCCCTGCAATCTCCAGAGGAGGTGGAGGCGGCCACTAGCCGCCTCGCCTCAGTCATCAAGGCCGCCAAGGAAGCGGCTACCACGACCCTTCCGCCGAGGACGTACCGCAGGGGCGCCCTGCCTGCCTCACTCGAGTCCATGCGCCAGCGGAAACGTGTGCTGCGCCAGTTGTGGGCGCGCACCCGCTGCCCATCAGTGAAGAGTGACCTCAACCGCCTGACTGAGCGCCTGAGCGCTGCCGTGAGCGTGTACCGCGGGTCGACGTGGGAAGGCACGATCGACCGAGCGGGAGAGACAGACACGAATCTCTATGCGCTCACGAGAGCGCTCACGCGCGAAGCCGCACCTATCTATCCGCTGCTTGATAGCAGCGGTAGACGGTGCTACAGGCCACAGGACCGCGCCGAAATTATGGCTAACCACCTGGAGGGGGTGTTTACCCCCAACCCCGCCAATGGCGCTGTCGTTGAGCACTTAGATGACTGTGAGCGCCGAGTGAGGGAACTCCTGTCGGCCCCTGCCACGCCGCTCCGGGGAGAAGACTTTATCTCCCCTTCCGAGCTACGCAAAGCAGTCCTCCGACTACCCAGTCGGAGAGCTGCTGGGCCTGACGGTATCCCCATCGAAGCGCTCCGTCATCTACCATGGAAGAGTTTGGTGACTTTAACCAAACTCTTCAATGGAGTGCTCCGGACTGGCCATTTTCCCACCGATTGGAAGCTGGGAAGGGTCATTGTCCTCCCGAAACCGGGCAAGGACCGCCGACTCCCGTCCAGCTATCGCCCTATAACTCTACTGTCGCACCTGGGTAAGTTGTTCGAGCGTCTCCTGCTGCGGAGGCTGAGACCACTTCTCCCGAGTAGGGAGGAGCAATTCGGCTTCCGCGCGGGACACTCAACCACGCTCCAACTGACCCGGGTGCTACATCACCTTGCCGTCGAGGTCAACCGAGATCACTACGCGGTCGGAGTTTTTCTAGACATAGAAAAAGCATTCGACCGCGTGTGGCACGTTGGCCTCCTCGACAAAGTAGCCGCCAGACTACCATCCGGCATTTGTAGGGTGGTAGCTGACTTTCTCCAAGATCGGCGGTTCTACGTCACGGTGGAGGGCTGCGATTCGGCCCAGCATCCAATCCGTGCCGGGGTACCACAGGGCAGCTGTCTGTCGCCGTGCTTATATACGGCGTACACAGACGACGTTCCCACCCTACGCGACCATCTGCGTGAAGGGGAGAGGGACGTCATGCTGTCCCTGTTTGCCGACGACAGCGCCTATATAGCGACATCGGCTCGGTTGCATTTAGCAATCGCAAAAATGCAACACCTGCTGGACCTGCTGCCGGAGTGGCTGGACAAGTGGCGGATGACCGTCAATGTTGACAAGACGGCCGCAATCGTCACACGAGTCCGCCGCTGGCCTCAGCCGCTCCGATTGCGAGGCCAGGACATAGCCTGGCAGTCTACGGTTAAATACCTGGGGTGTAGCATCGATCGCGCACTCCGCATGGTGCCCACTGTGAACCACGTGGTGCAGCAGGCGGCTGCTGCGCGCTCGATGCTGCGACCGGTGTTACAATCGAGACTGCCACTCCGGACCAAAATCCGGCTTTATAAAACCTATGTCCGCTCGAGGCTGACGTACGCTGCGCCAGCATGGTATGCTTTATGCTCGGCCTCGCAGCGACGTCGGCTTCAGGCTCAGCAGAACGTGTCTCTCCGGCTGATCACAGGCGCGGGGAGGTACGTGCGCAACGACGTCATCGCCCGGGACCTAGGGGTTGAGTCCGTGGAGGAGTTTGTGGTCCGTCTAGCGCGTCGAATGTTCGACCGCGCGGATAATGGACCCCACGAGCATCTCCGCGGATTCGCCCCTCTCCACAGCCGGCCGCCCGAGGGTCGTCCGTTGCCGCGCGAGATCCTCCCACCTGCATCGCCGGGAGCGCGTCGAACCGATGTCGCCCATCTCATCCCTCCGGAGGCCCCCATCCCCCGGATCACAGTTAGGGCCGCCAACACATACAATCAGACTTACACACACATACCACTTGACAGGCCCCACTCACCCGCATCCTACTGGGCGGGTTCGAGCCCCGTCCACTTACCGAGTACAAGCCCTGGTCGAGGAACGGAGTTGCCGATCGGGTCCGCGGCTGCGCCGCCCGGCTTAGGCCAAAGAGATGGCGCGGACGTGTGGCCCCTCACAATAGAGAACTTAAATATATTTAATTCTTTAAATCAGGACCATTTGTAAGCGGCACGCGAGGGAATAACGTGAGTTTCCCCGCGTGCCACAATCCCTCACTTAGGACCACGCCCCCGACGCTTCGGGGGCAGATAGGCCCGGGGTACGAGGATTCCCCTCAATCCCCGAACCATCCCCCCCCTCTGTTGCGCTTCCCGCGCTGAGGGAGGGATGATGAAGATTCGTTCGTTCGAGGTCCAGTATCTGATTGCCCATGTAGTCTGGATAACGTCAAGAAACTTGTATCGGGATAAAGTTTTACCCTGAAATGAGTTAGTCAGAATCGATAATCTTTTCGGCTTTTTTAATTTAAGTAATATTTTATCTCAAAATTAATAACAATTACGTAAATTAAGGTCACCCATTTGGTGAACGGTTATTACCATAGAGCAACACGGGCCACCGGCCGCGGCGAACCGGAGGGGAGTAGCCATAGATTTTTTACAGATGCAAAACAGTCTGTCATTTCTGCGGGGGGAAATAATGTGCGACACACACACACACACACACACACACACACACACACACACTCACACACACACACACACTACAAAAATCGTCTTACTACGAAACTCACACCTCGACTTTAACAAAATAGGTACATAAACAATTTCACGCACACGTTCAACATCTAGGCACACTTGTGTTTGTACTTTGACAGAGGGGAAAGCGTGCATATGGCTTCTCCCCTTCGATCCGTCGCGGCCGGTGGCCCGTGTTGCTCTATGGTCAATACAAACGAAGAGGAGACTATGTTTATATATATATATACACACACACACATACATATATATATATATATATATATATATATATAAATAAGTAATAATATATATATATATATATATATATATATATATATATATATAAGAATCAATTGCTGTTCGTTAGTCTCGCTAAAACTCGAGAACAGGTGGACCGATTGGGCTAATTTTGGTTTGGAATGATTTCTGAGAGCCCAGGGAAGGTTTAAAAGGTAAGAAAATATGAAGAATATGAAGGGAAACAGTAAAAACCACAATTTTATTTTGCCATATAAATAGCCCCTATCTATCAAACCTTTGACACATAATTTCATTCTGAGGCAATACGAAGTTTGCCGGGTCAGCTAGTTATAAATAATAATTAACAGAAATAAGTTAAAACTAGTTGCTCGATAGTTGAATTTATCGATCAAATACCTATTTATTTAGATTCGGCAAGAGATATGTAGGTATACTATGCGATGAGGTGAGGTGACTTGGTAACAAGTCGATAAATATGATGTAGGTACCTTCGGCATTGATTTCACGGTTCCTACGCAACCCGGTTTTGTGAGGTAGGCAGTCAATTTACACGGGCTAACTCAAAAAATGTGAACTAAATGCTACGATGGATAGTTTACTGAATAAAAACATATTTAATGAAAAAGATTTATTCATTCACTCGCCGGATTATATTCCGCCGAATATATTAATGCGCATGCAGCTAAGGAAATCGTCTGTGAGTTTCTATTCTTAATTTTCTTTGTTTTTCTAGAGCCAACAATTGTAGCATGTAAAGTAGAAAGCTTGTAACTTAGAAAAGAAACAAAGGCAAGTGTGTAAGGACCGAGATGTTTATTTGATGCCACAAGTTCTCTGCCTACACCGTAAGGAACTTTGGTTGAAGAACGCTACAGTTACAGTCAGAGAAATCACCGCTCATGCAAAATCTGTTAAATATACTATTATTACGATCGGGAAAGGTGCTCATGGCTCATGTGGTTGAGCGGCCAGTTCCCTGATATAACATTACATACATGCTTTGTTAGTGCTAATCAATTCGTACGCGCGCTTTCTGTACCTACAATTCTCCTAAGAATACCTCCATACCTACTTATATTATACTTAATATACCTACCTACCGATAATAGATTCCTCTACCTAGATTGTTAATTTACTCGAAACAAGAATAGCACTATTATACTCTACATAGCTACTGTTACTAAAATAATTTTAATTTCTGTTGGGAAGGTTAATACATTACATACAAAATCACCGAATCATTTGTTTTACATTAATTCTTTTTTGCAGGTTAAAGACACTCATGTTCGTGGAGTTGTAAAACATAATATTGGTCAAAAGTAGGTTGATTTTGTTTTAATGTTACTAACCTGAGTAAATTCTTTGTCTGAAAACCTATATCTTCCGTGCTCATAAAAAGTTACTAATAAATTAAATATAATATACCTACCTACCTATACAGGGTTGATTTAAATTACGCATCATCTCTTGCAAGCAGCTTCTCTACATCAATCCCAACAACATTTCTTCTACGACTATTTACAAATCTTGATAAAAAAATAACCCATACATGTTTTCAAAAGAGCATAGTCGTCGTTGCGTCCCCCCGCAGTCCCGCGTCCCGCTGCTGCTCGCGGCGATATTTTGCCTAGGCAAGGTGCGTGTCATACCTATGCTCAGAGTAATTGCCAGTTCAGATGCAATAAATTAATTCTGTATAGAAAAACATAAATTTTAAAAAGTCGTAGAACGAATGTTAATGTTGAGTATATAAGGAGGTATGTAATAAATTTAAAAATAACAATTTCGTTAAGTCCTACCATACCTATATCTTATTCCCATTCAAAAGAACGAAAGTTGACATGATGCGTAATCGTAACATTCCAAGTAAGGTACTTATTCGAACTTACTGTTCCACCAAAAAAAAAGGTAAGTAGGTGCCTATCTGTTACTTACACGGTTACATAATTATGTTCTTTTGAAAAGCTCAGAATAGACCTAATTGTAATACCTAATGTAGTTTTCTGATATCTATTGACCCAATCTGGAGAGATTATAAAATTACCATAAATATATTTGAGAGTAAAGTTGAAACTAAAAAAAAACACATTTGATACTTAATGCAAACAAGAGTAGTTATCTAAAATAATGGCTTACAAATAATAAACTTATTCCAAACAGTGAACTTACCTACGTAAGTCATTGTCTCTCGAAATTACTCAGGAGAACAGTCGCTATAACGTCCGCTGGATAGTAAGTTATAAGGTTCATTTACTTTTTACAAGCCTCTCTATTATAAACAATGGACATAAGACAATAAAACATACTTATTTTAAAAATATTTTTGTTTGGGATTTTATTTATAGATGTGATGCTATTAAATTTGAAGGAAATATTTAGGAGTTACAATAGCAACCAATGAAATCGAGAAAAAAGAGAACAACTCATGTTTACAAATTTTCTTTTTTATTTCAATGCTATTTTGCTACAACCCATACTTTACACAGAGAGATACAGCACATCGCCAAAATTTAAGTACCACCTACCGTAAGAAAAATAAGGCGCCTTATCCTAGGGACCTAAATATTAGAATCTAACGGTGTTTTTATTTTCAGAAGAAATATTAAAAGAAACAAAGACTATAAAGTCAATAAAGAGATCGTTAAGATACGTAATTATTTTCACGATATCGATTTAAATAATCGGCTCATTTTGAAATACGGCCATTTTAGTAAGAATAATGTAAACGACAATGATTTCGTAAAAAACGATATGGACTTTTTTTTACAACAGCCTTTACACGATATTAATGATCTCATAATTCAAAATGATAATTGTTTTAAAATAAATCAAAGGGAAAAACCAATTAATGATCATTTAAATGAACGTTTATATAGAATAAAACATAAACCAAAAGTTAATTCTCGTGGTGTTATAAGTTATGATGAAGATGTTTATTGTAATAATAACGTAATGACAATCAAGTGTGTTTATAAGATTAGAAAAAAGACAAGCGATAGTCGAATAATAATTGATTCATGTCAAGATACGTATAATATGGAATATATATTACGGAACGATAGCATAAAGTCAGAAGATAATAGAAATGACGATGAAGCAGTTCAAGACATGATGGCAGTATCCTCAAAATATGATGACGTTCAAGAGTTTGATTATATTACCCCAAAACTGATCTCAGAAGAAAACAAACCCGAGATGAATATTTTCAGTGACAAAACCAATTTCACATCAGAAACACACCACATAACAAATTACGAAAACTGTTTAAGTGCAACTCCTAGAGAACATATTGAGTATTATCAAAATAACAAAATGAAAAAGTATATAAATAAATGGAGAAACATTGTAATTCAGAGAAGAGAGCACATAATGGCAGAGCAGAGACAAGAAACTTTAAATAATTTCTTTGATAAATTGATAAGGAAAAAGAACAGTTGCGATAGTTCTATTGAACCTTCCTATAAATCTAAATTATTGGCACGTGATTATAACACATATCAGCACAGGTATGTTCGTTGATCTATTGCGTCCGTAAGTAGTCAGTATGCATATGCGTGCGTAGGATAATATGCACAACCTTTTGTACAAATTAAAGATAACTTATTTCTCAAATAAACAATATTTAACACATAAACATGTAATTTCAGTCGGATGTAGGTACCTACCTATTATGATTATAACTCGATTTTCTAATTGGGCTGTTTGAAGATGTGTGTTATTCCCGTTACACGTTGTATAGATAATTTTATATGTAAAAATAATTATGCAAAACAACATTCCGAATTTTTGAACATTATGTTGTCACCTTTGATAATATACACGAGTTACACGCACACAAGGTTTTTCGAATTGGGACATTGTTTTTGCAGCGTTTGTAAGGCGACGCTCCATCTAGACGTGTATATAATCAAAGGTTGTCACATTATTATACTTCAGTAACGAAGTTTAGTATAGCAAATGACATGGTTAATTAATTTCTGACTGACAATTTGATGTGCAGTAAAGGACTCCCAATTATTGGCCATGCATTGATAAATAAATGGATTAAAATAATTTGACTATTAATATGACATCTAAATTGGTACTTTCCAATAAAATTGTAGGTACAAAGTACAGAAGCATATTATCGCACTTCAGAAGGCAAAATTGGAACAGCAAACTAAGTTGATAGAAGAATTGAAATATAATAAGATAATTGACGCATCTCGATATTCTCTTGATGCCATGAAGGAAGATATCCGAAAAACATATTATGAAATAGATAAGCATTTGAAACCTAAAATAAAATGTTTGACTAATGAGCTTAAAATCCGAGAACTTGAAGGTACTGAAAATATAGATGCTGCCTGTAAAAAAATTAATACAATTCAGCTTTATTCAGAGAAATGATAATTATTATTAAGAACTGTATTTTTTTCAGAACCCTCTTTAGTTCTTCATTGCTTGAAAGTACCACAGTTCTTGCAAAGAATGGAAGCTAGGGCTCGAGAACGAGAAGAAAAACACGCAATAATACGTGAAAGACGAAGACAAATGGAAGAAGAGAGAATTAAACTCAAACAACAGGTAAGTTAGACATAATAATTTATTTAGCTAGATATTACTTATTTAGATTTAGTTATATTTTTACTTTTTTTTTATTATGAAAGTGGCAATCAAGCATGCAGTTCACATTGATGTTAAGTGATGACAGCAGCCTATAGACACTTACACAAAGACCAGAGGTCATAATGCAGAAGTGTTACCACTACTGAGGCCTAAGGTGTTATACCTCTGTGCCGAAAATTACAGGGCCGTACATTACCACCCGACCGGAACACAATAGTGCTGAACACTACCATTTAGCGGCAAGTATATTAGGTAATGCGGTGGTGCTTACGCCCGCGAGCTCCGTCACTGGAGCTCAACCACTTGTATTGGGTAGGAAGAGTGGCGTCGAGACGTGATGAATGTGACGATCCGTCCGCCCAGTAGCTCCGAGCTGTAGTAAATTGAATAATGCAGGATGGGCAGTAGCGTCCCGCGATAAATTACCGCCACTGCGATCGATAATCTGCTTTGCGTGGCGACTATGGCATATTCTCACCCTCATGTCGCACGACTCTGTTGTGGGCATCGTTGGGGAAGGTTGTATTTAGCAGTGAATGTCTTTCGGTTGGAGTGATGCGAAGGAAGGTACTATCTTATAATAAGTAAGCAAGAAACATAGTTTTACTAAATGCGCCCGCGAATTCGAACGCGTAGAAAACATTTTTTTCACTTTATTAACAGTATACATTGATATTATAATAATATAGCCTTCCTCGATATACGGACAATCCAACACACAATATTTTTTCAATTCGAACCTGTAGTGTCCGAGATTAACGCGATCAAGCTAACAAACTCTTCAACTTATAGTATAATAGATGACTATAGACCTGAGTATATACGACCTATTCAATTGAACTGAATTATTTATTTGCTAGAAATATTACATTTAGATGTTATATACTTCATACATTAATTTCTTACCTCATATTTCACCATACACTGGCATGCAAATTACACTCTACTTCAATACAAATAATTCTCTATTGATAGTAGAACGAACTCTAATTATATTATGTAACTAGCTGTTCCCGCGACTTCGTCCAAGTGAGAAAAAATATGATTGTTCAGTATCTCCCCGGACGAAGTCGTGGGCGCAGCTAGTATAAAAGTAGCCTAAGTTACTCCTTGTCACATCAGCTATCTGCCAGTGAAAGTCCCGTCAAAATCGGTCCAGCCGTTCCCAAGATTAGCCCCGCCAAACAGACAGACAAAAATTGTAAAAAATGTGGTATTGGTATATGTACCGTGTATACATACATATGCATTTAGTAAAAAGCGGTTATTTTAATATTACAAACAGACACTCAAATTTTATTTATTTGTATAGATTTACGTCAAACTTTTATTACGTATTGCCTCAGAATAAAAATATGAAATGTGTGAAATGTTTGATAGATACGGACTATTTGTATGGGAAAATGAAATGGTGGTTTTTACTATTTCCCTTCAATTTCTTCATATTTTCTTACCTTTTAAAAATTCCTTGGACTTCCAAAAATCATTCAAAATCAATATTAGCCAAATCGGTCCCGCCATTCACGCGTGATGCCGTGACCAAGGAAAACGGGTTGCATTTTTATATAATATAGATAAAAGAATTGTATTGTATGACATCATCCTTAGTTTATTTGAATTAATGAAGAAGATTTGAAACTTTGGGGAATGCCTTTTAATCAGATAGGTACATTAATTCACATTATCTTCATCAATTTTAGTATCGCCTAGTAATGTCTCATTTCCTATTCACTCTAATCAAATTTTAATAATATTTTCCAGGCAGAATTGGCAAAAGCGGAAATGGACAAAGAAGAAAAAATGAGAAGAATAAAAGAATTAAGAGAAAAGAGGAAAAGAGACAGAATCGAAAGCATAAGAAAAAAACAATTTGCAGAACGAATGCGTGCGCTTGCGGTTATGGCCGACCTACATTATGAGCGGAATTTAATGAGTAAATACGGAATACGTCCAATGAGAAAATTGATAGAAATGAAACGGGAGAATTTGGAAACAGCAAAAGCACATTACACGTTTCAGCTGAAGAAAAACGTGTTTTTACAGTGGATGTGGCACACGGAGGATATGTGGTTTGATCGCAACTACAAAGCCGAAGATTTTAATCGAAAGAAAATTCTGAAACTAGCTTTTTATGGCTTAAAAAAGGTATTGTTTAGTTTTGGTAACCTACATTTAAATAAGCAAAAAAAAAAATGATTTCGTTTTTTTCAGAATCACTATGAATATGTGGTAAAGAAGCAAGTAGCTGACGATTATTATGATTTATACGTTACACAGCTTGTGTTCCGTAAATTTAAAGAAGGAATTCGTTTAGCAAAATATGAATTTGAAATGAAGTTGAAGAAGGCGATTAGCTACCATAACAGGTCAGTATTTTCTATAAAGTTGAGTAGGGGCTTATCCCAAAGTAGATCCATAGATAGTGGGTATACCTACCACAATTGTATATTGTTGGAGTTCTGGATATAATTCACTAAAGCACTTTATCTCTCAATTTTTAAAATGTTTTGACTGCTATCTCCTCTCCCCTCGGTCTCCTTTTACGTCAGTTTTCACAGCCCTGTCTATGACGATGTCACGGAACACGTTGTGTTACATTTCAAAGACTAGATGGTCTTCGTCACTTGGTGCGAAAGGACATAAATTTATTTGCACATATGTATAGGTTTATTCCTAGTAAGTATTTATTATATTGATATCGACTTTTAGGACTGATATCCGTGTCCCACCGAGTAGTTTCCAGTTGAAAACCAGCGTCGGGCTCCGGCTTGACATTATGCTGAACTGGAAACTATTTGGTGCAGCCAAATAGTTTCCATAGGATCTTGTTTTTTTTTTTCTACTGTAACAAGGTACTTTTTTAAATAGATTTCTTTCTTTTTTGTGTTATATTGTTAATAAATGTTTTTTTTCTTTTGTTCGTACCTACCTACTTATATTTTAAATGTGATTTTTTTCCTATTGTTTTTTATGCAGTACCTGATCGGCTGCGCCAATAAATATTTTTCTTTCTTTCATTGTGTATGAGATAGCTGATGTCCTGAAACTAAATAGGTACATTATCAGATCATGGATTAGGTACGGACGCTTTAGGAATTTATTGCTATTATATTTAAATTATTAAAATTATAAAACAAGTAATCTATTTCTTTTCAGTAATCTTTTATTCAAGGTGTTTACTTGTTGGAGAACACTACCCGCTTTGAATGCATTGAAACGAGAACAAGAAGCCAGAAAAATGAAATGGAGAGAAAAGGTTTTGCAGGTTGTTCCCGACTATGCACCACCCGATGATTAGTTCTATTTTCAGTAAAACAACAAACGATGCAATAGTATTTTATTAGGCTTGTAAGGTGTAGACTCACGAAAATAAGTAACTTTACAATAAACTTTTTAGTTACTTAAACAATATTAACAACATTTTTATTATGTTTCATGGCATTTTTACAGCACAGTTAACAGATCAACCGTTATACACAAAAATTATTGCTCCCAAAACTGCAACTTTCAGATAGGTATTTAAGTTCCTAAAACTAGATCTATGCAAATATAGCTTCAATTACCGCTCTGTGAAACCATGTGTTGGTGTATACCTATAGCTTGATATGTTGCTGACTGTGTCTACACTGTGTTCATCTGAGCTTGAGACAAAGTGTAAACAAATATAACTGCTTCCAAAGTATTTCTCAATTTTATTTTGATGAAATATAGTGAATAATTTATATTATAAGTGGTTGTCTCTCAGGAGCCCTGACTCCCTTGTTAGGGTGAGCATATGCTATAAATCGCTTTTTATGTGACTCATGGCCGAATAATCAAACGTCACTCAATATTAAGCAACGCTCAAATGTGCGTTATCGCTATCGTTTGAACGTGGTTTATAAAGACAGAATACTTTTAAGTCCCACTTAGATTTAAGTGACGTTTGAGTATTTGGCCGTCATTCTGACTGAACGCGAACGTAATTATTTTTGCTACTCTGTGGTTGGTTTACATTTTGTCTCATGGCCCCTAGAATGTAGTATTTGGTACAAATATTATTCGATGTGAACTTGAGAACATACGTACATTGCGTTTATTTTAAATATTGAGTCTGGAGTAAATGGTATTTTTTTACCACACTGGTATCGCAAAAATCCACCGGTACCCAATTACAAGACTAAAATAATTAAAGCACTGTGTTCATTATAAATAACAAATTTATTACAAATTTCTTAACGTGCCTATATATATTTTGTAACTAGTTTATAGTGAAATACATGGTGTTTGAAATAAAATGTGTTTTAGCGATAACATAACTAATCCTTATTTATTAAAAAAGGTAGAGCTAAATCGTGCCATCATCATTCGCTATGTGGTATGGTAGATGCTATGTACGAGGGTGTGCGTTTTTTAGTTCGCGGAAATTATAATAATATTTTTTTTTATTATTTATTATATATAATATATAATTATAATAAATTAAAATATATTAGGTTGGGGAAAAAGTTTCTTCGCATTTTTTAAGATAATTCAAAACATTTTTTAATATAGTTTATTTAAATTTAACTAAAGTATGTATGTACCATTTTGTTCGATAACTTTTTGCCATCTTGTAGGTAGGGACATGATTCCATTGCTATAAAAATTTTGGGACTTCTCATCAAAATACCGCGACAAGTGGATTTGGCAGTCCTCTCGTGATGTTAACCTAACATTGCATAAAGAATTCTGAAGAGACCCAAAACAGGTGGAAATCTGAAGGTGCAAGGTCAGGACTATACGGCGGATGCATTAACACCTCCCAGCCAAGCTCTCTTAATTTTTGCTGAGTGGCTATAGATGTGTGAGGTCTAGCGTTATCATGATGAAACACCACACCCCTTCTGTTGATCAATTCCGGCCGCTTTCTCTCAACTTCTTGCTTTAATCTCATCAGTTGTTCGCAGTAGAGTTCAGAATCGATAGTCCTGCCTGATGGTAATAGCTCATAATGAATAATGCCCTTCCAATCCCACCACACACACAACATCACCTTATTGAGAGCTAACCCGGGTTTCGCCACAGTCTGTGAAGCCAGACCGGCCTTTGACCACGACCTTTTTCGCACGTTCTTGTCGTACGTGATCCACTTTTCATTACCAGTTATCAGCTTCTTCAAAAATGATTCGGTTTCATTACGTCGTAATAAAGAATCACAAATGAGTACACGGTTCATTAGGTTCCTTTCAGTGAGCTCGTGAGGTACCCAAATATCGAGTTTATTATTGTACCCAGCTTTTTTCAAATGCGCCAAAACTGTTTTGTGATCAATTCTCAGTTCTTCAGCTACGTCGTAACTACTGATATGACGATCTTGCTCCACTTTTTCAAAAATGGCATCCATTTTATCCGTAATAGGGCGACCAGGGGTTCAAGGGTTCAAGGGTGAGTGATGCGCAATATATGACTGCTACTCAAGAACAGTCACCTAGCCTCTCCTCACCAACTCCGCTCCCAGCCTACACGTGGTGAACCCTGTCACATCGAGTAACCTACGTTGAGATTGTGGTAACCAACCCCTATGGAGACCTAGGTCGATAAACAGATGGGAGAAGGGGGTCTGGACAGAAAATCACTACACCCGGATGGCGGGCGTTGGCAGCAGGGCGCTTTGGATCAAGAACTAACATCACTGCGGTGCAGAAGGCAAGGGGAAACCACTGCACTATTATTCCCAAGAAACCCGTTAATGATGAGTCAGGAAACGAATAGAGCGATGGCATGCAATCCGGCTACCACCCGGCGCCATGTCGATTCCAGGTCGCATGGTGTGAAGCATGCTACTGGTCTCACTGCAGCGACACACCAGGCTCAGTGCGAATTGAATGCTACTGGTGCTAACTCACAGAATGTAACGCGACCACAACTGCGCAAGAAAATAAGACTGGGGACATGGAATGTTAGAGGTATGATCCAACCAGGGAAGGTGGAGATCATTGGGAAGGAACAGAAGGAGCACAAGGCAGACATAATAGGTCTCACAGAAACCCACTTAAGAGGATCTGGATTTTATACAACCTCATACGGTCATACCCTCTATTTCTCAGGTCCAGAAGGGGAAAGTAGGAACGGAGTCGCCTTGTCTGTATCACCAGTAATCAATAAGTCTGTTATGGGATATAACCCGGTGAATGACCGTATCATGACAATAAGAATAAACTCAAAGCCGTGTCGCATGAATTTAGTGGTAGTCTATGCACCAACAACCATGTCATCGGAAACTGAGATCGAAGCGTTCTATCAAAAACTCGAAGATACGTTGAAGAGCCTTCCCAAGAGAGATATCACTGTGCTCATGGGTGACCTAAATGCCAAAGTTGGATCGACAGTTCTCGATGATCACCTAAGGGATGTAGTCGGACGATATGGTTTAGGAGACAGGAATGACAGAGGTGAGATGTGGCTACAATTTTGCACTGAAAACTCCCTCACAATCATGAACACTTGTTTCAAAAACCACCCAAGGAGACTATATACTTGGGTAATGCCTGGAGATCGATGTAGAAACCAAATCGATTATATAGCAATCGCTAAACGATGGAGGTCCTGTATTAGTAACACCAAGACGTACCCGGGCGCTGATTGCGGAAGTGACCATAAACTCTTGATGGCAGAAATGACCATAAGATTGAAGCGGTGTCATAGATCAGTTGCAAAACCCCTAAGACCACCAAAGCCGCTAGAACTTCCTGCTTTCAAGGAGAATTTCGAGAGAAAAGCATCAGAGCTCACGATAAATGTAAATAGCAACATAGACGAAAATTGGACGGCGGTCAAAGAGATAATTCTGTCGGCGCGGAAAGAGACACAGAGCTCAGAGTCAGACTACCCGAAGAAGGCATGGATTACAGAGGAAACATGGAAGACTATCAGAGAAAGAAAGGCACTACTCGCAGGAGCGACAGATGTAAAACATGCCGAATATAACTCGTTATCAGCCCTAGTCCAACGTCTCTGTCGCAGAGACCACAACCAATATCTGAACTCTATCTGTCAGGATATTGAGGATCATGCGCAACACCTGCATACTAAGGACTTGTTTCTGAAAGTGAAGACTATTACTCGGGACTTCAAGGTAAAAACCTGGGCCGTTGAAGACGCAGATGGAAGTCTATTAACCGACATAGATTTTATCGTTGAGAGGTGGCGCTCTTATTGTGAAGGTCTGTATACTGTTGACAGAATATCGGATTTTGCGGCTTTATCAGTGAATCAGCAGGATATGGAACCTCTTATCCTAGAGACGGAAATTAGAGATGCGTTGCGAAAACTCAAGAGCAATAAGTCAGCCGGTAGAGACAAAATATTCGCTGAAGAATTAAAATACCTTGGGGATATAGGAGTGACGATCTTGCGAGATTTATGTAACCAGGTTTGGCGAACAGGCAAATGGCCAACCGACTGGAAACAGTCTTTACTAATCCCGATCCACAAGAAAGGATCAACAAAAACTTGTGGAAATTATCGAACTGTAACCTTGATATCTCACGCCAGCAAGATAATGCTCTATATAATACATGGTCGCTTACAATCCTATTTACAATGGCAAATACCAAGTGAACAGGCCGGTTTCGTCAAGGGCCGAGGCACTAGAGAGCAAATAGTGAACGTGAGGCAAATGATAGAGAAGTGTCGAGAGTTCAATGTGCCGATGCTCATGTGCTTTATTGACTACTCTAAAGCATTTGACTGCGTGCGATGGGATTGTCTATGGCGTGTTCTCCAAGAAATGGGAGTGCCCTCACATCTAACGGAACTAATCGCGAACCTATACCAAGATGGTGAGTCCATGATAAGGGTGAACGATGTGATCTCAAATCCCTTCAAACCTCAGAGAGGAGTACGCCAAGGTTATATACTTTCTCCCCTCCTTTTCAACATTTATGGGGAGTATATCATGAGACGAGCTCTTGAGGAATGGGATGGAGGCATCACAATTGGTGGCAAAAAGATCAGCAACCTAAGGTACGCAGATGATACCACACTTTTCGCAGCATCAGAGTGTGAGATGGCAGACCTCTTTAGAAGGGTAGAGGACGAAAGCAAGATGGCTGGTCTCTCAATTAATAAGGCAAAGACCAAAGTCATGCGCATTGATAGAGCCGGTCAGCTCCCACAGACCGGACTACTGGCTCATCTAGAAGTCGTTCAAGATTTTGTGTACTTGGGATCTGTGATAAGCGACCAGGGAGGATGTGCCAAAGAGATTCGACGACGAGTCCAAATGGCTAAGAATGCAATGAGCAAGCTCTCAAAAATCTGGCAGAATAGAAACGTGTCCAATGCTACCAAAATGAGACTAGTACGAACTCTTGTGTTCTCTATTTTCTTATATGCGTCTGAGTCATGGACGATCCGCGCTGTGGATAGAAAGAAGATCGATGCATTGGAAATGTGGTGCTGGAGGAGGATGCTGCGCATACCGTGGACAGCAAAAAAAACAAACAAATCTATCCTCGACCAGCTAAAAATCCGAACTAGGCTCTCGACAATCTGTTACCAGCGCATTCTCACCTACTTTGGCCACATAGTTCGAAGACAACCAGAAAACTTCGATAAACTGGTTGTGGTGGGAAAAGTAGACGGAAAAAGACCCAGAGGCCGATCACCTAGCCGATGGTCTGACGCCATAAAAGAAATCACTGGACTGCCGGTGACTGCGGCTCTCAGAAAAGCTGAAGATAGAGCGGCCTGGAAGCAACTCGTCAGCTCCTCCACCTATACTTACCAAAACGGGCACGACCTTCAGTAATGAAGAAAACGACAAAGAAGAAGAAAGAAGGGCGACCAGAGCGGGGTGCATCTTTGACATCAAAATTTCCGGATTGAAAACGCTTAAACCAAATTTGTGCTACTCTCACAGACACTGCACTAGGTCCATAAACATCGCAAATTCTTTTCGCGGCTTGCGTTGCATTTTTACCTTTTTTGTAGTAAAATTTTAAAATGTATCGAATTTCTTCATTAGATTCACTGATCTTGACAGTACGAAAAACAAATGAGAATCACACATTTGCCTAATTTGAATTTGGAATTATGTTCTTTAAAATTTTAACTTTCAATGATACCAAAACCAGCCAGATACAAATACTACAGCCAAAGAGATTTTATTACAAGTTCATACATACTATAATGCGAAAAGACTTTTTCCCCAACCTATTATAATTATAATAAATTATTAGCGCAATGACAGTGAGTTGAGTAACTCATTATTAGTATTAATACCAAGTTTTATTGTAATCTGAAATAAGTCTTTGAACTATCGCTGATCAAACAACTCAATCTGGAAAAAAGTCTGAATTATGGAAGAAATCGAGCACCGAGCCGTTATAAAGTTCCTTACCAAGCAAAGAAAGTCTGTTCAAACTATACTGGAAGAAATGTCATCCGTTTACGGGGACTCTTGCCCGGGGAAAATCAAGGTTTACAAGTGGCACAGTCTCTTTTAACATGGTAGAGATTCATTTGATCCAAGTGACTACTACAGAAATTATTCAAAAAGTCGAAAAATTATATTGGATGAAAAGAGAACGCCCCCTCAAAAACAACACCGCATGTGTAGTGAAGACAAGGATGGACTATTGAGTCGAACTGTTACTACTGTTTTGTACGTAGTTTCCATACTGTTTATATGTGTACTGTGATAAAGGCGTATAAAATAACCGCAGAATACTATGCGTCAATCCTAGAGAGGTTAAAAGAAGCCATCAAAGAAAAAAGAAGGGGAAAGTTGACCAAAGGAGGACACTTTTGGTCAATTTACCTTCTTCTCGATTTTACACGACAACGCGCCAGTTCAAAAGAGCCACGTTGCATCGGCTGCCCTGCACAATGTATTTTTGTAATATTTTGGAACACCTGTCCTACAGTCCCGACCCGGCTCCCAATGATTATTATCTGTACATAAAACTTAAAAAAGAACTTCGTGGGAAGTTTTCAAGTGATGAAGAAGTGAAGGACGCAGTTTTAGGATAATTTTTTAAGAGGGTAAGCTGATTGAGAGATCTGAAAAATGTATTAGGGTGGTAGCAGGTGAATACATCGAAAAAGAAAAATAATTTGGTATTTTTATTCTCACTTCTTATCCTCCATTCCGTGAACACAAAACGTCCCCTCGTATGTGCTATAAGGGAACTGGCCGCTTGATCAAATGCGCAGTTTATACAGTAGCAATTAAAAGTTATTTTTTATTGGAATTGGATAAGTGGAGAGTTCCCTGATTGTACCTATAATATGTTTTTAGAGTTGCACATATCAGTTACAATTTCCAGAAATGCTTGGATTTAACATTTAACAAATGTATATTAATTATAATGTATAATATATTGTTTAATTTAGGGTGATACCTATATTAATACATAATACTAACAAGATGATACTTCATTCAATGAATTGTAAATGTCGAGAGTCAAGTAAATAAAAAATTAAGTCATCTAAAAACAACACTCGTAAATCTAAACACGTTAATTAAAAACGGTATCAGTATTATAATATTTTAGTAAAGAGAAATCATAGATCTTGCCTAGGTGTATATAATTTTGGCTGATAAAATACTTATACATATTAATTCCTAGAATTTTGTTGATCATCAACAGAACTGGACATTAACAATCGTCCACTTGATCCTAAGAAGTTTAATACATGAAAGGTGTCATAGGTATTCCAATAACATTGGACTTGAGATTTTATATAAATTCTTAGGTAATTCTGTGTTGCTGATACTTTCAGCAATCACAATCGCGAAAATAAAAACGAAAAAAAAAAAGGATTGTCTATCTATTCTTAAACGCATATTCGCATAAGTATAGGTATTTTAACTCCCTATAAAAAAAAATTACACCACCTCAGTCAAATTACTCTCTAGGGTCAAAAACAAACTATTTTTATTTATTCCTTATCTAACAGCAAGGAACATACAGCAACACGGGCCACCGGCCAGTAGGGCCAGTAGGACCAGTAGGAGGGGAGTGAGTAGCCATATGCAGGCTTCTCTCTGTCTGTAGCCGAGATGTTTAAATGTGCGCGTAAAGTTGTTTATGTATTTTGTTAAAGTCGTAATAGACGATTTCTGTTACAGTTGTGTGTGTGTGTTTGTGTCACACAAATTTCCCTCCGATAAAATGACACGACTATTTTGCATCGGTAATAAACGCTATGGCTACTCTCCTCCGCCTCCGGTCGGCCGGTGGCCCGTTTTGCTCTATGATAAGTAAGTATAAAATAATAATTTCATTTCTTGACTAACTGGCTGTTGGGACTGAAAATTGATTGTGCTACAAATTGACCTTCTTGAAAGAATAAAGTTAAGTAATAAAAAAAAAATAGAAAAATAATCCTTTTAAATAACCGACTGTGCAGACTTACCACTATATTTTGGAATGTAGATCAGCAATTGTCGAATTAATACCACTACAATTACTATTAAATAACCCAGTCCATAAACGCAGGCTACAAAGCATATGGCAAGACTGAAAAATAAATTTAAAATATTACTTCACAAGCAGGGATTTGGTTTTGTTACTGAACCAGTAATGTAAGTAGCATAAAATATAAATATTTAATATGCTTAGAACAAAAATAAACTCACTTAAATTCACTGTAAACACCATCACAATCCTCTGGCATTAGGACTGTGCCATACAATATAAATGGCTGGCAAACTGTAGTTAAACCTAAGTTAGTACCGAAGAGGAGTGTTGCAAATGCAAATATTTGTCCACTCAAAAAATACATATAATTAGGCTTGAGCACACAGCAGTCCCACCTGTAAACCAAACACATTTTCTTCTATCAATGTTTACAAGCAAATAGTACCTACTAATATACTAGAACACTAAACACTTGAAACCTAAGTGATAATGGAACCAACACTGAACAAAGCTGGAGTCAAATACCTACAACATCTGTAATCAGATCTCTCTTTCTGTGGTATCATTAATCTTACTGTAAATAAGAAAGAGAAAGTCGGACCACTTGTCTTGGTTTAGGTACAGATGTAATATATGTTTACGGATGTTTAATTATAAGTTAGTTTGCACCCTACCATTAACTTAATATATGTTTAGATGTAATATATAGGTACAGATGTAATATATGTTTACGGATGTTTAATTATAAGTTAGTTTGCACCCTACCATTAACTTCTTTTGTTAAATTTCTTTGCTGTTGATTGCCTGGGAGATATCGCTCTTTTAAGGATAAGGCCGTAGAAGTGCGCTTGGCTCCGCGGCTGGTGTAGATCGGAAGAAATCTACTCGGTTAAGCGATACAGGCGCGGTCGGGTGTGTGATGGGTGACCGCTAGTGGCAAATTAAAATGCGCGTTTCTGTGCCTCTGAGGGCAGGTAACGTATTGGAGTGTTGGGCCTGGTTGCGGGCGGCCGCCGGCGGGGTTGCGCATGTGTGCTAAAGCGTTCCCGCGACCCCGCCACCTCGTGCGGACGAGTTGGAACACCCAGGGGTTTTTAGTGGGTATACGGATGTCTTCTCTTTGTTTGGAGTCTCGCATAACCCACCCCTCTCCCCAAGGGTGGGTATGCGTAACGTATTTTACCCTGGATAAAAAAAAACGTATTGGAGCAGCGTGGTGGAGTAAGCTCCAGGCCTCCTCCCAAGAAGGGGAGAGACTCGTGCCCGGCAGTGGGAGTTCTTCTTCTAGTATCAAGTGTTGCCATTATTTATTATTATTAAATAGGTATTTAGTGTTGTCTCCATTTATCTACAGCTTCATGACTTAACATTACTTCATAATTTATATGATGCTCAAATGGTGATTTATGTGCTGTCAGTGTTTTGTACAGAAATTAAACACAATAAAATTTAATACCTTATAAGATAAGGTCATTTTCAAAAACAAGTTATTGCTCATATTAAGAACTGTTTTTAGCCACACTACGGACACTACACCAAAATTCCACACAAATGCTTAATTTGGTCTCTATTACGTGTGCGTGAGGAGGTTGGGTGAGCTAGGGAAATCGGGTGGGACATGGAAGTGTCCATTCTATACGTAGTATTATTACATATTCTCTGGCTATACTGAATAAATACAGTTTTAAAACTATTCATAAATGTTTATAAACATATGCATTGGTGTAACTAAAAGAATAGTTATAAAACCTTAAAATCAAGCCATGTATTGTATTGATTGATTTCAACTATCAATACTTACCATATTGAATGAAACAATCTTTCATTGACTTCAATTTGGCAAATCTGACAATAGTACGAGTCTGCTGTTAAAACAGGGCTGAAACAAACATTGTATAAGCTAAGTATTAGACTTACAATTAAAATGAACAAACTGATAAGTACCAGCTGCCTTGCACATACTGTGTTATGGGTGTATTATTTAATACTTAATCATACCTGTATTCCTTTCCCTTTGATGACCCCGTAGCTAATTCAAAATCTGCAACAGCTTTCATTTTATAAAAAAAATAGCAAGTACAAGCTAGTAGAAGTAAAAATATGAAGTTTTCGAGCTGTGTTATCTCTAGTAATCTGAGGACACCAAGCTCAAATACTAGAAACATGCATATTCCCGATGACATAGTCCAAGAGAAGAAAAACGATGACCTGGAAATAGATGGTGGATAGATGCTAGTAGAAAAATTATGATTCATACGATTCCGTATAAATTGAAAATAATTAAACTTTCACCTGTTCTTTTGTCGTGGCCTCGATTGGACATACAAAGCACCCATTCCTATGAATACCATAATAATAATTGTCACTATTATAGATATTGTAGCTGACCCTAACAGTATTGGTACTATCACAAACGGTAAAATAGCATCTACATCTATTTTCTTGTTATTCGATGCAAATAACAAAATATCTTTTACATGCAATGTTTGTGAACCCATAGTTGTTTCTGTTGTTTACGGCTTTAAAATATAACCAATTGAAATAATTAAACTTTCACGTAGTAAAACATTGAATCACTTAATTTAATAAAGTTCATTTTTAGTACATATTAAATAGGTTACATAGTTTAATTTATGTTCTGAACTAATTTAACTAAAAGTGTAAACAAAAATAATTTTGTATTCTCAGACTGTCAGTGTCAGTGTTTTTTTTTATTTATACTTGTTTTACGGCCACGGATTCAAGTCCTTAACAGCCAATCTTCAGTAATTTTTATCTTCATTTCTTATGATAATGAATATCCATATGGAAGATGGCGATGATTGAATGCTTCCATGTGGAATATGATGTAATGGCTCCAGTAAAGTGATGGGGACTTTACTAGGAGATTTTACGAAGTTTTTTCACACACTTTTCACTTCATAATATCACTTTCCTACACCCGTGAACGTTATCGAATGTTTTATGATAAAAATCCCACTATTTTTACACATAAAAACGCGACTGTATACAAATTTCGGAAATAATATCACGCAGCGACAAAGCTCTTTTCCGCGTTCCCGCCAAAACCTCTCAGTGTCAGTGTCACAGAATCACACACAAATAACTTTTTTTTTTAAATATATATAAAGAATCGCTTGATAATTATGCATATCGCCAGTGTCAAGTAAAACGATATTTCGTATTATGCAACGTAAAAGTCAGAGTCAGGTCCGTCTGTAAGAGTCACAGTAATTCGAGTAAAGCGATGGCTACTTTACCAGAACATTTACAATGAAGTTTTAGAGGCAACCCAAAAAAATGTGTTTTCGCACTGTTATTCTATTTCACTATACACGAGCACTGTAATAAGCCTTTATCAAACAAAATACCACCAACTTTTTTAAATATTACTCAAAAATACTATCATCTACAGGGATGCCAATGCATCATTTTTGATTCCCCACTACTTAAGCCTTCATTTCCAGTTATATTACGGCTGAGTCTATTCTGCAAGTGACCGGATGAATAAATATACCTAGTATTTTTCCAGTAATCGGATGAATTATGTATTATTATTATTCCCGTAATAAGGATGATGACTATTTTTTTTTTAAATTGTAATTTCAAAAAGTATGGGAAAAATAAATAAATGTTGCTTTCGAAACATCCATTTAATAGCTAATAATCTTAAAGCTATAACGATTCAAAACATTGCGCGTAGTGAAGCTACTAAAAAATAAACTACTATTTTATTTTAAAGAAAAATGGAAAGAAAAATTTGACTTCAGGCGAGTCTCGAACTCGCGGCCTACTGGGAATCTAGTCTAGACTTCAGTAGCTCAATTGGAAGAGCGGCTGGACTAGATTCCCAGTAGGCCGCGAGTTCGAGTCTCGTCTGAAGTCAAATTTTTCTTTCCATTTTTCTTTAAAATAAAATAGGTATATTTCACAAGCCTGTGTTAATGCGAAATAATATAAAAACAATTATTAAGGGTAAAAGCGACTTCTTTACGATATTGATTAAACTGAAAAGTCTATTATATCGGTTGCCTAACTAGCATGGTTGGCAATAGATGGCGCTACTGCTACCATAAAGCAAGGCAATAAATGTGATGGAAAGATTTGACAAATCGGGCAGGACTTCAGTAGCTCAATTGGAAGAGCGGCTGGATTAGATTCCCAGTAGGCCGCGAGTTCGAGTCTCGCCTGAAGTCAAATTTTTCTTTCCATTTTTCTTTAAAATAAAATATATTTCACAAGCATGTGTTAATGCGAAATAATATAAAAACAATAAACTACTAACTCTTAAAAAAGGACGCTCTATTATGATGTCACGTTAGAGTTAAATAAAACCTGTAAATTGTATGGTGAAATCAAAACATTTTTTTTTAATGTCTTCGTCAATAATGCGGTTTTGTAAAAACATTACTTATTAAAAATTGGTGGATAGCGTAGCGTACAAAGAATGTAAAAGTGAATTTATTTTATTTTAAACTAAACTTTTTTGTTCACGAATTTTCGTCACTTTTAAGTTACTGCTTTTAAATCTCATACGATTTAACTTGAATTTTCATATTTTTTGTATCTTTATATCTCATTTGCAAGTGGCTTTCATTCATGTGATGAAGATACAAAGTAGTAAATTCATACCTAGTCATCATCCCTATTATTTATTAATAGAAAGGCTCGAGTCTATTTTGCCATCAACCGGATGAATTAAATGTTTTAGTGACTGAGTCTATTCTGCCAGTAAACGGATGAATTAAATATTTTATTTATTTCAGTAATCAATTTTTACATGATAAAAAATTAACCCCTCCACGCCCCGTCGCAACTCCATTATTATAATTGGGCATAGAGGTATAACGCATAGAGTGAGCATTGCATACAAAATTTCGCGTTACAGTTGAAGCCAAAACCTATACGATGTGTGCGTGAACTTCGTGTAATTACTTGCGTTGACGCACACATAAAGACTCGAAAAGGGTTGCAAGCAAATATGTTTTTTCCCACAATGTCAGCAAATTTTGGTTCGTAAAAGCAAAGTGAAACAGCTTTGGAATATCGTCTTGGGAATCTCATAGTAGTAGGGGATCCGAATCTACGTCGATCTTCACCTACCGGATGAAATGTTTACCGGATGAAACATAGTTTTTATCAAATTTCATAATAGGTTGGGGAAAAAGTCTTTTCGCATTATAGTATTTATGAACTTGTAATAAAATTTCTTTGGTTGTAGTATTTGTATCTGGCTGGTTTTGGTATAATTGAAAGTTAAAATTTGAAAGAACATAATTCCAAATTCAAATTAGGCAAATGTATGATTTTCATTTGTTTTTCGTACTGTCAAGATGAGTGAATCTAATGAAGAAATTCGATACATTTTAAAATTTTACTACAAAAAAGGTAAATATGCAACGCAAGCAGCGAAAAAAATTTGCGATGTTTATTGACCTAGTGCAGTGTCTGTGAGAGTAGCACAAATTTGGTTTAAGCGTTTTCAATCCGGAAATTTTGATGTCAAAGATGCACCTCGCTCTGGTCGCCCTATTACGGATAAAATGGATGCCATTTTTGAAAAAGTGGAGCAAGATCGACATATCAGTAGTTACGACGTAGCTGAAGAACTGAGAATTGATCACAAAACAGTTTTGGCGCATTTGAAAATGCTGGGTACAAAAAAAAGCTCGATATTTGGGTACCTCACGAGTTCACTGAAAGAAACCTAATGAACCGTGTACTCATTTGTGAATCTTTATTACGACGTAATGAAACCGAATCATTTTTGAAGAAGCTGATAACTGGTGATGAAAAGTGGATCACGTACGACAAGAACGTGCGAAAAAGGTCGTGGTCAAAGGCCGGTCAGGCTTCACAGACTGTGGCGAAACCCGGGCTAACTCGCAATAAGGTGATGTTGTGTGTGTGTGGGATTGGAAGGGCATTATTCATTATGAGCTATTACCACCAGGCAGGACTATCGATTCTGAACTCTACTGCGAACAACTGATGAGATTAAAGCAAGAAGTTGAGAGAAAGCGGCCGGAATTGATCAACAGAAGGGGTGTGGTGTTTCATCATGATAACGCTAGACCTCACACATCTATAGCCACTCAGCAAAAATTAAGAGAGTTTGGCTGGGAGGTGTTAATGCATCCGCCGTATAGTCCTGACCTTGCACCTTCAGATTTCCACCTGTTTCGGTCTCTTCAGAATTCTTTATGCAATGTTAGGTTAACATCACGAGAGGACTGCCAAATCCACTTGTCGCGGTATTTTGATGAGAAGTCCCAAAATTTTTAAAGCAATGGAATCATGTCCCTACCCACAAGATGGCAAAAGGTTATCGAACAAAATGGTACATACATACTTTAGTTAAATTTAAATGAACTATATTAAAAAATGTTTTGAATTATCTTAAAAAATGCTAAGAAACTTTTTCCCCAACCTTATATATATAGAATTGTGGTAAATCGCATTTTTTTATGTAATGGAAGTGGCAAACAAGCTTGCAGTTCACATTAATGTTAAGTGATGACTGCAGCCTATAGATACCCACACAAAGACCAAGGTCGAAGTGTAGATGCGTCGACCCCTGAGGCCTAAGGTGTTATGCCTCTGGCAATTACGGAGCCGTACATTAAACTTGAAATAATTGAACATTAAATTTGAAATATTCCATGGTGTAGATACTATATGGGTGTGGCGATGATTCTATTTTCTAGTTGATTATTTTTGCAGAAATCCATAGCGAAATGAGTTCCACAGACAGCTACGAGTCCATGATTTTAAATGAAGCTTAAGGAAAATAGGGATAAAATAAAATGGACTTACAGTCATTATAATCAATTTATTAACAAAGTTTATAGTGGTTTACAATGTAAATTTAGATTTTAATGTATACCTACATTAAAGTATAACATAATCAATAAAATATTTTTTTTTCTGCAAACGTCTTGCATTATTGAATTATTAATACATACTACTTAAAGTAATTTTTCTAAGATTTCGTGGATGAAATCATAGATTTATTATCTACTTTAACCTATGGATGAAATACAACTTGTAACTTCACGCTCGGGTTAGCCTCTCAAGCAACGAGAAAATTATATACCCTTAGAAACTATATACCTACCCGGGCATAGTTTATTTAGTTTGATTGAAAATAATATATGTTAGTTCGTATTTTTAAAAAAAGCCGATTCTATAAGACATTCTCAATTAATAAAATTTTATTGTCACACTACTTCAACACTACTGATAACGATACGATAGACACAAACCTCTTTTAAATTGCATAAATCAATGTAAGCTTAGATTAAGTACCTATAGATATAGCAAGCGTGTGGCCGCTCATGAGACAGCCATATGAAATCATGAGTGTTGCTAGTAAATAAAGTGTCCCAATTTTCTTCCTAATCATTTACTATATCTCGGCAAGTTTTTATGTTAAACATTCCTAAGCATTTTACTTTTATTCAGATTAGTTGAATTGTAACGAATTGATTGAATGATAAATTAAAACATGTGCATCTACCATTCAATTAATTCTATACATTTTGCTGAAAGATCAAGAACATGTCGAGAAAATGTACATAATTTGAAATAGGTAACCATGAATTAGCATTTATTATGCTGCGAGCTGTGAATAATCTAGGTTCTAGGTTATTCACAGCTCGCACACTAGAACATCATCTACAGGGTATTATTTCTTTGGCCGCGATCTTATAGATAGTTTATCAGAACAATTGCTGTATCGGGGGGTCTCGACCATTTTTAATGCTAGCCCTTAAAACATTAAAAGCAAGCAACATAGGCACACCGGCAAACAATGATCAACAAGTTCACATCGATAAGTGGGTACCGAGTGAATGAAAACTGCAGCCTATAGATAACTTTTTAAACATTGAGATCTCTAGATCTCGATTGAAATGCAGATGTGTGTGTATCTTCACGCCAGGTCCCTAACGGGGTAGGCAGAGAGTGTAGAGCGCCAGATATCCCGGTCCTGACAAACCTCGTTGTTCACCCACCCTCACTCGGTTAAAAATAAAAAAGGGAAGGCAGAGTTTGACGCATTGGTGTGGGACCTCTGTAGCTTAGAGGTAAAGCGGCTGGACTGATTATCCTGAGGTTGCAGGTTCGATTCCTGTCCGGAGTGAAATTTTTCTTTTCCATTTTTTTCTTTAGTAACAATATTCCTTATTCTACACCATCTTGGAAAGAATTACCAAAGCCACTTAATATTTTGTTATGGCTTATTGTCAAATCTAACACTGTTAGAACAAAAACTTATGTCTACGAAATTAGGGAGAATATAAAAGTAAATTTATGGCAACACATCAAAATAAGTATATGGGATTTCGTTGAATGAAAATCAAGAATTTCATGAGAAATGTGCTTTATTTTGAATTGATAATCAAGAGTTATATGCTTCAACGTGTATTTTGTTCAATAGACATACATTATTTACTAACGAATGAAAAGTGATGTCGTTTAAAGGCCTCGTTTCTGTACGGTTTATACAGGCTAAAATACTGCAACCTCCTATTTTACTGCACAAATCACTTAACTAATTGAGTCTTTTTCTCATAAATACCCAAAAACTTATTAATAATCGCCAATATACGTCGAAAACAATAAATAAATGCATAAATGATAGGTTATCTATTACAGCAGTTAAGATGAGAGATATTTGTTTGGCTAACTTTTGCTGTCACTTACGAAATTCGCCAAGCAAAAACCGGCACGCCGTAAGGGACAAAAGATACGATGCTCTATTTCAACTTTCTTATGTTCTTTGTATATAACTGTCTCACTTCCACAAAGCATATGGCGAACATGGCTACGTCTATAGGTACTTAGTCTAAGAATGTAAGACTATTAGAAATTACTAAAGTTAACATTAATTAATTTGCTTAAAACACTGACTTATAATTTTAGCAAGATATTAAGCGAAAATACAACAAGAATATGTCTACAGTGATTTCGACAAAGAAATTACGATTCAAACACTTGTTCACGTGAAATCTTTGGTCACTTCCTGGATGCCATAGCTAGCACAACCTCCGACTATGCAATTATTTACCATTGCTACAAACTTTAACGAATTACGATCGAAAACACAACGAAAACATAAAAACTAAATAGTGAACATCCGGCATATTAGACCGATCTGATTTTGACATTACTGATAAGCAGATTCAATGTTGCCGTGCTATGTATTTCCGTACAGTCCATAGAAGTCGGTGTATAATTTCAACTAATACTATAACTCAAAATAGTCAATGTGAGATATGTTATTAATAATTTTTAAAACAGTTAATTGAATACATTTAATAAGTTGCAAATAATGCAGTAATGTTTATCATGTAATTTTGTAACTGTGGTGTTTCTTTCACATAGTTTCGTAGGAGATATAAATAAAAAGATAGCAATACCACAGATCACACTAAAAAGAGAGGTCGGCCCCCCACGACTCCTCTTGGGGGAGGATAGAGATATGTAGATATTTGACTCAAACTTTTGTTTGGAGTGTTGACTCCATTTTTACCTACAAGCTTCTTGCATCTACTAAAGTATTTTGATCTCTTTTAAGATAAAAAAATATAATTGTTATTTTCGTAGTAGACGTTTCGTAAGTTTCTATTAGTAGCCCATATTTGAGTACCTGTTCCATATTAAGCATCTATTTTGATATTTTGTTTAATTCTCAATCTTATATATAAAATTCTTGTGTCACGGTGTTCGAACTTGAACTCCTCCGAAACGGCTGGACCGATTTTAACCAAATTTTGCATGCATATTCAGGAGGTCTGAGAATCGGCCAACATCTATTTTTCATAACATTTTTGGACATTTTTTTTTTTAATTTTATAGGGCGATACGAAGTTTGCCGGGACAGTTAGTCTAATATATAAAATTCTCGTGTCACGGTGTTCGAACTTGAACTCCTCCGAAACGGCTGGACCGATTTTAAACAAATTTTGCATGCATATTCAGGAGGTCTGAGAATCGGCCAACATCTATTTTTCATAACATTTTTGGACATTTTTTTTTAAATTTTTCGGGCGATACGAAGTTGGCCGGGACAGCTAGTATAATAATATATTATAATATTAAGAACATATAATTGTTACTTAGCTCTTTAAAACCGTATGTGTGATTATTTTGACAACAAAACATGGTTAATTTTTTAATCGTTTTTTTTTTTTATTTTTGAGGCAAAAACAAAATGGTGCTTACTTTCCTCTAATAATTAGGTAAGTACATAATAACATTATTCATTCGGAAACTGGCAGAGTAGTCAGTTTTTTACATTTCATCGATACCTCGATAAATCCCCCCGAATTGAAAAATTTATCATAGTTTATCGGTAGTAGAAGCGGACTTATCATATTTTTTAATTTTGCGAATTGTAAAAAGGGAGGAGGGTGCTAATCGAATTCATTAAGCCAAAAATCGACTCTAGCACTAAATTGGTGATTTTTTATTGGATCTTGTATGATACAGTTATAAATGCGTTTCAAAATTCCACCAAAACATGTTAAATTGCTCATTGGACTTTTCCGATTTCATCCAGTCTCGCCTGTACAGTTACACCGCGCCGACGTCCCATTCCCCGCCGATTGGCAACACTGGTTATCTGTTTGTAATTTATCAACAATTTTTTTCGTCTCACCTGCGTCTGGCAGAATTAAAGCCTTAAAAAATATGGTCTTAAAAGATCTTACAAGACTTACCTAGTTAGATCTAGAAATAAAAGCCAAACGCTAAACCATTAAGGTTCCGAAACCTTGATGGTAAAGCGGTAAAGCGTCTAGACTGTTTATCCTGACGCAGGTTCGATCCCTGTCCGAAGTCAAAGGACAAGTTCCGCGTTGGGCCCGCACCTTGTACACTTTATCAAAAAAAAAAAAAACTATATAATAATTTGAATCGTTGTTTTTTTTGTCGGAAATGGGGGGGCGCATGCGGCTCGCAGACCGCGGGTTGGCGACCGCTGGTCTATAGGGTAGAGCCGTCTAAGCTGAAGATAAAAGGACGACAGAATCGTATCGTCGCACCCTGACCATGCGCGAAAGCACGACCACGTGTTAGTAGTCCAACAGCGAATCCTAGGGATGAGATCCAAAACCAACACTACACCGAAGATATCCAGGACGTTAGTCTAGACGTGATTATCACGGCTCTCAAACACCTTAAAACAACAGGGCGCCGGGTGATGATGGAATGACTACTGAACTTCTGAGAGTAGGCGGAAGGCCAGTAGTAGAGGCTCTTCAGAAGATGTTCAATTTCGTCATATCCGAAGGCAAAACGCCTCCAGCGTGGCATAGCAGTGTGGTGGTAATGTAGTCTGGGTATTATCACCTTTAACCAACCATCAACTTAATGAACTTGAATCTGTATAGGAAAAAAAGCTATAGGGTAACGGGGACGTGGTATTCGCTGTTACACTTGTGGAGGAACGGGTGGAAGTGTTCCTCCGACGAAAAAGGAGGATCCTCCGACCATGCGAGGTGATGGCGGGCCACGGCACATCGGTTGTCGTAGGGAAGTTGTAAATATGCGAACTCTTCGATGGACACGCCAACTTCCGTACTAGACAAGTACTTTGGCGTTTCTTTAGTGTTCCACTAGTTGGCGCCTTAATGTAGTGGAGACTACATCACTCCTCCAAGACCGGAGGTGATATGCTCGAGGCAGCTGTCAGAACTTCTCGCGGAGTTGTGCCAATGCCATAGTCCCAGTGAGTCGGGTGCGAAGGTCCTCAGTGAGTCGAGGTAGTCGCTGTTGCGATGATGCGAAAGTCCCCTTTGAGTCGAGGTAGTCGCTGCGTGGCGTAATAGCTACTGCGTCCGTCCACGCAGTACTGACGCTGATGTGGCTGCAGGGTAGTCCAGACATGCGCGATCGCTGCAGGCGTGTGGAGTATCCCTGATGAAGCCGAGGGTGCTGGCTGACGTGACTTGATTGCCACTCAATCAGGTGCTGTGCTGGTGATGTGAGGGATGACGTCGTTGAAGGTGCTGCAGAGTGGAGGAACGGAGATATACTATCTTCCGTATTGGACAAATACTTAGGTATTTCGTTAGTGTTCCACTAGTTGACCCCTGAATGTAGTAGACGCAACACACTTTCCGAAGTCCGGTATCACACTAAGGCCGATCGTATTTCTAAGCCACGTCTATTTATTTTCGAGAGGGATTAGGAAACGTCTCCCAGCCTTTGTTTTTGTTTTAATTTTTCATTTATCTAACGTAGGTAGGTACCTTAGTAACCAGATCCAGAAACTTTCAGTGGGACCTATACTGAAAGTTTCAGTATGTACCACGTAATTTAATTGTAATCTTTAATTTCCCAAGTAAGTTAACCGTGGGTTAACGTGGAATACAAACACAAATAAATATTTTTTTGCTTTACAGTAAGTTCGACAACATGAAGAAACAATTTCTAAAAAAAACTACTTACAATAGTTACAGTAGATAATGTTGTTAAAAGATCATTTAAATATAGGTACCTACCAAATAAAATATTAAAATGCAACTTGGACAACAAAGCGAAAATTTTGTAAGTACCTAGTGGGTTATGGGGAGTGCGGGACATTTATTTTGTAAAAGATTTCTGTTGCAGGTCTTTACTCTCTGTACTGTAACCCAAAGCTGTAACCAATCAACAAATGTTTTACAAACCTCCAGTCATGTAAATTGAGGAACGGAAACGTTACGGAATTGAGGAAATAAATAAAGGACAGTGCAGTGCATGCAATGTTTTTGTTCGAGAAAGGCGTGCCGTGTTTACATTCAAATAAATGATGTAGCTTAGAAACTTCTTAAGAAATGAGTGAACCAATCGCATTGTAGATAAGTTGAGGATAACTAAAAATTTTTTTTTATGTAATGGAAATGCCAAACAAGCATGCAGTTCACATTGATGTTAAGCGATGACTGCAGCCTATAGACACCCACACAAAGACCAAGGTCAAATGCAGATGTGTTAGCACTCCTGAGGCCTAAGGTGTTATGCCTCTGTGCCGACATTGTGTGGACGGTGTGGGCCACCGCCTACGGCCTAGCGGTGCAAAGAGCCGCGCGCCTTCGACGTACTAAATTCACAACCAGGGGTGCGACCGCCTATCGACATTGCTATAGTCGTTGTCATTGCTGTCAAATTTTCGTGTCGATTTGTAGCTCCTTCAAAAGCAGTAGTGATAATCTGATCGTTTTTCTTACTTTCGTAGATGAGAAACAAGCGATAATGGTAGATTATTTCGATTATTGTTATTTAGTTTAAGCAAAAATCGACATGAAAATTTGACAGCAATGACAACGACAATAGCAATGTCGATAGGCGGTCGCACCCCAGGTCAGGTACCTATCAGCAGAAAAATGACATCTCTCTCCCTGCGCTCATGAATCTCGCATTCAGTTTGTATTTGTACCTAGATACCTAGTTGTCCGTCTTATAATCAGAGGGCCTCGCGAAATGTAACTTGTCTCCGTCTCGCACCGCCACTGACGACAATATAGGTGTACATACCTACCAATTAAGAAGTTACCTATTTATTGTTGCAGGAAATAATTTCTTTATTGGTTGATAGGCAAGCAATCAACAAAAATAAGTGTCCGCTGATCGTCCGCTGATAGTTCGCTGCTTGTACCTACATGATGTGATAACCCCTGCTGCGATGCGGCTGTGCCGCGGGATGACCGCTGCTTTGCGACTAGCCTGGGTTGACCACGACTTTTGTTAAAGTTAAAGTTGTTGTAATATTTCTAATCCTTCTCTAACTTTAAGAGATTTCTTTAAGTAAGAGAAGGATGTGAAATGTTACAATAACTTTAATTTTAGCAAATATCTTGGTGCAACCCAGGCTTATAAAAGTATGTCACTTTATTAAATGACTAACTGACCGTTAGAAATGCTATAGTTATGGCAGTCACACTGACTAATCAGTTGAAATGTGGTCACAAATTCTTGTCGAATTTTAAAAAATGTTTTGACTAGAAGTAGTTTTTAAGACCCGAGTCTTCATTCTTTTGTATTGAATCCAGTTCATATTGACTGCGTAAATAGGAAAATTGAAATTTTAATGAAAGTCAGTAAAGAGCAAGCAATTTGCCAGTTACATTTAATAGCTCTACCATACACAAAGTTCGCTCCGTACAATAGCTGACAATAGTCTGCTGCGATAATTTAGAGAATCACAACTAGCCGCAATGATTTCGCTGTGTTTGTAATCTTTCACCTTACAATTAGCGTCAATATCAGTTAAATCAGTGGCCTCGAGAGGCTACGGTTCTGTACCCTGCTTTAGTACATTCAGGTCGGAATAGAGCCCAGTGGCCAGTCGTGGCATCACACACTCACACATGCGCTCTTCAGTCAACAACGGTTTGCGCGCGCACGCGTAACGTATCGCTGTATTTTTTACCTTATCCGCCGACAGCGACAAACCCAGTATTGATCGGGCCTCTGCCGCGAAACAGCGTCTCGAAAATGCGATACGAATATTTCCGCGCTCGACTAGTGTTCGATTGAAATCCAAGCTGAAAAGCAACCCTTAATAAGTTTAAATCACAATGGAGGAGTGAGAGATATGAAGGCGCAGTGCTGATACGGACTTCTTGCAGCTTAACGACATGTCGAAGGTAAGTGTTACGGAATAAGCAATGGATAACGCAAATTGTGATTGCAGGTAGTTCCTAAAATCATTGTCAAGGATGTTACCAAACTGTGAAATTCACCGAATTGTGTCATACCCATAACATTTCTGAAGGGAATCAGTTTGGTATGATTGAAGAAGGCGATTGTATTGCAATATAACTTAGGAATAATAGGTACCTACATAGTTAAGGTACAACGCTAACAGAACAGAGGAAGTTATCAGATGTTAATATGGAAATCTATTGAAAATGTACACAAATGGTTTGGAAACAATAGACGTTAACCGCATTACAACCGCCGTCATTTGTCTATGTACAAAAGTTTACTTATCTTCCAATACGTTGGAAAGATGTGATAACCGTAGCACATTAGTGACAGACATACCTATTTTCTTCGTATAATTTATACCTTATAGAAATTTTGTGACGGCAATGTGCGCTAGGGTCATTCCATACTGGGTAACTAGTAATAATAATAAATAAAATACGCTTACACTCACAGCCCCACAGTAGGTATAAACCTGTGTCGTGGGTGCCGTTGTACACATACAACACATACACAAACACCCAGACCCGAAACATATATCTGTAGGCCATACAAATATTTGTTCCGGTGCGGGGATCGAACCCGCGACCCTTCGAATCAAACGGTGGTTTCGCACCGCTGGACTAACCGAGTCGTCAAACTATTTCGATTATTTGGTTACCATTATTGATTTCATTCATTCCTTAGTTCTGCCACAATATTTCAGATATGTTATAACTTAGGCTTTATTTAAATCTTACTTAAAAGGACATTTAGGAGAAATAAAAAAAAATGAGTTGGAGGAAAGTAGGTACCTATTTGTGAAAAACAAATCAATAGTGCGCATTATCAAAGATAACTTACCTGCTTCAAAACATATTTATAATGCTTATATAAATAATAATACTTGATCCCAAATTGATCTTAATAGATTTTTAAAACGTAAATTCACGCCTGCAATCCCCGAAGGGGTAGGTAGAGGTAAATGCATGCATTCAAGTACGATTCGCCGGTTAAGGTTTTGGCCCATGTAACAGGTGGCGAGCCTGTTGACATCTCCGGGAATATTACAAAACTTCGAGGTACTGGAAAATTTCCAGAAAATGGAAAAATCCCAATAGAATCGGAGATAAAAGACTTTACACCGTTATCTCTGATAGCTCCCTACCCGGAAATTGAACCCAGGAGCCCCGCATAGTAGTGGAGGCTTGCTACCACTAGGCTACTGAGGAGTTACAAATGAGAGAGTGCATTAAATTTATGCAACGCTAAGTAGGTAAAACAAAGATTGGCAAGGTCTTACAATGAGATCTGTTCTGTTATAACCGTTTTGATTAACATCTATGAGGCTCTTGGAAATATAGAATTTAGATAACGCTCTTATCTGATTATTCATTTAAACTGTAACTAGATATAATATTCTTTAACTTTAATTATTCCCTTAAAGTATATATTATTAAATCTATAGATACTACATCTAAATCATATCAAACATAAAACCTTACAACAAATCTTCCCCTCAACCATACGTACGTACATTGTTAATTAGCATCTGATGATGAAGATCAGTTTTTATTGGATAAATTTAGGAGTTAGTATATCAAACTACAGATTATAAAACAGGTCTGGTATTGAATGTTTGAATTCTATATTATTTATAGAATTACTAGCTATAATCACCAGGTAGGTATGGCTTTGTCTTGTCATTTGGTATTTCTTTTCGTTATTAATTAAAGACTGAACCCATATTTTTGACACAAGAATACCTAGTACTGTTGCAGTTTGTAACGATTTAAAGACAAACCCTAGCATAACCAACCATTAGCAAATGACTTGAACGCCACTATTGCTGATTTAATTTCTGACGTCATTAAATAAATCCATTAATGATGTGTCCGTGATATCCTTCCAACTATCTAAAACTAATATTTTGTCATTTATTATATATGGCTATTGGCAATGAAAGACCCTGAGTCATATACATATACCTAATTAATGCTTAGTAAGTATATCTATCACATTAGGAAACTATTTCAAATTGTTTTACTTTAATAACCTAATAGTATGCTCATCATTGCATAATATAATGTTCGACTTTAGTAATCAGCTTTAGTCCTTTTGTCCTAGTTAATTCTTATCAGTAACGTCTTGACGTCAGCTAATATTTACGCGAATATTTCTAGAACTAATATTACATTAAACATTAGCCCTTAAAAATAATTTATTAATAATTATACGTACAGTCACCTGTACCTTTATAAAACACTAAGGTTGAGCGTTTAAATGACTGTAGTCACGATTCTATTGCAACGCCGTGCATTACAAATAAATAATTAACCAAGTAAAACCCATTAGTATGAGATTGTAAAAATGTAAGTCCAACAGAGAATAAATACAGATCTATATATTTCAGACTCGGATCAAATTGTTGAATTGTTAGTAGACAAATTGATCGACATAAAACTTTATATAATATTTGTTGAATGTAATCAAATTGATTTATTACCAACTTCAAATGGTGCTGTATACAAAGAATGTCGATTTTCAAAGACTACATATTATGTTCACAACCTTAAAATTCTTATAAATTGAAAGGGAGAAGTGAAGCGAAGATGAATACATCAAAACACTTAATTAAAAAAAAAAAAATTGTTCTAAAAACCTGATCGGTCAGGATATATCTTCAGAAGATCGTTCACAGCAACTTGTTCGGATGCTGTGACTAACTCTATAAGTACCTAAATATATCTCTGACGCTTCGTGCAAAAAAGCGAGTAAGTGTAGGTCATTACACTGAGCGTCAGATTTTTGTGTATCAATGCTTAAGTAAGTACAGAATAGCCGATGCCAATATTAACGATGACAATGACGATCGACAAACAACAAAGTACTTATTTATTTTTCATTGTATTTTTCGCACACTAATGTGAGTGAATAATAAAGATTTAATGAAAAATGGAAAAAATAATACTAAGGCCGTGTTGCCTCAACTTAAGTAATTACAAAATTAAATGTTTGTCGGTTAAGCAAAGAACGAGTTGCACCATTTGAAAATTGTAAAATGACATCATAACTTGAATTGTTAACTGTAACCGACCAAGAGGCACTGGTTAAAGTTATATAATAATATGTCAACTACCTGATCAGATGTATGTATGTATCTTCACGGCAGGTCCCTAACGGGGTAGGCAGAGAGTGTAGAGCGCCAGATATCCCGGTTCTGACAAACCTTTCTGTCAACCTGTCTACTTTCAACCTGTCTACTTTCATCATTCTCTTCATACATACCTGATCAGATGTTATTGAAAACCATAACTTTAACACTTACAGCGGTGCAAGTGAACCTAATTGCATTATACTTGGCTTGCAATGCAATTGAAGTAGAACATTATTGTATTAATTTTTATTTATGTTTTGAGTATTGTAGATAGATAAAAGAAAAAGTGAGGAATAATTTGTATTTTGGGTAGAGCATATTCATGGATATAGCAACAATTGATCGTTTTGTCGCTTATGTCCAATTCGCAATTCGTCCAATGCGTTTAAATTGTCCAATTCTCACTACGTCCAAATCTTATATTGTCCAATTCTCAATTTGTCAAATTAACGTGTTGCCCAATTCGCAAATCGTCCAATTCGAAACGTAAAACGTAAACGTAACTTCACGCCTGTAATTCCCGAAAGGGTAGGCGGAGGTAAATGCATGTATTCAAGCATACATGCAAACACCTAACGTTTATCTAACGTCTATTTTAATATCTATATTCGATTGTTGATACTATTAATTTCTATGTATGTACTTTCACAAGCCCTAGGGGATATAGGTATTACATAGGGATGTAGCTTAGAAGAAGAAGTCTTTCCTCTTAGAGACGCATCTGTATTGCAGTAGTAGCGACCTACTTAAGTACTTAGATTCTATATGCACCATAACTATCTTTATGTTTGAGGATATAACTTAGAAACATTGGTTTTACTTATGGTAGAGTTTCAGTGTAGGAGCGCGTAGGCACCATCGTATTACCTAATCTAATTGCCGCCAAATATGTAGTAGTGTTCAGTACCTACTACCGACTTCCAGTTAGATGGTAATGTATGGCCCCGTAATAAATAACACAGAGACATACTGGATAGGTCTCAGGGCTGGCAACGCATCTGCATTTTGAACTCTGGTTTTGTGAAGATGTCTATTAGATTGCAGTCATCACTTAACATCCAAGTGAACAGCATGCTTGTTTACCACCTTCATGTATGACATGTATGTCTTCACGCCAGGTCCTTAACGGGGTAGGCAGAGAGTGTAGAGCGCCAGATATCCCTCCAGAGGTCCAGAGGTCCTGAGCTACCTCTCGTGCCTCGTCTACCTTCATCATTCGCTACATATATGCACGCCGATTCCTAATACTTTTGACACCACCATCAGACAGAACTCGACCTATTTGGTCATGGTAGGTCAGTCTTGGTCTTCCTTGGCCTCTGCAACCATCCACATTCGCATTGTATATAATATACCATCTTCATATATGTACTTATAAAAATCTTTTCCTGATTTAGGCGAAAGAATCAGTCCAAATCTGACTTGGGCAATGTTGTCTAGAACGTCAGGTTTATATACCTATCCGTTATTAATTTTACTCCTAAGCTCGGAGATACCTCGTCTATTCTTTTATTTTTTAAGCGCTAGGCAGATACTTAGAAAAATGTTGTTGTGCCTACGCCTTCAAATCCATTCACTGGAGCTCTACAGTGGTAGAGCTTACTAATGAGTACCTAAAGTAATGATTATAAGAATTCGTGACCGGCAAAGTTCCAGAAGAGAGAAGGATCCGATGACGCCTGCGTAGTGCTTTGTGTGTGCAAAATCGTGACCAACCATTCAGTACAGGTATATATTTTATGAGTTCACAGCTATTGCTTCATGCGCAACGACCGACGCGGCTGAAAAAAACCTACATAATGTATTTAAAAAAATATTGTTTGGTATATAATATACGTCTCCAATCCAAACACGAATCGATAATGTTGGCCAGAGGCATTGATAATTTTAATGTTGTAAAAAAACCGGTTGTGTTTCACGTGGTGAGAATAAACGCAATATGTGACGGAAATTTTAGGTCGTTTTTACGATCAACTGTTCTGTATGCTGCTTGTATTCTGGTTTTTATTTCGTGCGCAATTAGCAAGAGATCAAGATCGATATCGAGTTTAAATTGAAATGAAAACGTCACTGCTAGGCTGTGAAAAGTGAAACACTAGCGGTAGAGTTCCATAGACTGCAGTTTTCATTTAGGTACCTACCACCAATGTGAACTGCATGTTGATTGTCACTTCGTCGCCTTTTTGTTTCGATAATTTTGTTTCGACAATTAAGGAGCCCAGGCTTTTTGGGATGTAAATGTACTTATAGATATTACTGAAATTATTAATTATAAGTAGTAGATAACAGAGGATGTAGAATACTTTATAATACAGCTATATCTACACCTACCCCAAAGGCACGAGCCTTTGGGGATGATGAACAAATGATTGTTTATAATATTTATGTAATGTAATAGTGCATGAAGACGAAGAACACACATGACAACAACCTGTCAATCCTACCAATTAAAAACAACCTCAATATGAAATTTGTTTTATGGTGTTAACGACCATTCGTCATTGAAGAAATATTTAAAATCAGGTAAATAAGACGATGTAGTAAGTAGCAAGGCAAAGCATATCATGTCAAACATAGGTAGGTAATAAAAACAGGATCTAAAATCTATTTCACCAGACAGCTTTCGCTAATCCAATACCTAAACGGTCTATACTTATTAGGGTATTAGGCAACTCACGTCTACTTCTGACTTTGCCTACTAATTTATAGCCTAGGAAAATAATTATTACCTTCCAATTATTATTAGTGTTAATTAAGGCCATAATAGTGACAAGATTTAAATTTATTTATATTAAATTTATATTCTAAGTAGACTAATGACTAATGAAACGGGCATAATGAGACCATGCTATATTGATAAACGCTTAAACACTAAGGAGAATTCATCCTTATTGGTTTGAATAAGGGTTGTTTGAGCCCCTTAATTCCCCTGCCTTGGTCCTCTACCAGTCCATAGACCTCGCACGTAGGTATGTAGCTGTAACAGTCAAATTGAAGATACCTTTCAATTCACCTCACCTTCTATCCTTGGATGTCGTTGTTTGGATTATCTACTTCCCAATAATAAAGCTCATAGGCGTCGTGAAGTTCCTACCGCCGATAGTACATAAGATTTTTTCCGCCAGTGCAGTCAGTCAATCGAACAATGGCGGTCAAACCATTCCAAAAATGCATCCACTTCATTTGCCACAGAAAGACACACGTGGTTTCCCAGCACCAGTGTATGCCACGTAGCTGCATTGTGGAGGCAGCCACGTCGTATGTCTTGTTTTCATGCCACGTACGACCGGTTTTGCCGGTTTATGCAATTATTGCAATTATTGCAATTATATATCCTGGAATGGCAAGGACTAGGCATCAATATCAACGGCGAATACATCACTCACCTTCGGTTTGCCGACGATATTATAGTCATGGCAGAGTCGCTGGAAGATCTCAGCACAATGCTCGAAGACCTCAATCGAGTGTCCCAAAGAGTGGGCCTTAAAATGAACATGGATAAGACCAAGGTCATGTTCAATAACCTTGTATCGCCCACTCCAGTGTCCGTTGGGAACTCGATGCTCGAAGTTGTCGACGACTACGTCTATTTAGGACAAACCATACAACTAGGCAGGTCGAACTTCGAGAAAGAGGTCATTCGCCGAATCCAACTCGGCTGGGCAGCGTTCGGGAAATTAAGGAGTGTTTTCTCGTCAAACATCCCGCAGTCCTTAAAGACGAAAGTCTTTAACCAGTGCGTTTTACCGGTGATGACCTACGGTGCCGAGACGTGGTCTCTCACTATGGGTCTCGTACGAAAGCTCCAAGTCACTCAGCGGTCAATGGAAAGGGCTATGCTCGGCGTTTCCCTACTGGATCGAATCAGAAATGAGGAGATCCGTAGGCGAACGAAAGTCGCTGACATAGCCAAGCAGATTTCCAAGCTGAAGTGGCAATGGGCAGGGCACATAGCTCGGAGAACCGATAGCCGCTGGGGCAGAAAGGTTCTCGAGTGGAGACCATGTATCGGCAAACGCAGCGTAGGACGTCCACCTGCAAGAAGGACCGACGACCTGATCAAGGCTGCAGGTACCCGCTGGCTGATATGATGATGATGATATTGTGATATGTAGGTAAATGTTATTTAAATACACATATAAATTTTAACTATTTTCTGTTTGTCATGTCATAAATTTTCTGGAACCTGTCACTTGTCACTTGTCATAGTGACACATGACAGCATGTTTTGTTTTTATTGTATCATCAAACATGTTTGATACCACGCCACCAAATATTTGGATTAATTATTGTATGTATATATGTGTCGCGCCAGGTCCCTAATGGGGTAGGCAGAGAGTGTGTAATTTTATCATGTATTTAATTTATTTGTTCTAATAATTTATTTATTTATCTATATTTATGTAATATTACGTAATTTTGTATATAAATATAACATTAGTATGCATGGAAGTTTTATGTAGTTGGGCGGCTTGTAGTTCGCAAAGCCACTTACGGTGGTCCTATCAGAACACCAGCGCTATACTGCCAACTACAGCAATCAGCTGAGATGGGTACCATTTTTTTGGTCTCACACATACATCATGCCGGTAGTTGTGTTAAGTTGTTTCTGTTTTTATTATTGTTTTTTTTATTATTATTATTATAATTTGTTTATTTAGTGTGTGTGTGTGTGTGACAAAAAATAAACTATTTCTATTTCAATAGGACGGTACTACGCAATAACGCGGAATACGTAGCAGCGTCCTGCGATTTAGCTATCCGCTTGGCAAACGTGACGATTATGGTATAGGTATATTCCTCCATAGTTGAATTAGTGGAAGGTTCTTATCCAGCAGTGGACGTCTTCAGGCGGAAAGATGATTAAAGCAAAATAAAAGAAATCTTGTCAAATCTGAGATTTTATTGCTGGATCCAAAACTAAGTATACTTGGTTGCTTAGCCGGAGAATTGTAAAACTTTTCACTTCATCTACTTGTAAATAAATATTTGCAGCGACAACTGCATTGAACATGATAATATTCTAAACTAGTTGTCCCGGCATACTTCGTATTGCCTCAGAATGAAATATTGTGTCAAAGGTTTGATAGATACAGACTAATTGTATGGGAAAATGAAATAGTGATTTTTACTAATTTCCTTCAATTTCTACATATTTTATTACCTTTTAAACCTTCCCTGGGCTTCCAGAAATCATTCAAAACCAAAATTAGCCAAATCGGTCCACCCGTTCTCGAGTTTTAGCGAGACTAACGAACAGCAATTGATTTTCATATATACTTAAAGATTATTATAAACTTTTGTAAAGTTTCAGTCCATTAGTGCTTCTAACAGAGAATGAAAGATGAAAGATAGATCTATGCATAATATAGACACTCCCTAAGAGCCGGCAGAAGAGAAGAAATAAATATTCACGTTGTGCATTTTTAACCACTAATGCCACCAACACCACCACCACCATCGTCACCATCACCACCATCACCACCACCACTGTCATAACTACCACCTCCACCATCGCCACCACTATAATCACCACGAACGCTATCAACGCCATCACCATCACCAAACACCTTTGCACCAATGTCATCAACGACACAAACGCCACCAAAATCACCACCACCAACACAACCAATGCCACCAACGCCTCCAAAACTACCAACAACACCACCAACATCACCAACACTACCAATGCCTCCATCGCCACTAAAATCCACCGCCAGCACCACATACGCCATCAACACCACCACCAGAGTCACCAACAACATCTATGCCACCAACGACACCAACGCCACCACCACCACCACCACCACCACGACCACTACCAACACCACCAATGCCACCAACTCCACTAACGCCACCACCACCATCACCATCATCATAATAACATGACGTCCATCCGTCCGCTAGACAAAGCCTTTCCCGAAGATGCTCCTAAAAGTGTTGTGCGTCATAAGGAAAGAATACGCCATAATTGCCACGCTTGGCATGCTGAATAGTGATCATAGCGGCGAATGTTTAATGCCGGGACGCTGCTATGCGGTTTGCTTAATGTTACTAACAGAGAAAAAACCGGCCAAGTGCGAGTCGAACTCGTGCACGAAGGGTTCTGTACAAAAAATTCCATAAAAATTACGTTTGTTGGAAGGTAACACTCCTATACAACATAAGACCTAAAAAATCTGTAAAAAATTTAAGCGTCTACGCTACCGTTATATATTAGAATGAAAAAAAATATATGTTTATTGTATGCCCCCTTGGACCCCTCTAAATTTTCATTTTCTTATTTTTAGTATTTGATTTTGTCGTTATAGCGGTAACAGAAATACATAGTTTGTGGAAATTTTAACTTTCTAGCTATCTCTGTTTATGAGATACAGCTTGGTGACAGACAGACGGATGGACGGACAGACAGGCCGACAGCGGAGGATTAGTAATTTTTCCGGGATAAAAAGTACCTAGTGTTGTGCGCCAAACGTTAAAGTATAATTATACCAAGTTTCATAGTAATCGGACCGGTAGATTTTGTGTGATGCTTGGACAAACAGACAGACAGAATTTTTTCTAATCACATATTTGTGTTCGGTATCGATCTAGTAACATCCCCTGGTATTTATTTTTTCATTATTTTCAATGTACAGAATTTACACTTCTACAGTTTTATTTTAAGTATAGATGAGTAGTAATTTGGTGTTATGTCTAGTCACGTAACTAGACTTTCATTTTCTTTCTTTACCGTACTAACAATATAGATATACGAGTGCAAATAATAGAACGGCGAATATTCAATATTGGGTTTACATGAAAGCATTTTCGTTTCCATAACGTTAAATTAATATGAGTATATTGCATTTGTCTGTTGTTTTTGTTCCTTTGAAGGTTCTTTGTATCTCTAATGCACACTTACCTACCAAAAGGTTATTTTTTTGGTTTACCTGATTAGGACTAAAATTCAAAGCATATCATGTCAAACATAGGTAGGTAATAAAAACAGGATCTAAAATCTATTTCACCAGACAGCTTTCGCTAATCCAATACCTAAACGGTCTATACTTATTAGGGTATTAGGCAACTCACGTCTACTTCTGACTTTGCCTACTAATTTATAGCCTAGGAAAATAATTATTACCTTCCAATTATTATTAGTGTTAATTAAGGCCATAATAGTGACAAGATTTAAATTTATTTATATTAAATTTATATTCTAAGTAGACTAATGACTAATGAAACGGGCATAATGAGACCATGCTATATTGATAAACGCTTAAACACTAAGGAGAATTCATCCTTATTGGTTTGAATAAGGGTTGTTTGAGCCCCTTAATTCCCCTGCCTTGGTCCTCTACCAGTCCATAGACCTCGCACGTAGGTATGTAGCTGTAACAGTCAAATTGAAGATACCTTTCAATTCACCTCACCTTCTATCCTTGGATGTCGTTGTTTGGATTATCTACTTCCCAATAATAAAGCTCATAGGCGTCGTGAAGTTCCTACCGCCGATAGTACATAAGATTTTTTCCGCCAGTGCAGTCAGTCAATCGAACAATGGCGGTCAAACCATTCCAAAAATGCATCCACTTCATTTGCCACAGAAAGACACACGTGGTTTCCCAGCACCAGTGTATGCCACGTAGCTGCATTGTGGAGGCAGCCACGTCGTATGTCTTGTTTTCATGCCACGTACGACCGGTTTTGCCGGTTTATGCAATTATTGCAATTATTGCAATTATATATCCTGGAATGGCAAGGACTAGGCATCAATATCAACGGCGAATACATCACTCACCTTCGGTTTGCCGACGATATTATAGTCATGGCAGAGTCGCTGGAAGATCTCAGCACAATGCTCGAAGACCTCAATCGAGTGTCCCAAAGAGTGGGCCTTAAAATGAACATGGATAAGACCAAGGTCATGTTCAATAACCTTGTATCGCCCACTCCAGTGTCCGTTGGGAACTCGATGCTCGAAGTTGTCGACGACTACGTCTATTTAGGACAAACCATACAACTAGGCAGGTCGAACTTCGAGAAAGAGGTCATTCGCCGAATCCAACTCGGCTGGGCAGCGTTCGGGAAATTAAGGAGTGTTTTCTCGTCAAACATCCCGCAGTCCTTAAAGACGAAAGTCTTTAACCAGTGCGTTTTACCGGTGATGACCTACGGTGCCGAGACGTGGTCTCTCACTATGGGTCTCGTACGAAAGCTCCAAGTCACTCAGCGGTCAATGGAAAGGGCTATGCTCGGCGTTTCCCTACTGGATCGAATCAGAAATGAGGAGATCCGTAGGCGAACGAAAGTCGCTGACATAGCCAAGCAGATTTCCAAGCTGAAGTGGCAATGGGCAGGGCACATAGCTCGGAGAACCGATAGCCGCTGGGGCAGAAAGGTTCTCGAGTGGAGACCATGTATCGGCAAACGCAGCGTAGGACGTCCACCTGCAAGAAGGACCGACGACCTGATCAAGGCTGCAGGTACCCGCTGGCTGATATGATGATGATGATATTGTGATATGTAGGTAAATGTTATTTAAATACACATATAAATTTTAACTATTTTCTGTTTGTCATGTCATAAATTTTCTGGAACCTGTCACTTGTCACTTGTCATAGTGACACATGACAGCATGTTTTGTTTTTATTGTATCATCAAACATGTTTGATACCACGCCACCAAATATTTGGATTAATTATTGTATGTATATATGTGTCGCGCCAGGTCCCTAATGGGGTAGGCAGAGAGTGTGTAATTTTATCATGTATTTAATTTATTTGTTCTAATAATTTATTTATTTATCTATATTTATGTAATATTACGTAATTTTGTATATAAATATAACATTAGTATGCATGGAAGTTTTATGTAGTTGGGCGGCTTGTAGTTCGCAAAGCCACTTACGGTGGTCCTATCAGAACACCAGCGCTATACTGCCAACTACAGCAATCAGCTGAGATGGGTACCATTTTTTTGGTCTCACACATACATCATGCCGGTAGTTGTGTTAAGTTGTTTCTGTTTTTATTATTGTTTTTTTTATTATTATTATTATAATTTGTTTATTTAGTGTGTGTGTGTGTGTGACAAAAAATAAACTATTTCTATTTCAATAGGACGGTACTACGCAATAACGCGGAATACGTAGCAGCGTCCTGCGATTTAGCTATCCGCTTGGCAAACGTGACGATTATGGTATAGGTATATTCCTCCATAGTTGAATTAGTGGAAGGTTCTTATCCAGCAGTGGACGTCTTCAGGCGGAAAGATGATTAAAGCAAAATAAAAGAAATCTTGTCAAATCTGAGATTTTATTGCTGGATCCAAAACTAAGTATACTTGGTTGCTTAGCCGGAGAATTGTAAAACTTTTCACTTCATCTACTTGTAAATAAATATTTGCAGCGACAACTGCATTGAACATGATAATATTCTAAACTAGTTGTCCCGGCATACTTCGTATTGCCTCAGAATGAAATATTGTGTCAAAGGTTTGATAGATACAGACTAATTGTATGGGAAAATGAAATAGTGATTTTTACTAATTTCCTTCAATTTCTACATATTTTATTACCTTTTAAACCTTCCCTGGGCTTCCAGAAATCATTCAAAACCAAAATTAGCCAAATCGGTCCACCCGTTCTCGAGTTTTAGCGAGACTAACGAACAGCAATTGATTTTCATATATACTTAAAGATTATTATAAACTTTTGTAAAGTTTCAGTCCATTAGTGCTTCTAACAGAGAATGAAAGATGAAAGATAGATCTATGCATAATATAGACACTCCCTAAGAGCCGGCAGAAGAGAAGAAATAAATATTCACGTTGTGCATTTTTAACCACTAATGCCACCAACACCACCACCACCATCGTCACCATCACCACCATCACCACCACCACTGTCATAACTACCACCTCCACCATCGCCACCACTATAATCACCACGAACGCTATCAACGCCATCACCATCACCAAACACCTTTGCACCAATGTCATCAACGACACAAACGCCACCAAAATCACCACCACCAACACAACCAATGCCACCAACGCCTCCAAAACTACCAACAACACCACCAACATCACCAACACTACCAATGCCTCCATCGCCACTAAAATCCACCGCCAGCACCACATACGCCATCAACACCACCACCAGAGTCACCAACAACATCTATGCCACCAACGACACCAACGCCACCACCACCACCACCACCACCACGACCACTACCAACACCACCAATGCCACCAACTCCACTAACGCCACCACCACCATCACCATCATCATAATAACATGACGTCCATCCGTCCGCTAGACAAAGCCTTTCCCGAAGATGCTCCTAAAAGTGTTGTGCGTCATAAGGAAAGAATACGCCATAATTGCCACGCTTGGCATGCTGAATAGTGATCATAGCGGCGAATGTTTAATGCCGGGACGCTGCTATGCGGTTTGCTTAATGTTACTAACAGAGAAAAAACCGGCCAAGTGCGAGTCGAACTCGTGCACGAAGGGTTCTGTACAAAAAATTCCATAAAAATTACGTTTGTTGGAAGGTAACACTCCTATACAACATAAGACCTAAAAAATCTGTAAAAAATTTAAGCGTCTACGCTACCGTTATATATTAGAATGAAAAAAAATATATGTTTATTGTATGCCCCCTTGGACCCCTCTAAATTTTCATTTTCTTATTTTTAGTATTTGATTTTGTCGTTATAGCGGTAACAGAAATACATAGTTTGTGGAAATTTTAACTTTCTAGCTATCTCTGTTTATGAGATACAGCTTGGTGACAGACAGACGGATGGACGGACAGACAGGCCGACAGCGGAGGATTAGTAATTTTTCCGGGATAAAAAGTACCTAGTGTTGTGCGCCAAACGTTAAAGTATAATTATACCAAGTTTCATAGTAATCGGACCGGTAGATTTTGTGTGATGCTTGGACAAACAGACAGACAGAATTTTTTCTAATCACATATTTGTGTTCGGTATCGATCTAGTAACATCCCCTGGTATTTATTTTTTCATTATTTTCAATGTACAGAATTTACACTTCTACAGTTTTATTTTAAGTATAGATGAGTAGTAATTTGGTGTTATGTCTAGTCACGTAACTAGACTTTCATTTTCTTTCTTTACCGTACTAACAATATAGATATACGAGTGCAAATAATAGAACGGCGAATATTCAATATTGGGTTTACATGAAAGCATTTTCGTTTCCATAACGTTAAATTAATATGAGTATATTGCATTTGTCTGTTGTTTTTGTTCCTTTGAAGGTTCTTTGTATCTCTAATGCACACTTACCTACCAAAAGGTTATTTTTTTGGTTTACCTGATTAGGACTAAAATTCGAGCTAGAAGTTCTGAGAGTTACATGCTAAAAGGATGAAAACAATGATTTTTCTTTAATAATACTGTAGTTTTAGCGTATAAAGGAAAGTAACACTAATGCATAATCAAATAGCATCAGTAATGCAACATAACATACATAGATACAACCTAAGCTTATAAAAGCGTGTTAAAAACATCGTCAAGCTCGTGATCTTCTGAAATAGAATAGTACTGTACTAGGTCACAAGTATACAAAGTATATAAGTATGAAATGTTGAAAATGTTATCATATAATGACATACCTAGAAATAGTTAGTAGGTACCTAGTACAAAAATGTGACATGCCTATTGATTGTATCCGTGACTATATCGGTCGTCGTTCTCTTGAACTTTATGATACAATCATACCAATCGGTTGATACAATCAGTAGATGAATGAAAATAATAAATTATGTGCCTACATTTTTTATAGATAGATAATTTTATCGTGTACTATCCATTCAACCCGTATGTCCTTAAGGTTTTATTAAGAGGTCGTCATGTCATAAATGATTTTGAATGATTCCTAGACCTAAACTCAGATAGCTTAGACGGAGTAGAGCTAGACCTAAGAAAGCTGGGCGTAAGGAATTGGAGAGAAAGGACCAAGAATAGATCGGACTGGAAGTGTTCTTAACCAGGCCAATGTCCACCCTGGGAATCAGCATCATCAGTCGCATGAAATTTGGGAGATGGTCTTAACTGACGACAGAAGTTTTTGATAGCTTTTTGTATTAATTTCACCTCGTTGTTTGATTTTGGGGCCCATGTCATCACTTTATCTTCTCCTAGGACCGCGTCTTTTCCATACCTACTTTGGTCACAAATCGAGTTTTCACTAATTAGGTATGTTATGTGTACCTACAACCAGTACAACACCATAATTACGAGTCTAAGAGAGTATCGTCCAGCGAGTCGTCAAATTAACTATTCGAGGCACTTACACGTTTTCTCTTTACACATACATACATACATTTGATTGAATCTTCACTTGATACATTCACATCGCGGCCTCCCCTTCTTTAACTAATTCAATTTTATTTGCCGGTTACCCAGTTTCAAGTTGAATTAACTCGTGAGAATTTGACTTTTAATAGAGATAAAGTATTTTATGTCTTTTTCTTGTATCTAGGTGCAAAAAGATAGCTATGTTGATGACGGTTCTAGATTAATGATACCTTAATGACGTGATTGGGAACTATGCTTCAGTTCTTTTTATTCGTCTAATTCTCACGAGTAGACAATTAAGAACCATTGTTATTAGGTATACCTACTTTTGTATAGTTTATATTTTCACACGATCTTGTTTTATAGACTGTTCAAGTCATGTTTTGTATTATATTTTATAACTTCAGTGTTAACATACGTATACCTATATTATAACAATTAATAGTACCTACTTTATTTAATTTTGAGTCCAGCCGACGTTCAGATAGACTTACATATTTTGGTGATCGCATAAACTTTACCTTGTTAACATTCTGATAATTTTTAAACGTTGTCTCAACTTCTTTATCTACGTCAGACATGCAAGTCTTTTTGAATAAATAGGTAGGTTCGAGTAATTCATGTTCACACCCATACAGATTATACCAAAGCTGAACTATTGTATAAATAATAATAATGTATCTACCTAATAATGAAAATCTAAAAATAGTTATGTAAATTAGGTGATTTATTGATCGTGTGTTATCGGTTAGTTGTAAGTGAACTCAAGTCAGTGCGCCTGGAGCGAATGTTTCTATGTATTCATAGTATTTAGAATAGTTAGCTACTGTTGTGTCGTTACGATTTGCATGGAATGGAAATAACGCGGTCTAGTGACAAACATAAATGAACAACAGTAGTGTGCGTTTGCCCAGCAAAAAGTAATTTTAAAGTATCGCCCTATGAAGAATTGAATGATGCAGATAATTAGTGCCTTATATCGTGTAAACGTGCTGGAAATTTTAAATTAGTGCCTCCAACAGCTTCAGAGTAATTTAGAAAACCGGTCAAGTGCGAGCTACGCGCAGTGTAGGGTTCCGTAGTTTTTTAAGTTTGATTAATGTAATGAAAAAAATAGTTTCGTTGGAGTTGTTCAAAAATTTCGAGTAGGTATTGTACTCAAACTTGTAAAGCCAACGTAAATGTAATAGTTTTCCTTTTAATTTCGTTATATGTAGTGTTAGTGCCTAAAATATAGTAGGCATCATTTAAGGTGAAACAGGTGGTGTTTGTGCCAAATCACGTGGTGTTTGTCCAAAAGCAGGTGGTGTTTATGCCAATACAGGTGCCTAATTGGAATTAGGTTGTTTACATTTTGAATCACACCTGCTAGCTACTTATATGAGAGCGATGAGCGACAGACAAAAAAATATATTTTATAATTTATTTGTACGATATGTGTTACAAAGATTCTATATCTAAGTTCTTAATATCAAATAATTAGAGCGACTATACTGCACGATGCTAGTAACAGAAGTGTCTTTTAAATCTTAAAGCTAATTTAAAAGAAATATGATATCTATAAACTATATTATGGCGATCCATCCTTTCTCGCAACTCTAATGTGCAAGCATGCACTTTATGTTTGCACTGTTACCATTCTAGGATGCAACGCTGGGGGTCTGGTTAACATAACTCCTCCCGCGCAAGTATCGAAATTATCGGTAGGGTTGCTACCCTGAGAATTTCGATTAAAGCGAAATACATTTTTCTTAAAGCACCATTTGTAAAAAGTAAAAGTTAAAATACTTATAATTAAAATAATGTACAGTATTATTGTTCCTACACTGACACTTTCTGCATTAATCACTTTCTTCAGCTGCAAATCGTTTTTCGCCAAAGCATAAGATAATGCGTGGAGTTTCGCGATGTCGACGTCATCGAAGTAGGATGCTGGAACATTCGCGATAGTCCTTGAATGTGGTACTTCGGGTAGGTCAATTACGGGCACGGCATGGTATGAAGTCCCATTTTCATACGTAACTCGTTTTCTCAAGGAAAATTGTTTCACGGTTACTTCACAATTATCATCCAAGTGCAGCAAGTAGGTTCCTTGCACGTTGTAGCGTGTAAGTTCATTGTTACAGTTCTTCACCATCACTGTTCTATCTTTAGTGAATAGAATCCATCGATTAGCTCCAACAGGTTCCAACTTAATGTCCTTTATGTTCACTGGCAGTGGCTTACACGAGGTCACGTTGTCGGCGAACGTCACTAATGTAGAGACACATTCGTCCACTAATAGAGACTGCAGATTGTTTTCACGGCACAGGTACAGGGAGTCTTCTAGTTCCTGACAGGGCTGTGCGAGCGACATGGTTTTCGACCCATTTACCAAAAGGATAGGGTATTTGGGTAAGATTATAAAGGTTTGGTTTAAAGGATTCAATATAGGAAGTGGGAATATTTATAATACGTGTAACTGAGATTTTCAATTATCGGAATATCCAAAATAAATACCATCTGATTGCGCTTAGCATATGCTTTTAAATTTATACATTTTTCAATATTATAAATATTATCTGGCGATATTACATAAGGCAATTTAACAAATTTCTCTAAGGGTTTTAACAGATTAAATAATTCAGTAGTATCAATAATAGATTGATGTAATGTATTAAGTCTACCAAGGGCTATAGCAGTTTCGATTTCATCTAAAGTTATAAATATAGTTTGAAAGTTATGCAGGAAAAGGTTAAATAATGTAATTAAATACTGAATGCTTGTCGTTTTATTAACAAGAACTTCCATGTCATTGAGTTTTTGAGAAATCTGTATAAAATTGCTATGTGTAGCGTTAGCAAAATGCTCTACAGTCCCCACTACTTCATGAATCAACGTCATCTTTTTATCCAATGCATTTTGGTTTGCTAAAAGTTCATTAATAAGATGATCGTACTTAATTGCGTCATCATTGTCAAGGTTTCCAGTTATGAATTTAATCACTGAGCCTAGAGGGTTGATTAATCCTCTTTTGCTACGCCGCATTGGAACTATTTGACTATACTTTTCTATTGTTCTATTCCTAATGAAATTAACCTGTCTTATCACATTAAAGAGTTCGGTATCATTAAAATCTACGCAGTGTTTAACATTTGTAAGTAATTCGTTGAGTTTCAAAATGTTAATTTCTAGATCAGAATGAATGAGTTCTAAATCTATGACTTTTATTATTGTCCATTTGTCATACTGAATTAGAGCACGACCTGTTTTTACTGGTAACAATCCTGGGTTCTTGTCAATCTTCTCTAGTAGAAGGGCCTGGCTGAGGGTCGAATGTACTAGAAGCAGGATTGCGCACCTGTGGAGGACGTTTAATATCTTTAATATGAACTCTACTATTTCTTCCGCGAATTGTAACTGGGACTACGTTTCTATTAATATTATCTGTCACTAATGCTTTGGTATATCTGGGTTTATCTTTACTCCTTCTATTATTAACGCCCCTAATAAAAATTTCCTTTCCTTGTGTCATGTTAAATGCGTTCTCTCCACCGCGTTTCTTTACTACTTGTTCTTTTGCATGAGTCATTTTGTCCGTTAAATGTCTGTATAGATGTCTAGTACGTTTGCAATGTTCTTTAACCAAATTTTGTGTATATTGCTTATCAAAATGTACATTAAACGTATCGTTAGACTCTGTATGACCAAATACAACCTCGAAGGGTGTAAGACCAGTAGATGAATGAATGGTTTGATTGTAAGCCATCACCGCATAGGTCATAACTGAACTGGCATCTGTTATCTTTTGTTCATATTTTGCTAAACGATATATTTCTAGTATAGTTGAATGAAATCTTTCTATTAACCCTGTAGAATTGGGGTTATGTGGTGTACTAAGGTGCAATGATATTTTATAAAAGCTTAACATTTCGGACATAAGGCTATTATTGAATTCTGAACCTGGGTCAGAACTAATTCTATTTGGTGTTCCGTAAAATGAGAAATACTTTATCAATGCCCGAACTACTTCTGGTGTGCTACGATTTGAAATTTCGATCGCTTGGCCTAATTTGCTAAAAGCATCAATTAAAGTTAGGAAATATTTACCTTCTATTGAAAATAAATCTATAAATAACTCTTGGAAGGGTTTTGTTTGTGTCTGTGTTAATTGTAACACAGGGTTTAAGGGTTTTCTATCGTATTTCATAGCTTTACAGGCATCACATGAATTAATTATACTAGCAACTGTTTGTTCCATATTCGGCCAATAATATGTTCGTTTCAAGTGTACTAAGGTTTCTCTAATACCACGATGACACGTTTTACCATGGTGATATTTTAAAACAATATCACGCTGTTCGTTTTCGTCACTAACGGATATTACTCGTTCGGTGCATTCAATAAGCCTTACTGTATTTTGCCTAAATAAACTGATAACAGCTTCGCTAAATTCCTTCCTATGTGTTTTATCCTCAAAGTATATGAAATATTTAATTTTTGGCCTGATATACTCTTTCAAAAATTGTTTAATAAGGTCTAACCTGTTTAATGGCACGTGTACCTCTAAAATCTTTTGCCTATTCTCGGATAAATCTTTAACTGTAATATGATCTCTATTCCATGTATATACTAATATTTGTTGAGGTTTAGTATCGATAGCCTCATGCAGGATGGGGATACCATTGGTATCTATATCATCCGCTGAGTGCGCGGTCTCTGTACTGCTACCACTTTGGTCTGGTCTTTCTGAAGCAGTGATTGTCGATTCGGAAAGCGACGGAATAGAATAAGGTGAACGTCGTCCTGGCAATGATTTGACACTCACGGTTTTTTCGGAATCAGATGAAATATTAATTGGACTCTGAGGGGTCCCTGTGTGATTTAACCTCGAAATCTCTTCAGTAATACTTTCTAAATACCTTTGAAGGTCCCTTTCCTTTTCGTCTATGTTAACGATCATTGATTCGTTTTCTGATTGGCCTATTGCATTTACTTTAATTCTCGAAAGTGCATCTGCGTTGCTATTTTGCTTACCATTTTTGTACACTATATCATAGTCGAATTCTTCTAATCTTAATTTCCATCGGGTTAATTTGCTACTTGGGTCTTTAATTGAACCTAACCATGCTAAGGGTCTATGATCAGTGTAGATCGTGAACTTTCTACCATACAAATATGGTCGAAAATGTTTCACGGCCCACACTATGGCTAATAACTCTTTCTCTATTGTGCTATACCGCGTTTCAGCTTCATTAAGCGTCCTGCTGGCGTACGCGATTGGTTTATCCGAACCTATTTGTCCTTGCGACAATACGGCTCCTATAGCGTAATTTGACGCATCTGTGGTGAGCACAAAGGGTTTAGCAAAATCTGGGAATTGTAGCAACGGCGCATTGGTTAACAGCTCTTTACAAGTTTCAAATGAATTAATGAAAGACTGATCTATTTTTACTTTGTTTTTCTTTTTCAGACAATTGGTCATAGGTTGCGTTATTTTGGAAAAATCCTTGATAAATTTTCGATAATAACCTACGAGACCTAAAAAGCTTTTGATCTCGGTAGGTGTCTGTGGTAACGGAAACTTGAGTACAGCTTCAATTTTGTCACTATTTGGTTTAAGACCGTCTTTAGTGATTACATGCCCTAAGTAAAGGACTTCTTTTCGCAGGAATTCACATTTGTCTAATGCAATTTTAAGATTTGTTTCCCTAAGCCTTTCGAATATTTTTCTGAGCTTTTCGATGTGTTCCTGCAAGCTGGAAGAATACACAATGATATCATCGAGATAGACTAGACAGTGGATACCCTGCAACCCTCTCAGGATGCTGTCCATAGCTCGCTGAAAAGTAGCCGGTGCCGTTTTCAGACCGAACGGCATCCGCGAAAATTCGTAATGTCCGGATTTGGTAGTGAATGCGGTCTTGTGCCTATCCTCTTCATTTACCTCAAATTGATGATAGCCGCTACTGAGATCTAGCGTAGTGAAATATGTGGACTTGCCCAATTTGTCGAATAAGTCGGTAATGTTAGGTATGGGGTATTTATCGTCAATCGTGATTTCGTTAAGGCGTCTATAGTCTATAACAAGCCTATATTTCTTTTCGCTATCAGTTGACTTTTTCGGTACTAAATGTACGGGAGCTGACCAGGGAGAATGGGATTCAGCAATAATATTATTCCTATATAATTTATCGACTTGCTTTTGTATCTCCTCGTCGATGACAGGGGGATGTCTATACGGCTTTACGTAGATTGGGTCTTCGTGTTTAGTCCGTATGTTATGTTTCACATGTCCTGTATATGTTAAGGGAATATCGTCGCTATGAAAAATGTCTCGAAACTTGTAACAAAGATCGGATATATATTTTTGCTCTTCATTATTGAGGTGATCTAAACGTAACTTGTTTAAGTTTTCTATTAATAAACTATCTATATCTATATCGCTAGTGTCGCTTAAGTTGTTCGCTTCACAGACTTCACATTCGAGTTTTGTAACGGAAAGTTGTTTATTAAACGTCAACGTCACTTTTGCCTCAGATATATTTTGAATAACTGTAAAAGCGAATGAGTCAATACACTTTACAAGGGCGGATGGCATTCGTACGCCATTCCCAAAATCTTGAAAATTTACTATTGCTTCACCGTTAGGCAGATCCGTGGGAATTCTGACACGGGTCTCCGTACGAGGATCCAAATGGATTTCGTAAGGTGGACTGTACATAATCGGTATTATTGCATTACGTGTTCGCAAGATTTGTTTTTTCATATCTATTGTAGCGTCTAGTTGTTTTAATAAATCGGCGCCTATCAATCCATCATAGCGTTTGTCTACATCGTATATATAGAATGTATGTTGCCCTGTACATTTGAATGATTTTAATAGCGGTATTAATATAGCTTTATCGTGCCTACTACGTGCATGTGTGCTTACTACCTCGAAAGGTTCATTGTAAATATAATCAGTAAAATATTGTTCGGCTTTAGTTGGACTAATGAACGATCTGGTGCTACCTGTATCAATCATTAACCTGGCATCAATTTCCGGGATATAAATGTGTGGTAATTTTAGGAGACTGTCGCAATTTAATGATATCACTTTTGGTCTGTACTCTGTGAGGCTATTGAACAAAAATTTTCATCATCGTTTATACTCTCAATTACTTGCTGATGATTGTCACTATCGGCTTGACAATCATAATTTTGATATCCAGGGGATTCATCGCACTGTAAATAATTGTTACTATCGTCATTGTACTCTTCACATGAACTAGAAGCTTCGTTGTTATAAAATACGTCTGAAGAAACCCTTATGTTGTTATTTCTATTGATTTGAGGGGCTGTACGCATTGATACGTCAGTGTCCTTGAACAACGATGGCTTTTGCAATGAATTAGGAATGCCAAATTTAAATTGACCATGTTGGTTTTGGAAAGATTGATGACCAACATTGTTAAATTGAGGTCTGATATTTTGTGCATTTGGAGTGCCGAATTTGAATTGCGGTTGTTGTGGCGTTCCAAATCTAAAATTATTGTTGTTTTGCTGTGGTGCAAATATAAAATTTGTGTTAAATCTATTTGGTACAAAACCCTGGTTTAATTTAGGTGTATATACCGGAACTGTCTGGTTCGGTATGCCGAATTTAAAATTATTACTCTGAGTTATTGGCTGTTGAGGAACGGTTTTAACATGTGAATTATTTGGTTTACCGTGATAAGAACTATATTGAGACATAAAGTCGACCTCCTCCATGACAATACTTAATGCATTTTCTAACGTAGTGATATTATGGCGCCTGACTATTCTTATCAAGTCTGAAGGTAAGTTGTATAGGAAAACGTTTAAGGCTTTGTCGTTATAAATAATCATTTTGGCGGCTTTAACGCCTTCGTCCCTTAGTAGGTTTACTTTAGCAAGCAAGCAACTCCTAACACATTGTATTCTGTTACAGAAATCTGAATAAGTTTCACCTTGTTTGATCTTTAAAGTTTCTAGCTCAATGGCTATACATTGTTCGGATCTAGGATCACCAAAATGCTGAGTGAGCAATAATTTTAATTGTTCCCAATCGTCAATATCATTTCTTTCGCTTAGTAAAATTGCGGCCTTTCCTGTCAATCTACTAGTGATACTCTGGAAGATATATGTATTTTGGGCAGGGGTGCCCCGACCATGGAAATTATTTATCACGTATTCGCATTTTTTAATAAAGAAATTGAGTAATTTTCCTTCACCCTCATATCTAGGGATAATACTTAAAATCTCGTTCGGTATTAATTGGACTTGTTCCATTTTAACACAAAAATATTATAAATCACACAAACTAAAATGTCTAAGTAATACAGAAACACAGTTATAATAAAGAAACACAAAATTCAATCGATATTCAATAGAACACAAATAAAATATTTAACACACAATTCAATATAGTGAATAAACAAAAATGCAATAATCTTAATACTAGGAGAATCAGATAGTAAATATTCCGGCAATTTTCGTCCAACAGTATTAAAAATCTGACTAAAAATGGTTTGTGGAATAGACAGGATCAAGATAGGACAGTAAAGAGGTCTACTTACCAACCACTCGAAGCCATGTTCTCCAATCACACCACAATCACAATTTAACCTGCGCTGCGCCCTTTAAGTAATTTATTTGGTTCGATTTCGGATTTTCGACGAATATAAGCTTTTGTACCAATTTTTTTTTGAGTACAGATACAGCTATCGTAACTTTAAAAATCCGCTCCGGCTGCGCCACTTATATGAGAGCGATGAGCGACAGACAAAAAAATATATTTTATAATTTATTTGTACGATATGTGTTACAAAGATTCTATATCTAAGTTCTTAATATCAAATAATTAGAGCGACTATACTGCACGATGCTAGTAACAGAAGTGTCTTTTAAATCTTAAAGCTAATTTAAAAGAAATATGATATCTATAAACTATATTATGGCGATCCATCCTTTCTCGCAACTCTAATGTGCAAGCATGCACTTTATGTTTGCACTGTTACCATTCTAGGATGCAACGCTGGGGGTCTGGTTAACATAACTAGCTATTGTAAAGATAACGACTCGAATGTTGTTTACGAAGTCGAGTAATTGGGGGTAGAAATGAGTTTGTCAATGGTATAAATTGGCTTGTCAATGGTAAGAGGGGATCAGTTGAATTGTGGTCGTCACGGTGAAATGAAGTGCCGCTAGTGCTAGTTGTTTTAACAGTAGCTACTATTGCCATAACGTTTGAATTTCTAACAAACCGTTTAGTCGGTAGAGGGGAGGTTAAGAGTCAAGGGTCCCCCTTGACTCTTAACGAAAATTGGCACTTTAAAGTATTGGATAGATCAAAATCAAACTCCTTGGTAGTCTTCACAAATTTTAATCACTCCACTTCACCTCAAATTGTACCCTACTTCACTCTATGGATGCCAGAAACAGACTGACTTGTCAACGAACCGGCTACTTCTCACCACTCGTTTTCCAACCGGAACAAACAAGAATGACCGTTGACATTATACCGGAAGTAGCGCGTTCGTTAACACTTATTCTTCAAATTAATAACTTCTTTAGATAAAGTAAAATCGGTAATTACGAATGAAATAATATTTGTGTTATATTAATATATGTTCCGGAGTGCTTACAAAAGCTTAATAAGTCACGAACAGTTAACTAAATCAAAAATTGGTATTAATACACCCCTAACATTTTTGAAAGACCTGTCCAACGATATAACACAGGATAAAGAAAACGAAAAATAAAAAAATATCCGCGCGTTACATGTAGGAGAGGTACCCTAAATATTTTTTTTTCATGTTTTTATTCTACTACTTGGTCGGCGTGATTAAGGTGTATGCTAGTGCCAAATTTCAAGTCTCTAGTACCAATCGTTTTTGCGCTAAGCCGTGGACAGACAGACAGACAGAAAGATGGACATGGCGAAACTATAACTTCTGAAATCTTAAGAGGGACAAAGGATCATGGCAAGATTTGTACAGAAAAAATGAAAAAAAGGTACACTGTAAAACAGCATGGAAATGTTGAACATTTCCTGATACTTAAAATATCTTTTACTCTCCGGAATAAAAAGTTTGAAATTGAACTTTAGTATGGAGTGCTTCTACTGTTGTTAGGAAAGACGATTTTTATTCCGGTGATTTAAAAATATTTTAAATACTAGAAAATGTTCTATAAGTTCCCTAGATAATATTTCTAATCCGTTTTACCTTGTACCTTTTTGTAATTTTTTTTGTACAAATGCTATCTTTTTGACAGTTTAATAACAAACACGCTGCTGTCTTTGTTGCTTTTTCAAACAAGGCGATGGTGAAATAATTCGATTGTCATTTCGTGCTCGAGGGACTGTCATGTGAACAACACACAACACAGGTTTTTCTGTAAATGCTTGGCAGAATAATAGTAGGTAGGTATATAGGTATGTAATTGTAAGTACCTATGGACCTGTAATTTCAGGCACACGGGCATAATACCTACCTCAGGTTTCAGGAGTGGCAACGCATTTATATTGAAATCTCTGGTTTTATAGGCTACAGTATTAAGTATACTTACCGTACAATCAATGTAACAAATTAATAATTATATTTTTTTTACCGCAGCTGTAGATTCCTACTTGCTTGTTGCTTCAATATTTACAATTTACAATGCCGGCAAAATTGTTTTATCAGTAGAACTAGACGAAGATGATTTAATAAAACATTAGCATCATCTGTTGCTATTACATCATCGTGAGCGAAGTCATTGCCGTTATCCCTACAAACTGACCTTGTCGGTTGTTATTAAACCAATTCTTGTTACACGAATAACAGTTTTTTTTAGTTAATTTATAAATATAGATAAACGATATGAAGTCCATAAAACACCCACTTACATGAAAGGTTTAATATTTTATGATACCTACTTAGGTATTATTAATAATCCGGCATAGTTTGTATAACTGGTAGAGAACGCTCTTAGCGTTAATTTCGCCATTTGTAACAATATTGTATGTGTATTGTGACAATAAAGACTTAATAAATAAATAATACGACTGCATTAAGCCTGGGTTGCACCAAGTAATTTGATAGAGTACAGATTTCCTTAAGTTAGAGAAGGATGTGAAATATTACCAATAACTTTAACTTTAACAATTATCTGGTGCAACTCAGGCTAACTATAACAGATTTCTTTAAGTTAGAGAAGGATGTGAAAATGCAGATGCGTTGCCAACCCTGAGCCCTAAGTTGTCTCTGTGATAGTTATTACGGGGCCATACATTAACATTACTTGTGACACAAGATACAACATATTTTACGGCTATTACACAGTTATTAAGCAACGAATTTAGTAAAAGAAACAAATGAAGTCATATTAATCTTTACCTAGTTACTTGTTATTGTACAATGACCTTCATCGACGTGAACTATTGTTATAAAAATCTGCTAATTCCTCGTAGGTAGCAAGAGCGATTTTTAAAAAAATACTTCACTTGCTTTTGTTATTGCTTAAAATTCAATAAAACATATTATTATCAATAGTAAATAACTTAAACACTATAGGTATAGATACCTATTAGAAATAATTTTCAGCTTCTTGTTATCACGTAGATAAATTATGAAATTAATGAAAATTATTTCAAAAATAGACTTTCGCGGTAATTTCTACAATATTATTAGATATATTATAGTCGTAACACACGACCGCATTCGGTCCGGCGGACCGACCTGCCGACCATACCCGCGCGAGCGGACCGCATCTGACCAACCAAATCCCGACCAGATTTGGTTCGGAGTGTACCGAATCCGCTGTCCGCTCCGTACCAAGTCCGGACGTGTTACTACTGTAACGAAACATAGACAATAAATAACCAGAGTGTTAACACAAAGTAGTTAGCAACTGTACCGAAAAACATCCTAATATGTAGAAACCAACTTAATACGACAGAGTATTGAAATAATACCAACTTCTCATGTGCTAGTATTGCTGTAGAACAGTGGTTCTCAAACTTTTTAAATGACGGAACCCTTTTGGGAATCAAAATACTTGATGGAACCCTACAATAAAACAATTAATTGTTTTTTTATGTGTATTTTTTATTAATCAGCATATAAAAAGTACAATGTAACAGTTACTAATTATTATTTACTTCACCACTTGGCAAGGACAAAACTAGTGGGAGGTATGAAACTGTTCTTTATTTTTCATCAATTGGTTGATATCAGGTTTGATGGAAGCAAGTTGGAGTCTTATATCAGCTTCGGCGTCCAGTATATTGCGATATTTTGTTTTCGTGGCTGCGTAGGTAGATAATCCTGTTTCGCAAAATATGTAGTTGGGAACGGGAGAAGAATATCCAGAGCCATTTGGCCAAGCATTGCATATTCATCTTGGATTCTGCACCAAAAATCATTGAGAGGCGTCGTTTTGAACAGCGACTCCATACTTGTGTCTGATGACATTTCTAAAAGAGATTTATAATAATAGTTTGGGGAAAAAGTCTTTTCGCATTATAGTATGTATGAACTTGTAATAAAATCTCTTTGGCTGTAGAATTTGTATCTGGCTGGTTTTGGTATCATTGAAAGTTAAAATTTTAAAGAACATAATTCCAAATTCAAATTAGGCTAATGTGTGATTTTCATTTGTTTTTCGTACTGTCAAGATGAGTGAATCTAATGAAGAAATTCGATACATTTAAAAATTTTACTACAAAAAAGGTAAAAATGCAACGCAAGCAGCGAAAAGAATTTGCGATGTTTATGGACCTAGTGCAGTGTCTGTGAGAGTAGCACAAATTTGGTTTAAGCGTTTTCAATCCGGAAATTTTGATGTCAAAGATGCACCTCGCTCTGGTCGCCCTCTTACGGATAAAATGGATGCCATTTTTGAAAAAGTGGAGCAAGATCGACATATCAGTAGTTACGACGTAGCTGAAAAACTGAGAATTGATCACAAAACAGTTTTGGCGCATTTGAAAAAAGCTGGGTACAAAAAAAAGCTCGATATTTGGGTACCTCACGAGCTCACTGAAAGAAACCTAATGAAACGTGTACTCATTGGTGATTCTTTATTACGACGTAATGAAACCGAATCATTTTTGAAGAAGCTGATAACTGGTGAAGAAAAGTGGATCACGTACGACAAGAACGTGCGAAAAAGGTCGTGGTCAAAGGCCGGCTTCACAGACTGTGGCGAAACCCGGGTTAACTCGCAATAAGATGTTGTGTGTGTGGTGGGATTGGAACCACCAGGCAGGACTATCGATTCTGAACTCTACTGCGAACAACTCATGAGATTAAGCAAGAAGTTGAGAGAAAGCGGCCGGAATTGATCAACAGAAGGGGTGTGGTGTTTCATCATGATAACGCTAGACCTCACACATCTATAGCCACTCAGAAAAAAATAAGAGAGTTTGGCTGGGAGGTGTTAATGCATCCGCCGTATAGTCCTGACCTTGCACCTTCAGATTTCCACCCGTTTCGGTCTCTTCAGAATTCTTAATGCAATATTAGGTTAACATCACACAAGATGGCAAAAGGTTATCGAACAAAATGGTACATACATACTTTATCTTAAAAAATGCGAAGAAACTTTTTCCCCAACCTAATATATATCTCGTTTGACATGTTTTCAGGCTTTTCCAAGTTGGGTAAAAAAGGATTATGAATCACTTTAATTTTTGTATTGTGTTCTTCGGGAAAATACTTTTCAAAAGATGCACGCATCGAACTGAGATATTGGACCAATTCTTCAAACACATCATCTTCAAACATTTTTGAGTCGTTTTCGCTAACAAACTCACTGAGTAACGTAAAGCTTTCTATTTCTTTCTTACCAATTCGAATGATCCAAAAATCTGAAACACTGTTGTCTGTTTATCTTGCAACGATAAATTCAATTCGTTAAGTTTTTGAAAGATATCCGGCATAAAACCGTTGAGCTTGACGTCGTGGCATCATCTTCTGGATCGGCGATTGCTATATTCTCCGCACTGCTTTTGAACATTCAGCGTCATTAGAAGATGTTGTTGCAACACGTTTAACACCTTTAAGCCAACGTTCACGTTAGTCCATTCTTCGTTATTTATAATGTTACACGTCAGGATAGTGGGGAATGCACAATCGCTACTGCGTATAAGAGACTAAATTTAGTACCTACAGTGAAGAAATGTATAAAACTGAGACAACAGAATACAGCAGGCAGTAAAACAATGAACACTAGTTTCTCGCTAGCGAGCTTGTAAGTAGGTAGTAACTTATCGCTCCGAACGCTAATCGTCAACTGACGACGCGCGACGCGCGATCGCCGCTTTTATACTTAGTCCTAGACTCGATCTCAAATATTCTCGAAAATACTCGAGTTGGCACCTTTGATAAACAAAAAGCAAAAATAAAAACAGAAATTTAAAAATTGCGTTGTAAACAATATCGACTTTATCCTTTGAACTTAGAGTCGAGAGTCGCTTGTTGACAACTATAGAGTCTAATTCAGAGGCGGCTTTTATCAAAGATACTGCGCGCTCACAAGTATACTACCCGCTCGTTTTAAGTTTGCCGCTGGCGATAGGTATGACGTTCGAAAAGTAGGGTCAGCAAAACATAATATAAAAATATTTTTTATTTAATTGTAACAATAAAAATTGTGTACGTACATGTTCAATGTGTCATAGTTTTTCCCAAATGGGTGAAACTATGACATTGTAAGTTTTGTTGTCACGTGGGTACGCGCATTCCACAGACCGGCAAACTTAGAGCGAACGGGTTGTACAAGTATAAAATTGTTGATACCAAACTTATGAGATATTGTACACATGTTTCTACAAATAAAAATAAATAAATAAATAACGTTCATAGCGTTTTGTGCGGCCGCGGAGCGACCAGAGAGAGGTGTTTTGATTTTTTTTTTCTAAATTCTTGCGGAACCCCGACAGAGGTATCACGGAACCCTAGGGTTCCGCGGAACACACTTAGAGTATAGCTGCTGTACAACATCGAGATCCATGGAGCCACCTACGTATTTACGCATGATGTAATGTTACATTACCTAATGGAATTAAGGTTAAAATTGTTAATTTAATTAGCAGGAGCTATGACAGCTCCTCGAATTCGGTCTCATTTTATAACAGCATATTCTTGATCCTGTATATATAAAGTATGTACCTACTTACAGTGCACATCAAGAAATATTGCACATCGAGCTTAGGAAAGAGACAATCGCCTAGTTTCGACTTCGTAGAACGTTATGGCTCATACAAAACGACGTCGAAACCACGGAATAGATAAATAAAGATGGAATGGTAATGTGGGCGTGGCAAGCGCACCATAACTATGCCTGAACACACACAGATCGGCCGAACCATTCGTTCGCCGCTCGTAGTGTCATGTAGACAGCTTAGAACAACACATCTCTGGGTAAAAATACCGTTTTGTGTTATTTTAACACGTAAAATGAAAAGTAAGACCTCCAGTAAATCGAGGAGGTATAGTTATAGATATTTAATACCACCGTTACCCTAAAAACCCTTTCATAATTATTAAATTGAACTAAAACGAAAATCTTCACTAGTGTTGTGATATATACAATATCGATATTTTTTATGGTCCATATCGATATTTGTATAGTTACAAATGTAGATTTTTTTAAATATGACAGTGGTGGATGGAACATTAGCATCTGAAACACTAAACTGGGCCGAATCATTTTATGCATCATTTGGAACATTCGGAACATTTGGAACATTGCGTCAAAGATATAAAATACAGATCAACTGCTTAGTTCCGGGTGGTGTACCCGATGGTATGAAAGTGATAATAAGTTAATGTGACAATGTTTCATTATACTTTTATACAATTTTTTAAAATAACACTCAAAACCGATTACTCTTTATACTTCATCGATCAGCAGCACCGCATTATATTAATATTTGTGTAGTTATGTAGTTATATTTTATAATATTGATATCCATATTACATTTTCAAAAAAAGGCTGTCCGCCATCATGTATCTTAAAACGGATGACATTTTTGTAATCAGCACCCCAAGAAACCTCGAAATTGATACCCATATCACATTTTGAAAAAATGTCTGACCGCCATCTTGGATCTGAAAACGGATGCCATTTTCGTAATCAGCACCCCAAGAAACCTCGAAATTGATACCCATATCATATTTTGAAAAAAAAAGTCTGTCTGCCATCTTGGATTTGAAAACGGATGCCATTTTCGTAATCAGCACACCAAGAAATCCCGCAATTGATACCCATATCACATTTAAAAAAAAAGTTCTTTGCGGGGGACAATTATCATAAACTAGAGAAATAACACTACAAAACAATATGGGCTTGGTCTAATAATAAAATACTCATCATCAACATCAACATTTCAGCCGATTTCCATAGGTTTACAATATCTTGGATTCGAAAACAGACGCCATATTCGTAATCAGCACCCCAGAAAACCTTCAAATTGACACCCATATCACATTTAGGTTTCCGCCATCTTGTATCTGAAAATAGAAGTCATTTTCGTAATCAGCACCCCAAAAACCTCGAAATTGACTCCTCTAATACATTTTCAAAAAATAATTATGTTTGCCATCTTGGATTTGAAAAAAGATGTCATATTCACCATTAACTAAAAACACCTGTGAATGTGCGACCACCTGCGAGAATATTAGCTTCTGAGCACGGTTTTCACTAAACATCTCAATAGAGGTCACATTCAATACTCTTAAATAAGATAAAAATAATTAATTAAAAATATTGTTTAACAAAAACACCAATTTCGATAATAAGATAAAAAGTCGATAAAATATAAAGAACATCTCTTAAGCTGGGAAACCAGTAAATAATTTTTTCCACGAAATAATTTGTGAAAAATTAGTACCAATGATGTTTTTTATATATCACGATAATAACTATTAGAAATTAATTTAATCGAACGTAAAAAGTATGCCACACATTTATTATCATTATGTCAATGGATTGATGTGCATTTTTTAAATATTTTAAATGTTATCTATGGTTCAGTAATTGCACGATCATTGTGGAAATGTTATAAACTGGTAATACAGTTTGTGGAAATTATGACATTCGAATATTTCGAATCAAAACGTCATAACTTTCCGAAATCAGAGCATACGAAAAGCAACCGAATTACTTAAGTTGAAAGAGTTAGTTTTGTGAGAAGTAAGTGTTTGGGAGTGCTCTATTTCAATTGACCAATTGCAGTTTTAATTGTCTCTGTAGTGTCAATGTCAATGTGTGCAACTGGCGACAGCGGTTTCAATATGAAAATGAGTCTTTAGCCATTCTATCCTTATTTATCTATTCTGTGGTCGAAACAATCGACGTCGGGATGCTGGACTTCGGACCGCTGGGCGTCGGGACGCTGGCGGTCGGCTGGCACACTGCCTACGTAAGCATTGATAGTCCGGTATTGGTCAAAACTTGATCAAAATGGTCGACAAACGTCGCATTGACAAAAGTACAGTAGGTATACTGTACTTTTATCTATGTTTATCTATGTGACGACGTGTGGGAAGCTTCTTTATACAAATACCTAAGTACAGTATCCACAAGAAATATTGCACATCGAGCTTAGGTATTGGTCAAAACTTGATCGAAATGGTCGACAAACGTCACATAGATAAACATAGATATAAGTACAGTATACCTACTGTACTTTTGTCTATGTGACGTTTGTCGACCATTTTGATCAAGTTTTGACCAATACCTAAGCTCGATGTGCAATATTTCTTGTGGATACTGGACTTTTTATTTGTATAAAGAAGCTTCCCACCTACTTCGTATCTATATTGACTATTGCGTATTTTTTAACCGACTTCGAAAAAAGGAGGAGGTTCTCAATTCTTCCGGATCTTTTTTTTATCTTAAAATGAATCTAGACCGTAAACATAAATTAAATTTATACAATGTACCTAGTTATTATACACAGATGTATGGATGTTATATTACCTGCCAAGTGTTAGGTACCTATACATATACGAAAAGGCGTGGCATGATGAATAATTCATACCTTTATACTTTTTTCTACAACAAAAAATATATTTCGCCTTCCTCTCATTAAAAACAATTGTTAATGTTTATAAAGGTCATCAAGTCATCGAGCAAAGATTAATATGACTTCATTTGTTTCTTTTGCTGAAAAAAGTCGTAAGTAGTAAAAACCACACGATTTCTCCTCTCCTCTAGAAATGTATTTTTATAGTTGGTAGGTTAGTTTCAATAAATTAAATCATGTCAGACCCGAGACCAGGAAGAGCGGGAGGTTTCCGTATCTGCTTCATCATGACTGACATGGCGAAACGAATAGGGTTCACTGTAGGCTATGGGATTCTAAAAACGTACGTCCTTTTCCCCTACATAATTTACTAAGTATTTCGACTATTGTACTGTAATTACTGCCTTCTAAATGGTTTGTACTTGATCATTCAAAAATACGCATTATGAAGAAGCGAAGAATGTCCACAGGACAAGATATGTGTAATTGTTAAGCAATTTCCACTAGGTACGGGATATAATTTTACTCAAAACATCTATGCCCTTATCCTTATCTATTAAATTGGTAGTCAATATTCATGATTTTATACGCCTTATCTGAACGTAACAACGAAATAGTCTCCGATTGACACTGGTTTACAACAACAGTTTATTGACATAGAAAAGATATTAATTGTGATTTTTTGTCAATTCTTCAAGATTTTTGTTAATTTTGACTTAATCAATTATATGTAACCGATTCACCTGGAGATGAAACGAATAGCGCTAGGATATGCGCGAGAGGTCGCTATTGTTTTGTAAAATTGGTAGATTTTCTACATTCGATACGTTCGGAGACAGTCGATCTCTAAATTTATATAAATATGAAAGAGAGAAAGATACCTATGCGAATACAAACGGAGTTAATAAATATGGGGAATAAAAGCAACACGCGAACTTGCGGAACGCCGTTTTCGGAGTTACACCAGGTTGAACATTGATCTTGAACGCAAACCTGATAACATTTCTCGTCGGAAGATCCGAGCACGTGTGCCGATGCTGTAACCGATGTGATACACCAGGGAATGGAAAGTTACATTCCGTACTCTGTGGTATCCATTGGCGGAGAGTACCTACCAGCCCTGGTTCGATAAGTCCTGTGCTGTGGCTTCTAGTCACAAGCAGGAGGCTTATAGAACCTGGACTGCGGCTCACGCTTGTAAGGATCCTAATGCCTCCGACCTTAAGAGAGCACTCAACGCTGCATCCAGGTCCACAAAGCGGCGCATGGCCAAAGCGAAGTCCAAGCACATCGGTAGAATTGGCAAGAAACTAATGAGGCACCCTCCCGGGAGCCGTGCCTATTGGTCTCTTGCCAAAGCTATCGAAGGGAATTTTTGTCGGTCATCTTTCCCACCACTGCGCAAAATTGACGATAGCCTGGCCCACACGGCAAAAGAGAAAGCTGACCTTCTGGGCAGCCTCTTTGCCTCAAACTCGACTCTTGACAACATGGGTATCACAGCGCCTACCATCCCGCACTGTGAAAGCTCTATGCCTGACGTCAAATTCACTCAAAAGAACGTCAGGCGAGCTCTTTTATCCCTTGACGTCAAGAAGTCGAGTGGGCTGGACTCCGTCCCTGCGGTGGTGTTGAAGATGTGTGCTCCCGAGCTGACCCCCGTTCTGACGCGCCTGTTCTCGCTTTCCTACGATCAAAGAACCGTACCGTCTGCGTGGAAGACCGCCCTCGTGCACCCGATACTCAAAAAAGGGGATCGCAGTGACCCGACCAATTATAGGCCCATAGCAATAACCTCGCTACTCTGCAAAGTCATGGAGCGTGTGCTCAATACTCAACTGCTGCAGTATCTAGAGGATCATCAGCTGATCAGGGACCGCCAATATGGATTTCGTCATGGCAGATTTGCTGGTGATCTTCTAGTATATCTCACGCACCATTGGTCCCACGCCTTGGACAAGAGTGGGGAGGCATTGGCTGTAAACCTGGACATTGCTAAGGCCTTTGACCGGGTCTGGCACAGGGCACTCCACAAAGCAGGACTAGACTTGTGTCTGAAATCGAGCACTCGCTGGAGCGGGTCTCGGATTTGGGTCGACTTATTTTAGTACAGTTTAACCCCTCGAAGACACAAGTCTGCGCGTTCTCCGCTAAAAAAACCCCATTCATTGTAGCACCACAGTTCCAGGGCATTCCGCTCGCCGTTGATAAGAGTATCGGTATCCTGGGCGTTGACATATCGAACGAAGTGCAATTCGGGAGTCATATTGAGTGTAAGACCAAGTTGGCATCGAAAAAGTTGGGGGTGCTTAACAAAGCGAGGCAGTATTTCACATCGGGGCAGCTACTCAGCTTTATAAAGCCCAAGTGCGGCCCCATCTGGAATACTGTTCTCATTTGTGGGCGGGAGCCCCCAAATACCAGCTTGGTCCACTTGACTCCCTACAAAAACGCGCCGTTCGTATTGATAACGATCCAGGACTTACTGACAGGCTCGAACATCTGAGCCTACGCAGAGACATTGGAAGTCTGTGCGTGTTGTACCGTCTCTACAATGGTAAGTGCTCTGATGAACTGTTTGACATGGTGCCACCGTCTCTTTTCCTACACCGTACTACCCGCCGAAGAGAGAAGTTCCACCCACACCGACTGGACACCTGGCAGTGCTCAACGGTGCGGTTTTCACGTTCGTTCCTGCCCAGAACGTGTAAATTGTGGAACGAACTTCCCTCTGAGGTGTTTCCCAGGTGCTACAATATGGGGCTCTTCAAAAATGGCGTCAAAAGAGTCCTTCAGGTAATCTTGTTAGGTTCCAAAAAACATTCATAGGTAGTTATTTAACTAGACATGCTTAAGGAGGTATATTTCTGGAACAAGATGTTTGTTTCAAAACATTTTCCATTCAAAAGAACATATCTATTAATAGCTAGGTATAGCAAAGAAACTTACGTAATTAATTCATATATCTGGCTCTATAAGACTTCATTGATTTAGAAGAGATACTAATATATTTATTCTTATAAAAGTAACACTTTCTAAACAGTTTTTGTCCAGTAGGTATTGAGTATATCCTATTATTATATTTTTTCTATGTAAACTGTATGTCGTACGTTTTAGTTTTTTAAGAACAAACGTACTTAATCTTATCATGTAGTGGAATTCCTATTGTCATGGCGCATGCATCGAAACCACTCCATTAAAGAAAAGGAACAGGTAATGCGATGAACAGGTTTTGTTGTTTTTTGCTTCATGTGTACAACGACTGACCTTTATTTTATTTATTCAGAGGTCAATGCAGAAACTTGGATTATAATGGATTCATTATTGTATATGTTTAATATTGAACTCCAACAACGCGGAGCGGAGACTTGAGATGGTAATAAAATAACAAATTAGATTGAACCTTATTTTTTCTAGCTTTTCTTTCATCATGTAACTCATTAAACATATCATTTTGTGTGCTTACATGTCGTATTTACATTTAATTACTATCGGCAGTGCTTAATGTAAATACGACACGTAAGGCTTAAATGGAGATGGGCTGGACACACAGCGAGAACTACTGAGGGCAGGTGGAGTGAAAAAATAATCCATTGGTATCCCAGAGAAGGAGCGAGGCCAAAAGGTCGACCACAAAGACGCTGGAGAGATGACATCACGCAAGTCGCAGGTATCACATGGCCCAGACAGGCAGCGGACAGAGGACAAATGGACTAGGATGGAGGAGGCCTTTGTCCAGTTTTGGACATGCCCATAGCATATTAAACATAGAATGAGTGCAATAAATATGTATTTGTAATAAAAACTAGTATGGATCCCTGACCGCACTGACTGAAGTTTTTAATGGACGGATGGACGAATTTCAAAAAGAGCTGAAGAATGGTTCAACGCCTTCTGAATCCTCTTCGGTACTGGTTTCAGACTTCACCATGTATGTTGATATAAATGGAATGAGATCTCCTGGCACTTCGATGGATATGGGGGTCCCGCAAGGCTCAATTCTGGGTCCATTTCTGTTTTTAGTTTATATTAATGACTTGCCATACATTGTTAACGATAATCAAGAAATGATATTATTTGCAGATGATACCTCTCTCATATTCAAAATGAAAAGGCAACAAGTAGCCTGTGACGATGTAAACAATGCCCTCTCTAAAATAGTACATTGGTTTAGTTAAATAGTAGAAAGATAAAATGTATTAAATTTTGTACACCTAACGTTAAACAGGTTGCAACCAATGTGAAACTAAACGAGGAAGCATTGGAATTAGTAGACTCCACGGTATTTCTTGGCTTAACCGTGGATACAAAATTGCAGTGGGGTCCTCATATTTCCAATCTAGCCCGTAGACTAAGCTCCGCAGCGTTTGCGGTAAAAAAGATACGATCCTTAACTGACGTTGAGATGGCTCGATTGGTTTATTTTAGCTACTTTCACAGTATTATGTCCTATGGAATTTTACTATGGGGGCATGCCGCCGATGTCAACACCATTTTTGTTTTACAGAAAAGAGCTGTGCGTGCTATCTACGGGCTAAGTCCGCGAGTGTCTCTCAGAGATAAATTTAAGGAAATAAATATATTGACTGTAGCTTCGCAATACATTTACGAAAATGTACTGTATGTACGTAAAAATATTAGCGAATTTCCTAGTAGAGCTAATGATTATATGAATACTAGGAACAAACACAAGTTGTCTGTGCACACAACACGACTGCATAGGGTGAGTAATTCTTTTAGAGGTCAATGTATACGCTTCTTTAACAAAATACCTGAAGATGTTCAAAGTCTTTCGATTAATAAATTTAAGAAAGTTATCAAAAAATGCTTGTACATGTGCAACTATTATAAAACATGTGATTACCTTAATGACACTGCACCATGGGATTGAAGCGATCGCTCCCAGGCTATTTCGAAAACCTGTACTTTGGATTTACAGACTGTATTAGATTTAAGTTTATATTCAAAAGAGCTGTACTGAGTTTCTTCAGTGGCGGAGTTCTTCTCAGTATTGACTGCCCTTGGAATTCTGCCAAGTGAATAACCTTTATTATGACGACCAAATTCATTCTTTCTCAGTTTCTTTTGAAATGGGGAAATGGAGGAATTTGTAAATAATTGATGCTTTCCATATTATACAAAATTGTTCAGTGTCTATTTAATTTATTATGTATTTTTGATTATTATTAGTGGTTATTCACTCTAGGTTAGTTTAAAAAAAAAATGACGATGTAAAAGTGCTCTCCAGGAGCCTAATTATATGAAATAAATGAATGAATAAACTGAATAAACCGCTTTCAGATCATTCATTCTATCTGCCCTTAATACGCTCCAGCATCAAGTAGACTTCTTGGTTCAAGAGGTGGATAGGCAGGAAACTTCAAGAAGGCAGAAGATGCTCTTGTCGCATGGTGTCCCAGAGAACAAGGATGAGGATGCTGTCACTGTGGTCACTGAAATTGTGTCTGGTAAGCTGGCGATACCAAACTTTACTAGAGGTAACATTAGCCGGTCGCATCGCATGGGTCGTCTAGGAGATAAACCCCGTCCCATTCTGATTAAGTTTGGAGACAGCATGGTCAGAGACAAGGTATGGTTCTCGAAAACTAAAATTAAGGGTTCTGGGGTAACACTGTCCGAATTTTTGACCAAGAGACGGCACGATGTGTTTATGGAGGCCCGTCGTCGTCTGGGTGTCAATCGCTGTTGGACCAAGGATGGCATCATACATCTAATTGCCGTAGATGGAACCCGACATCGAATTGAAAGCCGTGCTGAGTTGAATGTCTTGGCCGCGATGACGGAGTCCACGTCTCAACACTCTCAACCAGCACCATCAAACGTTCCCGGTGACAAGGCAGCTGCTAGCAGACCCAAAAGGAATGCCAAGAAAATTGCGTAGTAATTGTGCTATCACTTTTACTTGTTTCAAGTTGTTTTTATCCATTAATAAGTACGTACTTGTATTTTTCTTTTTCATTTTAATGTCGTATTTGACGTTTTGTTTACTTTTTGTTTTGTTTTCATTTCATCACAGAGTGCTGTCAAAATATTGTATTGAAATGCTGTCAAAATTCTTTGAATTATTATCTGTGCTCATCGGAGATGTCATCGAACTGGTTTATTGGTTTGTGCCACAGATAAATAAAATAGACCAGTACGGTCTGTCTTTATGTTCATCGCACTTAAGCCGGTTTTACACGATTAGTGAAAGACGTTTTACACGAGGAGTTATCGTGTAAATCCATTTTTTTTTGTTTTTGTTTACATTATTGTTTAAATTATTATGTGATTTCCATGTGAAGCCGGGGTAGGCAGTATTCATCGTCTTCTTACATTCTAAAATTAGGTACACTTTTATTTATTAATTTTTTATTAGTTTTTAGTAGTAATTACAAGCAATTAAGTAAGACCGGCTTGAGTTGCAATTTAATTTTATATATATAAGACTGTAATAATGTTTGTTTATTTTTTTTATGTCACTCTTTTTTGCCAACGGGTAAAATAAGTTTTATTTACTTATATATTTTTTTTAATTGTTATTATTATTATTTTTTTAATTTTTAGTTAATTTGGTTAATTTTGTGTTAGTTATACAACAGGAACAATAATATATTTATTATATTATGATATATACTATAATACATATATTTTTTTTTCAAATGTCTGATAGCGATGATAGTAATTCATCTCATGACTTTTTCTCTGTATCTTCCTTGTCTGACAGTAATGACAGTTTTCACAGTTTGGCTTCTCTATCTTCCACTCTTATTTCAAATTTTTCTGATGTTCGTAAAAATTTTAATATATTATACATTAATGCCCAGGGTATTCCAGCACATTATCCCGATATGTTGGCTTCATTTGCAGATTCCGACCTCCACGCTATACTCGTTTCTGAATCCTGGCTTAAGCCTTGCCTTCCATCAACGTCGTATGCCTTACCTGGCTTTCATCTTATCCGTAATGATCGTACCGATCGTGGTGGAGGTGGAGTGGCTATATACCTTCGTTCACATATACCTTTATCTATTGTGCATAAATCGCCCGATGCCAATAGTGGAGCGGAACATTTATTTATCGAAATTCTTTTTTCTCATTCTTAACTTCTTCTTGGTGTTTTTTACAGTCCATCTCTCACAATTGATTATTTCTTATCTTTTGAAATCCTTTTAGAAAATATCACTTCTTCGTATAACCATACTGTTATTATGGATCGTACCGATCGTGGTGGAGGTGGAGTGGCTATATACCTTCGTTCACATATACCTTTATCTATTGTGCATAAATCGTCCGATGCCAATAGTGGAGCGGAACATTTATTTATCGAAATTCTTTTTTCTCATTCTTAACTTCTTCTTGGTGTTTTTTACAGTCCATCTCTCACAATTGATTATTTCTTATCTTTTGAAATCCTTTTAGAAAATATCACTTCTTCGTATAACCATACTGTTATTATGGGACGACTTTAACACGTGCCTTTTAAAAAAAGACACGAGGTCAACACGTCTTAATACACTTATTGATTCTGTGAATCTCCAGATTCTTCCTCTTTCTGCAACTCACTTTTTTCCCAACTGCTCTCCTTCACTTCTTGACCTGATTATTGTCTCTGATCCCGATCAAGTGGCGAAATTTGGTCAATGTTCAGCTAATGCTTTCTCCTATTACGACTTGCTTTACGTATCCTTTAACATTCGACCTCCTAAATTTAGACCTCGTATTCTTCTGCAACGTAATTTTCGTGGGATAGATGTAGAGAAACTTAGAGCCAATGCATCTAAAATTGACTGGGCGGTCATATTTAACACAGATGATATTAACGAACAAGTAGCAATTTTTAATTCTCTTCTCATCGGACTTTTCGATATACACGCTCCTGTTCGTCCAGTAAGAGTTAAACATCTTCCTGCTCCCTGGTTAAATTACGAAATTAAACGTGCTATGAAAAAGAGAAATAATGCAAAAGCCAGGTTCAAATTATTTCCGACTGAAGTGAATCATGATAAATTTAAACGTCTACGTAATCGCTGCAACAAGTTGTGTAGAGATGCACAACGACGCCATATTAATTCCTCTGCCCGTAATGCAGACCCTGCTAAAGCATGGAGATTTCTTAAAACCCTGGGAGTTGGGAAGAGCACAGATAATTTCCTTCCTTGCGATTTAGATCTTGATCTGTTGATACAGTATTTTTCTTCTGCGTCTCCTTGTGATGATTTGATAAAAATCAGTACTTTAAATGAGCTTTCTCGTCTTCCCACTCCTGACTTTCCCACTTTTTCATTTAGTCAAGTGTGTGATCGTGATGTTAAGAAGAACATTCTCGATATTGATTCCAATGCTGTTGGTAGTGATTGCATTAGTCGTAATATGATCCTTCCTCTTCTTCCCCATTGCTCTTTGCTATTTTCATTAACACTATTATTCAACACATATCTTCTCTCTATCACTTGTATGCAGACGATGTTCAAATTTATTTAAAAAGTTCGCTCGATGAACTACCTAAAGCTATGGCTACATTAAATGATGATCTCGCAAATATTTTGAAGTGGAGCATTTCCTTTGGTTTAAAAATTAATCCTTTAAAAACACTATTAATATTTTTTGGCAGCTCTAAATTAATTCATAAAATCGATTGGAATATTTTACCTAATATAGTATTTGATGGTCACATTATACATTTTAGTGATACTGTAAGGAACCTGGGAGTAATTATGGATCGTTGTTTATCATGGGCTCCGCAGATTGGTCAGGTGAGCTGAAAGGTGTTTGCTGCGGTCCATTCTCTAAGAAAATTGCAATATTGCCTGCCTGTATCCACGAAATTCCATAAATATCCATTTATTTAAAAGAACGCTTTGATTATTTGTATCTCTCTAAAACTAATTTCCTTCGCTCTTCGGTCAATTTAAAACTTAAAATACCTACACATTCTTCCAACTTCCTAGCGAACTCTTTTACTGTCACAGCTGTTCGCTTATGGAATGCTCTCCCCTTAACTGTGAGGCAGGCTCAAACTGTTCACACATTTAAAACACAAGTTCTAAATCATTCAGTCTAAATAGATTTACCTTTTCTTCTAAATTCTTCTATCTATTGTTTTCTGTAACTTTAAAGTACGAGTAGTTATTTTTGTTCCTGTATACTTAGTTAATAATAATTTTTTTAAAAGTAATTTCCTTGTAATATGTACGCCCCTCTTATTATTTATGTTGTATTCTCCTTGTTATCTGGTTGCCTGGTAGAAATCGCTGTGTAGCGATAAGGCCGCCATTTGTGCTTGTCCTCCTGCCATTGGATCTAACTTATTCCTGATTGGTGTACATTAAGAATATTGTTGTTGTTGTTGATAATGCTACGAAATTTATTAATTATGTACAAAATCAGATTGATAATAATGTAAAATAAATATTGAATAAATTATGTATTAAACGTCTAAAATACGTTATGTTACACAAAATTGTTACGTACGTAACTTCACGCCTGTAATCCCCGAAGGGGTAGGCAGAGGTAAATGCATGCATTCAAGCATACATGCAAACACCCACGATTCGCCGGTTACGTTTTTGGCCCATGTAACAGGTGGCGAGCCTGTTGACATCTCCGGGCACATTACCAAACTTCGAGGTACTGGGGAATTTCCAGAAAATGGAAAAATCCCAATAGAACCAGAGATAAAGGCTTTTTAACCATTATCCCTGATAACCCCTTACCCGGGAATCGAACCCAGGACCTCAGCGTAGTAGTAGTGGCCTGCTACCACTAAGCTACCGAGGCAGTTTTGTTACTGTTTACAGAAATAAAATCTAGTTTAACATACATGGAAAAATGATTAAGAAATAAATAAATAACAATTAAATAAATATACATAATAATATAATTTAATATTTTTACAGTTTTTTGCCTTTGAATATACATTTTGATAACTAAGTAATTTAAATTATTTAAATATTAAAATCTATATTCACAAATTAAAAAAATAAATAATAATAATAAATAAATAATGTAACTGGGAATGTAATTTTAATTGCAATGAATATAATTGATCAATATTTTTATTTAAATATTAATTAAGTAATCTAGATAGGTAATTAATTATTTGAGTTAGGTACAATCTAGTATTATTTTGTCAGTAGTTTTATATTATAATGCAATAACAGATGTAAATGAATGAGATTTCAAAAATACATGTATTGTAACTATCACTATTTCATCACGTGTAAAGTCTTAAGTATTAATTTGTAAACAATTAAAAATCTAATTAGAATAAATATTTGTATGATTAATAACTTCATAACTTGATTGAACTTGACTGATTTAATATAACTCTCAATATGTAGGTAAATTATTGCGAACAATGATGTTATATGTTACTAGATTGGCAGTTTACGGCTGTAATGTGTAGCCACTTCGAAGATGCCCACAGGCATATCTGACCTCAGTTCCCTGCTTGACATGAAGTGCGTCAGACGCGTCACGCTCGTCCGTCAAACTTACTTAAAATGGCGAAAAGTGTTGATAAAAAATGTGTATCATGATCCGAAAAGAATGATAATGCAAGTGGCATTATTTTTCACGAATAAGTTCGCATAATTTTTATCATATTGCCTAAATTACATTAAAAAACAAAATAAATACATCGTGCATAATTTTTTCCATCAGTGTTGCTAGTAAAACAATTTGAAATTTTCCCACTTTTTAGGGAGTAAATTTAATGAATTACATTAAAAGAATTTTACAAATCGATCGTCTTTGACTGGTGGTGGAGCCCCAGTGACGGAGCTCGTGGGCGTAGGCACCACTGCATTAGCTACTTGAGTAGTTATATACTTGCTGCTAAATGGTAGTGTTCAGCACTATGGTGTTCCGGTCAGGTGGTAATGTACGATTTTGTTTGCCATGTAATTCCCATCACAGAGGCATAACGTGACAACGCATCTACATTTTGACCTCTGGTCATTGTGTGGGTGTCTATAGGCTGCAGTCACCACTTAACATCAATGTGAACTGCATGCTTGTTAGCCACTTTTATTAAGTACATAAAAAAGTAGTTCCTGAGATGCGCGTTCAAAAAACAATCAAATGGTAGTGTTCAGCACTATTGTGTTCGGGTCAGGTTGTAATGTACACCTCTGTTATTTCCGGCACAGAGGCATAACACCTTAGGCCTTAGGAGTGGTAACGTATATGCATTTTGACCTCTGGTCCTTGTGTGAGTGTCTATAGACTGTAGTTATTACTTAACATCAATGTGAACTGCAAGCTTGTTTTCCACTTAAATACATAAAAAAAAACTCTTCAGCTTTCCACCGCCCTGCCCCCCATGACTGCCGGCCGCCTTTGTACATTGTGCGGGCAGTGCTCAATTATTATTTTGCTGTGATGAGTATTATTTTATAACTGCGATATCTTCCAAGATATTGATTTGAACCGAAAGAAGTATAGGGCAATTTCGTTTTAAATTAAATACTTGTGATGAATAATAAAATGTTATTTCGATAAGGATTGTTATCATGTTTATAAAAACTCCTTCGCAAATAATGCATTGTTTTGGAACAACTTTGGTTAGTATAAAAAAGCTTATAGTGAGCTAACGTTAAAATATAGACATATGCTGTAGGGGAAATTTTCATACATTATATTCAAAATGTACATCATTAATCACACCAAAGCAATTAAATACATTTATTCATTAATATATTTTGGAGAAATTATCTCACCACTGGCAACTCTGACCGACTTTGTCCGTTTCCATGACAACGATGTTGTTATCTCACTTTAACGGTAATTTGTTATCCAGTGGAAGAAACGAGACAAATATAGTTTACTTTGTACATAAGTATCGGTTTCAAAGCTACGTCTTTTGAACTAGTAAGTGGTTACGCATTTGTGAAAATCGTTTGTATGACATTGCTTCTCTAGTATTTATAAGCTCATTGATTGCGAATATACAAGTATAAGTGAACTAATTAATTTTATTTTAATTTTACATTTAATGGAATACATCTTAAGTGTGAAATGTGTAATGTTATTAATTTTAATAGAATAGCTCTAAATTAATTACCTTAAAAAGTTTATTATAAAAGTTAATTTTACTGTATAATAATATATAGACTATTTATTTATTTATTTTATCTATTGATGTAATTTAGTAGATAACAAACTGTAGTACCTAAATAGAAGCATGTTTTTTGTGATATTTATCACAGATCACTATTACATGTTTGTTTAAAATTATCAAAAATAAATTGTACGATAGCTTAATAAAAAATTTTAATGCTCACTGTAATCGATTACGTACGATACTCTAAAATTGTAAAATATGTTATTTTTCTTTTTGGGAAATAAAGGCTAATTTAATTAATTAATTTAATTTAATTAATTTAATACTATCGGCAGTGTAGATATATTTCGGCTTTAGTATAGTCCAGACCTTGTTTTTGTATATTGAAAATACAAATAGTAAATTTTTTACTAAAACATCCTCGATTTAAAATTTAAATTAAGCGCCAATGTGGATAATCCAATGAGTGGGCAAATAATTATTTGTGTTAAATAGCAGGAATAGGAACACTAATTAGTAGTTACTACGTATGTACTTACACATTGACACACAGATATACTATGTACATTATATCTTATCTAGAGTAAACCAGTTAAATGATAAAGTAGTCGCAAAAGCAATGAACGCAACTCAAATAGGTATCTACCTACATACCTACGTCGCTTTTTAAAATCGTTGGGATTGATGTAGAGAGGCTGCCTGCAAGGGGTGATGCGTTAATTACAAATAACCCTGTATTAGTAAAATAACTAAATGCAGATATTTAATATGCGAGCCAATATTTTCATCATGCATTTTTCATCTTATCATTCACATTCGCACTCAACACTATAGATAAAAAATGTATCTATCTAATCTACCTACGGGTTATTCGTCAACTGGACATAAGTGACCGGACACACGTGTGTCCAGTTGGTTAAACTTGTACTATATGAATGAAAATGTTTTATGTAACGCTGTTTTTAATAGTAGCTTCGACAGTAAGTCCCGTTGGCGTTAGCGATGTTAAGTTTTGGGAACACGGATAATAAAACATTATAATGCAAACTTTTTAAAAGTCACAAACTTTTCCTTTTTATTACCAACTACCGATCTACAAACTCTATACTTAGTTATTAACACTCGAATTCAAAATTCATAAACATCATTTTAATCACTATTTTTTTTTATTAGTGCAGTGCAGCATACCAGCGCTGCGTTTTAATATAGTTTCCCATGAGGTGACCAGTGCCCATATCACAAAATCATACCACTCTGGTCCTAGCGTTTAAATCATCATGTCATAACTTATTCTGCAATTTCGTTAGGTCACTCTGAAATAAATATCAAACATAAGAAATTAACTCTTGAAATGACCAAACCACCATATGGGCGAAGATGTAGAGTTAATAGTACTTAATAACTCTACATCTTCGTTATTAAGTAATAGACGAGCGGCTAATCTTGAAAGCTTGGCTCTCCTGGGGATTTGATAACTTTACAAAAGTTTTAGTCGGATTATTTTTACGTTTAACTCTAGCAATAACAATAATTATAGAAGGATTTAAAACCTACTTAAAATCGTAATAGGTACTTGTAATCCAGTAATAACTCAATGAAGGCAAATAATATTTTTAGGTATAAAGCAGGTAACTTGTAAGGTAGTGACTTTGTCGCTCTGCAGATGCGGCATGTTGTTAATAAATTACAGTTTATGTTATGTAATGTATCCCATACTTTCGAAGGCGGGGTAGGCAGAGGCGTGAAATAAGGTTAATCATTGTGACATGAAAATTACTGTTATTATATTTATATTATACTGTTAGTATATCTAGTATTTGGTATTTTATACAAAATGTCAACTTTGACTGTGACGTATCGTTCTTCTTTATTTAATTTATTCTACTTATGTATAGATTATGTAAATTATATTACAAATTGCGACGTTAACTTTGTGTTATGTATTAATCCTACTCCTTTGTCTATATGGGTTATGATCGCGGACACTAACACGAATTAATGTAATTTAAAAAAGAAAAAACACCTAATGTTTTATAAACTCCTTATATTTCCGGAATATTTTTATGGCTATTAGTTTATTTATGTATTAATAGCGATTTAACATCGATATTGAAACGATAATGTGACGTGTCTGTATAAGTTGCAGATAATTTTAATGACTGAATGGTGTTTTTAGTTATCTAAAACTATGAATTGAAAATATAAGATCCTAACATACATAACCTTAGATATTTTGCCTAATACCCATTTAAAGGAGATGGTCCAAAAATTTATGGGTTTGTTCCTACTTAAAGTACAGTTCGTAAAAAAAATAGTTAAAACTATTCTGAACTATTTTTGACCATCGATTTTAGTTAATGTTGTGTAATTTTTTCGTTTAAAAATGATTAAGTTTACGCCATGTTTACACAAAATGGTAATACAAAAATATGGCGGTGGCGATTTACTATTCTTTTGACCAGTTTGTCATCTCATTTCACTACGTTCTTGAGTGTACAAATTGCAATAATCAGTAAAAAAAGAACTCGATTAAACAATTTCATCTTTGTTTTAATTAAATGAACTTTATTTTTCCTTAAATCTTTGATATATAAGCTGTCTTTCGATGTACTGTACATCCACTGGGAACACCACGTTACAACTCCTTTGGCACTTGATATAAATTTAAGGTAATGCCTCTATAATACGTCTTTCTTTAGACTGTGGTAATGCGGTGGTGTTTTTACATACGTACCTACTTACTAGAGCGTCACTGAAACTTTATCATTACTTACTATCGAATTATATTAAAGAATTATTCAAACGATAACGAATACAGGATTACATATGAATGCAATTAAGATTGCAAATAAACCTTTAGTTTTCGTGAGTAAAAGATCAAGAAACCCGGGCTATGTTCTAAGTTAGGAAAATGATTCATTTAGGTTAGTGTCTTCATACGATTGTAAAGATCGTTATGCTCATTCGTGACTTTGCGCTCTGATACTTATGAACGATGATGTGTTTAATTTCTGAGACGAGTTTCTATATGAAGTCAATAATCTATACTTATATTATAAAGCTGAAGAATTTGTTTGTTTGTTACTATTCCGACTGGCGAATACTAACTACTAGTCCGATTTGTAAAAATTATTCAATCGGTGTTAGATATTTAGGTCCATTTATCGAGGAAGACTTTTAGGTTATATAACATCACGCTAAGACGAATAAGTGAGGGTAGGTAACATTGCACCCGCGCGAAGCCGGGGCAGTCCGCTAGTTTCTAATAAATCGTTAGTAGGTATAGTATACGATAAGGCGTTTAGACGTGACGACCCCATCGCCATTTAGTGGAGGAGAATTCTTCCGCTAGTGCAGTCAGTCAGCTGATTAATGGCGGTCAAACCATTCTAATAACTAAGAAATAACATCGCGGGATGGGCAGCAGCGTCCGCGATAAAACTAGCGCTACTGCAATCGCCAATCCGTCTGCCAAGCGTGGCGATTATTTTATTTTATGTTGTGAAGTGGCAAACAAGCACACTTACCTACAGTTCACATTGATGGTAAGTAATAGGTCTTACATAAACATAAAAGTGCCTATCAGCATTTTACTGGTGGTAGAGCTCCAGTGACGGAGCTCGCGGACGAAGGCACCGCTGCATTACCTAATATACTTGCCGCTAAATGATAGTGTTCAGCACTATCGTGTTCCGGTCAGGTGGTAATGTATGGCCCTGTAATTTTCGGCACAGAGGTATAACACCTTAGGCCTAAGGAGTGGTAACGCATCTGCATTTTGACCTTGGTCTATGTGTGGGTGTCTATAGGCTGCAGACATCATTTAACATCAATGTAAACTGCATGCTTGTTTGCCACTTCCATTACATAAAAAAAAACATCTACATGATACTGGATTGCAATGTAGATGCGTTGCCATCCCTGAGGTCTAAGGTATTATGCCTCTGTGCTGGCAATTATAGGGCTGTCCTACATTATTATGGCATATTCGTGATGATACGATACTTGTATGTACCTACATAGATATTATTATGTTGCTTATCATTGTACCTAGCTCATTGAAAGTTCACAGTATTTCCAAATACGTTTGGCGTCGTATGAACAGTGACGACGTCAATATATAATTTGTGAGGTACGTACCTACCTTGAATGTATATTTATCGCTTTCATATGCAATCAAACAGCGTCTATGTCGGACGTATTGGCCAACATTTTCCTGCCATGTTCAATGATTATACGATACACTGCTGTGTGACTGATTTATACTGTACCTACATAACGCATGTTGCATATATACCTGCAGCAGATACTTATAGACCTTTTTAAAAATAAAGCCCAGGTAAAAGTGTTTAGATTTCGTTATTTTCCTAAAAAAGCGTGTAGTAACTTCAAATCAATAATATAAAAAAACGCGTGTTAAAAAAAATATTTAAAAAAAAAAACGAGTGTCTGTACTTTAAATATTTACTGATTGGGGGTGATTATAGAAGAGTAACAGAAACTAAAATCATTTTTTTTTGTCCGTCTGGTAACTTTGAAACTCCTCAACGGATTTGAGAGGTTTTGGCGGGAACGCGGAAAAGAGCTGTGGCGTTGCGTGATATTATTTTCAAAATTTGTGTATAGTCGTGTTTTTATGAGTAAAAATGGTAAGATTTTTATCATAAAACATTCGATGACGTTCACGGGTGTAGGTAGGAAAGTGATATTATGAAGTGAAAAGTGATTTTTCATGTTGCCTCCAAGACTTCGTAAAATCTCCTAGTAAAGTCCCCATCACTTTACTGGAGCCATCTCATAATATTTCACATGGAAGCATCCAATCATCGTCATCTTCCATATGGATATTCATCATCATAAGAAATGAAGAAATAAAATTACTGAAGATTGGCTGTTAAGGACTTGAATCCGTGGCCGTAAAACAATAAAAAAAAATCTTCGGATTTGAACGCGGTTTCACAGATGGGTTGTCAAAACTTTGTTTCGTCAAAATCGGTTAACGGAAAAAGAAGTTATGGTCAATTGAAAATTTACTTCAAGCACTACTTCAAAACTTTTAAAAAGAGTTGAATGCGGTTTACCTGTGGGTTTACCTATACCTACGTATTTAATTTAGATTAGCTGTGCCCGCAACATCGTAAGAATCGTAGAATTTCATAAAATTATTGAATTATCTTACGCGGATGAAGTCGTGGGCACAGCTAGTAATAAATAATACCGAATGTACCTACCTACAGAAGTAATGACTTTGTTTATGAGAATAAAATATTTTCTCTAGACCTCAATACATCTCCAACATTTGGTAAACGCAAAGTAAAAATTAAGATGGATATACTTTGTTCAACCTCCCATAAAACTCGATAATTTTAGGTTAAGTTTCTAGGTTTTAACATCATTAAGTATCTCCTGTGGTACCTATACGAGTATATAGAAATTATATACTTAAGTGTATTATTTTATAAAAGGTAGTAAACACACTGAAATTGGTGAAACATGAGGCGCAACAAAAAAAAGCGGCAATGAAAAAAATAAATATTTAGTTATAACCAAAGGTGAAACAATATTGTTCAGATATGTTAAATGCAATAAATACTTCCATACAATGAATGCATAAGAATCACCATGCATGACGAATCCCTGAACCGTGGACAAACGTCAGGACGGGTGGACTTTCAAAATAAGAGTCAAGACTTGAATGTTTTGTCATTTATTATTTTCACATGATTTCTCTATATATATGAACGGATGAGGTAGAGAAGAATAAAAATATCACAATTTCTGTGTTTTGATTTGCACGAACATGCATTACATGCACGAATTGTGTTCGAATGTATTTTAATGTAGGGGACGAATCTATTAATGTCAATCAGGTGCATTTCAAAATCACAACACAGAAATTGAGATATTTTTAAGTCGATATCATTGTAAGTGAATGTAAATTCTTATGAGAATAAAGATTCTTAAACCTGATATCAGTTATTCTAGTGCAGATATCTCTATTCCATATTTAGATATATATATTAGATGGAATAGAGATATCTGTCTACTCAGATATAAATGTAGTTAAATATGTGACGTCATGATTTAATTTTAAAACATATAGTAGTACTTTTAGAAGTAAAATGTTAACCATTAAACTGCTATATTACAACTCGGTAAATTCCATACTACATACTCATGGTTAGTAGGTACCTTGATAGGGCATCTAATGTATAAAACATGAGGATTAAGTTAAGCAACAGTAATTCATTATTGTAAACTGACATTACCGTATCTACTATAGGCAACCAGCTTGGTTCCTTTGTCGTAACGAAGATCGAGGACAATAATAATTGTCAATTGTATTGTAGTATAACCATTTTACTTATTTAAGACTCTTACTATACTACAATTTCAAATTAAAGATGTATATTGAACGTTTTTTTTCTGTATTGTTCCAGATCCCCGTCGATCGACATGGAAAATCAAGATCATTGGATGTTCGCAGCACTTATTCTATCGATCAGTCTAAAATTAGAAATGTGGCTACTAGTGAAGTAAAACTAGCAGGCATATCAACAAAAACACAGAATATTCATCATTCTCAAGATGATAATTTAAAAGGAAAAATTTACTACGATACTTATGCAACCTTAATACCTAAAATGAGTCTCAATATGGAAAAAGTTGTGGAACAAAATCCAAGAATATTAGACTTACGTGAAAAACTTAACGAAATAACAAAAAAACAGGATCGCCCTGTTGATAAGAAAACTAAAGGTATTATTAACGATATAACGCAACAGTTGGTCGAAGATAAAGAGCGAGATGAATCTGGGCCTTATAGTCTTTTATTTGATCTCCAAGGAGATCCTTCCACTTCTTCCAAACAGAAGTCAGATATATCCGCATGGAGTCCAAAGGAAAATGAAGAACGAACTGAAAAACCCCTGTGTTTGAACAGAATTACTAATTCAATAAATAAAAGTGTAGATAGATTACCAAATGTTTTGAATTTCGACGATAAGCCTATGAAAGAATTTGAATACTCTTGTGAAAAGGAATTCAACTTTCCTGTAAAGAAAACATTCAATACTCACTCAAGGTCAGATCTCTGTTTACAACTGAAATCACACATTCATTCTAGAGCATATGAGCCTAACTTAAGTCCTAATGATAATTCGCTTAACAGAAACAATGAAGAAAATTCTTTAGACGATAGTCTTGGCATATTGACGCCGGATCAAATGGATGATATATGTTATTTAGAAAATGCATTTTCACCGACTGTAGAAGGCTTACCAATTTTCTGTGATAATAATGAATATAAAACATCGCCAGATAACGGTGATACTCCATCGACTGATAAAACTGAGAGTAATTCAGCAGCATCAACAATACAAAACGATGGTTTTGAAAATATACATAAGATAGGGCGATGTCATACGCTTAAAAATTCTCTTGCACCCATTGCAACTCTCGATGCTCTAGATATAATCAACAGTGATGAGAAAATTTGTTTAACATACACCAATAACTCTCCAGTTCATAATATTTTTGAAGAAACTTTTTGTGTTAATACTGATATTTTAAAAGACGACGAGAGTAATAAGACTAGAGAAGAAGAAAAACAAGTATCAGCTAAAGATGTTTTTGGGTCAGATTTAGTGGAAGAAGAATTTTTACCATCTGTCCATGGTAGTATTTTAGAACCAGTCAGTTCTATTGTTGATACAACAGTCAATTTAGAAATACCGTTGGATTGCAGACACGTAAATCATATTGTTACAAATAGGATTGAACAAACGCCTTCGCCAGAAGATTTGCCTCTTGATAATTCTGACATGAACGGTGAAATAAGCACCTATTCACAGTTTTCATCGTCAACATTACACGATTCACATACTTTTTCCGATAGTAAAAATGACTATCCTAAATCGATGGAAACATCCAAAGTTTCGAATAGTTTTATTACTAGCATTACTAGTATAACAAGTTTGGATGGATATCAAGGGGACGGAGAAATGTCTAGGCCTGTTAGTCGAAGTGCTGATCATCCGATGGAACCTCGCGATGATACAATAGAGATGGATTGGCAAAACGTGCCAGTTACTAGAAGAGTGGACCCTATGACTGATTCTGACTTTTTTACTGAAAGTGACGCCGATGGTTTGGATGACCATATGCAGAGAGGTGATCGTAGAGCACAGGTGATTGATGGTGCTTTGTATGGAGGTAAAAATCCTAATGGTAATGCTCCTTTACTTGTTAATAGAAGTGAGGATTCATGTATGGAATCAAGTGGCGTATATACTGATTTTGAAAATCAACGATCCTCTCCAGTATTTTTGAATGTTATCAATGATATGTCTCCCGATTCCACTACGTCTACACGATCTGAATGTAGTCAACAAAATTATGGTTCTGGTAAAATTTACTTCACTCCATTGGAAGATACATTGGAAGAACAGAATTCTGAATTGTCTCATATTATTGATGATGATGAAACTCCAAAAAATACTAGTAAAAGAAATTCTTTAAACAGTGAGAAAGAAGTAAGAGATATTCAGAAAAACAAAGAAGAGAAACGTAGTTTCACTTTGAAAAAATACAAAATGCCTAAGCGTGATGTTCCAAGTAAATTAAAGACTATGTTGGCAAACAGAAAGACTGAAACAGACAATAGCGTTCAGAGCAGTCCAAAAGCACTGAAAAAAACTGACAGAAGAGAAAACTTTGTAAAGAAGAACGCTTTAGAATTAAAGAATGACTATAAAACGAAAGCACTTAAGGACATTAAGTCAAAAGTTGATTGCACATTTTCCTTACAACGTTCTCAAACATCATGCAGTGTGACCAGAATGCTGAGTTCTAAATCAACAAATGCTAACACAAAACCCAAAAGGTAATTTTTCAGTTATAACCATAGAGGAACACGAGCCACCAGCCGCGGCGGACTGGAGGGGAGTAGCCATAGCGTTTATTACCGATGCAAAACAGTCTATCATTTTTGCGGGGGCGAAATAGGTGCGACACACATGAACACTACAAAAATCGTCTATTACTACGAAACTCACACCTTGACTTTACTTTGCTTTAACAAAATACAGAAACAATTTCACGCACACATTTAAACGTCTAGGCGACAGGTATAGGCCCATTTGGGCTTGTACTTTGACAGAGGGAAAAGCCTGCATATGGCTACTCTCCTCCGGTGTTGCTCTATGGTTATTACTAAACAGTATCTGACAATATAAGTTTTACTGGTGGTAGAGTGTAGAGTGGTGGTGTACTAGTGTAGGGTCTCGAGAGCGTAGGTGCCACCGCATTACCTAATCTTTCTGTCGCCAAATAGTAATGTTCATCACCGTGCTCTGGTTAGATGGAGTATGGCTCCGTAATAACTATCACAGAGACATAACAACTAAGGTCTCAGGGGTGGCAGACACAACAACTGCGGTCTCAGTGTCTCAGGCAGCGCATCTGCATTTTTAGCTTTCGTGTAGATGTCAACAGGCTGTAGTTATCACTTAACATCAATGTGCACTGCATAATTGTTTGCCACCTTCGTTGCATAAAGAAATGAGAAAAAATAAGTTTATTTAGGTAGATATTATTTGAGCAAAGTGAGTTGCATTTAAAATAAATAAATGTTTAACTCATATTCATATTTTTGTAGTAATAGATAGTTTTTAGTAAGTAAGATAAGTAGTAGTAAGTAGATAATTATTTTACTACTTAGGTACGGTACTGGTAAAATACATATTATGTTTACCTAATAGATTAATAACTCAATATATTTATCGCACTAGAAGATAGCACTGTCAGTATAGTTCAGTAAACACAAATAATCTTAACACAATTTTGGTCACAGTTAATCAAGAAATATTTTTTAGTCGTCATATGCGAATGCGGATGGAGTTGGGATCGACCAACGCCAGCGGCAAAAGTAGTCTTCACAGTTCCCAGAGTGACATCAGTGCAACTAGTACACCTCTTGGCAAACATCCAACTGCTCGCTTTCCTTTACTAAGTAAGTAATATTTTACGAAATTTCTCTAACATACAATCTTTTTTAACAAAATAACCATAGCTCTGCGGTAAACGTATTTAAATACAGATGAATTAAAATTTGTGGAATTTTCTTTATATAACTAAAATATAATTCTCTTTATAAACTTACTTAAAAAGTTACTATATAAACATCAATTTATTTGCACACCTGAAAAGTTTTAATTCATTGAGATTGAATATCATACAAACTACATCTATGCTCAACAATTTGGCATTAGCGCCTTTTAAAATTAAACAGCAATGCGTTTATAGGCCTTTGCTATTATATGCTTATTACAGTTTTATGTTTATTATTGTGTGGACAAGCAAGTCACTCGTGTATGTGTAATGATTCTACCAAGACAATGAATAACACGGTTATGTTTTGTTATTACATACCTATTACACGAAAATAATCCATTTATTATAAAAAAATAGAAATTGATTTTCATGAAGTAGATACCTTTTTCGTTTTTACAATGATACGCATATATAAAAATCACTCCAGTCCATTGGTCCAGTGTAGGACCTCAAGGGATTAGGCATCACCTAATCTATCTGCCACCAAATGGTTCAATACTATCGTCTTCTGGTTAGATGGGAATGTATGGCTCCGTAACAACTATCACAGAGACATAATAACTTAGATTTCAGGGGTGGCAACTGGCAACGCATCTGCGTTTTGACCTGTGGTCTTGGTGGTGTGTATATGCTGCAGTCATCTCTTAACATCATTGGGAACTGTATACTATTTTTACCCCTTCATTACATAAAAAAGTAAATGTCACCCACACGTATTTAGGCCGTTTTTGATTAAAATTGTTATATGTTAGTGTAGAGCTATAATACAAACACTAATGGCGCTTATTATCTGTTATCTGCTGTTAAATAGACAGTAGTGTTCAATAGTGGTACCATGTTGGTTTAAAAGGTACTTACTGTTGGTTAGGTTAAGGCACAGGATTGGCCTGCTTTGAGATCTGTAGTCTTGATTGCATGTTGAATGATGTGTTTAGGCTGCTGTATCTACTTACCATCAATGTGATCTAAACGTTTTTAGCACTGTCACGCTCAAGGCATTGAATAATCTAAAATTACCAATCTTGTGTAACGCAGCCTATAACGACATTTAAAAAAGGCAAAAGATTATAAATGTTGTTAAAGATTTATAAATAGTTATTTAGTGCATTAGTATATAATGTAGTATCCCTAATTCTTAATTTGAGAATTACAGTGTTATAGATACCTAGTTCTTAGAATTCTTTTAAATAAACGTAGGATAATATAACTTTCTTGAACTAACTTACACACACTACATTCGCTAATCGTTATTTTTTAAGTTAGATCGAGTCGCACACTTATAGACACTGTTTAAAAAAAAAGGCTGAGCTTGTTTATTAGTGTTTACTTTTGCAAAACTGATTCCAAATTTCCGAAATTACGAAGAAATTTTGATTCCATAACTAACCCCTTCGTCTATGTTTCATTGGCAAACAAGCGATTAGGTATAATCTTGTTGGTAAATGTCATAGATACGAAGAAGAGTTGTTGGTATTGTATTAAAATCAGCTGTGCTGGCTGCACAATCGATGCAGAAGGTCAACATTACGGCTGGCAAGGGGAGGACCGCATGGCAACCGGAATTTCCTCTCACTAGACTACACTCGAGTCAGTTAGTTAGTTTACCAGTTGCCGGTGAGACGCGAACCGGCGCGCGCCGTATTGCGCCGCACTGTCGCGTTCGTGACGTCACCTTGCAACGCGAAAAATCAATGGGTTCCCCTCTCTTAAGGTTAACCGCATACCGCATTTTTTGGAAGGAAAATGTGTCATATGCTAGTGAAGTGGTGAAGATTTATAATAATGGAATAACGAATGGCAAGACAACTTAAAATGTAACTCGTCGTGTGAACGGTTTACTTTCATATACATGTATACCTATACCTGTTTTGTGCGGTGTCATAATTTCAATTTCAAAACGAATGCCCCTATTATTTCTTGTTTTCATTTATTGATTGTGAACAGGAAAATAATATTATTTATGAATTATATCTAACTATACATTGAGGAAGTAACTCGCATTTGCAAATGATATAATAATTTATTTAATTAATTGTTTTTCAGATATTTTAGTAGGCATCAAAATAATGCTTATTAGGAATATTATTAATTATTAACAAGCGAAATAGTTTATATTAAAATATGTTTACCACGTCGTTCTTTAAAAATCGTCGAGTTGTTACATGAGAAGGAACAACTGATTAAACAACTGAATTCAAAAGAGTGCATATTTTAAGAACTTGACAATATTATTCATACAGCATTTCTACGCTCAGCAATGCCGATGTTTGTTTATCATGTTTGTAAACCAAACATCATAAATGACAAAATATTCGTGGGCACACTGGCCATTGAACATTCATTTTGAGATTTTTTACTATCCATTATAGAATTTCCATTTAATACTTTTGTGAAATAATGTATCCTTTTGCGAAAAGTCGGAAATCAGAAGCTTAATTTAGAGTTGCTTTCACTTAGATGCATATTAAAACTAAATTAGGTAGTATGTTTTAATAATTGGTAAACTAATTATTTATTGCGTAGCTCATTACAGATATAGCTTATCTAATTATTGAATGACCATAACGTTTATAATATGTAAACTTACCTACCTACCTACATTTTCTGAATTCTGATAATAAAAATAACTATCGATTCGACACCTATACAATTAGGTATATTATTGGTACCTAGTTCGATTACGTCGGTACCGAATTGTAATCGAAATGTTCTCTACCTCCCTTTCACTATAAAACCGATCTCGTGGATCAACACGCAAAAAGTAACTGTATCAAAAGTTTTAATTAATAGAAGCTATAAATTGAGACATTTAAACCGTGACAATTGCAAGCTGATTGTTTTTTTTTTGTTTGATATTACTTATTTACACCCTAAGATACCTAAGTACCTACAGCAATGCGATGTAGAGCGGAATGTAGAGTCATTTTATAAAGGCATAAAAATATTCAAAATTTATTAAAAGTACCTTTTTAATAAATGTAAACTCTTTCTCTCTTACCCTCGCTTTACGCATAGGTAGGTATCGAAAAACATGAAAAGGCATAAATATTTAATTTCTGTATATTAGAAATACCTACCTGATTAAACTCCATTCGATAGTAGGTACCTACCTATTTTGCAAAGCAAAATATAGTTTAGCGTGACCATTTTCAATGTTTTGAATAGAATAGGTACCCAACCAAAACTTTGGAAACAATTTTAAAGTTAGATCTATTCAGGTTTTTTAAATATACTATTAAAATTTTGACAGAAAAAGAAACTGTTTCTATGACATGTATACCTACCAAGTTAATCCCAGAATATGAATCTATTATTTCTTGGATTAAACCATATGACAAGAACATTTACCTATTTGTAGGTACATTGGTTATTAATATATCATTACACGGATCTCCTACACAAAAAACATACAGCAAACATACCTTTACAAGTGCATTTTTACAACAAACTTATACCTATATCTAAATAGGTACCTATTCTTTTTTATCCCGCTGTCATCTGATAAAATCGACCATTGAGATAAAAATGATCTACGTATGACAGCAATGTAGAAATCAACTTCTGAAGTGGACCTACACGCTAACGTAACGTTACCTAGTGTTTTTTTACTTTTATTTATTTAAATAGGTCTATACCTATGTATATACTATATAATATACCTAGTTTATTACTATTTAAGTAGGTAGATAGAGGAGACACCTACTTATCACTTGCTGCATTTTCGAAAATATACCATGTTGTAAAGTAGGTACTTACCTGCTATAGCAAAACTATCCAGATTTTATTAAATAAGTAGGTACCTACTCATTATATTTTCTTAAATAAAAATACACATGTCAGTCAATATAAAATATGGATAGGTAATAAAATTATCACAATCACTTAGTCGCTAACGGGTTTTCGCCTCTAGTCGAGTATGTACCTAACGCAAACATTCTTATTTATGCAAAAATGTAGTTTGTCACATTCAGCAATATACCTACTTACAAGTTTTTCTTTTCATCACGTTCAACATGACAATTACCACAAACATCGAGATTTTATTTTAGACGGTAAAAGTAATTTTAATGCAACCATAAAAACGCATATTTAGGTTCAGAAGTAGCCGAAATGGTACAAAATGGTCTACTAGGCAAAGCTTACGAGAAAGATCCAGTGGAAGCCGATGCAGTGTAACGGGTTATTCTCGTCGATGGATTTGTTGACGAGTCGAGAAACGTTGACCCCGCCGGTGGAGGCAAAACTGACTATAGTGCAAACTATAGCCTCGGGAAGGTTTCCGATGCGGTGTGAACCAAAAATTAATTAGTCCTGTTGTCTATACACATGAATAGTAAACAGTTATATGACAGTAAAATAACGGTTTTAGCGAAGTAAGACATTGTTCTAAGCGAGTCTATCTAAATTGCAAAGTAATGTCATACGAAGTTTGTAATGTAGATTGAAGACTATTTTCCCTGAGAAGATATAAAAAACAATTACCTACAATATTTATTTAGTTTTAATTTTAATTGTTTAGATGTTAAGCTTCTTAATTTGCAAAATAAAGATTATTAGATACTTAAATAGGAACCTACCTGTTAATAAGAAACAAGAGAGGACCGAACTTCGTTGGTTGCTTCTGATTATGTAGAAAAATATAATTGCATAACTGCCACGGTCTTTGTCGAAAACCTAAATCTCTCTTGGTTTCAACACATAGGTATTTACTGCAAAATATGGAGACGGCATAAAACTATATTTCGACCCACATTATGACGTTCTATGGTCGGCCTATAAACCTACGTGATGCGATACAATCATAACATCATGAAATAGATAATATGTCCGCCCACCAAAACCTACGTTCACTTTCAAATGTGACATTGAGAAAAACAATTGAAGCAAATTCATTTGTTTGCTTTGCATTTCTGTGTAAATTATGGCCAGGTAAAATTAATATGAAACCTCACCTCTTGTCACTGAGACCAGTCTTGCTTTTGAACATTATAAATAAATAGGGGCTATATTGTGCACCAAGGTGACACGATTAAACTGTTGCTGTAACATGTGCACAATTGAAAAAATACTTTTTAAATAAGTTGAAGATATGCGAAAAACATACAGACAGATGAATATAGAATCTGCACCTTCTTAAAAGATGCTTCAAAAGAACACTCAACGATGAAATTTACGAAACGGAGGTTTAGAGGAGACAGATTTACTTTCTTCAGGTTTAAGACTTAGGTTAAGTCACTCAGGTTGTCTCAGCATAATTTTATTATTCTTTGTCTTCTTACTCATTTATATTGAACATTAATAAATTGTTTTGTTCATGCTGAAGTTATAATACTGTTTGATATTATAATTTATCTATGCTGATTTGAGGGACAGGGTCAAGTCAGGAACTAACACTGATATTATTTTGCTTTAATAATTAAATAACTCATGAGTCGTTTGACATCAGTTTCATCGATTTCCAAGTGCATCTAGGTTTATAAAATGATAACAGTAGGTAAACCGTTTCTACGTTTTACTTAGCGTAATTTTCAACTTCAGAAACTAATGTATGGGATACATGCTTCAATCGAATGCTGGAGCATCTAGCGTGCACACCGAATAAGCTGAAAATACAGCATGAAGTAGCTGAGTACCTTTTTAATACTCAATCGATAATTTACCTATAGAATATTTTATATCTCTTGAAATAATTATAAGCTTCTGTTTAAGTGGTTTTCATTGATCTAGTAAGCAAATATGAATAAATGTTTACTCACAATGATTTTAATTCTTAGTTTATTTAATTCTTAGTTACGTTTTGCAAGATTTGGTTAGAGTTATTTAAAATGTTTTATTTGTTAAAAAATCGTACTTACAGTCGGCAAGAGTGCACAGATGCTTAAGTTTTTGCAGATCAAGAACATCTTTAAAGAATGTGGACGGTTCGCTCGTAATACTTGGAGCAATGATTATAGTCATGTAAAGCACGGATCACTAAACTATACAATACAATTTAACCGGTGCAAGACAGGTGTAACATGTAGCATTTATGATAGATTAAAATTGAAGGCGGCACTTACGCTCTTTACTCAAATATTTGCAGGTTTACCATGAGTAAGAATATAATAGGTACGGTTTGATTATTCTGACAATGTGTGTGGTTTTTGTTATAATATTAAATATTAAAAAAAATATTATGCTATAATATTAAATGTGCTAATGAAAAATAGAAAAATGGAATCGGAAAACTAAGAAAGCCGTACTCGATAAGATCGACATAACACGATAGCCCGTCTGCAGAACCACGACCACTCTGACAGGTGTGCCTGATTAAGAAGAAGAATATTAAATCAGGAGAAGGCAAAACAATATTTTGCTGCTGAATAATGAATATAATATCTTGTTATCGGTTTTACGGACAGTTTTTTTTTTCAGTCGTCACGTACACTTGTTACAGTGAACGAAAGTTGTCGCTAACAGATTACCACATCTGCGTCATAAGATCACACATAACAAGATGACTTTCATCTTTGTCAGTAGTATTAGGTTCTTTATCTTGCTTGCGTATCGCATGTTATATCTTAGTATATTAGGGCATAAGACTTAAATTTGTTTCTTACTCGGTAGTATTTTTTGTCACTTCAAAGTAAAAGACGTTTGTAAGTTTGGTTACTATCATCGATATCTCAACCTCTGTTGTCGCTGGTTACTATAAAACAGTTATTAAATGCAGTATGTCACGGACAAATGTCCCAGAAAGTGTCTATGAGATGGACTGGACACCTCACTAATCATAATAATAAGTTGTGATTGACTGCGTGGGCTGTTTACTATGTGTTACATTGACTAACGGTTTATATATCTGGAATTGAAACAGATGAAACTACAAGCATTTCTGCGAAAGCGAAGAAATTGCTATCTGTTATGTTTAAGGTGCGCTCAGACGTTGAGCTAACGTGGACCAACGAAGGAATCTTCATCCGATTCGAATAAGTACAATTGAAATTTATAAATTCACATGTTCTGGTCATTATTGATGGTTTTAATATTTATTTATAAGATTTTTGTTCAAATAAGTACGTGCAGATATGTAACCGATATCATTTTATTACATAGGTACCTATAAACGTAGAGAATTTTTAATTTCAAGTTTGGCAAAGTTGGAACAGGTTAATTTGATCGACGCAATCTTTGCTTGCACTCGCCTAAACTGGACAAGTGTCTGAGCTCACCTTTACAGTATTTGAATATTATGGGCGCTAGATATTCCTCTCCCATATCAGCCTTTAGATACTCTAAGATCGAATCGGGGAATAATTATACAATTGTATGCTTTATAACTTGTAACAGAAAGTTGAAAATGAAAACAGCGAAAATAGAGAGCGTGTTCACTTATCTGCTTGTCAATGTTGATGGGGAAAATCTGTAGGTAACTTCTTGTTCGACACTGTACTCATGATAATAGTAGATTACGCATGCTTGCATCTTGTAATAGAGCGACCATTATGTAGCGCTTAGGGTTCTGTACTAAAGGTGCCAGCTGGACCAATTTATTAGATTCCGTCGGCATCTTTCCATTCTGTCCGTCTGTCACATGGCTGTATATTTTGAACTATAAAACTATACACAGGATGTTCACACAATACGTGTAGATATGTGTAGTTATAGTCTTTACTACGAACAAATTATTAGATATTAGTCTAATCTTAGATATTAATCTAATAATTTGTTGATTTTACAAAACAAAGATTGCTGTCCAGAAATGCAAGGGAATTACTATTGCTTGATGTTTTAGGACCCTTCTTGTGCGACCGCCTCGCACTTGCACAGTTTTATTACACGTGAAAAATAGATAACGTGACAAAGGTTGAGTAATTAAAGCATGTAACAGTAAGTATTTAATCGTGTGGCAAAAACCCTGTGTGAGATCGGGCGTGTGTGCGGTTCGGGCAGTCGCAACTAGCTCGCGTAACAACTGGGAACGCGTTTTGACTCCATAATTTTAAAGTTACGTGACTTCAATAATTATACTTTCGATCGTTTTCAGCTATCAGCGCTGTTGACGAACTGCCGTTTTTAAATGCTTTCCTATTTGTCTATCTGGAATATCTATTGCTATTTAATGCAGACTGAACAGTTCAGTTTCTAACGTTAATGACACGACATTTTTTTTATCTAACAGTATTTTATCTGCTTTTGTGTGCTTCGATGATGTCAGAAACTGGTTAAATATTATCTTATTGACGTCGAATGTTCTCAACCCAATACAGAAAACACTATTCAATTTTTGCTGTAGGTATCTGTTACCAAAGTTAATCTCCAGATAATCAATCTGTATACCTACTGTTTCCTCTCTAAAATACTTTGACTGTAAAAAATAGATATAAAAGGTCAAATAGACACATATTTGACCGAAAATACATTCAACTAGTATGGAAGTTTGCTAACAAAATTCAAAAGCATATTAACACTTTCATGAATTTGCGTTATTAAATATTCATTAAACAATCTGTAAGAGCTTTAATATTTTACATGTTATCTAATGTCGACAATTTGAGTTGCAAAACGAGTAGAATTGTTTTTTAACAGTGATGATTTCAATTTTTAACAATTATTTCTTAAGACAGTTACAGACTTACAAAGTCGCTGGTTTTGTTATCGCTCTGATATGACATATTTGAAATTAATTGGTATCTCGTTAGTCAAATTTTTGAACGTTGCGCATCATATGAAACCGGAACAACTTTCATCATTGAGACTGCTGATGGTGCTGTATTTTAATTCAAACTCTTTTTCTTTTCATTTTAATTAAATGTCATAAAAAGATGAGAATTTTACATGTGGATTACAATCTGCGCATTATATTCACGTCATGTTATTAACCTTAAATAAATTGACGTGTATTGCTACTTGCTACCGTACGAATATGCTAAGGTCGGTACAAACAACGTTCAATTTAGGACGACGACCATATACACGTAATAATACCGGATGTAAATCTTTGCTGAATGCTTCAATGGACGCGACACTTTATTTGTAATTGAGACCAATAGACACGAGCTAATAATATGTAAACTAGAGTTGCTGTCCCGAATTTTCAAAGCTAGGATATGACGACTTAAACATCAGAAAAATACCAAAAATATTATAAATATATATTATATATGACCTAGTTATTAGAGTCGATTTTGTGATAACTAAAGAAAAAATGGTTTTCATACAAATGAGAGGATAAAGGTAAATATTTTTTTTACGGTTATGATCGCACAACACTCAAAGATTAAGTAGCTACTGTGGAAAAACAGATAGTTGGCAACCCTAATTTTGCAGACCTGTTGTTGTTATTGGAAGAAAACTGCGGTTTATATCGAAAAACTTACTTCTACGTTTTGTAATATTTCGAGAATATTAGTAGTAAGTAGAAATAGCTAAGGGCGGCTTTCACCGTTTGCTCTGAGAACTGAGTTTAATAAATCGCGGTTAAGCTTAAAATTTTCATCCAATTTCAACCTCATCACGAACAATTTTCGTCGGTGACATCCAAATAGGTAGTGTTATTGAACTTGTTTAAGAACGTAAACTGCTTTTTATTACGACGGTGAAATCGGCCCTAAGTTTATCAAAATTAACTCGTGTTCTTTGGATTGTTAAATTTAAATTATTTTGTCACGTGAGTTATCACATCTTTTTTTCGTTTCGTAATACCATCAATAAACATATAAATGGAGCAAAATCGTTGGTGGTCGCCTTTTAAGTGTTTGGAAGACATTTATAGATTATTATTTTTAGGAAAGCGAGATATAGATACAATAACGTCTTATTACAGATCTTATATATCAGTTAAAAACTACTTGTAAGTACCTATCTAAACTAATATTATAAAGAGGTTTTTTTTTTGTTTGTTTGTTTTGGAATAGGCTCAATAACTACTGGGCCGATTTATAAAATTCTTTCACTATTCGAAAGCTACAATATCCACGGGTAACATAGGCTATATTTTATTTTGGAAAAAATAGGGTTCCGTAAGATATTTGGGTTTTTCAGACACAAGGTGTAAAAAATCAACCAGAAAAGTTACTTATTTTGCGTACGCTGCCTAAACTATAAAAGATATCGAGGAAGACTTTAGGCTATATCTATGTATAATCATCACGCTAAGACGAATAGGAGAGGGTAGGCAACATTGCACCGCGCGAAGCCAGGGCGGGCTGCTAGTGGGATATAAAGTATTGAAATGTCTTTTTCTTAAATAGTTATTTAATTAATAGAATTTTTTAATTGCCGTCCGTATATAGATGATTATAAAGTAAGTATTATTGTTGTTTTTAACATGGTCTAAAAAACTTAATAATTTTATAAAGTACCTATATCAAACATAGATAAGTAGGTACTCATATAATAAGAAACAAGAACATTACCTTCATGGGAAACTTCGTTTTAATTATAATGTGACACAGTTTTAATAAAAGCTTTGTCTATCGCCAGCCCAGGATGTTCCCTTCATGCGACTGCATTTTGGAATCGGGCCAAGACAGTCCCGGTGATGTTTTGTTTATTACGAAATTCCGCCAAAACTGTTGCAATAGCTCGACCTCATTCAGCCCTACCATCACATGGTTACTGCTGGCTAGTCGTTTTATGATTCGAGTGAAATAACATATCAATAGACTCTATTGTCATGTTATAATTTGCTTGTTTGACCTATTTTTGTGATATTTTAAATTTACGAGTAGATAACTTTTAGTTGTAGATATTAGTTGATCGGTAGGTAAGTAACTTTCATAGAATAATCAAGTTAGCTTTAATAAAATTATTTGCCTTCTACCAAGTTTTTTTTTAACATATATTAATACTAACTTGTTAAAACAAAAACATGTTTGTTTCCCTACGCGATATGCTAAGTTTTTATCTATGTTTGACTAATTGCCGAAACGATTTTAAATATTTAAATTTTACTCTTCTTTATATTCTTATTGCTTTTAAGAAACTCAGCTTCCGTAATTATTTAACTTGATAATACTCCAAAAAGTTAAATTTTGTGTGTTTATCTTTTTCAATCATAATAATATGTAGGTACTACCAGTCGAAGCTGGCTAGGTTTAATTAGTAACATTTTGTGAAATAATCGATAGTAAAGCTAACATGATTTAAAATCGTCATGCCTCCAATAATACTTGATGACAATAATATTTTAATTCAAACCAAATATATTATTTGATAATAATCAAACAATGTTCTGGCATGGCAAATAATGTCGATTGTCTTAGTTACCTATTGTGATTGTAGATTCGCTTGACTGGACTTTCTGTCCTATTAACCTACCGAGCAAAAGATGGGATTGATAACTATATACGCATACATGCAGTACCTGAACTTCTTCATCTATTCAGGTTGCTGTTCCGACAACAGTCTAAGTCGTTGTGCTGAACTGAACACATCCGGATTGAAATCAATCGAGCGTATTTCTTTTATGGGTGAGTTCATACGACGATCAATTTGTTCGTCATTGTCTATATTTAACTGCACCCAAGATGTAAGGTCACAAAAATACATGCTAATATTTTTAAAATATGAGCAAAATATCTACCTACCATTCACGCGTTGATTTCTTTCCATCAGTGATTTTATTATGGCGTGTAGAGTATCAATAACATCCATATTATGACCGTATGAAATCGTACCTGTGGAAGATTGTAATAGACAAGTTCTATTTTAGTCGATGCGTTATTGAAGTCACTGTAAATAACAATTACAACACGTCGACTAACTTCACACGTTTGTCATAAAATCAGCATAAGATAGTGTGAATTGTTTCTTACAAGCTTGCACCACAGACTTTGTTATCCTCGCTAAAATTTTTTTACCTTGAGTTTTCACAGCTTCGTTTATTGGTTGTACAGAGATACTTTGTTAAATTTAAATAATCTTACCCCGACTTACACTACAGTTTTACACGAATTCCGAGGTTTTTTATTATCCCGCTTGCATCGTTTTCTCTCCTCATCCTCATCCTCATTCTCCTTCTTCAAAATTGAATTATATAAACCTGGAATTTATATGCAAAGTTGGAACGACTGAACTTCGGTATGAGGTAATACCTCGGACTTATGCAGTCCGAGGTATTATATATTTATTTATTTTAATTGCAACTTTTTATTTATTCCAATGAAAACCAAAATAAATTAATAATTTATCACACTTAGGAATGCAGAATATGCAAAATGTTTTCTGTTCTAATTATTTCATTTATTTTAACACATTATTATATGATTATTATAATGCAGCAATGTGTTTTTCGTTACTATCTTAGTAACGAAAAACACGATTCAGGTGACTGATATGCGTTTAAGTCATGTAGGTATAAGTATCTTGAAAAAATCAAATAACGTGAGATTATAACCTCAGAATTAGCAGACAGGTACTGAGGTAATTTGACTTCCAGCTGCGGAGACAATTGCCATTTAATTTATTAATTGCAACTTTTACATATTCCAAAGAAAACCAAAATAACTTATTTCATCATACTTAGGAATGCAAATTATGTAAAATGTTTTCTGCTCTAATTATTTCGTTTATTTTAAAACATTATAATAAATTAGTACCGAAAAATATGATTCAAGTGATCGATATAAGTTTAAGTCATGTTTAAGTATATTAATATAGACAGAACAATAGCTTCGTTCGTGCTTACAATTTGATGATCATAGAACGCTAAAATCACGTTTTTACCTGAAATGTTAATTGTTCTTCATATGATTATGAAATGTGGATTCCGAGTGTTAGGTACCTATCTACTTGAATTATAACAAGAAATGCCAAATAATCTTCGCTATATTTTACGGTTGCGTGCATTTTAAGACTAATAGGTATTACCTACATTACATTTGTTGCTAAGTAAAATAACGATCCAGGTTATTGTTGAAAAAATTACTTAAAGATATATTAGACATATATTTTCATATGGCATAATATTTTCATTACCAAATAATGTTAGGGAGCCTGTTTGGGTCACCGACTTCAGTATATGATTAGGTATGCATGAACATTATTATTGTGGAAGTAACTTTGTTTGTTGATTGTTTGTTGGTCACTGTTTCTTGATCTTTTTAGGTATCAGATTGTCAAAAAGGTAAAATTATGCAAGATATTATTTTATATACCTATATTATATTGACGATAATAAAGGATATTTTATAAATAATAACTACATACTTATCTAATAATATAATATCAATTAAAAATGATTTTGTAATAAAATTATAATAAGTACCGACACTTTAAAATATTATAAATGCTTGAATTGGGAATAGGTATGGTGTAGATCACGTTTAAAACATAAGTAGACTTATAATTTTTACGAAAGCTGGAAAAAAAATCGTGATTTTTTTAAAATCTATATTTTTATTATAAAACCAAATGATTAGATAAATCCGGCTGACAGTAATGACCGCTATTATAAAAGCCAAGTTGCGTTGATGTTATTATGATAGAATGAGAAGAGTCGAGATTTGTTCGCGCCGTAAGCATTACTAGATATAGAAATGGTTTCAAAGTGGCCATCTATATCGAGCTCATTTATCTTCATGAACTAAATATACTTCGCAACACTAGAGCACTGATGTTTAAAATATCACCGCAGAGGACACATGCACGTCTTTAAGTTATTTAACCCTGAAAGCAATGTTTACCGAAATAGCCTCAAATCTCAGAGAACTGGTAACACAGCTTATGTTTTCGAGTGACTAATACGAATTAGTGCACTTAAAATGATAACTCGTATAAAATAGCACCCACTTGTCATGTTATGCGGTTGCTAGTGAAACTGTTCTGAATAAATTATGTTCATTACGGCACAGAATGATTTAAAATCTGTTACGTTAAAGCATAAGTACTAAAATTATGTGGCCTTATGATGAATATTTCATTTTTTTAATGTCATGAAAGTAGTAAATAAGTATGCGGGTTGCATTTATTGTAATGTAAATTATTTCTGTAGCCTATAAGAAAACTGTAACTTCAATTTAGCAGCACCCTTATATAGTCTATCTATGGTGTTCGCCTTTATGCATGTACCTAATTACGGGATCATAGGTACCTTTAAAATTAAACTATCCGACGAAATGTTTCGGTACAATCAATTAATTTAATAAATGTAGAACTTAGTAGATAGTAATTAAAACTGCCATCAAACTTTCCTCATTACCAAATGAGAATTCTGTGGCTTGTTCTCAAATAAATTAATATCGAAAATAGCAAAAGAAAACAGGAATAGCAGATATCAGTAGAAGTCCTCTGTGATACATTTATTCGAATGTATTAAGTAATTGAATTGATAGAGAGATATTACGACAGGAAAGATCACTGAACACTATTGCTAATTGCATAGTACATAGTACCGAATAAGTTTCCTACCAAGTCGTACCATGTTTAGACTTCCTAAATCTGGCACCAAAAGGTGCTTAGGTACTTCTAGCTAACTAGTTGCATGGAATTCCATAACGGGCTCAATGATTATAAAAATATAATAGGTATCATCGATAGGGATGAAGGAGGAAATGTTGATTTTCAAAAATGTGTAGGTACCTACGAACTCAGTCTAAATTTAGACCGCATAATGTTATTCATCACATACTCGTAGGTAGGTATGAGTCTATCATGTCTATCGGCACGTTTGAAACATTTCTAGCCATATAGACGTTTGGTTATATCCGAACGGAAATTAAAGCTGTCTGTCCACAATTTCTCTCGTCGCATCATCAGTGAGATAACTGTTTAGTCGTTTTAAAGTTTGTAAGTATGTACCTACTTTTATTTATAGTAAACTATGTATCATGTTTTGACATTTTATGTAAATATTATCATTTTGATATATTATAATAAATTATAATATTTAAATAAAATGTCATTGTGATAAATAAAACATAATAACACCATAGACACCTTTTTCCAATTTATTAGTGCGAGCGAAATTATTTTTTATAAAAGAATGCAATTGTTTTCGGTTACTAATTTAACACATAAACAGTCATTCACACGAAATAACAGTAACACTATAGTGCGCCGAGGACTAATTTGTTAAACATCTGAATATAGGATAGGGTAAAGACGAGTAGGTCCACGCCGTTACAGCTGTTAGATACATAAGTCAATTTCTTTTTATTAGATTAACCTTTCTCAAGTGCAAAATGAGTTCCAAGAAATATATATTTGTAACAAACAATAATACAAACACGTGCCATTTTAGTCAGATCTTAATAAATTAACTTGATGCAGTCGGTGCTATGCTTGTTTTAATAAATCGTAGCTCATAAGGGAGGCCGTTTTAAGTTGGTCGCTTGTAGTGAGTCCAACTACTGAAATAGAGTAAAGCATTGCAATAATTATATCAGCGTACGTGGCTTTGTTGTCGTTGTTAGGGCTGCCGGCTCTGTCATAAATCCAGAGGACTATTTCTGCTAACGTGATTGTCATTGGATCGCGATTATTTTTCGATAGGCCGTGCACGTTTAGTTGAAGCAAGGCAACGGAACAATTACATTGTGATGCAATGTCAAATACGACTAATTACGTTAGTAGAATCAGGCCGTATTTTTGATATTTTTCTTGCTCTCTCATAACACTTTGTTTTTTTTTTTTATTTATGATCATAGAAGTATAAATATCTGTCTGATTTGATTGAAGACAAACATTGAAAACAGAAATTTTGAATCGACTTCCAATGAATAAATGTCAGAGTAGTGGTTTAGCAAATACCTATGTTATCCAATAAATAAAGTTATGCCTATGTCGCTTTTAAATTCTTGATATAATTTGCTAAGGACTGAAAAGGCGTAAGAGTAGTAGGTATATAGTGATTTTTATAAATGTCTTCCATTTATAATATGATAATACCATACTGGGAATTGCGTGAATGGAGCGTTGGGTAAGCTGCTAGAATCTAAACATCTCAGCCAGCGGGCTCGACAAGCCGTACATAATGCTGTACTTACTCCAACGCTTTTATATGGAAGCGAGAGCTGGGTATGCAGGAAAGAGCATGAAAGTAAGTTGAACGCGGTCAAGATGAGATCTTTGCGCAAGATCTGCGGTGTATCACTCACCGATCGCGTTCGTAATGAAGATGTAAGAAAGAGACTTTGTGTGAATGATAGTATCGGTGTAAAAATGAAAAAAGGCATGCTCCGATGGTTCGGGCACATAGAAAGAATGTCGAATGAGCGAATGACTAAGTAGATATACAATGCGAATGTGGATGGTTGCAGAGGCCCAGGAAGACCAAGACTGACCTACCATGACCAAATAGGTCGAGTTCTGTCTGATGGTGGGGTCAAAAGTCTTAGGAATCGGCGTGCATGTATGAAGAGAATGATGAAGGTAGACGAGGCACGAGAGGTTTGTCAGATCCGGGATATCTGGCGCTCTACACTCTCTGCCTACCCCGTTAGGGACCTGGCGTGAAGATACATACATAATACCATACATTACTTTGAGATTGCAGTGAGTGTCTCTTTAAATTTTTGTCGCTACATTGTCCATTGGTTTGCTATGTACGACTCCTCAGTATTCCTATGATACAAAATATTTTCCCGGCAAATCCCTTGATAAACGAAACCATACCAGGATTCCGGATGAATGGCAGCCCTAACCTTTGTATATATTGAACACGTGTGTCGCTTTTTACGGTGGCAATAAAATTTTATAATGTTTTGCAACAGAACTTATTAATACCACACTGCGCGGCATATTAATAAGGCTTTATTGCCGAAATGAAACTTATGTTCATCGAGTTTTTTCACTGTTAGTCTGATAATAATTTATTTATCGAAAGTAAAATAAAATTCCTAATCAGATTCTGCGTTTATTTTGCATGGTTCATTATAGTTCTTTTTAAGAGCTTGTAAATATATTTGGTTAATATTCGTTAAGGATCGTCAAAATAATAACTTACATCTGGATTATGACACCGAACAAGTAAAACAGAAATTCGTTACTCTAAAAAACTAAACTCTAAACTCTCCCACTAATTCCGCAATAGCCCTTGCTAGACTCACACCACTACACTTAAAAGTAAAGGAGATACATGAAATAGAAACTGTAAAATTAAAAGGTTACACAAAATACTTAACCAATTACGTCACTCTTCATCGTCGGACTTCTCTTGAAAACGCACCGCACCCTGCGCTTAAACCAACCATCAATTTTGATCTGGCAACAGATCAAAGCGACATAGAGGCATTATGTACCCCTGACACTGTTAAAATTTTTACAGATGGTAGCAAGCACTCGAACAGTGTCGGTGCCGCTTATGTAATTCATAGACCAAATAACTCCAAAATTTATAACGAAATTTAAATTACACTATAGTTGTTCGGTATTCCAGGCAGAACTCTTGGCCATCGAAAAGTCAATAGAATGGATACATTGCACTAACACCTCCAATACAGCTGTACTCTCGGATAGTATGTCGGCACTACAAGAATTTCTAACCCATACTCTAACAACTCACAAGTCAACTCCATTCGTAAACACTATAACCAACTCTCAGAAAACATATCTTTTATATGGATCAAAGCACACAACAACATATTAGGTAATGAAGAAGCAGACAGTGCTGCATGTTTACACAGAGCCCCTGATTTCAAGGAGTTTCCGATAAGCTTTGTGAAGCATATATTAAGAGATGAAACCGCACTATTAAGCAAAAAAAAATTACACCGAATCTCGAACTGGCGAACACACCCGAAAATGGTTACCCGACTTGAATGCAATAGACGAGTTACACAAAATAGGTTACCCAAATTTCCACCTCACTCATATTTTCACCGGGCATGGCTACCACAAACAATATCTCCATAGACTAAAAATCACACCCTCGGACAAATGTCCCTGTGATAACACTTCAACTCAAAGCATCCACCATCTGCTAACCGATTGTCCTCGCTACAGTAACGCTCGCTTTACTCACATAAACACATGCAATATGCAATACAATACAATACAATACAATATCTTTATTAGTAACACCAAGTTACAAGTCATTTTTAGTAGGTACAATATATTCACAATATATTGATTAAATTGAATATTCGATATTACCTATATTTAAATAGCAATAAAATTAATTTAATTAGTTAAATTATCATACAATTTCATTGAAAGCGTAAATTATAAAAATATAAAATAGGAATAATATCAGTAAATTGGTACATTTATTAACATACTGGCAATTCATAGAATTCTTCTATTGAATAGAAGGCACACCGGTTTAACCATTTTCTCAGTCTTTTCTTGAATATCATGCTCATTATAGACCCATTCAAATTAGAAAGCATCCTACTAAAAGAAAGTACAAGAAACTCATTCAACCATTTCACTAAACATATTGTTAACACCTTAAAACAGTTCAATAATACATGATATATCATCACATACATATAAACCTTAACTCAAAATACATACCTAATCAACTCTATACTCACTTTCATCTATATATTGACTTAAGTCGCCCGTAAACCGTAGCGAGGACTTCTGTCAAGTCATCCACAGCAATACTTACTCCTCTTGTATAAATACACAAAGGTGGAAAAAAAAACTCTTTAACTCTGTTATCAACAATTAAAGACAGACATTCAGGGGGATTTAAAGAGACAAATATCGGAGTGCACAAAAAATAGTGATGTGATTCCAGAGAAGAAAAGACAAGTGAAGGTGTTTACAATGAGTTTTGTTATTGAAAAATAATGAAATGTCGTAAATTTAATGAAGACGCGGAAGATGGGGGCTCACGGTTCGAAAGAGAAGCTTTATAGAGGTGGTTCAGATAAATATCCGTCCAAGCTACCGGTGCCCAATGATAAGAAATATAAATTGGCCGTGAATAGAGAACGATTTGGATCTTTTGGTGCTAGAGGTGAGTTATTATGTGTAATGGACGGGAACGAGGTAAAAAAAACAAAACTGTTCTGGAATTAATTAAAGGATTATGGCAAGATTTGTACAAAAAAGATGACATAAAAATATTTTAAATACTTACTAGAAAATGTTCTTCATGTTCTTGTATATCAATATGCTCTCTAGATAATATTTCAAAGCCCTTGTACCTACCTCATTTTATTTTTGTCTATATATCAATGTATGGAACTTGCCATGATATTTCTACCGTCCGTAATCAGTGATTAATTACTTTATTCTATTTAACCTTTTTACCTTTATAATTAGTGTTATATTCTTTTCTGTTGATAAATTGTGACATAATTTATTTGAATCAATATTCCATGATGTTCATAATTATATTTATGTGTCATAGGATATTTTGCTTGCACTGATCACTGTATGATGTAATACCGATTTTTTCAAGTATCTCTTCACTTCACTCATCTTATTTATCATGAGTTAAACTTTGTTAAGTACATGTATACTTCATAAATATTTTTATTAAGCCTTTATTGCTGATACTAAATTAATTACAATTGTATAAAGTTAACATCTACTTTTTTTACAAATCGGATTACCAGGTTTAGTGGTCAGCGTGTCCTGCGACACATAGACCTCTTCCAGCTCTTTTCATTCATTTCTATCTTTCGCTTTTCTTGACCAAATTGTTCCTCCGATTTTCTTTATATCATCTGTCCATCTTTTGTTTTGTCTGCCTCTTCTCCTTTTTCCATCTCGTGGTTGCCACTCTGTTATAATTTGTGTCCATTTTGTTCTACTTTCTCTTATCATATGCCCTACCCACCGCCATTTCAACTGTCTAATTTTCTTAACTACGTCTTATACCTTTGTAGTGTGTCTGATTTTTTCAGCTCTTTTGCGATGTTTTATTGTTTATTTGACGCCTATAATACTTCTTTCGATTCCCCTCTGGCATTGTCTAAGTTTTAATAACTGATGTTGTGTTAAAGCCCAAGTCTGGCACCCGTATGTCCGGATAGGTAATATGCATATATTAAACACTTTCTTGTTGGCTGTCATTGGAAAGTATTTGCTTTTAAGTATCTCCTGAAGTGACCAATATCTTTTCCATGCATTAGCTACTCTTTTTGTAATTACCATATCTTGATATTTAAAAGATAACATTTTCCCAAGGTAGTTAGTTATAGGTTTGCACGTATTCGATATTTTCACCATCCACTGACAGTGGTATTTCATTCCTATTCGTCATTGCTTCTGTTCTTAATTTATTCATGGTAAGACCTACCGGCTCTGCTTGCATCGGCTAGTTATTTCAGCACATGTTGAAGCGTTTTTGGATTGTCGGATAATAAGAGGAGATCATCCGCGAACCTTAGATGATTAAGTTGCCTTCCATTTATATTTATCCCTAGATCGTCCCACTCCAGATTCTTAAATACGTTCTCCAATATTGAATTTAAAAGTTTTGGCGACAATGGATTACTGTCTTACACCTCTGCCTATTGGAAACTCTTCACCAATTATTTCAAGTTTTATCTGGGCCGTGCTGTTTGTGTATATGTTTTTAATTAAGCGTATATATTTGTTTGGAACTCCTTGTTGTACTAGAGATTTCCAAAGCGAATCCTGTTTTATTGAATCGAATGCTTTGCTGTAATCAACAAAAGCCACGTTTAACGTTTTGACATGTTCTTGGCATTTTTCTATTAATTGTTTTATTACATGCATATGATCGATTGTTGAAAAACCCGCTCTAAAACCAGCTTGCTCCATGTGTTGTTGTTCATCCAGTATACCTGTTATTCTATTTAATATCAATTTAGAAAATATCATAGATCATCAGATATATTTGATATGAGGCTTATAGGCCTATAATTTTCGGTTATGTTTAGTGTTTAATAGTATTATATAATTTCGTGAGTTTTCTTAAGTTTGCCGTATTAGTTATTGTGCTTTGATCATTTCATTTGTTATATAGTCTGGCCCAAGTGCTTTGTAGTTTTTTTGGCTGGTGACAGCTTTTTCCACTTCTGATTGAAGTAAAATTGGCACGTCTACGGTGTCTTCATCTTCCAAACTTTCAGTTTGTTTTGGTATATTTAAATCAGATGCATAAAGTTTTCTGTAGAAGTCGGTCGCTGTTTCAATTATGGTTTTTCTACTTCATGAATATACCAGCATGTAAATTTATCGATTTGAGTTCATTCACTCCACTATAGGTCCAACTGCGGGACAAATTGTAGACTGTTGATTACTTATTGTAATTATGGTGGCAAGAAACAAGCATGCAGTACCTATATGCGGATGGTACCTACTTATATGACTCCTGCAACATACACCTTCACAAAAACCACGGTGAAATGTATGTGCATTGCCACCCCTGATGCTTAAGTTATTTTGTCTGTGTGATAGCAGATGATATTGATTACGGGGTTATACTAAAATGTCCTATTGCTATATATAAATATATAGCAATAGGGCATTTTAGTTATATTATAGTTCATTGTGTATGATGTAATATTTATCTAAGTGCCTCTTCACTCATCGTATTCATCATTACCTATCAATCATAAGTTAACCTTTGATTACTTAATACCTACTCAGTCACAGATAAATTACCGTCTAAACGGAATACAATAGTGCTGCACACTATCTACTATTTGGCGGCAGATAGATTAGGTCAAGCGGTAGTGCCTACATCCTTGACCTCTGACAGTTGAACTCTATCATCAAACAGTAGGTAATTAAAACAGTATTGATAACATTTAAAAGATATTTCTCAATAGATCGAATGATTTATTTTCATTAACATTGTTGGCCCAGTTTCTATCTATAGAACAAAGATTAATAAATACCTAAGCTGTAACTTACTCTGTAGTAAGTAGGTATATAGGTACGTTGTTTTGTATTTCATATTAAGAAGGTGTGTTTTTTTTATCCTGTATTTCCCGAAGTGTATCTGTATAAAAAGGTGTGTGAAAAATGTGCTCATTCATGTATCCCAACGATTCACTCAGCTGTTATTTTTTGATCTGTGTAATAGGTGGCTACGGCGAGCCTATTGACATCACCGGACACATTGCCAAACTTCGAGAGTCCCACTGGGAAACTTCCGAAAAGTGGAAAATGCCCAACAGCACTCTACACTAAGGCGATCTACGCCAAGAAAACGCCTGAACACCCATATAATTTTATGTGAACACCTATCCTATCTTCGGTCGGCTATTCTACATAATCTTTTTGAGCGTCTGTAAATTGATTGATTGATGACATTGTAAGTGAAATTTCTTGTACCACGTATCAAGCATACTTTTTTGACAAACTGAACGAAGTAATTAAGTAGGTAATGTAACATTCTAAACGTTGGTAAAAGGAAAGAGGAAGTGAACATGCAGTTTTCACATACGACATGTGATTATTGGGTAAGGCTTGGTTGTAATGTTAATGCGTCTATGCCAATAATTGCCGTACCAAACCTTACGGTCCGGCCGGAAGATAACAATGACGGGAAGTGCGCCAGTCCTACCCACTATTAATGGTAACGAATCAGTGGGAATAAAATTGGAAACAACGTTAAATATTGTTGTCAACTGATCAAATACCACTGAGTACTAATTATACATTATATTGTATTGAATCTTTCAAATATATCGGCCGAATTGAGAACCTCCTCGTTTTTGAACTCGGTTAAAAACGTTGCTGTAAGCAGTTGGAGTTCTAGTGTTAAGTTAAACACAATTACTTAGCAATGTCAGATAGGTATAATGGAATGCAACGTAAAGTACCGTTGGTAAATGGTGTTTGCGAAATGAAATATTGGCTAACTATAGATACCTATTTCAGTTTAGTTTAGAACAATCACTGTCTCAAGATGCATAAGCAAAATAATATTATAATTATATTTAATAAATTGCTTAGTAAATACTACACTATTTAATTTTTATGTTAAAAAGGTTTATATACTCGTATGTACCTAAATCGATTTTAGTCCAATACATAATATTATATATAATCTATTTTAGTTACTGGAATGAATTGGTCAAACAATTGCAAGTGTTTTTCACTACTGTAAATATGTAGGTATGTAGGTACTTACCATTTGTATTGTTGTAAATGTGATGGCACACTACGATTAACGCTGCGTGGTAATTTCTGATGTTAATGTTGTGTTCGTTTTCACGATTTTTTGTATTATTTATAACATCTTGTTTGTGTAATAGTCTTCCCACGAAGTGAATGATTATTTTCTTATGTAGGTGTAGACTTGCATTTCAATGGTCCAATAAAAATACCACTGTGTGATATAAGAAAATTTATAGTGAGTAATGAAATTTCTTCTAATAAATTACTAGACTGAGATTAGGTGTAAAATGTTTTTTGTTAGACTTACATATCCTACTTACCTATCTACTAAGTATTTGTGTAATGTGTTACAACAAATTAACATAAAATTTTATCAAAATTTTGCGGATGAACAGGGAAACTATTTATATATTAATGTGCATATTTACTTATTGTTGATAAAAAACTGGTACAGCAAAATTAAACGTAGGCCCTGACTTTATGTAAGGTAAACCGACGCAGTTGTAAGCAGTAGTGGGTACCTATACAACTGCGTTTGTCTATACATCATAATATTATTAGATAATAATAAGTATGTAATAAGAAAAATTAAGAAGGTATTATACCTACCTACCTTAACTATAAACGACATCAGGTATCAGGTAGGTATGCAGTTCATAACAGGTCAAGGTGTACGCGATAACTTTATGCAAATGTAGGTAGGCATCTAATAGGGACTAATTTGCAATGGGTTTGATTTGTAGTTATTTATCACATAAATGTATTTAAAAATAACATCAAAAAATATAGGGAGGTGTATACATGCAATTAAACATACACGTCATACACGCAAACACCTGGCTACGATCCGCCATTGACCCAAACTGCGAGGGTAGTAGATATCTACTACTGGGAATCTTTAAAAAATGGAAGTACCTATCCCAATAGCATTTACTTTACGAACTGGGGATCGAAACCAACACCGTAGCGTAGTTGTAGTGGCCCGTTACCAATGGACTAGTACCTATCTATATAGTAGTCAGCATCTAGTATCACAAAAATATAAATAAATAGAACGCGTTACTCTAAAAATTACAAGAAAGAAAAGAAAACGTATAATTGCCGAACATACTTTAATTATAGCATTTGTGTTGTATTCCAGGAAATGGAAAGAAACGGGAGAGCGCGCCCACCCCTACCACGCCGAGTCGCCCTCCAACAACGCCGCCACAGCCTGCCCCGGTCCAAGGTGAGTCACACATTATGACTCAATTTGTTATACATTATTAATATTATTTCTACGTAATCACATTTTTTCGACCTAAACACGCTTTGTCAATTTTATGTTGAAGCAACCGCTCAAACTGAGTAAATAGCATAAATGGCACGAGATACTGACAAAATTTAAAAAGGGTAATAAACTACGTTACGCTAACTTATAGTCGTTGTTTGAACATATTTTCAATGTGAACGCAGAATTAATATTTTGTAGTACCCAAAGAGTATAGTAGTACCTACCTAGTAGTCATTTGCTGTAATGTGATTGTTTGCGTTTTTCGTGTGGATTTCTCGTGTGGTGTGAGTCTTATGGGGCTTCTTAAAGGCTTACCTTTAATCAGTATAAGGGTCGGTTGCACCAAAATATTTGTCAAAGTTACGGCTATTATCAAATGTAATAATAACAGTTACATTCAATTTAAAAGTTAGTGCATAATGCGTTGCACACACGTATTTTTGACATTGTTAAAGTTTTAATTAAATTTTGAGGTTAACTTTAATATTAACCAGCGCAGCTCGCCCCGGTAACGGTTAAAGTAAAATTTATGACGTCAATTAACAATTTTCAAATGGTGCATTTCATTTTTTTAACTTAACCGAGGGGTAATTTAACAGTTAAATTAAGATGATGCAACCCAGCCAAAGAATCTATAATATGTTCTGAAATTGTAGTGTAGTCTTATAGTAAGTAAGTAAGTAATAGTAAATAGGTATTACGGGATAACTTCAATCAAAGCTTAATAGATTGAAGTGGGGCTCATACACGATACGAGAAATCTCTACGAACGCACTACGAAAAAAACGTAAAGATATAGGGATCTACCTACCTATATTAAGTTTAAGCTAATTTCATTACAAATAAAAAAGTAAGCATACTTTCAGTCAGCGGTTTACTATAATGTTCATGGGAATGCGACTTAGGTATCTGTATATTGAGTTTATCTACATATAAATACATTTGTGTGATTAAGTTATGGCCTTTCTTAAATTATTTGTACTCATTTAAATGGATACATATTTCTCATTTACTTGCGACTGGCGTCTTATAAATATACTTATAACTACACAAAATTCTTTATACGAGAATGCAATGATGCCACGTTCCTATATGTACGAGTATCTAGGTAGTACCTAGTAGGTACCTACCTACTGTAAACGAACAATATTTTGTACTTCGCTTCCTCATACTTACATTCCTTACACGTTACACTCCATCACATACGATTTTCACCGACGGTAAAGCGAACAGTTATAATCGTGGCCATAAGAGGTAAAAATTGTCGGCTAATATAGGAAGTAAATCGAAATTTTATATAAATAGTCTCATGGGTATAGCTTGCTCTCTCGTCGCGTCCTCGTTACGCCACATTATATTTGATGACAAGCTATTCTCTGATCCATTACCTTTAATATCCACCAAAACTATTTTATGATCGTTCCGATTATATTTTTATCATAAGTTTATTGTGCTTTGTAAATGCACTATTATTCATTCTTTAAATGATTTCTTATATAATACACCTCGAAGTTATCTCAGCAATCATTGTGGAAGCATCATTCATGATCCGGTTTACAATATTTTTTCTTAAAATTGTTATCTCCGACTACTTATCTCGTATAGGTATCATTGAACAAACTCTTTGTGTTGTTTTGTAACATGTCATGTTGCATAACTTTACTGTTTAGTATAGACAATAGCGCCTGCGCTAAGGTTGTCCTTTCAAAAGTAGGTATGTCAGATTATAACTAGTTTAAGATTTAAGTTAAGATCATTTCATGTTCAATCAATAATTTATTATCAAAGTTAATATATGCCGCTATACACTCCCTTAACCGACTTAGAAACTTTCTGCCCATTGAAATTAAGATTCGTCTTGTTCAGGCCCTCATTCTCCCAATTATTGATTATGCTGATGTGTGTGAAGGAAATTTTTCTTGATAAGCTAGATAGACTTATAAATAACGCAATTCGTTTTATCTTTTGTCTTCGCAAATTTGATCACGTATCGTATTACCGATCGAAACTGAATTGGCTCCCCATTCGACAGCGAAGACAAACTAGACTTCTTACTCAACTATATTCTATTCTTTCCGACCCAACTACTCCTTCATATTTAAAATGTATCAGTATCTCTCAGAATCTCACTCTTTACAATTACGTTCTAACGATTCTAATGTCCTTTCTATACCTTTTCACCGTACCAGCTTTGTATCCAGCTCTTTTCTACTTCAAGCTACACGCCTGTGGAATGCTCTCCCGGAGGAAATACGAAGACTCACCACAAAAATCGCCTTTTAAAAGGGATCAAGGCTCATTATGCAACATGAGCTTTTCATTGTCATCATTAGATTCGTATGTGTATATATAATATCTATATATTAATATATATTATTGTATATATTATTTATCTTAAACTATAATATTATATTATGTAAGTAAATACATTTATTTAATAAGATGTATGTGTTATTCTATTCGATTATTATTAGATTATGTAGATTTATCTTTAATTAAAATCTTTATTCGTTACACCGCCTACAATTTTCTCCTTACTACCAATGGTTGACTGGTAGAGAATGCTTTTAGCATTAAGTCCGCCATTTGTTACATCTATTGTTAATTTTTTGTAACAATAAATAATAAATAAATATAATCCTATAATATAATTTAATATAATATAATCCATTCTGGTCATTCCTGGATCGGTGAAGTAGAATATCTATCTCTTTGTAGGTATGTTTATCTCTCTCTCATTGAAAAAGAGAAATAGAGGGAGGGATCCAATGCTTACATCTACTGAAGTATTAAATAGACATTTAGGTACCTAAATATTTTATAATTATAAAAATAAATTACTTAAAAACATTTTATTTAATTTCCAGCTAAGAAAAATGGCGTTGTACAAAAGTTGTCGGCGTCGCCGGTGGCAGTGCGCGCGCGCACTTCTGTTGCCCCCCCTCCATCGCCTCGCAAGCCACCTCCTCATCGGGTGCCGGCCCAGAGACCGAACACTCTTTCCACCGCTAAAGGTAAGTCACCTAGGTAAAAATTATTTATCTTCACATTTTGTTTTTATTGTCTCACTAGGTAATTAAACTGAATCAAGCCGGTGCTGCCCTCTAGGAGTACAGTTGAAAAAACGTTAAACGTTTATCCGTATTCCGAATCCGAATCCGAATTGTACCGATTTGTGTATTTATTTTAGTAGGTCCTTTAGTAGGCATGCAGATATTCCATTTAGGGAAGTAGGGATCCTACTTAAATGAATGGAATACCTGCACATTATTGTAGAAATTCCAACACAGATAAAGCTGCATTACTTTGTCATTTCACCTTCAAAGTTTAATCATGATCATTTCAACTGTAAGACGTTTACAGCTGGACCAAAACCTCCACAAAAAGAAGGATATGCCATAATCGTCACGCTTGGCATGCAGATTGACGATCGTAGTGACAGTGGTTTTATCGCAGGACGCTGCTGTTCGTCTTGCGTTATTGAACTTCCTCCCCTAGAATGGATTGATCACCGTCGTGCGGTGGACTCACTGCACTCGCGGAAGAATTGATATTTGATCCTAATAGATACCTACTTATAATATGTGTAATACTTACTGCATTAATGAAGATACATACATACAGGTATATATTTATTGGCGTAATATACCTACTCCTAAGAATATACACAGGTACTCTAAGGTTTCTAAAGTCAGAGGAGGCTATGCACTCTATGCAGGCATATTTATCTAAAATACTAAAAAAAATACCAACTTAAAGAAAACCACTTAAAAGAAAAAAATTGTACTTGGACAGAGGGGAAAGCCTGCATATGGCTACTCCCCTCCGGTCCGCCGCGGTCGGTGGCCCGTGTTGCTCTATGATGCCATCAAGTGTTTCGCGTTTGTGTTTTATTTTATTCTAGTTGACCCGGCATACTTCGTATTGGCTCAGAATGAAATTATCTGTCAAAGGTTTGATAGATACGGACGATTTGTATGGGAAAATAAAATTGTGGTATTTACTATTTTCCTTCAATTTCTACATATTTTCTTTTTTAACCTTTTAAACTTTCCTTGGGCTTCCAGAAATCATTCAAAACAAAAATTAGCCAAATCGGTCCACCCGTTCTCGAGTTTTAGCGAGACTAACGAACAGCAATTGATTTTTATTTAAAAAGATAGACTACTATAAACTTTTGTAAAGTTTCAGTCAATTAGTGCTTCTAACGGAGAATGAAAGATAAAAGATAGATCTATGTATAATATAGGCACTCCTTAAGAGTCGGCAGAAGAAAAAATGAATATTAACGTTGTGCATTTTTAACAACTTATGCCATCAACACCACCACCACTGTCATAACTATCACCTCCACCACCTCCACCGTCGCCACCACTACAATCGCCACCAACGCCATCAACGCCATCACCATCACCAAACACCTACGCCACCAATGCCATCAATGACACAAACGCCACCAAAACGACCACCACCACCACCACAACCAATGCCACCAACGCCTCCAAAACTACCAACAACACCACCAATGCCTCCATCGCCACTAAAAATCACCGCCAGCACCACTTACGCCACCAACACCACCACCAGAGTCACAAACAACACCTATGCCAACAACAACACCAACAAAAAATTACGAAAAAAAAACCACGTTATATGTATGCTTCCTTGGACCCCCTTATATTTTCATTTTCTTATTTTTAGTATTTATTTTTGTCTTTATAGCGGTAACAGAAATACATAATTTGTGAAAATTTAAACTTTCTAACTATCACTGTTTATGACATACAGCCTGGTGACAGACAGACGAATGGACGGACAGACAGGCAGACAGTGGAGGATTAGTAATAGGGTATATTTTTACCTTTTACTTTTTTAACTCTTAAAAAGATTATTCGATATGATTCTTTAAATTGTCGTAACTTTTGTATTTCTGAATCGATTGACATGAAACGCACACTAAATGTTAAGTGAAACTTACCACAATATATTAATGAAAACTGCAAATCGGATAAGCCATTTTTGAAATTAGCATACACAAACACACAGACAAACAGACATTTTATAAACGGGACGGGATAAAAAGTACCCAGTGTTGTGCGCCAAATGTTAAAGTATAATTATACCAAGTTTCATCGTAATCGGACCTGTAGATTTTGTGTGATGCTTGGACAAACAGACAGACAGACAGACAATTTTTTTTCTAATCACATATTTGTGTTCGGTATCGATCTAGTAACATCCCCTGGTATTTATTTTTTCAATATTTTCAATGTACAGAATTTACACTTCTACAGTTTTATTATAAGTATAGATGACACAATAAAAACTACACATGTATGTACCTACACTTTTCTTTCATGTTTCCTTTTTTTGACGAATTAAATTCCCATAAATATCAGAAACATGTTTTACATGTTGTCATAAAGTGGACAACACATGGGTGAGGGCCACGTGATTTACCACATGTCGAACAGACCGCTATAACACGTGATCGTCTTTTGTTTGCGGAAACCCTACAAGTCTGGGTCAATGGAATATGCTTTTTATTTTATACAGATATTTTTATTATTCGTAAAATCAGTTTTTAAACTACTACGTATATAGGTAAGTAGATATTTATTAGAAACAGATCGCGGCCCAGTCACCTTTGTAATTAAGCTTTAATTACTGTCCCAGTGATTTAGTCAATCGTGGTGTAATTATTATTCCTAGGCCAGTTGTCCAGAGATGCATCTCGTGTTTAAGCCATTAAAAATTATTAAAAAAATATATCGAGTTAGTAGATACTAACGAAAGGAATTTACAACCAAGCTTTTTGTATGACTGTGGTTCTTAAATTACTAAAGTGATAAAGCTATTTTCTCACTTGCCCTAAGCTTCAGTCTTCCAGCTTTATTGGACATGGGCAGATTCCACCTATCAGTGAACCCCGTGAAATCCTGTGAAAATATTGTTATCTATATTTATACTTCTCAGTACCTACTGTGTCACTGTGTTTACCAATTGTCACCAAAGAGTGAGAGAGATCATTCGTCACTCTATCACTGATTACATTCACAATATATAATTCACCTATGTGGTGTGGAGATCTTTGATAGATAAGATACATTGTTTAGATATTGCCCCATAACCTTAATCTTGCAAGATCAAGATCAGTCCGTCAGACATTTATTTATGTCATAATCTTGGGAAATATTCCAAAGCTACCCGAATTAAATTGTTGAATATCATTCCGTATTCACTTACCTATTAGCAGAACATTAATATTTAAAAAAATATGACCATTACTACTTGTCTTAGATTGTTCCATCACAAAACTCTTTTGAAAATCCGTATTTGCAAAAACGTCTTATGGCGGAATACTCAAACGTCACTTAATTTTAAGTAACCCTTAAATACAAGCTATCTTTGTCGATCGAACGTCCATCATTATCATCATTCGTCCTTCCCTGAAGATTGCCACAACGAACGGCCCTGGGCCGCCCTTATACAATGATTGCCCGCGACCTTCACCAGATCGTCGGTCCACCTCGTGGGAGGCCGCGTACCCGGGAACTCTTCTTCTTCAGCGGTAGCCGGTTCTTCGAGATGTGCCTTGCTACTGTCACTTTAGTTTCGCCATTCGGTGGGCTATGTCCATTACTTCGATTCTCAACGGATCTCGTTATTTCTGATTCTTCCATGGAAACGCCGCGCCTTCTTAGGGCCGACGCTCTCTGACAGCATGAAACGGCATTCCACGGCAGGTTGTGCTGCGGCATCCTGCGGCGTTCCGTGGCATGCCGGGGCATCTCGCGGCTTGCCGGGGCATCCCGTGGCATCCTGCTGAAAGCCCAACCACTTTCTCATCAACCAGTTTTGCACCGATCGGACTGCGCCCCGGTAACCGAAATGATAGCTCTGCAAAAGTTTCAATCTTATTTTTACTAGCTTAGCAATTATAATTCACAGGATGCGGTGGCGCACCGCGGCAATCCGTGGAATGACACTCACAGCATGACCCGTCATGCCGGAACATCCCGTGGCGAGGACTCTACTACTGGCCTTATTTTTTGGAGTTCCGTGATTCCGTCATCACCCGGCGCCCTGTTATTTTTGAACCGTTCGAGAGTCGTTCTAATCTCGTTTAGTCTGAAGTCCGGAATATTTTCGATGTAGTGTTAGGTCAGTACAGATCTAGGATCTGTTGCCGGACTGCTATACTATTATATGGTGCTGTCGCGTATAACTTCCCCGTCATAAAATCGGGTTTCGATGTTACGATTCTATCGCCCTCTGTCCTCAGCTTAGACGGCTTCTTAGGTAAATATTTTAGATAGTGCCAGCTCTTACTACCGTTTTGTATCAATTTTGATTTCTATTTTTATTTAGATTGCTATGGGGTTTTTTTTTGCTTTGCTGGCACTGAACTCAAAAAAATATATTTTTCATCTACTTTTTATTTAATTCGGTCAGTAAATATAGTTCCACTCCACAAATATAATAATAGGTTGGGGAAACAGTCTTTACGCATTATAGTACGTATGAACTTGTAATAAAATCTCTTTGGCTGTAGTATTTGTATCTGGCTGGTTTTGGTATCATTGAAAGTTAAAATTTTAAGGAACGTAATCCCAAATTCAAATTAGGCTAATGTGTGATTTTCATTTGTTTTTCGTACTGTCAAGATGAGTGAATCTAATGAATAAATTCGATACATTTTAAAATTTTACTACAAAAAAGGTAAAAATGCAACGCAAGCCGCGAAAAAAATTTGCGATGTTTATGGACCTAGTGCAGTGTCTGTGAGAGTAGCACAAATTTGGTTTAAGTGTTTTCAATCCGGAAATTTGATGTCAAAGATGCACCTCGCTCTGGTCGCCCTATTACGGATAAAATGGATGCCATTTTTGAAAAAGTGGAGCAAATCGACATATCAGTAGTAACGACGTAGCTGAAGAACTGAGATTTGATCACAAAACAGTTTGGGCGCATTTGAAAAAAGCTGGGTACCTAAAAAAGCTAGATATTTGGGTACCTCACGAGCTCACTGAAAGAAACCTAATGAACCGTGTACTCATTTGTGATTCTTTATTACGACGTAATGAAACCGAATCATTTTTGAAGAAGCTGATAACTGGTGATGAAAAGTGGATCACGTACGACAAGAACGTGCGAAAAAGGTCGTGGTCAAAAGCCGGTCAGGCTTCACAGACTGTGGCGAAACCCGGGTTAACTCGTAATAAGGTGATGTTGTGTGTGTGGTGGGATTGGAAGGGCATTATTCTTTATGAGCTATTACCACCAGGCAGGACTATCTATTCTGAATTCTACTGCGAACAACTGATGAGATTAAAGCAAGAAATTGAGAGAAAGCGGCCGGAATTGACCAACAGAAGGGGTGTGGTGTTTCATCATGATAACGCTAGACCTCACACATCTATAGCCACTCAGCAAAAATTAAGAGAGTTTGGCTGGGAGGTGTTAATGCATCCGCCGTATAGTCCTGACCTTGCACCTTCAGATTTCCACCTGTTTCGGTCTCTTCAGAATTCTTTATGCAATGTTAGGTTAACATCACGAGAGGACTGTCAAATCCACTTGTCGCGGTATTTTGATGAGAAGTCCCAAAATTTTTATAGCAATGGGATCATGTCCCTGCCTACAAGATGGCAAAAGGTTATCGAACAAAATGGTACATACATACTTTAGTTAAATTTAAATAAACTGTAATAAAAAATGTTTTGAATTGACAACATTTCAAATTTGACACGACCCTAAAAAAAATACCGTTTCTTTATTTTTCTTTTCTGAGTTCAAATATATATTTTTGTATTTTTTTATTTCTTAATTTCTGTGAAAAAAAAAATAAAACGGAAAAATATGTGATGACGTCACTTATATGGTGGAATGAAGTAGTTACCATTGCCTATCTTTTGATGAAAACATTATTTTTTCATGCTCTGTGGCAAGATGTGTTAAATTGATACGGATACGTCAATGTCAAAGTATAAAACTAGGAAGTAGGGATGGTGATCCGAGACCTGAGATCGATTAATCGGAAAGGCGATCCATAGGAACCAAAAAATCGATTCTTATTTAAATAATTATAATAATTTATTTAAATCGATCCACAGTACTGGATTGATCTAGTGAATCGATACGTATAGTATGGAAAATCGAAGATCGATCTTTTTGGTTAATTCACTTAGGGACATAGGAAACATACAGATCATAAGATTTAACGTTTAAAAGGAAGCATTATACCAGCATTGAACACTGTTGCTTTTTTTTGGTCGTCTGTTTTCCTTGAAATTTAGTTTTACATACTATCCAAATCAAAAATAGATCCATAATCGAAGATCGATTTTTTCAATGTCCATTTAATCGTGGATGGATTTTGGACACTTCGATTCGAACATTAATTTATTTGAGAAAGAATCGCCATTCCTACTACGAAGTCTATGAAAAGTTGCTACGAACTTATTTATTAAAATAAAAACAAGTTTTAAAGTTTTAAACAACGACTTAGCCCTCAGGCTGTTGATATAATATTGATAATTTTTATTTGTAGTTTGATCAAGGAAGAGATTAATCGACGACACGCAGGATCAAAGAATTTTTTTAAAATAAAATAAAATACCTGCCTGCCTGTAAAATAACTGCCTCGGTAGCCTAGTGGTAGCAGGCCACTACTACTACGCTGAGGTCCTGGGTTCGATTCCCGGGTAGGGGGTTATCAGAGATAATGGTGAAAAAGCCTTTATCTCTGGTTCTATTGGGATTTTTCCATTTTCTGGAAATTTCCCAGTACCTCAAAGTTTGGTAATGTGCCCGGAGATGTCAACAGGCTCGCCACCTGTTACATGGGCCAAAACGTAACCGGCGAATCGTGGGTGTTTGCATGTATGCTTGAATGCATGCATTTACCTCTGCCTACCCCTTCGGGGATTACAGGAGTGAAGTTACGTTAAAATAAAATACCGCCATTCCACCATATGTGTGACGTCATATGGTGCATACGTCTTTTTAGAATACACTAACTTTCAATGTAGAAATTATGAATGAAAAGTACAAAATTTCAAAAAATGGTTAAACACGGGTCCCCTCGTTTTGGATTAACTTTTGAATAATGTAATAAAACATGTAGGTTAAAAATATGAAATGTTGTCAATTATCTTAAAAAATGCGAAGAAACTTTTCCCCAACCTTATATATTACACTTTTTTGAAAAAAAAAAACATTACTTAGGTAAAAGCGACTGTAAGTAGTGATAAAGATAAAAACATCATTGTGTAAATTAAAATGAAAGTTAAGTGATGTTACATTATCTGGTGATACATTATATGCTAACTTTTATGAGCGATAATTAAGAAGATAATACGTAGATATGAATTTTCGTTATTCACCATGTTACGCACTTGCAAATAAATTTTACATTATAACATAAGACTCATTTAGTTTCACCAGGTCCGTCTGTCCGTCTGTCTGCACCTTAGCTCTGATACTAACAAAATGCATAATTCTTTTTAAACGGTGTAACAAATGAAATCACAAGGGCTTCCATACCGAGTTAAGAAACCTGTGTTACAGGGTACCCTACTCATCCACCAAGGCAACAAAATACGTAGATTAAATATATTTAAAAAAATTACCTACAGCATTTTGATACAAACACTTTTAAATATTGGCTATTACTACTAGAAAGCTATATGGCATATATTATGTGTTATATAAGTACATACTCGTATTAGTCACGCCGACAAAGTGGTGACTGATTTATTGAAAAATGCCAAATATAATTTTGTAAAAAAAAGTTTAAGGGCGTCTCCCATACAGTAAAATAGAGGCTGTATTTTTATTAACATTCCATAACGTGGAGTTTCGTTCGAAGGGTTTTTGAATATGCGGGTTTGATATCGTATTACATCGTATTTAAAAGAAATATCGAAATTTGTACGTAGCTCTTTCTGAAAATGTAACAAAATAATCCACGTAGTAGGTAAAATATAGGCACATAATGTGATATCTGGTGTGCTCTCCTTTTCTTCGAGTGACTACTACATTGGGAAATACCTAGTACCTACTACAATTTAAAATAAATTCAATGACAGTGTAGCAATTAAAATTGACATTCAAAATAAATATCTGTAACTGTTGTTCTACGTAACTACGGATTTGATCTTTCGTTAATTTTCATTTAAATAAGAAATAATAAAAATTGTTCATTGTGTTATGATGTTACTTTTATTTTTAGAATTCACACAATCATACACGTATTTAATTATTAACCTCATATTATAATTATTAACGTATGTTAATGAATGGTAAACCAAAATGTTCTTAACAACAGTCCATTATTTAATTTTGTAAGAAATGAAGAGTCCGATTTTGATTGAGTTTGATATTTTATTATTTAAAATAAGTGCTGTAGAGGTTTCCATTTGACACTGATAAAAAAAAATATTGGAAGATGACGAAGATAATAGTTTAATAAATGATTCTTTTCTGGATAGAAATTTTAACTTATATTGGAACATCTAACTTTCTTGATGGAACTTTTTCGTTTAGTCTCATTTTGTCCGTTTGTAAAAGGGAGAACGGAACATTCTGTTGATAAATATTTCAATTCTTAGCAATTTTTGGACGATTATTTTACTATTATCAATCGATAGTCTCAATTCTGATTCACTTAATTTTTTTCACTAGAAAATTTTGGATCTCGAAATTAAGATTCGATGTAATAGATAAAATTTATCTAAAATATTAAAAACAAGAGAATAATCGAGTGTGACAATATACCGAGAAAACATGAAATTTTCGTGCTAAGTTCGTATTAAAACAATAGAATATAAAAGATAATGATAGAGGGTGAGCGTGATATGATGAAAGCGGCTGAACGTCTGAAGAAAGTGCGCAAGCACAGTGGTGGGCAGTGTCACACGGGCGGCGCGGCTGCGGGCTACCCGGCAGCGATCAAAAATACTGTCGCTACTCCGGAATCGTGTCGTGATCTAATGCAGTGCTAACCTTTGTTTAAAAAAAAACAATCGCTGTCATTTTCATAGTTTCAGCATGATATAGACAATAAATTTACGCTCATAATTAATTCATAAATGAATATTAACGTAGTTCTGTTTTGTTTAATATTGCACCATGAGTCCTCTTCACAAGTTCGTGTCGTTTTTTCAAACGGATTCTAAAAACAATCGTAAAAATCTTGTAGTGCAACAGAAGATATTCACTAGCGAATTGAATTTGCGGAGTGATTTCGAAGAATTAAAAAATACTTGGGCTACCGTCGGTGGATATCGTTTGAAAGGTAAATGTAAAGAATTTAAAAGATTTTGACACATAACATTTTTTTAATTTGTTATAGGTGGAGGTGGTACAATCCTTAATTAGAATATGCATTTTGTAAATAAATTGTATGTGTCTACATTAAAAGAGCAGATATTACCTACGTTTTGACCGTGATTTATTTTTAAGACATCAATTAAATAATCACGTTTAGTTATTTTTTATTTTTCTGAACTTTAAATTCTAGTAATGCCCTAAACATTAGGAAGTAATGAAAATTTAAGAAGCTCTCTCACGACCAGAATGACATAAGCTTCCGTTTGATTTGATTTAGACATGATGTTTGCGCTTTTTTAATGATGAAAGTGGAAATCATGTCTATAGATATTTGCATAAAGAATCGGGTTTAAATCCTTGCCACTTGCCTCTTACACAATATTAAATCCTCTTTTAAATTACGGAGCTAAGGGTAGGTATGTACTTTTCACACGGTTGTTATTAAATGCCCGTTACCATGGCAACGTCTTTCAGAATTCTATACCGACAAAGGTTAAATGTTCAATTTGCCATCCATTTCACATCTGATTCACGCTAAATTTACGTGTAATCTCCGTCACGCATAATAAATCTTAATTGATATCAATCGTGATTGATATGAGACCACGATCCAGTTTGGTTGTGTAACATCTGTCTTACATACTAACTGAATTTTTAATTTGAGGTGACTTCGGACGGCGTAGTTCTTTTGTTTTGGCCAGGTTCTGTTAAAATATGTTCACACCAACAGATGATTCTCAGTAAATTTGTTGTGATATTTTATATACATACTATCAATAAGTTAAATATTATAAAATGACATTAAATCCGTAAGTAAGTCTGGTCATGTTTTCTAAATCGTTCTAAGACCTAATAACTTAAGGGTATTTCTAAAGAGCAAGACCATAATTTTTATAAAGACTATACACACAAGTTTTATAACTTATCATTACATAACTAACGACCCCAAAACACTTCTTATCGCAGTTACCCAAATACGCCTAGAGCAACTAAATCAAGTGGAACTAGATATACATTTTGTTGCAAAATTTGACCTCATACATTCTAACGGAGCAAGTTCTTATAAAAGGCATAAAATTTTCAAGGCTGAGCTACAGAATAATGAAAATTGATAATTTTACATATCGAACAATAGCAGTTGCGGGCAGTTTGAAAGACAGATCGTTAATGCATCAAAGTGTATGGCATACAACGGAAACGCAATGCCATTTCATAAACGACGCACGATGTGGGTGGCATCACCTCTTTAATTGATTGTCCGAGTTTTCCATTTTTGTTCTATTACTGTTGCCTTTGTTTGGAATTGTTGGTCATGTCGTCCTGGGAGCACGTTGAACTGGCAACGATTTACGTTTGTAATTCACGATTCATACTAGGTTATGCCTGCGACATCGTACGCGTATATTTCAAGGATTTCTCGAAAAAAGTCCTCTTTTATATGTATAGCACCTCTACACTCTTCAAGGAATCTAAATGTCAAATCGCAGTTTTCAATTACCATTCGTTTTGGCTATGCTTTACCTGTCATTCCGTCAACAACGAAAGTTTTACATACTACTACCTACATATATTGATTGTTAAATATTTTGTTGAAACTATCTTCCGTAATTCCTGATGTAGAGAAGAAAATATCTGAGTCTCCAGGAGTGGCCACTATCTGGAGATATTGGTTTGTATCTTGATGATTAAACGAAGCAGTACATATTTACCATCAGTAGTTAACATTGTATGTACCTATTGATATGCTTATTTTCATCACAAAACAAAAAGGATATTGTAATCAATAACAATGGTATCATATATCTAATAAAAGACCTCTACTTTTTATTAGGTGGACTACACTTACCATCAACGTAGTTTGTATGGGCGATTGATATATTTAATTACAATTAATACAAATTATATAAAGTATGTTTCCCAAAAGATAAACTTTAATGATAAATTATTTTATTCGTAAGATGTTATGTGATTCCGTAACTTTCTTTTATTTCTTTGTCCGATTCTTCAAGCCATATTGCAAAACGTATTTCAGTTTCGATGATTATTATATTTCATATTTATTACATATCAAATTGTTAATAAAGAATTATTTTTGCTGTTGTCACGAAACATCTGTCACGCGCGATATTTCCGCAAAATCAGTAGCATTTGCGCAAAACGACGCTGAGAAAGTGCCGACAGCGGTTATTTTATGGGGACTTTCTATAACTGTTAACTTTACAGCGTAATACCACATGCCAGTAAAATAACTACATACACAGCTATTCGCTTCATTATTGACATTGAAGGTACTAAATTGCACTTGTATTTATTTATAGCTCATTAACTTTTTCTTAGAAAATGAGTTGTTTCAAGATTTGTTATCTAATTGCAGCGGTTGACAACTGATTACAAATAATTTATTTATTAATTTCTAGAAAAGTTGCGTAAGATTAAATATATGAAATTTTCGAAAATAATTATTATAGGTATACACACAATTTGGAAGGCACATATACCTAAGTAAAATATTTTGTAAGTAGTTACGCAAATATTGGTACATAATATTGTAGCAATATGAGCGTTTTAATGCGCCAACAAAATTTTTATTTCAAGTTAATTTTGTAATGAGTCTCTTCTTAATTACACATCGCACATTTGAACGAAAAAAAAAATACCGAGAAATTAGAACGGTTATTTCTCGATGATATTTATGTACCCCCATATTTCCAATACTACTGTGCCTAAAATTTAGAAGAAAACATAGAAAAAAGTTTACCTATAAAATACAGGAAGACCTATGGGAAGCCTATGATCTAAAACGTAAAAAAACATAAATGAATGGAATCTACGGAACCCTGAGAACGTGAGTCCGACTCGCACTTAACCAGTTTTTTTTTAATCAGTTTTTATCACGGAAACCTTTATCAACTGCTTCGTTTAATTAATATGTATTCAATTGGCATTATGTAGGTATCGTGATTTTATAAGGCAGGGAAGTTCCTTGGTCAAAACATGTATCTACGCAGTAGGTATGCTTGCCACATATCACACATCACGCAGCGCTTTGCTTTTGCACGCAACACAGCCATATAACGAATTCAATTTCTATGCATGTGACCTCTCGGTCTATGTATTTCATTATATCTGCTAATTATACGTAATGAGGAACCGCTACTCAACGTTTTTGGTCGTCTCGATTCAAATCTAAAACTTATCTAAGAGTTAATAAATAATATTGCTTCACATATTCCCACGTTTGTTTACTGAGAGTATGTTCGATGTCATGCTACATTTCTCAAGTAGGTGTTTGTTAATTAAACAGTTATGTTATTAGATACCGTTACATCCTAATTACCTACATTATTGTGTTGTCTTCAAAGAGAAAGTGCATTTGCAGATTTTCAATTAGGTAGGTAGGTACCTGCCTACTATTCCGTTGCAATCGAATCCGTAAAGCATTTATTTTCTCATCGTTTTTAGGATTCCGTAGCCAAATGGCAAAAAAGAATTATAGATTCGTCATGTTTGTCTGTATGTCAGTCTATCCATCTGTCTGCTCGTCTGTTTGTCACCGCCCTTTACTCTGAAACCATTAAGTCTACTACTTGAAATCTAGGTAGATGTTTATTATATGAACCGTTTTATGATTTTTATACAAATAAAAAAAAAATGTGTTATATCTCCATACTTAGAAATAGAACTGAAACTTAAACCTCCCGACACTATCCCCGGCCCCGCGAGGCCGATGACATTCCGGTTATCACCAACCGAATGAAGTAGAGCGAAAGTTGCACCGCCCATAATCGCATATGTCTCATATGTCTCTCCGCAACGTCCTAAGCCGAGGCACGGACCCGCATGGGTCACCCTCAGGCAGTTGCTCTAACTTTTTTGCTTAGGCTGGAGCGCCTTCTGCGCTCGCCGATTGCCCGGTGAAGTACACTAGTGCCGTCTCGAGACAGGCCGCCTACACAAAGACCGACGTATAAAAAAAAAACAAATCTTTCCTTCATCGAACTTACACGTATTTGGTGTAAAATGATATTGAGGGTTCTAAAACCATTTCTTCTGAGTCACCCATTTGAAAACTTTCAACGAAATTTAGTTTGAACGACATATTTTTAATTTAATAGTTTTTGAGATACGACTTCATGTATTCAATAACTGCGAATATAACTTTGAACATTAAGCCAAATATTACTTGCTGCTACGAAACCCTTCGTAGGGGAGTCCAACTCGCACTTGACCGCTTTTTAATAAAATTAGATAACTGTTCGTGGCAACAAACGTGAAATTATGCATATTAAAATATAAAAGACGTATTTTGTCCGTTCATCTTTTTTGTTACTGTTGTATTACGTAAGGCCTAAAACTCGGAAATCGCCACTTATATTTTGAAACCGGTATGATTCGTGTCAATACACTCGTGGGTGGATGTTTTTTTCAATAGAAGAAAGTGTGTTATGCCGGTGTGGGTAGCAATGTATTTACTGGCTGTCAAGAGTGAGCGGATAATAGGTGTAAAATATTCAGCACTTATTTGTTATATTCTCATTTTTCAAAGAAATATTCATAGTGCATTTTGTTTGCCTTTTTCTTCTGTTCGTAATGAATAAACAATAGAGTCATATTTAACAACTTTCAAAGACAATACCTATCTAAACTAATATTATAAAGAGGTAATATTTTTTTGTTTGTTTGTTTGTAATGAATAGGCTCAATAGATAATGGACCGATTTTAAAAATTCTTTCACTATTCGAAAGCTACATTATCCACGGGGAACATAGGCTATATTTTATTTTGAAAAAAAAATAGGGTTCCGTAAGATATTTGGGTTTTTCAGACACAAGGTGTAAAAAATCAACCAGAAAAGTTACTTATTTTGCGTACGCTGCCTTTAAAAGATATCGAGGAAGACTTTAGGCTATATCTATGTATAATCATCACGCTAAGACGAATAGGAGAGGGTAGGCAATATTGAACCGCGTGAAGCCAGGGCGGGCCGCTATAAAAAATAAAATCTTTTTCTGATGGTAGAGTTCCGATGTTAGGACTCAAGGCCGTTGGCACCACCGCATTACCTAATCTATTTGCCGCGTAATAACTATCACTGAGACATAACAATTAAGGTCTCAAGGGTTGCAACACATCTGCATTTTGACGTCCGATTTTTGTGTAGACCATAGCTTGCAGTCATCACTTAACATCCATGTGAACTGCTTTCTTGCTAGCTACCTTCGTTACATAAAAAATAATCAAGATCTTCAGAGTATATGAATAAAATGAATTGTATGTATCGAACAATTATTAACCGAGTTCAAAAAACGAGAAGGTTCTCAATTCGGCCGGTAAATATATATATTTTTTTATGTATGTACTCGATTTTCGCCGAGATTTGTTGACCGATTTACGTAATTCTGATGATGTTTGATGCGGAATAGTTTCGAATTGGTCCCATATAAATTTGATTCAGATAGGCCCATCAGTTTTATCTTATGAGCATTTTTATACTTACTTTCACCTCACACTAAAGGAATAAGAATAGACGGCAAGTTGTCATACAGTGCGTTGAATCCACTGACGTAGTCCTAATGCGCATGACAACAAGATGACACAAGTGACAATGACATATTTACTCATCGACGACACAACACAGGTTATTTACTCCTTCGTGGATAATTTTTTTTCATTGATTTCGTATAGTCGTGTAAAATTTTTGTATCGACACACCTAAACAGTTTAAATAAGGTATCTTATTGTCACTAAGCTAAAAGAGTCAGATTTTACAAATTTAACAGATGTGAACATTCATCTAATTGGCAATGCAGCAATAAACTAAAAAGTATTAAATAAATATAACTAAGTTAAGAAAAACCGACTTCAAAACTGAAAAGTAAAAAATAATAAAGATTTAATTGTAATTATATTATTATACTACCTATTATTTATATGTGCTATTTACTAATAGTTTTGAAGTCGGTGCCAAGCCAAAATCACCAAACTAGGCATTTCATTGTATTAAAACGTAACTTCACGCCTGTAATCCCCGAAGGTGTAGGCAGAGGTAAATGCATAAATTCAAGCATACATGCAAACACCCACGATTCGCCGGTTACTTTTTGTTCAGTGTATTAATTTGCTCGTATTCATATTTAAGTGATTAAAATATAATTATTTGTTTAAGGTTTGGCACCGACTTCAAACCTATTAGTAAACAGCACATATAAATAATAGGTAGTATATAATTACAATTAAATCTTTATTATTTTTTACTTTTCAGTTTTGAAGTCGGTTTTTCTTAACGTAGTTATATTTTTTGGTAGTGTAAAATTGGCTAACTACTTTAAGTAAAGTCTGCAATAGCTATTGGACAACTCCAAGGTTAAAATCATCTTAATAGTGAGTATTGTGGGCAACTGTTTATGAAATGGTTTATTCGCGTGATTCAATTTCAGGTACGTATCAAATTGGTTTTTATGGCAAACCTTTATTATTTGATTTTTATTATTAATATTCATGAGAATAAAATTGGATTCAAGTACCTTATAGTATGTCATAGTTAGTGCACCAAAGGGTGTTTTAATCTATATAATCACCATGCACATAAATTGTAGTATTCTTTTTAATAGGGAGGTAGTAGAGAAGCATTCCAATCAGTGGAAAATATAATATTTTATTCTGAAGACTCAAAAACTGCAAAAGAGATAGATAGCATTTTAGGTAAACGGTGATGATGAATTCTTTCTTATGGCAGTGAGAGCTACTCGTAGAATCACTGTATCTATTTTCACCTTTGAGCGAACCTCCACCAGATCTACCTTCACTGGTGCTTCACAGCGAGTAAATTTGTAGCTGCTAACCCACTCACATGTTTTTTTCTACATGTAACAAACACGTAGAAAAATAAATAAATGGAGTTATCAATTGTATTTGTATTACCAGAAGCCCGAAATACCGCGATCCGGCTTGGCGGGATTGAAGAGAAATCAAAGACATGATATGCTTCAAAGAGTGAACTTGTTCTTTTATTTTTTCGAAAGATTAGTATTTTCAATGCTGCAGGATGCAGCAAATATCTGGATCCTGCCACTTTGAACATATTAAGTTCGCGAATGCCGCCACTGAAAGTTTCTTAAAGTATTGATTCTCGTACCATTGGTATCGATCGTGATCTTGTCCGATTTCAGGATTTTCAAGACTACAATAATTTTAAATACATTTCGTTTATTAAAAATAAACTTGACTAGAATAAGTTTATAATAATTATCGAATGTCTCGTCCCCTGTCACCAAGCACTTTGTTGTTAGATCTCTTCCTTTTAATAATGACTCTTACAAAGCCCGACTCCGGGAATTCTATCTCCAGACACTCCCACGCTTTATTTATTGCTTCCTTACCTTTTAATTGTTCTAAGTATTCTATTAAAATCTTATTGATTTATAATTCCCTTACTTGGTGTAGTCCGTTATTTGGTGATTTTTGTAATGATATGGTCACTAAGGGTTTTAATGTTCGTAGGAAAGGTATCATTATCCATCCAATAGACCTCATCATCGAGGTGGATGAAGAATAAAAATTAAAATAGTTATTAAATAATTTCACTGCTATATCAATTTTTTCTTGTTTTTATTCTTTCTCTATTATTCTTCCCTTTTTTATTTATAATATTTAAATTCACGCGTAATTTGTAAATGCTTACCTACCTCCATTCTAGATGAAATGGCATTTTGAATTCAATATTATATAAAAGTTATACTCTGTACCTATTTTTGAAAACTTATTGCATATCAATCAGCTGCTACTGCTTTCTTTATTATATTATGTCTTAGGTGACTATATTAATGAGTAATTTTTAAGTGTTTGTTGAAAAATATAATTCTAGAGTTTACACCTATGTCCAAAATTTTATTTATAAATTAGGCTGTCTGTATGAATGAATGTATTTAACATTCATTCATACAGACAGCTACAATTCCTCAGTTATGCATTTTAAGTCCCATGTAATTTAAATGGCATAGAGAACGTATTGAACAGGCACATTACCAAATGCCGAGGTTGCCACTGGGAATCATTAATTAAAAAATGCAGTAAAAACTCACGGGTCCTGAAATGACCTGACCATGATCCTGTTTAAAAAAAAATCCTTGTATCTAAACATCGAGTTAATGTTTGATCCTAAAACAATTGACGCCATTAGTTTCTTTAATGTTTTAACCATAATGAGGACGCATTCCAAAAACGTTGTGAAGCCATTAACTCTCGTGTTACTCTTTCGACTAGTTAAAAGTTACTGTTTTATAAATAAATTTATACATTTCACGTGCCTTGTATACATAGCCGTATTGCTTGCATATATAACGTTACCAATTAAAGGATATTTTTCGTGTTGGTCAAACAGTCTGTTTTAGTTTTCTAATGTTTAAATAATTAAATCTTATGATAGAGTCCTGTGACTGTGGCTGTATTAACTCTAGTTTCTCGTTGCACTGGTTTTGTGTTTATATAAAAGTCATGAAAGTTGCATCTTATTTTCAAAAACAATGTTCAGAAGAATCAAACTACCATTTTAAGTATCTAAATATTGATAACATTAAAAAGAACGTACCAACCGAATTGAGGATCTCCTCTTTTTTGAGGGTTTTGGTCAATCAAGTGATAAATCGATACAAAAAGTAGGTACATATCAGTTACTATTATTGTGAGCAGTACAAAAAATATCAATTCGAACGATTATAGTGAAAATTATTTGAAAATAAGCAACTTGTGATATCTATTTTGCTATAGGTTTTAAAAATAAATAAATAAAAATAGTAAAAAAATAAATAGGTTGGTATAATTAATTTAGTTTAAAATTTCACTTCGTGCTTTTATTACACTCAAGAAAATGTGACGTTTGAGCCAAAATGAAAAGTTACTTACTTTATTACTGTTCAAAAATTATTTTAATTAAAATTATCCTACAAAAGAAGAGCGTCGTAAACATTTATAGGTATAATCTAAAAAGTAACGGTAATTGCTTAGTTTGTCCGACAGCGTCGAGATAATACTGAAGCTTAGTATTAAATGAAAATACATCAAAGGATTGCTCTTTCTATGTTTTTCGTTTAGATTCAATTTGTAATTCGAAAACCTTTAACGTGCTTATAACGAAACTGTATAAGATCAATGACATTAGAAATTAAAGAAAAAACGGAAAGAAAAATTTGACTTCGGGCAGGAATCGAACCTGCGACCTCGGGATAACCAGTCCAGCCGCTTTACCACTAAGCTACCGAAGTCCCCAGTCGTTTTTCTTTCATTTTTAAGTTCACTCGCATGTTTTATTGCGAAAAATAAATAGTACAATCAATGACATTGTTATTTATTATTAAAAATCAAGAAAATGTGAATAATCTTACTACATCGAAACATATCTTTCCCTAAGAACATGTTCAAAGAGACCTAAATTCGTTATTGGTTTCGAGAAACTATCGGATTTTAAAATACTTAAATGTCAGTAACCATTTTGCAACTAAAGCCCACTACCAGCAGGCGTGGTAGTGTTAGGTAAGGCGGGTCAACAGCTTTGCCAGATCTTCAAACTCCGCGCTTGATTGCGCAACTACTTATATGACCGCGTAAGTGATTGTATGATGCATTGTAAAGCAATACAAGTCATATAAATCGTAATATGTCATTGTGTGAATGCCTCATTTGTCTTTCTTGACGGCGTAATAATATACTTTCAATGGAAAGCTAAATACTTGATAGATATATTGAGATGTTTGACTTTTAATAAATTAATAACGCAGAAACTAAATGCTGGTCCTCTACCAGTTTGCCATTTTTATATAACAAGAACTCTTTTAGGGTTCCGTACCTTAAAAGGAAAAAAGGAACCCTTATAGGATCACTCGTGCGTCTGTCTGTCTGTCTGTCTGTCTGACTGTCTGACTGTCCGTCCAATTTGCTCCGAAACTACTCGACCGATTGAGTTGAAATTTGATGAATATATGTAAATTGGTGACCCAAACGTTAACACGTCAAGTAAAATAATACATTTTAAACAGGGAGGCCACTTTCGGGAGGTAAATCAGAAAATTAAAAAAAAATATTCGTAAACTGTGTCGTGTGACATATCAAATGAAAGAGGTTTTGTCAGCATCTCAGATATATATTTTTTATATTTTTTGCATAAACAAATTTGAAGTTATTTAAGAAAAACGTCGAAAATTTACCATTCCCCCCCTATCTCCGAAACTACTGAACTTAAAATTTTGAAAAAAAATGTGGAAAATAGTTCTTTGTCTATAGATTACTGGAAAACCTATAAGAAGTTTGAGTATTCAAATTAAATCGAAAATTCTTAATAATATAAACCCCCCTCCCGGTACCACCGTAACCGCTATGTCCCTGCATTTTAAATCTGTAATATTTTCGAAAATATTTATTTAAATTACGGAACCTTCACCACGCGAGTCGAACTCGCACTTGTCCGGTTTTTTTATCAGCAACTACTTATACGGCTGCCTATTGTGTGATCATTTTGATCCATTGTATATCAATTTAAGTCTTAGAAATCGTAATACATACGTCAGCGCTTGGATACCTAGTTTGTCTTTCTTGCCGGCATAATAGTAGGTATACTTTGGAATACCTACGTATTCGGCCTATATTATTCCTACGGGCTCGACTAGCCGTACATAATGCTGTACTTACTCCAACGCTTTTTTAAGGAAGCGAGAGCTGGGTATGCAGGAAAGAGCATGAAAGTAAATTAAACGCGGTCGAGATGAGATCTTTGCGCAAGATCTGCGGTGTATCACTCACCGATCGCGTTCGTAATGAAGATGTAAGAAAGAGGCTTTGTGTGAATGATAGTATCGGTGTAAAAAGAAGAACAAGAAAAAGAAGAAGGCATGCTCCGATTGTTCGGGCATGTAGAAAGAATGTCGAATGAGCGAATGACTAAACAGATATACAATGCGAATGTGGATGGTTGCAGAGGCCCAGGAAGACCAACACTGTCCTACCATGACCAAATAGGTCGAGTTCTGTCTGATGGTGGGGTCAAAAGTCTTAGGAATCGACGTGCATGAAGAGAAATATATATAAAGAGTAGTATGAAGAGAATGATGAAGGCACACGAGGCACGAGAGGTTTGTCAGGACCGCGATATCTGGCGCTCTACACTCTCTGCCTACCCCGTTAGGGACCTGGCGTGAAGATACATACATACCTACGTATTGAATGGAAAGCAATAAAAGTAATTCTCTCTCTCTTATTCTTACTTGGAATACACCAACAGCCTTAGTAGTCTAGTGAAAGGAGGCAACTACTACTACGCTGGGGTTTCAAGTTTGATCCCCGGATCGGGTGGTAAATGGTATTGGTAATTTTCTATTTTTCGGAAAATTTCCAGTGACGTCCTCGGAGTTTGCTAATGTGCCCAAAGATATCAGTAGGCTTGCCAGTCATTATATGGGACAAAACGAAACTGGCGAATCGTGGGAGTTTGCATGTAGTATTGATTCTGCCTACCCTTTATACAAGCGTGATATAACGTTCTTCCTCTTTTCTATCTCTTCTGGAACTCTCGACTGATAGAACTCGACAGCGTAACCATATCGAATTTGTATTTCGCTCAGAAGGCTATGTGATTTCTAGTGCATAGTTGAGATCTTAAGAATATAGGTACATGTGACCAAACTTACCCATCTCATTCATTATCTTATTTCGTACTTGGTCTTATTAAAACAAAACTCGATTCTTTCATTCCTTGTACTCATGCATTTTCTGTTTAGGTAAATACCCCTAAGATATAGTTGCTTTTACCGATGGTAAAATTATGTCTAATGAAAAAATTAACTGGCCATGGGAGTGGTCTGTAATTTTTTTCATTTTTAAATGTGCACGAATGGTACGCCATCATAAGAAGCTGAAACTTCTCCGACTGAACAGATTACTTATCTGTTTGTAAATTAAATTTTATTGTTTTCTAATGATACCTATTCGTGTCATGTTTTCGTTTACTTATCGTATCCAGATTACGGTAGGCTCCATTAACGTTGAGTTGCTTCCTCGGAAGATTTAGCTCATTTTTGGACATTGAAAGCATTAAAGTGTAGTCATATATCAGTTTGAACACTCATAAGTAACCAGATGCACATTTTATCGTTTCTGGCTAGTTTTCAAGTGCCGAAAACCCATTAGAGGTATATTATGATGTGAATAACTCTCAGATATGAATATTTTTGCACGTGTGTTATCTTGGTTTGCTTAATATAGAATCCATCTGATATTCATGAACCTTAATGCAATTAATATTATAATCTTAAAATACACAATAGCGGCTTTGCGGATTAAAGAAAATGATTACGATATTCTCACAGTTATTCATGATATTAATGTTTGTATTGTTTTGTGATACAATATTAATTAATATGTTTTAATAATATTGTTTTTCGCACACTGTTTACAATATACTTTGTTTCAGGGTTGAATAATTTACTTTCCGAAACTGCGTTTTTCTAATGGCGATAAAAACGAATTGAAATACGTATTGAAATAGACATTAACTGCTACAGATTTTTTGTAAACGTGAAGTAAGAAGAACACGCGATACTACTTAATGAAGCGTAATTGTAAATGTGTTGAATACGAATACTTACAGTATTTAAGAAATCTATACTACTAGAGAATGGCACCGTTGTATTTTTTCATTATTTTACAGGCATGCACACATTCGCTTTAATTTTGTATTTGTAATTTGACCTATCACAAGCAAATTCTATCATTTCCAAGTGATTAAATGAATTTTTGAGTTTGAGTTTGAGTTTGCACTGTGATTTACTATAAAATTGATATTTGTATCATAAAATATAGCGTGTTCGTGTTCATACAAGAATTTAAAAAAACTCTTAGCAAGTAAGTACCTACTGATGGACTCTACCTATGGGAGAAGTTTTTGATACTGAATTAGCTATTGAATAATATTAAATTTAATATCAAAAACGTTTTTCTGCGCCTTTATTATTATAAAGATACACTTGCGAGTAAATAGAAAATATTTTTTTTTCAATATGATGAAAAAATCTATAAATTTAAGTAAGGATATGTTTTAAAATTTTCTTTGATATTTTGCTCTTTCAAAACTAAGTTCTATATTTTACGGAATCCCAAAGTATAGGTAGCAACAATATCTTTAATTTTGTTACGGTCGAAGAGGCGTAACAAGAGATTATCGCGTCAAACTTTGAGGCTAGTAATTTTTATGTCAAGTAACTGATACTAAATGACAATGCTTTTTGTAGGTTAATGCTTGAAAGCTGTCACCGCGAGTTGATAATAATAACTTTATTATTGTTGTTGGTCCCGTATACTGAGTTACAACACGAGACTGTGTTTAGAAAACATTTTTGTTTTTTTTTTTAATGTCATTGATGTACCGTTTTGTGAAGATTTTTAGGACAGGAGAATTTTTTTAAAACTCTATTTACTGCGACCAAGGACACCGTACAAAAATACACTATTATAACTCGGCAGAAAATAGTCAAAATAATTGTGAAAATTGCTTTGTGCTTAGTGTTTTGTAATGAAATAAGTAATGAATATGTGTTCTAATCTTTATGCCAGCCTCATTTATCTTAATTAACTTAAATTCTATTAGAACCATATTCTGCGTTTTTTTGTCCCGGAATTGTTTAAATGTTTTTACACAACCTTGATTCAGAAGTGGGTAAAGAGTAAAAACGCAAATACCCCTAAAATTATAAATAGGAAAGTGTTTAAACAATTTTATGGTGAATTAAAAGAATGTTATTGTGTTGAGCGTACTAAACACATTAATTAAAATAATTTGTTTATGGAGTGCAGATCTGCTTTCGTTTTATGGTTAACGGTACGGCCGACTCTCACTGTTGCATTATTCTCGTATGAACGGTACCTATATGACAATCGTTCAAGAATTAGGGATGGGCAAACAGCAACATCCATATATTTTGTATTCGATATTTACAGTGTAGATATTTGTTAAGAGAACAATATCGATTTTTTATTTTATTAAATTATTATTCATGTGGTTAATTGCGGGTATTGTCAAAGTAAGCTAGATTTAAAAATAAAAGAACTTTGCCACATTGAACTACATGTACTAAAGCACTAGACAGGACATTCCACTTAGTAGCATGGTTCCAGTTTTTTGCGTTCCACACTTTCCCATAGTAATAGTTATGACAGATGACGGAGAAATTACTCACTAAATAGATATCTGTCAAATTAAAAAACGGAACCGGCTATTTGTTCCCGGTGTCTTCTTTATATATATAACCTCATTGTTTTGATATTTTTATATAACAATAAGATACACACCTATAAAAAACAAATTGAAAACTGTTCATGCACATAATTACTATTTACCTATATCGATTCGATTCCGAAAAATATCGTTAAATACTTTAGTATATCGATATTTTTACCCAAGCCTATCAACATTAGATTATGGTCGACTTTTACAATGCTTTATTTATTTTCCTACCGTTTAAGAATATAAAGTATGACTATAAGCTGTTTTATTGTCTGAATAATGGATCTAATAAAAAGCAGTTAACTTCCTCATTTACGTTCCGTGAAGAATAAAAATGAATCTTCGTGTTCGTTATTTGAGTGTAGGTTCCGTACCTTCAGTTGTGGACGGATTTTTATCTCTAACCTTAAGTTGACTACATTCTAGAATATATCGGTTGTACTTATGTATGGATTTAATAAAGAGGTAATGAAATGATTTTACAGGTTGCGTTTCAGTATGGCTGGCATGAAATAAGGCTTGCAGGTATATATCTTAAAAACAAATACCTATCATCAAAGTTAAAATAAGTATTCAAATGTTACAAAGATCACAAGAGAATAAAATTTTTCATCTGTCCAAAAAAGGGGTTTGATTTTCATTGCCTTCAATAATATATCTATTAATATGTACTTAGGCATTACGCACCTACTGGGTGAGTATAGGCAGTAGGTATCTGTTTATTGATGCATATGTTTATTAGCCTCGTTCTTAAATAGCGTTCTACCACCAATAAAGTGCTTGTTAGACATCTAATCTATAGAGGTTTGACAAATAAACTACATAACTATTACCAGTACTAGTGGCTACCTTGCCATTAAAAAGAAACAGACAAATACGTAGGTTCTTAGATCGACTACTAATTCTGTCAATAATGAGTGAATATACCTACCTATTTAAATAAACGAGTGCATTCTGGAAATAACTCTAGACATCTACCACCAACGATGAGTGCTATATTTCATTCAAGTATATATCACAGAAATAGAATTAATTGTAAAATACTCGTTTTTTAAACGCCAGGACACTTTTTTTCAATGTCATTGTAATCAATCACTGGTTCGTCACAGAAAGCATTTTGGCGCCGACGCGCAGTTCCGTCCGACCACTGAAACTATTTATGTACCTTTCATTAGTTCTAAGAAGTAAACACGCAAGGAAGTGACGAGGTTTTTGTATCGGAAATTGTTCCTTTTGCCTTTTTTTCGTCCCGTACTGAATGACCGTGCGCAGTGCGCTGTTCTATTGGAGTTTTATAGCCAGGTGAAGGACTGTAAACATCCTCCGTTCGGTTTGCGGAGCGCTGCTAAAATATTAGCTTTAGTCTAAGAGCTTGGGACTCATCGGACTAACCCGTTTCCTACAAAGCTAGAAAAAAAATAACTAAGGATTTATTAGCAGTCAAGTAGGTAACCCGTCATGGAATGTAGAGCTGCCGGCGGCTACGGAACAATTAAATTTTTTATTTATTTATTATATTTATCTCCTGCCTTGACGGGTAAAGAAAGTACCGTTCTGGTAAGTCTTATATTTGTACCTAGGCTACTTCTTAAACAATTGAAAGAATGTTTCCTCAAAATTTAGCAGGTTATGAAATACTATCCCGATGACAGCTTTACTATTGTCTGGCACGTACTTGTGACCCTCGAAATAGGTTGTCAATGTTTTTACAATTAAACATAATATATAAATTACAACATATTAAAATTGAAAAAATATTTTTGCATTTTCAAAAATTTACGGGAAGACGTTAACTGCAAGATGCCAGAACGGTACATTCTTAATTGTTTGATTATAAAACATCATTGCAAAAAATCTAGCTTTGTAGGAAACGGGTTAGTCGGATGGTTCACGAGCTCTCCTTCCACTTGTAGAATCAAAGTTATTGATTTAGGGGAACGGTTAATCAAGGTTCCTTCTATGTTTGTAATCAAATTTTAAATAGATTTGTTTTTTTTATTATGCAATCAAAATTTTATCGTATGAAACAAAAACATTGTAAGTTTAGACGTAACTGCTTCTGTTTTATTAACTAAGAGTATCTCATGACTTTGTCTATGTTTAAAATAAGCAATATAATTTTAGTGACTAATTTTATGAAAATCTATTCCGAAAATAGAAAAGGAAGACAAGAATCATGTCGCGCTATTCCGCATTTATAAATTAATACGGACGTAATTTTTATTGCTTCAGGAATTTTAAGTTTTACTAAAAAACGTGTTGTGAAAGGCAGTTGGTTAAAGTCGAACTTGAAAATCTGGATTGCGTGAACTAGATGTCGTTTAATCCAGGTTTCTTTTTATATGTTTATAGCGTTGAAATCTTACAAAATGACTTGCCTTTTACTACCTTGTTCTGATAGCAAAAAAGAAAATGTGTGATATTTTCTAACAACTAACTGATAAGAATCTGGACGTCTCCATCAGCCACAATGCTAGGGAAGTTACGATTTGTATAATGTTTCCATTTTTCGTGATAGAGTTGTCTGTGATATTTTCTAACAACCAACTTATAAGAATTTGGACGTCTCCATCAGCCACAATGCTAGTGAAGTTACGATTTGTGTAATGTTTCCATTTTTCGTGATAGAGTTGTTGCTACTACTTTATGTGGAATAAATTGTTTGTTGTTGTTGCCCGTTATCAACAAGGGTAGACCTAGGGGAGGGAGGAGAGGCAAATTGTATCTAAGGAGGGGAAGGGCACTTCGAATGTCGGAGAGGCAGGTATCTGGAGGTATGGAATATTTCAGTCAAATTTGCAGTAAGTACCTAAAATGGTTTATTTTTTGTCAATGTAGTGGGTGGGAGTTTTGTATTGTACTTACTTTTTCCTGGCGACGTTCATAGATTTTTATAGTTTTCAATATGTACAGCATAATCAATAAAAATGGTGTATTAAATCTACTATGAATTTGAACTTACGACTATGATAACCTGTGTGACGTATTCAATTCGTCTTAAATATTTATATCGAATTTTATGTTTGCATCTGAAATTGTGATTTTAACGTTTCGACTTAAATTTTTCCTTGTTTATCCTATTCTTGTGGATATTGCTATGAGAACTTGTATGACAAAATCTACAAAACACGATTCAATATTGTTCTATACTGTGTACCTACTTACAACAGCATTCGGAAATCAGTTTCTGAAGTGTTTATACTTAGTTCCTTACAGTTTTCACGCGGAATTACGTTGAGTTATGGAGTTACAGACCAATTCTGTTGGTATTCGTACACATCCGTCAGAGAACGTGCGTCGATTCTAAATTATTGTGCAGCCTATAAACCCCGCCATTAAATCCACTCACGCTAAAACTTATTTGAATACTATAAAATAACACATAGGTCACTGTATATTAAAATGAGTAACAACATTTGTATTGTCATACAGTACGTATATGAATATCTATCTATTACTATGAGAGGTCATTGTATTTTAAAATGATTACCAACATTATTACTTATTATTGTAATAAAACAATTTTTACGGAATTAGGAATTTGCGCAAGAGTTTCGAGCTTTACTGATTATTAAAATGCACTTTATGAATTACTCAAAAGCGGTTAGCGGTTACCCACGTACGAAGTAGGTAGGTACATAATTATTTTCTTCTCAGTTCCTGATACCTATGTATAAAATGCTGTGCGTTCTATTTGGGTACACTTTTCTTTACAAAGCATATAGATACGTGTTTTGGGTACCATAAGTGACAGTTTAATCCTGGTTTAATTCGTAAAGATACATATTTATATCTAATAATGCAGCGACATAATAGCCGGTTGTTACGAAATACGATTTAAAATAGCTGTAAAATATGAAAGTCATTAATGAGAGGTCTTTTACATCATCGTCTTTTAAATTACCAAGCGAGAATGAAGACATTTCGATGAAATATAATGGGTGCCATGAAGAAAATTACGTGTAATTTAATTCAAATAACAATGGCAGTATAAGGAACGATTCCCACAGTGTGATTATGATCACGATAAGTGTGGCATCTCCTTTTGAAACATGGGTTCAAGTAGGTACCTTTCTAAATTACCCTCTGTTTGAAATAAAAATCCTGTTGTATTTTTTTATGAATTGCATATATTTTGCTATACATACGTATGAAACTCTACTGTCTTTAGAAACTGCGAAATAAACATGTAAAATGAGAATGAAATAATCATACAAATTACTATGACGGCAGATTTAAAATTCAGATTATTAGACACAGTTTGTTCAGTTTGTCAATCATTTGCAATTATTTTCCAATTATATACAGGTGGACGTCGAAAACATGTATCAAATTTTATTTAATCCATACTAATATTATAAAGCTGAAGAGTTTGTTTGTTTGAACGAGATAATCTCAGCAACTACTAGTCCGATTTGAAAAATTATTTTATTGTAAGATAGCCTGCAGGTAGAATTTATTGAGGAGTTTATTATACTATATAACATCACGCTAAGATGAATAGGAGAGGGAAGGTAACATTGCAACGAGCGAAGCCGGGGCGGGCCGCTAGTTTATAATACTAGTAAATAGTGTAGATTAGAAAAGATTTTTTATATTTTATATTATTAACTATCTGGTAGCTTAGTAATAATAGGTTGTACCTAATTCTGTACTGCTAGATCTGCCATTTCGGGTTGAAACCTAGGATCTACCTGGGGGACAAAATTTCAGGTACGAATACATTCAGTTGTTTTGTACCTGTCTGGAGCAAGTAACGAAACTTGTTCACAAAAATGACACATGTGGATTGCTATTCCTAAATATTGAATTATGGAGGTATTCTATAATAAATTATTAAGGAAAGAAGATAGATGTAGTATATAGATAGATAGATAGTGTAGATAGATGCGACAATTTCAGAGAAGATAAATATCCTCAATTCTCTTTCACTGAAGTTCCTTCTTTTACTAACCGCTGATTATAAATATTATTATCTAACTAATTTTAAAACATTATCACTTGTTCACTCATCCTGTATCTACCATTTAAAATAATGCCCTGTCGCAATAGCTGAACTTATTGGAAAATATTATTGTAGGTCATTTTTTAAACTTATCAATTTAACATTTCTCTATAAATCAATGCGTGACAAATTAAAGATGCATTTGTTTTGGTGGATTAACTAACTTGAAAATGATAAAAAAATCTGTTACAAAATAACGAAATATCGGTAATCTGGTCAAACGACAGAATCTCTCAAATGGAAGGGTGTTATTGTAACTTCCGACTTACAATTTGTATGGAAATGTGGAAGAAAACTACAGTTGGTATTTAAAGCGCTATAGTCGTTGAAGATATCTTTTAACAAGCGGTGCAACGATCAGGTATCCACATATAATTTATGCTATGAATGAATTTTAAAGAGGCATTTATGAAAATTTCACTGATTCAATGTTTGCATAGTACTTAATTAAAACACACACGTAATAACAATTGTTAAGTCAGCAAGATCTCTACTTTAAGAGCTCTGTCATAAACTACGTACTTATTTATGACATAAACTAATAACAAGTGGTTTCAATATAATACGCGTTCATCTATTTATTTGATAGGATTAATACTAACTAATCACCTTGTTTAATTTTTACGAAAAGATTAGGAAAGAAAGTCCGACAACCATATTTTTTATAACTAGTCAACAAATAAATAGCTAGTCTCTCATACGGCATTGGATTCAAAGAAATTACGATATCTACTTTCAAACATTACATTTCTACGTCTACGCATGAACGCGTAAAATGAAACATATCTTGTTAAATCGCTAATACCTATATCAATTTGTAACATCATCTTTACGTAAATGGGTTACAAGCAGTGCACACTACTGCACACGTCTGAAGGTGCGGTGGTGTCGTTATGTAGCGAATATACATATTCATATTAGCATGCTCCATGGACGCACACGGTAACGTTAGCGTTTTTATGAATAACGGTGAGAGTGGTTGTGCACTATGTTCGAATCGATTTAGCTCTGTTGTAGGAACTACTAAAGACATAGACACAAACGTTCGTGGGAATAACATACTTTATAAACTACGATCATCTAAGGATTTTTTGATTTTATGTCAATCAACATTAACATTTAATTTTACATTTGCCACTACTATGTTATTATTAGAATATGTCCAAGACTTACAGTGCAATGTATTATTACTAATGTCGCAAAACTACTTTTTTAATGTATATTCTTAAACTTAGGCTAAATATTCCGTCTAAATAATGTGACTGCACCTGTGGAAACAGTAATGGGCGGGACGATTACTGGTGATAGAGTTCCAGTTTCGGAGTAATTTCTATGGTAGTGTTCAGTGGTTTTTTATGTTGTGATGGTGGCAAGCAAACATGAAGTCCACATTGATGGTACGTGAATATTTGCAGTCTATAGATAAAACCGGAGGTCAATAATAGATGCGTTGACTACCCTGAGGCCTTAGTTGTTTTGCCTCTGTGATAGTTATTACGGGCATAAATTACTATCTAACTGAAACTCGATAGCGCTGAACACTTCCATTTGGTGGCTGATAGATAAAGTTATGAAATAGTATCTATGCCCTTCAAATCTGACACTGGAACTCTACCATCTGTAGCTTATTTAATTCTGTTTATTGTTTTCTGCTTAGATGGCAAAATATGACACTATAATCACAAGTCTCTTAAGCAGTATCAGCGTTGAGACGTGTAGTAAACTCTAGACTTCAAGTTATATGCAAATATTTATAGATAGTACATACCTACTTATTCCATTAATACAAATGAGGACTGCACGCTTCTTCGTTAATTTCATGACATCAAAAATATTGTCATATTTTTATTACACAGTAAAATATGCGTGCTCTTTTAGAAATTAAAAAAAAATGCAATAAAAAACCGAAGCCCCATTGTAGGGCCTAAGCTTAAGCTTAATTTATAAAATCAAAAATATTCTCTAATGTTCTCGACATTCAATAGTAGACAGAGTAGTCGTACTATGGATCAGTGTCGGACGCAATGCACATGGTGTAACTAAGAGCGTGTGCCCGGTTCTACCGAGGCCAATACCGCACCGAGGCAACGCACCGTGTCCATAAGTGTTCGTCTATATGGATCAGGCGACCACAATCACAATAGTGTTACAGCGAAGTTCAGTAGGCAACCGATTTAAAGTCTTGTGGTCTGCACATCATTATTGACGCATTTCATTCCCTGCCAGATGGCGTTTAAGAAAGCGAGATCAGTATTGTATATTTTTTTATGTAGGTAGGTTTTTATTCGGTAATTGATAGGTAGTAGCTATATTATTTTAACATAAATAATTTTGTCATCAGAATCTATTACAGACTCAAAGAATAAAAAGAAAAACAGAACCAGCACTGTTATAGGTAATAGGTATCTATTACTTATAATTCTTCTTTTTAGATGTATTATATAAATACCTATATTTTCGACTATGGATGATATTTCAACAATTTCCTTCCATGTATAAAAGACGGTGTCCTATACCTGACAATGGCGAATAAATCCACTTCAATCTGCAAAGCAGGTTAGGTAAAGGGTCCTCAAGTGATTCTCCGTCATACTCGTGACGATAGTAGGTAAAGGTAAGATTTTAAATCGAAGGTGCCTTTCTCGCTTCTGTTTTGGCTCTGCAAAATATTTAACACAGTACATTTGAAACTAGTTTTTATTATGATGTCGGTAATTACTTCCGCAAGATTTAATTTACACCTATTACTTACAAATAGCGCATAATGCAATACATATATCGCAGTTCCTTTTACTTCTAAAATTCTGAGTAACCCACTTACGAGTAGGGTAACAACAGTTTGATAGAATGTTTAGCTTTGTATCTTATGTATCTAAATAACCAAAAAACAGTTCATTTGTACTACACTGCAGGTTACATAATAGCAATTATTCTTATCTTTAGTACACAATACATAGTTTTGGTGATTTTTTACTATTCATGTTTCTGCGTAAAGTTTTTGTAACACTGAGATGTATGTTACACTCTGATAACTTCGAATTCAACTTGTGAGTACATTCTTTAATGATGAATGACACAGAAATTACGCCTTTAAGGTTGGATAAGGAAAGAGATACAGTTTTAAACTTTGATAACCAAAGGACTGTTTGTACACGTATTATAAAAAAAAGTGACGCACGCTCATCTTCACGGTAGCTACATACCTGTGCTCGCTGCTAGTATCGATGCGATCGTTTTCATAATAAAGATGGAAGAAAAAAGCTCTATTTAATTCAGAGCATTGCTTTTAAATAAAAATGCATGCTGCGATGATTTGGTCATGTAGAGATAGAATGTCGAACAAGCAAATGACAAAACAGGTAACCAACCAACACTGATCTGCCTTGGCAAAATAGGTTGAGTACCTATTGTCCGAAGGGGTCGAACGACTCCCGAATCCACGAGTATGTGTGAAGTGAGTCATAGAGGCACAAGAGGTTTGTAAGGACCAAGATATTTGTCGCTCTCTGCCTACCGCGGATGCCGAAGTCCTTTTTTCCCATGCCACCTTTGGTGGATTTGGTTGGACCAACTTATGTACCTACATACATACATGCGTAAAATTAAATACACACACCTTTTAAATTACTATACTATACTATATTTATATTATCATCTAAGCGGAACACAATAACGTTGAACGCTACTAATTAACAGCTTATAGTTTAGCCCTTGATCTAAGAGAGTTCTCTTCGGCATTGCAGCTCTATCTCCAGCAAATTAAATAATTGATGATGCAATTGATTCACATTGCAAAATTTTACTAACGCTACATCGAGCGACTTGATCTTTTGAGACTGCAGTGAAGTTTATCATGGACATTAAATTTTTCCAATGGGTAGTATTAATGCATACGAAACTAATTTAAAATCTAAGTTGCACTTGAGGTAGAGCTGACCAATTGACGAAACCAAGGTATGGCACGTAAAAGTAGAAGTATATTTGTGCATAGAACACGCATGGGTGCGTATAAACAAAAAGATTCAATCTGTAAAATTCTAATAAGCATTCTAAGTGCAAAGAAAGCTAAGTTTCCAACCCATGCATATGTATGCTATTTATGCTAGCGGAGACGGAGGGCGACGAAGCGAGACTGACACAACACGTCTTTACTCCACTGCGGTGCTCTATGCGAGAGTTTGCACTATTATTGTTTGGCTACCCAAATCACAAATTATTTGACTATCGATTTTGATCTTTGGTAGTCGATTATCCTTGATGTTCGCCAAGTTCGGCAATTAAATGTTTAATATACTTTACCCGAAAATACTCGTAAATACATTGATTTCTGAGAAATAACTACCTACATTTACAAAGTTAAGTTAATGAATATTTGCTAGAATCGTCCAACTTCCTTGGAAAAGCAATAATGTCCTTATTCAATAATGCAATATCTTCACTTAGTGTTGTGTTTGTGAATATGCCAAATGTTTCTATTGTTATCCAACTGTTATGGATCTTAAATAATAATTTGTAATTATAATTTAATTCATTTCCGTTAACGTAATCCATTTATATAACTCTATATTTACCATTACTTAAATATTTTTTTAGTTTATTAATATTTAAACATTTAAATACAATTAACCAAACAAATATTTTAATATTACAGACGTAATATTTAAATATTTGTAGTTACTTTTTGTTGTACCTAGTTAGTTTGTATGATAACTCATAACCCTCATAGAAATATGAATAATCCTCGCTTCCTTACGGCTTATATAACTAAGGTTCATAATCTAAAATCTTGATTAGTGCCTTAAGTTTGTATACCTGTACGGAACAAGCGGATATGCACACGGCAGTGTGTCTACATTCTTTACACGTCACAAATGGTTTCCTGTACGATTATCGAAGATTACCCAGTACATGTGCATTGATGATTTATTATTGTCGCTCGTAACTTAACCAAACCTTATTAATTGTTTGATATTATTTCGCATTAACACATGCTTGTGAAATATATTTTATTTTTAAAGAAAAATGGAAAGAAAAATTTGACTTCAGGCGAGGCTCGAACTCGCGACCTACTGGGAATCTAGTCCAGCCGCTCTTCCAATTGAGCTACTGAAGCCCTGCCCGATTTGTCGAATCTTTCCTTCACATCTATAGCATTGCTTTATGGTAGCAGTAGCGCCATCTATTACCAACTATGCTAGTTAGGCAACCGATATAATAGACTTTTCAGTTTATTGAATATCGTAAAGAAGTCGCTTTTACCCTTAATAATTGTTTGATATTATTTCGCATTAACACATGCTTGTGAAATATATTTTATTTTTAAAGAAAAATGGAAAGAAAAATTTGACTTCAGGCGAGGCTCGAACTCGCGACCTACTGGGAATCTAGTCCAGCCGCTCTTCCAATTGAGCTACTGAAGCCCTGCCCGATTTGTCGAATCTTTCCTTCACATCTATAGCATTGCTTTATGGTAGCAGTAGCGCCATCTATTACCAACTATGCTAGTTAGGCAACCGATATAATAGACTTTTCAGTTTATTGAATATCGTAAAGAAGTCGCTTTTACCCTTAATAATTGTTTGATATTATTTCGCATTAACACATGCTTGTGAAATATATTTTATTTTTAAAGAAAAATGGAAAGAAAAATTTGACTTCAGGCGAGGCTCGAACTCGCGACCTACTGGGAATCTAGTCCAGCCGCTCTTCCAATTGAGCTACTGAAGCCCTGCCCGATTTGTCGAATCTTTCCTTCACATCTATAGCATTGCTTTATGGTAGCAGTAGCGCCATCTATTACCAACTATGCTAGTTAGGCAACCGATATAATAGACTTTTCAGTTTATTGAATATCGTAAAGAAGTCGCTTTTACCCTTAATAATTGTTTGATATTATTTCGCATTAACACATGCTTGTGAAATATATTTTATTTTTAAAGAAAAATGGAAAGAAAAATTTGACTTCAGGCGAGGCTCGAACTCGCGACCTACTGGGAATCTAGTCCAGCCGCTCTTCCAATTGAGCTACTGAAGCCCTGCCCGATTTGTCGAATCTTTCCTTCACATCTATAGCATTGCTTTATGGTAGCAGTAGCGCCATCTATTACCAACTATGCTAGTTAGGCAACCGATATAATAGACTTTTCAGTTTATTGAATATCGTAAAGAAGTCGCTTTTACCCTTAATAATTGTTTGATATTATTTCGCATTAACACATGCTTGTGAAATATATTTTATTTTTAAAGAAAAATGGAAAGAAAAATTTGACTTCAGGCGAGGCTCGAACTCGCGACCTACTGGGAATCTAGTCCAGCCGCTCTTCCAATTGAGCTACTGAAGCCCTGCCCAATTTGTCGAATCTTTCCTTCACATCTATAGCATTGCTTTATGGTAGCAGTAGCGCCATCTATTACCAACTATGCTAGTTAGGCAACCGATATAATAGACTTTTCAGTTTATTGAATATCGTAAAGAAGTCGCTTTTACCCTTAATAATTGTTTGATATTATTTCGCATTAACACATGCTTGTGAAATATATTTTATTTTTAAAGAAAAATGGAAAGAAAAATTTGACTTCAGGCGAGGCTCGAACTCGCGACCTACTGGGAATCTAGTCCAGCCGCTCTTCCAATTCTACTAGATTCCCAGTAGGTCGCGAGTTCGAGCCTCGCCTGAAGTCAAATTTTTCTTTCCATTTTTCTTTAAAAATAAAATATATTTCACAAGCATGTGTTAATGCGAAATAATATCAAACAATTATTAAGGGTAAAAGCGACTTCTTTACGATATTCAATAAACTGAAAAGTCTATTATATCGGTTGCCTAACTAGCATAGTTGGTAATAGATGGCGCTACTGCTACCATAAAGCAATGCTATAGATGTGAAGGAAAGATTCGACAAATCGGGCAGGGCTTCAGTAGCTCAATTGGAAGAGCGGCTGGACTAGATTCCCAGTAGGTCGCGAGTTCGAGCCTCGCCTGAAGTCAAATTTTTCTTTCCATTTTTCTTTAAAAATAAAATATATTTCACAAGCATGTGTTAATGCGAAATAATATCAAACAATTATTAAGGGTAAAAGCGACTTCTTTACGATATTCAATAAACTGAAAAGTCTATTATATCGGTTGCCTAACTAGCATAGTTGGTAATAGATGGCGCTACTGCTACCATAAAGCAATGCTATAGATGTGAAGGAAAGATTCGACAAATCGGGCAGGGCTTCAGTAGCTCAATTGGAAGAGCGGCTGGACTAGATTCCCAGTAGGTCGCGAGTTCGAGCCTCGCCTGAAGTCAAATTTTTCTTTCCATTTTTCTTTAAAAATAAAATATATTTCACAAGCATGTGTTAATGCGAAATAATATCAAACAATTATTAAGGGTAAAAGCGACTTCTTTACGATATTCAATAAACTGAAAAGTCTATTATATCGGTTGCCTAACTAGCATAGTTGGTAATAGATGGCGCTACTGCTACCATAAAGCAATGCTATAGATGTGAAGGAAAGATTCGACAAATCGGGCAGGGCTTCAGTAGCTCAATTGGAAGAGCGGCTGGACTAGATTCCCAGTAGGTCGCGAGTTCGAGCCTCGCCTGAAGTCAAATTTTTCTTTCCATTTTTCTTTAAAAATAAAATATATTTCACAAGCATGTGTTAATGCGAAATAATATCAAACAATTATTAAGGGTAAAAGCGACTTCTTTACGATATTCAATAAACTGAAAAGTCTATTATATCGGTTGCCTAACTAGCATAGTTGGTAATAGATGGCGCTACTGCTACCATAAAGCAATGCTATAGATGTGAAGGAAAGATTCGACAAATCGGGCAGGGCTTCAGTAGCTCAATTGGAAGAGCGGCTGGACTAGATTCCCAGTAGGTCGCGAGTTCGAGCCTCGCCTGAAGTCAAATTTTTCTTTCCATTTTTCTTTAAAAATAAAATATATTTCACAAGCATGTGTTAATGCGAAATAATATCAAACAATTATTAAGGGTAAAAGCGACTTCTTTACGATATTCAATAAACTGAAAAGTCTATTATATCGGTTGCCTAACTAGCATAGTTGGTAATAGATGGCGCTACTGCTACCATAAAGCAATGCTATAGATGTGAAGGAAAGATTCGACAAATCGGGCAGGGCTTCAGTAGCTCAATTGGAAGAGCGGCTGGACTAGATTCCCAGTAGGTCGCGAGTTCGAGCCTCGCCTGAAGTCAAATTTTTCTTTCCATTTTTCTTTAAAAATAAAATATATTTCACAAGCATGTGTTAATGCGAAATAATATCAAACAATTATTAAGGGTAAAAGCGACTTCTTTACGATATTCAATAAACTGAAAAGTCTATTATATCGGTTGCCTAACTAGCATAGTTGGTAATAGATGGCGCTACTGCTACCATAAAGCAATGCTATAGATGTGAAGGAAAGATTCGACAAATCGGGCAGGGCTTCAGTAGCTCAATTGGAAGAGCGGCTGGACTAGATTCCCAGTAGGTCGCGAGTTCGAGCCTCGCCTGAAGTCAAATTTTTCTTTCCATTTTTCTTTAAAAATAAAATATATTTCACAAGCATGTGTTAATGCGAAATAATATCAAACAATTATTAAGGGTAAAAGCGACTTCTTTACGATATTCAATAAACTGAAAAGTCTATTATATCGGTTGCCTAACTAGCATAGTTGGTAATAGATGGCGCTACTGCTACCATAAAGCAATGCTATAGATGTGAAGGAAAGATTCGACAAATCGGGCAGGGCTTCAGTAGCTCAATTGGAAGAGCGGCTGGACTAGATTCCCAGTAGGTCGCGAGTTCGAGCCTCGCCTGAAGTCAAATTTTTCTTTCCATTTTTCTTTAAAAATAAAACAAACCTTATTAGTGAAGCACTGTGTTACTGCGTACACTTACTACAGCTAATCGAATGATTTGAATGAATACTTTGCCAATGCAATTTGTACAAACAAAAGTTTGTTGAGAAAGCGGAAGAATTTGTTCTAAATCGCAGATTGAGCATGACGCTAATAAATATCTTTTTTTTTCTTCGAGTAAGTTGAATTGCAGCCTATCTTTACTTTATTATCAGTTTCTTTTTATTTTGTGGCTCGTGGAGATAATAGAAAAACGTTTCGGTATTTTAATTGAAGGTTTGGCGAATCTATATTCATAGCGCGACGGTGTCGACCGACGAGTCAAAATTTCAAATGATACGGTTGACCGTCGAAGGACTGCATTGTTAATACAATTTGTGTCCGGTTTCCTTTTAATGGGGTATCCTAGTTATGTACCAGGACAGAGTAACTGTGTTGTTTGAAGCAAACTAAACTTGACTAGCATTTTAAAGCTCCTATAGTTATCTCTATTCAAAGAATCGTTTTTATTTTACTATTTGACATACTAGTTTCGTTTGAGTAAAAACAAGAAATAATTCGACTATTTTTTGAAGTTACACGCACTTGTAATCACAAAAACAAGTTATCTGGTAATATCTAAACACTGCCGCATGAATCAGAAGATTCTAAGTTGACAGGTTGTTGTTTTTATCTCGTTTCTCAACTTTCCACATGACAGTGCAATGAACTGTTCGGTTCAAAAGGGAAAAGTATCGCATGCGTGAAGGAAATTGCATACACTTATGCAGTTTTTGTAAGACGGTAGAGTCATTTTACGTAGGTATTAGTGATTAATTATTTTTCATAATTATTATTAGTTTGGTTTTTTTTTTACTGGTGTTAGATCTCCAGTGACGGAGCTCGCGGGCGTAGGCACCACCGCATGTCCTTATATACTTGCCGCTAAATAGTAGTGTTCAGCACTATCGTGTTCCGGTCAGGTGGTAATGTACGGCCCTGTAATTTCCGGCACAGAGGCAAAACACCTTAGGCCTCAGGAGTGGTAACGCATCTGCATTTTGACCTAAGTCTTTGTGTGGGTGTCTATAGGCTGCAGTCATCACTTAACATCAATGTGAACTGCATGCTTGTTTGCCACGACGATTACATAAAAAAAAAATAAAAAAAATTGGTATTAAAATTACTTTGTGTGATCTCTATTAATTTATTTCATTTATTAGAATGTTTTTATACACATTTATTTTGTATAAAAACATTCAACAAAACTCATGACCCGTCTAGGTTATGGATTTTAAATCTGTCATCTGGATATATGCACAATGTATTTTACTGGATTGGATAAGGATTAGCGTAGTATTGCGCAAAATCGCTTCGTAAATAAGTCATTATTTCTCTTAAAAAGTAAAGAATAAAATATCGTTATTGCGGACATGTTTGTAGACCTTTTGAAGGTTTATAATACCGTAGTAGGTATATTATTTTAATCTTTCTCATAGGGTTCAGCCAACGCAGCGTTTGCAATACCAATAAACGCAAAGAATATGTTTATTTACGATATCACACTGGAAACCCCAGAAATTATCAGTGTTCCTCTACTATTTTATTCATGTATTATATACATAAACCTTCCTCTTGAATAAATCTATCTTGTAAAAGAAACCGCATTAAAATTAGTTGTGGATTTAAAGATCTAAGCATACATAGGAACAAACAGAGGGAAGCGACTTTTGCGGTGTTCATTAGTGTTAAAGGAGGACTTTAAAGTACAATAATAAACCTTATCAGGTAATATATATCTTTATAACAGTGTGATTTTAACAAAGTCAAACAACCTGCTTCGTGTAGTTCGGTAGAGAGCCAAGAGCCCGTGAACAGTAGTTAACAGTTCGCCGTAAAACGCCAGTCCAATATCCAGCGTGCGCCAGAACACACGCACGGAACGCCACTTGTTACGTCTATTTGTGTTGCTCGGCAACTGTCAAGTTGGGGCCAACGTTTGCAAATGTGTGTTTGTGTTGGTGAAGTGTTACCGCTTTGTGATCCTGTGCTATAATATGAGTTTGTGCAAAGTTTACTGATGTTTGTGGACGGACGAGGTTTGTCTCTTATTTCACCCTTTTAATATCTACCCTGAAAATACTTAAATATTAGTATAATTAAATATTTTTTCTTTTTTCAAAATGATGTATGAAAATCCCTTTTGGGTATAGTAATATTCGAGGCATTAAACATGCAAGAGTAAGTAGTCTCAATAAATCTTTAAATACAAGTACTCGGCATTCTTATGTGCATTTATAAAACTCATAAATATTGCATGGAATTTTTTGTTTTTCGTTATGATAATCTTGTTTTATTGAGCCTTATTTGGTCTGTACATTGTATTCTTGAAAGTGGCCGTAAAATCTAGACATCAAATATGTATAGGTAGGTACTACCTAGGTACTTTTTCATACTTTGTAAGACATTGCCTTGAACTCGCGCCAGTTTTGCTAATAATATTATTATTTAATTATACATATACTTATACATGGTTAGGTAACACAGTTTTATTTTTTGGTTTGTGGGCTTCATAAATATATCATGACAAATTTATAATGATTAGCTACCTATTTATTACAAATATGTTAAGTTACGGTTGAAAAGCGCTTTGCAAATCAAGCGAAGTTAGGGGTTTAGTCTTAATAAAATGTAATTCCGTGACCTTCGCCACGTGAAATTCAATGGAATCAGTCGTCAAGAACCATGGTTCCTATCGTCACTGGTTTTACTTGTACTTACTTGAAAGTTTCCGAGTGACCTTGCCCTCGTCAAGGTTTGCCAGTTCCGAGATTTTTTGCGTGATGAACCTCTTTATTGACGGACAGGTATTTCACTCAATTTCCGGAAACATTCCAATTTGTCTTTACATCGTTGAACCGATCTTGACCTTTGCATGTACCTATATGACCTATTCAAAAAAGTTAACAAAGAATGCTAATGATTGCTGAAATTACTTGCTGCGTATTCATTGTTTTTTTTTGTATTTATCGGTCCGTGTAAATTTTCCTTTTTAATAATTGTGCAAAAGGTAGCAATGTAAATAAAACATAATTAAAATAAAGAAAAGCCATGAGAAGAAATTTTATTACGTTTTATCTATTGCTGGTGATTTAAAATAATTTGGCTGGTGGCTTTGCTCATTTTTATAACATTGGACGTCTGCCAGGACAATACCTGTACATTCGTCACAGGGCTCCGAGGTCGTATTAATGTTTATTGTTCCTCAACTCAATGCACTATCGTTTTGGGCACGTTTCATAAGCTTATGCTCTGTCATACACGCCTAACTGTTGATTGTCTGTTTCCGCACGATGTACCTACTTTTTAGCGTTGATGTAACTTTTACTGCAGCTCTATTCTAATGTGCTAAACTGACTGCGGCGATATAAGACACCCGAAATACTAAGTTCGTGATTTTTTGTGTTTGAGTATTCGTTGTTTAATTAAAGTCAAGTGCAATTTTAATCAAAAATCCAAAGTACTATTTTCTTAATTTGAATTCAGCTAGTTGATATACAATATTGTTTTCCAGTCACACGGGATTTGAAATGAACGAAAAAGAAAAGGTGTAAACGGTCATTTGTTATGCTTTTGTAGGTGTATAAACTAACCCCCTTATTCATAAACGTACATTAGAAACGTTATAGCTGTAAAATGCTTTGTCTTTGTCAGTTGCCTTGTCAAATGTGCAGGATAGAAAAAGACAAAGTAGAGATTAGCAGCACTTTAGCTAAAATACGTTTATGAATAAGGGGGTTAATGTTCAGTGGTGTACACCTATTGTTTTAATACTCTTGTTTGTAGCGGGAAATGCAAAACCTAATATGTCGTGAGAGTACAATAGGTGTAAACGAATCTTCACCGAGAGAGCTTAACGACGACGCGTTCACGACCTAGCCGCTGTGAGCGGTAAGCCGCGGGGCGGCGAGCGATAAAAACAAAAGTATGAAAATGTTTAACACGGCTCTGCGCTCGTCTTGCCGACCACGAGAGATCGAAATGACGCCGATGCCGTGCCGCTCGCCGCGCCGCTCGTCGCTAAGATCGAAGTCGTGAACCAGCCGTAACGGCAGATAATGATGAGGTGACTGATATCATGTTACTAACGACAGAGAAATCTTTCTCATCACCACTTTCTCGTGTTAGGATTATTACAGTTTTCGAGAATTAATGCAATCTTCACGGCAGACTTAATATGCGCGTAAATTTCGAATATAGATAATCTACTTTCCTTAACACTTTGCTTAAAAGCATTTTTGCTTGGAAAATTTCCATAACAATTGGAATATTAAGGTGAAAACCTTCGTTTTTAATATTTTACTACTATTTTATTAAAAAAATACAAAATGAAACAGCATCGTTTATAAATACATGTTAATATGTACCTATACTGAAACAGATACGCAAAAAGCGCCTTCCGATAGTTGTAACATGTGATAGAAATCCGTTCCTATCTTACAGTTTATTTGGCATAATCCCAAGTCTGCTAGGTTTCGATATAATTTACCTACTATTATTTACAATTTATTCGTACAGATTATTTTGGTTTGAATGAGAATGCATGTGGTTCCTGAAACTCTTTTGGGGAATATGATCGTGTAAGCTCCACTGTCGCTCTACCGCGATTAAAATGTTCCCATGTATGACGTACCTATATCACAAATCATAAAGTTCTAAAGACGCAAATTAATTAGGTTTATTGAAGAATCAAGTAGATTAAGATTGCGGTAATCTACAACTCTTATAGGTTGTATGTTTGTTCGCCGTTTGTACCTATTTGATGAGACCGAAACATCAAATGGGCACGTTGATTACATTGACTGTAAGCGAATACAGTTCATGGACATCTACAAAAGTTAGCTGCGTCTATGCAATGTCATTAAAAGGTAAATTAGATAATATTTACAACTTTTGTTACTGTTTTACTGGTGGTAGAGCGCTTTCATTTTAAGTGACGGAGTTCGCGGGCGTATGCACCACCGCATTACCTAATATACTCGTACCTACTTGCCGCTGAATGTTCAACACTATCGTGTTCCGGTCAGGTGGTAATGTACGGCCCTGTAATTTCTGGCACAGGGGCATAACACGTTAGGCCTCAGGAGCGGTAACGCATCTGCATTTTGACTTTTTGACCTCTGGTCACTGTGTAGCTGTCTATCACTATCGTACACCGTCTGTGTACTCATTACTGTGTCTTACACCCAATTAATTATGCAACCACTTGCTACGTAATATTATCTAATCGGATAGCCGTAGAGGTGAGACGTCATGCCCACGCATTCGAGTTTTACTGGATCTCTACCTTAAAATAATAACCTAAATTGTGTTATAAAGAAATCAAAATATTGCTCTTATAATGATTGATGTTTATCTTACCAGAACACGCATAATATGATTATTTTTATTCTGTTTTCTCTTCCCACTTTGTAGCCTAACTCGGCCAACTCACCCACATGCTCGAGTCTTAACGAAAATAACGTTTAAATTAATTTAAATTTACCTAATAAGTACAAAAGTATGACGTTGTTATATAATACATGTGAAATATAAATATTAACTAAATGAAAAAAGCCATTTTTGTTTTACGAGTATTTATCTAAAGAAATATAAATTAATAATTACGTGGGTCGTTTTGACCCGTCCTGACAACATAATTATGTTGAACTAGTTTTACTTGACTGGGTCTATTATTTTATAATGCTTCTTATATTTAATTTACTGATAGGTATATCAAGTTCATCAGAAAAAAAAAAAATGCTCTTTCATTTTAATTGCAACCAATGCTTGTTTATATGTTCACAAATTACTGCTTCATGGTTTTAACTAATAACTATTTGTTTTTATTGGCTCCAAATAAAAACTTTAGTTATATTTTATTTCAAATTGGATTTATTATATTATATCAAGGACACTTTTGTATTGTCAGTTTACAAGCTACCTATAGCGTATTCAATAGGTATTAATAATGATCAAATTAAAATATTGAAATGAATTAAAATTTTAACCGATTTTATACATGAAATCTTTTAATTCCTTCATAGATGAAAAAGAAAAATCAATTCGTCATAAACATAAAATCACTGTCACTGGTCAATCACTGAATCAACTGGGTCATCAAATAGCTCTAGCGAAATATTCATTAAAGAGTCAATATCTACATCAAATAATAAGATCTCTAGTTAAATATTTCATTAGTACCTCTACCATGAGTTTGCGCTTCATGTATGTACACAGAATTTTGCAAAAAATAAACTATTTGGATTGGTATAGTATATATGAGTTAAGAGGCCAATGTTCCATGTTGTTTTTTTCGTATATCATATTTGACTGTTGAACTAACATTAATTTCGGTTTATTTATCTCGCATGCGTGATAACAACCGACCTTTTTTCAGATTTCAGTGTATGTCTGTTTTTTTTTTCTGATCGCAATGAATTGAGAACCGAACCAATGATCATAATGCGTATTCTAAAACGTTGAAAAAATTACAATGAATTAATGAAGCACTCAAACGACTTTATCCAACAATAAGGCTTTCATTGATATTAAAAATCGTATATTATAAGGTTTTTACATAATGTCACTATCACACAAACGAATATATCGAACGACTTTCTAAATGACGACATATAGGTAGTTCACAGATACTGCTTTTACATTATATTACTCAATGTTTTTAGCATTTAAATTATACATTTTAATGTTCTATACTGAATATTAATCTAGATTTGAATAATTTAAAATAGAACTTAGTTTGAAATTAAGATTTAATGAGTTCTTATCTACGTTTTATGAAACAACATTTTTAGTCCAGAACACCACGTGCATTAGATACTTCCTGACGCGTATTATTATGCCTTTAATTTCGACGTGCTACAAAAACTCATTGTTAACAATAAAAATAGCGTTAGCGCTAGTAAGGTAGACCCATGAAACATACCTCATAAATTTTACTCAGGCGCTATAAATGTCGAAGATTCCGAGCCTTTTAGGCGTAGGCAGGTTACAAACATCTAAAGAGATACATTCTCTATATAGAGCAGAAAACGCCTAAGTAATCAAATTTTATCTTGTTTCCGCCCATGTCTGTTTGTGTGGTCCACGATATGAAGCAGCAATTGCCATTCTAGAGTTTCACTTCGCACTGGTGGTAGAGTTTCAGTGACGGAGCTCGCGGGCGTAGGCACCACCGCATTACCTAATATACTTGCCGCTAAATGATAGTGTTCAGCACTATCGTGTTCCGGTCAGGTGGTAACGACCCTGTAATTTCCGGCACTGACGCATAACACCTTAGGCCTCAGGAGTGTAACGCATCTGCATTTTGACCTTGGTCTTTGTGTGGGTGTCTATAGGCTGCAGTCATCACTTAACATCAATGTTAACTGCATGCTTGTCCACATAAAAATCCATCACACATCCATCACATTAAAAAAAATCGAGTTCCGGGTATAAAACAATAAAAATAATGACTTAATAATTAAAACTTTTAGTCTAGAATACGGTTTCGAAGTAATTAATTAAAACATCAGCGAAATCAACTGTATTCTGAAATAAAACTGGTCCTGTGAATTGGTTTCGGATATTCAGAATTTCCTAATGAGAAACTTTGTTGGGTTACAGAATTGATATACTTTATTATTATCTGCTAGTTTTTTCCCGTGACTACGTCCGCGTTACACATAATCATAACAACTTGGAAGCGGCGTTGTGTCGTCGATGCCTGTACGAGTATGTTATTCCAACGTATAACCTGTATTACTCTGAAGTTACATTCAAATCCGTCTAGTAGATTTTTCGTGCAAGAATAACAAACATCCATTCATTCATCCATACTCACAAACTTTCACATTTATAACATTAATAGCATAATATAACTATTTATGCATTAACGCCTTTTAACATTAGTTTGACAACATTATCTTCACGCTAAGTTACTTAGAGTAAGCAGTGAGGGTGGAGCGCCATTTTTATGCAGATAATATCAATATGTGCAAGTGGAAATTCTCTAAATTAAGCATAAACAAAATTAAATAATAATGTGTGATGGCATGAGTTAATTTTGCGGCTAATTTCTTTACGTAAAAAGACAACTTGGTCAGGTCATTCGGTTCAGATTGAACAAAAGTGTTTAGTTTAACGTCCTGATTATCATTTACCTTTATCAGAACGGTATTCTAAAAATCGACACAATTTTCAGGCTATAATTAATCAATCATAATATCATCAATTTTTGTAACGTAGACAGGACATTTGAACCAAAGTCATAAAATTAAAGATTTGGGTTAGAAGTGTTTACCTCACATTAAAAGCTATTAATTGGTGTTATTTAAAATAAAACCACTAACTCACGTATGTCTAATATACTTAATCGGAGAGTGTGGTCAAGCATTAATTAATGCACAGCCAAAGTTAATAACAATCTAATATGCATAAACATTTATTTAAAACAGCCGTTTTAGCACTTCGGTTCGCTGCTTATGTACCTATTTCGAATAAAATTCGCATCGTTACGAAATATACTTTGCGTTTAAATAACGTTTGCGAAAAAATGGAAATGTTAACTCCTCAAAGATGCACTGACAGCAAGAAAATAATGTTTATGTAGCGATGTGTGTATTACGTAATCTATCGTTTATTTACCTGTCGCTCAATATAGACTGAGAGATACTGAACCCTCCGACCACCGTTGGTCCTGTAAGGCTGGAAATTTTTGTAGGGATAAATCATAACATGCTAAGTACAAAAACCATCGCCTGGCAAGGATCTGCCAGTCACGTGACCAACCCCACATTTATGAAAATGTAATAAAATAAATAAATAAACTTGAACATGTAAAGCTGAAATTTTTATATGTTTGAGTTTATATAGAGAAGTTTAATAAAAAATTGTCAGGCGATTCCGATGAGCACAAGTGCCTGCCAGGCGAACCGAAAGGTGTGCTATATGTATGAATAAAATAAACTTTCTTCTGTAAAGTTGAAATTTATATAGGTGTTTGTCTAAGATATTTGAGGTAAGTAGGTTCAATAACAGGCGGTTCTGGATAGCATAAAAAAACCGGCCAAGTGCGAGTCGAACTCGCGCATAAAGTGTTCCGTACAAAAAAATTGCTTAAAAATTACGTTTGTTGTATGGGAGCCCCCCTTTGATGTTTACTTTATTTTATATAGATATTTCATATGAAAGATAATATACGAATCGATATTCTGTGAAAATTTTAAGAGTCTACCTGCTACCGTTATTAATATTGAGCAAAAATACGAAAAAACACGTTTATTGTATGGGGACCCCCCAAATGCCCCTGGGCTAAAATAATTTTAATAACATGGATTGCTGATCATCAATCCATTTCATTGAAATAAAATTTATTGAAGGGAGAAGAGGGACGAGAGTGTCTTTGGTTTTTAACTTTGTCCGTTTCCTTTCTTCATTTCTGAGAAACGAACAAAATATATGTCCATGAGTGTTTGTTCGTTAAGCGATGACAGTTTAATTGTACTATATAAAACTGCAAAATTCACATGACTCACTCATTTATTTAGAGGTTTTCAACACGAACTGTACTGTAATTATCGCTGTGAAAGTAGCAATAATCATACTCAGTTACTTTGGTTAGTTACTGATATTATTAGAAATATAACATTAGTTTATCATATAGAAGTTTAGCAGTGGTTGTAAATTCATCGTATTTTTTTCTTATAAGATTCGCTTTGACCCATCATCCCTCTAACTTAAATCTTTAGATCTGATTTTGTACATCTTTATGATTATTTTTTATTTATTGACTATCGTAGGTAATAACAGAAAATATCAATGTTTGGGACATAACCAGTGCATCTAAAAACCACGGCAGTTTGTACCTTGCTACAACAAAGAAAGTAGCTAATACGCTTAAATTCAAAACAAAAAAATATTACATCAACCATCTGTTTATTTTAGTATGAACAAATAAAAATGTAAGCATACATTAGAGTACCTACGGAATTATGATAGCAAATAAATATAAGGTGGCTCAAACACAGAGGGCCAAAGGCAAAATTTAGATGATAGACCAGTTTCTTTGAGGAAAAACAGGCCTGTAGTTGTAATGCGTACTTAACAATAAAGCTACTTACTGTATTTAACAATACAGTAAGTAGCTTTGAGCCAGGTTCCCAGTATTGCAACTTTCTTTGAAATGTAGTCGTAAAACAGAAAATTTGGCAATAAGATATCGACTGTTTCCGTTGCATGGCTCGCTCGTAAACACCAATTTGCCAGCTATCGTTTCTTAGTATCTCTTCGATATTCTTTATCGATCTAAAGGTTGTAAATTTCTCCCGCTATAAGATATGTAAAAATAGCTATTTAATTCTCATTCTTCTAAACGACGTATTATATACAAATGTAATTGAAATTTACATTATAAATATTCATCGGATCACTTAGTAGTGATATCTACATGTAGGAATATAATGAATGACTCTCGACATTTTCATATCATTTTGGAAACGATAAGTACTCATTCTTTATAATGATGTTACTTAATTTCAAACTAACTACCTGCAATAAAATATATTTGAAGGAGTAAGTAGATACCGAGATTAAAAGAAAGTCCGATTAGGTTGCTTATTGGTACAGATAACCAAATTATGAATCTTAAATAAAACTTAGAAATTTCGTGAAAGGTAAATACCGTAAAATAATTTCGATAGCTAGTTTGTTTCATACAAAAAAATATATTTTTTTATTTTACTGGTAGTAGAGATTCAGTGAAGAACTAGACGACCTAATCCATTTGCCTCTAGTAATAGCTAATTTTCAGTGTACCGATTAGGTGGATATTATTATTGTATACATTATAAATAAGATATATTATTTCCGGCACAAAGGTATTATATTTTAGGCCTCTTGAGTGGCAACGCTCCCTGTTTTTAAGTTCATTTTCATAGGTAGTATTTACTTACCTACCATCAATGTAAACTGTATGCTTATTGCCTGACAAAAACAATGTTCAACAATCTTTATCAAAGACGGCGACGATTGTCTTTGTGTACATCCTGTGCAAAAAGATGTCATACAGCGTCAGCGTCGCTCATACGAAATGAGATGACCCTTCTAGGGCGGGCGGGAATATACTCGGCCCCCTGACATACATACAAACATAACTAAAATTAGAATTGTGATTCTCACTACACGCTAGACGCAAACCGATGGATTATGGTATAAATAGCATGGTTACGTGTTAGAAATAACGGTGTAAATGAACTATTACGATTGATTTTTGCTAATTTGCGGAGGTGGCAAAACTTGAATGTATTCATTCATCAGCAACAGTTGTGAAATTGTTGATTCTTTGATCTATTATTCGTTCACGCGGGTTATGGCGGTCGGTTGAATATTATAAAATGATGTCCAGTATTATCTCGCGAATTTCGATAACATAACCGTGCTAGAAGCGATTGTGAAATATTTCTTATTGTAATTTTTACTGGTGGTTCAAATGCAAAATCCATCTATCGCCTACTACCACATTGTTTAATCTGCTTGCCCACCAGATATTCAGTGTTGTATAGCGCTACCATTTTGCGGTCCATAATTAACAGATCACTAGAAACAAAAAAATATTGTTAATTGTTACCCTCAGGGTTGACTACTTGAGAGAGGCTACGCATCTCTTAAATACCTACCTATAATCGAGGGTTTATCTACTTTTCACTTAACAAAAATGGCATACACTATTAACTTTTTTCATGACATAAAAAAGTTCAAACATAACTGAAAAACAATTGATTTTCAATTATTTTTTTTACAAATAAAATTTTCCGGTCGTCTGTGGAGTACAGGAAGTGTCCGTCAATATGAGAAACAAATATTAACTTCAATATTTCTTCACGCCTTTTGATGTGCGAAAACATTTGGGTCGCATAAATTTTATTATAATGTTATTGACTTCATTTATTTTCTCCGAAAAATATCTTTAGGTAGTATCTTACCTACTTTATATTATCTTTCGTAATCATTCGTAATCAATTAATTAAGTGCAGTTTATAACATGCACAAAACATGAATCGCTCCTTATCGAGCCGATCGAGGTGTCAGCGATTTTCGGTATACTTACCAAATTTTCTTTATTTATTGTATTGAATAAAAACAAGTATTAAATACTGTGGGACATTGGCTATGTTATACTTACCTACTTGGTATTGGAGAAATGTATATTGATAAAGAAATATGACATATGTAATAAACGTCAGTCTAAACCTAACACGGCTTTGATTCACACGTATATAACATGGCGCAGTCGGTAGGATTTTATAATTAAATGTTGAAAAAAAAAATTAATGAAATTAGAATTAATATAATAATGAGAAAATACAATATATGTATACATACACACCTATTTTATAACTATATTAAAAAGAAATCAGTTAACATGCAAAAATAATAAGTGCAAAACATTAAATAGTTAGGTACATATTATTATCTATGTTTAACTTGCGCGTGTCTATGCCGACTATTGCCGACCGCTACGGAATGACCCACCGATCACGAGGCTTCACTGTCCTGCCAAAACGAGTACAATTGTTGATTTGTATCAAATATGACCTAGGTCGCGCTGTGCCTGTGATAACACCCGGAATCCATTCATTATTTAAACGAATTTTAACGTTTTGCCCTATGCGCAATAAAGATAGTTTTCTTGATCCTTTATCGTACAATTTTTGTGCGGCCTGCTGCGATTTCAATTTATCAATTACATTCCTTTGTAACTTCGGTAACAATAAAACCTGTTTGCAAGGAACAACACTCCTTAGTTTTCTATTAAATAATATATTCTTCAAACCGTATGCGGGACACTGATATTTTTCGTGCGTCTTGCCACATTTCGCACAACTGCGGCTAAAACTGAATGTGCTTGAAATTGAAACGTTGATTGATCACGTCGAAAAGATTGAACCTCACCGTTGAGCTGCCGTTTGGGCCCACTGCCTCGTGGTAGTGGTGGTGGTGACAACATGCTGTTACCACGTGAAGTTCCTCCTCTCACAGCTGATGGTACACGCTCGAACTGACGTCGCCGACTCAGAATATGCATTTCAGCTGATTTCTCCTCGTCCTTTCTGTCTTCTGCAATTTCATGTACATGATGGTCACAGTTTTCCATTTTTATAATCGTAGCTTGTAATCGTGACATTTCCGCTAAACGACTTATACCTAAAGCCTTTTTCAAAGTGACGTCGGGTTCTCTGAGAAGCCTTTCTGCTAAAGCTACATTTTTTATGCCACATATAAATCTGCTGCAAACCAAATCGTCACGTAAATCCCGGAACTCGCACATCGCCGCCATTTTCTTCAATTCAAATACGTACTGTTCCGCGGACTCGTTATCTCTTTGATCTCTTTTGAAGAATCTTTGTCTTTCAACTGCTAAATATTTCTTTGGTATAAAAAAATATATCATATAGTCTTAGTAAATCGTTTACATTTTTTGGTTCTTCTATGAACTGCTCACTTACTTCACGACATTGACCTCCGATAATGTGTAATAATATATTTATTTGTACCTTATTATCTTTTTTAGAAAGTTCACACGCCTCGTAATATATTTCAAATGCCTTTTTCCATTTCTCCCACTCACTACATAAATTTCCAGACGTAACATTTGATAAATTATTTTCAAAATTAAATGGCGGCGGCGGTTGCAAAATTAATAATATGATAATATTTTGTTCACTACACCACACTAGTGGTGTTTTATGTGTTGTAATATTAATATATATTTAATATTCGTATTTATATTTATTTGCGTAATTTTTTTTTCAACATTTAATTATAAAATCCTACTGGCTGCGCCATGTTATATACGTGTGAATCAAAGCCGTATTAGGTTTAGTTTCTTTATCAATATACATTTCTCCAATACCAGGTAGGTAAGTATAACATAGCCAATGTCCCACAAACACCTCCTTTTGTAGATTTCATAAGCAACGGTTTAAGTGATAAATTTAAATTAAATCTTGACATAACGAGGCCTAACTCATTATATCAAAATTTATCCTACTATGATCTCTATCGTCTATAATATTATAATTTATGCAAAATGTGTAATTTTTACTTACAGAAATATAAAAGTAGATTTCGGCCAATTAATTTATTTAATTGTTTTTTGTAATTACTTTTTTCACTTGTTCTTCTCCCAGTCAAAGAGATCGAGGACCGAATATACCGAAGTGGCAAACAAGCATGCAGTTCACATTGATCATGTGACACAATGACCAGAGGTCAAAATGTAGATGCGTTTCCACTCCTGAGGCCTAAGGTGTTATGCCTCTGTGCCGAAAATTACAGGGCCGTACATTACCACCTGACCGGAACACGATAGTGCTGAACACTACCATTTAGCGGCAAGTATATTAGGTAATGCGGAAGTACCTACGCCCGCGAGCTCCGTCACTGGAGCTCTAACACCGGCTATATATATTCGGGGCAAAGGCACAGGCACATAATGCATTAATTACCTAATCTCTTAGTTATAAATTAATTTTCCGACTTTTCAGCACTACCGTTTTCCGGGCAAAATGTTAATGTAAAGTAACAATGTTTCCTACTACGGAAAAACACAATCGTCCCCATTCCATGAAGTTTCAAAGTCATTTGGTCGCATGATGGTTTAATCACGGTTGTTTATTCAATCCACGATTCGATAACGTAAGTTGCTGTTTCAATTAGTCTTTATTTGTCCTCTTGACGTCTTATTGATGGAACTTTTAAAGATATGCAGTGCAACTTAGAGTAGGTATATCGCATAGATAAAAGATATTCATTATTTCTGATGTAAACAAATGACACCATCCAAGCCATGTAATTAGTGTAGTGGCATCATTTTTATCTAGAGGTCGGTTCTCTACATAGTTTGGTACCATTTACTAAAATATTATTTGTTAATGTTCTCCTCTCTAAAAGTTTCGTTAAATACCTACCTAATATGTAACCTGTAATGAGTAGAAAGCATGATGATAAGAAAGAAAACATAAAAGTTACGTGTAGGTGTATGCAATATGATAATTTGAAGCCTATTGGCAAGTACCTGTCTACACCAATTTGAAATAATTGCGGAATGGGAATAGGAGTTTTAGGATGCTGAACTAAACCAACCAATGTCCCGCTGATAAATTTATTATAAAAAGATGAGAGAGAATTATTAGATTATAGATTATTTAAGAAGTAGAATATTGACCAGCGATACCTACTTCGCGTGAACCGTATGTTTAAAGATTTCTAAAATTCAAGATTTGTTTACACTACTACCTACGCCGCAGTTTTATGTATTCTTCGAAGTGACTATCTTTCTCAACCAATCCTCAAACAGGTAACCTTACGAAACTTACACAAATGAATCATCACATGAAGTATCCTGTTCAAAAATTATGTTATTCATTCTGACCTCATTCAAGGAAAGTAAATTTTTCAATATTATAGCCATCGCCTGAGCACACGAAGGTATTTAGGGTTTGATGTAGGCGCTAACATCCAGATTCTTTAGGGTTGTGACACTTGTGATATCGTGCTCTGTGATAGAGTCACGGCATACATAAACTGACAGTGAGTAGACTGGCAATAGGTACTTACCTTTTAGAAGGTAAGAAAAACTAAGAGCATTTATATAAAAAAATCTATCTTTACGTTTTATTAGGTAAATTTCTGCGTTCGAATAAATAATAATTTAATCGGAATAATGGTTCATTTATTTACATACATATCAAAATGTTAAACACCACGCAATTTTATTATAACAAATATAAAATAATTCAAGATTTGTATATTTTATTTTAAAGAAAAATGGAAAGAAAAATTTGACTTCAGGCGAGACTCGAACTCGCGGCCTACTGGGAATCTAGTCCAGCCGCTGAAGTCCTGCCCGATTTGTCAAATTCGATCCTGTCGATTTGACAAATCGGGCAGGACTTCAGTAGCTCAATTGGAAGAGCGGCTGGACTAGATTCCCAGTAGACCGCGAGTTCGAGTCTCGCCTGAAGTCAAATTTTTCTTTCCATTTTTTCTTTTAATAAAATATATTTCACAAGCATGTGTTAATGCGAAATAATATAAAAACAAGATTTGTATGTCAGATGTTTTGTTGTAAAACATAATAATATAATTTATAGATATTTATAGAAGTTTTGCCAGTTATACAAGTAAATATGTTACGCCATTAATGAAGATGGGAACCCTGTCTGTTAGTTAATTTGACGTTATAACAAACGTTCCCAATTGAAACCCACGCGCATCGCAACGCCTGACCCTCGGCCATTCACAAAATGAGAAATGATTACCTATTGAGACATCATTTTTAATTTAAATTCACTCCTGAACACCGGCTTTCATGTTATTTTATTTGATTATCTACCATTTCCAACAATATGCACTTATTTGGTGATGTTTATTCGGTGTCATTATTCTGTTGAGAGATTAAATTCTTTGTATTTTATTTATTATGTCGGCGGAAATGGGCGCTGTTTGTCGCTACAGTTTAATGATGCATGCACGTCGCCGGCGAGGATCGTCAATGGTGCGCGTGGGAAAATTTTCGTCAGAGAAACTATTTTTAATGGCGTTCAATAAATTATACGGGGTTATTTTTGATTTTAGAATGTTTAATTCGTCACCCACGTTTTATTATGATTTGCATGCTCGATTGCGTATTGCTCAGATGTTGACTTCTTTGGATGAATGTATAAATAAAATAAATATTCACTACTCGCATACAGCTCGCTCCGGCTTCGCACAGGTGCAACAGATAGGTTCCATATTAGTACTAAACACTTATTTAAGTAGTATCTTCTGTTCGGGACTATAGGATTGAAAGATAATGTCGCCTATTTATTATTTTAAATTAACTCCTAAATTACCCAACCAAATAATAAAGGTACTAAAAAAGGACAAATTTTATCTTATCGGCAAAATAATTTTTGATAAAATGTTGTAAATTTGGAGAAAAATACACCTCAACGTTACCTAACATTTATTTCTTACATTTATAAACAAAAATCCTTTATAGTGATATTCAGATATAAAAGCTAGCTGTACATTAAGTAGGTACCTACGGATTTTTTGTAAAACTAATAAAGATTAACATTTTTGTCGAAAATTGTGTTCGACTATACTAAACTGTTTAGTCAGTGCACGCCGTAATCTCCGTAAAACATCACATCTCGCCCATTTTTCTCCGACTTCATTTACATACAACTATTACTTTTCTCCGATTTTTATTGTTCAATCATAATAAAAGATAGCCTAGTCTATTTCACTGCTGAATAATGTAACTATCATCAGAATTTTCATTCTGAAGATTACCCCCTTAAATAAACAAACAAACTAAGTCTCTTTTTAACCTCTTCGCATGTTGATTCATGACATTGGTCCATTAGTAAGTATTACAGTCTATATTCATACTTAGAGGCAAAGATATTAGAGGTATAGTATATATAGACTTGAAAATCCTCCCAATCAGCAATTTTGAACTATGATTGTGAGCATAACGAGACAAAGAACTAAATTAACGTCAAATTAAAGTAGATTGATAGATTACTAGTTATTACGCTGAACCTTAAAATAGGTCACACTCAACAGGGATACTCGTATTATGAACATGACTAATTTTGTCAGACATTATTTCAAATATGTCAGTCAGTGTAAGAATAGTTTAATTTTTATTAATTCGAAATCTACCTATATATAACTATGAATAACGGGCAATTCGTTTTATTCCCATGATAAAATCGCTTGGCATCAGTACGACTGTTGGCGATTTTATTCGGTAAAGGTATCAGTTGAGCAATCGGTAAATATCTAAATCATTTGAAGTGACTTATTAGCAGTCTGCGAAACATCTATAGCACGTGTGTGGACTGCTAGGCATATCATAATTTTGTAAAATATAACTTCTAAATTAACTTTACACCTGTATGTGCCTCATGTTTGTAAATACAATCGCGACTCGTGAGTTATCTTTGTAATCGCCTTATGAGGTAGGTACTACAACGTTTCATTACAATTCCATTAAGGAACTGTTTTTTTTTTCACGTTTGGACGTGGCCATCTATTAGTAAGTATACACTTCACTTCACTTTAAAGTGAAGTGAAGTGACTGCTTGCCTGCTTTAACCAAAGCGGCAAAAAAAGGAGGGTTTTGCAAAACCCTTTTTGATAGAGAGTGGAGAGATAGAGACTGAGGTAGAGAGAGAGAGAGAGAGCGCGTAAATCATTCTTACTTCCATGAATTGAATTTTGCTTTACGGAATAATGTATCATTCGGTATATCTACATATCTAAAGATACCTAAAATTGACTACATTCAAATTACATTTATGGTAAATTGTTAACGTTACACTTCATAATACCTACTGTTAACTTGTTATTAAACTATTTTCAAACAAAATAAAGAATATGGTCTACCTAATAAAACATGACATCATGTTATATTCGCAATAAATACTTAACCTTATCAAAAATTTTAAAGGCATGTAACTTTGCATGTATATAAAGCTGATGAAATCGTGTTGGTAAACGATTAACAAAACTATATTATACATACACTTGCTACCGGACTACATAAAAAGGTCGGTACTTACAGTCATGGCCGAAAGTGTGTGAATGACTTAATTAATATTCGTGAATGTAATTGTATTGTTACTGACGATTTCACTTTTACAACACTTAAGTACGAAGGGTTTCATGGTATCATTTACCTTTCAATATCTACGATTAAGTACATTAGGTATATATTTTAGAAATTGGTCTGATATATCACTTATATAAGTCCGTATTCTTTATTTAATTAATCCATAGATATCAATAATTGTTGTTACCAAGCTTTATACTTATATTAAATTATGTTATATTAATTTCTCAAACATGCATAGACAAATAATAAGTGAGCTTGAACTATGAAAACAAAATTATGAAATACAACTAGTTTTCGGATTTATGTCGCGTAAACTAAAATGATTATTAGTTTAATATACGTTAATTAGTTTAATATATGCGAGATAAATCCGAAAACTAGTTTTATTTCAATGAGTGCAGCTCGCGAAAACCTAAGAACATAAAACAAAATAATGATAAAGTAGTTTAATTCCTTCGATAAGTACCTACCTAACCGTTTCGATTTTTGGCTGAGGAAAGTTATCCGTTAAATATCAGAAGGCTACTCGACTGCAGAAGAGTTTCTGAAAGGATATGCAGGATAAGATTCAACTCGAACTACCAACAAGGGTTGTGTGCAAGGGTCTATTGGAGGACCTACACTGTGGAATCTCCTCTTCGATCTCTCTGAAGGATCTGTGATGATTCATTTTGATATTTCTTAACATCGTCCAGAAGAGGATCGAAATGGTCTTCCAAAATATAGTTTAATCATAAAATTAATTATACAGAAAGAAACATTAAATAATGAAATTAATTATGCTTGATGCCCTACGATTACCCTGTATGGGACACGTCCGTTAACACAAATGGAGATACATACGATAATAACGACTCGTGCAACTTTGTGCTATTTCATGCATAAAAGTCTATTTTGAAACACAAAGTAACTGGTGACGTCCGCTAAACGAGAGTTGAATGTTATCTGGATGTGTGCAATATTTTGAGGTCGTCCGAGTATAAAGCTCGGTTTACACCGCGTGCGGAGCGGACCCATTAAGGTCTCCGTTAACCCTTCTTTGGCAGAAGACTGTCTCGCAATTCTGCGCGTAACAGTTTTTTTTACACATCTCTTTAGTATATCGCAATAGTATGCTCGTGTGAACGAATCTGCATGGCACCGAAACAGTATGCGCCTGTGTGAAAGTGACGTAACTTACAAAAGCGAATTACCTTTAAATTTGTATTTCCGCCGATAAATAATAACGCTTACTCTAACAGCCCCAGACGAGGAATAAACCAGTGTCGTGGGTGCCGATGTTCACACACAACACATACATACACAGACACCGACCCGAAACAAATATCTATAGGCAACACAAATATTGTACCGGTACGGGAATTGAAACTCGCATCAAATCACTTAAGGATTCGCACAGTTCTAGTGAACAGAGCGGCATCGTAACGGGGTAAAACTTGATAGAAACTACTACTTCACCACATGGTTTCACAAAACATTGACAGATTCTAAGAATTTGTTGGTCGATATTTACTTCTACTTCATTGAAAATGACTCCGTTTCGGTTAGCCATTTCCATTCATTAAAATATTACGCTATCGCGGTGGAAACCCGGCTTACGAGTGTGGTACAATATCGCGAGATCTGCACGGTTCGGCTCCATTTAAATGAAGATTCACATCGTATACAGTTAACCACTAAAATCTTGATAAAATCGACAATGAGAAGCGTATTTCTGTTTAGTGTATTGTTTCCTATTGTACTACTGTGTCTCGTATTGTCTCACTCCGTCGTGGGAACGGCTATGTTGTGTAACTTAGATACACACAAAGGAAACGTGCTAGTTTCTATTAGAGCGCTGCTGATATTCGAAATATCATTATTTTTTTTTGTTTATAATTTCACAATAAATATAGAGCGATAGTGAGAATCGTAACTCGTATCTTCATTGAAATTAATATTACATTGCAATATAATAATTAAAGGAAAATTTAACATATATAAATGCTCGTAGGTTATTTACCTATTTTTATTTTTCGGAATGAAAAGAAGATATATAAGCAGACGCAGAACTGACTGATTATTCCTATGAATTCCTAACAATGTACTAGAATTATATGTATATATTGATAACGGTACCTACATTGGAAGTTGACACCGATTTAGGTAGTAAGAAACCTTCGTAACTCCGTAACTCATTCGGGCATAAAACATACATACATATTTAAATAATATTCTTTTTTTTTATTCAGAGCCGCCGCGAGTGTCAGCGGCGGTGGGGCCACGCAGTAAGCGGGTGGCGACGCCGCAGCAGTCAGCGCGCACGCCGGCCGCCCCGCTCGCGCCTGTGCCCGTGGCCACACGGGAACAGACAGCAGCGCTTGCGCACGCCGCTAAAGGCGTCGAAGCGTTGGGTGTTCTCGTCCAATATTTAGTTTTTCGTGTAAGTGACCATAATCTATACATATATCTATAAAAATAAATAAAATTGAAGTGTCAGTTTGTAATATAAAAATAACCGATTTTTACAAAATGCATATGTATGTTTACACGGTACATATACCAAAACAACATTTTTTACAATTTTTGTCTGTCTGTCTGTTTGTTCCTACTAATCTCGGGAACGGCTTGACCGATTTTGGCGGGGCTTTCACTAGCAGATAGCTTATGTAATAAGGAGTAGCTTAGGCTATTCTTATACTAGCTGCGCCCACGACTTCGTCCGGGTAGATACAGAACAATCATAAATTCTAACGCGGGAGAAGTCGCGGGCACAGCTATTACTTTATAAAACTGTAGAAGAGTTCAAATCTGTACATTGATGAAATAGGTATACCAAAGTACCCCAAAGGGGTCTTCATACATAGTAACATACATAACATATAACATTTTTTTTGCAATGTTTTACTGTCTGTCTGTTGTCCGGCTTTCTTGCAAAAACTACTGGATGCATTTTGATGAAACTTTTTTCTTGTGTAGCTTTATTAGAACATTCATGAATAAAGATGTTCCAATGATGCTAATAAATAGCTCCGTTATGAATTCAATGTTAAATAAAAAAAACTTTTAAATCTTAATTACAGATACAATAGGTACTTACCCGTTTCAATAGATACCTACTGTTTATTAGAATTCACGAAGAATTAAATATATTATAATTATAACGAATAGGTAATCTATGATTACAAATTACAAAATTGCTTAGGTATTTTGTTATAGTCAAGATGTGAGTTTCGTACTAATAGACGATTTTTGTTGTGTGTGTGTGTGTGTATCACACGTATGTTCCCCCGCAAAAAATGACAGACTGTTTGGCATCGGTAATAAACGCTATGGCTGCCCCATTTATCTTTTCTGTGGCTAGTCCTCTCCAGGCCGTTGGCCCGTGTTGCTCTATGACCATAGCCTAACGCACTCTAATAAATATGTCTTGTGGTGTTAAATATTTATGGATATAATTTATTTATTTCATAAATCACATAACACTAAATCCATGAAAATAGTTATATTTTGATTAAAATAGATCGGTTTCCTAGTTTTAAATATCTATGATTTACTACTCAGAACGTGTGTTTTATTACTATTGATTTATACGTGTCGAGGCAGTTAGCATATGGCGCAATAAATATCGTAGTACGAAATTTGAATTTATTGGTTTGCAGTTGGACGCATTAAATGGTGGGTCATGGCGACTGGAGGCGGAACGGTGGCGCAGCGTGGCTGCTGCGGAGAGAAGCAGCGCTGCTCGCGCCGACAGGGACAGACAGCAACGGGCTCAGAAAGACCTTGATACCAGTAAGTAACTACAGAACTCTTCAATTTTTGACTGAGTGATTAAATGTCTGGCTGACTGACAGACAACGCACTGCCTAACCGACTAGTTGAAGAAAGCTGAAAGGATCAAGGCAAGATTGTACCTACGGTTTTTATATAAATAGGTCAAAGCTTAAACAATTTTTAAATTACTTATTACATTACTTTACAGATTCAAACTAAGCTGCATTTTATAACTCTGGGTTGTTGCAAATCATATTTTTATTATAGGTATAGTATATCAGTAGTAAAAGATCTCCAGCCCAACTCTCAAGCTCATGGAAGAGAGGCGAGGTATGGTTCTGAAGTCATCTGAAGATGCTTTAGTGTACAGACGGCTCAACAGACAGATCTCCAAGTCATTGACTCGCGACCTTCGGCAATATAATACTGATAGTATTCAAGCAGCCATAAAGCGGAACCAGGGCTCTAAAGTGTTCGCCAAAGATCTGTCCTTAGGGCAAAGCCGTCTCACTAAGCTGAAGACAGAGGACGACAGAATCGTATCGCCGAAACCTGAGCTTGCAGAGGAGATCGAACGGTTTTACGGACAGTTATACACGACAGCACGACCACCTGTTAACAGTCCGGCAGCAGATCCTAGAGCCGGACTGACCCGACACTACACAGAAGATATCCCGGACGTCAGTCTAGACGAGATTAGTACGGCTCTCAAACAGCTCAAAAACAACAGGGCGCCGGATGATGACGGAATCACTGCTGAACTCCTGAAAGCGGGCGGAAGGCCAGTATTAGAAGCTCTTCAGTTGATGTTCAATTCCGTCATATCCGAGGGAAAAACGCCACAGGCGTGGCACAGAAGTGTGGTGGTACTGTTCTTTAAGAAAGGCGACAATACCCTTCTAAAAAACTATAGGCCCATCGCACTTCTAAGCCACGTCTATAAGCTGTTTTCGAGAGTGGTTACGAACCGTCTATCTCGCAGACTCGACGACTTCCAGCCTCCCGAACAAGCCGGTTTCCGTAAAGGCTTTAGCACCATAGACCACATTCTCATGCTGCGGCAGGTTATACAGAAGACAGAAGAGTATAACCAGCCCCTATGTCTAGCGTTCGTGGACTATGAGAAAGCCTTCGATTCTGTTGAGATTTGGGCTGTGCTACAGTCACTCCAGAGGTGCCAAGTTGACTACCGATACATCGAGGTGCTGAGGAGCTTGTATGAAAACGCCACCATGTCGGTCCGGCTTCAGGATCAGAACTCGAAACCTATCCAACTGCAGCGAGGTGTGAGACAGGGAGATGTTATATCTCCGAAACCGTTCACCGCTGCATTGGAAGACGTCTTCAAGCTTCTGAACTGGAAAGGACTCGGCATCAATATTAACGGCGAGTACATCTCCCACCTCCGATTTGCAGATGATATCGTAGTCATGGCTGAGACCCTGGAAGACCTTAGCACAATGCTCAATGACCTCAGTAGGGCCTCCCAACGAGTGGGCCTTAAAATGAACATGGACAAGACGAAGATCATGTCAAATGTCCATGTTACACCCACTCCTGTTATGGTCGAGGGTACTACACTCGAAGTTGTTGACGATTATGTATACCTGGGACAAACGGTCCAGTGAGGTCAATCGCCGAATCCAGCTCGGTTGGGCAGCGTTCGGGAAGCTACCGTTCATCTTCTCGTCCGACTTACCGCAGTGTCTCAAGAAAAAGGTCTTTGATCAGTGTGTGTTGCCAGTGATGACTTGTGGGACAGAAACGTGGTCGCTCACTATGGGCCTCATAAGAAGGCTCAAGGTCACTCAAAGAGCAATGGAGAGAGCTATGCTTGGAGTTACTCTGCCTCTGACCGAATCAGAAATGAGGAGATCCGTATGAGAACCAAAGTTACCGACATAGTTCACCGAATAGCGAGACTCAAGTGGCAGTGGGCAGGGCACATAGCTCGACGAACTGACGGCCGTTGGGGCAGAGCAGTTCTCGAGTGGCGACCGCGTACCGGAAAACGAAGCGTAAGGCAGGCCTCCCACAAAATGGACCGACGACCTGGTGAAGGTCGCGGGCAATCGCTGGATGAGGGCGGCCGAGGACCGTTCGTTGTGGCATTCTTTGGGGGAGGCCTTTGTTCAGCAGTGGACGTATTTTGGCTGAAATGATGATGATGATATCAGTACCGTATGAATACAAAATATAAAATTCATATAGCACTGTAACGCGAGAACGCGTTTAACTAAAACCTTGATTCGAGTGTCGTTGATTTATAATAAATAGCTTGAGATAGTGTTGTTGCAATAGTAATAGTCTATCGATAGTATTGTGAACTATCGTGACCTCGAAAAAATAGTCGATAGCGCGATAGTACTATCGAAAATATCGCCATGCTGCAATACTATCGATACTATCGATAGTATCGATAGTTAAAAATAAGCAATACTATTGCCAAAGATCAATAGTATCGATAGTATTGTTATAAACACTATCGATACTATCGATACTATCGATAGTATGCATGTCAATAGTATCGATAGTATCGATAGTATTGCAGCATGTCGATATTTTCGATAGCACTATCGCGCTATCGACTATTTTTCGAGGTCAACTATCGATAGCGCAACTATCGATAGTTTAGCAACAATAGCTTGAGAACTAAGTTCTAATCATAGACTTGATTGTTCGCAAGAAATATGTCATTTCAGATTAATTATAAATTTCCACAAAATTACAAAAAAAGCGAGTAAAAAAAAGAAGTTGCATCGAAAATGTAGGGAAGTCCAAGAGGGGATTTTTGGTTTTACTCGAGCGCGTCAGATTACGAAATGGGGGTACCTTGCACCCTGTTGAGTATCTTTACAAAACTTGAGCTATCTATGCGGCTGTAAAATATTTTCATAAAGGCACATAGTAATTACCCACCTTACTTCCAAAAATTTGTATCATCCTCCAACAAAATATTGAACTCGTCCTTGCCTTACCAGGGATACCGGCGGCCGTCGAGACCCTGTGTAGGGTCTCGACGGTCGACATAGGTCAAATTTGGTAGACATACTTAACAGTACTCGGGCATATCGTAATTGGACGCGCTCGATTAAATCCAGAAATTCCCTCTTGGGCTTGCCTACTAAAAATAATTAATCAAAATAGTCTTAATATAACTGGTGGTAGAGCTCCAGTGAGAGCTCGCGGGCGTAGGTACCAACGCCTTACCTTATATACTTGCCGCTAAATGGTAGTGTTCAGCACTATCGTGTTCCGGTCAGGTGGTAATGTACGGCCCTGTAATTTCCGGCTTAGAGGCATAACACCATAGGCCTCAGGAGTGGCAACGCATCTGCATTTTGACCTCAGGTCATGTGGGTGTCTATAGGCTGCAGTCATCACTAAACACCAATGTGAATTGCATGCTTGTTTGCCACTTATATCACATAAAAAAATGCAATGACTTTTTTCCACGTTTTCACGTACGATGAGGACCTTGACAATGCTTATCATTAGTTTTTTTAGTAACTTGCGGATATTTTATTATCTTTTTCAGTCGCAGAATGCTTGAGCAAGATCTCAGAGCTAGAGATGGAAGTGTCATCAAAAGAAGAAGCCAACGCGCGTCTTCAGGCCACGCACATTGAACAAGTGGCATCCTTGGCGAACGACATCAAAGGTTTGAAGGTAAAAATACTCAAGAGAGTTTTTTTAAGACCGATCTAAAACGGAACAGGCATAGTTTGCAATTATTTATAGCTCCAACTACGTGAGTAGCGAATAGAAGGTCAACGTAATGTGTGTAGGTATGTGAATTAGCAAACACTAGATACCTACCTAGATAGTTTATTAAAGTAAAAAAAAAATTGTTCTGGTGGTAGAGCTCCGGTGACGGAGCTCACGGGCGTTGGCACCACCGCATTACCTTACATCCTTGCCGCTAAATGGAAGTGTTCAGCATTATTGTGTTCCGGTCAGGTGGTAATGTACGGCCTTGTAATGTCCGCCACAGAGGCATAACACCTTAGGCCTCAGAAGTGGAAACGCATCTGAATTTTGAACTCTGGTCTTTGTAATGGTGTCTATAGGCTGCAGTAATCACTTAACATAAATGTGAACTGCATACTGCATGCTTGTTTGCCACTTTCATTATATAAAAAATATGCAATAGAATTTGATGAAGATCCTACTTTCAATGATTGTTTTTATTTTACTCTCGTGGAATTTTTTATGTTAGGGCGGGGTTATAATATAGTTTTGTCTCTCTCCTAAACAAGGGCATCGTTTCAAACACATTAAAGAACAATATTTTATTTATCAATATTTTAATGAGTCATCATCGTCATCATTTCAGCAAAATATCACGGTACATTATTACATTGGTAGTAGATGCTAGATATTCCAGCCTGTAGAAGTTTAAATGTACGTTCTTTGACATTTCTGTTATAATCTGTTCCGTTAACGGTACCTTACCTAATACCACTCTAATGGCAAATATACTCTGTTAATACGCCTACAGACTTTAACAGGTAAAGAGCAGATTTTGCAATTAGCAGCAACTGCTTAGAAAATTAAAGTTGACATTGTAAATAGTCCCCTTATGTACCTGATATTATTTGTCGCTAGACGCAAACGTATCCAACAAAAATGTTGACTAAAAATGAGTTAACTAAACGTCGGGCCTGTTATTAAAAGGGCAAGCAGAACTGAATACATGCATTCAAGCTAAATAAAAAACGTAAAAAGCCATTAGCACTTACCCCCGACATGGAGATCGAAACCCAACATAACAGTAAATTAAAAAAAAAATCCTTTCCACATTCCAGGACACAATAGAGTCCCTGAAACATGAGGTGGCGGAGAGCAGAGTGCGGTTGCATGCGCACAGTGAAATAGAACGCACGTTGCGAGCACAGCTAGAAGCGGCGCGGACGGAGGCTGTTCAGTCCCGTGACCGCTCGTGCGACCAGTCGTGCAACATGTGTGACGCCGCCTGCGATCCAGTGCGCTGCGAGGAACAATGCGAGCGGTTGAACGCTGATGAGGAATTGAGCAAGGACGCCAATGAGTTGGCCGCTGAGGTTCGTTTATAGTGCAAAAACTTTAATCTTTCTTTCTTAACGTTTAATCGATTTTATAGCGATAGACGGAGAAGTCTATGGAGATGTATGTATAGAGATTCTTGCGTCATTCATTGGCAATCGGTGCTTTTGGAGTCGGTAAGTTGTCCGACTGTTCGTACAACCTGACGAAGGACGCAAATGAGTTGGCCGCTGAGTTTCGTTTGTAGTAGGTTGGTACCTATTTAATTTAATTTGTTTTTATTTTTGAAAAAATAATTTCATTCGCAACTAGGAAAAGAGAGGCATTAATGCAGATATATTCTCAATTTTGCGAAATTAAAATATTTGGCAAAACCGGTACGGGCAGAGGCTAAGAAATCACACGTTGACCGCTCAGGCTACCGTAAGCGACGATCACTGCGCTAAGGACATGTTAAGCACCGACGCGAATGGATTAATGGAATCCAATGCCCTAAACATGTGTCTAAAGTAATATGTGTTCGATTAACGCCATTAGACACTGTAAATTTGTATTCGATTAACGTTTTCATCGAATATATTAGCTTTAGTGACAGACGTCTCACTGTTGAATAATAGCATCGTCAAGGATGTCAACAACGAGAATTAAAAAAATCCCTTTTTTCTTTTATTTCTAAAATTTACTCGCATGTGTTATTGAAAAATAATAATATTTACACGACGATTTTAGTCTAAATCGCATTAAAATGTATTACACAGGTACGATCACTGCGTGCCGTAATCGAACTGAAGCAAGCGGAGATGGTGTCGCTCCGAGACGCGCGTTCGGAGCTGGCCGTCGAACGGGAGCGACGAGCGGCAGCGGAACGCGACGCCTGTGCCGCGCGCCACGCCGCCGAGGAACTGCGCGAACGAGCCGCGGCGAGACAACGCGAGGCCGACCGACTGAGAGACGACAACCGCCGGCTGAGAGAGGTCGCCGCTCGTGACAGAGACCACGCGACGAGGATCGCCGCGCTCAATGAGGAGCTCAGATACAAACTCCGGCAAAAGTCGCAGGTGGGTTCTAAGTTTGTTATACTGTATGATTACAGTTCGACGCTAAGATTCTGTTCTGTTACACAGGCTTATTTATTTTTAAACGAGATCCTGTGAAAACTGTTCTTTTTTGTTGCTCAGAGGATGACGACAAATTTCGAGATAGACTTTTCGCTTATCGTAGATCTCACTTTGCAAGCGGTATTTGAATTTCTGAATAAGGTAAAAACAGTACCTACTTAAAAACTGAAATTTGTAGAAGGGTCTTGTTCATTTCACTAATAATAAGTCGAAGGCTATCTGTTCTCATACAATTATGATTAATTTGGGTAATATTCAGTTTCCAATTGAATTCAGGTTTTATATAATCTACATAAAAGTCTCTTTGAATAACTACAACTCATCTAATTCGCCAGGTGGTGTCACTGCTTGCGGGCGGCGGCTACATCGAGCGCGCTGCGATGCGCACGCGCACGTCGTCGGGCGACTCGGCGCGCTCGGCGTCCCCGCCGCCCGACTCTCCCCCCTCGCCCGCCGCCTCGCCCGACCCCGACTCGCCGCCGCCGCTGCCCGCCGTCAAAGGTGTCGTCGAGAAACACGACTCAGTTAGCTGGGTGCTCGAAATTGAGGAGACGCCCGAAGAAATGGCCACCAGGTTAGTTGAATGAAAAATAATTTTAAATTAGGCCTTAGTCATTTGTTTATTGGGAGTATCCGTCTAGGGAGTTGCGCTTGTCGTCGTGAAATACGACCCGTTAGCTGAGTTTCTTGAGATTCAGGAGACACCCGAAGAAATCGCCAGGAGGTAAGTTGCACGTATATCAGTCAAATTAGTCGTTTGTCATTTTTCGATTCGGACTTGCCCTCTAGAGCGATGCGCGCGTCATCTGGATCCCACAGCTGGGTTCGAGATAAAGGTGATTCGTAGGCAAATTGAGTGCCTATACCTATTACTTATGAATTAGTAATGTAATGTTATTCTCCTTGAAAATGGTGACTTAAGAGGAGCGGTGGGAAAGTTTATTTTTCCTTTCGAGAAATAAAACTGAAAGCTGAATCCGTGAGAAACCTAGAGACTACAAACATGAAGCTTCCCAATTGATGTTTAGATACGAAAAGCTCAATCAAGACGTGTTAAGATGTTATAAATCACACACGAATGGATTTAAATGTTTAGCGCAATCGCATCGTGCCTGATATGAGCGATGATGTTAAACTTAAGGGGAAAACACTTGAATGGTAATATCGACGGGTTCTACTTGCATAATTCTACAGTCAATTTATTCCTAACATCAAAGAGCAACACGGGCCACCATCCGCGGCGGTTCGGAGGGGAGTAGCCATATGAAGGCTTTCCCCTCTGTCAAAGTACAAACCCAAGTGGGCCTATGCCTGTCGCCTAGATATTTAAACGCGTGCGTGTAATTGTTTATGTATTTTGTTAAAGTCAAGGTGCGAGTTTCGTAGTAATTGACGATTTTTATAATGTGTGTGTGTCACACGCCAATCTACCCGCAAAAAATGACAGACTGTTTTTCATCGGTAATAAACGCTATGACTACTCCACTCCGGTCCGCCGCGGCCGGTCGGCCGAGTCGCTCTATGCCCAACATTTAAGTACACTTTACCATGTTACACGTTAATTACAGATTGGCCCGGCGATCGTCATTCCGTGCGGCGGCATCTCCGAGCGGCGTGAAGCGGCGCGGCGGCGGCTCGCCCGGCAGCGGGTCGCCCGCGCCCGCCTCCCCCGCGCCCAACGCCTCCAAACTCTTCCGCCCCGGCGACCTCGACTTCCCCCCGCCCCCGCCCCCCCTCAAGGAGTCCGCCGGCGAGGCCATCTACATCTACGACGACCGCCAGTACTGAACTCGCCTCGTCTCCGAAGATACTAGTCTTTTCCCGCTCTCACGAGCGACGCGCGAACCGTGCGCGGTGATGCGAAACCTGATATGATATTCTTGCCGGATCTACCCTCGGAGCGGTGCGCCTCCGACGTAGTTTTAATGGAAACTTGGGGCCCAACTGGATCGTGTTTGTACTTTAGCCAGTAGGATTAAATGATTTGTTTAGTGTATCGCGTATACCACTGATTTTGAGGTTGGATCGACCCGTGAATTCGGCGTTTTCAGATGTGAATGTATTCATGATACGGACTTTGCTGATATAATTTATGAGCTTATAATAATTTCGTAGCTATAGTTATAAAAGTTTGCTCTTTCTCTACAGAATTAGCTTGAGGTGATATAAATATGTTTTTGCTCGCCGATGATATTATGATCGAGAAATACAGTAGATATTGTCATAGATGTTAATGTGTGCGTTTATCCCTTGGAGCCGTTCCCGTTTTTGCCCACTTACGAATCTGATTTTTATATGTACAAGTGGACAGATACGTTGAATGGCGCATGTGGATAAATTTTAAACTCACTAAGATATAAGTAACCGCTTTTCCCCAAAATCTGGCCTTAATACTATATTCTACTGAATCGGCTACATTTTTATGGAAATGTTTATGTACCTGTTTTTGCGCCAATGAATATCTAAACACTTTTACCCTAAGGTTTCATACTTCTCTACTTAACTGATTTAGTTTCATATCCACTGCTCTCTTTATACTGTTTCATCTCTGTCTCACTATTTTAATCTTTGTTAATTTATTTTTTATTTATTTCTATTTATTGGTGCAATAAATCTTTCGAAGTATTATGGTGAAATATGCAATACTTACTTTTCCTGTACAAGTTGTGCTGGATTGTCATTATTAAAATAAATAAATATCTGCTTATTCATTATTAAATAAGTATGTGTATTGTTTTGTGTCCATTATTACATTTATAACTTAATTATTATAGTTTATCATGGTTGTTGGCATTGTTTTTTTATTTTTTATGTACAAATAACAATTAAAATGATGGAAAATTAACATAGTTGTAAGTAAAGCATTATGTATGTCTCAGCGTTAAAAGGTTTTATGCGCAGTTAAGTTTTGACGCCGGTTTCTTTGTAATGATAAATGCTTTTGAAGTGATGTTTTCGATTGTACTCAATAAATAATTGTAATAATTATGTATGAAGAATAGATTTATTACCTAACTTAGAAACGACGTTAAAATTAAACCAAAGAGTCTCATTCATCTAAACTCTTTGTAATGTTCCTTAAGTTTTAAGCGAGCTTGCTATTTGCATGTTTTGAGTAAAGCCTCGAAGTCAGGTAATTTTATTTTTATTTATTTTATAAGCTACACAATATAAATATTACCATTCCAAAATTAAGAATTGTAAGCGAAAATAATTATTACATGATTAGGTGAATATCTAATACAAAAAATAAAAGTATATGTGAAAAACATTATGTTGTTTTAATTATCCTAAATTAATACTTGTATCAGCGTGCGTGTATGAAGAGAGTGTTGAATGTGAAAGAAGCACGGGAGGTGTGTCAGGACCGGGATATCTGGCGCTCCACACTCTGCCTACCCCATAAGGGACTTGGCGTGAATATACATATAATACTTTTATATTTTATACCTACTCCATAATTAATGCTGGTTATTGCGAACAATAATAATTATTATCAGTGACATCAATTCCACAACTGTATACGTCTGTCCTATGACTTAGCTATCTAAGCGAAGTGATAAAGGTATATAAGCGTAAGTTTAGACAATTCACATCATTAGTTCTGATACCTTTCTGATTTCTGAATACCTTTTCAGGTTTCCGTAGCTTCCAAGGAACCCTTATAATTTAGCGATTTTAGTCCGTCCGTCCGTCTGTCCGCAGATATGTTCGGAGACTCATAGTACTGGTAAGATGAAATTTGGCACGAGAATATACATAGCAGCTAGCTATGCGGAGAATAACGTGCAATAAAATCTGGAAAAATATTCCTTGGGGTACCTCCCCAACACGTAGAGATGCCATTTTTTTCACGAGACTTCCATCGTATCTTTGGACAGGTTCCTCAAAAACATTGGGAGGTTGAGAAGACCATTTTCCGATAATAGGATCCGTTTGTGAAATATTTAGCGTTAAAGTACAGATTCAAGTGTCCCCTCCTCCTATGCCAGCAAAACGGTGGTATTTGGACGTACCAAAAAAATTAACGGTGATAAACGATGGTATTACTTATTAGTATCTACATAGGTATACCTAACGAATTAAAATATTGAAATGTTCTCGACACATGTAGTGGCACATTTATTGCATATTAATACCCTGGCTTTAGTCTGGATTTACGGGACCATAAATGGGTAAGTAGTGGGGTGGAGAAAATGAGTCCATATTCCTTCCATATTTTTTCTATATGGGTATACAAAACAAATATGATGTGTGGTGCAATGCAAATAATAATGAATATGAGGGGTGGACCAAGACTGGTCTATTTACCTTGAAGACCATACCCAGAAGGTGTCAAGAGTGTTCAAATTCAGCGTGCAGGCGTCAGAATAATTTAACTTCAGACCTAAAAAAATATATAATTTATTCGATTTAAGAGTTACAGAGCTGTATAAAATACTAGCTAGATTTTTATATGAATTGGGCGGAGTATCCGCCTAAAATCAAATTTTGGAAGAATGGTCGCTGCCTACGGATTAACACTGGCTTATATACTTTGAAATTGATAATTCGTTTATTGTTGCGAGGTTTCAGTGAGGTCCAAGGAGTGACGGCAGTGATGTCACGGTAGCTGATCTTGATGTTTCCATTGTGTTAGGCACTGGATTATGCAGTGTCGTATGTTCATTATAATAATATTTGGAACATAATAATATGCATAACATAGTATGAATCGACTCTGATATGATTCAAGAAGAGAGTGACGAACATAAAAGAAAGAATTTAGGACAAGAGAAGGTTAGGGCTTTACGCATTCTGCCTAACTTGTAAAAGATTTAAATACTGATCAGAAAAAGAAATGAATTTCAGGTATTTCTCTTTTGGAATAGGCAGAGATATAAAGTAGGCAGGTACAAGACTTAATAATTAACTGGTAGCAGGCCACTGCTGTTAAGCTAGGGCCTGGGTTCGATCCCCGTGGAGCTATAAGCGGTATTGGAATTGTTAAATTTTTCTGTACAAGACATTTATATTTTTTTAGTACGGACTTATGTAGGCGGCTCGTCTGGAAACGGCACTAGTCTACTTTACTGGCAATCGGCGAGGGCAGAAGGCGCTCCTGTAGTTTGGTAATGTTGCCGAAAATGTCAACAGGCTCGCCACCTATTCATTACATAGGACCAAAATTAACTCTTGAATCGTAGGTGTTTGCATGTAGGTAGGTATGCTTGAATGTGTGCATTTAACCATGCCTTACCCCGTCGGGTAATAAAGCCGTGAAGTATTTTTTATGTAACCGTAGGTACCGTAAAAGTAAATTACTCACTACAGCTATTCGGACTGCCTCAGTAGCCTTAGTGGTAGGAGGCCACTTCTACCACGCTGGGGTCCGAATTCGATGTCCAGGTCAGTGCTGTCAAAGATAACGGTGTGAATTATATGAGAAAGTTTCCCGAGGAAGGCCTTGGAGTTTGGTAATGTGCCTGGAGATGTGAACGGGGTCGTCACCTGTTTGTTATATGAGCCACAACGTAACCGCCAAAGCGTGTTTGCATGAATACTTGAATACATGTATTTGCCTCTGCCTGCCCTTACGTTAAGTTGGTAGGTATTCAGATTCATGACAGTACCTACTTATAATAATAAAATAACAAAACCGATTTGATGAAATAATAAGTTTATTATTCTACGATAGTCCACTCAACTAACAGATATATCGATTTTTGACCGCTATGGTAGCTTTCATTTACAAAATGAGTAGGTACCTACTAAATACCTAGAACTGACTACTATTGTTTCGTTAAAAATGCAGGCAAACAGTGCAGACCATAAATCGTACCTATATCACTTTATTGAATTAGCATAAATTGGCTAAGGTAGATAACGAGCAAAACGATGTTAACCCACATCTTACATAGTAAAATAGTTTCGGTACCATACAGGAGCGTGTTTAGTCGCGTATATGTTTCTATGGCCGTATTCACACGGTAGGTACCTACTTACTGTTGCGGTATTGCTGCGCCTGGTTTTAGCTGGCGCGGTGATACAGCAAAAAGCTTTTGTCGTCAGAAACCGAACGTCCGTGTGAAAAAAGGGTTACTAAACGTAGGTAACTTACATAGTCGCAAAATATTTAGTTCATCCCTGTACCACGCAAGTTTTGACGCCTATTGTCAGCCAGCGGAATTTTCTATCACAAGTATCTATAGTACAGCTTAAACTATGTACCAGAAATAAAGTTTTTATTATTATCATAATTTTTTAATATTATTATTTTCTACTTATACACATGTATATCTTATTTGAGTCAATAACTTAGTTGCTTATGTTTTAAAAACTATATTTAAACTTTCAAACTCAATTAAATGTGCACACGTTTCAGGATTTATGTAAATTGTACCCCCAAACGCTTATTAGGTATTGAATACCTGCCTTTAATATAGGTGTAGGCAGGTACTAAGCGTTGAAAAGTTTCTTACCTACTTATTTTTATTTTATTATAGTATAAATTAACAAAAGATTTAACATTATATCACTTAATGCTAGCATTGGAAAACCACTAAGGTTTTGTAAATATGCTAACCTAATTTACGTCGGTAGGCTGGTAAAAATCTGTACATACAATAACGAAGACCTTAAACAACAATAACTGATAATAATGGAATACATGACATTTAGAAAAAAATGATTACAAAATTTTATCATCTCGTGTCGGGCGAGATATCAGGTCCTCCAATTTAATAATTTAGTTGCAAAGAATCTATACACACAATATACATATCTACGAAGGAAACAAAACATGTATACGTATTTAATTAATCAATAAGATACATACGGTTCTCTCCATAAGTCTCGAAATGCCAAAAGTCTCGTATACACTTAGTATACGAGACTTTTGGCATTTTGCCAGCATCACTATCTTATTGTTAAGGTTCCTCAGTAATTGTACCTAATCCTTTTAATATTTAAATAAGTTGGGTCTGGACTTCTGCGAATGAACATTTTCTTCTATCTTTGTAGTTATTGTTACTTTATGCAGACTTTGAAAAATTAAAAGATCAGATTTAGCAAGAAGTGAATTTATTTTACACTTTTTATTTTCATTTAAGATCTGACGAGTTCTTATGAAGATCGGAGTATTAACTTTTGTACCTTTAGAAGTTGTTGGTGTAAATAGGAAGCCATTCCCTAAATTGAATCGATTATTGATGAATTTGTACCTCACTTACCCTACTTTACTGCGAAATACGTTTCATCGAAAAATCATTGGCCGACAACCTCGAATGTATGCTTGGTTTTTAAGGATAACTATTTGACTTCTTAGTTTTAAAAATTGCGATTTTTTAAAAGAAATTCTAAAGGACTAGATACTGTCGCAGGTACGAATCAATTTCCTTAATACCTATCTATTATCTATATAACTCGCGGCCCGCCCCGGCTTCGCGCGGGTGCAATGTTACCTACCCTCTCCTATTCGTCTTAGCGTGATGATTATAGATATAGCCTAAAGTCTTCCTCGATAAATGGACTGTTTAGCACTATAAGAATTTTTCAAATCGGACCAGTAGTTTCTGAGATTAGCGCGTTCAAACAAACAAACAAACAAACTCTTCAGCTTTATAATATTAAGTTAAGAATACCGAATATGTTATCTTCAATTCCATATAGAGCACTACACATCACAGTAATGCATGCTGGACAGTAAGAAAAAAAAAAGAACATCTACCAAAGAAGTATGCATTCCATAGTTTTCGCTGAAACAAGACCTCGATCAAAAAAGCTTCGAAATAAAATTTTCGATGAAACGTAGCATCGGGCAAACGAAACTTCAATTTATAAATTTTCGGCAAACAATAGCATCGCTCAATGAAGTCTTCGATGTATAGTTGTCGGCCAATGATTTTTCGATGAAACGTATTTCGCAGTAAAGTAGGGAACCCCTTACCGGGTAATGCATACGCGTTTGTTCCAGTAACAAGCGCCCTAACGCACCAGCGGTTAGCCGTGGGAATGGGTAGCCGCGCGGCTAACCGCTAGTGCGTTAGGGCGCTAAATGTTCCTGTACGTAGCCATGTACTACTAAATAAAGCATATGCTTGCTTTATTTGTAGCAGGAAAAGCAAGGCGAGATAATTAAAATAGGAGCTTCAACATTGAGAACAATAAAAATGTTGAAGTACGAGTATATAAAGAAGACGAACCAATCCATACATACCTTTGACATGCTTTTGTTAGAATTATTCTGTAAAATTACCCTGATTACATATGTAATGTGAAACTGAAATAAAATAAATATTATTATCAGTAGGCACGTGGTGATTTTTCATTCAAGCCTGAGGTCTAGGCAAAACCTCCTACTATAATAATAAAATTAATTTAATTCAGACAACGATGTATTAAATGCATTATAGACTAACTCCTATGCTGTTGTTGTGATAAGATTCCATTATCAACTATTCAACTAATGTGTCTATTGTTAGATAAACCAACTTACTTATTACATTGTTTAGGTGAATCCCTGACTGGTTTATATTCACGATCATTTGAGTAACTGGGGATGCCATTGGATTATTGAATGTAGGAAAGACTTATATCCATAGAGCAACACGAGCCACCGGCCGCGACGGACCGGAGGGGAGTAGCCATATGCAGGCTTTCCCCTCTGTCAAAGTACAAGAACAAAAGGTCCTATGCGTGTCGCCCAGATATTTAAATGTGGGCATGAAATTGTTTATGTATTTTGTTAAAGTCAAGGTGTGACGTAGTCATCATCATTTCAGCCAAAATACGTCCACTGCTGAACAAAGGCCTCCCCCAAAAGAATGCCACAACGAACGGTTCCGAGCCGCCCTCATCCAGCGATTGCCCGCGACCTTCACCAGGTCGTCGGTCCATCTTGTGGGAGGCCTGCCTACGCTTCGCTTTCCGGTACGCGGTCGCCACTCGAGAACTGCTCTGCCCTAACGGCCGTCAGTTCGTCGAGCTATGTGCCCTGCCCACTGCCACTTGAGTCTCGCTATTCGGTGAGCTATGTCGGTAACTTTGGTTCTCATGCGGATCTCCTAATTTCTTATTCGGTCTCGCAGAGAAACTCCAAGCATAGCTCTCTCCATTGCTCTCTGAGTGACCTTGAGCCTTCTTATCAGGCCCATAGTGAGCGACCACGACGTAGTAATAGTCGATTTTTGTAGTGTGAGTGTGTGTCACACGTATTTCCCCCAGCCAAAACTTACAGACTGTTTTGCATCGGTTTTAGACGCTATGGCTACTCCCCTTCGGCCCGCCGCGACCGGTAGACCGAGTTGCTCTATGCTTATATCTATCGGCTCCACAAAAATTAACAACTCTGTGAGGACATATTCTGTAAACTTAGGTCTTTTAAAAGAGTCTGTTGGTATCAGAGTTTTAACAAACGAATTACTTAATACACTTTTTATTGAGCTAATTGGCCATTCATTACTTTTTTGGCGCTCGTTACGATAATAGCGCCGTATAAATTAACCTTAATTATCATTTATTAAAAGTGATGTAAGTATAGGTACTTATCGTACTGTAATACTTTAATCTTGTAATACTTATCGTTGCTACATGTGCTACGATTGATACACGTCTTATTCGCGAAGACCAGAATTCAAACTTCCTCTTGCGTGGGTTCTGACAATTTCCGACCTCCACTCGCGGCTAAGAGACGACATCGACTATGGTGGCCTCAGGTCATCGTAGCGTACTTAAATAATATATAAATAGGTAGCATGCGACGGCGAACTTTCATCAGGCCACCTTGATAGCATGCAATGGGGGACAGTCATAAGGCCACTTTGGACCAGCCGCACTTAGATACGAACCGGAGCAGTTTTTAGTGTTTTGATTGTGACAAACAAGCGTACAGTTCAAGCAGTGCTTATAATGTTCCCCAGGTGGTTTGAAAAAAAAAAAAAAAGTAAATTCTGACTGACTTACAAAATGACTCATAAAAGTAAAAAAAAAAAAAACTTTTTTTTTTGGCCTTTATGGCCTGTTCGACCCTCAACTGCGGCCCCACTACGTTCCTATCCAACGGCAGGACCACCGTTGGGGGGCTGGGGATAAAGTGTAAGGCCAACAACATACCCATACACCTCTTCCCCGTCTGTCTCCTCATGACAGCAGCGAGTGGCAGGCAGAGCCACGCCAAATGCCGCTCCCCCGCTGGATTCCTCTCAGCTTCCCTGATATGGGGACAACCACCAACTACTCAGACGCGGCACGACAAGTCGGAAACCCTGTACTTGTACAATGCAGAAACAGGTTCGTACTGGCTCAGGTCATTGAATGCCTCAATGAACTTTATCGGTACTAATGTATTACAGCAGTTATCTTATTATCCACTCTCTTGATAAGGGTCATTAAACTTTCAAATTGCTTTTTTCGGTTTATGTTTTAATTTATCGTTTAGTGCGCTCGTTGACAATGGATCTGTGTCTACCTAAATAGCATTAAGGTAAAGGCTATTCAGATTATACAGTTTGAAATCCTAATCAAACAAAACTATAATCAGCAACGGTTATGTCAAGGATACTAAACACTACTCCACACAAAGGACACTCAGATATCAGCCCCTATATAACCCGAGCGCCCTGCCAAAAGGATGACTTGCCTGAAAAATCGCAAAATGGACACTAGTGTTTTTGTTTTAGTATTTTTTTTATTTGTTGAATATGGTAAGTACTGAAATGAAGAAAGACATACAAAATATGTACTTAAATAAAATAAAAAATAAATATTTACGGAAAACTGTCGACGAGGAACAAAATAAAAACATTTTAGTTAGCTTTACTTTAATTGTATTTAAAATAATAAATGACCGACTTTTGTTGACCGAAATTTATCTTTGATGATTTATAATGTTAGGTATATACTTAAGGTAGGTATCGCACGTAGAATCCTATAAGGCCACTATTTACCCTAGATGTTTTACTAGTTTTTTTTTTTTTAGACTAGTTTTTAATCATAATAATTATTTGTGTACCGTACCTATTAACAGGTCTGGTATAAATGGTAGGTATAATATTAGATAATAATATTTTAAGCGGAAAATTCGGGAACATTACTTAAACTTAGTTGGCTAGTAGCTTCACAGGCTGTAGTAATTATTCATCGTGATATCTCCTAATTATAATTATTATATTTATTATATATTTGCGTCTTAGTTATATACGTATATATGTATATTTCTATATATTTATATCTAATATATATAATCATATTATTATATTATATATATCTAATATTATATATCAAACATCTTAATATAGTTATTTTTTTGTTATTCTCATATATTTTCACCAGTGTTGCACCTACTTCGTTGCTATCCTCACTACCCAAAGGTCGACTGGTAGAAAATGCCTAGTGGCATTAAGTCCGCCTTATGTATCGTTTTAGTGCATAAAAGATTAAATAAATAAAATAAATAATAAGCTTATATCGAGATATTATCTATTAAAGAAACGTAACTTCACGCCTGTAATCCCCGAAGGGGTAGGCAGAGGTAAATGCATGCATTCAAGCATACATGCAAACACCCACGATTCGCCGGTTACGTTTTGGCCCATGTAACAGGTGGCGAGCCTGTTGACATCTCCGGGCACATTACCAAACTTTGAGGTACTGGGAAATTTCCAGAAAATGGAAAAATCCCAATAGAACCAAAGATAACAGGCTTTTTCACCATTATCTCTGATAACCCCCTACCCGGGAATCGAACCCAGGACCTCAGCGTAGTAGTAGTGGCCTGCTACCACTAGGCTACCGAGGCAGTTATCTATCTATTAAAGCTTCAGGTAATCTGTCGGTATGTTCAGACCATTTCAATACCTTGATATTGAAAAGGTCTTAACATACCGACAGATTGACAAACAAGAAACTGATCGCTTGCGAGATAACTTATCCTTTTAGAGAATCGGAACCCTCAAAAGTAAAAATTCCTTACCGAATTCTGAAACTAGTGAAGAGCCTTTGATAAATTCTTCTCATTTTTGGCTATTTTTCAAATTATTTCCAATAATAAATTAGTATCTCAATTGAGGGTGCAACTGTAAAACACATAATTATTTAATTTTTTATCTACTAATGTTAATTTTTATTTGCATGTTACAGTCCACTCTGATATCAATGAAAAAGAAGCATCGTTAAGATTTTATTCAAAGTGAGTTCAAATAAGATGTTTTTGTTATTTATAGATATATAATAAGTATACTTCTTCATGTAATTAATTAATTTGTAACACATATACAATGTATCTTCACGCCAAGTCCCTTACGGGGTAGGCTGAGTGTGTATTATTTATTATACAATAATATAACATTTACATACGTAAATAAGATATTGCATTAAAACTAATTACGATTGTTTACAGTTCATTTGAAAATTACAAGGAACTCAGTTTATCTGATTCTCCGAAAATAATTTCGCAGTCGTGGTACAATGCTTCTCAGCCAACTATCATATTTTGCCATGGTTACACAGGTAATTTAACAATTTTCGATATTTATCTCATTTATCAGATATAAAAGCTCTGCAATCATTTTTGTGATGCGTATCGAACCGGCCAAATCTATAAGAAAAAAAATAGGTACGTGTTTTTTTATGTTATAAAGTGGCAAACAAGCATACAGTTTACATTAATGGTAAGTAATACATTAGCCTATGAACATTTACATGAGACTGGTGGTTTCAATGTAGGCGCGGTGTCACTCCTGAGGTCTTAGGTATAATGCCTCTGTGCCGGAAATTACAGGGCCGTACATTACCACCAGACCGGAACACGATAGTGCTGAACACTACCATTTAGCTTCAAGTAAAATAGGAAATGCGATGGTGCCTACGCCCGCGAACTCCGTCACTGGAGCGTGTAAAGTGTAAAATGGAATTTATTATAACGACCTACCTCTAACTATTAAAATGTTGTATATTACTCCTTGGACATACTCAAGTGGATTCAAACTGACCTGGATATCCTTGACAAGCAAATCCGCTCTTTGCTGACAGCATACCGAATGCATCATCCACAGTTGTCGGTCATCAGAGACTGTACACCCCACGAAAGTGTAGCGAACTAGTGCAGCTTCCTTAGTGCTAAGACTCTACACAACCGTGAGGTGTACCTCAGACAGTATTTTCTTACCGCCGACGGGGATATGCATAAGGATGTAGTGGCAGTTGACACTGGACTCACTCCTCTCTCTTTGGCTTAAGTGAACTGGTGCAAGCCTGTGATGCTAACGACTAGCGACCGTAGGAGATTATGGCAAGGCAAGCAGCTATTATAGAGGTATTTATCGGGCTCTTCATGAGCTTGATGTTGGCTTCCGTGGTCTGGCTACGTGCGGTTCGGCGATTTATTTGGGGAAAAAACCGAGAAGGCTGGCAGCATTGCTACGTGGAATAGTAATGCTTACTCTCTGACCGAAATATTGGCCAGCGCTCTGCTAACGGGAAGTGTCGACCAAACGCTTCGCAAATTCTCCAAATAGGAGACGAGCACTGAGGCCTTACGGACCTATCATTTCGACCCCGAAAGGCATAAATAGTTATATTAACATAACAACAGAACTTAGGCATCTATTTCTTTTAAGAGATTAGTAGAGGCTTCAATGCAGACGTTTTCTTATGTTAAACGCTTATCTTGTCAGTTGATAACAGAAAAGAACACTCTGTTGATTTATTTAACTATTTTAATTTTTAGTTATAAAAACGTAAAAAAACGTAACTTCACGTCTGTAATTCCCAAAGAGGTAGGCAGAGGTCGACGACGACGGGGTTTTGTTATTATTTGATATTCGCCGTGTTGGTTTTAGTTACAATTCTAACTGGAAATATTGTTTTGTAACAGCAAACAAAGCTAAATAAGCGAAAATATGCAATAAAAAGCAAAGCGCACATGGCCCAGTGGCTGGTGTATATCGTAAGCAATGTTCTCGGTTAAGCATTACGGGCGCGGTCGGGTATGTGATGGGTGACCGCTAGTGGCAAATTAAAATGCGCGTTTCCGTGCTTCGGAGGGCACGTTAAGCCGTCGGTCCCGGTTGCTGTCGATAGATAGCAGTCGTTAAACCTTGTCGGAGGCCTTAAGGGCGGTTTGAAAACATCTGACAGCGGGTTGGCCACTAACCCACCCACCTCCACCAATCCGCATTGGAACAGCGTGGTGGAGTAAGCTCCAGGCCTCCCCCCAAAATGGGGAGAGACTCGTGCCCAGCAGTGAGACGTATGATGGGTTGCCATTATTATTATTATATGCAATAAAAAACGTTTTTATATTAATTTTGCCTTTTAATGATATTGTGTACAATACATGGCCGGAGGTCCATACATTTTTGCAACATCTCCTTTAATAGTTACTATTGCATAACATAGGTACTGTTACTGGACCAGCCGTGCAGTCAGTAATAAAGTCGTATCTGGAGAAAGGGGAGACCAACGTTGCGTTATTGAACTGGCAATACTTAGCGTCACAGGCATTGCCCAACTTCGCCGCGTCGTATTTGAATTGGGCCACACCTAATGCAAGACAGGTAAATTATAACAAATAATATATTATAATAACATATCAAACTAAATTAATTTTTATGTCATGAAGTGACAAACAATTATACAATTCACTTTGACGGTGAGTAATACTGTATTACTACTAACACTGTATTACTCAAACGCAAGTAATTTTCTACTTGCGTTTGAGCGTTTAGAAATTTCTCTATCTCTCTGTGAAATTGTTTTTATCGAGGGAACTCCATAAATTTTACGGACGACCAAAACGTAGAATAACAGTGCAATTAAACAGAGCATATCTGGCAAGTCATCAATATACGTTCGCTTACTGCCAGACGAGTCCACCGTTTTTGATAAGCCAGTACTTTATTGACTTCGTATTTTATAGTAATAACCTTTATATTTACTGCCTCTATCACTAAGCGGGATTATGCCCGTCTGCTTAATCCGAAGACAATTCAGTTTTTTAATTGGTAATGGTATACCGTGTAACGTGCCCGACGATGTCAATAGATTCGTCATCTATTATATGGGATCAAATGTAACTAACGAATCGTGGGGATTTGCACGTATGTTTGAATGCATGCATTTGTTTACCTCCGGCCTCCGTAATTTCACTTCTACATATTGATGTAGGAGTGAAATTGTTAAATAAAATTATAAAATCAAAAATAGGTATACTAACATTAATTTTTGATGCCAAAAGGTAAAAGATGATAGGTTGACGTGATATAAACATGCAAATATTAGCGACATTATTTATTTATTTACACTTGCAAAAAAAATCACAAAAAAAATGTTACATGTGGCGGACTTAACTTAGTCAAAAATTGGGTTGTGTAGAAAACGCAAAAAGGTGCTGAGCATATTCAAATTTAACTAATAAAAACAAAAAAACTTAACGTTAGGTTTACAATAAATAATAATAGTTGCAGTAATGCAACTATGTTAATATAAAGTTATATAAGTACTTAAACCTACTAATATAGGTAATTAATATATATACAGCTACTTATACAATAACCTATATTATTATAATTCATTATCGGTAGCCTGTCGATTCTTGAACTTTTCAGCTCAAATTTCGTACATTTTCATACAGTTACATATCTATCCATAGCAAACTGTCTTTTTTACAGCTTGGTGCCAATTTCTCTGACACCCTCATCGCAATGTCCTCTGCTGGTCTAAAATTGAAAAATCTACGTTTGATTGGTCATTCCCTCGGTGCTCATGTGTTTGGCGTTTGTGGGTATAACATGTTGCAGAAAGGAATTCGGCTGCCATGGTATGACGTCTTTGCTACCTGTTTTTGATTTACAGTTCTCTTCTTTTTCTTCTTCCCATTACGAATCATCGAAATTAAGTCAATAAATAAATAAATATTACATTCGCTTACACTCACAGCCCCACAATAGTTGGGGAAAAAGTTGAGAAACCTGTGTCGTGGGTGCCGTTTTACAAAAATTCAAAAATTCAAAATTCATATTCAAGAAATATCTGTAGGCCATACAAATAATTGTCCCGGTGCGGGGATCGAACCCGCGACCCTTGAAATCAAACGGTTATCTCACACCGCTGGACTAACCCGGTCGTCAAACAAATATAGTACGAGTACGTTGTTTCAATGTTCCCTTCGGTCGGCACTCCCGGAGGGCTTATTTTTTCGCAAGGCAAACATTTTCATTCATGTTTTCTTGATCTGAACCAACGTCAAAACAATTTTAATACATGGAGATCTAAGTATATTGTGACGTGAATTTGTTACTTTATTAACAGGATCACAGGCTTGGACCCGGCTAGCATAGGATTTGAAGGTCAACGTGTTTCTATGAGAATAAGCGCAGAATCCGCCGACTTCGTGGATATAATACATTCTGATCCATCCAAATACGGTTTCAAAACTTCAGCGGGTGCCATTGATTACTGGCCTAACCATAAACTGATTGCAGTGATACAGCCTGGTTGTACTGTAAGTACAGCCGCCGTGTTCAGTATGGACGGTTAGTAATGCATCTTTACTTAATTCCATCGATGCGCAGCAGGTCATTATGAGGCATGTGGCTTTAGGTTCCATCTTAGGGTCGGGAAATAACTGATAATGCCCTGTACGGCCCTGTATTTTACGGCACAGAGGCATAATACCTTAGGGCTCAGGAGTAGCAAGGCATTTACACTGAAATTTCTGGTTTCATATAGATGATTATGGGCTACAGTCTTACTTATCATCAATGTTAACTGTCACTTGCTGACAAATAATTTTTTGTTCTAAGATAAAACGAGACCTTTATAACATCTCTCGTGTCTGTGTCTGTCCCTTATCATAATAGTTCGGTAGTGCAGCGATTGAATTGAAATTTGTTTTTTTTAATAGTGGTACTCTATTAAAACCCAAATAATAAGTCAATCAATTAATAAGAATAGGCTCGCGATTTATTGTATGGCCGTTTGAGTCTAAAAACTGAATAAACGTAAAGGTAGGCATATATGTATGTATGCCTACTCTTATAGAAATAAGAGGCATGAATTTATGTTTATTTTACATAATTATGGTCGTTAAATTTTGAATTTAATTTAATTGTATCATATCGCTTGTAAGGTAATTACGATTTCAGAACTTGAAAAACTACTGAAATATCGGATTAATAAAATTTAAAGTGCCCTAATTAACATCATTCAAAATGCATATTTTTCCTTGATAAATTAAGTACCTATTTATAAAGACTTTTCAGTTTTTTATGTAATTTATAAAATGTAAATGATTGCGGCAGCCTAGAGACATCTACAATAAACAAAAGATGACCTTTCCTTTTGTGCTTTGTCTTCTGGGACTTGAGTTGTTTCGCATCTGTGACAGAGATTACTAGGACAAACATTGACATTTAAATGGTACACATGAATACTGAAATTCTTGAATTTGTCGGCAGATATACTATATAGGTATTGTGACCACCACATCATATTATTAGGTCGCAGAGGTGGCGACCCGTTTTGATCTTTGAGTTATGTGATTTTTGTGTAGATGCCTAATTGCCTAGGCCTCGGGGTTGTGCACTGAAACTTTAACACCAGTGAAAGTATTAAGACCGAAATAGCGACTTCAACTCTACCGTATACCGGTAAATGGATAACGTACTGTTGATTTCCGACATTTACGTATATAAAATGTCTCAATGTGAATTGCCACTCTTGAGGCCTAAGCTTACCATAATATATATAAAAAAAGAACATCTTTGTTATGAATAAAAATAGTTCACATGGTTGATAAGTAAATACTGCAGCCTATAGTTAAAACTTAATGTCTAAATGCAGATGCGCGGCCACCGGTTGCCAAGGTCTAAGTTGTTTTGACTCTGAGATAATTACCAAAGAGTATACAAATACTAATAGATACTACGCAGCCAAACATTACCATCTAACCGGAACACGATAATGCTGGCTAATATGCAATGCGATGGGCCCACATCCTAGAATACCTAGGGCTCGTACGGTAGGGCACGTATTAATAATATTCTTTATTTTTAGATTTATGTAGTCATCATAGATCTTGGCAGTTATTGTTAGACTCAATGAAGTATCCAGGTACGCTCATGGCGTCGTACGCGCCAAATTACAAAATATGGAAAAAATCTTCAAAAGCAGACAGACGAGCCAAAACAGTAGAACTGGGTGTATACAATAAAATTGCGTAAGTTCTTGTTACCATTTCACTTAAAAAAAAGACATAACTGAGTTTATTATTAATAAACTAGCGACTTATCTTGAATCGTACGGACATCTATTTATTCAATTCAAAACATTGTCGCAATATGTATTATTTAGGTACAGCAATTAGAACACAAAAAGGCTAGATCGATTATTTTCATAATCATTGTATTGTTAGTTTGTCTCCTGGATTTGGATAACTATTGAATAATGTAAAAAATATGTAATAAAATTACTTACAAAAGAAGTAGAAAATTCCATTTACTTTTTCATACAAAAAATAAAATAAAATATTTGATACCTTACCTTTATGGTACCAGTGCTGTTAGAAGGTCAGGTTTATTATCATCATTATTTCAGCCAAAACGTCCACTGCTGGACAAAGGCCTCCTCCAAAGATTGCCTCAACGAACGGTCCTGGGCCGCCCTCATCCAGCGATTGCCCGCAACCTTCACTAGGTCAGGTCAGGTTTATTATCATCATTATTTCAGCCAAAACGTCCACTGCTGGACAAAGGCCTCCTCCAAAGATTGCCTCAACGAACGGTCCTGGGCCGCCCTCATCCAGCGATTGCCCGCAACCTTCACTAGGTCACAGTACAAATACGAACAGTATGGAATGGATGCGCATGTTTGTGTGAGTGTGACGTTTCAAAGTTTTGTACGTGGTTTCCACACTACATATATATTCATATTGTTCATATTTGTACTTTGACTAGGTCGTCGGACCACCTCCCTGCCTACGCTTCATCTTCTGCCACTCGCGATATAACTATATGACTTTCAGATAAATGCAAAATAGGGCTGGCTACCTTACACAGATTCGTCTAATATTTATTTTTGATTTCAGGCGACATGGTAACTATTTCTTAATTACTAAAGGAGAATCGCCATATGGCCTTGGAATGGGTGGAGTATAGGATTGTTATAGATTAACTATACTATACAATAATTGCGGTGGGTAACGGAAGTCTCTTTGAAACATTTGTGAAATTAACAAATCATTGCATTTTAGGACGAAATGAATCATAATTATACGAGTATGTCACCCAGTCTTCAATAGTAATTCAACTAGATATATTTATACTTAAAACTGTGCAACTTACGAAATATTTGCTTACTAAATCCCATTTCTCTTTCTACCATTTGACATGCAGGACTAAACATGGGACATCAAGTAACATATTAAAACGGCTGTTGCCATGCATTTTTGGATCTCCCTACAACAAAATATTTTTATTTTGTCGTTGTTATGTAAGCTTCTTACTCCTCCTCGAATGGGGCATGTCAATTATACACCCAGAGGATATCGGTTCGGAATGTTCGCGCAAGGTTTGATAAGACTTGCTTCTTATTTCACTCAACAGAAATACAATGAAATATAAATGAATGAAATGAACAACTTCCTGACGTTGTGCCAATGATGTGCAAAAGTGAGTTACCAGTAAAAGTTTTATAGACAACAAATCAGGTCTTCAAAGTAAGCTGGCACAATCATTGTTCTTTTTAGTCCGTCCAACATTTCCGTCCGATGTTTAGCGTACACCTCACAAAACCACAAAATGTGGTGTATCCTTTCTGGAGACTGACCGCAGAAACAATAGTATCTTATTCTAAATAGCAAGACAATAGAAGTGCTTTGATCATGTGAACTTGTTGGTGTCGCTTTGACAGTTTTCAACACCAATTCCAGTGATCTGTCAAATCTTGTCATATACTTAAATGTCGGCCAGCGAAACGTAATAGAATGTAATTTGAATCTTCACGAACGCATTTACGTTTCTATTTTTTATAATCGTATTTTTATTACCTGTGTTAACTGGAGTAGGAACGTAATTATTATCCGTGTATGTAGTATAGTTAATATACAAACCAGAGACAAGCTTTTCCGATGTTTTTTATATTATCTTGTTATTTAGATTTAAACTAGCTATATCACATGGAAACGAATCTGGGAACATAAGTGTGCCGTGAAAATTTTTGAACTCACATGTCATATTCAGGCTTTACCCACAAGCGTCACTTAGCAACGTCTGCAAAGAAACTATACAGTTCCCATCCAACTTGTCGCATCGAACCTGCCAAAGGGCAACAATAACATCGCGATTTTGGCGTATATTGCGGCTCCGATTCTTGTCTACGATACCACTATGTTACTGCTCGATTCGTCCCTCTTGAAGCACCTCCAGGTCCACTGGCAGAACCTCAGCAAGCACAGTTAGAGCTGGTGGACCGTTCGTCTTTCTTAAACTAAATAAGAGATGGTCTCTGTGCTCTTAATGCTATAAAATTCTAAAAAATCTATTATATAAGTATATTTTGGAGGAGGTTTATCAAACCAAGTTTAAGCTCACGCGAGTTATTTATTTAAAATGCCGGGTTGACTGCCGGTAACAACAGTTTTACTGGAGCTCAGGGTTAAACTCGGTTTGAAATGTTGATGAACTCTATCTATTTAGTGTATTTTTCCACATTGTATAGGTAAATTTATATTTAGTCGTAGTCTTGTTTATTTTCTTTATGTATGTTAAGTCGGGATTCTTTTCATTGGCCTATTTTTTTTTTTATAGTACATAATTGAATTTAAATAAAATGTTGATTAGTAATATTTTGGCCCACTACTTTTTGTCCTTATAAGCTATTGGAATAATTTTATTATTAATATATTAATATTATTATTTGGTCTAATTATACTAAATTGTCATATTTGTTATACTCATAATTTTCAGTTTTTTTAATATAGAAAACCGAACCGTGAGTGCCTCTAACTTTGGCAGGTTAGGAAGAAGGGTGTGGTATAACACGGAATAAGGCGGCGGGCGAGCTCGGTGGTATATGTTTTTTTTTTTGCTGACAGTAGAACCTTTTATGTATTTTGTATTGATGATTATTTATTATTATGTCTTTTGCTATAGTTGCTATTTGAAGTTATATGCTTTTTTATTTTATTTTAATATAATTATGTGTAAAGATTATTATGCACATTAATATTTAGGATTTAAGCTACCATGCGTAACAATATTATGACAAATATTTTTATGCAATTCAATACAGTCTATGATAAAAGACTGTTTCGTTATTATATTATAAAGTTTATTATATTCTGTTTAGATGTTTATTGATGTTGCATTTGGTATATAAGTTTTTTTTTACTTTTGAACTCTGGTAACAAGATGCATAAAAATATTACATGTATGAACTCTGACTGTAATATAAGTATTTTTGTACATTGATCATACTGTTAAACAACAAAATAATTACTAAAACTTCTACGAGTGTTAATTGAAAAAAAAAACAAAACGTAACTTCACGCCTGTAATCCCGAAGGGATAGGCAAAGGTAAATGCATGCATTCCAGCAAACATGCAAACACCATCGATTCGCCGGTTACAAAACGGTAAAAAAAAAACAAGAGGATTTCTAACAGGGGAACATTTTAACCGTGGGTGTTTTCTACTTCTTTCGGGGAATACAAGCGTTATGCCAGAATTCTCTCAGTGGTTGAGTTAAATCGGTAGTTCTTAGTGTATCAGTAGCCACTACGGTATTTGGGATTGAATTTTGCAATTACTGGAATATGAATTTCATTTATACCTTTTTGTGGAATGATGGTGGCCAACCTACGCATAAGACATTAGGAAAAAGAGTAAAGGAGATGTTGTGAGCTCGGCTCTGGTTCGTACACGTCCTCAAAAAATGGGTAAATTAAACAAGAATCCGACAAAATACAATAAATTTATTCAAGAATATATTTTAGAGTTACAACCACACTTAATTCAAACGATTTTATCATTTTCAACCATGTTCAAAATGGCGGCGATACAGCCGACGCTAAGTAGTATGTTCTGAGCTTGGGATAGTACTTAAGTAGATAAAACAATAATAATCGATTTCGATCAAAGAGTTAATACACAAGCTCAATGATTTCGATAGTATTTAGAAAATATTACTTTTCCTCCAAGTGTCATGAAAATGTCAGAATGACATCGCCCGCCATATTTGCCATGTTGGTTTTGAGTTGCAATTCTAACTGCAAATAATGTTTTGTAACTGCAAACAAAGCTAATTAAGCGAAAATTTGCAGTAAAAAACGTTTTTATATTGTTTTTGCCTGTTAATTATATTGTGTACAATACATGGTCGGAAGTCCATACATTTTTGCAACATCTCCTTTCATACAAAGTTCATTTCATTAGTGAAGTGGCAATGTGTTGAGTAAATGCATCTAAATATTTATCAATTTTGACATTGGACAATACCTAGGTATCGTTATCCATCAAAATCATGGGTCACATTTTCAATTTTCTTTATGTTATAAAGGTGACAAGCTGGTGGAAGTAAATGGTAGTGTTCAACACTATCGTGTCCCGGTTAGATGGTAATGTACGACTCCGTAATAATTATCACAGAGACGTAACAACTTAGGCCTCAGAGGTGGCAACGCATCTGCATTTTGACCCCTGGTCTTTGTGTTGGTGTCAAAAGGCTGCAGTCTTCTCTTAAAATCAATGTGAACTGCATGCTAATTTACTTTTATAACATAAAAAGTGGCAACTGTAACCTATAGACATCTACACAAAAATTGGAAGTCAATATTCGGCCTCCCCTCAAAAAGGGGAGAGACTCGTGCCCAGCACTGGGATGTATAATGGGTTGCCATTATTATAATTATATATGCAGATGCGTTGCATGCGACCCCTGAGGCCTAAGTTGTTTTTCCTCTGTGCCGGAAATTACAGGGCCGTACATTACCACTTGACCGGAATATGATAGTGCTGAACACTATCATTTAGCGGCAAGTATAATTAGGTAATGCGGTTGTGCCTACGCCCGCGAGTACCGTCACAGGTGCTTTACCACCATTTTAATTTCTGAAATTGGGACTCTACCATCAGTAAATATAACACATTTGATATAAATGTAAAGTGTACTGTTTGTTTTATTACTTATTAGTGCCTATTTAACACGTTCACCGCGGAAAACGAGTGTAGCGTGTAATTTAGGACTTTCCATAGGTACAAATGCCGTGTAATTGGCGTTCTTACACGTACAGTGTGTTGAAAATAATTTTCAAAACTACCGTGCGGCTGTTCACGGCTGACGCATAATCGAGAGCTATAGGTATGCTGGGGTGGTTACACACCATGCGTTTAGGGCCGGCGCCCATTAAACGCGCGGCACGGCAGATGAAGCAAATGATTTTAGACCTTATTTCAATGAATTCAATTGATGAAATTAAATTATATTATTACAAACAGGTCAAAACGTCTCGCGGGATGACGCGATTTACCGCGGCAAGCCATAGTACGTGGCGTCATTGCCCAAGATGCTGCAATAAGTCGTGCCAATGCAATTGAAAAAAAAAACCGGTCAAGTGCATGTCGGGCCACGCGCAGTTTAGGGTTCCGTAGTTTTTAGGTTTTTCCGTATTTTCTATGGAGTTGTTAAAAATTTTCGAGTACATTTGGTCGACTATTACTCGCAAACTAGTAAAGCCAACTTAAGTGTGATAGTTTTCCTTTTAATTTCGTTATATGTAGCAACTATTGCCGTAACGTTTAATTTCTAACAATAACCGTGAGGGGGGGGGGGGGCACTTGACTCTAACGAAAATTGGCACTTTAAAGCTTAATAAGCCACGAACAGTTAACTAAATCCAAAAATGATATTAGCGTACTCCTAACATTTTTCAAAGACCTATCCAACAATATCCCACACTATATAGAAAATGAAAAAAATATATATATCTGTGCGTCACATATAGGGGAGGTACCCTAAATCATTTTATTTTTCATGGTTTTATTCTACCACTTTGTCGGCGTGATTAAGGTGTGTACTTGTGCCAAATTTCAAGTATCTAGTACCAATAGTTTTTGCGCTAAACCGCGGACTGACAGACAAACAGACAGACAGACGGACATGGCCAAACTATAAGAGTATAGGGAGTAGGGTTCCTTGTTTACTACGGAACCCTAATGAATCTCAGAAACCATGCTTGAGTCTTCCCAGCGTCACTTTACGTAGCATAGTTCTACGGCGGCGCAATTGCTACGTGGCGTAGTCGATCCCTCTACGGAGAAAGATTTTTATACAAATTAGATGTAGAGACAATTATTATTGTAGAGCGATCTTTTTAACATAGGACAAGAAACGAATGCACTATTATTATTTCTACCTTTATAATGGGATTATGAAGGGGAGAACTTGTTGGGTTTGGAAATATTCCCGGTAAGTTATGAAATTCACTCCTTCATACAGATCTCAACTAACCTGTATGTATTTATGTCAATAAAAACACAAACGTGCGAAATTGTCTATTTCAATAAAGATACTGACTGAGGTTGATTGTACTAACAATCAATTTTATATTAATTTCTCCTACAAATTAATATCACCTACTTAAAATATAAAACTAACATTGGAATATTACTGACATGGATATAATAAATGAATTCGATTAATAAATATTTATGTCCAATTTGCTTTTGATCGTAATGATTCATCAAATATTGTTCCATCAATCATTCACTAGATTCATGCTCTTGGATTTTTTCTCAAATCATTAAAGCACTTAAAATAAACAGCTTCAGAGTATCAGATGCCAAATGGATTTTGAATTACTTTTCGACAGCTCAAAAAATAGAATAGGAATAATTTAGTATAGACGGAAACTTCACGAGATACATAATTTAACTTCACACTTATATTTAGTAGCTAAAGCAAAAATAAGGTGATACGATAATAATATTAGCTACGAATAAGCAATTCTATAGAAGTGTTATCAAACGCAAAAAGTGCCACCACAAGATTGACAATAGTCCAGTTATTTAAGAATCTCGGAATTCGAGATACCCAGCTGTAAGTCTGTAAATACTTCTATATTGACATCCTAAAAGTAGTCTCAAAACCTACATATGGTAGGACGTACGCAACTATTAAATTTCAAAGTCAAAGGTCTTTTTTAGGATTCCCAAATAAACAAGGAACCCTTTTTGTTTCTCCATGTCCGTCTGTCTGTCTGTCTGTCCGTCCGCGGCTTAGCGAAAAACTATTGGTACAAGAGAGAGACTTGAAATTTGGCACAAGTATACACCTTAATTACGCCGACAAAGTGGAAGAATAAAAACATGAAAAAAACAATTTAGTGTAACGTACTTAAAACGCACAAATAATTTTAAATATATATATATATATATATATAAAACAAAAAAAATAAAATAGCAAAAATACTGTAGGATACGACTGTATGTATCTTCACGCCAGGTCCCTAACGGGGTAGGCAGAGAGTGTAGAGCGCCAGATATCCCGGTCCTGACATACTTCTCGTGCCTCGTCTACCTTCATCATTCTCTTCATACATGCACGCCGATTCCTATGACTGAAAAGAAAGAAATGACTGAAATGAGACATTTCCAAAAAAACACAATTTTGGGACCTTTGACCTTGAAATGTAATAGTTGTGTACACCCTACCATATGTAAGTTTTGAGACAACTTCTAGGGTGTACCAATATACAATTATTCACAGACTTACAGCTGGGTATCTCGAATTCTGAGGTGAACTTACTATAATGACTGGACTACAAGTAATGCACCGAAAATAAAGTTATTTGTCAAAAGTTGTTTATATATCGTTGCTTAGGTTCTTATTGTTTATACTATTAAGATTACTACTATTAGCAGTAACTGCCCATAGCAACCTGCAGTGGTGCCACTTTTATTACAAAACTAGAAATCATAGCACAAAAACCTGTACAGCAAAAGCTTGGCTTGGAGTGTTATTCAGGGCTATCACACAGAGATTCCCAGGGCAGCGCTGACCTCAGCCTTGTCATCTTAACTCGTAGGTTGTGTGATTGATTCATATCACATTCATATTTCTAAAAATAATAGTAAGTTACCACGGAAACCTTCAGAATGCTTGTATAAACAGATTCCGGAAAATTTAAAAATTCTTCCTTTTTCAGATAAGCATGGAAACCATTACAAAACTTCCACTATGTGTTGTAGTTTGGGTGTTTTATTAATTCTAGAAATAATTTAATTTAATTGTTTAGTGTCTTTCGCCTTCCCTTTTAGAATTTGCATATGATTTGAAAAGGAGTTGGTAAGTAGCGTAAAGTTCACCACAAGATACGTAGCAGTAGTAGTCCTTAATTAGGTGATACAGTACCAACTCCTTTAAACTCTTTATTGGATTTTTACTGCCGGTAACTACTTAGTATTTGCTTTATCTCGCGTATTCTCGTAGATAAGAACAGTTTTTTCTTTAATTCGACGATGAATCATCTCGTTTTAAACGCCTAGCAAAAATGCGAATACACTCTATTATAGCACATAGACTTCTATATTCAATGAAAGGTAAGTAATTAAATAAAGAATCCAAGCAATTTTTACTGGTAGTAGAGCTCCAGTGACGGAGCTCGCGGCCGTAGGCACCACTGCATTACCTAATATACTTGCCGCTAAATGGTAGTGTTCAGCACTATCATGTTCCGGTCAGGTGGTAACAGAATAGAATAGAATCATTTATTGCAGGCAAGTATGTAATGTATGGCCCTGCAATTTTTTTTTTTTTTTTTTTTTATGTAATGTAAGTGGTAAACAAGCATGCAGTTCACATTGATGTTAAGTGATGACTGCAGCCTATAGACACCCACACAAAGACCAAGGTCAAAATGCAGATGCGTTACCACTCCTGAGGCCTAAGGTCTTATGCCTCTGTGCCGGAAATTACAGGGCCGTACATTACCACCTGACCGGAACACGATAGTGTTGAACACTACCATTTAGCGGCAAGTATATTAGGTAATGCGGTGGTGCCTACGCCCGCGAGCTCCGTCACTGGAGCTATACCACCAGTAAATTTTCGGTACAGAGGCATTACACCTTAGGCCTCAGGAGTGGTAACGCATCTGCATTTTGACTTTGGTCTTTCTGTAAGTGTCTGTAGGCTGCAGTCATCACTTAACATCAATGTGAACTGCAAGCTTGTTTGCCACTTCCATTGCTTAAAAAAAAAATGTATAGAAATAGTTTTATAAAAAGAGTAATCATAGCAATTTCAAAAAACTGTAGAACAAAAGCTTGAAATGGAATGTTATTCAGGGCTGACAGACCCATCACACAGAGATTCCCTGGGGCAGCGATGACCTCAGGCTCCTCATCCTAGCTCGTAGCTTATACAAACAAGCCTTTACGTCACGTGAAATAACCTGCGGCACTGCAGCTGTGTTATATATTATTTTCCTTGCGGATGTGTCTCTGCGACAAAAGAAATTCAAGATTGATTCATATCAAATTCATATTTATGAAAACAATTGCGTTACGTACCATTAAAGTGCCATACATGCATTCAGAAGGTTCCCCTTCTGATGCATTCAGAAGGGGAAGTATGTGTTTTCAGTAAAATAGAGAACTTCTTTTTTGTCATTTACAAATAATAAATCGACAAGCATGGAAGGCCATAGAATTTTTCCCGCTTTTTGTAGGTTTAGTCTGATAACTTTTAATAGCCTAGAAATGGATAACGTTTATTGTTTCAATCCTTATTCGTGACCGAATAAATTAGGTACCTATTTTTAAATATACATATATATACCGAGCCTACAATTTTTTTCTCAGATATTTTCTTTGTTTAGGTTATTAAAAAATAAAACAAACATCATTATTCACTTAGAGAGTCATCTATACTTATAATAAAACTGTAGAAGTGTAAATTCTGTACATTAAAAATATTGAAAAAATAAATACCAGGGGATGTTACTAGATCAATACCGAACCCAAATATGTGATTAGAAAAAATTTTGTCTGTCTGTCTGTCTGTTTGTTCAAGCATCACGGAAAAAGTACCGGTCCGATTACAATGAAACTTGGTATGATTATACTTTAACCTTTGGCGCACAACACTGGGTACTTTTTATCCCGGAAAAATGTCTGTTTGTCTGTGTGTTTGTGCACGCTAATATCAGAAACGGCTTATTCGATTTGCGGTTTTCACTAATATATTGTAGTAAGTTTCACTTAACATTGAATGTTTGTTTCATGTGAATCGGTTCAGAAATAAAAAAGTTACGTCAATTTAAAGAATCATATCGAATATTTTTGAATTATTCTGCATCGTATCTTTTTTAGGGTTCCGTACCTAAAAGGTAAAAGCGGACCTATTACTAATCCTGCGCTGTCTGTCTGTCTGTCCGTCTGTCCGTCTGGCTGTCACCAGGCTGTATCTCATAAACAGTGATAGCTGGAAAGTTAAAATTTTCACAAATTATGTATTTTTGTTACCGCTATAACGACAAAATTTTATACTAAAAACAAGAAAATGAAAATATTAAGGAGTCCAAGGTGGCATACAATAAACGTGTTTGTTGTGTTTTTTCGTATATTTTTGCTTGATATTAATAACGGCACATAGCAAGTAGACACATAAAATTTTCACAGAATTTTTAGGTCTTATGTTGTATATTACCTTCAATAAACGTTATTTTATGCAATTTTTTTGTACGGATTCCTTCGTGCACGAGTTCGATGTGCACGTGCACTTGGCCGGTTTTTTCGCTGTTAGTAACATTAAGCATACCGCATAGTAGCGTCCCGGCATAAGACAATCGCCGCTATGATCACCAATCAACATGCCAAGCGTGGCAATTATGGCATATTCTTTCCTTATGACGCACAACACTGTTATCAGCATCTTCGGGAAAGGCTTTGTCCAGCGAAGACGGATGGACGTCTTTCGGGTGTAGTTATGATGATGGTGATGGTGGTGGTGGTTTTGGTGGCGTTAATGACGTTGGTAGCATTGGTGGTGTTAGTGGTGGTGGTGGCGTTGATGGCGTTGGTTTCATTGGTATCATTAGTGTCATTGGTGTCGTTGGTGGCGTAGCTGTTGTTGGTGACCCTGGTGGCAGTGGTGATGGTGTTAGGGGTGATGGTGGTACTTTTTGTGGCGATGGTGGTATTGGTCGCGTTGGTGGCATTGGTTGTGGCGGTGGTGGTGGTTTTGGTGGCGTTGGTGTTATTGGTGGCGTAGGTGTTTGGCGTCGTTGGTTGCGTTGGTTGGTGGTGGCGTTTGTGGTGGCGTTTGTGGTGGTGGTAGTGGTGGAGGTGGTAGTGGCTTTAGTGGTGGTGGTGATGGTGACGATAGTGGTGATGGTGGTGGTGCTGGTGGCATAAGTGGTAAAATGTATAACGTTAATATTCATTTTTTCACTTCTGTCGGCTTTTACGGAGTGCATAAATTATGTATAGATCTATAATTTATCTTTCTTTCTCTGTTAGTAGCACTAATTCACTTAAGCTTTACAAAACTATATAATAATTGTCTATATATAAAAATATTATGTATAGAAGATTAAAATGCCCTTTTCGAAAAACAGTACTGCATAGGATGGACGTATGTAGGTTGTAGGTATTTACGACAACCTACGAACGAAAGATACGACTGCGCGTTTAAACACATAATTAGCTATTTTTCGCACGGTCAATTATATGTGGCACTGTCACGTGTTAGCAATCCTAGCAGCCTGTGTGCCTTTATATCCGATGGCCGTACGTCGGCGAGAAGCATTACTGTAAAGTAGATTTTTTAGCTTCCCAAAAGTGTTTATGAGCCAAAATTTACCAAAAGTTATATCGAAAAGCCCTGTCACCAAAGTCACTAGGTATTCCACGCGAACAAAGTTGCGGGCACAGCTAGTACATAATAGAAGATAATAGAGGCCAGCTACCACTGAACTACTGAGCCAAAAATTGAAATAAAACAATTGAAATAGTAAACCAAATAAAAGATGAAAAAGCGCGAACAAATTAGTAGTTGTTGTAATGTTTTACCAATTGCGAAGAGCAAAGCGTCGGAGCGTGACTGAGCTGATAAAATTTTCATTGCGTTTTAAAACAGGCGGAACACAACCGAAGTCGTTCGGTACATCTGTTTGACAATTTACGCTTTTAATAATGGCCGACACTGCCTTTGAATCGGTCGCGCACGAATTAACAACGGGCTAAATTAAAGCCTTCAAAACTTTTTGTGGGACAGACGGTCCAATATGCCTCGTTCGGTATTTCGCTTTGCCCTTTTTACCTCGGCCCTGAGGCATTTAAAGATGATTAGATCCACTCTATGACCTTCATGAGCTGAATGACAATACGTTTTTAACCGAGTTCAAAAAACGAGAAGGTATACTCTCAATTCGGCCGATATATATATATTTTTTTATGTATGTACGTGAATTTCGCCGAGATTTCAGGACCGATTTACGTAATTTTTATTTGATGCGGAATAGTTTCGAATTGGTCCCATAAAAATTTGATTCAGATGGGCCCATCAGTTTTTATTTTATGAGCATTTTTTACTTACTTTCACCTCAGACTAATATTCTGAGAGCCTGCGACGCCCAGACCTTCGTTATATTATAAAACCTGGAAATTCTTCTATATATGTCCCCTATACAGGTATAAGCAAAACCAAAATAAACAACCTGGGTCGCGGAGGCTTTGGCAGGTAACAGGTAGTAAAGGTGAGTAAAATTGTGTTTCAAATTTGTGATAGTTATACTATCACAAATTTATATATTTTTTATAACTTAGTTTTCATATATTTTAACTTACAATCATATTAGAAACTGCCTCGTCTATCGGCGGACACTTTGGACGGTGACAACCCCTTGCCAGACACCCTCACAGTCTAATTATTTATAAATCTACTTTCGTCATAGTATAAAATCTGACTTTTATATATGTTATTCAGAAAACTATACGAATAATGTTTCCACAATTCCCAGTCACTTTCGATGGTTCCCCTATCTTCCCAGACACATTGAAGTCTACTCCAGGCGTGCGCGCGATGAATATATATGTACGTTGGTGCGAGTGAAATAGCGCGATCTATACTCTAAGCTTATCAAAAAAAATAATTATGTAGATTTATAACCGATTAAAATAGTGAATTAAAAAAAAAATTAATTAATGATATTTTATATCAACCAAATATGAAATAACAAATGAATAAAATTGGAGTGTCCATTTGTAATATTAAAATAACCGCTTTTTACTAAATGCATATGTATGTATACGCGGTACATATACCAAAATAACATTTTTTACAATTTTTGTCTGTTTGTCTGTCTGTTTGGCGGGGCTAATCTTGGGATCGGCTGCACCGATTTTAACGGGACTTTCACTGGCAGATAGCTGATGTAATAAGGACTAACTTTTATAACAGCTGCGCCCACGACTTCGTCCGGGTAGGTACTGAACAATCATAAATTCTCACGCGGGCGAAGTCGCGGGCACAACTAGTCTACAATTGAATGCGATTCATTACGCTATTAACTTTTGCAAATTATCATTGAATTTTGCATTTAACTAAAATTTGAATTTTTTCAAGTGAATTTTATGGAATCAAGTTGTGATTTAAGAAAGTTGTAAAAAAATATCTATTAATTTTTTTTGGGTTATTCGTCATCTGGCACGACAAATGCTCGCCCGATCAGGCGAGTTGGCACCTTTCGAATTTACGTAATATTTCTGTCGTCAACTCGCACGCTCATACAAAGTACAGTCAAGTAAATAAATTTTTAAAAAAATTTTAGAAACGACTTCGAACAAAACTATATTATATTTTATCTGAAATAGATTTATATATAAAACTATTTAAAAAAACGACCGTACACTATCAAAGATGATTCCGACGCGAAAAGAATAGCGCTCTTCTACACCACACCACCGAGCTAAACAGATTTGTGCTCACAAAAGGATAGCGCTATCTTTTTTTATTTATCTAACCCTTTATCCCAATCGTGGCAAAAATCGTGTTTTGTGATAATTATGCCTATTGACAATTATTGTATGTTATAAGAAGTAGTTATAATAAAGCCAAATGCTTTTGTGATATTGTTAATTTTATTTATATTTATATTTTGATTACAGCTATCTTACAATGAGAAGATAAATATTATCAAACTTTATATTAAAAAGGATAAAAAAAAATACTATAAAACAGAAAGAAACATGTGCTATTGATAAATATTACTACCATAGTTATCGAACTCAGACTCGGAAACATAAGTATTGAATTATGTATCGAAAGTCTTGTATTACAATTTATTGAATATTTTGATTTGAAAACCAATAAGATCAAAAATCGTAATCTATGATAATTGTATTGACAACTTTTGTAATGTTATAAGAAGTAGGTAGTTATAATAAGTCAAATGCATTTGTGATATTGTTGATTGTATTTTGTACTTTTGTTTACATTTTTATACTTAGATAATGACAAGGCACATTCTTTTCTGATATTGTTGATTCTATTTTATATTATTTATTACGTCTTGTGAAAGAATTATGTATCTAAAATTATGATATAATAAGATTTTGTTTTATTTTAAAGTCCAACCATAAAATGTTAAACGTTTTTAAAAAAGATTTTTGTAGTTGACTGTACACAATCCCCTCACAATTTGATGGTCGGGCGAGTTGACGACAGAAATATTATTAAAATTTAAAAGGTGTCAAGTCGCCCAATCAGGCCAGTTTTTGTCGGGCGAGATGACGAAGAACCCTTTTTTTAAGTATTGTGCAGAAAATAATAAGAAAAATCGGCAGTCGATGATAAAATTCTAGAAGTTTAAAGTTAAAGCATGTATTGTGTACGGGTAGATGGTAACATGTCACCCTGGTTTAATGTTAACATCGGTGTCAGACAGGGTTGCGTGCTTTCGTCTAGGCTGTTTATGATATATCTGGACAAATGCATCCAGAGGGTGAAGTAGATGGATGTGGAAGTTCGTGACTTAGTGGTGAACTGTCTGCTTTACGCAGATGATGCGGTAATTGTTAGCTCTACACCATCTGGGCTACAGGCACTAGTCACAGTCATGAAAGAGGATTGTATGGAGAAAGGCATACAATTGAATGTGGATAAAACTAAGGTATTAGTATTTGAAAGAGATGAATAGAGAACAAATACAAGGGAAGTAGTAGATGATGCAGTGTAAGAACAGGTGGATGAAATTGTATATCTTGGATGTGCTTTTAGCAAGGATGGTAGGTACACCACCGACATAGAAAGAAGAGTGCAAAGTGCAAGTATCTTATCAAAATATGATTAATTATTATAAAATATTAACCCCCTTATTCATAAACGTATTTTAGCTAAAGTGTATTAGTTTATATATTAAAAGTATTTTAGTGCTAATCTCTCCTTTGTCTTTTTCTATCTTGCACATATGACAATGCAACTGAATAAGACAAAACATTCTATACCTAAAACGTATCTAATGTACGTTTTTGAATAAGGGGGTAAGTATTCAAAATTATCTGGTATCTCACCCATCGTAGACACTACAAACACTAGACTTGTTCACAGCTGATAAGGATGTGAAAATATTGAATCTGTAACGTTAAAAAAAATCTTTAAGATGAAAAAAACTAATGTATTGACATTTTTAAAGTCAGGTGTAATTTAAAGTTGAATAATATATGATTATATAAATACAGAAATTCAAAATTTAAAGTTAAAATTACGTTCATTTTCATTGTATGTTCATTTTGCTTAAGAGAGTTAAGTTACTACAATGAAAGATTGATGAAATAAAATTAATAAATAATGCTATTAATACGACATCACAAAAAAACTTTAAGCAAAACAGTTATTTTATTACAAGAAATATCATAAAGTACCGGTCGTCTTAAAAATATAGAACCTTCATAAACCATAACATTCGGAGTAGGTTCAACGCAAGTTTAATAAATCAATAGGGTAACGAACCCAGGTAAAGTAACGCAACGTCCACAAAGTTATTGACCATCGTTACTCATTCTAATGCAGACATAAATTGGCGACCACTACTTGCTTTTATTGAACTTCCATTCGTATTGCATTTTATTATTAAAAAGTAAACTTCTCAAGTCGCAATAGGGTTGCCACTTTTTTTTCATTAGTTGTTCAGTTATGCTTGATATAGGCCACACCGCGGACACTCCGCCAAAATCCCATACAAACGCTTAATTTGGTCTCTATTACTCAAACATCAATCAGAGACGTGTATTAACACGTGCACCTGTGTGCGTAGCACGTAGATAATACCAAACGTCTCCCATAAGAGGGGAGGAGGTTGGGTGAGGCGGGAAATCGGGCGGGACGTCAAAGTGTCCATTTTATACGTAGTATTGTTACATATTCTCTGTATAGGCTTAAAAAAAAGATTGCTTATTTTCTGGGCTCAAGAACCTCGAAATATGTAAAGATCGAGGATAAGGTGCAATAAGATGGTCTGAGCATAATTTCAGCCGAGAGACTTCAACTGCTGAACAAAAGTCTACCTGAAAGATGCCCAGCGGTCCTGGACTCTCATCCAGCGATTCTCCGCGACCTCATTAGTTCAGTTGGGTGGTAGGTTTATCTCATATTGTTCACGCTACGTTTTTATGTCCGTGTACACTACTCGAGAACTCATTTGCAACAAAAGCAATCGGTTCTTCGATAGAATAGCAGATGGGTATCGACATTACACTTGCGTATGGCTTAACCAGCAACATCGCTTACTTAATAAAGACGCATAACGCAATTAAAATGTAGTTTTTTTTTAATAATGAGTATTATAACTTAGTGTCTGTATCCATATCGATTCGTGTTAGTTTCAACCCTATTGAGAGTACTTACAGGTCAGCAAACATCCAACCCATCGAACTGTATCAAATATTAAAAATCACCTGAATTGAATTTCAAATTTCTCTGTGCAATCATTTTAACAATAGGTCTGGCAGTTCAAATTAAACAAGTAAATTTTAGCTCCACTTGCTAACTATGCAAATTTGAAGAATTCAAATGATCGATGAAAACTAATTTCTGTCATAGCTAAACAAACATTGAGTAGGTATTAACATGCAGTCCCGTGGTTTTACTATGTTTAGATACAATTTTTGCATAATTTTAAACAAAAAAAAACAACCACTTATATACTTAACTTCACTCTATTATTTTGTACGGTCTATGTTGTCTTCATCTTAGTGATTAGGTATAATTCTTGTGTGCGTGTGTATATTGACTTTTGTCTTGACTTGTCACTTTCAGAATTAACGTTAGTTGGATTATATTATATTTATAAGTAGTACATAATTAAAATTACACAAGACCGGACAGAGTATTTTTACATGTAGGTACCGCATGGTACCTACATTTAAAAATACTCTGTCCGGTCTTGGTCGTGTGGTATGTATATACCACTAGACCATTAATAGCCTATGTCAGTCGATGACGTCCAGATCAAATTGTAATGTTTCTTTGCTTTTCGCATCTCAGATGTTCACTAGTTGAACTGGTAACTGATCGGCCGAAGGCACTAGCGATGACAATTTAGCTGAGATTTCCTAAATGGCTGGCCCCGTAGTCTCCACTTCCGGCCTCGGATCCTTAAATCCAGTTTAAGTCGACTGTCATAACAGGTAGAAGATTCAACCCTTATTTCTTATGCCCGATACTATATGACGCAGTTTTCGGAAATTTAAAGTTAATTCTAATTAAAATTGTCTTAATCAATCTTAACAGACAATATGCATGTATTTGTACCGTAATCCTTAAACTTATATTTTATATCAAAGTTGCTCAGCCTGACACCATATAAAATAAAATAAATAAATAAAATACGCTTACACTCACAGCCCCACAGTAGGTATAAACCTGTGTCGTGGGTGCCGTTGTACACATACAACACATACACAAACACCCAGACCCGAAACAAATATCTGTAGGCCATACAAATATTTGTCCCGGTGCGGGGATCGAACCCGCGACCCTTCGAATCAAACGGTCATCTCACACCGCTGGACTAACCGGGTCGTCAAAATATAAATACAAATATAAATATTGGTCTTATTTATAAAATAAACAAATAGTTAGCATGAAGAACTTGATGAATGTGAATAGATAGCACACAAACACGGTTCAGGGCGAATTGTCTGCGAATATCTGCATAATAAAGAGCAAACGATACATCAATTTTATGAACGTTTTATAAATAATGTACGAGATTCTTACTTTGTTTGTCTAATACAGGCCTACCTTATTGAGACAAGACGAAATCGCATCAATCACAGTTTATCACAATGTGTCTTTATATATCAAGACCTGAATGAAGAATATTTTTTAGATTAAGTAATATCTTTGTTTTCTATTATGGCACTGTGCCCAACTAGTATAAACTTCTCCTATAAATGAGAAAATTATATACGAGACTTACTCGTAGATACACACAATTACATGGCAAAAAAAATCGACTTCCGTCAGGATTTGAACCGGCGATTTAATACATTTTTTTTATTTAATGAAACAAGAATGAAGTAAACAAGCCCTGCACGCTTCACATTGATGTTAAAAGATGACTGCAGCCTATAGATGCCCACACAAAGATCAAATGTAGAGTGGTCAAAATGCAGATGGGTTGCCACCCTTCCAGGTTCCCACTTCAGTTTTTATGTCTCACACATAGTGCTGAACACTGCCATTTGGCGGCAGAATGATTAGGTAATCTATACAAATAAATAATAATAATAATAATAATACTTACTTACTAAATGCAAATGTATGTTTACACGGTACATATTCCAAAACAACATTTTTAACAATTTTTGTCAGTCTGTCTGTCGGTCTGTCTGTCTGTCTGTCTGTTTGTTCCCGCTAATCTCGGCAACGGCTGAACCGATTTTGACGGGACTTTCACTGGCAGATAGCTGATGTGATATGTAGTAACTTAGACTAATTTCATCTCCATACATCCATACATACATACACACCTACTTACAAAAAAGTAGAATTGGAGTGTATCCGACTTTGACGGGACTTCCACGGGTAGGTAGCTGATGTAATAAGGAGTAACTTAGGCTACTTTTATACTAGCTGCGCCCACGACTTCGTCCCGGTAGATACTGAACAATCATATTTTTTCTCACGTGGACGAAGTCGCGGGCACCGCTAATTGTATTTAATAATATAGGTACTCTCGAAATCTCCTACCTGTAAAACTACAACCATATAACAATCTAGCTTCTTTGTCACTATACTAGTGGGGTTGTCAGCGACCTGCAAAATTTTCTCATTAGATCAGATTTGTTTTATAAAGGTGCCGGTGACTATTATAGCTTCAATGATGTAGAGTTCAAAAGAGGAAGAGTTCATATTGCCAGCTCACACCTTGAGAGAATCAACCCTCATTAACTTTCTATTTTGCACTCACAACTAAATCAACAGGCTTGCACGCATGCGTATATCCGGTACATTCAGTTGCGGATTTTCAGCGTAAGGAACTTGTGGCTGAAGTTTTCAGTCGGCGCGTTTTGGCAAGGAAGGCTGGATGTTGCCAATCAAACTGTTTCTCACAAGTCGCGATCTGAATTAATCATAAGTTGATATGTAACGGGGAACAATGGATTATTCAACCCAAATTGTGCTGCTCGTATTGTGTACCAGTCTGTACTTTCTTTGATTTCATAAAATTCAATTTTAAAGTTTAATTGTATGAATTTGTTGCGTGATGAAGTTTTACGTAGATTTCACGTCAACTCCTTTGATTACTCATTTGATTTATTTTCTGATATAACAATATAAAGTTCTACAATAGAATTATTATAAACTTACGTCTAGTTGCTCTACCATCTAGCAGTCTGCTAAACTGTTTTAGACGTTAAATTTTAATATGAGTTTGCAGTTATTTTAAATAACGGTTAGAAAATATTTCCGTTCAGTGCGACTTAAGATAAAACTAGTATCTGTTTATTTAGAGAAGAACAGTACGTACAATTGCGTAGACTTTTGTAGTTATTATAATATTATGCAGGATTATCGGTGTTAACGGCGTAGTGGTATAATATAATTACATTAAACCGTAAGGAATAAAATATGTTTTATGTAAATGGTGACTAATTTAGGATCAGTAGATTTTTATAATTTTCATGAAATAATATAATTAAAGGTCATTGCACGTAAGTAGGTAAATCTTGCAATCTAAAAACAACCACACGATCTATTCTATCCGTATACTTTAAATGATTACTTGCATTTATGTATAAATAAAGCAAATTAACCTATATCTATTTTTGTGTAACTATCCAGTAGGTATATTTCAATTTCGGTGAAAGCCTATAATAGCTCCAGCAAAACAAGGCGATGCATTATTCATGGTATATTTGGGATGATATAATTTAACAGAACAATTTCTTTATTAGAACTTAGATCGGATATTTTTTACCTACACTCCCTTATTCATAAATCATGTAGTTGCTGAATTATTGCTACCACACTTTGCAAATTGAAGGTCTGTCTGTCGTACCAAAATTGTTCCTGCCAACGTAGGTACTACATAATTAAGTGGGTTGTGCGTGACCTAATATCTAAGGGTTGTATTCTATATAAAATTCTGATTAATAGGTATATTATTTGTATATGTCTTTAAAATACTCATTTGTAGCTAAGCGAGGACTCATTTGTCTTTAAAATATGTACCTAATAGCGTGAAATTGACGGCTCGGCACCAACATAAACCAATAAGTTATTCAACAATTAAGCATATATAAATCCTCCTGTGGTCTTAGGTGTTATGCCTCTGTGCCGGAAATTAGAGGGCCGGACATTACCACCTGACCGGAACACGATACTGCTGAACACTACCATTTAGTGGCAAGTATATTAGGTAATGCGGTGGTGAGCTCAGTCACTGGAGCTCTACCACCAGTTAAATAGAGTAGAGCTTTTTAATATATTATGTTTCAGGTGTCATCCGCAAAAACTAGAAAACTGAAACGATTTTGATTATTTATTTTCTATGTAATCTATTTTTTTTTTGTGTACAGAATGCATAGCAGTGAACATAGAACGCATAGAGGTGCCATCAATAGTAGAAATCCATACAGAGTCTGTAATACTCGATTGCCAGTATAACACGCAATCGGTGACACCGAAGGACGGCTTGGTAATGAAGTGGTTCTTCAACGGGTCCTCGGGGCTGGTGTATCAATGGATCCCTCCCAGACGGCCGCAAGTGATTGGTCTGTTGAAGGGAAAGGTTGATATAAACTTTAGGATATCAGGTAAGTTGTATGCCAAACATACTTATTACCTACTAGTTTTTTCCTGGCATGATATAAGGAGGTAAAGCTGTACGCAAAAGCCCTGGTTAAATGTCCGAGTTAGGGATGGGATAACAATTTTTCTCCATAAGAAAAGACAATTTATTTTTGGAAAAATGACATTGTTATTTTTTTCTCCTTTTAAACTTTCCTTAGAATAAAATCAGCCAAATGGGTCCAGCCTTTCTCGAGCTTTAGTTATAATTTTTGACGACCCGGTTAGTGCAGCGGTGTGAGATGACCGTTTGATTCGAAGGGTTGCGGGTTCGATCCCCGCACCGGGACAAATATTTGTAAGGCCTACAGATATTTGTTTCGGGTCTGGGTGTTTGTGTATGTGTTGTATGTGTACAACGGCAATCACGTCACAGGTTTATACCTAACTAGCGGCTCGCCCCGGCTTCGCACGGTGCAATGTTGCCTACCCTCTCCTATTCTTCTTAGCGTGATGATTATACATAGATATAGCCCAAAGTCTTCTTCCATATCTTTTATAGTTTAGGCAGCGTACGCAAAATAAGTAACTTTTCTGGTTGATTTTTACACCTTGTGTCTGAAAAACCCAAATATCTTACGGAACCCTATTTTTTCCAAAATAAAATATAACCTAAGTTACCCGTGGATAATGTAGCTTTCGAATAGTGAAAGAATTTTTAAAATCGGTCCAGTAGTTATTGAGCCTTTTCAAAACAAACAAACAAACAAAAAAATATTACCTCTTTATAATATTAGTTTAGATGTAGGGCTCTGAGTGTAAGCGTATTTTATTTATTTATTCTTATAACAGAACTTGGAGTTCAGAAAAAACAAAACATTTTTTTAACAGATCGTGGGATATGAATGAGAGAGTTGAATTAATAAATGCTTGTTTAGTAGATACCTTTATTTACACCCCCTGATGAAATACTAAAGTGTATTTAATCGTTATTCTTTCAGTTACAACTTAAAGGCAATAATTATGCCTATTTTAAAGTTAAAATTAACTAAATTATTTAGTTTTATTATTAAGTGCCTACTGGATAACTTAAAGAAAATGTTTCACGGACTTGAGATTTTAAATAATGCTGAGAATTAGTTGTCTAGGCTATCTACATTTTATAGTCTCAAGGCTCTTTTATGTTAAGGTACTTAAGATACTAACAGATTTTCGCGCAATCTTACTTACAATAGTGTCTTGTGACAACAAGTGAACGTATTGTTCATTCATATAGGTAGGTACTACATGACACACAGTATTCTAATCACGTTTCGTATATTTCACGCATTTATTACTCCCTACTAAATAGTTTTTTACATACAGTTACTAGAATACTGGTGGTAGAGCTCCAGTGATGGAGCTCGTGGGCATAGGCACCACCGCATTACCTAATATCATCATCATTTCAGCCACAGGACGTCCACTGCTGAACATAGGCCTCCCCGAATGATCTCCATGCCGACCGATCGGAAGCGACGTCATCCAGCGGGTACCTGCAGCCTTGACTAGGTCGTCGGTCCATCTTGCAGGTGGACGTCCTACGCTGCGTTTGCCGATACGTGGTCTCCACTCGAGAACCTTTCTGCCCCAGCGGCTATCGGTTCTCCGAGCTATGTGCCCTGCCTATTGCCACTTCAGCTTGGAAATCTGCTTGGCTATGTCAGCGACTTTCGTTCGCCTACGTATCTTCTCATTTCTGATTCGATCCAGTAGGGAAACGCCGAGCATAGCCCTTTCCGCTTGACCGCTGAGTGTCTTGGAGCTTTCGTACGAGACCCATAGTGAGAGACCACGTCTCGGCACCGTAGGTCATCACCGGTAAAACGCACTGATTAAAGACTTTCGTCTTCATGGACTACCTAATATACTTGCCGCTAAATGGTAGTGTTCAGCACTATCGTGTTCCGGTCAGGTGGTAATGTACGGCCCTGTAATTTCCGGCACAGAAGCATAACACCTAATGCCTCAGGAGTCGCACCGCATCTGCCTTTTTACCTCTGGTCATTGTGTGGGTGTCTATAGACTGCAGTCATCACTTAACATCAATGTGAACTGCACGATTGTTTGCCACTTTTATTACATAAAAAAAAACTTACGTTTATTACTAAACGAAGTATTATTCACATACGTAAAATAAATACATATATGGATAAATATCCTACCATCAAGATAGAAATTTTGAAGTTTATTAACAATATTAAATTGCGTCTTCAAATGCTATTCTGCTCATACAAAAATGTAGGTACATGAATATTTAAGACTACATTCAAACGTATATCAAAAGAGATTAATGTCTATAGCATCAGACATAACAAGCCCTGGTTTAATATTCGGTAATTAGATACATTTATTGAAGAGATTTACCGACGTAATAAAGCAAAGCAGAGCCTGTCTTTCACCAATAACATATAATCTATGAACGGAAGCCTGGCCTCAGTAACTTTGGAGCTAATATAATAAATAAGGTTAGACGAAAAATACACCGATTAAAATTAAACGTTAAATTCGAAAGCTTTAGTTTGAAAGTCTGAGTATAATTTTAATGAAAGCCGGTCTAATTCACGAGAGCTAGTCGGGCTAGATCTTTGTAAGTAGATTCACTAGAAAGATAACGTATGTACTAACGGTATACTCGCTATACGTGCAGTCTTCTATCATCCTATCTCATGAATTTTCACTGCTCAACGCGCTATCTCAAAGTTGCCTACCTAATCAAGGCATTGTTCTCCGCACAAAGAGTAGACAGCGTTAACAGGTATTGTAGTTATACACGATATTTGCATGATACTTTTATTTATCTTTCGACATGAAATAGATATTTGTTTACCGTTAAAAATTATAGTTTTATATCTACTTATTTCCGAAGGCCTATAATATCCTTCTGAATTATGTAACTTTACATTAGGTACACGGTGAGTGTTCGATACGGAGAGTATTTGTTCATTGTAATGTTACGAATTCCATTAATGTTAATCCAAATTAAAAAGTGGACTTGGTATGCCCTTATACACGATTGATAGTTGCTACTGTATCAATATGATCAATGTGCGCCCCAGATGTTTATATGGTTTTTGATACCTAATTAATTATTTGTTTTTCAGATGGTCTGTACGTATGACAAAACGTTGATACGAATTCCATATTTAGGAAATAGTTAAAAGTAAATTAATTGTATACCTGCTGTCATCATGTTATTTATGTTGCAGTATGTACCCAGATCAACAATAAACCATATTTAATTATGTTAATAGTACTAACACACGTCCGGATTTGGTACGGAGAGGACAGCGGATTCGTTACGCTCCGAACCAAATCTGGCCGTGTGTAGAGGAGGACGGCGGACATAATTATTAATCAAGTCGGATGCGGTCCGCTCGCGCACCGACGTCCCGTCGTTTTATTTTAGCGTTTTTTAACCGAGTTCAAAAAACGAGAAGGTTCTAAATACGGCCGGTATATATATTTTTTATCTATATCTATACAAATAAATAAAATTGGAGTGTCTGTTTGTAATATTAAAATAACCGCTTTTTACTAAATACATATGTATGTATACACGGAACATATACCAAAACAATTTTTTTCTGTCTGTTTGTTCCCGCTAATCTCGGGAACGGCTTTACCGATTTTGACGGGACTTTCACTGGCAGATAGCTTATGTAATAAGGAGTAAGTTAGGCTACTTTTATACTAGCTGCGCCCCCGACTTCGTCCGGGTAGATACTGAACAATCATAAATTCTCACGCGGACGGTGTCGCGGGTACAGCTAGTAACAAATAAAATCGTATCTAGGTGCCACTTAACCCACTTAGTCAACAAACGGGTGATGATGAATAGGATACTAAGTAGCTGAATACTGCAGTCTATTGACATCTACACAAAAGTCGGCAATCAAAATGCCCACGCGTTGTCACCGGTCGTTTCCCGTAGTACACCTACTTTGTCCACCTGGGTGAACCAGGGTATTGGTAGACTTCTTGTTAATTTGGACTTAGGTATTTGATGCATAGATGGTTTTGTGTTGGTTGTATTAAATATGTATAAAGAAATATAGCGATTATTTTTATGACTATTTCTACGTAAAAATTACATATTTTCACTTATTATATTTTCAGATGAGCCATTCAAAGCACATCGTGCTCTTAAAATATTGAAACCCACGACGGATCTGAGTGGCAACTATACCTGCGTGGTCTCTACATTTACAGAAGAGGATCGTCAAACTCGATCAATGCTGGTTTATAGTAAGCAAACTGACATAAATACCTAATTAATAGCCTATACGAGGTGACTGGTGAATCACATAGTAATACAGGGGGTTATGTTGTCGATTCCCTTCCAAAATAATGTAATGGAAATAGGTAGGTACTTAATATTTTATCGAATAATGCTGCAAATGTATAAAATTATGAACATTCTCATGCGCGCATCCTACATTTATTGGTACACGGCGATAAACATCAGTAGGTACCTATTTTAACCTACAAAAACTTGACTTTGACTCTGCTACTAGGTTAAGATCCCACTGCAGAATCATTTCGTTCATCCAGATATGCTGCAAAACTTAATTTTTACGCATATTTATAATCTAATGGCCGCAAGGATATTTTTATATATTTTTTGGGAATGAAATTATTTACTTGTTTTTTCAATAAAATGTTTACTTTAGTGTAAAGTGGACATTTTATGTATAAAGACTGAAAAATCACGGCTGCCGTTGCGCACTTGGCCTCTACTAAAAATTCAGCAACTATCGATTCTCGTATGAAAATGGCAATTAAACTTTTTAAAACAAGAATGTGCTTTTTTGACATGGGATTTTAAACACTATCAAAATGCCGAAATAAGTAGGTATACAAATGTGCACTAGAGAGAGTCATGCAAAAAGTATCCAATGTAGATGACACCCTTTCACAAAATACTCGTGTAACATGGCATACCTATACTTCTTTAGGTATACCGCCTTATTACCATAACACAATTCTTGTTTTTACTTTTATATTAATTTAACGGAAATGAATAAATATATAAATTCTTTTTTTAGGTCCAGCACAAAATTTTCACTTTGGTCAAGAAAAAAGATATGTTTTTCTAGTCACACTCATATGTTCTGCTGATGAAGTCTATCCAAAACCAATTATGGTCATATTATCTCAAGGGTACGTCTAATTATAATTATAAATAATAACAATGGCAATCCTTGATATGTCCCACTGCTGGATACGAGTCTCCCCCTTCTAGGGAGAAGGTCTGGAGCTTATTCCACCACGCTGCTCCAATGCAGGGTAGGTGCAGATAAGGGCTAGTGGCCAACCCGCTGTCGGATGTTTTCAAATCACCCATAAGGCCTCCGACAAGGTTTAACGACTGCTATCTATCGATAGCAACCGGGACCGACGGCTTAACGTGCCCTCCGAAGCACGGAAACGCACATTTTAATTTGCCACTAGTGGTCACCCATCACACACCCGACCGCCGCCGTAATGCTGAACCGAGTAGATCGCTTCCGATCTACACCACTGGTGATAGAGCTCCAGTGACGGAGCTCGCGGGCGTAGGCACCATGGCATTACCTAATATACTTGCCGCTAAATGGTAGTGTTCAGCACTGTGTTCCGGTCAGGTGGTAATGTACTGCCCTGTAATTTCCGGCTCAGAGGCATAACACCTTAGGCCTCAGAAGTGGTAACGCATCTGCATTTTGAACTTGGTCTTTGTGTGGGTGTCTATAGGCTACAGTCATCACATAACATCAATGTGAACTGCATGCTTGTTTACCACTTCCATAACATTAAGTTTTACAGTTTCCAACAAGAAATATTGCACATCGACCTTAGGAAGGGGACTTCGGCTTATTTTCGGGTCCGTACAGCGTTATCTCTTTCGCACCTCTGTGTGACGTTTGTTTTGATCAAGTTTTGACCAATACCGTACTAGCAATGTTAACCTAGGCAGTGTGCAGCAGATATAACGCTAACGCCCTTAAAAGTCGAAACTAGCCGATTGCCTCTTATGTAGTCTTGATGTGCAATATTTATTGCTGGAAACTGTAAATTTTTATTGAAAAAATATTTTTAAAAAGGGCTTGTTACTAATTATTTTAAATAACAAGCCATTTTGAGTACTTAAATTCAATAAAATATCTTAAGATCAACTTATTGCAATTGATATTTTTGAAAGAAACTATCTTATCGAGCGTTGATTTTATAATTATTAATTACATTTCTTCAAGTCATCGACGCATTTAAAATTATTGTATGATTTCAGAAAACCTCTAGAACAAGCTAAAACAGAAATCAAAATGGACTCTTGGGGATTGTACAGTGTAACAACAACAGCTGTGGTCCACGACGATGACGTCATAAGTCCACAAGAGGAGTTTGTTTGTATGCTCAGTTTACCAAAAGCAAACTATACTGCTAACCGAACTACTGTTTATTATCCTGGTAAATACATAAACCTAATATTGAACTTTAAATAGGTATTATATTGTACTTAATTTAACTCTTAAAATATATCGGCTCTAAAGTAGATATTTCTACTCCTACACGTTCGTTTTCTTTAGACTGTGCTTCTATTGTCTGAAAGATTTATTGTCAAAGATAAAGTTGTGTCAACAATCTTCGAATATCTTATAAAATCATGTCATGTAATTAATGGTATCATGCCGATTTATTCATCAACAAGCCGAGCTAGTCGAGCAATGAATTCTGTTTTTTTTACAAACAAACAATGTTTTCCATAACCAGAAGAGTAGGTTACATAATTCCGCAAATGTACTGTTTTGGATCTATAGAAAAAGATAGATGCTTGTATTGAATTTCACAATAATCTCTTCTCTTATAAAAGTCTCTCCCGTTTACCTGCATCATCACCCTTTTCATCATCTTCTTGTTAGGTATATCCTGGTCTCTCTTTGCTTCCATAATCTATATTCTTATTGTATATTGGTTTCATCATTTTACCAAACAATCGCAGTATACTGTTTTTTTTTTCAACTATTTGAAAGTATCACCTCTTTTCAATGTATATCCTTACTTATTAATTATCTAAGTATTTTCTTTATATAAGTACAACTTATATTATCAAAGTGAACATTTTATATTTGTATTTTGTAGGTATATTCATAACGAATAAACTAAAACACTAGAAGACCGATTTTAAGAATTCTTTCATCCATAGAATACTAAAAATAGGTTACTTCGGATAACCCGTGACATCGAAATCAACGCTATTAAAACTAAGGGAAACTATTAGCCTGCTTTATGTGAATTAAATTTATTTGAATTTATAAAATACATCTCAAGTAATTAGCTTTGAGATTTTATGAACGCCGTGATTTCTCGTAAACCCGTCGTTTTGATTTACAAAATCTTAATTCTCATTGAGAAAGATTACAGTTAAATCGTAATTTACATTATCTCCAGGGTTGATGCCAACAACCTACATCGCCGCCTTCGGAGCACAAAAGCCTGAGGAACATCTTGGCAATAGTGAGTCTATTTAATTGTATTCTCTGATATCAAGTTTCCACTTTTATTTGAAACTTTTGTTGAGATGCGAACGCAAAAGACGAAATAAATATCAATTGGTCCTAAATTAAAACTTAATTTCGCCATTAAGTTACTTTCTTTTTGTTATGTTACCTTTGTCATGATCTCATAATTCTTTAAGTTATGATTGTATATTAATAAATAATAAATTACAATTTTCTTACAGGTTTCGATAAAAAAGGAACGAGCTTTTTAATTATAACTTCAGCTGTACTATTATTGTTAAACTGAATGAGTTATGGTATTTTCTCCAAAGAACAGAAGCCGACGGAAGGCAAAGAGTTACAGTTTACAAAATTCATGTTAATGGTACCAGTTTTCAAAGCACTTGCCACTGGGAGATTTAATTTTGGGAATAACAAATGTAAATAATTTTGATATGAAATACCATTATACAAAACGTATAGGACCATTGTATATTCTTAATTTGAAAAATGCTCAATGTAATTAATGTTTACTGATCATGACAATGTAGGTAATTTAACGTTGAAATTAAAGCTTTTTCTCTTCTTTGTTAAATACTAGTCATACTTATAGCGAGTAAACATTTTATATCTGGTCTTGTTATTTCATTTAACTTACAAAAATAAAATACAATCAAATTCAAAATAGAATTTTCTTGTGGTAAAAGATCAGTCAAAATATTCTACCTAATGTCACATCTGTCTTACTTAAAATATTTAGTCTATGACGTGTGATAATATGGTGCCAAGAGAGATCAAATAAAAATAATAATATTAATAAGATTACTTTCAGAAAATCTTTTTCATCGATGAAATGTTATTTTCTACCGTTTATAGAATTACTTAGCATTTTGTTTACTAACTCTATACATATATCCAAAAAACTTTTGTCACGAATTTCGTCAATTGAATATTTCTATTATATATCCCCATATGCAACCACTGCATATGGGGATCGTACAGTCAAGGCAAGGAAAATTTCAGCTTTCCAAGAACAGGAGTTTGAAATATTGTTGTACATTCTCTTGACTACTAGTAGTACTGTGCGTTGTCAGATAGTCACATCATCACCCAGTCAGTAACTTAAGAGTTTTATTTATTGACTAGCTGTTACAGCGAACCATCTATTGCATTAGTAGTATCAAATATTGTAACGACCTATACTCAGACCTACCGAATACTTACACATATATGAAATTCATAAAAATCAGTCAAGTCAGTAACCAAATCGCCGAATCGACAAACACAGGAGAATTTTATATAGGTACCTTTTGGATTTAGAAAATAGTGCGGAAATAGAACAAATGTAGAGTCAGCTTAAGGCTAGCAAAAAACTGCTTCTATTTCAATTGTGGCAGTCGGAATACGATTATATTTGGCTCGTGCGCGTTTTATCGCCGAAAGCACTTTGTTTATTCTCACTGTTCAGGTTGCACTTTAAACATGCCGTAATTTGGCAAGTCTACGAGGGGCCTTTTTATTTTAGGAACATGAGGATAAAATAGATCAAACTGACCATGTGAATGTAATTTAAAAAAACCTGGCTTTAAAATGGTTATAAAGAAGAAAATGCCAAATATAATACCTAATACCTAATTGTAGATTTGTAGTAAAAACTCAGGACAAAAATATGAAAGGTGCATTTTACGTCTTACAGTTCGGGTGCAAAGGCGCGCAGAGATGTTCTAGTGTTTTTTTTTTATAAAGAAATCTATTTCTGTGTATATCTGGGAGTATTTAGACTAACATCGTGAATATCAGAAATATTCATGATAGCCCAGGGTAAGTTTAAAAGGAGAGAAAACATGGAAATTCCAAGAATAATAGTTAAAACAGCTATATTGTGTCCCGGTGATTTTCGAGATACAACGCAGAACCAACAAAAATTGGCTCCATTTCTGTCGGTTCTGCGCTGTATCTCGATTCTAGTATCGGAGGCTAAGACTCATTTTGGGTCACTGCGGCAACCACCATAAAGGTAGTGCCTACTTACATGTAAACAATTGATGTTCGTCCAGTCTTTCAGTTTATTTTAAGGATTCTCAACTTTTGTTCTATATCAGAACAACGCTTGCATCAACAAGTTTGGGTTATCAAGTATAATATCACAATTAACATGTTCGTTTTCTTTAGACTGTGATAATATACAATAGTCGGTGCCAGATTAAGGCTTCTGGATGTCCCGAGCAATCTACACCTTTGTGCCCCTTATCAATTATTTTTGTCCTCGATGAGCAAAAAATAAATATCTACGCATCATTTTTTAATATCTTCTTAAATGCCCATAATGTCAAACCCCCGCAATTCGCCGGTTACGCTTAGGCCCATGAAACAGGTGGTGAGCCTATTGATATGTTCGGCCACATTACCAAACTCCGAGAGTGGTACTGGAAACCTTCCAGAAATTGGAAAAATCTTAATAACACCAAGGGTTTTACACCTTTATGTATATATACCAGCGATAAAGGATTTTACATGTATGTCTGATAGGCCTCGACTCAGGAATCGAACCAGGATACAGCGTAGTAGTAGTAAACTGCTACCACTAGACTACTGAGTGAGACGTTTAAGCAATAAAAAGTAAAATAATCATAAAATTAAAGATAAAAGTAAAATTTCAACAACTATTTCGTTTCCTAATAGTCTGATGTTGAGAACACTTTTGCAGTAATTTTCTGATAAGTTCCTAAATTTACTTCACTATCGGGAACTAGGATAAAGTGAACACAATGGGTAAGCACGTAGGATGCGTACGTGCTTTGAAACGAACTTATCTGTGTATCTTGACGTTAAATGCGGACGGAACACTTTGTCGATAGAAAAAAATATGCTTTGTTGGGTACAAATGTTATGAAATAAAATATCTTTTTTGTTGAGATGAGCACAACTGTATTTTGATATAACTTTTATCAGCCAAATTCATCAACCATTTGTACTCATGCTTAATATTCTAACAATTAAACCAAACAAACTACCAGTACAGCCATATTACGGTAATCGTCGCAGTAATAGGTAATATTACTTATGGCATATACAACCATATTTATGGCTGCAATGTAAGTATATTGTGAATAATTTTAACACTGGAACATAGTCCGCAGTTCTTAAGGTATGACAATGGACGGTCCTATCCTATTACGCGAAGCCCGATAAATCTTACGGTGGTGAACAAAGGCAAATTAAAAAAAATGAAGGTTTTAAAAATTACTGAGACATTTTTACTTTTAAGAAGTTAACTAATTAACATTAAAGACTCGGAGGAGACGTTACAAAAACGAGCCCAACAAAAGAATCAGAAAACCAACAAGTAAACAAAATACGTAGTAGAACGTCACTAATATAACGAAAGACCTGAAAATCAAAGCAAAACCAATGCTTAACTCCGTAAACAAATTGGGCAACACATTAATATTGCGTATTGTAAAGCGCACAAATTTGACGAATGTTGAAAATGTTGTGATTTAAATATAGCTGCGTGTTCACTCCTGAGCCTTAAGCTCTTATGCCTACATGCCGGACATTACGGGGCCGAACATCACCGCCTGACAAGAATACGATAGAGCTGAACACTACCATTTAGCGACAAGTCGATAAGGTAATGTAGTGGTTCCTAGACTCCCTCACCGGAGCTTTACCACCCGTGTTGTTGGTGAAGATGAAATGAGATTTTTTGTCAGAATAAATGATACAAAAGTAGTGAGATGCAAAAAAAACATAATAGAAAAATAAACAAATAAAACATAGGCAAAAAAACCACCAATATTTTTTATGAGGATGATGGTGACTTAGTAAACAACCCAAATAGTCTTGTAAGAAAACAAAAAAATAATAAAGGAGAACAAAACCAAAACTAAATTCTGCCAATAAATTGGGCGGTGTAAGTCAATGGCGGGTATTGTAGAGCGCTCCAATCTGACGAGTGAAGTGAATGGTTTAAAGTGCGACAGCGTACGTAGTGGCGGTCGCTGGCCGAGCAAGATAACAATGACACACACCACAACCGGACGCTCATCGTCTATCGTACTCGTATAATAAGCATTATCATGTGTGACGTAGATGGAGTACAGTAACTTGTTAGCGAAATATAGACAAGAAACTTTAACAAAGAACTGAAGCTTATTTATATTACTTATTATAAAAAAATAAGCGTTTATACATTTATTTTCAGTTTGTTCGTTCTGGTTGGATATAAATTGAGAAGATGAAGACAATAAATTGAAAATCAGAAATTGGAAACACGGAAAGTGACGTTGCAAAAAACAAAATAGAATGAAACAAATGAATTAGAAAACCAATAAAAAAAATGGACTAAAACACGTACATTAATTTCGAAAAACTAACACAACAAAAACTAAATTCTAGTAACAAATTGGGCGGTATGTCAATTGTGGGTATTGTAGAGCGCACTAATCTGACGAGAGAACGGTTTAGTGCGTATGTTGTTGCGGTCGCTGGCTGAGGGAGATAATAAGCCGGACGTCCACGGTCTATCGTTCAATAGACATTTGTCATAATGATGTGACGTAGCTGAAGCATTTTACATACGGAATTATAAGATATTTTTTGTTTAAGAGTTCAAACTGCGGGACTGATTTGTACTAATTTATAAAGATGAAAAGATTTAAGTTTTGAAAATCAGTGCCAATGTCCTTAAGGAATGTCAAGCCCGTATCCTGTAACATTAAACCCGAACCCGAAAAATATTTTTTCTAGCAAACTTACCATGCGAGGACAAAGATACATTTGGAAAATCTAGACTTTTCAAACTACTCGAAACTCTTATTTATTAATAACTGCTGACAAATTAATAGAAGAGACACAGGATATGACGTAGTAAGAAAACGAAACTGACCTACGAGGGAATGAGAAAGCCAACAAAATAAAATAATCAAAAGACGACTTATTTCATAACACAATTAATAAACCCAAAACTTAAATATATATGACGGGGATGGAGAATATAAACATACTGACCTGACTTAACCGATGATTATAGAAACTCCTTAGCAAAGTATTAAACATGCCCATTGGTTTGATGGACAAGTGTCATCAATGACACTTGTCAGTTAAATTAGAATTTGGAAATGAGAAAATAAAGGAAGGCGGTCTGGGCCGGTTCTTTGATAATTCTGTAACTCGAAAGCAATCTAGATTCAGTAATAGTTGGATAACGAGATATAGTAACGATTCGCGTAGTACTGAATTGATAGGCAGAAGAGATTTGTATTGTGCAATGAGTATTGGTATTCCGGTAACTGTGTGCCCGGTCGTAAGAGTTTCTTGCCCGTTCTTCTCTGCCGGCGTAATCGAATGGGCGGATCTTTGGCAATAAACGACTATTGCTTGATCTTCTGCCAAACCTTGTGCTTTATTTCATCACCCGCTCGAGTTCCCACCTACAGACGCCCACAAACACGAATAACATATCGGCTTATGGAAAGACACGCAGACAATACTACCTAGATGTCCTAGATGTTCTGACTGGAGAGGCCTCCTGCCGACATATATATACCACCCAATTTGTTTGTATATAATGAATAGAGCGTACTAATCTGACGAGTGAATGGTTTAAAGTGCGACAGCGTACTTAGTAGCCGTCGCTGACCGAGCGAGATAACAACGTCACACACCACAACCAGATATCCATCATCTATCGCATAATAATCTTTGTTATATGTGACGTGGGTGAAGTACGTAACGTATAAAGGGTTTATAGGTAAGTGTTCATTAGTTTATTTTTTTAGTTGTCGTCTTCTCGTGGTCTGGAAGAAATTATGGAGATGAAGAATATTAATTGAATGTTGAAATGTGACAGTAAAATATAAATAGACTCTTTTATTACGAGCAGCATGAAATATATCTGAGGGCATATAATGTAACTCGGTGGATATCGATTTCATGAGCATTTTGGAGTTTATTTTATGTACCTAATGGAAGCGGCAAACACGCATGCAGTTCACATTGATGTTAAGTGATGACTGCAGCCTATAGACACCCACACAAAGACCAAGGTCAAAATGCAGATGCGTTACCACTCCTGAGGCCTAAGGTGTTATGCCTCTGTGTCGGATATTACAGGGCCGTACATTACCATCTGACCGGAACCGGAACACGATAGTGATAAACACTACCATTTAGCGGCAAGTATATTAGGTAATGCGGTGGTGCCTACGCCCGCGAGCTCCGTCACTGGAGCTCTACCACCAGTGAAGACAATGCTGTTTTCCATAAATGATGGCATTAGCATGTTAAGTCAAAGCAGCAATGAGCTTAATAATGCTCATAAAACTGTCTGTAAACAAATAATTGAATAAAATCAGTAGAAGTTTTTTAAAAGTTTAGTAAACATTTTAAAATTTCTGAAGTTTATCCAAACTCCTATGGGGTCCGGTAATCGGCAACGAAATTAACACATCAGAAATGCTTCTATTCCTTGCTAATCTACCTCTAGTATGTGTTTCACTCCCTCGTTAATGTACAATTAACATGGAAATTGGAGGTAGAAGCACAGAACCCTACACCTTCGAGCGTTAAGTAGGTAATTACGACTTTGAGCAACTCTCAAACAATGGCTGACGAGCCGATATGGTGTAGGCAATTATTTATAAGATGAAACGCTTAATAAGTACTAACTAAAAAAATGGTAGGTAATTATACGACGACATATGGCAACATAGTATTCAGTACAGATCATGAAAGATTCACTTACCCAGGGGCATATCCACGTTAATGTACTTTATAATTACGGTCATTGACCCCAACTACAACACCTATTCTTATCACTGGTAATTTCAGAGCCATACTTTAACATGTAACTGGAACATTACAATAGCAAGCTCAACATATAACGAGTTCGAGGGAACCTTAACGGTCTGTATATATTATATTGATATTGGCCTCGTTCATGATTAAGGAATGTGCCATAAGAAGGAATGTATCGGACCTTAACTGATGCTAAGGGCCAAAATTGTAGCCGAAATTGTATTTTTATTTTGTAAACTCGTGAAAATAATTTAATACGCGGCAATAAATTTGTTTTTATTTTAACTAAAGTAATAATTAATCTATCCAATTTTCAAGCATGCAGTTTACATAGATGGTACTGCAAGACAATAGACATCTTCACAAAACTTATAAGTCGAAATGCTGATTATTTGCTATTTTACTGAGACTTAAGTTATTTTGCCCTTGTGATAAAAATAAATGACATAGATCATTTATTTTTATCAACTTGAAACAAAGACAATAAGATTATACGAGTAAGGTGAAGCTCTCTCTAATTATCGAGTAAGATAAGCTTTTATCATAATAGCTCTCCTTTATATTGCTGCTGTATGAAAGTTACACACAAGACACAAGTAAGTATACAATGCTCAATTATGGTAAGTAAATAAAATTGAAGACTGCAGATAATTGCAATACCTACCAGAGGTCTGGCTATAAATGCGTTACTACAACTGGTAAATCTATTAATGTTTTACCTCTTATGTGTTCGTCGGTCTCAAAAACGTTTAATCCTCATCAACTACTATAAAAAAAATACTGTTAAATTCTTTACTATCTATTTCCGTACCTACTGCAATATATTTTTATGTTACGAGAGTGTCAAACAAGCATGCAGTTTATATTGATGATAAATGAATGTAGCCTATTAAGATCTAAATAAAAACCAAAAATTCCAATGTAGATGCTTTGCCACTCCTGAGATATAAGCTTAACAGCTTATAGGATTGCCTAGGATAACTCCTAGGGAATCTAATGATCAGATTCTATTCCTAGAACACGATAGCGCTGGAGTAGATAGATAATACGGTGGTGGCTACGCTCTCGAATTCGATCCTTGAAGCTCTAACAACAGTAAAATAGACAGATCTTTTCAAACTTTTGCTGAATTCTAAATAATATAAAAAAAAACTAATTCCTGAGCGTTACTGACTGAGCGATTGAGTAAAAAATTAAAAATATGTTCTTGTGTGTGTAGTGGCAAATACACGACGCAAAGTGCTGAGCCCGAACCATGACATGACGTCTAATTTCAAGTCAGAGCCCGTACCATGACGTCTTATTGCGATGCAGTATATGCGTTGCCAAAATCTTGTTTCACTTGTCCTATGTGATATTGCATATGAAGAAATGAGACAAATCTAATAACGCTTCAGTTCAGGTTGACAATAAAAGAACATGATACGGCCGCTGGTCATATTATAAGAAGCTGAAATTTGGTAAGAAAGATCCTTGGAAGTGTATGGGAACACTAAAGGAAAATTTGAGCGTACGAAATCGCGGGTAAATGTGAAAATATAAAGGCGTATACATATTATTTTATTACGGTTTTGACTATTACAGAATCCTTGATCCCGAGAAGTCTGAAGAGGCGGCTGCTGTATCGTGCAAATACTCTTATTACTTACATTAGTTGTAGTATCATTGAATAGACAGAATTGTTTGTAAAACATACTTAATTAACCTCGCAGGACTATAACCTTGCAGAATTATACCTATTAGTAAAATCCTTCGAGGTAGGTAATAATTATATGAGTAATTTTTATTTCCCTCGTACCTATATTCTAATTTATTGTTACGGTACATATCTAAAATCCTAGAGTCTAGCCTTACCGAGAGTTGAGTGTACCTACCAGTCATCTACATCATTATTTCAGTCGAAAGACGTCCACATATATATATATATATATAATATATATATATATATATATATATATATCTATATATAATATATATAAATATATATATATATATATCCCTCCGCCTATCGCGCAAGTCAATATATATATATATATGAGTATGTAGGTAATACGGTAATACCCCGGACTTGCGCGATAGGCGGAGGGAACAAACGATAGTATAAGTCGAATTCGCGTAGGTCGGGGATCTTTGCATATAAATACCAGGTTCAAATTACTCATATTTCGGTCTTTGGGATGACATAATTATAGGTGAATCAATAATGATTAGGTACTCAAATTTCTCGTAAACCAAACACCGACCGAGCGGAGGGGGGAAACCGATGCGCTTCGTATGATAAAAAAACCGCTTATCTCGGAATTAGCGTAAAACGAGGTATCGTAAGTCGGGGTATTACAGTATATCGTTTATTTTTTATGCCATGAAAGTGCCAAGCAATTTAGTAATGCAGCTTTAAAAAATCTACATAAAAAGCAGAGATTTTAATTTAAACTCGTAGCCACTCCTAAGGCCTAAGCTGTGCTTCTAAGCCGGAAATTAGAGGGCCATAAACTTCCACCTAACCGGAGCACGATAGAGTTACCATTTAGCAGCAAGTTGATTAGGTGATGCCACGGTGTGTAGTTCCGTGGAGGTCTACCACCAACAAACATCTATAATGTAATAGTAATGTTAATGAAGCTTGCATTTACGATAGCTCACTGTAGAACTTGTATGTGTCCAAATAATGAAAGAACCAAATGGAGATGCAAAAAAAGAATAGGTACAAAGGTAATTAATTTTATAATAAAACAATAGGCACCTATTTTAAATCTCTGGCCTCGCTTTTAATCAATTATTTTAAATGTCTGACGTAGATTCTATGGACTAGTGTTATGAACGGGTAACAAGGTTCTATGAGATATTATCGATTAAAATGACAATAATTGTATTAAAAAAATAATTGTACCAATAACAACTGTTCCAAAATAATGCGAATTGCTAGAGCCAGTAAGCAAAATATATTTTATTGCTGAATAGAGCCATCTAGAGGCAGAGGTCGAAGTAACCAAATCACCTGTTAAACCAAACACGAACCAAACCGTTTCGAGAGCTACGACACGAAATGCCTTAAATGTGTCTCTGCAGTGAGACATTCATTTGTTTTCTATAATATACAACAAGATGGCGAGTTTACTGTAAAAAAAACCTTTTTATTTTGAAAGACTTCTTCTTTACGCACAAAGTAAAAGTACCTAACTGATACATAATTTATATTATCAGTTTGGTCTTCGCTTGACATTGTTTAGTAATGAACTACTCTTTCATTTACTTCTTTTGACTTCAAATGACCCTTCAATAACAGTCAATAACGGTTTCGCTGTAAATATGTCATAAGCACACACATTTTCACATTCAAGACATAGTAGGTACAGAATTTTAATTTACCGTTACTTTGACTCTAGGTTGCTCAAGTATTAATCATCAAATAGCTGGGTGGGCGAATTAAACGGTTTCGGTGTAAATCTCATTAAAATTTTAATTTACACCAGTACGTGCAAAAACACACATTCGGCAAAATAAACCTATTAAAATTCGTAGTAACCGGTTTCCACAAGAGTAATGATCGGAGCGAGTAAAAAAAAACTTGTTTGCAAAAGAATCCCGTTAATCTCGGCAAACCCACTGACCCAGAGACGAATATAATGAGCATAATCACTTTCGCCTACATTTTACTACGGTCAATGGTCTATCCAATAAACAAATAAATGTCAAGTTTATTTTAACAAGCTTTGACCTTCTCTCCGTCACAGCGTTGTCACAAAGGCACAAGTTAATAACAGTATTTACATAATTAGATCACTTTAGCCGTGAAATTTTATTCAATAGGTACATAATTATATTCTTTTTACAAACATAATTATGTGGATGGATGGAATTGTATCGTATAGATTTCAATCAATATTACAATCAATTAAAGAAGGTGACCCAAAACTGGTGCTATCTATCTAGGATTTCCGTTTCTTTAGTGTCTTGAAAGTAGTTTTATCAAAGCTTGATAATATTTATGTGGAACCACGCCATAAATTACTTTTGAACTTCATATTTTAAAAGTTATTTCATTGAATTCCTATCAATGTAATCAAAGATCAACTTGACTGACATGATTAAAAAGAACCTAAACATAAACAACAATTTGTTTTTGTTAATCAAACATATTGTCCCGAGACGGTGATGGGTTGTTTAAATAACATTTCATCATTGCAAAAACATCATTTCAAAAATTATCATTGTAGATTCACAAGTATATTCTTACAACTAAAGCAAACATCCTCTCTCTGGAAGCCGTTTAAAAATAGATACAAGGAAGCTTTTACAATAATAAAAACAACTGGACTTGAACATAAAACCATTTTATTAAGTACCTCGGTCGCAAAGTTAGGCTTTATTTATTTATACAATAACCGTTTAACATTCATGAACTACCATAGATAAATCAGGCGTATGAGTCGTTCGGTACTTCAACTGGCACCTGTAGATGCAAATAGACCTTAAAAGGAAAGGGACTATCGAGAATGGCACTTGAGTAAATAACGGATCGGATGCCAACCGTTATAAACCAGCTGCATTGCGTATAATAAAATTCCAACTGCCTATAATTTTATGAAATAATTGAAGTAGTTACTTTTAATACGTTTTATAATTTTATTACTTCTTGACATTAAATACTTACAAAAAACAAAAAAGTAATTGCTAATAATATAAAATGACTTATTTTCTAATAATTACGACTTTCTGGAGGTAGCAAACAAGCATGCTGTTAACATGGCTATTGTGATGACTGCAGCCTATAGACTTCTACACAAAAACCAGAGGTCAACATGCAGATTCGTTGTCCCTGAGACCTTAGTTATTAGGTCTCTCTGATAGTTGACCATCGACCCGGAACACTATAGTGCTAAACACTATCATTTGGATGATAGATTAGGTAATGCGGTGGGGTCTACGCCCTCCAGTTCATAAACTTGGACGCTACCAACAGTAGAAATAAAAGTTAAAAGTTAAAGTGATGATTAAATGACACTTTTCTCGTTTTAATCAGTAGCAATAGATATATAATCAAGTACATACCCTATTAGAGAACCAATTTATTTATTACATACTGAAAGTTGCTACTTTCTTGAATTACATCGAATCAATTTGTTTTGATGTTTTTCGGTAGCAGTGAAAGTAGATAGTATACCTACTGACGCCTACGATAATTTAGTAATAGTTGCGATTAACTCAACACAACCTTCGATAGAAAAAGTAACGTGACTAATTTCGGACACCATTTCTCTAGTTAGAATTATTTTGAATGAATTGATTGGTGAAATTATATATATTAATCATTTAAATTGTTAATACATAGCATATTCAATACCAATTCATATATTTAGATTTACATACGAACGTATATTTTTAGATTTAAATACGTACAGGCGCAAAATTATGGCGCTAATCTGAAATATTAAATATTTCCTAAATGTTACAAATATAACGGGATAGAATGGGAAAATCTTAGGACTAACCAGGAATTCTTCACCCCATCTTTTGCACAATAGTAAATTGTGATACCATTCAGTCGGCTAGTTCGAACTTGGGAACGGAACGAATACCTATATATTTTGTGGCACCAACAAATACTTACGCGCACCCACGACTGTTTGAACCGAGGCTCACGGGTTCTCTAGTTCTCTTCGCTCCCCGTACCGGGATAAATATTTGTATATTAATATAGTATTAGTATTTGAAAGATATGAGCAGAGAACAAATGCAAGGGTAGTACTAGATGATGCAGTGTTAGAACAGGTGGATAAAATTGTATATCTTGGATGTGCTTTTAGCAAGGATGGTAGGTACACCACTGACATAGAAAGAAGAGTGCTTGCTGGGAATTGCGTGAATGGAGCGTTGGGTAAGCTGCTAGAATCTAAACATCTCAGCCAGCGGGCGCGACTAGACGTACATAATGCTGTACTTACTCCAACGCTTTTATATGGAAGCGAGAGCTGGGTATGCAGGAAAGAGCATGAAAGTAAGTTGAACGCGGTCGAGACGAGATCTTTACGCAAGATCTGCGGTGTATCACTCACCGATCGCGTTCGTAATGAAGATGTAAGAAAGAGGCTTTGTGTGAATGATAATATCGGTGTAAAAATGAAAAAAAGGCATGCTCCGATGGTTCGGGCATATAGAAAGAATGTCGAATGAGCGAATGACTAAACAGATATACAATGCGAATGTGGATGGTTGCAGAGGCCCAGGAAGACCAAGACTGACCTACCATGACCAAATAGGTCGAGTTCTGTCTGATGGTGGGATCAAAAGTCTTATTAATCGGCGTGCATGTATGAAGAGAATGATGAAAGTAGACGAGGCACGAGAGGTTTGTCAGAACCGGGATATCTGGCGCTCTACACTCTCTGCCTACCCCGTTAAGGACCTGGCGTGAAGATACATACATACATACATAAGTCATGCTATTATTATAGATAACATTTATCAAATGAAGTCACGTAGGTATTTTTTGGGACAGATTCGTTCGTGCCTTTACAAAAGTACCCAAAACCTATCTGTATATTATTTTGTCTATTCATCTATTCATTTTCGGAACACTTGAATGATAATATATGTTTAATGAAAATATGATAACATTGTATTTACACCAATATCAAATATGTATAAGTAACTAACAAATAATAAATATACGAGTACTTACTTTACAATATCTTCTCAGAGTATTAAACTTAACAGTCAGAGATTACTTTAACATTAAAAACATGTTTACCCATTGGCTGTATCTAGTATATAATATATTATAATATATTTGATTTAAGTTTCTCTTCAATTATTTGTAGAAAAATTTAAAATTTCCACGAGATTATTAACTACTAGTGGCCCGCCATGGCTTCGCACGTGTGCTACGTTACCTACATTACTGCTATCATAACAAATTAGCCTTTAGCACTCCTGGATACTGTAGCTTTCTGATTGAAAAAACTTTCGTTATCGGTTCAGTATTTCCGAAGATTAGCCCCTACAAACAAACAAACAAACAATCAAAGTTACAAACTTTAGGTACCTCTTTATAATGTTATGAGTAGTAGTATTAGTATTAGCACAGTTTAGTCTAAAAAAAAGAACGTGTTAAATTAGTAAAAAAAAAATTGGCATATTATTTCAATTTAAATTCGAATCCTGTTAATAGGTATTGAACGTATGTTTCCGTTGCCTGTAACACGCGATCGCTTCAGAACTTTGTTAATTGTTCAACACGTCCAGCTACTGTCTCAAGTTGCGTGGTTTAGACACTCATAACCGCAAATTATCGCGCACGTTTTTAAAATGTATGTATGTATGTATCTTCACGCCAGGTCCCTAACGGGGTAGGCAGAGAGTGTAGAGCGCCAGACATCCCGGTTCTGACAAACCTCTCGTGCCTCGTCTACCTTCATCATTCTCTTCATACATGCACGCCGATTCCTAAGACTTTTGACCCACCATCAGACAGAACTCGACCTATTTGGTCATGGTAGGTCAGCCTTGGTCTTCCTGGGCCTGGTTTTTAAAAATGTTGGAATATTTACATTACAATATTAAGAATCTGAATTCTGATAGTAATATGTTGATGGTAGAGTTACAGTGAGGGAGCGCGGGCGAAGGCACCACCGCTTAATTAAAATTATAATATTATTATATTACATTAAACATGTATAGTTAACCATTATAAAAAAATGTTAATATATGAAAATATAAAACACGTTGCCGTTTGTAGCGGGAGCAGGACCCAAGCCGCCACCGTTGGTTAGGGACATAGGGAGAGGAATCTCCTTAAAATACGTATCGTGTCCCAGCAAGACCGCTTTGTGCACCTTAATGCCAAGCCCTTGATCCAATTCCCAAGCTCTTGGTCCAATTTCCAAGCAAGAGCCTCCTTCGGTGGTTAACCGTGACGACTATCGGTATATAACAGCTGAATCCACATCCCATATGGCGACAATCTCGTAAAATAAATCGAGATGCATATTTTTTCTCTTTCCGCTTTCACGAGATTCTCATCAGGCACGTTGACACGACTATTATGGGCTCATTAGCTTTAACAGCCCTGTCAATTATTAATATTATTATTAGGTATATTTCTCGCAGCAACGGGGCGTTTGACCCCAGTTTCCCTTTGGTAGGCTTGCGTCTAATGTCCCCGAAATTCGTCCAACACGCAGAAGCCCTTTCCAGAATTTTTATCTAATTTTTAATGGGAAAAAATCGGCGATTTCTCTCTAACCGCATCTTTGTCAAAAAGACAACAATAGTCCCTCCCGCAGAAGGCATGGAACAAATTTTGGGCTACGTGAATGAACTAGGGAGACTAGTTAGACGGGTTATGGGTTGAGATCCGGTACCTGCGTTACCATATCTCACATTATTTAAACCTACTTTAGACACTTGGTGGTGACCCGTCTCGTCTAGGTGCGTATATTTATTACCAAGTTCTCTTACTCACCTACCAACTTCCGCAGATCCTGAAAATCATCCGGCAACAAAATATTGGCCAATACAAAACAAATGAGTTCAAATTCGATGGGATTATGTTTTTTTGTTAAATATTTCCTATGTCCATCTTACAGTGCAATCGTTACACCCCGATAATCACCCTTTACCTATTTAAGTCTTTTTAATAACGAATCAAAGAAGCCCAATTTCAAGAGCGTTACGTATTTTATTATCTGTTTCCCACGACAAGGTTTCAGCTACAGATTAACACCTGGGGATTATCCAGCACCAAACCAAAGACATCGGTCCGAACCAGTTGCATTGGTCATGTGTTGTTTGGTAGTTCCTATAGTCACCTCTCAGCTCCATGATTAAATTACAAAAATAATCCAGCATCAAAATCTTTATCAATACAAAGCAACCTAAACTATCTTTTACTTTCTATATGTGAGTTCCAATGGCACTCTTTCCTCTCCGTCTTCAGACCCTCGATAGGTATAGATAGAACAACAAATCAATGAGCCCAAATTCGCCTTTTTTCTAGTAAGAAGCTTCAATGCAAAATAGGTCGCGATGGCGAACATCTTGTGAAAACCCTGGACACGAGTTATCAAGTCAAGTAAGTCACACTGATCTTATTTGCTATGCAACTTATTTACTTACTATCTGCTTGACAATTGTATTAAGTGTTTAACATTTAAATACTTACTATATTTGCATAATATCAATTTAATATTCCCAGGGAACCAATTAACTGACATTGAGTTAAAGTTGTTTATACATAATGCGAATAATACTACCGACATGACATAATAATATTCCATTCATTTTTTATCTTACTTAACTGCATTTATTAACGTAGGTATACACTTCCTCTATTCAATGTATTTACAAAATTACACATCTAGCAAGAAAACTTAAATGTAAGTAACTGGATAAAACATCCTAGTGTACCTAGGAAAAAAATATTTAAAAAGTGTTGATAAAAAAATTAACACTCACAGAGTTTTAATGTTTTGACTTTTCAATTCATGTTTACAAACAAGGCGTTGAGCAATTGCACACACGATTTGGGGAACCCTGATATGACTGAATATACACATTTCTAATTACATAGTCATAGTGGTTTGTATTAATATCCATAGATCATCTACCCATTACAAAAAGACGGGCGCTATGTAGACGACAAGTGAACCCCGCTTAATTAATCAATTTCTCTCCACCACTATGTTTGACACGAGAAATCTAAAAAATACGCGAAACGACATCTAAAGGAGAATGGAACATATTAAAAGAGGTATTCCGATGATGACCATTGGTATCGTGTAGCGGTAAACGAAGTGCACGGTCAAGGCACATGTGAGCACGCATACAATCCGAAAACAGTCATTCTTCGACCGCTGCAAACACGGCACGCTGGATAGTTCACATGAAAGCACCACCGACCGACCATAAATATTTAACTCACATGCATTTATAATCCTGGTAAGTTAATTTTTGTGTGCCCATATTATTATGAATCAACAGTGCTAGTTTTAACTGCAATAATCATTTGCAACACATACCGTTATATTAATTAACTTTTGATGAATCAAAAATTTGTTTCACTTGTTTTGTGGATGTTAATATTATAGAAAATATAATTTTGCTTGTGACTACGGCCTCATTAACTACGATTTGTATCATAATTGTGTTTTACATTAAAATTAACCAACAGATTATCTCAGAATGAATTATTAAAATTAATTGGAATATTGATATTAATTGAACAATGCTGAGACCACACTTTCACAATAAGGGCAGAATAATTCAATATTAATTCAAAACCGATTAATCAAGTAGGTAACAATTTCGATGAATATATAAAAAAAAGTATGTAAAAGTAACATCTTGAGTTAATTAAATAACTTTCAAAGTTAATAAACAACACTTTGTATAATACCAGCGACCCGCCCCGGCTTCGCACGGGTAGCTTTAATTATACTATAGATATAAAACTTCCTCAGAAAACCCTCTCTCAAACATTTCAAACAGGAACAAAATCCCTTCACAACTTTTCGAAATTGGCGCAAACATACAGACAGAGAAAATAAGGGGACTTTACTTCATAATAGGTAATGATATCATCAATATATTAAAATATTTAACATTCAGGCTAGAATATACACAAAAACTAGGAATGAGCCGGTGTACATGTCTCACACGAGGCAGTCGCCCTTGCTCTATCTTAAAGCTTTCATAACAAAAGTTAGTATTGGTTGCGCATTCATTCGACTACCATTTAAGGGGTAGTCAGTACGACAGGTATCCACTTTTTATCCCTCAAACTCAAAGCTTAAGAGCCAAAAAGTGGTTAAAAGTGGTTTTCATTGCATTTACACATCTTATAGCTTACATACATTTTTTATCTTACGTATTGTCTTAGGGCAAGATTCACAGACCGCACTACGACTTTACTTTCAAGCAAAGTACACTTCGAACTGTCAAAACCCTTTTTTTGTCTGTCTGTCTGTCTGTATGTTTGTTCAAGCATCACATAAAAACCGATTACAATGAAACTTTAACCTTTGGCGCACAACACTAGGTACTTTTTATCCCGGAAAAATGTCTGTTTGTCTGTGTGTTTGTGCACGCTAATATCAGAAACGGCTTATTCGATTTGCGGTTTTCACTAATATATTGTAGTAAGTTCATTTAACATTGAATGTTTGTTTCATGTGAATCGGTTCAGAAATAAAAAAGTTATGTCAATTTAAAAAACCGTATCGAATATTTTTAAGCTATTCTGTATCTTAGTTTTATCTTTTAGAGGGTTACGTACCTAAAAGGTAAAACGGACCCTACGGATAACTAATCCTCCGCTGTCTGTCTGTCTGTCCGTCCGTCCGTCTGTCTGTCACCAGGCTGTATCTCATAAATAGTGATAGCTAGAAAGCTAACATTTTCACAAATTATGTATTTTTGTTACCGCTATAATGTAGACGCTTAACATTTTCACAGAATTTTTAGGTCTTATGTTGTATTGTAGCTTCCATAATAAATCTATATACCTACATACATACATACAAATAAATAAAATTGGAGTGTCTGTTTGTAATATCAAAATAACCGCTTTTTACTAAACGCATATGTATGTATACACGGTGCATATACCAAAACAACATTTTTTACAATTTTTGTCTATGTCTGTCTGTCTGTTTGGCGGGGCTAATCTTGGGAACGGCTTGACCGATTTTGACGGGACTTTCACTGGCAGATACCTGATGTGATAAGGAGTAACTTAGGCTACTCTTATCTCCATACATCCATACACATAGATACCTGCATACAAATAAGTAGAATTGGAGTGTATCCGACTATTCCGACTTTGACGGGACTTCCATGGGTACGTAGCTGATGTAACAAGGAGTAACTTAGGCTACTTTTATCTCCATACAACCATACATACATACATACCTACATACAAATAAACAGAATTCGAGTGTCTCTGATTTTGACGGGACTTTCACAGGCAGATAGCTGATGTGATAAGGAGTAACTTGAGCTACTTTTATCTCCATACAACTATACATACATACATAACTACATACAAATAAACAGAATTTGAGTGTCTCCGATTTTGACGGAACTTTCACTGGCAGATAGCTGTTGTAATAAGGAGTAACTTACGCTACTTTTATACTAGCTGCGCCCACGACTTCGTCCGGGTGGATACTGAACAATCATATTTTTTCTCACGTAGACGAAGTCGCGGGCACAGCTAGTCGTTAATAAAATTAGAGTGTCTGTTTGTAATATGAAAATAACCGCTTATTACTAACTTCATTTTAACAACGTTTACAACGCCAGAAAAAATGTTTTGGTAAACATTTTTTACAAGTTTTGTCTGTCTGTCTGTTTGACGACTTTGACTGGACTGTCACTGGCAGATAGCTCACCTGATAAAGAGTAATTTAGGCTACATTTATTTCAGAAATAAATTCTACGTGAACGAAGTCGGACACAGCTAGTTGGGTACTTATTCTAAACGGACCATAAATATAAAAATTGCAGTTTCTTTAAACTTTTTAATTGAAATATATGATCCTTGTCCATTAGTACCAAGGAGAAGATTATATCTACTGCCGCGTATTATACTCTTGTGTATTTAATAGTTTCCAGTAGAACACATAAATAACTATTTCAATATTATGTACATATCTATATCACGATAGGATTTTTTACATATTCACACGTGAACAAAATAAGAAAATACTACATCTAGTCTGCATTTAGAACTGTTATATTTAAATCTTTGCGTGACATCTAGTAGATTCAAAATACTTATCATCGCAACAGATTACCTACTAGCAAATACAAATAAATTATCTTCTTCTAATTTATAAAAATCCGTCTCGCCAAGGCATGACTGATTTTTTTAAATACAATAATGATATTACACTGAATTTTTTTAAGGTCGGTTACTGGCTACTAGTGAGAATAGATCATAGATTGTCGTAGGTACAGTATATGTATTTCAAATCAAGTACTAAGTTTGCCGGGATAGCTAGTAATAATATACTAAGATGATTATTAGCACAACCTGTTTGGAATGCCTATATTTATTCGATGTGTAAAGTAACATATTTCAAACTCTAGGTCATCGAGAGGCTTGCGCTGGCGTGCTGTGACAGTTAAAAAAGAACCGACAGAATATATTGCATCCTTTGTTCATCCCCTTGCAAAAAAAAATCATAATTTTAACCAATGTGTCCATTCTTTTCCAAATAAGGAGTTGGTCGGTACTGTCGAATTGAAAATGAATTTACGAATATTATCTGCATACCGATTATTGCAATGGTATTTAAGATATGACTTGCCAAACAACTTGCAAAAAGTTTCATTTTTACCGTAATTATTTATAGGAACTGGGTATCGGTCGAGGAAAGTTACTGTCTTCGTAATATTATATATATTATTCAATATACATATGTTAAAATTATAATCAACAATACGTGGAAAATCTCTTTGACAAACTATCGATACCTTTGATCGAAGAGTTTTTTATCTCAATTTTCTACTGACTTTTGATGATTGTACCTAAAAAGCATACAATTGCGCGTCTCAAGTGTTTCCTCGGGGACACCGGGACGAAGCAAGGAAAACGGGACTGTCCCAAAAAAATGGTTTAACATGTACAACATAACATACCCAAAGTTATTGGCATGTAACATAGAGCAACACGGGCCACCGGCCGCGGCGGACCGGAGACGTACCTAGTATTATTACATATTCTCTGACGGAGGGGAGTAGCCATAGCGTTTATTACCAACATAATAAATATATAATAAAATATGGTAAATGCGTGTGACACACACACAACACACTACAAAAATCGTCTATTACTACGAAACTCACACCTTGACTTTAACAAAATATATAAACGATTTCACGCATATTTAAACGTCTAGGCGACATGCATGCCCATGCCCACTTGGACTTGTACTTTGACAGAGGGGAAAGCGCGCATATGGCTACTCCTCTCCGGTCCGCCGCGGCCGGTGGCCCGTGTTGCTCTATGGCATGCAAATATAAATTGAATGAAATTGTTTACATACAAATATACTCGTACACCGACGATTCGCTAGCTATGTACGAGTATAAAGATTAAAGATCAGATCAAGCGTAATATAATAGTTTATTATGCCTATACATTAATTCCTCACTTGCGTAGACCTAAAATCGCAATTTCAAATACCATGAAAAGCTATATTCGTAAATTTAGAAGCTGTTTTACTACATAATCATAATATTTTTTTATATTACAGATACCTTACAATGAGGTCGATTTCAAAAATATTTATATTTATAAACATACTATGCTTAATGAAAGCACGTGGAAATTACGATGATGATGATTATATTACAATTGAAGATGATTCAAGTAATTATATAAATACATATAATTCACATACAAAAACTGAAGGACATAGAAATGGAAGGATACTTTGGCCGTACCCTCTGCCAAACAACGAAGCAGAAAAGCAAAATCAAAATGGACCCGAAAATCTATACAATTATACGGATATCAAGAAAGATAGAAATTCAAGATATGTGCACTGGTCATATCCTCAAAATCCAATCATGGATGTTATGAAACAAACTATTTCTATCAACTACACACCGTCGAACAACGATCCTTTCGATTTCCTTCGTGATTCCTACCCATTGCCAAAAGGTGAGTTTAGCTTGGGAATTTATATCTATTGTATAATTTATTTCGTTGTCCAATAACAGTGTTATCTATTTTTCGAGATTCCTTCAACATTTAACAACAATAGATCTTTGCCCTTCCTCCTATTCAGATCATGGTCATTATCGCAGATAAATACAAACATGGTATTAAACGCATATCTTTGTTTAAATTTTACTAACATGTTACTAAGAATTTAAAGACCGTGTTAATATGTGAGTAAGATGTAATTTAAAATATTAAGTATAATGCATGTGTTTATCTGTAAGCATTTATCACGCCAAGTCGCTTACGGGGTAAATAGAAAGCGTGGGATACCAAATAGTTATACTTTTTTTCATGTCATGAAGTGGCATTGTTTCACACATACAGTTTACATTGATGGTAAGTTATTACTTATATACCGCAGCCTATCAACATCTATATGAAACTAGATGCGATGCCACTCCTGAGGCCTAAGGCGTTACGCCTCTATGCCGGCAATTATAAGGTCATACACCTGGCCGGAACACGATAGTGATAAACACTACTATTTAGCGGCAAGTAGATGAGGTAATGCGGTAGTTCATACTCCCGCGAGCACCATCACTGGAGCTCTATCACCAGTAAAGCTACAACATTTTAAGGGTTCATTTTACTCATGTGAACAATTTGGTATGTTATTGGTAGTTAAATCGCAAAAAAATGCTGCTCCATTCATTTTGCTGTATGAAGACGAACATTTTGACAAAACGAAACTTTCACTCCCATAAAGTTCGTGATTTTCCATAAATAAACAATTATTAATTGTGATAAAAGTTGTAGATGGTTAAGTTATCGTATATTAAAGACTATAAAAACATTTAAAAAACTGTAGGTGTGTAATTTGGCATCGAACGCCTTTCTCATGCCATAGCAAATTGAATACAGATTAGGTAAACTGGATTACTATTTCCATATAAAAAATGAGTTTAGTGAAACGAAACTTTTGCATTACTGTTCATGTGCAATTAAAGCAGTGTGAAATGCTGATTGATGAAGCCTGTTATAAAACGACAAGGCTTAGTGGATTTGACTAACTAATATATTAAATAACAGTTAATAATTCAGATAGCTTAATTTTTTATTACCTTAATGAAAATAAATAAATATAAGAATATAACATAATTGAAAAAGGTCTTCCTGTCATTTTTATAACTAGAAGTCAATCTTCTTAAAACAAAATTAAAATTTGAGAGGTTATTTATGAAAGACAGTCGGTGGGCGAAGTTGAATATCTTATTTATCATAAATGCTTAATGTTATTAAAATGTCTAAGCACAGTCATTACGTATTAGGTACTATTTAAAGGATTTACAGAAATGTAGGTAGAAATCAACAGTCCACCCGGAACAGTGTATTTTTGAAGAATCAAAATTGCGTAATACTTGCTTTCCCGAGAATCCAACAATCCTAAGAACCAAGGGTCATTCCACAGTGCAAGCAAGTTGTAAAAATAAGTGCGCAAAGAGGATTACAGTGAAATCCTACACATCCAGTTTGGAATAAGACTTGAATAATATACAATACTTACTTTATAATTATAGATGTAGGTAGCTGAAGACGCTCACGGAGCCAATGTCTCTTTTTTTGAGTGCAAATATAAAATGTCTGCAGCTTGCGCAGTTTTGTAACAAAATAATTTATTGTCAAGACGTAAGATTTTTTTGAATAGAAGTGAATTCTTAATTCTATCTTCAGAATCTTCCTTGGCACTATTCTGATCTGCAGCTTATTTTTATCTACCTTACGTTACCATTTTTTTAAGAAAAAAATTTTTTTTTTAACTCATTGCCTATAGGATATTTGCTTAATACGATTATGTTAATTTTACACTAATAATTATTTTTCTGTATTTATTTATAAGAGAATCAGTAAAGAGATTTTCAAATTGATTTTATTAAAAATTCCCAACTTAACATCACACCGATTTCCTCATTCCAAAATAGATTGAAGAACCCATAGAGCAACACGGGCCTACGGCCGCGGCGGCTGCGGTCGTCCGGTGGCCCGTGTTGCTATACCCATAACGACATCATGTTACCTCTTCAATGAGATGAATGTGACCATTCTTTAGACCAAGGTTTTAAACAAAAAAAAATTGTTTTATATTATTTCGCATTAACACATGCCTGTGAAAATATATTTTAAAGAAAATATACCGGCCGAATTGAGAACCTTCTCGTTTTTTAACTCGGTTAAAAATTAATGAAAAACACGTTATTTAATAACCTAAGCATTTTAATGGCAAATAAACTGTTTGATTGATTCGATTGATTGAAAAACCTCTGATTTTTAACCGACTTCGAAAAAAGGAGGAGGTTCTCAATTCGTCCGGATCTTTTTTTTTTATTAACACAAAAACAGAGGTCAAAGTGCAGACTAATAACCTACGATTTGGTGGTCGATAGCCTCACAATAAAACTTATGTTTTAAATATTATGTAAAAATATTATGTTTTATTTTTCCTTTTTTAGGCTTCAGTAAACCTCTAGACGAATATGACTACGTGATAGTAGGCGGAGGGTCAGCAGGTTCGGTGCTCGCAGCACGTCTCAGCGAAGGCAAGCCCAAAGCCACTGTCCTGGTGCTGGAAGCTGGTAAAACGGAAATGTTGCTCACTGATATACCCGCTCTGACACCATATTGGCAGCTGACTGATTACGTGTGGCCGTACACTATGGAACACACGCCTGGGGTTTGTTTAGGTAATTAATATATCGATTGAATATCTATACTACTACTGCTTTTTCATCGTTTTTTCCTTTTCATTACCCCAAAATTTTGAAGTATCACTTTCTCACCGTAGCTTCTTAGGTAGAAGACCACTAAGACATCGGTCCCTGATTCGATCCCCGGGTTAGAGGGTATGTTGGAAGGAATTATTCTAATTTTCAGAAATTTTCCAATCCTACCCTTGTATCGGACGGATCGTTTAGTAATGTGTCTAGGTTATTGGTCTGTGTAATGTGTCCATCTACGCCCATCAAATTCCTTGTGATTTTATCGCAGTATATAGGGCTTTTGCTATTCTTTTCAACTACTTAGCTTTACCTTTTTATACGTTTTTTATCGCGACAAATTTTTTTTACTCTTTTGATTTTTATTGTAATAAAATTACGAGTAACTACGAAATCGACGCGATATTCACTATTGTATCGGATAATCGTAAAATGTATGTAATCAGGTAATCAAAGATAAAATAATTGCATAGCGTTATTATCCTAGCTTCCTACATCTTCAAACAGGTTTAATGTTCTAATTATATATTTAAAACAGCATGTTGACCTACAACGATGCTTCAGTTAGAACAAAAAATTATTAACGTAAGATTATACTCGTATTCTGCAATTATTTAAGTGAAGAAGTAAATGAAATATTTGAAGGTAAAAAGTAACTCAAACAAAGATAATAGTGTTCGTTAGCTCTGTGAACTTTGCGCACAAACGGTTCCGTAACATTATCTATAAATTACAATTTAAAAAAATACCTTCATGGTACACCAGCGCCCATTAAATAATTATTTTATTATATTTTTAGTATTTGTTGTTTGACAATACATCATCTGTGAAAAAACTGTATAGTCACGGTACGGTCATGAGCTACCTAACAGCCTGGTGACAGACAGATGGACAGACGGACAGCTTAGGGTCTCGTTTTTACTCTGTGGATATGGAAACTTAAAAACAATGTGGTATATGTACATATATACGTAGTTTTCAGGGTTCAGGTAGGAGGACACAATCTGCATTGAGGCATTCACTTTTCCACCGAAATTAACTTTGCTCTTGTTTGTCAGTTGCACGATACAATATTGTTAATCTAGTCAAAACAAAAACTATGTCATCGTTGTATTTTGAAATTAACTTAGTGAATTAATAAATGAAATATTTTGAACGTGAAAATAACTCGAACATTTGAATCAATACTTACTCGATAACCGTGCTGAAAGTTTCGCACTCTTAATTTATGTCAATATGTATTTAGGCTGCTTTTGTTTGCACGAGTATGGAAGTGTTTTTGGTACCTATGGTAGAGCATCAATCAGTAATCTTATTTATAGAGATCACGCGCTATACAATAATTTTTATTTGTGATAGAGCTTCAGTAACCGATCTCATGGGTCTCTGAACGAACGACGAATTTTCTTCTACTGGAAGAGAATTCTTCCACTAGCTGTAAAAGTTGCACAATGTTAATTCAATTTTCAATATATGTATTATTCAGGCTCCTTTTTTATAAGGATTGAGGAAAACGTACATAAATAATGTCCTGATTAACTTTGATTGATTTTTAAATGAAAAATTTCTTGAGTATTTATATTTGAATTATGCTTGATGAATATTTCGGCTTTAAAACATACATGCTACTAGAACAATGTCGTTGGAACAATGACTGTATTATACTCCGCATTAAAATTGTAAGTTGTACAATTTGGACGAGAAAATAAGCTCGAACATTTATAACAGTAGTGAGAAACTGAGAGGAAAAGTTTTTCCGGTCTTAATTTGTGTCAATATGTATTTAGGCTGCTTCTATCTTACAAGAATTGAAGCGTTTTTTGGTAAAGCTTAAATTGTCTTATTTATCTGCAGATTAAAAGCTAAGCTACCTCTTTTTTTTATTATACGAGTTATAGTATTTTTTTTATGTTATGAAGGTGGCAAACAAGCTTGTAGTTCACATAGATGTCAAGTGATGACTGCAGCCTAAAGACACAAAATCCAGAGGTCAAAATGCAAATGCGTTGCCACCCCTGAGACTTTAGTTGTTATACCTATCCGTGATAGTTTTACGGGGCCAAATATAACGATGACCGGAATATGATAGTGCTGAACACTACCATTTGGCGGCAGATAAGTTGGGTAATGCGTTGGTGCCTACCCGAGTCTCTGCACTAGAACCCTACCACCAGTAAAAAATATAAAGGAGATGTTGCGAGCTCGGCTCTGGTTCTTACACGTCCTCAAAAAATGGGTAAATTAAAGAAGAATCCGAAAAAAATACAATTAATTTATTCAAGAATATATTTTAGAGTTACAACCACATTTAATTCAAACGATTTTATCATTTTCAACTACGTTAAACATGGCGGCGATACAGCCGACACTTGGGATCAATCGATCTCGATAGTATTTAGAAAATATTACTTTTTTTCTCCAAGTACTATATAATGAAAATACAATTTTAAAAATTAAAATGTCAAAATGTCATCACCCTCCATATTCGCCATGTTGGTTTTGAGTTGCAATTCTAACTGCAAATAATGTTTTGTAACTACAAACAATGCTAAATAAGTGAAAATATGCAGTAAAAAACGTTTTTAAATTGATTTTGCCTCTTTAATGATATTGTGTACAATACATGGCTGGAGGTCCATACATTTTTGCAACATCTCCTTTTCGTTTCACTGAGTCAGAGTGTCTGTAACCACTATAACAATTTTTTATAGCGCTAAGAAGATACGAAGTTCGCCGGGACAGCTAGACTAGACGTTCATAATATTTGAATAAAGAATGAAACACAAAATTTATGATAGTGTTTTGCAATAAACTTGGTGAATAAATGAATGATGTTTTGGACAGGAAAACTAATTCGAACGTTGATAGCAATTTCTCGGTAGCTGTGAGAAGTTTCCTCAGCCTTAATTTATGTCAATATGTATTTAGGCTGCTTGTATTAGATATCTTGCAAGCGTTGATGTGCTTTTAGTATGGTCTGTATTCTGTATGTATGGTACAGCTTCAATAATCTTGTTTTTTATGTCATGAAGTGGCAAATTTCACTGGTGGTAGAGCTCCAGTGAAGGAGCTCAAGGGCGTAGGCACCACCGTATTACCTAATATACTTGCCGCTAAATGGTAGTGTTTAGCACTATCGTATTCCGGTCAGGTGGTAATGTACGGCGGTGGAATTTCCGGCACAGAGGCATTACACCTTAGGCCTCAGGACTGGTAACGCATCTGCATTTTGCCTGTGGGTGTCTATAGGCTGCAGTCATCACTTAACATCAATGTGATCTGCATGCTTGTTTGCCACTTCCATTACATTAAAAACAAGCATGCAGTAAGCATTGATGGTAAGTAACCTATAAACATCCACATGAAATCAGTGATTTCAATATAGATGCGTTGCCACTCCTGAGGCCTAAGACGTTATGCCTCTGTGTCGGAACCGACAGGGCTGTACATAAAATAAATGTTTAAATATATCTAAAACCCATTCACAAGTTTTAGTACCTATAATTCTTGAGTGACAATGCATTTTTGTACCTACTAACCAAGAATATTATTTCACGGGACCTTAGTAAATACTGATTATGACGTAACTAACCCATGGTCTCAGGGTCGCAAAATAAAATTATTCTTAAATCTTGAAGGATTTCTGATGATTTGAATTTTTACCTGTTCCGTCCAATGCGATAGGTATCATTTAAATCAATATGCATTTGTAAACATATGCATTTCACTTTATTCGTTGAATATACTTGCTTAGTATTTAAAGTGTCTAGTATCTGAAGGAAAAATTTACCTACTTGGTCACGTTTTAGCTAGCAAGAATTGACATATAACTATAATTATAATTCTGTATACACCCTTTGGCTGAAGTCTTTCTTTCATCTACTCGAATGGCAGCTTATCTATAATATATACTGGAACCTTCTCTGTATAGTAGTGTAGTACTCTGTATAGGTATGTTCGTTTCCGTAGTTCGACAAGAAACTTCACGTTAATGAGTTTTCGTCACGCACATTAATAGGTCTGTTATACTAAAAACACAGTATGTATACGTATAATCAAAAATCGTCTACGTCCCAATGGACCTGGTACTAAAATAAGTTAAAAGGACAGTCGCATACAAACGTGATAGACGTATTTCGCTATTATTTTTTTTTTAAAAAACAAAGTTTTTTATGACAAATCAGATTTTTACTAAGTGTCATTGTTCGTTTTTATTCTCGCGTCCCGCTTTTATGCGCTCTTTGACGTTGCATTCAAGTCCATCATATCGTGACATCTTTTAAACTATTCGGCAAAATTACTTAGTATAAAATACAAAGTTTATCTAGGGACGAATGTATTTATTTTGATAAGAGTTGGATAGATATACCTACACACTAAAATGTGCATTGTAAAATAGTATCTAAGTGAATTAAATTTACTTCCACATAAAAGGTAGATACATTATGGTGTCGCGGACTTTTATTTAGAATTTAGAAAGTATTCTAGGCAAACAATCCTACCGTACATCATCTTTGTGTAACTCCAATAGTTAAGACAGCGTACGTCAAGATAGCTGACAGAGGTTAGATTTTTCGTACTTAATTGACATATACTTGTACTGATGGTAGAGTTCCAGCGACGGAGCTCACGGACATAGGCACCACCGCATTAAGTAATATACTTGCCGCTTAATGGTAGTGTTCAGCACTATCGTTTTCCTATCAGGTGGTTTTTAAAATAGTTGATTGTTTTCCTAAGAAAAAAATAGGATTTTAAGAACTTACTTACTTTAAAAATGTATTTCAACTCTTAATTTTTGCGCCCGAATGTACTCGGTGAATGGATTTGTAAATAATTTTTATGACCGGTCCATTGGGACGTAGACGATTTTTTATTACGGCCGAATGGACTACGGTCCATTCTTTTTGGTCCGCTCAGACTAAGTACCCAGTATAACACATTCGTTTTCTTTAGACTATGCTAAAAATAACAGATACTCGTATTTATAAACTAACGTCATATTACTGACAACATTACTGATTTATTACTGATAACTGTCACTTACCAAGATTTTATTTAGCTTGTCTAGGTGTCTGTCTATAAGTAAATTTGGCAAGGGTGAAAAATTTTGACCTTATTTTCCGTCTTTGATCGAGTAGAAATTTTATTTATTTCGTTTCATGCCTTAGTAGAGAACTGGTATTCTAGAAGTTTCAGTGATGGAACTCGAGGGCGTAGGCATCACCACATTACTCTGTCTCCTTTCCAATCGTAGTGTCCAAAAGTGTTCTAGTCAGATGTCAATGGGTAGCCCAGTAATTTGTGTTGCAGTGGCAAAATAACTTAGATCTCAGGGGTAGCAATGTATCTATATTTTGATTTTTGGTTTTTGTGTGGGCGTCTGGGCCGCAGTATTCATGTACCACCCATGTGAACTGCATGCTTGTCACCTTCATTAAGTGTAATATTAAAAAATGTATTGATTTTGTAAATACCTGCAGCAAAATTTATGGCTTTTTATAAATTTACGCATATTTTTAATATAATTCTCAGGAAGTGAGAAGCAAAGGTGCTACTGGCCCCGGGGCAAGGCTCTCGGTGGCACGAGTGTGGTCAATTTCATGCTGTACACCAGAGGGCGCCCTGAAGACTGGAACAGAATCGAAGCTCTCGGAAACTATGGATGGTAAATAAATATAAAAATATACACAGTACCTTAAGACTGTCCTGATTTATGATTCTGTAACCTACAAGAAACTTATTAAGTTTCGCCCTGTCCGTTCGTCCGTCCATCTGTCCCCAACTTAGCTAGACTCTTTTTTCGAAAATTTCTTTAATAGCTTCAAAGCTATTTATTTCAAAATTATTTAAAAAATGTCTAAGATTCTCAAAATTACCTTTTATTTAATGTATCACAATAACATACAATTAAGTAACCGTAAACTCTCTAGCAGTTAAATACCTACTTAAAACCTCCCGCAACTAACAGGAGTGTTACGGATATAGCAACTGAATTCTTCACGTTTATATTTAGGGTTCCATACCTTATAAGAAGAAAACGGATAAGATGTAACCCTTATAAGATCACTGGTGTGTCTTCGTATTTGTCTGTCTGCATGTCCGTTGGAAAATTACTTTAAAAGCCTATAAATAAATTTAGTTTAAATAAAATGTTTTTTATCCGAATAATTTTAAACAAGTTTTGTGAAAGATATTCGTTGCTACATACTCGTATTAAATAAAAACCTCAGATGAACAATTTCGATATACGTTTTTAATTAATAGCAAATTTTGAAATAGCTATAAGATATGCAAAAATTTACTATTCCTGCCTAATCTGCCCATGGGCATTTATAGAGATATTTTCCAAGTGGGATATCGTATTAAAAGCAATAACGGCACTTATTTCTGGTTAATATTTATTGTTAGCAAAAATTCTGGTTTGAGCAAGGCCATGTTCTCCCTTTTATGTACAAAAAAAACTGGATTTAACAATTTGAAACATTGCAAATAATACTGCCGTCTTACTGCTACAAGACATTGGCACGGAATAGGATTTTATACACATATTTTATAGTCCTTTCTACGAATATTATACACAGTACGAAATTTATCTAACAACCAGTTTAATCCTTATTTATTATAGGCAACAATTACGGAGATCTGAAGACTCCGTAACCGGATGACTACACCATTTAAAGTCCCTTCTAATTCTTAAACGATTCAGTCAAATGTCACTTAACAGGCTTTTAGGGTAGGGCGGCAGATTAGTTCCTTGCCAATTGATTACGGGAAAACCTGTAACAAAATTATGATATTTACATAAAGCAACACAAGGAAGTTATTGAATGCACGGAACCTTCTGCGCGCGAATCAGACTCGAACTTAATGCCGGTTATTTCATAAAAACTTAAGTCGGCCGCAGTAAAAATTGCCACTCATGTTATTTTTTTCTTTTTATTCCATTGAAGTTAATGCTCTTCGAGTCTCTTTCTAGCTGCCGTCACAAATGTGTGGTAACTTATAATAAATAGACTTAGATACAAAACGATATGAATACGGAAAAATGTTCTAAGATATTTCATGCTGGTATTCAGTAAAGAATAGTCTGAATAACATTCATTACTCGCGGATTTGTACTGCTTGAGAGGACTTGTGTTACTTAGGTACACATATTAAGTATTTTATGGCATTTTATGTTTAAATTCCAGGTCATACAACGACGTTCTACAATATTACATGAAATCTGAAAGGGCCGAGATGAAAAGAATCAAGAAGGCTCAGTACCGAGGTCATAATGGCGAGCTAACGGTTGAAAATATACCTTTCAGGTGAGTTTTAAAATATTTCTAATATTTTAATCGGTACGGATATTAGAATAAAAGTTTATTTTTGAAATGTAATTTTAGCAGGACTTTCAATTAAGCCGTTTATGGAGGTAATAATTACACACACGATACATATGCCTGATAACACACAGAGTGTTATGACTCTTTCACTGGAAAATAGTTGTAGTTATAAGGAATAATTAAGGCTAAGGCTAGGCTTTTTAATCTGCTTGCCGCTAAATGGCAGCGCTATCGTGTTTTGGTCACGTGGAAATGTATGGGCTCGTAATTTGCGTAGCAAAGGCATTACATTGAAATCTCTGATTTTATGTACCTAGATTTTATTGACAACAGTATTCACATAGGTACCATCAATATCTTCTTCTCTATCTCTTCTATACATATAGGTTTTATATAAATCTCGTGTCACAATGTTAGTTACTACTTATACTCCTCTGAAATGGCTGGAGCGATTCTCATAAAATTTTGTGTAGGTCTGAGAATTGGCCAAAATCTATTTTTCATACCCATATGTGAAAAGGGTGAGTAACTCACTAAATATTATAGTGATATTCGATTTTTGCACATTTTTTTTAAACCTCTAAGGCGATTCGAAGTTCATCGGGGCAGCTAGTGTTTCTTTATACGCATTGTCATAAAAGACAAATGAAACAAGATTTTGGCAGCACCTTAACTGAATCGCAATAAGCCGTCATGGGCTCTGGTCCTTTAAATTTGTGGTCGTTCTCAGGTGTTTCACGACATACGAACCACAGCATCAACTAATCTATCTCCCAACGGTCGTACTGAATATTAATTCAGGGGTACCATGTTGCGGTTACATGGTAATGTGAGACAATGTAATTATAGGCACAGAGGCAAAAATCTCAGATTTAAAGCAGTTTCTCCTTAAATATTTTGATCTGAGAAATTGTCACCATGTGGGATGTTGATTTGGCCATCATTGTGCCGATAGTCGTAAAGATCAACAGACTAATAGCAAAGAGTCTCGACCAACATCTCAAGAGGCTAAAGCTATGAAGCACGGTCAAGGGTCTAATGCAGATAGCAATACTCCTCGTCATAGCACGTATAGTGAGGATATCTCTGTGACCCTAACCACCGACAGCTTGGATCCTGTTCATGCAGCCGGCAGCAATTTTTTAAAATTTATATTTATGTTTTTACTAACGAATTTAATATGTAATAAAATATTTAACATGTTAAGAAAATAAATTAGTGCTATACTTATCGTAAATGTGTATTGTCCGCTCGTTTGTTACTTAAAGATATTAAAGGGCATATTATTATGTCATCACTTCCTCCACTAATATAATAAATGTAAAAGTAACTCTCCCTATTTTTCTGTTACACTTTCACCACCAAACCGCTGAGCCGATTGTGATGACTTTGTATATGGAAATAGTTTGAATCCTGAGAAAAAACATTACCTTCTTTTTGAGCGAAATCATAAAATTTGGCAAAGTTTAAAGATATAAAGGACAATAAGGCCAATAAAACCTGGCTAGTCATTCTAATTACTAAAAAACTTTTGTAAAATTACCCTGTTGCATAATACTCTATCCAGTTAATACACATATATAATTTTATTTTTTTATTTCATTTATAATAGCACCTATGATTAGATAATATAAGCACAGACCTATAACACGTTCGTTTTCTTTAGACTGTGATATAAGGGTATAACAGATTATAGCACTGCTAGTTATAGGGCTTGAGTGATGGAATTATACGGCATAAACTCTACCATTCAATTTGTTAAGACGTTCAAGCTACAGTATTCTTCAACAAATATATGTTTCCTTGTCACTTTCATAATATAAAAACCTGTGCGTTTCCTATCTCAATTTAATATTAATGATGCCATAAAATGTTTCTTCTTCTTTATGTTTTAGAACGGGCCTTGTCGAAGCATTCTTGGAAGCTGGAAGAATTCACGGACATCCGACGGTAGATTATAACTCGCCAGACCAATTAGGATTCGGATACGCGCAAACCACAACCAGCAAAGGACATAGATTGAGTGCTGCTAAAGCTTTCCTTCACCCACATAAAACTAGAAAGAACTTGCATATATTAACTGAAGCTAGAGCCACGAAAGTGATCATAGAACCAACAACTAAAAGAGCATATGCGGTCGAATATATTAAAGATAACGTCAAACATACCGTCCGATGTCGAAGAGAAATCATTTTATCCGCCGGTCCAATCGCTTCGCCACAACTATTAATGCTGTCAGGAGTAGGACCACGAGAGCATTTGCAAAGCTTAGGAATACCTGTGATTACTGATCTAAAAGTTGGAAGAACACTTTACGATCATATCTGCTTCGGCGGTTTAGTGTTTAGACTTAATAGTACCAACGCAAGTTTGATAGAAAGCAAAGTTGCCACGTTACCGAATGTCATGCAGTGGTTACAGTTCGGCGATGGGCTATTGACCACACCTGGAGGTATCGAAGCTCTTGGATATATAAAAACATCACTATCTGATGACCCAGAACCTGTTCCAGATATTGAAATAATTAGCATGGGTGGGTCACTTACATCGGACTCTGGTGGCGCCTTTAGAAAGAGTTGGAAAATATCGGATAAAACTTATTACAACGCCTATGATGCACTGAGTGGTGTTGATACGTGGCAGGGCGTACCTATGCTATTACATCCAAAATCGAAAGGTTACTTAGAACTTCGCGATGCTAATCCATTTTCTCATCCTAAACTCTATGGGAATTATTTATCGGATCCTAGAGATATAGCTACTCTTTTAGAAGGAACGAAGCATATTATCAAATTGGGACAATCTCAACCGTTCAGGAAATATGATGCTCAGCTTTATTTACCACCTTATCCGACATGTATATCGTATCCATTAGGCTCTGATGCTTACTGGGAATGCGCAATAAGAACTATGGTTGTGTCTTTACATCATCAGATAGGGACATGTAGGATGGGACCTCCAACTGATCCAGAGGCGGTAGTAGATCCAGAGTTGAGAGTGTACGGTGTGGAAGGTTTAAGAGTAGTCGATTCTAGTGTATTGTCTCAACCAGTCAGTGCTCATACTAACGCCCCGGCCATGATGATTGGTGAAAAGGCTGCAGATATGATAAAGAAAACTTGGTCAAATGTGATAGCGTAAAGCATAGATGTATTGTTAATTTAATAAATTTACTTTTAAGGTATTTTGCGTTTTAATTGACACTTCTTATAGGAAAGGAAACATAAAATACACAAAGTATTCAAATTAAACATATAGCGGCAGGGTCGGTCTGCCACGGGCCTCCGCTACTAGGGGCCTCAAAAGATCGACTGGTCGCTGGGATTTCTTCTTCATGTTATTTTAGAATCTTTGTACCGTATCGATCCTACGGGGACCCCAATATGTGCGTGGGCAGGGGCCTCCTAAGTTTACCTTCTGATCTTTTTTTTTTGCTCACGTCATGCTACTGGGCCTGCAAATGCCAAAATCCCGCCTCGGGATTTATGGCGAACAAAGGTCATCAGGGGTGATATCATCATAAGGTCATCGGCCACTTCTACTTTAGTAGTTTTCCACTGAGTGTAAAGTAGAAGTGGCCGATCTTGCAGGTTCTTATTCAGTACCGTATAGCAAACATTACTTACATAAGTGATAAAAATAATTTTCTGTGATTTTTATGTTTTTTTTAAATATTGTGTAATTTTTTTCAACCAGTTTTTAAGGTGTATATGACTGATATACCTACACAGGCACTTTTTTGGAGAAATCTTATTGACTAGCGGTAAAAACAAAATTATTTTTTTTATATAAAAATGTTTAGTAGCTTGTGTGAACCGCCAATTTTATGATAATGCAGCATGTTTTTCCTCGGCTAAGTAGACTCATGAATCTGTTAGATAGGTAAAGATGAAGACAAAATTGTAATATATCAAAGTTTTTCTATGTAACAAAGCTTTATCATATGCATGGACATATTTATTTAGAAGAAAGAGTAGAGATATAATGATATTTTGGGCTGAGTCCCAAAATATCATTATATCTCTACTCTTTCTCAATCCGGAATTCAGCCACAAACGCTACGCCATTCACATATTTTTTGTTAATGGTATGAAAGTGGGGCTATAGTTTACATTTTTGTATGTGTATTTTTTTTTATTATACAAGAACAAAAACAACTTAAATAAATACGGTAAGCGATTACCGACTCCTGTAGACATCAATTTACCAGCAAACTACAGGTTTTAATGAAAGTGTATTGCCATTTCTGAAGTCAAAGCTATTTTGACCCCTGTGCTAGATGTTACGGACCCGTTTATTGTCCTCTAACCAAAACATGATAACACTTGCAATTCTGTTCAGTACTCAATACTCGAAACTTATTGCTTTGATTGTTATAATAATTACAATGGTGGTTTTTTTTTATGTAATGGAAGTGGCAAACAAGCATGCAGTTCACATTGATGTTAAGTGATGACTGCTGCCTTTTATAGTATAGTATATTAGTCTGGATATAGACACTAACACAAAGACCAAGGTCAAAATGCAGATGCGTTTCCACTCCTGAGGCCTAAGGTGTTATGCCTCTGTGCCGGAAATTACAAGGTCATACATTACCACCTGACCGGAACACGATAGTGCTGAACACTACCATTTAGCGGCAAGTATATTAGGTAATGTGGTGGTGCCTACGCCCGCGAGCTCCGTCACTGGAGCTCTACCACCAGTAAATACAATTTCATTTTAGTGGCACAATTGAACCCTACTTGGGTATTGCAATATTTTAATGCAGGGCGACGACGTGGCGTATAAGTTCATGGTTATAATAATAATAGGTATGCATTCAGGCATTCACCCATAATTTGTTATGACCAATCTCCACTCTTGATACGTTTTAGCTATAAAATGCTTTGTCCTTGTCAGTTGCATTGCTATATGTGCAGGACAGAAAAAGACAAAGGAGAGATTAGCAACACTTTAGCTAAAATACGTTTATGAATAAGAGCAGATAATGCGGTTTAGTGCTTAACTACCTATCATTAAGCAATCATGGCAGGACTTCGTTATGAACTGACTGAAAAGAGACTTGAAATTAGTTCTTCATAAGTAAACTTCCTGTAGGTATATAGGTAAGTAAATTTTATTTTACTAAATCGACACTTATATTTGAATTAGCAACCTTATTTTGATTTCTTTATAGTCAAATAAGAGTCGGGTATGAGATCTATAGAATTTCAAGCCGAATCACGTTGCCGCAAATAATAAAATTAATGATTCTCCTATCTTCAGATCCATTAATGCAAAAAGTGTTTGCCGGCAAGAATAAAAGAGTACGTAGGTAGGTATATCGTCAAATATTCAGTGGTCTATTTATTCTTATTCGAATAATTTCGGAAGAAATTCATGACAATAACGTTCGGTTGCACCACAGTACCTCATGATTAATGTGAAAATTTATTTCAGCTTTAACAGTTGTTACTGATTACTTCTGTACTACTTTATTTTGAACATTATTAGCAGTGACAGCGTCAAATACGTTGAACAACTGTATTTCATCTAACTGTAAGTTATCAGGGTTGACAGATACACTCAACATCTGATAGTTGAGGTTAACTCTAACATCAACTAGCTCAGCTGGTTACGGTAAGCAGTTAAAGTTATGACGACATTCAACAATTTTCCTATGGTGTAACTCATTCTTTGCTTAGTTTTAACAGCTTTGTTAAAGCTGAAGTAACATAATCCATGAACGTCTACATCTGGCACAACCACCGACTCTATCATCTTTAGGTACGTACGTACAGTAAGCTAATGAGCTTACTCCTGAGGAAGAAATATGCTTTTCATATTGAAGTTGTAACAACATGCTGTAGGCCACAGCTCATGATATATATTATTATTGCACTCATAAAGACGTGATAATATGTTTGATAAAGAAATAACTTGACAAAATGTTATTAAACGCCTATAATAGAACAAAACTATTATTACCTATCAAGAAATATCAAAATTTATCAAAAATGTCTTGGCGTACAAAGATAAAGTTTGGCAGGAAGGTAGTTTATTATAGGTAGTAGTGGATCTCGGGAGAGAGTTCATATATAAGTCTTTTTTTTTGCTTCTAACTTTAAATTAGTAGTATAAACAAGGAGGTAGTTAATGGTCAATGAACGTTCGCTAAGAACGGTATTTCCGACAAGGCCGGTATAAGGGGGTCGTAGGGCTCTCGCAGGTTTATATGAAAGTCCTTCATCTTTTGATGCAAACTCGATGTTCGGCAGGGAGGTAGTTTTTAGTCGCAAACTAAGAACGGATTTTGCGAAAGGGCCGGATAAAAGCTTAGCTTAACACTATCGAAAGCTTAGAGTTCATAACTAAGAGATATGGCTCAGAAATAATTTTGTGACAGGGCTGAACTTAGGGCTTTCGCAAGTTTATATGAAGCTAAGGCTTTTTATATCAATCCGGAGGGGATTGGTGAGTCACTGTCACTAACTTAGGATGAGGAGTCATATAAAATAAAGGTTATTGACAGTAACCCTCCAATCGAGACCGAGGATTTTGTGAGGTCTATGTCCCAATGAGGGCTTTTATCTCCTATCTTATATTCTTTATCTTATAATCTCTAAGTGATATTGATAAAAAAAATTAATCGTAAACATATTCTGGCAACAGCAGTTTGGGTGGTGCAGCATGTAAAATGATTCAGTGGACATAACATGTTCTATCAGATCAAAATGACATTCACACGAACGAAGCTGCGAGCAACAGCGGTCTTCCTGGCCTTCTACAACCATCTACATTTGTATTGTTTATCTGTTTTGTCATTTGCTCATCCCGATTTAGTATCTTAAGGAGTTTCACAAATGGATCGTTTAAAGTAATAGTTATTCACCTTTCGGGACTTTCGACTTCCTGAATATTGTTATCTTAGTCGTAGTAGGTATAATAAGCACATAATTATGAACATAGAAAAAGCTTTTAAGTAAAAGGACATTGCCATTGCAATAAAACTGTTGAAGCATAATTCAAGTAGAATCATCCTTACATGTTGCCGTATAACATTGTCTGTATCGTTACAATGCCATAATATATGTTGGCCACATATATTACGTTTTACTTGCGCATAGTTCATACATGTGCAAGTTTATATTTACAGTACTCAGAAAAGAAATATTGCACATCGACCTTAAGAAAGAGACTTCAGATATTTTCGGCTCTGTAGAGCATTACCTCTTTCGCACACTACCTATGTGACGTTTGTCAACCATTTTGGTCAAAATGTCCCCAATGCGCACCATCAGTGCTTACGTATGCAGTGTGCAACAGAGATAACGCTCTACAAAGTCGAAAGCAGCCGACTGTGTCTTTCCTAAGCTCGATATGCATTATTTCTTGGCAGGTCCTGTACACAATTCTGTAATCAGGATTATTGTATGAATTATTAGCACCAATGTTTCTTATCGTAGTCTACTTCACTGGTCAATCGGCGAGCAAAAAGGACACTTAGCCTGAATCGTAGCATTCTGACATTCATGTGATTAGTACACATTCATGTGACATACACCTGTATCACGTAGCATCATCATCAGCCTCATCTGAAAACGGCTTAACGGATGCGGCTGATATTTTATTGTTTTCGTAGTTGGCAGGATAATAATGTTTGTTTGACAACTGTTTTGATTCCGTAAACTCTTGAAGTCTTGACCCCCACTTTCAGACAGTACTCGACCTATTAGGTAAAAATTTGGTACCTTTCATGCGCATTATTGATAATATGTACCCGTATAGAGCAGGGGTGGATCCCAGTATAATAATAATATGATATTCTGAGCTTTTAATGAAGCGCTCGTAACTTATTTCGAGCTGAGCTATGAAATTTAAATGATTCTATTGGTCAGTATCTATGACAAGGTGCTTCATTAGTGCTGAATCCCGGCTAGTATTGCTATCTATGCTTTTATTGCACACTGACCTTTACAATCGAGACGTCGAGATAAAATTAAAAAAATTAAATGAGTAAGCCTGGGTTGCACCACGATAATTTAAAGTTAAAGTTAATGATTTATTTAAGTTAAAGTTATTGTAACATTTCACATCCACCTCTTACTTAAAGAAATCTGTTAAAGTTAGAAAAGGATGTGAAATGTTACCATAACCTTAACACATATCTTGGTGCAACCCAGGCTAAGAATACTTTACATAGTTTTAAACACGTGCATAGATTTTAACTATTAAGCAAAGCGAGACGTTAGTGTCTCGCTTTGCTATATCTTATATAACCTCTATAACTGATATTGATAAGATTTGTAAACGTAAACATAATCAGAAAACCCGTGCTGATAAGTTGAACTAACGATTTTTGTGAACAATCTTGAAAAACAAAAATGTGTAGGTACAAACACGTGAAAAGAATTAATGTTATACATTTATTAAGAGTTGCTCAATAGAGTAATAACATTAAGTACAATTTTACATAATCAACTGAGGAGGTGAAAATCACTTTCATTTAGATCTAACTAAGTATATAAAAAATCCACAAAGTAAAGTTTCTATACCAACTTTCCCATTGACGAAAGCTACTTACCACTTCTTATAAATAGAGGTTTAGATCATCGTTTTGACCCTCACAATACCGCAGAGTTATATAAAAGAGTCGGCCATAAAAGCTCGCGGATGAGAACTTTTCCGACCCTCGTGGTACACACACGCGTGACATGCGTGTGTGCGGCATATACAAGTGGGATATATATCAGTCATTCCACGCCATTCATGAGACGCTCGAATACAATGAATAACAGGAAGCTAGAACGTGTGCGGGCTGCGTGATAATGTTACCGCACCTAATACAAGTCCCTTGACCTATAATATCATATCAGAAAATGTTGCTTACCGGGTTACTAATATTTCACAACGGTTGATAATTTTGTTCAGGCGTTATTTTTTATTTTAGGCGATAATAACTTCGCTTACTTCTGTATTGTTCTGTAATTTAAAAGTCTACTCGAGTAAATTTGTTTACGTACTGTGAACAACAGCTCATTATCTAACATAACGTCCAATTTGGAAAAACGGTTGGAACGACTGCTTGAGACTATAGAGCTTACGTGTGCAATCTCCGTATCGAGACAAATATCTCTATGGCCTTTGTTATATCTACGTATTTTCTATCATACAAACAGATACGACTAAAATATTATTAAATGTCCGATGGTAATTTTTTAGCTTCATAAATAGGTACAGATTTAGATCATTGTTTTATCTTTCGTATATAAAAGAGTCCGCCACAAAAGCTTGCGGATAAGAACTTTTTCTTGTGGTTCACACACGCACGACATGCGATTGTGGGTCACACAAGTGGGATATACATCAGCCATTCATAAGACGCTCGAATACAATGAATAACAGGAAGCTAGAACGTGAGCGGGCTGCGTGATTATGTTACCGCACCTAATACAAGTCCCTTGACCTAGAATATCACACCAGTTGTTTACCAAAAAGTTGCTTACCGAGCTACTAATATTTCATGACGCTTGCTCATTTTATTGAGATGTAATTTTAGGATTTATAGGAGGAACTTCACTGATGAACTCAACACTTTAATGGTGACAGAGTTGAAGAGGATGCAAGCCTTGTATGATGATATTGATAATGCTTCCTTGTATTATTTTAATTGTACTAAAGTGGTCGAGCGATTCGCAACGACTACTTTACTCCAGAAGTCTTGTGTTCCATCCCCGCAAAAAAAAGGTATTTCTCAGAAGTATCAACACTCTAACTATCACGATTCAAGAAATACAGCCTGGTGACAGACAAACAAATAGACGGACTAACGGTAAGCGGAGTCTTGGTATAGGATCTCGTTTACTCTTTGGGTACGGAATCTTAAAAAGTACTTAAAATAGAAATCAACTTCATCTCTGTGAGTTTTTCGTCCACGTACCTATTACAAGAATTTATGATAAAATAGTATGAAAACTTACTAGGAAAATGACTTGAGATGCTATTTTTACGAAGCGTTTCCAACCAATAAAGTTTAACATATGGATATTTGACTATAAAATTAGCTTATTCTGAGTTTAAGTTTCTATAGTCAATATTTTATTTTCTGTAACGATAACATTTTACATACTAAACTGTCTGAAGTATACGGGGGTGTCACACCTACACTCGCACGCATAAATTGTAACAATACCAAAAGTTTTCGACTCCTCCCTACAAACTAATTTGAATTCAAATACCTATGACCTATGTAAAAATTGTTCACTCCTGGAAGCCAGATATATCCATTATTTTAAGAATTTTCCATGATATATTTTATAACTGCCTCGGTAGCCTAGTGGTAGCAGGCCACTACTACTCCTGGGTTGGATTCCCGGTTAGGGGGTTATCAGAGATAATTGTGTAAAGTCCTTTATGTCTGGTTCTATTGGGATTTTTCATTTTCTGGAAATTACCTAGTACCTACCTCGCAGTTTGGTAATGTGCCCGGAGATGTTAACAGGCTCGCCACCTGTTTGTTACATGGGCCAAAACGTAATCGGCGAATCGTGGGTGTTTGCATGTATGCTTGAATGCATGCATACAACTCTGCCTACCCCTTCGGGGATTACAGGCGTGAAGTTACGTTATATTTTATGTAATGATGGTGACAAACAAGTATGCATTTCACGTGGATGGTAGTGACGATGGCAGCCTAAAGCCTTCTTACACAAAAACCGCAGGTTTATTAGATACTTTGTTGCCCCTCGGACCTTAGTTATTTTAAATGAAATAATAATGATAACTTTTCACCTTTAATAGTTATTACGGGAACATACATTACCATATAATCGGAATACGATAATGAGTGATACTATTATTTGGTTTGGTGGCAAATAGATGGTTTGTGACAGTGGTGCCCACGCCTTTGAGCTCCGACTCTAGACACTAGCCCCCTTATTCAAATACGTTTCAGCTATAGAATGCTTTGTCTTTGTCAGTTGCATTGTCAAATGTGCAGGATAGTAAGAGACAAAGGAGAGATTAGCAACACTTTAGCTAAAATACGTTTATGAAAAAGGGGGTAGATTTCTACCCCCATTAAAATATTGCCCACTGAAAAAAAAATCTGTCAAAGTTTCATTTGAGATACTAAATTATATTTATAACATACCTATTTAAAAAAAGATAAGTTTAAAACATCTTTGAATTTTTAATTACAGCTAGAATTGCTGCTTTCCTAACGATAAACCTTTAGACATATTCGGTAGGCTCGCATATTTCAGTTTAAACAAACATTTTTTGCAAAACTAGCTGTTAAAGGGAACTTTGGGTCATCTTTGCGGTATAAAAATAGCTAACTAACTTTTTTAGGTCTTACTTAATATACATAAAAAATAATGAAAATTGGTCAAGCTGTTTCGGAGGAATTTGGTTACAAACACTGTGACACGAGAATTTTAGAGTGCAAAATATCGTTTGTAAGAGTTTTTAGGACACTGTTAAATAAACCCTTCGAATTGTTGTTTTCGAAGACTGTTATTTATCATGATGAATCGGATTTCGTTTAAATTCGAAATGTATGCGAGTAACGTTCGAGTTCAGGGGGTAAAGTTAGGCTCAATGAATGGGCGGGCAGCGCAGTCGCCCACGCTCCGCCGAGCGCGCGAACGTTGAAACGGAGCCTCGGCATACCCTCAACAAGTGGAACGTCAAAGCCATATATAACCAGTCATTCTCGCGATCTGCAGCAATAAAATGCGATCGACAAATTTTGTGAACATTTCAGTGAGTTAAGTGACTAGTGCAAATATTACGCAAGCGCTTCTGATTGCTTCGTCGGAACTTTATCCTTTTTATTAATATTTATAAGTTTGAAATGAGAAGTTACTTCAAAGTAGAGTATTAAACAACTTTTTAATTCAACTACTTCACTTTAACCAGCAGTTTAATGATAAAAATAAAATCTAATTGCTAAAGACACACATTAGTGGAAAACGATCAGTTCTTAATTAAGATCATATTGCTTAATTCATCTCATATTTTACCAGGAATTAAATGTTTAAAAAAAATAATTTATAGTCATAAATCAGTAGGCGAAAATTGTTCCAATATTAATTATCGGACTTAAATATTTTACGCGACTTACATACCAAACCTAGTTAATATGGTTGTCGAAAACTGAAACCACTAGAAAATAACTTTAATATTCTTCTGGCTTGTAACATCCACTGCTGTCAAAATCAATTAGTTTCACACGAGAAAGCTGTGCAAAATTATATTTATACTGAATAAAATATTCTGTTCAATTAACATAATACGGCTGTCGGTAACTGAAACGACCACAATTTTACTATTTCTTTTACCATGAAGCTCTAATAGCGTTATTCCATGATGAGAATGAAACTTTTGCGTTTTTTTATTGCTGAAATCTGTAATAGATTCATAGGACGGGTGGGAAAACGAATTGTTGGAAAAACTGTTCCAACAATTTCGCCGCTACGAAAGATAACTACACGTTATGAATAAAATTCAAATGATGTATGAGGAGGAAACCGTAGTTAAGGAATTTCGTGATAAATATTTATATGTGGCGACTCTAAATTAATTCCACGCTGGTCAGCGTGGAATGGGATAGTAATTAATTGTATTTAGTATTTATATGCATTTTTTGTTGGATTGTGTTTTCATTCTGTTAACTAAATATTATAAACATTATGAATTAAGTCTATGTTTATCAAACAACATAAATGACCAAATCGAAATTACTATAAAATTCACCAAAACCTGCCCACAATCATTATAATGAACAATACAAGTATGTGTTCGGAAAATGACCTACGCGTATTAAATATTAAAGAAAAGTGCGATTAATCGATAGACACCACGTTTATGGAAAATTAGAAAACGGTAACGAGCTCAACGGAAAGAATGTAATTTATTTAGGTTCGTTACGGGACGGGTCGGAAGCCGCGACCACGGTAAGGGAACAGGGGTCTACTGCTCGCTGAAAATTGTAGCTTCGCAAAACGTTTCGGTCGATGAAAAAAACAAGTTCTGTAGAAACTAGAAGTTTTCTGAATATCCATAGCTAAAATTTTGTGCTTACTTAATTAATGGTAACTTAAATTCAAAGCCGCTTTTAAAAGAATGTTCACACAAGTTAAATCACAAGTAGTAGAGTTTCAAGGTGAGCTTGCAAATATTAGTTCTCGTCTAAACTACGATCCAATCAATAGTAATGTACGACTCATTTTTTTTTCTGATACAGGAGCACATTTCTACCATCATTAAAATTCTTCTTTAAGTCTCTAGTTTGATATACTATTAGCTTTTGTGAGTGATTAATGAAGAAAAGGCACGTAGAAGCAGGGCATTTAGCACTTAACTGTCTCTGCCTACCCCGCAAAGGACTTATCGTGAAGATGACATGAATTTCATATTTTTTACGACAAAATGGTCTGTGTCCCTATTTAGAAGAAGTTTCAATCCAGATATTTTATTATTGATGATGATGAAATAAAGATAATTTAATTTGGTTGATCGATCGAAATTAGTGTTCATAATTTGTTAGTTAATTATCTTTTACTGGTGGTAGGTGTAGACTGGTCAGGAGCTCGAGTGTATTCATTGCATTACTTAATATATATATATAACTTGGCCTCTTGGCCGCCCGACTAAACACTACTACGCTCTACAGCGCGTATTAATGAAATTGATTTTTCTGTAACATTTGGCATTTTTGTACGTTTCGTTATATTGTAGGAATGAAGTCGTGCATTTAGACAGTAGCGCCCCAGTAACAAAAGGATGCGGTCATCTGCCGCCCTATCACTAACGAAGCTAACTTTAGAAAAAACACTGTCTATTTAAAGCAACTCACTTAACAAGTCAGCTAATAGAAATGTAAATTGTTTCTACACACTGTTTTGTCAATTTCGGTAATATCATCATTATCACTTCAGCCGATAGACGTCCACAGCTGGACAAAAGCCTTCCCCAAAGGATAGTGTTGTGCGTCATTAAGGGAGAATATTTCATAATTGCCACGCTTTGACATAGGAATTGGCGATTACAGTGGCGGCAGTTTTATCGCGAGACGCTGCTACCTATACCGCGTTATCGTATTAGCTGCCGTATATTGGAACCGTTTGACCGCCATTGTTCGGTTGACTGACTAGCACGGTCGAAGAAATCACCTCCACTGAGCGGTATGGTGATGGCAATATATGGCCTCGAAGTTTATTTTTAAACTAGCTTAGGTTTCAGAATTCGTGATGCATCTACGTACATTGAAATTTCTGGTTCTGGTTGAGTTTTCTTACGTGCGACAGATTTGAACTGCATGTTTGCCTCATTTATCATTTTAATTTGTAAATTAAATTAAAAAAATAACGTTTTAATTTATATATTAAATTAACATTTAATTAGGACATTAAAATTTGGCGTTTATATTCAGTTACATGGTGGAATTTCGGTCATACAATTAGAGAGTAGCACCCCAGTAACAAAAGAGATGCGGTCATCCGCCGCCCTATCACTAACGAAGCTAACTTTAGAGAAAAACAACATCCTGATTGAAGCTACTCGAATAGCTAGCTAGTCAGCTAATTGAAACGTGTGTGGTTTGTACACATTGTTCGTAATCTAAACTTCTACGTTTGTTAATAGTTAAGTCAAAGCTTAAATTTGAGGACGCAGTATGAAATAAACTATGGCACATTATTTGGTCGCGAGGACTAGACGCATGCAACAAAGTGGAGTAGCAGGAGCAACCTCGTCGAGTTTTATGAAATTTGATCATTCATAATTGTGTAATTAAGTACCGCAGTAAAAAAAATAGTAAAAATATATTTGTTTTGGAACAATAAAATGTGTACAAACAAGTGTAAACGTTGACACTCGTAAAAGTAAGTAGTTTATTGTGTAAGTAATAGTCTAAAAGGCACATAGATTCGGTGCAGCAACAAAGGAAGTGCGTTGTAATATAAGATAGGGTAGGGCTATATTGTTTTTATTCCTAATATTAGCTTTACGTAATCTATGCTAATATTAGTATAATCCGTGTAACGAGTTAATCCAACACCGCAGCGATCAGGAGTTTCATTAACATTGCTGTCAGAAGGATTGCCATATTGAGACGTGGATTAAAGTTATGTTCACATTGTTTGCTGTACATTAATCTGAATATATAATTATATGAGCTATCAAATGCTAATATCAAATAATATAAAAAAAATATTCATAAATAAAACTTGACGTCGTAATTATTATTACTTAATTATATTTATTAATAATACTACTGCAAAAGTATAATATAATAATAACAATAAAACGTTATTTAACAAAAACTTACAGATTATCAATAATCACAAAGTACAACTTAAACAATAAATTGTTATTGTACAAAACGAAATAGCTTAACTAATTTAGTGGTTTGATAATGATAGTATAATCATAAATGGACCGGTTCAATTTCTTTATGTCACATGCAATTATTTTAAGAATAAAATCTCTATGTAGACTATGGATTTGTTAAAAAAGTCTTATTAGTAAAAACGTAGGTGTGAATGTGCTTTTACAATTTCACCGTCTACACAGATTTCATAAGAATAATTACTTATTATTTTATGTATCACTTTCTGAGGTCAAGTGGAAACAAATACGGGCGCTGATTGTAGAACTCATAGATAATTATAATTATACCTAAAGCACAGCTTAAAGAACGTTTTTTTCTTATACTGTGCCCAAAGCATCGGGTGACGTGCTACGCGGCGTAGCGTATAAATACTTGCTACGGAGAGACGAGTGGCTACGAAAACTGTTGTAGACACTTGCTATTTCGGTCGGCGAAATAATTTGTCAGTTTTTTGAAATTGAACTACATTTTGGAAGATATACCACTGGTGAAGTTTCTTTACTGTAGAATATAATAATACATACAATGAATATAATGTTACTTAATTTACACCGTTTTCTCTGTGTCTTCTTTCAGCGGAATAAAATTAGGTAAAATTATTTTTATGTTAAGATTAGATGATATTCGGCTCGACTGCCTCTCCCTCCGACCCTATCTCATGTAATTATTGGACGCCCCCTATTGGCCTTTCAAAACCATATCAGAACAGAATAAACATCGTTGAATTAAACTGCCTGATGGCTGCTCGTAACCACGGTAGCTGAAAAGCGACCCAAATGTCGGAAAATTGAATTGTACGTACGAGAGAAATCCACAATTATTATTTCCACAATATAGACATTTACCAAAAAAAACCTTGACACTAACTAGGTATACAAAAACGTCCACTACTGGACAGAAGTCTTGTTTAAACACAAACATGTTGTGCATTATTAGAGGAGAATATGCCATTGTCGTCACGCTTGGCATGCGGATTGGCAATCGCAGTGGCAGTAGTTATAGAGCAGTACACTGTTGCCCATTCCGAATTATTGCATTTACTACCGTCCCATTAGTATAATTTGGCCTCTATTGTTCGGTCGATTGAGTGCACTAGCGGAAGAATTGTCCTCCATTTATTAACGATGTGGTCAATATATGGAATCCAAATTAATGAAGACTTCACGTCCCGACTAACTATAGACAGCCAATTATTTACTTATATAGTGATACTATGGATTCCATGTTCTTAGACAGTTCTGCCATTAGGAAACACGTTCAATCATTTCAACGGTATTATTTTTAAAAATCTCTTAGCAACAACACTAAAAACGCTTGATATGAACCGGCACAGGGTATAAGTAACAATTTAAATGCGTTGTTCTCCCAAAGCGCATCGTGGCGCGAATAGGGATGCAAACGACACAGTGATGTTTCTAGAAATCGATATTCCACTAGATATGACATATCAATGTTACATATAGAAAAACCGTTGATGTCATTTTAATTTAAAGATGTTTTAATCCCTACTCCCTACTAATATTATAAATGCGAAAGTAACTCTGACTGTCTGTCAGTCTGTTACCTTTTCACGTCCAAACGACTGAACCGATTTTAATGAAATTTGGTACAGAGATAGAGTTGACTTTGAAAAAGACATAGGCTATAATTTATAAAACGACATCTAAGTGGGCGAAGCCGCGGGCAACAGCTAGTCGTCTATATTTTCCATAATATGTGAAGAAACTTCACTCTTTTGTACCCCGAAAGGACAGTCAGACGTAAATCCTAAAGTTTCCTTTTTTCACATTATAAATGTATGTAATGTGACGGAGCTTGCGGGTGCCTATGCACCACCGCATTACAGGAGATACTTTCCGCTAAATGGTAGTGTTCAGCACTATCGTATTCCGGCCAGGTGGTAATGTACGGCCTTGTAATTTAACACCTTAAGCCTCAGAAATGGTAACGCATCTTCATTTTACCTTGGACTTTGGACTTTGTGCGAGTGTCTATAGGCTGCAGTCATCATTAGGACAAGTGTCTACTATCAGTGATAATTTGTCTGCAAAGTTTGTGAGCTGAGAGTTAAAAGAAAAACATAAGTATTCGCTACACGAATACAGGCAACAGATATAAACTCGTGTTCCTTTAAACACACCTTGTTCCTTTACCAAGCAGTAAGTGAACGAAAGGGACGAGTAAAATTTAATTGAAGTACTGCTCTGAGGGATCCAAATATAACGCTAATATTATTTGATGGTCAACTTTTCTTATGACCACCTTGAGGTGGCAGACAGAAGTTAAAAAAATAACCATATTTTGATAGTGATAGGTTTTCGAAAAAATACCGGTGCTCCGATACTTACATCGATGTTTCTAAGCGATGTTTATAACATGAAGCTATAGATAAGAATGGAGACATATATAAAACTATTGAGAGCCCTATCAGTGTTATCTTACCCTCTCATTTCAATATACGGGAAAATTATTAGATAGCGATACTACAGAAAAAGTACTCGAACTACCGTTTGTTTTGATTCAAACTGCTGTTTGAAGTGTTGCCTCTATATTTTATTAGAAGGTCATGGTTTATAGACGTCAATGTTTATTTCTGGAATATCGATGTATCGATACATCGAATTTTATTTATCATGTACATCCCTAACCGCGAATGGTGCTTGCGTAGATTTCGCACAATTAGGCCAAGGGAAGTGTCGACGTAACTCGCGACTTACGCGCTCTTACCTACTTGCACAAGCCTCAAGTGAGTTGCTGAAATTAAACGCTTAAAGTTTACGTTGTTAAAGATATTAGCCCTTGTACTTATAAACAAGCAGTTAGTGAATTAAATGATATTAGCGTACCGCTATATTATTTCGGTATTAATTTCTTTTATCGCTCTTGCTTATGAATACAGTTCCCTCGCTATAATTTTATAAGTCTTACCTATTATTGAAATTCTTATTCTAAAATAAGCTAGAAACTGCCAAAATGTATCTAACGTAAACGTTTCTTCACGCCTGTGTTCTCCGAACAGGTAGAATTAATTACATGCATCCAAGCATACATGCAAACCCCCACAATTTGCCAGTTACGTTTTCGTCTCCGGGCAACTTATTAAACTCCGAGGTGGGCACTAGGCATCCTTGCGAAACGGAAAATTTCCTATATCATTTACTCTCTGTCCGGTCAGATCGAACCCAAAACCCTGGCGCAGCCGGCCTACTACCACTAGACTGCTGAGGCAGTTTTAAAGCAATTTAAAATATTACATTTTATTAAAGGCTGATACATAACAAACTTTTGTGATTCCCAAAAGAACTCTTAAGAAAGAGGAATAAAATTGTCTTGTGTTTTAACGGTCAAACATTTTTTTCTTAACATAAAATTACAACTGTTGTTCGAGAGTTGAGTCACATTAATATTCGTAAAAATAGATTAAAATCATTTATTATTTTTTGGTTTCTACAACTTATTAGATCGTTTGAACTTGGTTTAGCTTATTCGATACCATTGTAGGTACCACTGTACTAAAGATAATATTTTATTGAATACTAGTGTCCCCGGGCTTCGCGCGGCTACAATATAGGTTGATACTGGTAATTTGATATTATTAAACCCACTATTATGTTATCAATTCCTATCGATTACTCTGTTTAAAACGTCAATTTCAGCGCGCAAGCTATCAATCGTTCCAACTGTCAATCGATTGACCGTTTTGTCAAGTGGCATAATATATCTGATTGGACCAACAACTGATCCAATGTTGAACTAATGTAATAATGACCTAAATGCACCACTCTTAGAACAAACTGAACTTTATGGATAACTAAGTAAAACCACTTGTCACCTGAAATTAATTTATTTGCTCTAAGGACTTATTACATTGAACTATATATTGACCTAATATGATCTATTGTACTTGCGCTCTAATACATAATAAAACCAATGAACTATATGAAATCCGTTAAACGTAACGATACCGTGATGTAAATCATCGCAACGCCATCTATTGACAATTTGACCTAAACCTTTATTGTATGAAGTGACTTTGAACTCGAACATACCGCCCACCAAGGACATTATATGAGGAATGTCCTTCTTCAGTTGTCTGATTTTTTACATATCAGTATCGTTTGATCTAATAACAATTCGCCAACAATTAATTAAACAATACAAAAACTTACTACTAAATTAATTTAAATCTTAGGGGTATATGATGATACACATATTTAAAAACTGGTTAAAAGAATTAACATGGGTACATTATTCAATAAAATTTTAACAAAGAACATGTGTAAATTGACCTAATGTAAAAACTTGACCTAACTTAAAACTTATAAATAATTGTATAAATTAAAACTTATATGCCTAAAATGTTGTAAAAGTAAATGCTACAATTTGATCTGCAAGTAAACTACAGTAAAAGTTGATCTAGAAGTAAACAATATAATAATAATACATTTCATTGATGTTGTATGAAACTTAAATTAATTATTCCAAAACCGGTAAAATACAAATTTTAGAAGTTGGCCTTTTTAATATAGAAGATTTTGTCCGCAATGTGACCACACGAGTTATGTTATCATGACCGGGATGTTTCTGTACTATGCGACCTAATAACCAACGACTTGGTGGCAAATTGTCCTCCCTTATTAACACAATATCCCCAATCTTAGGCTCAGATACTTGTGCAGACCATTTATATCGGTGCATAAGATTTGTCAAGTATTCTGAAGACCACCGTCTCCAGAATGATTGTAACATTCTTTGAATAAATTGCCACCGCGTCAAACAATTCACGCTGGAAGATTCATACGAGTAGTCGGGCACATTCATTAACGACTCTCCAATCAAAAAGTGTCCTGGAGTTAAAGGCATCGGTTCACCAGCATCAGTTGAATTTACTAAACTTAGGGGTCGCGAATTCAAACAAGCCTCTACTTGGATTAAAAGTGTACTCAACTCTTCATACGTGAGAGTAGAGTCGCCTATAACTCTTTTCAAGTGAAACTTTGTGGATTTCACTCCCGCTTCCCACAAACCACCAAAATTGGGTCCGGATGGGGGAATGAAATGCCACTCGGTTCCATTCGCTTCAAGGTGCTCTGCTATTGTGGACTGAAAAGAAGCCAATTGCTGCAATTCTTGCGACGCGCCAACAAAGGTAGTGCCATTGTCACTCCATAATTTTGAACAGTGACCTCGTCGTGAGACGAATCGTCTGAAAGCCGCTAAAAAGGCATGCGTGCTCATGTCACTGACCACTTCTAAATGAAGAGCACGGGTACACATACATACAAAAAGACAAATGTACCCTTTGTACGAATGATGTCCGCGACCCTTCGTTGTCCTTACATTTATTGGGCCAGCGTAATCGACGCCACTGTGTAAAAATGGTCTAGCAGGCGTGCAACGAACTGTTGGAAGAGAACCCATCAATTGGTTCTTACACATTGCCCTATACCTAGCGCATTTAACGCATTTGTGAATATATTTCTTCACAATATTTTTCGCCCCAATAATCCAATAAGCTGTTCTTAGGTAGTTAAGCATTAATTGGTGTCCGCCGTGTAAAGTCTTGTTATGAGCGTCTGCTACTATCAGATAAGTCAAATGACTATTACTAGGCAACACAATTGGATGTTTTGTTTGCTCATCTAGCTGTGACTTTTCAAGTCTACCTCTAACTCGCATGATGCCTTTATTGTCTATATAAGGGCACAATGACTTAAGTTTACTCTTTGTTTGTACATAGTTTTTATTTTGTAATTGTTTGTAATCCTCTGAAAATATGTCCTCTTGTACTTTTTGTATACAACCATGTAAAGCTTTCTCTATTTCTTCATTTCGTAAGTATTTTGTTTTATTTTTACCTTTATTTAAAAAGCGTCGACAGTACGCGATAACCCTGACTAATCGTGTTAACGACGAAAATCTTTCGATCAATGAATTATCTGGAACAACTGCTACGTGAACTTTGATTGATTCCTCTAAGGATATATTCAAATCCTTTGGCCTTTTGTAATCTACAATTTTGTTCTTGAGGAATGATGGTCCTAGAAACCACAACTTGTGCTCTACGAACAGACTAGGTAGCAATCCCCGTGATGCACAGTCTGCCGGGTTGTCCTTTGTCGACACATGATACCATTGATTCGGCTTTGTAGTGGTCAAAATTTCTGAGGTACGGTTGGCCACAAACGTCTTCCATCTGCTTGGATGGCTGTTTAACCAAGCCAGTACTACTGTAGAGTCCGTCCAAGCAGTTATTTTGTCCGTTGGTATATTTAAGACCTCTGCAGTTTCAGTCAACAAACGCGCTAGTAATACTGCTCCACATAACTCCAAACGCGGTATGCTCACTTGTTTGATCGGAGCTACTCTTGTCTTGGCGACCAACAGTGACACGTGAATTTGACCTGTGACATCTATACTACGCAAATAAATAACTGCAGAGTACGCTATCTTAGAGGCATCACTAAATCCATGTAACTCTAAATTATCATTTGATCTAGTGTAAAGCCAACGAGGTACCTGAATCTTGGTGACAACAGCAAGTTCCTGACGATAAGTACACCATTCTTTTATTAAATCAGTACTAAGTTGTTCATCCCATCCCACTCCAGCTAGCCACAATTTTTGTTTAAAGACCTTCGCTAAAATAACACATGGGGCTAGCCAACCTAATGGGTCAAACAATCTTGCAATTTCAGAAATTACAGTCCTTTTTGTTACAGGTACCGTCAACTCCGAGGGAAGATTCACCGAGTACTGAAACACATCATTGCTGCGATCCCAGGTAAGTCCCAAGATTTTTATTGTACTGTCTAACTTAATCTGTACTCTATTTTCTTCCATGACCTCTCCCTTTTTATCCTTTATTATTAATTTAATATTTGTTCTATTGTCCTTTACTAATATGTTCTTTGTTCTATTGTTCTGTACTAATTTCTCCTTTGTCCTATTGTTCTGTACTAATTTGTCCTCTGCTTCATATTTGCTAATTTGATCTAAATTATTCTTTGTGCTATCGCTCTGAAGTGATTGTATAACATCCAATATTTCCTTATTGTTACTATTCCATTTTCGTAATTTGAAACCGCCTTTTTGTAATAATTCCGTAATTTGTTTATATATTTCAGTTCCTTCTTCTACAGTGTCACAACCTGTCATCAAATCATCCATGAAAAAGGATTGTAAAACTCTACTAGAAGCTAATGGATAACCTGCACCTTCATCATACGCTATCTGCTGGAGAGTTCGCACCGCCTGATAAGGCGCCGACGCAGTGCCAAATGTAACAGTCAACAATTCATAGTCTTGAATTGCTTTTTCAGGTGATTCTCGCCATAAAATTCGCTGATACATTGTATCTTCTTGGGCTATTTTTACCTGGCGAAACATTTTGATAACATCAGCTACAAGACCTATAGAATGTAAGCGCCATCTAAGAATGGTATGACGCAAATCAGCTTCCAATGTCGGGCCTACCATGAGAGTATCATTCAACGATACTCCTCTATTATTTTTCTCAGAAGCGTTGAAGACAACTCGAACTTTCGTTGTACTTTTATCCTCCCTAATCACCGCATGATGAGGTAAGTAAACAGCCAGATGACGTTTGTCATCGTTTTTTTGTACTAATCGCATGTGTCCTAATTGTAAATATTCTTGCATTACCTTTGTGTATTCTTTTTTTAATGTTTTATTTTTATCTAATCTTTTTTCTAGTGATCTAAATCTAATTTCAGCTATGCCACGGGAATTGCCTGCTTTACATGGAGGATCAAGATCTCGAAAAGGCAACCTCACAACATACCTGCCATCTTCATCTCTCTTCGTAGAATCTCTGTACAACTCTTCACATCTGTCTTCTTCTGGGGTAAGTAATTTTTTTGTACTTGATATTTCTTCGAGCTCCCAAAATTGTCTAAGAATATCACATTCATTGACCTGTGCATGCATGACATTAATATTTTTAGATGTTACAACTTTATTTACAGCACCGGACAGGATCCATCCGAAGGTAGTGCTCTGAGCAATTAGAGTGTCAAATGGACTCTTCATCATGCCGTCCTGTATGATGTGACTGTAAACATCAGCACCCAACAGAAGATCAATCTTGTTGGGGACATTGAACTCGGGGTCTGCCAAGTTTAAGCCTTTACTAATAAACCAATCGACATTGCTGATTTTTATTTCCTGGTCCGGCAGACACCCAGTTATTTTATTAAGTACGTATGCTTTAACTTGAAGTTCAAACTTTGGGTCAATTCGTGACTGAATTTTAATGTGTACCATATAATTCGACGTGGTTGACCTATTATCACCTAACCCTGTTATGTGCCCTTGAATTGGTATTCTTTTCAATCCCAATAATTGCACTACTGCTTCTGTAACAAAGCAAGCCTGTGAACCTTGATCGAGTAAGGCACGAACTAACTGGTGATGACCTATTCTCGACTCGGCTCTAACTAACGCTGTGGCTAATAATACCTGTCGATGATTGACCACTGCACCTGTAGACAGACATGACACTAGGGGCGCATCCCGTGATGAACTAGTTGGTGATTCGTGTTGACCTAATTCGACGTTACTGTTTTTATGCGTATTTTCACTAGGATGTAACAAAGAGTGATGACGTTTCTTACATACTCTGCAAGTGGTGGGCTTCTTACACTCGTACACCCTGTGATTACCACCTAAACAATTAAAACAAATATTTTGTTTTGCAACAAAATCACGCCTACTGTCTACCGTTTGCTTTGCAAACTGTTTGCAAAAACATAGCTTATGTGATGATTCTTTGCAAAATTCACAACGTATGGCAAACGAATTAGTAGCTAATAAGGCCTTGGTGTTATGACCAAGTGACCTACCAAATGACGCTTTATACTGGTGAACAGATGACTTATTGGGTTCTATGAACTCTAATGCACGGTATCTACTCTCTAAAAACAACTTAAATTGTTCAAACGTTGGCAACTCATTACCATTAATATTACTTACGCTTAATTCCCATTGTTTACGTGTTTCAAAATCTAACTTAAATGAGACAATGTGAATGATCATTATGTCCCATGTGCTCACATCAACTTCCAAATTCGTTAATGCATTCAAACAATCGTTTGTGGTGTCCAACAATTCCTTAAGACCAAGGCCCGACTCCGAATTCAAACGTTTTTGTGCAAATAACCTTTTAAGAATGCAGTTCGCTAAATATTTTTTATTGTTATAGCGCTTTTCTAAGATGGACCAACACTGGTGATAGTTGGCATCACTAATTGGAGTGTGTCTTATTAATTGCTCTGCCTCCCCAGTGAGGTTATTTTTTAAATAATGTAATTTTTGGCAATCGTCAAGAGACTCGTTTTTATGTACTAACGCTTTAAATAAATCATTGAAGTAGTCCACTCGCTATATTTACCTGAAAACGTCGGAATGGAAATCTTAGGCAACTTAACAAATGAACTTGATTTTTTACTTGAATTATTGTTTTCTGAAATGTCCACTTTATTTGATACCTGTACTGCTATTTTATTATAAATTGATTTCATTAGTGTTTTAAAGTTAATATAATTTTCCTCTGTCAAATCAAAAATATCATCGACCTTTTCAATTGTATCTCCTACATCTGCAGCACCAAATTGTTGGTGAAACTTGTTATGAGTTTCCTCAAATTTAGACCAATGTTGTTCTAGTAATTCTTGTCTGGCCTCAATGTATTCGACAGTAACTCTTTCTTTTGGACTCTTTTTAAAGTTTGTAAACGCCTTTTGAATAGTATTTTGGAGCCTTTGTAAAATACTTATCAAACCCTCCATTGTAAATATTAAAAAAATGTAAAATATGTAATCTGTAAAATTGGCCTAAAAAGCTTAAAAAACGTCTAGATATACCAGCTATTAAGATCTGATTCTTTATGGCTGGGCGTGACAAAAAAAACAAAAAATGTACTTAAATAAACTTGCAATACATCTATAAAACTATGGTTCAAAATACTCATACAAAAATAACCTGTTTATAATATGCTGTGAAAAAGTATAGCATATAAATAATATTTAGTTCAATAAACTAAACCTGTAACATTATAATCATAAATTACCGGACAAGTAAACAAATAAAATATAAGCACCAAATATTTTTAACAAAGTATGTTATCTAAAACAAACTAATTACTTTGTTTTGAACGTCATCATTATCCATGAATCCAATATTTTGTTACAACTTAAATAAACCAAGCAAACACTAAGTTGATGTAACAAAAGTTCTAAGAAGAAAAATTATCGCAAAATTTTACAAGTGTTTGACTTAATGTAACAACGGACCGAAATCGGGCATAGGTTCCCCGTTCCGTCGTTTTTTCTTAAATTATTCTAAGTCCTATATTTAACATGCACACAATTTCTAACTAAATATTAACGTCCAAATTTTTCTAAGTTTAAATGTTCATGGAAATAAAGTTCTAAATAGCTTGACACTTTTGTTTGCTTGAAATGTTAATAACTCATTGTAAACCAACAATTTAATTTATAAATGTACTGTACTCACGGTTTTTGCACTTCACTCACTCTCACTCACGATGTGTACTCCCTTTGACTCCAACTGTACTGTAGTTGTACTGGAACGTAGCGCCCTCTATCGCACTACTGCTGCAACTCCTCTTCGATAGTGCGCGCCGCCGTCGTTGCCGCTGCGCAAGTCTTTGGTAGTGCGCGCAGGTGTCGTCACCGCTGCGCACCTAAGTACCCTTTGTGCAGCGATCCACTGCAGGTACTTGTTCTTCCAAAAAGAGCTAATACGGCTCGGTAGGACCAATGATTGGACCAACAACTGATCCAATGTTGAACTAATGTAATAATGACCTAAATGCACCACTCTTAGAACAAACTGAACTTTATGGATAACTAAGTAAAACCACTTGTCACCTGAACTTAATTTATTTGCTCTAATGACTTATTACATCACTACATAGTATAAAACAAAGTCGCTTTTTCTGTCATGTGTCATGTTGTATGTCCCTATGAACGCTCAAATCTTCAAAACTACGCAACGGATTTTGATGCGGTTTTTTTTAATAGATAGAGTAACTCATGAGGAAGGTTTTTGTGTATAATATTATCCATTAAATAGTGGACAAATACTGTTATTTTTGAGGTTTCTAATGTGATGTCACAAATAATTACATTTTTTCCGCTTACATTGCAAACGCAGGCTGAATCCTACGAGATTTATCAAAATAATGTACTAAGTATTGTACACAATGAAAAGGTCTACAGAAAACTCCGCGATGGTATATGTCTATCTCTTATGGATATCCCACAATAACATTTTTTTGTCATTTACTTTTTACGACAAATAATGACTAATATTCGAAGCGATTTTAACCAATACAGCATTAATCCTTATCCAATTAAATACCTTAAATACATTGTTGATTTAATATAGATCTATTTGGCCTTTTACAGCATCTGATTTAAATCAATATTTTTGAAGATGTACAGATTTAAAAATTGCGGAACGTAGCGTTTACGGCGACGCGGCGCGGCGGCAGCGTGCCTATAAATAGCGCGTCGGAGGCCGCGGATTTCCTTATAGCACATTGAATTTAGCAGCGATCGGATTTTGTTTTTTGTTTCTGAATGATAAGTATTTAGATATTTTTTACTGCGGCAGTTACTAATAATATGGCAATTTGTGTATAGGTAATCATAAGCAAACATATATAGAATTGAGTTAATTTTTGCACACAAATTATAAAGTCATGCCTGGAAGACGTCGTCGTTCGAACATAGGTCGTAGTACAGCGAATGCCAGAAGATTACGTTCAGCAAGAGATGAAGAATCGTCAACGGAACGTGAGGCTCGACTCAGTCAGCTTCGGGATAATTATAGAGCTGAGAGAGAGAGAGAATCTTCAGCAGAGCGTGAGATTCGCCGCCGTCGGGATCGAGATAGGCATACAGTGCAGAGGGACAGAGAATCGTCAGTTGAGCGTGAGGCTCGACTCAGTCAGCTTCGGGATAGACGTAGAGCTGAGAGAGAAACAGAATCGTCAGTTGAGCGTGAGGCTCGACTCAGTCAGCTTCGGGATAGACGTAGAGCTGAGAGAGAAACAGAATCGTCAGTTGAGCGTGAGTTGTAAAATAAATAGGTAAAAATGTAAAAAAAAGTAAAAATGTAAAAAAAAGTTAAAATGTTAAAAAATTGTAAAAATGTAAAAAAAAAGTAAAAATGTAAAAAAAAGTGAAAATATTGTGTATAAAAGATATTCCAAAGATAAGGAAAGGGGAATTGTTTTAAGTACTCCAAAAACGCGTGCGGGCTACGGGCAGTAAATGAATAAATCAAATCTACTGGATTGATTTTATCATTTTTTCAGTGAGTTACATATTTTAAACCCGTGCAAAGCCGGAGCGGGCCGCTATGTTTTTTTATAAACAACGTTCACAGTTTTTCTGTAGCGTATTTAGTATATCAGCATTGCACCCGTGCGAAGCCGGGGCGGGTCGCTAGTTGAACTATATATTGACCTAATATGATCTATTGTACTTGCGCTCTAATACATAATAAAACCAATGAACTATATGAAATCCGTTAAACGTAACGATACCGTGATGTAAATCATCGCAACGCCATCTATTGACAATTTGACCTAAACCTTTATTGTATGAAGTGACTTTGAACTCGAACAATATCTACTGCCAAATGGTAGTGATCATCACTATCATGCTGCGGTTAACCATACATTTAACCGCAGTATAATGATTTAAAGAGATTTAATAACTAAAGTCTCAGCAGGGGTAGCAATGCATCTGCATTTTGACCTCTAGGCTGTCATGTTCCGGTCAGGTGCTAATATACAGCCCTGTAATTTCCAACACAGAGTCATATCAATTTAAACCTCAGGAGTGGCAACACATCTACACTGGAATCTTTGGTTAGTATGTAGATGTTTATAGGATACATATACACTTACCATCAATGTGAACTTTATGCTTATTATAACACACACACACACACACATAAAAGCTGTCATCGAAATAAAAATCTCCTACGCCCAGAGATGCTGGCATATACTCGTATAATTTAAATTCTAAGACCTGCGGCAACTAACTAACATTTCAAATGGAAAATTACCGTGTGGGATTAAACAAGATTGAAATATAGATAATTGCTTTCTTGTGTAAGCTGAATTATATAATTTATTAGAAAATATTCAATACTTACCTGTCGGATAACCGGATTCTGATAAGCATGATTTTGTTCTTATGTAAATACGGTACATGTTTATTTAATAATGCCGTAATAAGGGGATATAATTGTTGTAAAAATGTATTTCTGTATGTATGTAGATTCATTATTAAATATTCTAGATTTAGTATTTGGCTATAGGTGAACTCTCTCATATAAGAATTATACTTCAATTTTAATACTACAGCCAGTTGTTATAAATTGCAAAGTAATAAAAATGGCCCCACTTTGACAGATTTTGATTTACAATAGGTATATAGATATGGTCGAATGTCAAAATTGTTAATTTTTTAATGCAATTTTTGACCACTAGGCGATCACTAGTAATATGAAATATGCTATGGGCCACAGATTTTTGCGTTTGGAGTTATACCTTTTATACATAGTTGTTAATGTAGTTATATTCGCCTTGCTCAAATACTTGGTGCCACTTTTTATCGTCCTGTGTATGAGAGTTCCTCTTATTTCCAACGACTTATTCGTAGGTCAATGAAGTTATCAAAAGTATGCATAGTATTAACTGCATTGTCTGCTGCACCAATTGGTGCTATAATTTTTTAAGCTGCGTTATCTGATCCTTTTACCTGTCAAGGTTTGTCGGTACGTGAAGCCATTACGGCAGGGAACGTGAAATACGACATAAATGTAAGAGTTACGACGCCGGTCGTTTCTATCGCCCATATAATGCGCCTATAGTGCGATAAATTGAAATTGGCTCGTTTATCATCTCCGCACTGTGATTGTGTTTCTTTTTTAGGGTTACCAATCGTTTAATGTCGTTTTTATTTGACTTATAGCGAAAGAGGTCGCATGTCTATTTTTGTTCACATCGCTGCATCGTGACAATGTTACAATTAATGTCTTTACTGTGAATTTATGTTTCTTGTGAATTTTATTCATAAAAAAACCTAATGCAATTTTAAAAAATATTCTCACCAGTAAAAATATGCAAAAATACGAAATGGTGACAAATAAACAGACCGGATACTCGGATACCTATCACCTTCGTTCTGTGACATTTGTAACATCAGGGGAGTTACCGGCGTGTTACCAGCTCTGAATAGTTCTTTTAAAGCCACTTCTGAAGAACCTTATATTGAGCACCGAAGAAGAAAGATTGTTCCACAGTTTGGAACATAAATTAGCTCGCATAAGCCTAACTAGCATAGTTGGTAATAGATGGCGCTGCTGCTACCATAAAGCAAAGCAATAGATGTGAAGGAAAGATTTGACAAATCGGGCAGGGCTTCAGTAGCTCAATTGGAAGAGCGGCTGGACTAGATTCCCAGTAGGTCGCGAGTTCGAGTCTCGCCTGAAGTCAAATTTTTCTTTCCATTTTTCTTCAAAAATAAAAATAACTTAGCTCTCCAATCAAATCGATGAGTTCTGTGTGAATATTTTAATAGTTTTGTGAATTGTAGAAAAGGAGACAACGGAAAAAAGGTGACGCCGTATCTGCAGAGCAGAACAATTCAGTTATGCTTTCACCATTTTAGAGGCGGTAGAAAGACACATCATTTCATTTTTTAATTTTAGATACTGGGATTTTCAAGTACTACCGAACAACAAAGTGAATCTTAATCTTAAGTAGTTATTAAGAATTTATTTAAAAATATCATGCAGCAAGCTATATCCATTATGTAAAACACATGAAATAGCATAACAAAGAAGCAATGAACAGATACAGTTCATTATACACTTCCTCAAATTTTGTTCCTGCCACAGGCAAACTTTTATTAACTTTGGCTAACTTCAGGCCACACAATTCTAGTAGGTAGTTACCACACGCCTGCCGTGTTTGCTCAGTTGTTTTGTTTGAGAGTTTAATAAACGCTGCGTTGCCATACGTTACAGCTGTTTCACACTTTACGGTTCACCGAAACGATATTATTATTCGGTTTGCCGTAGCATGTTAAAATATTTTCGCGGCACTCTATCCCGCAAAACTACAGCGGAATAAACCAAATTCGTTAATGTTACAAGTGGATTTGGAAATCCTTAAAACCAAACGTATACTTTTTTAGGGTTCCGTAGCCTACAAGGAACCCTTATAGTTTCGCCGTGTTCGTCCGTTTTTAAGACCATTTTTCGAGGTAAAGGTCCATTTGTGAACGTACCTCTGACCTTAATTTGTTGTAACTTCATGCCTGTATTTTCAAATAAATGGTTATGAGACGTAAATTAAATAAAATTAATTCATGTAGACATTACATGCAAACATTCCTACCAAATTCCTACCAATTCGCTGTCACGTTTTCCATAAATTAATTTTTTTTTAATGTTTCTGCATCGCTTTTAAGCGTATTGCCAGTGTCAAGTAAAACGATATTTCGTATTCATAATAAGCAGCGTAAAAGTCAGAGTCAGTCAGTCAATTCATCAGTCCGTCAGTCAGAATCACAGTCAGTAATTTGAGTAAAGCGATGGCTACTTTACCAGAACATTTACAATGAAGTTTTGGAGGCAACCCGAAAGGACGAGTTCTCGCACTGTTATTCTTTTTCACTACACACGGACACTGTTATAAGCCTATATCGAACAAAATGCCACCATCTTTATTTAAAATAGCTAAAAAAACACCAAGAAAATTAAATAAAATAAGAGCACCACACGCCTCTTTCAAGGTATATCATATATATATAGTGATATTTCATATGCAATATTTTTAATAATATTAAAACTTTTTTTTTATGTAATGAAGTGGCAAACAAGCATACAGTTTACAATGATGGTAAGTAACACTGTAGCCTATAAACATCTACATTTTATTTTTAAAGAAAAATGGAAAGAAAAATTCGACTTCAGGCGAGACTCGAACTCGCGACCTACTGGGAATCTAGTCCAGCCGCTCTTCCAGTTGAGCTACTGAAGCTCTGCCCGATTTGTCAAATCTTTCCTTCACATCTATTGCATTGCTTTATGGTAGCAGCAGCGCCATCTATTACCAACTATGCTAGTTAGGCAACCGATATAATAGACTTTTCAGTTTATTGAATATCGTAAAGAAGTCGCTTTTAACCTTAATAATTGTTTTTATATTATTTCGCATTAACACATGCTTGTGAAATATATTTTATTTTTAAAGAAAAATGGAAAGAATTCTTTCCATTTTTCTTTAAAAATATGTATATGTGTTAATGCGAAATAATATAAAAACAAACATCTACATTGGAATAGATTCCAATGTAGATCTGTTCCGGAAATTACAGTGCCATACATTACCACCTGACCGGAACATGATGGTGCTGAACACTACCATTTAACAGAAAGTAGATTAGGTAATGCGGTGGTGCCTATGCCCTCAAGCTCCATCACTGGAGTTTTACCACCAGTAAAACTTGCTAACATTATTTAGATTTACAACATAATACCGCCAAAAAAATACATAGAATCTCTGCGTGATAATATAGGTTGGGGAAAAAGTTTCTTCGCATTTTTTAAGATAATTCAAAACATTTTTTAATATAGTTTTTTTTTAATTTTACTAAAGTATGTATGTACCATTTTGTTCGATAACCTTTTGCCATCTTGTAGGTAGGGACATGATCCCATTGCTATAAAAATTTTGGGACTTCTTATCAAAATACCGCGACAAGTGGATTTGGCAGTCCTCTCGTGATGTTAACCTAACATTGCATAAAGAATTCTCAAGAGACCGAAACAGGTGGAAATCTGAAGGTGCAAGGTCAGGACTATACGGCGGATGCATTAACACCTCCCAGCCAAACTCTCTTAATTTTTGCTGAGTGGCTATAGATGTGTGAGGTCTAGCGTTATCATGATGAAACACCACACCCCTTCTGTTGATCAATTCCGGCCGCTTTCTCTCAACTTCTTGCTTTAATCTCATCAGTTGTTCGCAGTAGAGTTCAGAATCGATAGTCCTGCCTGGTGGTAATAGCTCATAATGAATAATGCCCTTCCAATCCCACCACACACACAACATCACCTTATTGCGAGTTAACCCAGGTTTCGCCACAGTCTGTGAAGCCTGACCGGCCTTTGACCACGACCTTTTTCGCACGTTCTTGTCGTACGTGATCCACTTTTCATTACCAGTTATCAGCTTCTTCAAAAATGATTCGGTTTCATTACGTCGTAATAAAGAATCACAAATGAGTACACGGTTCATTAGGTTCCTTTCAGTGAGCTCGTGAGGTACCCAAATATCGAGCTTTTTATTGTACCCAGCTTTTTTCAAATGCGCCAAAACTGTTTTGTGATCAATTCTCAGTTCTTCAGCTACGTCGTAACTACTGATATGTCGATCTTGCTCCACTTTTTCAAAAATGGCATCCATTTTATCCGTAATAGGGCGACCAGAGCGAGGTGCATCTTTGACATCAAAATTTCCGGATTGAAAACACTTAAACCAAATTTGTGCTACTCTCACAGACACTGCACTAGGTCCATAAACATCGCATTTTTGTTTCGCGGCTTGCGTTGCGTTTTTACCTTTTTTGTAGTAAAATTTTAAAATGTATCGAATTTCTTCATTAGATTCACTCATCTTGACAGTACGAAAAACAAATGAAAATCACACATTTGCCTAATATGAATTTGGAATTATGTTCTTTAAAATTTTAACTTTCAATGATACCAAAACCAGCCAGATACAAATACTACAGCCAAAGAGATTTTATTACAAGTTCATACATACTATAATGCGAAAAGACTTTTTCCCCAACCTATTATATTAACGCAATGTAGTCGACACTTCCCACATTCCCACATTTATCAATGAATTATGGACAATAAAGATCTCACTATTCACGAAATCAAAATATGATCTAGAGGCATGTTATGGTGATCTAGAGGCATGTTATGGTGATATAATATGTCTTAACGAAGGTTAGCAACTAAGTTATCACAAATCTACATTTTTAAATTATTAGTTAACTCCTAATTTAAAACGTTCGTGACTGTCGTGACTGTCTGGAAAGCAATTTTATTTTAATTTTGTAAATTCTAAGTGTAAAAACTAGTTCTCATTTAGTAGTTTAGTGAATTTTATAAACGAAAAATACGTAAAATCGATATGGTTATTTATTATTTATGAATTCACCTAAAACTTTAGATGCCGTTCTGGTTTCAAAGTATAAATACTCGTATAAAGTTTATTTTGAATAGGCGGAACTAGGCAGGTATTTGTTAGGGAATTTTAATTAGCTAAGTTTCAAGTAAGTTAAGTAAATATGTAGATATGTGTAGTTATTTGTAACACAATATTATTAGCTTTCGATGATTTCCTTTAAGGATACTCGATGCTTTTTACGGAAAAGACCTACCTATTTATATCTACTTACTCATATCCGAGATGGGCTCGGGATGGCTTAGTCTCTCATTAATAGGTATTTTTGTTATTAGAATAATCACCCAGTCTGATGAACTTTTCTTAAGTCAAAATCAGCCAATAATTGAAATATTTAAGACTCCAAAAAATATGTTTTATTTAATATGACACATATATTTTTTTCTACTCATAAACTATTTCATAAAATCATTCCGATGTTTTTCCTAGTTGAATTGGGATATTTTAGAAGTAAACCATTCACATACAGTGAAATTATAAGAATTATAATCAGTCGAGCTACGCTTAACTACTACTACATTAAAATAATCGACGAATTGATTATCTACGTATTCTACGTATTTTAAATTTGGGTTATAACAAAACACAATATAAATATCTAGCAGTCGCTCGCGGCTTCACCAGCGTCGATTTGTTTTTGACCTGAAAAACATCATTTCAAGAGAACGCTGCGAATCCGACTCTGTCGCAAAATCCGTCCTCGGTGGGCATCTACCATATAGGTATTATTATAAACTACCAAATTTCATGATTGTACGTCAAGCACCTTTCATTTTTATATCCAGGGTAAAATTTTGGTGGTTGTTTTCTCACAGAGAAATGGTTTTGTCTTGGTAGTAAATTCGATCTATAATATTATTTTTCATTAGTTACGCCGTATTGTTAACAATCTATGAACTTACATAAAAAAGATTCCAAAGATTGAAATAAGTATCTTGACATCGGTTCGTAAAATACTACGAATAGGTACATATCGTATTTATTATAAGAAACAGAATTCGAATTTAAAATCAAAACACCAAACTGTACAAATCCTCTCACTACGCTTGGATGAAGACATAAAACCTCAAATGTTTTTATTCTACGATACATTAATCGGAACGATACCCTAGTGTAGAACAGCGCTGCTATTAAGCGGCAACGTGCGTGTGTTGTCTCGTCAGCTCGTCACATGGTTTTCGGCAACGCCTTGTTGCTTAGTCACGCAACGCGTCCATCCAATTTTACAAATGACCGTAACCAATGGAACACATGTAATTCCATATCCTGATAAGATAAAAATAGAACTAATTCTATTAAGAATTGTAGGTTATGCTTTAATTAATTCCTTAGCTGCATGGTAAATACTAAAATTCGAGAAGATGTTAAAATATACGGCCATTAGAAAAACGAGCACCTAAGTACTGTAAAGAACTAGCTTTAGCAGCACTTCATTCCACGGTGACGACCACAATTGAACTGATCCCCTCTTACCGTTGACAAACCCATTTATACGACCAAATACTCGACTTCATAAACAACATTTGAGTCGTTATCTTTATAATAGACAACAGGTATGATTCATGTAAACAACCTAATTCCAATTAAGCACCTGTTTTGGCTTAAACACCGCCTGGTTTGGCACAAACATCACCTGATTTTACACAAACACCACCTGATTTGGCACAAACACCACCTGTTTCACCTTAAATAATGCCTATTATATTTTAGGCACTAACAGAACATACTCATAAAAATCTGCATAAATGACACAACGTTTCTTCTAATTTACTTTTTGTGAGTGAAACATAAGGAAATAGGTATAATAATAAAATAAGGATACCTATGTCTTATTTTACAATTATTAACTGCTCCCATAACCACTATGAAACTACAAATGAATATTTTTTACATAATTTCACAACAAAATAATTATGACAAGGGTACTTGTCATTTACGAACATTTAAATAAAGCTTCATTTAACAGCAATGGAAATATGAGAAGAAAGCACAGCTTTTGTTTATATTTATGACAAAACAAGCACGTCAATATGTTGTATTTATATTTTTTATAATTTAATACTACATTTTTTATACGTATTTACTAGCGTTATTGCTATTGTTTGATTTTAGATAAATTTAATTAGAATTATTTGATCAAAAATTATATTTAATAATGGAACAATTTTCGCAGCGTCTTATTGAAATCCTGCAATAACGTTTGCAAGATTTAAATAATAATTGAATAATAACATCTACTTCTAATAACAAACATGCATAAAAACTATCAATAATATGAGTCTTAATATTGTTAAGATAATAAACCAAAGTTCTTTAATATATCAAACACTGAAGTGACTAAACTTATAAACTTGTGAGTCTTCAGAGTGGTATTAAAAAGTGGAGCTAAGAAGCAAGATGGACAAGAGTTGATACAAAGAGAAGAGATCAGAAGTGAATGACAACATGGTGCTAAAAGGCAACAGACGGGTGCTATCCATTTTGTTCAGCACTCTGCTCCTTGGCCGTGCTATTGCAGGTAAGAATAAAAGTTTAAACAATATTAGACATTATTATTATTAAACATTTACTCGTCCAGTGTTTTTCAACGTGTAAATAATCACAACCCTCTGACTTGAAGATAGCAAACATTCTTAAAGAAGTTTGCGACAGTAAAACGTCAAAATGTAACAATCCAAAAATATTTGAAATATGAAAATGTTAGCAGCCTTAGAACTTTATATATTAGAACAGCGGAAGGAAGAGTTGCAATATATTATTTACTATTACAATGAATATGTAAATACATACAAAAGGTCATATTGTATAGTGCCATTAGAAGATTGAAGAATACTGATCTAGCGATTAAATTACGCAATATTTGATTAGCTTTTGACATTTTAAACTATTTTTAACCAAGTAAATCAAAATACGTATGAATTTAAAAATGTCATAACATGTGGGTACACAACTCTTTCTGTTGCTACCATCTACCAAATTGCAACATAAACAGTTACTACATTAGTATCCGACTATCCGTCTTCGTTAAAACGTGATAGTAATGCTGCAGGTAATTTTTTTAATGTAAAATAGGTAACAAACATTCTTGCAGTTCACATTGATGTTAAGTGATGACTGCAGCCTATAGACAAAGACCAGAGGTCAAAATGCAAATGCGTTGCCACCCCTGAGACAGTTATTATGCCTCTGTGATAATTATTAAAGGGCCATACATTACCATCTAACCGGAACACGATAGTGCTGAACACTACCATTTAGCGGCAGATAAATTAGGTAATGCTGTGGTGCTTACGCCCTCGAGCTCCTACACTAAAACTCTACCATCAGTAAAACCCGTGATTTACCCGTTTGAAAGGTTTACGTTGCCCTTCTTAAATCATAATACCCAGCGTACAAATATTGAACAACGTGACCGATTTTATTCTTTAAAAAAATCAGCCAAACACGGAGGCTGAGCTTACGTGTCGGACTCGGTTGCTTTTAGCATGTGAATTGGTTTCAAGATTAGTGAAAGGTTATTTAGGTCAAATTTTACTAATGCTTAAGATCCAATGAAGAATTCGAAAGTAGGCATCAACGTGTATTTCCGCTTTTTCAAAGTCACTTATATATTGTTTCGATTCCATGCAGGACCCCATTTAGTGGTATATGTTTTTCTACCCATACGTATAATGCGGCACGCCCATGGTCCCGACGCCAAGCGTTTCGACGCCCAGCGTTGCGATGCCCAGCGTCCCGTCGCCCAGCGTCCCGACGCCCAGGGTCCCGACGCCCAGCGTCCCGACGCCCAGCGTCCCGACGCCCAGCGTCCCGATGCCCAGCGTCCCGACGCCCAGCGTCCCGACGCGCAGCGTTTCGACGCTCAGCGTTTCGACGTCCAGTGTCCCGACGCTCAGCGTTTCGACGTCCAGCGTCCCGACGCCCATGGCCCCGACGCCAAGCGTTTCGACGCCCAGCGTCGCCTATCTATATCCCGACGTATATCTACATGTAATTTATCAATATCGTACTTAAATTTACCGAGATATCACGGTTTTTGTCAAAGAAATCGGGCGCATCCCTGCAATATAATAAATGATACCCGTGCGAAATCGGGGCGGGTCGCTAGTGTGATAGATAATCGTGATCCGGTTTCAATAGATTGTGACGTACGAAGCCTTAATTACAGAAGCAAATCGTCTCAGATTTCACAGTTACCCGTCTTCATCGAGACCTCTGATTCCATTTACATACATAATGCCTTTGAATTATAATATTCATTCAAATTTACCAGGGATGCTGACTGCAAACCCTTTAGCGTCATTTTGGCAATCATTGATTCAGAGAAATGTAAGGTGAATTTGATGATAGGTCCATATTTAAGGTCATATTTTTATACAGGTACATATTTTTATACATTGATTATTTCTTTAATTCTTATTTTACTAAGTACTAACTAAAGAGAATCTTATATTTATACGAACACCATTTCTGATAATGCCTGCTATTTGTGAGTGAATCTATAGAATATAATCTTAAAAAATATACTGTTATTTAATGTTAATAAATAAAAATTGATAATTAAAAAGTTTGTGTAAAATTGCAGAAACTTCGAGCTAGTTGCATATGAGTAGTTACCTACAAAATTTTTAATTAGTACTAAGTTTTGGATGTTTCAGAGTTTTCCAGACCAATTTATGCAAACTACGCGTTGAGTTGGCCCATCACCCTCCTAAACCAGGAGCACATAAATTTGCATAATTCAAGCAAGAAATGCAGTGGAATTTCTAAGAAATTCTGTAGTGGTATTTTAAATTAAACTTCTGTATTTTCTGTGAAATTCGCAGTTACCTACAAAAAGCGATTGAGTAAGACAATTTTTAAAAAATTTGGTGATATTCAATTGTGCAAATTAATTGGATTTTTTTTTATTGGTCGACGGTGGCAGGGACAACAATAATCTATATTCATGTAAGCAGTAGATAGGTAGGTGTCAAGTACAAGTAGGACTGACAACGAAGTATAGTCGTAGAGCCGAGCCAAGGAATATACACTAATACTACGCCGAGATTCTGAATCAGTATCAGAATCAGAAACTCATTTATTCATTTAGGGTGATAGGCACCTCTTATGACACGTCAAAAACAAACAAAATAAATTAAAGTGAATAACAATTGATATACATGTCAAACAAGATAAAATAAGATAAACAAGATACAATAAAATAAAGATAAAACAAGATAAAATAATAGGATTCGCTGACACCTTTTATTGCCACACGCAATTATATATAACACAACTAATTTGGTTACCGTGCATTTAATTTCTTGTGTGTAAAAGTTATTTTTGTACATTATATAAATTCCACAAAAACCTATAGTAGGCTATGAACTACTATCAAATCTAGTGACTTAATACTTAAGTAGTATCTGCCGCTAAAAACTTTGTGGTGTTCAGCAGTATCGTATGCCTAATATGATAATGTACGGCCCCGTAATTTCTATCATAGGCAAAACAACAGGAAGACAATCTGCATTTTGACCTCTAGTTTTTTAGTAGATGTCTATAGGTTGCAGTAGTCACTTGCTATTCATGTGAACTACATGCTTGTTTGTCACCTTAATAACTTAAAAAAGTCGTTTCATTAAAAGATTCATCGACAACTCTCTAAAAAAGTTGTAAGTACAATGTTACTGTCAACCTTTTTGCCTTTTTGCAATAAAAATGTTTAAGCAATGTCTATACCCGAGCCACAATCTGAGTCAGAGTAAACAATATTTCTAGGTGTAAAATGTCAGCTATGAAAAGTTATAGCTATCTCCCTGCTCGGGCACATATTTCAACGCGGCTAATGCCTCTCGCCCAACAGATTTAGTAGACCCCTTGGAATGAATCATTAAGCAACGCCGCGGAACAGGAAGCGGGGAGGTCACGCAGATATAAAATCAACCTAAAATTGCCACGATGAAAGAAGCCGGAGTAATTTTTCAAGCGCAATTCCGATGATAGCGACTGAATTACTAACGTGACATCACTACATTTTATTTCATTTTATTTATCACCACAATAACCATTATAACTACACAGTTTAACTTATTATATTAACATCAAAAAAATTGAGAGTTATTATTATAGTAATTTGTGGGAGACTGGTGCCTAAACTAAGTAGTGCCTGTATTTTATTTATTTATCTTTATTACTTCCAGTAATCGTGATATATTTAGGTACGCACAAGAATGTTTGTGTAGAATGGGGTATATTTTATTTAACCAAAAGCAACAAATCAGTTCGCCAGAAAAGATGTCTTTTTCTTTTTGTTTATTTATACAGTTCGAATAGAGACATTAAAATGTAGATATTTATAAAGAGGTCGAATGTTCAGTATTGTTTCTATTCCAGTCAGTAGAAGATCTTTTTATAACTAGGGTATGAATAATTTATACAGAGAAAGATAAAATATCTCAAGAACCAATACCCTCCAATTCCTTGAAACCAATGCAGACGTCAAGCAGTAATTTTAAAGTAGCATAGAATATCTATGATGCTACTACTCGCAAAAGTACAGTTTCAGAAAGGACAATTTGTTCTTATTAGTTTATTTAAGCACCTCCAATCATTTTAGAAGAAATAATATATAAGACAACTATCTTTTTTGTTTAATATTCGTTGTGGCTGGAAAAATCAGCTAAAAACAGTTTCAACACGTCGAGGCACGACTATTTAGTGCAAACTGTTTTACACAGATCTTAACAGATACATCGGGTATTTTTTAAATTTTCTTCTGCACAACACGACACAAAAAATGTACCTACGTCATCATTTATTCTACGAAAATATTCGGTACAAAGGCTTTTATTTCCTGCTTTTAGTTCCGCATCATTGAGAATTTTCATCTTAAGTGTCAGAGACTTCGTAAAGGTGTTCCTGCAATCTATATACGAGTATGTATAATCTGGCATTTCAAAACTACACTCTATTGGCTCTATATCCTTGACAACAGGTTAAGTCATTAAAGTTTGTTTGGGTCTAAGCGTCGCGCGTGAATTGCGACCTCGATTAGTTTACGACGCCTCATTTACACCAAATTAGGCCCTAGACTACATAATTTGAACACTTAATATAGAATTTACTCATTTTATATCCACAGTTTCACGCACAAGTTTATCACACATACACGCAGGTGTATACATGGGTCATGCCGAGGTTACGAATCGCAATTTTTATCTTATTAAATCTTATTTTAAATCCTTTAAATTACGAGCCTATTTAATGACTACAGGGTTGTCACTGGAATGTCTTAAAAAATAAGATTAAATGCACGACCTGAACCCAGTAGCATTGGCCTAGTAGTACCTACCTAGTTACTACCAATCCTGCACCAAGGATAAAATCTCAGATTAAAAACCTGAAAAGTAATCATCTAATCTAAGATTTATGACGGGGATGGACAATATAAACATACTGACCTGACTAAACCGATGATTATAGAAACTCCTTAGCAAAGTATTAAAACATACCCAGTGGTTTGATGGACAAGTGTCATCAATGACACTTGTCAGTTAAATTAGAATTTGGAAATGAGAAAATAAAGGAAGGCAATCTGGGCCGGTTCCTTGATATAATTCTGTAACTCGATATAGCAATCTAGATTCAGTAATAGTTGGATAACGAAATATAGTAACAATTCGCGTAGTACTGAATTGATTGGCAGAAGAGATTTGTATTGTGCAATGAGTATTGGTATTCCGGTAACTGTGTGCCCGGTCGTAAGAGTTTCTTGCCCGTTCTTCTCTGCCGGCGTAATCGAATGGGCGGATCTTTGGCAATAAACAACTATTGCTTCATCTTCTGCCAAACCATGTGCTTTATTTCATCACCCGCTCGAGTTCCCACCTACAGACGCCCACAAATACGAATAACATATTGGCTTATGGAAAGACACGCAGACAATACTACCTAGATGTCCTGACTGGAGAGGCCTCCTGCCGACATATATATTAAATTCTAAGGCTATGGATGATTTGTCACTTTTTATTAGCCACGTCGCTACAGAGACAAAAAAAAACGCTTACACTCAGTCCCACACTACGTATAAACCTGTGTCGTGTAATACAACATACAACACATACACAAACACCCAGACGGAGGTTTTGGCGGGAACCTTGAAAGATGCGTGTGGTGCTCTTATTTTATTTCATTTTCTTGGTGTATTTTTGAATTTTTGAGTTATATTAAATAAAGTTGGTGGCATTTTGTTTAATATAGGTTTATTACAGTGCCCGTGTATAGTGAAATAGAATAACAGTGCGAAAACACGAACTTTCAGGTTGCCTCCAAAACTCCATTGTAAATGTTCTGGTAAAGTAGCCATCGCTTTACTCGAATAACTGACTGTAACTCACTTGACTGACATACTTAAAAAATAATTTACTGACTTTATTATACTAACTTTTACGCGGCTTAAATAAATACAAATACGAAACACTGGCAATATGCGTAATAGCGATGCCATAATAACAAAAAAAAAACACCCAGACCCGAAACAACTATCTGTAGACCACACAAATCGGCCCTGTAATTTCCGGCACAGAGGCGTAACACCTAATGCCTCAGGAGTGGCAGCGCATCTGCATTTTGACCTCTGGTCATTGTTTAAGTGTCTATAGGCTGCAGTCATCACTTAACATCAATGTGAACTGCACGCTTGTTTGCCACTTTTATTACATTAAAAAAACACAAATATTTGTCCCGGTACGGGGATCGAACCCGTAAACCTCGAAACGGACGTCTTACACCCCTGGACCAACTCGTCTGTCGGCAAATGGCAACCTTGCGAAAACATACATTAGTTAAAATAACGTAATATATACCAAATCAAAGGCCAAAGCTATTTCCAGTTTCAACATAGTTATAAAAACTTTAAAGGTAAAGCGAAACAAATGTTCACCAAACACAAAAAATAGCAGCGTGTAAAGTTTCCGAATTATTAAAGTACGAGTAATTTAAAAAAAACGGCGCTTGGTCCTCTCAAAGTTAATACCCATTTCCCTAGGCGAAGAGGGTGGAGGTAAAAATAACCGTAAAACCCGTTGCATACGAAGTCAGGGTTTGTAATTGTATACGCAGAAAGGATTGGAGGCGAGAAACCGCGGGTTCCCGTCGGCTCGCACTTCCTTTGAATGTGTCCTTCGGGGACTCGGTTGAAATTCGGCAAGCTTTATTAGCAACGATCTAGAGATACACGGCTTTGTTTCTTACAAACCTTGATTGGCAATAAATCTTGGAGTAAACCAAAAGCTTTGTTTGTGTAGTAAATAGTTTTACTTTTACGTGGTCATATATTTGAAAAGTTTGTCATATACAATGGTTAGTTGCGAATAGTTACAAACAGATTTGATAATCTCCCTACCGCTAAATAGCGTGTACAATAGCTCTTATTGTGTTCTAGTTATGTATAAGGTTACATTTAAGTTTTTTTAATATAACAAATATGGCAAACAAGCTTGCAGTTCACATAGATGTTAAGTGATGACTGCAACCTACAGACATCTACACGAAAACCAGAGGTCAAAATGCAGAGGCGTTGCCCTAAGATCGTAGTCGTTTTGTCTCTATGATAGTAAAGTTATTATATAGGTAGATTACTATCTAACCGTAACACAATACCTATCCTCTTTTACTATGAACATGAATGATAACCAGGAACATAAGTAATAAATTATTAAGTAAAGGTATTATCGTCATGATCGAGCAAAAATGCTCTTTTATATTTAGCACTAGCTATTGCCCGCGGCTGGGTCGTTTTTCGCGTAACCCGTGGAAACTCATCAAATCATCCCATGGCATTCTAAAAAAACATTTTTTCGGGATAAAAACTATCCTGTGTTAATACAAGTTACCTTCTTTGTGTGTGCCAAATTTCATGAAAATCGGTTCAGTAGCTTTTGCGTGAAGGAGTAACAAACAAACAAACACACAAACTTTCGCATTTATAATACCTATTAGCAAGATTCAAGTCTCTCGTAATGTGTTCACGTGTACCTACATACATATTATATACATGTAGATTGTACACCTAAACATATTCATACCATTTTAACTAGCAATGAAGGTCATGATCATGTACAGACAGAGTTTGGAGGTTGAAGTTTAATATAGGTAAAAGGACAATTCAAAACAAACTCCACCTCAAACATTAATTCATAAAACAAACTCGAGCAAACCGAATGATAACGCAATAAATCGATCATGAGCCGTTGGATTACACTCAGGAGCAGTGAATGTAAGCGATACCGGCCTCAACTCTTACCCAAAGAAGTAAGTTAACAGCGATACCGAAATAAGTTTGAAAGTCGAAGGTATTCACGATCTCATAAGAATACTCAAGGGAATTAACAACTTGTTTCTCTCTGAGGGTTTGTCGCGTTGTGTAGAACATTGAATATTTTCGACAGAATTATTCATGGCTACATTTCAAGATTTTAAATGAAATTGGTAATGTAATATCACTACGAACAATTTTACACAAATATTTTTAAGTTTTCGTTGATATTGAAGCTACAACACTAAGATTGTCGTCATAAATTTATTGATTAAGGACAGAAAATAAGTTATTTATTTTATGTATATACCATTCAACATACACAATTAACAAATAAAATGTAAGATTGCAACTTTATTATGATTGAGTTCCAGCAAAAAAATATTGAATTTGTTTTAAAAAATATTTCAACAACTTCTTTTAATTTCTATGGAATTGTGACCAATTGGCGAAAATTATAATGAAATTAGCACAAGCACCCTAAATAGTTACTCATTGCTTGATGTGAGACGTGACGCGAGTTCTAGAAACCAAACTGTACATAACTTACCCAACTTTAACTTGAATTTGCGTGTTCCAACTTCACCGTTATAATTTACAAATTGTATCCCGCGGTTTTGCTTACCCTTTGAAACTGTTTTGACAGGATGGTGCAGTTATGCACGATCAAGCGACATCACGAGTTCGATCCTTGCACCAGGACATACATTTTGTGTTTGTGTAGACATCCCATTTTAGTTCAAAATGCCAACGGTTAAGACTAACACATATTTTACAGAAAATCGCATCCTAATTGGTCATACCGCTTGGAAGATAATGTAAGCAAACATTGGATCACACACACAAACAAACAACCTTTCAAACTAAACGCATACACTCTCCTTTCCATAGTGGGTAAAAAGGGCAAAGGGTAAAAACCTTGTGTGGGGCTGTGAGTGTAAGTAAGCGTTTAATTATTTACTGTTTTTTCTGACGTCATCACACATCTTTGATCCCCCTCTCGCATTCGCTTGTATGATGATTGCTCCATTTCTGTGAGTGGCAGAAAAATGTTAGATGGCTTAAATATACCATTAGATGCAAACATTATTCTTTTTTCAAATCTGACTGGATGATTCACAGATAAAAACGTATTTTTTAAATAAATGTTATTTGAATATTAGGCTGTTTCATTTATTGCGTACATGAACTCCTACTCTGACATCTACTCTAGTTTAATGTAATAATAACTCCTTAAAATTGACGGTATATGTTTTCCTAAGCGTAAGAAGGTAATTTGATTTTCGGGTTGTTTATAACATTGTAATTATAAATGTACTTAAATTTCATCACCATAATTTCGGCCGAAAGACGTCCACAGTTGAATAAATCCTCGTCTAAAAATGCCGATGTTTTGCATTATCTATATGAAGGGACATGCCATTATCGCCACGTTTGGCATGCCGATTGACGATCGCAGTGACTGGTTAATGAAATCCAAATTGTGTGTCAATAATTATAAAATTCGAAGTGCCACCACCAAAAACGAGTAAACACAACCTTTTCGATATCTTAATGTATCTACGTATTATATTATATCTACCCAGATAAAAAATATTACTTCGTTGGAGTGGAGACCCTCTCAAACGAAACATATTTTTACTTCAGTGGGTAAGTGAATGCACAGATGCAGGATACTTTATCATTTTTGTTTGCTCAGTAATATGTCAGTCGTGAAAGCAAAGAGGAAAATGTATTATGGAATACGAAAATAATATTTTTTCACTTGGCAAAGCTCTTGCTAATCCCAAAGAACAAACTGGTAAGCTTTATAGCGTACGGCAGACACTGGCCAACTTTATTGAACAAGCTAAAGTTCTAGTGATGCCTTGGCAATTTTGCTCCGAAACTTATAGACATGGTTTGGCGATGACAGTGAGCCGATAAGAAAAAGGAGTGTCTTGTCGATAGTTACCTGTGGTTGAGATAGAGTTGTCTTCAGAACTTATTCTCGCATTTAAAAACAATTGAATTACTGTTCTAAGTACACAGTATATTAGGGACTAAAATCCTTTTTCAAATATCAACTCGATTAACTTAAGAAAATCTATTTTTTTAATTTGATGTAACAATGCATCCTGCAACATTTTTTTTTATGTAATGAAAGTGGCATACAAGCATGCAATTCACATTTATGTTAAGTGATGACTGCAGCCTACCCACACAAAGACTAAGGTCTAAATGCAGATGCGTTACCACTCCTGAGGCCTAAGGTGTTACGCCTCTGTGCCGGAAATTACAGGGCCGTAAATTACCACCTGGCCGGAACACGATAGTGCTGAACACTACCATTTAGCGGCAAGTATATTAGGTAATGCGGTGGTGCCTACGCCCGTGAGCTCCGTCACTGGAGCTCTACCACCAGTAAAAGTAACATATTGTATATCTACGGAATATACCTAACCCCTAACTTTACGCGATCTATTCGGCGGTAAATTTTTGCTTATTTCTTTAAAGTAAATTACTGCAGTTTACCGCAACCCACAGATATCGTGAGAAATATATATCCTATTATACTCAACCATTTGCCAGTCAATTGGTGTACTAGGTACTTACGACGGTACACAGACGTAGGAGGTTTGTAATATAGAATTCCGTTTTGTAGATATATTTATTACTAACCTAATGTATGATTTTTTTTTAAATTACTCGAATCACAACTAGCGCATGACAACCAGTAATCATAACTGTTACATTGAAGATAAATCAACAACCTCCTAATTGATAAAGGCACAGATCCCTAATAGGTGAATGTTTATAAATTTAATTAACGAAAAGAAATACACAAGTCTGGTCCATTACCTACTTATAATGATTATTTCAGCTTCAAGTGGAATGAAATGCGCGTACAATGTATACTGTAGACACGTGTTCAGTCAAAGCTTCAGTGTTTATTCAATTTTAAGAGGATCGTGAAACATTCCTTCGCAGTTTTATGTGTTTTCTCTTAATACATTTATTTATACTTTCTTTTAACTAATCATGTTTCGAAGGATGTATGGATAGTAAAGAGGAATGTTCATGACGGTTTTTGTATAACTAACAATTTTAACTGTTAATTATGTATGGTACTTGAGACGGGCATCGATTAAAAATTATAGGATAGGTATAGATTTAATGAAAAAAAAAAATCGTTTCAGTTTCAAATATGGAATGTATTTTTTTTCATAATACGTATAACGAACAAGTTTCAACTTTGTAGTCTTATTAGTTTTGGCATAAAGTGACGATACATACGAGCGTACAGACAGACAGAAATTTTATAAGGATGCCATTTTTGCAGTTCTGCTACATTACCCTGAAGAAACACCAAGCTCGTAATATCTAGCAATAATGAAAACTATTAAAAGTAAATTTTGTTCCTGCACTAAAACAATTTACTGCACTTTTAGCAACTCCATGAAGAAAGTTATTAAAATTACTTAATTTACCGACAAACTTGCTTACAGAGATCGAAATGAAGATATTGAATTCTGTTATATTCGTAGCGAGTCACTTGGGGACACTTCTGTTTCAATTCCTTCAATGCGCCGGGTAAAAATTGTGTTAGGTAATACTCGTACCGCACGGTTTTCTGTAAGGAGATACAAAGGTTCCTCTTCACTGCTCCAAGAAGCTCACTATTTCGCGCAAATTTTCAGAGAGCTGGATTGAATTACCTTTCGTTCAGTTCAAGTCGGAATAATGTATAGCTACCCTGAGCCATAAACAAGAAGCACCCGTTGTTACACCCTACACCTTACGAGGAAGAAGGAAAATGTTATTTTCTTATATATTATTCGGGAGCGGATGTCGTGTGATACAGTCGCATTCGTTTAATAATTCCTAACGCAGTTCTGAAGGCTTTCAAATATCGGTCAACCATTTAAAATATGGCAATACATTATTTTGGATTATAAACAAATTCATTGGGTCTTACGTGTGACCTCATTTGCATTTTAATCCTTGACAAATTTTGTCGAGGTCGGTCTAGCCATCCGTAAAAGTAAGATACAGACAGAAGTAACTTTGCCGCATGTTAACAAGGATAACATTTAAATGCGCTTTGATCAAGTTTATACCGAGGCGGTCTGGTAAAGAAAAAATCATTTGAAAACAGGTAGGTAATTTAAATAAAGCAAACTGTTTATCATATTGCATGTAACACCAACTATAAAGCATAAAGCAGTACGGTACGTTTTATGTGCTTCGCATTTCCGGAAATGATAAATTATTACGTTTTTGTAGAATTGTGCTTTTGGAAAATCTGACTCGACGTGCCATTAATATTTAAATACGAAGCGCCCATCGTTTAAATGGAACTACTGGTCGCAATTTTAGAATATTTCAAGACGTAGAAGATTAGCAGCAACTGCAGTGTTTTTTATATCATAAAGTAGCAGGTAAGCATACAGTTCACATTGACGGTAAGCCTGCTTATAAGCATCTACATAGAAACCAATGATTTCAATGTAGGTGTGTTTCCACTCTTGAGGTCTAAATCGTAAATTGTAATTATACCTCTGAGCCAGAAATTCAGGACCGTACATAACCACCTGAATGAACACGATAGCGTTGAACACTACTGCCATTTAGCGGCAACTAAATGATAAAATTGCACCATAAAATAATAACATAGGTTTATGGTGCAATTTCATATTTATATAATCTCAGTTCCTTTCCTTAACTACAATAACTATGACCCACCAAATGAGGTAATGGCTTGAATGTGTAATGTTCACCACGTTAAGGGTATAAAAATATTAATAATTGAGATTGCATCGCATGTTATTTTTCTTTTATTTCTAGGCACAGAACTAAGACGATGTAAGATTTTAAATGTTGATTTATATACTCAACCAAAAAAAGGAATGGCTGAGGGCAAACGCGGGTCAATTAAATAATTAAGCTACCGTAGAGTGCCACTTCTGTATTTCGATAAAAAGAGATCGAATCATGGTTCGTTAGTGGTTTTTATTTTAACTCAAATGAAATAATTCCTTAAAATGGAATATTATTCACCTTTCGTGAGATAATACTTTTATAGTCATTGTAAATTCAAGACATAAAGTCAATTTGAACGGAGACAATCTCGTAACTCGGTTATTCCTGAATATCATCGAACTTTCCCGTCAGCTGAATGGATAGGTATTCATCGTTGTATGGAATTAATTATATCTAATATTAAACAAGTAGGCACGTAGGAGTATATTGTAGTTACGTTAGTAGTATTGCTGGTCTCACAAAGACCATTCTGACTATTGTTTAAAAAAATTTAGGTATTAAACGATTGCTTTTCACTTCCTACCTACGTACCTACCTTGGTTAAATTTTTCATCAGTCTCTCAATTGTCTTGTAATCTATATCGGACCAATTCAAATACAAAACTGGACCAATTTCGATCATTCCGTTTTTATTCTATTTGTAATTGCGCGTAGAAAGTTTTCATGAAAGAAAAAAAATTATAGTTGCCCGGAAAATTAAAAGTTTTTAGAAAACTTAACCATCATACTTTTCCGATGTAAAAATCTTATGGCCCTTGACATAATGGTCAGTCGTACGTTATCGTTTTAATTAGATGAATAGGTAGAAATTGATAATTGAGAGTGGCATCAAATTAGCAGTAACAAGCTACATTTCACCCGTGCGAAGCCGGGGCGGGTCGCTAGTAGATAATAAATATATCGAGAGCAAAAAATGGAACAACCTTTAGGCTCATGCTTTCTGTTCTCAAATTAACGATTGGAATCAATGTTTCCCTATTTTCGTATGCGCCGAACGTACAATAGGGAGTGGCGACTGGAAATGAAATTATAAGTTATTCACGGAAAATCGAATATACATGTCCCTGTGGATAGGCTGTGGGGGGATACGCAAAAATTATACCAACACCACCAATACCTACATTATGAAGCGTTCCGGCATCTTGATGAAATAAAACTACATAGTACCTATACTAATTTATGTCCATGCAAATTGCGTGATGCAGTTATTAACTAAACATATTTAATTTTGAACTGTACAATAAAAAGACATTATAAATAGAAGGAAAAGTTATAAAGCTAAACACATATGGAAATGTTACTAGAATCTTATTAAATGCACTAAAAGATAAACATGTTATGTACGAGTAGGTACTTCAAAATTAGCTTAATGTGTGCGTCACATATATGCGATCCAAAAGGACGCAATGTTCGACAACAAGACCTACTGTATCAAATGCTTTATGCTTTACCAAAATAATTGCAAAAAGCAAACGTAAGTAGGTACGAGTACCTACTAAAATATACGACTACTCATGATGTATTTCAATGGGTAGCAATTTTGTATGTAATGCTTGACTTTACTCGGCATCTAAATGAACATTTGGCAGTAAAGCACAGAGTCCTTACGACTGCGAGATGGAAACAGGTATAACTGGAGCACCATTCAGGCCGGGCAAGGCGAAGCGGTCGGAACACTTCACTTGCACAGAAACTACTCACGAGTGCTAAACTAACATTACAAAGTTTATGTTACGATCTTATTCATACTTACCAACTTCCAAGCTGTTCAAATCCGTTTCAATTAATATTGCTTTATCCAATAATACATTATTTAACAAACATTTTGATACAAATTTATGTTCTTATAGTAATTTAGAGTACAATGTTTTTTAAACAACACAAACATTTTTCAATTTTTATTATATTGTTGATAGTACTTTTGCTTTATTATTGAAAATATCATGTATAGCTGTTGCGCGCGACTTTCTTCACGTAGTTATGAAGTTAAAAAGCATTAGGAACCTTAAATTTTATGTGCCTACATGACACATGACATTAATTATCTGTAACAGAGTTTTGTAACAGGGCTGTATTTCAGCTTAGAAACTAATTGCTTTCTTAGCAAACGTTTACTATTTATCGAGTACTATCTGTGCCCACGACTTTGTCCGCGTAGATACTGATCATTTTTTTTTTATTCAGTTCTACGCGGTCGAAGTCGCGGGCACAGTCAGTTTTTACCCTTATTATATGTATGTACCTTGGTCAAATTATGAGATTTCAACAGAAAAATTTAAGTACTTCCATACAATCTTGAGAATAGTAAAGTATCTTATATTTACCTAATTTGATGTCAATTGTAGTAAATAATACATCAATCTTATCTTATATATAGAAAAATGAATTGCTGTTCGTTAGTCTCGCTAAAACTCGAGAACGACTGGACCGATTTGGCTAATTTTGGTTTTGAATGATTTTTGGAAGTCCAGGGAAGGTTTAAAAGGTAAAAAAATATGAAGGAATTGAAGGGAAACAGTAAAATCTACAATTTCATTTTCCCAAACAAATAGTCCTTATCTATCAAACCTTTGACACATTATTTCATTCTGAGGCAATATATGTATAAAATTTAGTTTCAATACCGTTTCAAACAATCCACGTTCCTCATGAATACCGATGAATAGAGATTCGGGATATAGGAGGAAGTATTACTAAAGACATTGATATATTATGTGCCAGAATACTGGAATCAGCATTTCTAGCCTTTAGTAAACGATTTATTTATCATACAGGATCCACTGTTCATCACAAGTGTCATTCAGTTTAGAATTTCCTAATTTATATGCAGACTCAACAGGTAGGTACCTACCTATATCCTGACTGTCCTCGACGCAAGTTTAGATGTGTCCTTCAGTAAATTTATGTTTGGATTATCTCATAGTTTTAGAAGTGACATATCTTAAAATATGATAGGAGCAAATTCCAGATCTATCAAAGTTTCATCACAAGTCACATAAACCATGTATACAATTTTTGACAAATTTTAATGAGTAATCAACTTGTTAGCATGTAGATATACTACATGTTACCCGTACAATATGTACCTAATACCTATTTGTTAACAAGTACAGAATGCAAAAGGGAGAACAATATTTGAAATGACATTTACGAGCAAATGTTGCACAGAGCAATAGAGCCGTTTTCAAGAAAAAAAACATATTTAGCTTCGACCATTGCAATAATTAACAAGACCACAGCTGATCACGAGACCGCTGCTGAACCTCCAGTTATCTGAATCATCATGTTATCAATTTCTCGCATTCTGCAGCACATACAAAGTGATTCAAATGCTAATGCAAATATAACGCTTCCGTTCGTATCCCTTATATGGCATGTATATGCCACGGCAACATATGCGTGACCGACAGACGATCGGAAAAGCTTATCATGAAACTTCACCTTGTATTAGATGTTTACAACACGTAACAGACGTTTATAGTTTAGCTTGAATGTTTTTCTTTGACTTACTTTCATTGTATACAACCTGTCAAATTATTTAACTTCATTTCTCTTATTACACGAAACCCGTTTCTCGGTGGTGAATATTATACAGATTTTAAATGTAATGCACTGTATCTTATGGATTACAGTTAAACATAACGCTATTTGGCAGTTCATGACACAATTTAAATATAATGAATGAGCCGGCGTTTATCAATACTATTCAAATTATTCAAGCTTAAAGTGATCAATTTTATAAGCAAACCCTACAGGTAGGATATAATGAAATCAATAATTTATGCTTAATTTTTGTGTGATTTTCCGTCCTTAATTATTTTTAATCTATTGCACAAAATATTGCTCGCGGGTTAGTGCGCCAAACCTAGTAGTTGGTAGCTTGGTCGTTTAACTACCAGCTTCAAAACAGATAAAAATATAGTTTATAGCGAAGTACTGTTGTAAACCGATACCTGTCCTTTACGGCTGTACTTCGCTATACACATAAATGCATGACACAATTATAACGGGGGACAATTAAAACATGCACTGTTAGCTAAAGAATACGCTGACAAAGTCACGGGCAAAGCTAGTCTAGTAATAAAAAGTTTCCTGAAATTAAATCGTGACATTTTTTTTATTCAAAAGTGAATATAGATATTATAAAAATGGAAGATACTTTTCCTAAAAGGAACATGTTAACGCCACATAATATTCTGCGATATCGGACAGAATTCATAACTTGTAAATCGTGTTACTAGCCCCAAGGGCGGTCGGAGAAGCATATGCATGTATATAATATTAATGCGGTTCCCAGTTTGAGTAGAATGGGGACACATTTGAGAAAGAGGTATCATTACCTCCACGCTGAAGCTTGACACCGAGCTGTGCGTCGTGGCTTTCCTCTTTGTTTCATTTAATATCTTACATATCATAAAACGTACTTAGAGTAAAAAGAAACCGGGCAGATTACTTTCTTTTTTGTTAATATTGTATCGTTAAGTCAGCTTTCAGTAATGAAATTAACAAAATCTTGTGATTAAATTTTCACCCATTTCGAGAGCTGGTGTTGAATCTTACTAGACATTTTGTGGAATGACGTAAATCTGATGAATAATAAATGACTAACAGACTGGACTGGTAATAGGAACAGCTTGTTTTTTAAAATATGAATTACTTATAATGATTTTAGTATTAGATACACTGTGTATTTGTGCATACCTTTTGCCTTTACTCGTTATAGGCATGATATTTCAGTTTTTACCACTCCATAACAGACCTTCACAGTAACATCGTACCTACTAAGATAATAAATTGAGTTATTATATTGTTTGTTTAGTTGGTAGGTAAGTAAATAATATTTATGGGTCTCTACGAAAAGAAACACTGTACATATAGGTTGGGGAAAAAGTTTCTTCACATTTTTTAAGATAATTCAAAACATTTTTTAATATAGTTTATTTAAATTTAACTAAAGTATGTATGTACCATTTTGTTCGATAACCTTTTGCCATCTTGTAGGTAGGGACATGATCCCATTGCTAGAAAAATTTTGGGACTTCTCATCAAAATACCGCGACAAGTGGATTTGGCAGTCCTCTCGTGATGTTAACCTAACATTGCATAAAGAATTCTCAAGAGACCGAAACAGGTGTAAATCTGAAGGTGCAAGGTCAGGACTATACGGCGGATGCATTAACACCTCCCAGCCAAACTCTCTTCATTTTTGCTGAGTGGCTATAGATGTGTGAGGTCTAGCGTTATTATGATAAAACACCACACCCCTTCTGTTGATCAATTCCGGCCGCTTTCTCTCAACTTCTTGCTTTAATCTCATCAGTTGTTCGCAGTAGAGTTCAGAATCGATAGTCCTGCCTGGTGGTAATAGCTCATAATGAATAATGCCCTTCCAATCCCACCACACACACAACATCACCTTATTGCGAGTTAACCCGGGTTTCGCCACAGTCTGTGAAGCCTGACCGGCCTCTTACCACGACCTTTTTCGCACGTTCTTGTCGTACGTGATCCACTTTTCATCACCAGTTATCAGCTTCTTCAAAAATGATTCGGTTTCATTACGTCGTAATAAATAATCACAAATGAGTACACGGTTCATTAGGTTTCTTTCAGTGAGCTCGTGAGGTACCCAAATTTCGAGCTTTTTTTGTACCCAGCTGTTTTCAAATGCGCCAAAACTGTTTTGTGATCAATTCTCAGTTCTTCAGCTACGTCGTAACTACTGATATGTCGATCTTGCTCCACTTTTTCTAAAATGGCATCCATTTTATCCGTAATAGGGCGACCAGAGCGAGGTGCATCTTTGACATCAAAATTTCCGGATTGAAAAAGCTTAAACCAAATTTGTGCTACTCTCACAGACACTGCACTAGGTCCATAAACATCGCAAATTTTTTTCGCGGCTTGCGTTGCATTTTTACCTTTTTTGTAGTAAAATTTTAAAATGTATCGAATTTCTTCATTAGATTCACTCATCTTGACAGTACGAAAAACAAATGAAAATCACACATTTGCCTAATTTGAATTTGGAATGATGTTCTTTAAAATTTTAACTTTCAATGATACCAAAACCAGCCAGATACAAATACTACAGGCAAAGAGATTTTATTACAAGTTCATACATACTATAATGCGAAAAGAATTTTTCCCCAACCTTATATTTGAGTACAGTTCATAGACTGTGACCTAAGGCATATCCTAAACAAATGAAAAGGAAACCAAAAATATAACAAATAATAATATTTTCCTAATTCACTTAAAATAATAAATAAACAAACCAGGACTTAGACTATAAAATGTAAGCTACCTCCATCTATCCCTGGATCCATGAATTGTGATACAGATAAAATATGTTTTGCCACGACTTTTAGAAGAATCACGGGAAGTGCTTATGGACAGCGATATCTGGAGCTCCACACTCTCTACCTACCTCGTAAGGGACTTGGAGTGAAGATAAATACTTACATACCAAGACTTTATACAATTGGTATACTTAACTAGCAAAAAACATTGAAACCTGTTATTTTTTACCAGTAAGCGAAATACACAATTTTATTACGGAACGTAAAGTTTAGCCTCCTATTTTATTTGCTCCCGAAAAAAGGTAATTTCCGGGATACATAAATGTTGGCAACCAATTTAAATTTAATAAAATTTGCGAAACATCATATCAATCTTAATTTTCTTAACAAAATAAATATTAAGATAATTAAGTTAAAAATCAGTTTGAAAGCGAGAAATATTTGAACAATATTGACTCACCAACACGCATTCCTATAATTACATCATTTGCGTTATTATTTCCATAAGTTCCCTAAACCATGAAACTGTAACAAAACACAGCGTAAAAAATCTATAGCGTACACATAAATTATTATATGCTATTCTATATCACTTTGATAAAACATTGACCCTCATGTTTTTGTATCGTTTTCCTTTAGAATAAATACACATATTTTGATTCTCTCAATTTACATGGCTACCTACAAGAAGGCACCACATTAATAATTTAAAAAAATAGTTCAATGGTCCATCTTTGCCTTCGAAACTGAGAAATGGTTACTTTGGTGGAACAACATAGCGTTTCTAAATTTAATATGGGTGGCACGAACTAAAAGTTAATCTTAAATTCATTAAATTGTTGAATGCTAGCCAATTACACCAAGTGAATAAAATTTTAATAGTATCACAGTATAAGAAAAACATAAAACGTTCTTAGACTGTGGTATTATAGTACTAATATTAATAATTTTTCTTTTGTATAAGTATTTGTTAGTAAATAAGGTTTTCTTTTTATTTAATAACTAACTAAAGATTATTTTCATAAAAAGCCCATATTTGAAACCTCTTATTTTCAATCTTTTGTATTTATTAGTATGTGATAAGAATGGTAAGCAAACTTGCAATTCATAGTGATTTTTAGTGGACTGAAACAAACTTAGAAACATATACATGTGGACTTTTAGGGTCATAGCTCACTACAGCCACCCGGCACCCGACCAGCGCCCGACCGCCTCGAGATGGTCCGCGCTCATTACGTCAACTGCGCTCCTTATCGACACCGGATCACGCGCGGGCGGAACGCGGTCGACGCACGGACGGCGAATGGACTACTCGGTGAGCACTTGCTTGCCTTGCGTTGACTTTGCACGTGCTGTTCCCATGTAGACCGAGCGCTGTTAGCGAGTGGTTCACAAGCAACATCGCGTGGTTCACCCGTGGACCACCCGTCGACATCGAGTTGACGCCGTAAAACGAGGTTGTACTGGTTGGGTGCCGGGTGGCTGTGGTGACCTATGATCCTTAGTGTTATCATTAAAATAACACTAAAAGTTGTTATTATAAAACTAACACTAAAAGTCCAAATGTGTGTGTTCGTAGGTACGTCTTACCGTGTAGCCATAGAACACAATAGTGCTGAACACTACTTATCCTTTGAACTCCCACACTGTAACTTTTTCACTAACAAAAAAGGAGTAAACCACATACATGTAAACAAACATTAATATAGTGTGTCATACACACAACACCCACATTTGTATCACATAGAAAAAAACATAAAGTTGATTCCTAAAATGTTCACGCAATGCTCTCCAACTTCCATATCGGTTTGATATGAGAAAGCAATATCATCGAGAAAGGGATAACGTTACCTTTCGGAATTACCTTAAAGCGGCGATAAATGCCATCGAATAAATTTGAGATTTGCTAGAGGCGACAGAATTTGCAGAGACGCTTAGCGATATTTACTAAATCGTGGCAGGTTAATACGCTTAAACTTGAGTAATTTGAGAGGAGCGAGCTCAAGAACATTTGCTTCCTTCTTATATAGGTCACCTGAATGAATTATAAGTTGCCTACTACAGCGAATGCAATACAACACGCCCAAGCACTGTGATTTGCTGCGAAAGGCCATTTACGGGAGTAATCTACTTTCGGCAGCCGAGAAAATCTTGCGCCGATGCCTGTCGCGAGCCATTCAGCCAAAGCGCCTTACAAATCTTTAGAATAGCACTGTAGTAAAACGAAAGTAAGCAAGCCACACGACAATGCTTCAATATCGTGTGGCTTGCTTGCTACGAAGCATCGTATTAGTAAATAATGATAAAATATTGAGAAATAATTTGGCTTAGGCTCACTACCTGTTACATGGGCCAAAAACGTAACCGGTATGCATAATAGGTATGCTTGTATGCATGTATTTACCTCTACCTACCCCTTTAGGGATTAAAGGCGTGGAGTTACGATACGTCATATCTTTACTAATCAATTACTTTTTCATTAGGTAAATAATCTCGACATAATGGCAAAAATGCAAATTGGGTAAGAGTATGTAGCTATCAATTATTAATAATCATATTAGCCAGAATTGAAACTTTCAGAAAACACAGTAATCGAACAATGGCGGTACGTCCTATAGTATTTTAAGCAGTTTGCTTTTTCTCTTAAAGCTATCAATGAACGAAGGTTATTTGGTGGGTAACGGAAATTGCGTGGGCTTATTTCAAGGGCCACTCTACTCACATTTTCAAGCTTCCTCTTATACACATATATCCATCACAAAGCTCTAATATAGTGCCGAGTAAAAGTATAATAGATCAATTTCATATATATACCTATATATCCCATACTAGCTGACGCAGCAAACTTCGTATTGCCTCAGAATTAAATAATGTGTCAAAGGTTTGATAGATACGGACTATTTGTATGGGAAAATGAAATTCTGGTTTTTACTATTTCCCTTCAATATCTTCATATTTTACATTCTTACCTTTTAAACCTGGGCTTCCAGAAATAATTCAAAACTAAAGTTAACCAAATCGGTAGAGCCGTTCTCGAGTTTTAGCGAGACTAACGAACAGCAATTGATTTTTATATATATAGATTTAATCTCGTGTAAGTCAACATTTCTTTTATCCTCTGACTATCCTTACTAACATTTTGCTGCAAACGGCTTAACGAAGTAGATACATTAGAATGTTTATTATATCCTTAAACCCTATCTTATTCTCATGTAACATCTTTTAGTGGTTTTTAGTATTAAACAAGTATTACCTATGTAACAATAAAGTAGCAAATGCCAGGAAATAAAATTTTGAACTGATATTGAACTATTAAACATTTTAACTACTTCGCTCCCGTTTACTGCTACCTCGACTGACCTACTTACCTGACATTTAATTTTATCATCTCAGTGACGACATTTTATACAGCAACTAAAAAGTTTACATTTCAAATAAATATTTCGGTGAATTTCACGCTGGGTGACACTGAAATAAATTATACTAATAATTCAAGTGAGAAAATTCAGGAGATAATTGTGTTTTCTCTTATGTTTCTTTATCTAATATGTAAAAACATATAGTTTTTACATATAAAAATGTGTAAAAACATATAGTTTTTACATATTTATATTATTGCCTGCTAGTGGGACGTGTTAATTACACCAAGGTGGATTATAAATCCTAAGTATAATATGATAATAACTCTCCAAAATTTCGTCACCAGATCACCTATCCCCCCGATCAAACACCCCAATAACGAACGTGCAAGCCACTCACCAAATTGGAGACTGTACCGAGGTACCGTAGATCTGGTTATTGATCTTGACGAACACGTAGTCTGGTTTGGTGTTCCTTACTTCTCGACGCCGGCGTCTTCTTCGACCATAAATTGATCTCCACCAGCTTATTCGGAGAGTCCGATAACTCCGGAATTAGGTTAACGGGCACAAAACTCAGTGCAAATTCACAGATTTTTAATTATTATAAAATTATGAGTAAGAGAGAGAGTAATTAAAAAATCGTCACATGTTTTCTTCAATTGTTTTTTAAAATAACCTTTTTTTTAATATTGCTTCGGCCAGTAATGGCCGCGCTAATTCTTATTAGGCCAAGTAAAAACTCTTTGGACGCCCGGCAAATCAAATTGGTGCTACCGACACACATCAGCCATTAGGCATCCAATCCAGAGGGACAAAGTAATAAAAAACTAAAATTAAGAGGCTTCACCACCTGAAAAAAACAATTTCACTTATTTGTTATAAAAAATAAATCACATTTGCATTTTTTTCATTGGATGTGGGCATAGAGCAACACCGGAGGGGAGTATCCATATGCAGGCTTTCCCCTCTGTCAACGTGCAAGCACAAATGGACCTATACCTGTCGCCTAGATGTTTAAATGTGTGCGTGTAATTGTTTCTGTATTTTGTTAAAGTCAGGATGTGAGTTTCGTAGTAATAGACGATTTTTGTACTGTGCGTGTGTGTGATGACAGACTGTTTTGCATCGGTAATAAACAGTATGGCTACTCCCCTCCAGTGCGCCGCGGCCGGTGGCCCGTGTTGCTCTATGGATGTGGGTTACATAATATTGAGGAGCTGTGGTACTCGGTTGTGATTATTTTCAGTTTACTTTATTGAATTTACTATTTTGTTAATTTACGTAATTTAACACAAACTTTTAGTTAATTATGGATCATACAAAAACAACACACTGCTCGTTGAGATGCTGGACGTCGGGACGCTGGGCGTCGGGACGCTCGACATCGGGACGCTGGGCGTCGAGACGCTAGACGTCGAAACGCTAGGCGTCGGGACGCTGGGCGTCGGTACGCTGGGCGTCGGGACGCTGGGCGTGGGGACGCTGGGCGTCAGGACGCTGGGCGTCGGGACGCTGGGCGTCGGGACGCTGGGCGCCAGGACGCTGGGCGCCGGGACGCTGGGCGCCGGGACGCTGGGCGTCGGGACGCTGGGCGTCGGGACGCTGGACGTCGGGACGCTGGGCGTCGGGACGTTGGGCGTCAGGGCGCTGGGCGTCTAGACACGGGGCGTCGAGACGCGGGGCGTCGCGACGCTGGGCGCCGGGACGCTGGGCGTCGGGGCGCTCGACATCGGGACGCTGGGCTTCGAGACGCTCGACGACGGGACGCTAGGCGTCGGGATTCGACGTCGGCACGCTGGGCGTCGGGACGCTAGGCGTCGGGACGCTGGGCGCCGGAACGCTGTGCGTCGGGGTGCTGGGCGTAGAGACGCTCGACGCCGGGACGTTCAACGTCGGGACGTTGAGCGTCGGGACGCTGGGCGTCAGGACGCTGGGCGCCGGGACGCTGGGCGCCGGAACGCTTGGCGTCGGGACGCTGAGCGTCGGGACACTCGACGCCTGGACGCTGGGCGTCGGGATGCTGGGCGTCGGGACGCTGGGCGTCGGGACGCTGGGCGCCGGGACGTTGGGTGTCAGGGTGCTGGGCGTAGAGACGCTCGACGCCGGGACGTTCAACGTCGGGACGTTGAGCGTCGGGACGCTGAGCGTCAGGACGCTGGGCGCCGGGACGCTGGGCGCCGGAACGCTGTGCGTCGGGGTGCTGGGCGTAGAGACGTTCAACGTCGGGACGTTGAGCGTCGGGACGCTGGGCGTCAGGACGCTGGGCGTCAGGACGCTGGGCGTCTGGACGCTGGGCTTCAGGACGCTGGGCGTCAGGACGCTGGGCGTCAGGACGCTGGGCGTCGAGACGATGGGCGTCGAGACGCTCGACGTCGGGACGCGGGGCGTCGCGACGCTGGGCGCCGGGACGCTGGGCGTCGAAGCGGTCTACGTCGGGACGCTGGACATCGGGACGCTGGGCTTCGAGACGCTGGACGACGGGACGCTAGGCGTCGGGACGCTGGGCGCCAGGACGCTGGGCGTCGGGACGCTAGGCCTCGGGACCCTGGGCGCCGGAACGCTGTGCGTCGGGGTGCTGGGCGTAGAGACGCTCGACGCCGGGACGTTCAACGTCGGGACGTTGAGCGTCGGGACGCTGAGCGTCAGGACGCTGGACGCCGGGACGCTGGGCGCCGGAACGCTGTGCGTCGGGGTGCTGGGCGTAGAGACGTTCAACGTCGGGACGTTGAGCGTCGGGACGCTGGGCGTCAGGACGCTGGGCGTCAGGACGCTGGGCGTCTGGACGCTGGGCTTCAGGACGCTGGGCGTCAGGACGCTGGGCATCAGGACGCTGGGCGTCAGGACGCTGGGCGTCAGGACGCTGGGCGTCAGGACGCTGGGCGTCAGGACGCTGGGCGTCAGGACGCTGGGCGTCAGGACGCTGGGCGTCGAGACGATGGGCGTCGAGACGCTCGACGTCGGGACGCGGGGCGTCGCGACGCTGGGCGTCGAAGCGGTCGACGTCGGGACGCTGGGCGTCTGGACTCGACGTCGGCGCGCTGGGCGACGGGACGTGGGGCGTCGAGACGCTCGACGTCGGGACGTTGAGCGTCGGGACGCTGGGCGTCAGGACGCTGGGCGTCAGGACGCTGGGCGTCGAGACGATGGGCGTCGAGACGCTCGACGTCGGGACGCTGGGCGTCGGGGCGATCGTCGTCGGGTCGCTGGGCGTCGGGGCGATCGTCGTCGGGTCGCTGGGCGTCGAAGCGCTGGGGGACGGCGCGCTGGGCGTCGGGACGCTTGACTTCAGAACGCCCAGCGTGGAATGGTGGCTTTGTGACATTAGGCAGCGCTTTTGGATACACATTTTCGTTAATTTTGGATCATAAACACTTTTGGGTAGCTAAAAAAATTTATTTTATATAGTAATAATATTGTAAATTTTATGACTTTCTCTGTTGTTTCCTAGATGTACCAACTGAACTATAATTTATATACATACGTTCTTAGACTGTGATAATATCTACTATTTGAAATTCAATAGAAAAAATGTCTTTATTTCTACTTTGTTTTTACACACCATTGTCATGGTAGAATATTATAATCCGATGAAGCTGTACTCTCACCATCTGTACAAAACTATGGCATATTCTCGTAAATAAATGATTATGATTATGATGATGATTACTTTGCAGTAATGCTTCTCCGTACACGATATTAGACGTATGGCCATCGGGGATACACACAGGCTGCTAGGATTGCCAGAAATGTCTTATTATGTGTAAAAACGCGCATCCATCCTATGCTGAACCGTATTTTCGAAGAGGCCATTTTAAACCTCTATGCATAACATTTTTTTATAGAAAATTATTATGAAGTTTTGTATAATAATAATTTGTATAAAGTTTGAGTCAATTAGTGCTTTTAATAGAGAATAAAAAATAAAAGAGATCTATGCATAATATAGGCACTCCGTAAGAGCCGGCAAAAGAGAAATATTGAATATTAACGTTGTGCATTTTTACCCACTAATGCCACCTACATCACCACCACCATCACCATCATCATAATTAATGTAAGTAATGCTGAATGGTGATCATAGCGGCGATTGTTTTATGCCGGGACGCTGCTATGCGGTATACTTAACGTTACTAACAGAGAAAAAACCGACCAAGTGCGAGTCGAACTCGTGCAAAAGAATACGTTTACTGTATGCCCCCTTGGATCCCCTAATATTTTCATTTTCTTATTTTTAGTAATTAATTTTGTCTTTATAGCGGTAACAGAAATATATAATTTGTGAAAATGTTAGCTTTCTAGCTATCCCTGTTTATGAGATAGGTACAGCCTGGTGACAGACAGACAGACATACAGTGGAGAATTAGTAATCCGTTGGGTCCGTTTTTACCTTTTAGGTACGAAACCCCCTAAAAAATAGAAGATAGATACAGAATGGTTAAAAATATTCGATATGACTCTTTAAATTGTCATAACTTTTTTATTTCTGAACCGATTGACACGTACATTAGACGTACGTAACGTACATTAGATACGTTTTAGCTATAGAATGCTTTGTCCTTGTCAGTTGCATTGTCAAATGTGCAGGATAGAAAAAGACAAAGGAGATATTAGCAACACTTTAGTGCGTAATGCGTTTATGAATAAGGGGGTAAATGTTTAGTAAAACTTACCACAATATATTAGTGAAACTGCAAATCGGATAATCCATTTCTGAAATTAGCGTGCACAAACACACAGACAAACAGACATTTTCCGGGATAAAAAGTACCCAATGTTGTGTGCCAAAGGTTAAAGTATAATTATATCAAGTTTCATCACAATCGAACCCGTAGATTTTGTGTGATGCTTGAACAAACAGATAGACAGACAGACAGACAGACAAACATTTTTCTAATCACATATTTGTGTTCGGTGTCGATCTAGTATAACATCCCTTGGTATTTTTTTTTTAATATTTTTAATGTACAGAATTCACATTTCTACAGTTTTATTATAAGTATAGATTATTAAAAATAGGGCACAGAACATCAAAGTTACGGAAGACGTTCGCTACATCTACTTCTCTAAACTATGGAGATAGCTTACATACCTAAAACTTTTCTTTTCAAAGTACTCGCAGATAAATATCACCGTGCCGATCAGAAAGACGAAAAGTGACCGAAACGTCGGACTTGTTTTATATAATAAATTCAGCGAGATAAAGCTATAAAGAAGTTGTATTTAAATTTATGTACCCAAGTACCTTTTCAAAAGCTGAGCTAACACAATGTTTGTTCAAATATCTCGTAATAAGGGCAACCATAATATTTAATGCATGAATCCATATGTATATGTGTACCTATATGTTTCTGGTCTTGCTGAGCTAAAGACAATTCATCTTCCAAGACACTGTTGTCTGCTGTTGAATAAGCAAACCGAACGCGTACGTGTTTATATTACATTCAGTCAGCTTGGAAGACGTCATTCGAAGAGACAATAAAGTTGGGTGAAAAGAAACAAAAGAATAAAAAAACACTTTATACTTACTATTCTGTGGCACATATATTGTATTTCTACCATTATTTAAATAAATGTAAGTTTCAGCGTCAAACTATAACTTGGTACAGAGAGAAAGCTTTTGCCATACCACCCACTGCGGTGGGTTTTATACAGAGTATGGAATATACCAAGTTAAGTGTATTGGAAGCATTGTAGCAAATCGAAAACAGATACGGAGTAAATGGTACGACAAAAAAATATGATTGATGAAAAATATATTACACGGGTGTAATCGTACGTAAATTGGTATACCTAATACAATTTAGTCATTGCTGAATTCACCAATGACTGTAAAATGTAATATTAATTATAATCAAACAGAGGCTGACGTACTTATACTTAAAATATTGTAAAAGTGATATCTTGCATTGTCCTATAAACGTATTGGCACTTGAATAAGTGAACTTTTAACTCCTATGTGCTTATCTACCCCTACATTTATCCTTCTAGACGGTCCTTCGAATGTAAAATAACATTCGTGAACTTTAAAGTTAGACTGTAGTGTTAAACTTCTTGTACGATTTTCTAATTAAGTAAAAGTTTTAATAGTTTAAATCTGATATTATACATAAGAGAATGTAATTCATCTTTAAGTAAGCACTCACTATGATGATAAGAAGCCAGAATAAAGATAATCAAAAAACTCCATTGTACGAACTTACCAGATTAACTAAAAGAAGCACTAAATGAAATATTTAAAATTTTGGCTTTTGCAATCCACCAAGCTACTACGAATTCTACTCCACTTCATCAAATTGAAAACTTACTTTATTTCATGCAAAATGTCAATTATTTCACTTTCACGTGCTTCTACTAACATCATTAACCGAGTTCAAAAACCGAGAAGGTTCTCAATTCGGCCGGTATATATGTATATATATATTTTTTTTATGTATGTACGCGAATTTCGCCGAGATTTCAGGACCTATTTACGTAATTCTTTAAAAATAAAGTTTTGTTTGATGCGGAATAGTTTCGAATTGGTCCCATAAAAATTTGATTCAGATAGACCCAATAGTTATTATTTTATGAGCATTTTTCTAATATAGAATATGAATAGACGGCGAGTTGTCATATAGTGCGTTGAATCCACTGACGTCCTAGATAGTCCTAATGCGCATGACAACAAGATGACAACAAGTGACAATGATACATTTACTCATCGACGACACAACACAGCTTATTTACTCCTTCGTGGATACATTTTTTTCATTGATTTCGTATAGTCGTGTTATAATTTTGTATCGACACACCTAAACAATTTAAATTAGGTATATAATTCTCACGAAGCTAAAAGAGTCAGATTTTACAAATTTAACAGATGTGAACATTAATCTAATTGACAATGCAGCAATAAACTAAAAAGTATTAAATAAATATAACTACGATAAGAAAAACTGTAAAAAAATGGTAGTGTTGAGCACTCTCGTGTTCTGGTTAGATGGTAATATATGGCATATATATAATATATAACTATCACAGAACCATAACAACTAAGATCTCAGGGGCGGCAATATATGCATTTTGTCCTCTGGTTTTGTATAGATAGATGTCTATGGCTGCAGTCATCACTTAAAACACGTCATGTGTACTGCAAGCTTGTTTACCACTTTCGTTTAATATAAAAAAATATTAAGACTATTTCGTAAATACATTTCTTTATTCAGGCGTGTATGTGCTATCAAGCCTTTCCGGTCACTGATATTAATGAGTGAGTCACATACATGATATTAATATAATATTATTATGGAAAATGTAGCATCAGTGAATAACCTAGTTGTAGTAGAAAAAACAATAAGAAAGATATGAAATAAACAATGATATCTCAATAAATAAATCAATTATGTTTATTATTCCTAAATATATAGTTATATTATGTAGTTCTTATTTAATATTATTAATTATTTAATATTAACTTACGAAACAAGGAATCACGTTAATAAATTACCGGTGGCACCACAGTTTGACCCTCGTTGCAAGCCAAAAGGATTGAAAGTCTGACAGATAGGATTTACGTACAACCTACTTTGCACTCGCACTGGAAGGCTGGCCGGATTACCAACTTGTACACAATTTACTTTAGTTACCCAAACTGGTTTAAATATAGATCTTACGAGAATTTCTAAATATAAAGCTATTATGATTTCAGTTTCAATCTCTTTCGTCTCCATAATTAAAACATTAAATTCTTACCTAAAAATCATATTCCACTTTTTGGATTTTCGTAAGTCTGACCATTGACTATTAGAAAGAAGCATGCCGTAGGTACTTTACCCGCAAATGATTAAACTCTTGAAAATACATGAGACAAAGTCAAGCGGATCCGGCAAACGATGTTCTGCTATACAATACATTTTAAAGCCATTGCCGTACACAAAATAAAAAAAAGAAAAACATAAAGCGTAGCCCATCATCAGAGTGAGCAACACGTTTCAATCACATTTCTTTTCAAGCGCACTATTTTTTGCGAAAACTTCAAAGATAGTCATTTTAATTATAATACAGTTTATTTTTTTATGTATTGGAAGTGGCAAACAAGCATGCAGTTTACATTGATGTTAAGTGATGACTGCAGCCTATAGACACTCACACAAAGACCAAGGTTAAAATGCAGATGCGTTACCACTCCTGGGGCCTAAGGTGTTAAGCCTCTGTGCCGGAAATAACAGGGCCGTACATTACCACATGACCGGAACACGATAGTGCTGAACACTACCATTTAGCGGCAAGTATATTAGGTAAAATATGTTAGGTTCAGGGACTGAAGTATTTCATTTGATAAGGATTAATAATCCTATGATGGGTAATAAGATGTCCTTAAAACATAAATATATGCCACCGCCGACTTTAATGAGGGGGTGAAACGCCATAATCCCGATTCTTGTATACCTACTTCTCATGCATCTACATAATAATATGATGGTCCACTTGGGCCTCTGCGTCTATCTATATTCGCATTGCATCTGTTTTGTCATTCGTTTATTCAACCATTCTTTCTACATGCCCGATACGTGGAGCATGCCTTTTTTAAGTAGTACAAAATACATTTTTAAGCCGCTCTTACAATGTCTTAATAGACTAGACTAATTTCCCGATTCTTGTATGTTCTAGTCAACATTAATTTCAAGGTTTTAATTTTGACACGTACTAGTCGATATTTATAATTAGATACGTACGCGTAAATGTTTCCTTTCCTGTTATATATGTCTCCTAAGCATTTATTATATAATACCAATTTAATATTTGTTTTTCGTTTTTTAGTAGTGATTTTATAATGACGTAAATATATTGAGGCGACTACATTCTACGGACTACACCATAGAGGGTCTACGAGAAGCCAACTACCTCTATTAGAGTCTCTACGGCAATGATTTTTACTTAAAAAATAATGTGTGTTTTTCGTAATTAAAATTGATACCACAGAAAGAGAGTCAGACTTTTTAAGCTATTGCATAGCTTCTATCGAGGGCCTTAAGCGCGGGGACCGAATTCAGAAATTCCGTAACGAAAAAACCTCACGCTCCCCACTCCGACGGGCACGGAGATGTGGCTTGAAGGCCGTGCATCACAGACCAATCAGCCTTCCTATAGACTGAGAATGTTCAATTTATTGCATATAATTCGTTTGTCAACTGCCTGAAGGCAGAAGAAGTGGTACGTTGCGTTCTAATTCTAAAAATCATAATGATATTTCAAAATCATAGGGATGACTAACAAACTTCGTTTATATCGAAATATGGCAAAGTTTTATGAACTGGTGAGGAAATGGGACTATGTTGTTAACAGATTTTCTTAATAATATAATACGAGAAAAAAATTAAGAAAATGTTTTTATTTTGGATAAGTATCTAAATTTTTTTAGATACCTACATGAGTGAAGTCATTAAAAATTTAAAAATACATACTATAATAATACATAAATAAATACAATAAATTTCAAATCTCTAGTGCCAATAGTTTTTGCGCTCAACCGCGGACGGACAGACAGACAGACGGACATGGCGAAACTGTAAGGGTTCCTTGTTTACTACGGAACCCTAAGAACCCTTATTAAAACTGGAAAAAAAACATAATAAATTCTAGCTGCCCCGACGACCTTCTATCGCCTTATAGGTATGAAAAAAATAAGTATGTCCAAGAAATCGAAAAAAAATATTTGCCTAGAATTACCTAATTACTTAGGGATATTGTTGGGGTTTCTGCCGTAGACAGTACCCTCGGTTGTAGGTTAAAGTTGTTAGGAGTTCACACCAAGTAAACCAACGTTAAAAGGTTATAGTAGAATATTTATTGAGTCGCACTTTTTGTTGTGAAATACAATGACTCGCGTACGTATGTTATGTTATCAAGCTACGACTGGCTTAATTAGGTAATTAACATTAAAAATGCTGTGTGAGCAATATTGGCTCGTACAGGTATGAAAAATTGATGTTGGCCCATTCTCAGACCTACCCAATAGGCACACAAAATTTCATGAGAATCGGTAAAGTCGTTTCAGAGAAGTATGTTAACTAACATTGTGACACGAGAATTTTATATATGGAAATGATCCCATAATCCTTGCTCCATCAATTTACCCCACTTTCCCTAATTATATCGACTATATCGATAAGACTTTAAGAGCCTCCCTAGAGTTCCATCCGTCTGTAATGTCAATTATTGACAATGCTCATGACGTTTATAAAAAACGAAATAGCGAATTTCGTGCATACGAAGAAAAGAGATATCAAATTTTTTAATACGTCAAAGAACAAATCATGACCAGCGTAATTTGAGCTACCATGAATACTATTCTGTATTATTTATTGATTTATTATGTGTATTATAATACTGACCGGTGAAAACAAATACCATCCTTTTTCAAATTAGAAGTGTTAGTGATTTTACTGCACCATCTCAAACTACAACTCGGCATCTTATGTCTTTTTTTGTTCGTTTTATTTTTGAAAATTTTATGTACTCTCAGATCACGGAAGTGGTTGGTAACATTTTAAGATGGCGGATAATATAAGCTTGATTTAGCGTATGCGTTGACATAGTCGATGCCGTGCATTGTCTATCGTCGTTTCTTTTCGGCTGTCTTCGACACGGTGTTTGTGTGCGTGCAACTAGACGTATTGTACGACTCTACGAAGCTCGCACGAATCGAGACGAGCTGCTCCGAAATTGGACGAATACATAAGCAGCTGTTAATATGTATTGTAAAATAATAAAAATATTTCAAACAATATTAACTTTTTTATTTAATAAAAGAAAAAAAAAATTTTTCTTGTAAAAAGTGTAACTTGAATTAATATCAAAGTATAAAATAAATACTGCATAAATAAAATAAACAAATAATTATAATTGCATAAGTTGATACAAAATGCTATGCAATAGCTTTACCGCGGCAGTCTCCGAGTGCCACACGTCGATTTTTTACTAATAACGTTTTTCTTGCTTGGTGATATGGTTACACGTATGCTTATTGAGTAGTGTACGGTCTACGCCGTAGATGATCTACGACAAATAAAATCAAATAGTTTATTCATCATAAATAAAATTGGAGTGTCTGTTTGTAATATAAAAATAACCGTTTTTTACTAAATGCATATGTATGTGCACGATACATATACCAAAACAATATTTTTATCTGTCTGTATGTTTGTTTGTTCCCGTTAATCTCGGGAACGGCTCTACCGATTTTGACGGGACTTTCACTGGGAGATAGCTTATGTAATAAGGAGTAACTTAGGATAATTTTATCGATACATCTCGTATAACCTATTAGAGAATATATGGAGACCAGTAATGCAGCGGCAGCACTACAGCGGCAGCACAGCTGCGTGCAGCGGAGTTCGGAATCGGAGACTCGGAGACTCGGAGACACACATGTCACGACAGTATGTACTAAATATTCAAAAACTAGCACTAGCTATTCCGCTAACGCTTTTGGGTAGCCTTAGGTATTTCTGAAATGTAAATAATAATTTCTTTTTTTCATTATCTTGAGATGGGTACTGACTTGTAGTCTACCTAGGTATCATTTTTATGATTTAAAACAATCACATTTACACGTAGATCTGCTGACACTTCATTAAATTAACATGACACAAAAATTAACATATTTATTTATTAAAAGGTGAGAATAATTAAATAAGATAAATTATAATATGAAAGCTTCATTTTGAGAATAAATAATAACAAGGATAATTTCATTTCATTAAAAGTATATGAAAGATTCAACGGATATTTAACTAAGCAAAAAGATGTCTAAAATCGTAATAGAATTTTATAAAATCAACCAAGTTTCACAACATTCACATCACCATAGAAATATAATAATATTATGTTGTTTTTATATGATGTGATTAAGTTATTTAAGTCGTTTGTCATATTCTTTTGTAAATACTCGTAAGTATAAAATAGTCGACATCAAATGTATTACAACAAAATAATAAACTGCTGAACAATCAATATTGAATCGATATATTTATCATAAAAATATCTAAGATTATATTTATTCGGACAGTAACTTCTGACTGATGGCAGAGATCCAGTGATGGAGCTCGAGCTTAGGCACCACCACATTACCTAATTTATCTGCCGCCAAATGGTAATGTTCAGCACTGTCCTGTTCCGGTTAAATGGTAATGTATGGCCCCGTAATAACGATCACAGAGACATAACAGCTAAAGTCTCAGGGGTGCCAACGCATCTGCATTTTGACCGCTGGCCTTTATGTGGGTGTCTATAGGCTGTAGTCATCACATAACATCATTTGTTTGCCACCACCATCATATAAATAAAAATGTTGTCCGAATATAACAAGTTTGCACGGTAAAATACTCCAAAACCTCACCTTAATTTTGTCGTATCTTGAATCGCGTGCCGTAAATTGTATCACGCATTGTACAGTAACGAGAACAAAACAGTGTACCTGCAAATTATACCTCTTTTGTAGAGCTATTATAAATGTAGTGAAGGTTTAAATCAGTGTACAGTAATTAGTGTAGAAGAATGTCTTTAAAAATGTAAATATAGTCACTACACGCACGTATTCTCCGAAGGGATGGGCAGAGGTTCATACATTATTTTTTGTGTAATAAAATCTCAAATAAGCGAACAGTTCAGTTGATAAGTTAATATTGTTGATATTGTAGTCTATAAACATCTACATAAAACTTTCAATGTTTATGCGTTGCCACTCATGAGGTCTTAGTTATTATACAATTTGTCCGCCAAGCGTTTTTCGAATATTTGGACAAAATTAAGGATAATTACTCTTATACATATATAGGACATACTGGCTTTGTTTTTTTTTAATGATTTTTGAATTTGTTAGTAAATACACGTGACGTGCTGCAGTTTTTTTACGATATTTCTTAAGTTTTGACATCTTTCTTCATTCATATTTTTTATTGACTAGCCGAAATCATAATTTATCAATTAAAATTATCAAACATAACTAAAATAAACTCGTCTTATGTGACTTATGACTCATGGTAGGTCAGTCTTGGTCTTCTTTGATAGTAAAATTTTGATAATGTGCCCTTAGATTTCAACAGGCTCGACACTTGGTTACTTGGGCCAAAATGGAATCGCAGAAGCGTGGGTGTTAGCATTTAGGTATACTGGAATGCACGCAATTATCTCTGCCTACACCTTCGGAGATAACAGACGTGAAATGACTTTAAATATAGTACACTTTGTAAAAAGAACTCTTTTACAAGGCTCTTCTCTTAAACTACATTTCTTATTTATAACCGCGCACGAGCGCCCTACTTTACGAATGAATGTTCAAATGAAAGCGAATACCCGAACATATCGTAACCTGCTAACACACGTTCCAGGTCTAAAAATGTCTGAAATGTCTAACACGAGGATTCGGAATATCATCCCGTGTTCCAGGTATGTAAAAGTCAAAGTATTAGTTTTTCACAGCTATGTCTGTTATATAATGTTCTTGTTAGCTTTTTGTACAAAGTATTTGACAGAATTACAGCAATACCTACCATTACTCCTAAATTATGAGAGATTTGTAAAAAATAACTAGGTACTAAAACACTTGAACCGAACCCGTTGACCTATAATCATGAAGCTTAGTAAGAAACAATTTCTTATAGCACAAGTAAAGGTAAAAATCCGAAGACCGTAAAGATTCAAAGATATTCCCTGAAAGTATGGTACACGTCAGTAAATATAAAATGTTTTATCGTTTCTCATAATTTATCAAATATAATTTAACATGAAAATTGAAATTAATAATTAAATTTACTTAATGTCTTATAGCGTTTAAATTTTGTTAGGTAAAGTGGCCATGTTTGGAAACAAGTATTTTACATAAGTTAAGTATAATTGACTTAGTTTTTTTTTATAATATGTGAATCGTGTTTGAAGTTATTTAAAAAATCGGTCAAGTGCGTGTCGGGCCACACGCAGTGTAGGGTTCCGTAGTTTTTAGGTTTGAATAATGTAATGAAAAAAATAAATAAACATTTTCTATGGAGTTGTTCACAATTTTCGAGTCAAATTCATTTGGTCGACTATTACTCGCAAACTTGTAAAGTCAACTTAAGTGTGATAGTTTTCCTTTTAATTATACTCGTTATACGTAGCTACTATTGCCGTAACGTTTGAATTTCTAACAACAACCGTTTATTTGGTTGAGCCCCTCCCCCTCCCCCTAAACCAACTAAACGGTTGTTGTTACCCCTACTTTGCACTAAAAATATTAAAGATGATGATGTTTCGCAACTGGTCGCATAAAATATGTATTGTGATATGTCTTGTTGGTGCTAGCGTTCGCACTGCTGTCAAACCAATGATTTTAATGGAACATCTAAAGATTTGTTGTCCGCGATATGTGTTTTGCTTATGTTTCATGACAGTGCAAACGCGATATGCGATACAGTGATTTTAACATGTTTTTTGTGAATGATTCATCAATGCAAACTCACGGTTAGAAAACACTTAAGTCCAACGAAAATTCGCACTCCAAATCGAAAAATGATATTAGGACGTTCCTAATACTTTTGAAAGACTCATCCAACAATATCCTACACTATATAGAAAACGAAATATAAAAATTATCCACGCGTTAAATCTAGGGGATTTACCATAAATGTCTATTTTTTTAATGTTTTTATTCTACCACTTTGTCGGCGTGATTAAGGTGTATACTTGTGTCAAATTTCAAGTCTCTAGTGCCAATAGTTTTTGCGCTAAACCGTAGACGGACAGACCGACGGACATGGCGAAACTATAAGGGTTCTTTGTTTACTACGGAACCCTAAAAAGTGGAAGATAATAGAACATTTACCGTCTTTACTCCCGAGACCAGTGGACGTGAAATGTTGAAATAAATAAGTAATAGTTTTTATTTTACAAGAAAACCTCGGAGAGAAGTCTCTGTTATTTATATAAACGAAGGAAAACTTTGTACGGAATCCTCTGCTTACGAGTCTGACTCGCACCTGCCCGTTTCTTTACTATCCAAAAAGCCGCAGCTTCAAAATTGTACATGAACAAAATTGTGCACATTGTTGCAGTTGAAAAACCACACACGTCATATCCATTAATTGCTCTGTAACATTGAAAACATAATCAAAACAAAAATCGGTTTTTAACCGAGTTCAGAAACGAGAAGGTTCTCAATTCGGCCGGTATATATTTTTTTTATGAATGTACGCGAATTTCGCTAAGATTTCAGGACCGATTTACGTAATTCTTTTTTTGTTTGATGGGGAATAGTTTCGAATTGGTCCCATAAAAATTTGATTCAGATAGGCCAATTAGTTTTTATTTTATGAGCATTTTCTTACTTACTTTCACCTCAGACTAAAGAAATAAGAATAGACGGCGAGTTGTCATACAGTGCGTTGAATCCACTGACTTCCTAGATAGTCCTAATGCGCATGACAACAAGATGACAACAAATGACAATGACACATTTACTCATCGACGACACAACACAGCTTATTTACTCCTTCGTAAATAATTTTTTTTCATTGATTTCGTAAAGTCGTGTTATAATTTTGTATCGACACACCTAAATAATTTAAATTAGGTATCTAATTATCACGAAGCTTAATATATAATTACAATAAAATCTTTATTATTTTTTACTTTTCAGTTTTGAAGTCGGTTTTTCTTAACGTAGTTATATTTATCAGATAAGAATTACAGGCAGTGTAAAAGATAATCTTATTCACTTACTAGTGGTAGAATTTGAGTATCGGAGCTGAAGAGCGTAAGTGCCACCATATTACATCAATCGGCCGTCTAATGGAATGTAGTAGGTATTCAGCACTATCGTGTTCCGGTAAGATAGAGGCAAAACAACTTAGGCGTAACCTAAACAGGCATTTAGACCTCCGAATTTTGTGTAGATGTCTAATGCTGCAGTTTTCCCATCTGAACTACATAAACAATACGGTGTACCTATTAGTGTGTGTGGGGTATCGACAAAATTCCCTTGGCCTAGTGTGAACCTAAAACTTTTGTCTGGAGACTGACTGAATTATGTAGGTAAATTGTAGTTATTATTTAGGAATATTATTGTAATTATGTAGGTAAATTAATAGGCTTTGAAAAATGATGTTGATAGATCATACACTTTTGTGTGTGTAGTTATTAGTATGTTATGCATTTATTAATTTAAATCAAAATAAAGTTCCTTTTTACATAAAAATATTAAATTATAAGGTGGATATGGTTGCAGAGGCCCAGGAAAACCAAGACTGACCGACCATGATCAAATAGGTCGAGTTCTGTCTGATGGTGGGGTCAAAAGTCTTAGGAATCGGCGTGCATGTATGAAGAGAATGATGAAGGTAGACGAGGCACGAGAGGTTTGTCAGGACCGGGATATCTGGCGTTCTACACTCTCTGCCTACCCCGTTAGGGACCTGGCGTGAAGATACACGTAAAATTATAAGGGACGTTTGTAGAGTACCAATCTTTTTCAATTATGTTTCCGATTATGCATGTGTATGTATGTGTATGGCATGGGCAAGTTACTCGTATATAAGTTTTATTTCTTAATTATATATTATATAACAAAGATTCTATGTAGAGTTTTATATCGAAAGCTCTACACATTACATATTATATAGTACCATTTGTATCGTTTACACGCAATATATATTTGCCATACCATTTTTATTGTGTAAAGATTTCTTGACCGCCTGACGTTCGGGAGATTCTTTTTACGTCAGAATAATAATAGGGTGCGTATGTTTGTGGAATAGAAATTATGGATCAGAGTACTTGTATCTAGCCTTTTGATGATTAATATTCAGAACATAGACCAGCTGCGGGTGGCCGAATAGCGGATGGGGTGAGTGAACGGGATTCTGCGCGGACACGCGGGACGAGGTGCCATTCTTTTCATAAAATGTTATCTTACAACATTCCTGAATTTATCAATGGGGTGGGCAGAGGCATTATTAATTTTGTGATGTCCATTCTGTCCGTTCGTCCATCCCTCTGTCCACCGCGTAGCTCAGAGACTCTTAGTACCAGAAATCTGGAATAATATTACTACAGGTGACCACGGCCGTCGCATTACGGCCGAAACGTCTACTCGTGAGGTCTACTCGTGACCACGGCCGTCGCATTACGGCCGAAACGTCGAGTGTCGAGGTAAATACTTCGATTAAAATAGTACGCGATTAAGTCCCGTTTACAATATAAAAATATTACTACATATTAGATATGCGAAAAAAATAATAAATATTTTTTAATGTGTTTTATGTGTAGGGTACAATCCTCACTTTACGTGTAAGTACGTTTACGTACAATAGTGTTTGATGTTCTTTTTTTTACGTACTCCATTGTGTAAAGTATTGAGGGTTAAACATTTAAAATAGATAATATTTTTTGGGTAAAAGCATAAAAATGGTTACATTTTCAGATTAGAAAAAAAGCACGTAGTATATAATATTATAACGAAATTAATAGGAAAACTAGGTTTACAAAGCCTTCTAAGCTCACAGCTTAGAAGGCTTTGTAAACCTAGTTTTCCTACGAGTAATACCTACTAGACGTATATATACTAAAAAAAGTATTTGGAGTAACGGAATCCTATAATGCGCGTGGCTATACACGCACTTGACAAGTGTTTTATTTCGTAAAAAAAAATGTCTATGAGTATCCTTCTACAATCATGAAAACTCCGTTCTATTGTACAAACAACAAATACTTCCTTATAATAGTAATAGATTCCTTTAGTACAATGACGATTAATTTTAAAATTACTATTTTACAATATCATGTCTGTATTAGTAGATCTTAAAAAAAATGTTTATTTATTATTGTTATACTACCACTACCATACTCTATTATACACTATACTAATATATACTATAAAAAATAAAGAAATAAAACATTTTTTATTGAATCGTAGGTATGATTTACATACCTATATATAATGCAAACCTATCAGATGAAACCATTGTTAAATGTAGGAGGTAACAAGACCTAAATCCCATTACAATTAAAATAGACAATAAAAGCAACGAATTCAAGTAAATATTAAGTTTTTCCACCATGCATCATGTTTTTAATGTAATTTTCAATGTACCTACCTATTTATTGGAAGTTTTTGTTATAAAGTCGTTATTGATTAACATTTAAGTCGAATGGAAGTCCCTGGACAAACCTATTCAAGGTTGTAGGATGATTTTTGTTTTATACTGTATGTACTCCTTATATTTAAATAAATAAATACAAATACAAAATACTACGTAATAGTAACTAGGTACATGACCGCGTTCATTAATATGTGTTTGTTTGTAAAAGGAAAAATATTTTTGCTTAATTAATTAAAATATCCAATTTCACTTATTATCCCGTGTTTGTATCATGCGACGGTAGTCCCCAGTGTATAAGATACGCTTATACAGTTTAGGCACGTTGTCGATGATCTATAGCGTAGCTGAAATCGACCGTTTACTCGTGGCGTTACTTTATTTTAATGTACATACCTACTTACACTAAGCCTGGGATGCACCACGATATTTGTTAAAGTAATCGTAAGATTTCACATCCTTCTCTAACTTTAACAGATTTCTTTAAGTTAGAGAAGGATGTGAAATGTTACAATAACTTTAACAAATATCGTGGTGCAACTCTGGCTAAAAATAGCGTTAATAACTTAGGTTATAAATTGTATTGTGTCAATAATAATAACAAATTCTGTCAATTCACGCTATATTTATAGGGACCTAATCACATGTAATCTCTACTCGTTACAAAAACAAGTCAAAGAAAATAAAAAACACATCCCTAACCGCTTGACTGTGGCATGTGACATTCATATTATTATTGACACAATATATTTTATATGTCACGAACTTGACGTCATTTACACGGATCAAAACAACCTTTGCGTATGGTCTGAAATTCTGTGTTAGGAAAATATCTAAATACTACTATAAGTAATACGCAGAGAGAGATATTTGAGAGATATTTGTAGGATACAATTGCAACACAATTCATAAAAAATAACTTTGAATGGTGAATACCTATATACCTATGTATAAAATACAACACAGATTAAGTACTATGTATTTTTATACATTTTATAAAAACAGTTGCATAAATAAAAATAGGAAAAAAAGTAAATGTAGGTACTACTTTTTTTTCTCTTTTTATTATACGAGTATCTCATGAACGGTAGAGGACAGAAGGATAGCATGAATAAAACTGTTAAAAACACTCGTAATTCTTTCTCTTTAGTCCATTTATTTTTGTGTACTTACCTCGTAACGTACACTAATCTTTTCACTTCACCCCACTAATAAAAACTTAATGGATTAAGTCTTAGAATCGGGCCAGCCACGGCTTGGGCCCACTGCGACCTTTCCATCTATCACCAGAATGTTGATTTAAGAAGTAATCGTTTATGTATGTATATCTGTGTGATTTCAGTGATGTGCATTACATATAAACAAATAAACAGAATCTACCTCAGCATATCGCCATAAAATTTAACATTATGCGGCATTGGCTTCGCCCACGAGCTCCATCGCTGTAGCTCTACCACCAGTGAATAATATGGATTAAATATTACACAGTGAAACATATTTATGTAACTAGAAATGTTTTAGTTTGTCAATTACCTATCCCATCAACGATATTGCTTCCCATTCCCCCTACTAAAGTGCCCATACATAACTATTAAGTACTAGTTGACCCGGCAATCTTCGTATTGCCTCACAATGAAATAATGTGTCAAAGGTTTGATAGGTATTTGTATGGCAAAATTAAATTGTGGTTTTTACTATTTCCCTTCAATTTTTTCATATTTTTTTACCTTTTACTTACTTTCCCTGGACTTCCAAAAATCGTTCAAACCCAAAATTAGCCAAATCGGTCCAGCCGTTCTCGAGTTTTAGCGAGACTTACGAACAGCAATTGATTTTTATAAATATAGATTAAGTATTGCTTGTATTATTACTTTTTTAGTATTGCTCTTTTACATCGCGGTCAGAGAGGGTAGCGCGAGAAAGGATTTCTTGTGATGCATCACCTTTTAAACGGGTGCATATTATAAACTTTTCTGGCTTTATTTGTCATAAAGTGGCAAACAAGCATACCGTTCACATTTATGGGGAGTGAATACTTTATCTTAGTTACATTCACACAAAAGTTAGACTTGTTAGTGAATCAAAATATCAGGAATAATGTCAAGTCAGTAGTAGATATCTACAATAGATGTGTGTGGGTCTTCCACCATTCCACTCTGGGTCAGCGTAAATAAGTTTGTTTGACAAACATATTATAATATCTCTTTATCAATAATAACGTTGACCACTTTCAATAGAAATTCCTTTGTTGTTGTATAAATAGGCACTTTGTTTTAGCAATTATACTTCTGATAAATTCTACAAGAATATATTGTACCTATTCTTAAAATTAACCCATAGTACGCATAATAAATTTGTATCAGGATAAGTAATAAATTACCTGACGAATGCAGGTTGGTTCACCAGTGCAAAATAAACCATCGTACTCGAGAGGTCTTACTGACAGCAGAGTCGGATGTAGGATGGCAGTCGCCCGGATACGTCTAGTTGCTGATATTTATTACACCTACCATTGCTACGTGATTTTGCGTAATATGCGTAACTATATATTTTTCTAAATAAAAGAATTAGCACTATAATAATATGCGGTGGTTAGGATTATTTAATTGAAACAACGTTATACCTATTATGTAAGTGACAAGACAGCAAACCACTCAAAACGTTGAAACCAGGCTGGCTTTTTAAAAAAAAACTATTTGGAAATACACGACGTAGGTAAAATCCTTCCTTTAACATTTGACTAAATTCACTTTTTACCGCTAAGGGGATGCCAAGTTAACCGGGACAGCTAGTTTAATTTAATAAGGTATACACCTTATTAGCCTTAGGGCGAGATTCACAGACCGCACTACGACTTTACTTTCGAGCAAAGTACGCTTCGAACTGTCAAAACCCTTACATTTCTGACAGTTCTAAGCACAGAATAGATAAATAAGGATAGAATGGCTAAAGACTCATTTTCATATTGAAACCGCTGTCGCCAGTTGCACGCATTGACATTGACACTACAGAGACAATTCAAACTGCAATTGGTCAATTGAAATAGACCACTCCCAAACACTTACTTCTCACAAAACTAACTCTTTCAACTTAAGTAATTCGGTTGCTTTTCGTATGCTCTGATTTCGCAAAGTTAAGACGTTTTGATTCGAAATATTCGAATGTCTTAATTTCCACAAACTGTATTACCCGTTTATAACATTTCCACAATGATCGTGCAATTACTGAACCATAGATAACATTTAAAAAATGCCAAAAACGCACATCAATCCATTGACATAATGATAATAAATGTGTGACATACTTTTTACGTTCGATTAAATTAATTTCTAATAGTTATTATCGTGATATATAAAAAACATCCAATATTGATACTAATTTTTCACAAATTATTTCGTGGAAAAAAATATTTATTGGTATCCCAGCTTAAGAGATGTTCTTTATATTTTATCGACTTTTTATCTTATTATCGAAATTGGTGTTTTTGTTAAACAATATTTTTAATGATTTATTTTTATTTTATCTAAGAGTATTGAATGTGACCTCTATTGAGATGTTTAGTGAAAACCGTGCTCAGAAGCTAATATTGTCGCAGGTGGTCGCACATTCACAGGTGTTTTTAGTTAATGTTGAATATGACCAAGATGGCAGACATAATAATTTTTTGAAAATGTATTAGAGGAGTCAATTTCGAGGTTTTTTGGAGTGCTGATTACGAAAATGACTTCTGTTTTCAGATACAAGATGGCGGAAACCTAAATGTGATATGGGTGTCAATTTGAAGGTTTTCTGGGGTGCTGATTACGAATATGGCGTCTGTTTTCGAATCCAAGATATTGTAAGCCTATGGAAATCGGCTGAAATGTTGATGTTGATGATGAGTTTTTTTTTTTTGGTGTTATGGCATCGCTATTACGCATATTGCCAGTGTCAAGTAAAACGATATTTCGTATTTATTTAAGCAGTGTAAAGTTAGTTTATTATAGTCATCAAGTATAATATGTCAGTCAAGTAAGTTACAGTCAAGTTATTTTTTTTATTATTTTTTTTATATGTTATGGAAGTGGCAAACAAGCATGCAGTTCACATTGATGTTAAGTGATGACTGCAGCCTATAGACACCCACACAAAGACCGAGGTCAAAATGCAGATGCGTTACCACTCCTGAGGCCTAAGGTGTTATGCCTCTGTGCCGGAAATTACAGGGCCGTACTTATTCGAGTAAAGCGATGGCTACTTTACCAGAACATTTACAATGAAGTTTTGGAGGCAACCTGAAAAGTCGTGTTTTCGCATGTGTTATTCTATTTCACTATACACGGGCACTGTAATAAACCTATATCAAACAAAATGCCACCAACTTTATTCAATATTACTTAAAAATACACTAAGAAAATGAAATAAAATAAGAGCACCATACGCCTCTTTCAAGGTTCCCAGCCAAAACTCCAATGAGTATTTTATTATTAGACCGAGCCCTTATTGCTTTGTAGTGTTTGTTATTTCTCTAGTTTATGATAATTGTCCCCCGCAAAGAACTTTTTTTTTCAAAATGTGATATGGGTATCACTCTCGAGGTTTCTTGGGGTGCTAATTACGAAAATGGCATCCGTTTTCAGATCCAAAATGGCGGACAGATTTTCTCTTTTAAAATATGATATGGGTATCAATTTCGAGCTTTCTTGGGGTGCTGATTACGAAAATAGCATCGGTATTCCCTTTATTCCCATCGGCCCCCTCTGAGACCGCCACCGGGGTGGCCGTTGGGAATAAATAGTGCCAACGGCCACCCCGGTGGCCGTTAGTTTCATTTGCCCCCTTCGTAGTTATACTGCAATGGTTTATTAGGTGATAGGTGACAATTTTTCAATTTGACAATTTGTGTCAAAATGTAAATCCAAGATGGTGGCTGCACGGAGTTGTCAATTTTTTCGTCATGGGTGTCGTTTTCATGGTTCTTGAGGGTGTTGAATTGGATAGTGGTGTCAAATGTAAATCCAAGATGGCGGCTGCATGGAGTTGACAACTTTTTCGTCATGGGTGTCGTTTTCTTGGTTCATGAGGGTGTTGAATTCGATAGTGGTGTCAAAATGTAAATCCAAGATAGCGGCTGCATGGAGTTGACAACTTTTTCGTCATGGGTGTCGTTTTCATGGTTCTTGAGGGTGTTGAATTCGATAGTGGTGTCAAAATGTATATTAGCTATGTTATAACAAATAAGTACTAAAATTTTAAGTGTTTCGTCATTATTATGTTATTTTGTTTGTTTATTCGTTTTATGACATTTCTATATGGAACAGATCTTAAGTAGTAAATAACAATTTGCATAGTCACAGTTTTTTGCACCAATATAACAAAATATTATCACAAAATTTAAATATTTTTTAATAGCTACAATCATTTACACTTTGACACGACTATCGAATTTAACACCCCCAAGAACCATTACAACGACACCCATGACGAAAAAGTTGACAACTCCATGCAGCCGCCATCTCGGATTTACATTTTGAAACCACTATCGGATTCGACACCCCCATTAACCATGAAAACGACACCCATGACGAAAAAGATGTCGACTCCATGCAGCCGCCATCTTGGATTTACATTTTAACAACAATATCGAATTCAACACCCTCAAGAACCATGAAAACGACACCCATGACGAGAAAGTTGTCAACTCCATGCAGCCGCCATCTTGTATTTACATTTTAACACCACTATCGAATTCAACACCCTCAAGAGCCGTGAAAACGACACTCATGACGAAAAAGATGTCGACTCCATGCAGCCGCCATATTGGATTTACATTTTGACACCACTATCGAATTCAACACCCTCAAGAACCATGAAAACGACACCCATGACGAAAAAGTTGTCAACTCCATGCAGCCGCCATCTTGGATTTACATTTTGACACCACTATCGAATTCAACACCCTCAAGAACCATGAAAACGACACCCATGACGAAAAAGATGTCAACTTCATGCAGCCGCCATCTGGGATTTACATTTTAACACCACTATCGAATTCAACACCCTCATGAACCAAGAAAACGACACCCATGACGAAAAAGTTGTCAACTCCATGCAGCCGCCATCTTGGATTTACATTTTGACACCACTATCGAATGCAACACCCTCAAGAACCATGAAAGGGACACCCATGACGAAAAAATTGTCAACTCCATGCAGCCGCCATCTTGGATTTACAATTTGACACCAATTGTCAAATTGAAAAATTGTCACCTAAGTCAATTTTTTACTATTGGTACCTAACGTCCGATGCGAAATGCGAATAAACCATTGCAGTATTACTACGAAGGGGGCAAAAGAAACTAACGGCCACCGGGGTGGCCGTTGGCACTATTTATTCCCAACGGCCACCCCGGTGGCGGTCTCAGAGGGGGCCGATGGGAATAAAGGTCCGTTTTCAGATACAAGATGGCGGACAGCCTTTTTTTGAAATGTAATATGGATATCAATTTTGAGGTTTCTTGGGGTGCTGATAACGAAAATTGTATCCGTTTTCAGATCCAAGATGGCAAATAGACTTTTTTCTTCAAAATGTGATATGGGTATCAATATTATAAAAAGAAAGTCTGTCCGTCATCTTGGATCTGAAAACGGATGCTATTTTCGTAATCAGCACCCCAAGAAACCTCGAAAATGATACCCATATCACATTATGATAAAAAATTCTGTCCGCCATCTTGGATTCGAAAACGGTTGGCTCTTTCGTAATCAGCATCCCAAGAAACCACAAAATTGACACCCATCATTATAGGTTAACTGACATCCCATACCCATATTACTCACATGATAATTGTGTGCCTTCGAGCTCTACCATTGAAGCTCTACCACCGTACGTTACCACTTAGCAGCAGGTAAATTATAGACATATTAATATAACTACACAAATATTAATAAAATGCGGAGCTGCTGATCGATGAAGTATGAAGAGTAATCGGTTTTGAGTGTTCTTTTAAAAAATTGTATAAAAGTATAATGAAACATTGTCTCATTAACTTATTATCACTTTCATGCCATCGGGTACACCACCCGGAACTAAGCAGTTGATCTGTATTTTATATCTTTGACGCAATGTTCCAAATGTTCCGAATGTTCCAAATGATGCATAAAATGATTCGGCACAGTTTAGTATTTTGAGATGCTAATGTTCCATCCACCACTGTCATATTTAAAAAAATCAACATATGTAACTATACAAATATCGATATGGACCATAAAAAAATATCGATATTGTATATATCACAACACTAGTGAAGATTTTCGTTTTAGTTCAATTTAATAATTATTAAAGCGTTTTTAGGGTAACGGTGGTATTATATATTTTTAACTATACCTCTTCGATTTACTGGAGGTCTTACTTTTCATTTTACGTGTTAAAATAACACAAAACGGCATTTTTACCCAGAGATGTGTTGTTCTAAGCTGTCTACACGACACTACGAGCGGCGAACGAATGGTTCGGCCGAACTGTGTGTGTTCAGGCATAGTTGTGGTGCGCTTGCCACGCCCACATTACCATTCCATCTTTATTTATCTATTCCGTGGTTCTAAGCATACTTTGCTCAAAGTGAAGTCGTAGTGCGGTCTGTGAATCTCACCATTAGAGTTGTGCTTTGAGTATATATATATATATTCTGGAATATATACTCTTAGTTTAAACGCATAAAATGTTTATAAAAGTAATTCGTGGTTACTCGTTAATACACCAAACTATAATAAAATTTATCGTCTTAGTTGACAAATTCATATAATAACATTAGGTGGCTTATCTACCCTCCTAAATAACGAAATCGATTCGGTGATAACTGTATTAATCAAACTAAGCCAATTTATGATAAAGGTCTCTAGGATACTAACCAGGTACTGTTGTAATATTAACAGCAAAATTTTCAGTTTTGTAAGAGCACGTAATATCCGAGAAGCTCTGACAAGAGATCATTCGATGCATAATTAAACAAGTTGGGCGGGAATCTAAAATAGATATACGCTCCATTTCGCAGTCGGGGTAACGGATGGACATCATTACTTCTGCTTAACTGCTTGATCTAGATGACTGGTAATGATAACCACTTTTTTATTTTCAGTTATTTTTTAAGAGCAAATCTTAATCTTTTTGGCTTTAACATATGCGATGGAAATAAATACCTACGTGCAAAAGGCACGCAACACTTTATACAGGTGACTATTTTCACAATGCGATAATGTTAATATTTATTACTATTATTATTTTTATTCCTGGATATATTAGCATGTGTTATATCATTCCAGGTAGCCATGAACGCAATAATAATAATAAAACGTAAACCTATTTTAAATGTTTATAACTTTTATCATTATTACCACTTAAAAAATTTGATTAAAAATACGAAAATAAATGTAAAAGAAAGTGTGTAAAAGAAATGTTTAATTCGGTAAACAGATTTTATACCACCATTTATATTTTCCTTCTCCAGCTACGAAGACACTGGAATAACGAATATTTTTTTACTTTGTCGGATTAATATTTCGATCCCGCAAAACTTAACTTCAAATTCCAATACTGATCTACTTCTTATTCCCATTGAAATAAAACTAGTTTTCGGATTTATCTCGCGTATATTAAACTGAAATGATTATTTAAAATCGAAACCCACGTTTTATTATTTTACATATTTATCTTATCTATACTTATAATATACTGTAGAAGTGTAAATTCTGTATATTAAAAATATTGAAATAATTAAAATATAGCCTATGTTACCCGTGGATAATGTAGCTTTCGAATAGTGAAAGAATTTTTAAAATCGCTCCAGTAGTTATTGAGCCTATTCAATACAAACAAACAAACAAAAAAATATTACCTCTTTATAATATTAGTTTAGAAAAAAGTTAATATTGTTTGAAATATTTTTACTATTTCACAATACATATAGCGTGAGGTTTTTTCGTTACGGAATTTCTGAATTCGGTCCCCGCGCTCAAGGCCCTCGATAGAAGCTATGCAATAGCTTAATACCAGGGGATGATACTAGATCAATACCGAACCCAAATATGTGATTAGAAATTTTTTTGTCTGTTAGTCTGTCTGTATGTCAGTTTGTTCAAGCATCACATAAAAACTACCAGTCCGATTACAATGAAACTTGGTATGATTATACTTTAGTATTTGGCGCACAACACTGGGTACTTTTTATCCCGGAAAAATGTCTGTTTGTCTGTGTGTTTGTGGACGCTAATTTCAGAAACGGCTTATTCGATTTGCGGCTTTCACTAATATATTGTGGTAAGTTTCACTTAACGTTTAGTGTTTGTTTCATGTGTATCGGTTCAGAAATAAAAAAGATGTGTCAATTTAAAGAATCATATCGAATATTTTTAAGCTAATCTGTATCTTAGTTCTATCTTTTAGGGAGTTTCGTACATAAAGGTAAAAACGGGCCCTACGGATTACTAATCCTCTGCTGTCTGGTTTTTTAGAAAATGTAAATGTTGTGAAGTCTAAGGGGGCAAACAATAAAGGTGGTTTTTTTTCGTATATTTTTTGCTCGATAATAACGGTAGCAAGTAAACGCTTAAAATTTTCACAGAATTTTTAGGTCTTATGTTGTATTGTGCCTTCCATAATAAATCTATACATCTATACAAATAAATACAATTGGAGTGTCTGTTTGTAATATTAAAATCACCGCTTTTTACTAAATGCATCTGTATGTATACACGGTACATATACCAAAACAACATTTTTTACAATTTTTGTCTGTCTGTATGTCTGTCTGTTTGGCGGGGCTAATCTTCTGAACGGCTGGACCGATTTTGACGGGACTTTCACTGGCAGATACCTGATGTGATAAGGAGTAACTTAGGCTACTTTTATCTCCATACAACCATACATACATACCTACATACATATAAATAGAATTGGAGTGTCTCCGATTTTAACGGGACTTTGACTGGCAGACAGCTGATGTAATACGGAGTAACTTAGGCTACTTTTATACTAGCTGCGCCCACGACTTCGTCCGGGTAGATACTGAACAATCATATTTTTTCTCACGTGGATGAAGTTGCGGGCAACAGCTAGTTACCAATAAAATTATTTTTCTTTTATTTCCCTTACTATAATATGACGGAATTAATACCACTAGGCGTTGTCTAGTAATCAACCTTGGGGTTGTGGACAGAGAAAGGAGAAGTTTAATGTCTGTTGTGTAAATAACCACAATCCTCATTTCATTACCTGAATCTGTTTTTGTCTCGTAAAAACAAAACGAAACAGTAAAGCTGTAGTCGTAGTCTGATTAGTAAAAAAGTTTTAATTGAAACAAAACTTTTTTCATCATTTGCATATCAGGAAACAATGAAATCAATTAGAAACCGCACGTACCTACCTACCTATCTAATTAACAGAAATTTATAGAAGAAACGAGGCTAATGAAACTATAAAAATAAAAAGAAACTTTTTTATTTTTATAGTTACATTAGAAAGCAAAATAAATTGCAATTGTCTGAACGCACTTTTTGCTTTTTTTTGTTATGGAAGCTTCCGCCATACTTATAATAGAAAAAAAGTCCAAACTCATTGTTATTTTCAATTTGAATAATGAATGTTTAATGGCTGATTATGGCCGGGAATCAAGGCAGGTGGTCCACCAATGAACCTAGTAAGATTTGGACTAGCGGAGCTGATTTAGAATATCGCTACATTTGTATGATATTGGACAGAAGGAGAGTTCCCCGACTATACACTTATTAGCATATATGCATTATACACCGAAAATTCGCCAGACAGACATGTACAGTAGTTTTTTTTTTTTTTTATATACGGAATATGAAATTAATCTTATAACATTTATTGAGCACACTTCCAAACTACATCTTATCGGTTGGAAATTCAATAGTATTTCGCTTCAGTTTAGTACTTACCTAAGTAATATTTGGGATTATCGTCTATTTTCAGCAAAACTTATATCATAACTATTTACAATAATTTTATTCCATAAAATATTTTATTACATCCAAACAGTTTTAATTTAAATTATTAAAATTAAATGTCTCGTTGGGGTCTGTTGGCCACTTATGGTTCTCATACAGATCTCCTCAATTCTAATTCGATCTCGCAAGGAAAATCTCTTCATTGCCCTCTGCGTAGTTTTGTGCTTTCTTATAAAGTCTTTGACCAACGCCATTTACCTATCTATAAGTACTACTATCATTATCACCTCCCCCCTATAAAGCCTCTTCAGGACAAGTTACGCGACTGATGGCGAAGTATAAAATTTTAGGTGTTTTTGATCTCAGATATACCTACCTATTACAGACCCGCGGCATACTTGGTACTGTCTCAGAATGAAATAATATATCAAAGCTATGATAGGTACGGACTATTTGAATGGGAGAATAAAATCGTTGTTATTGCTATTTTCTTTACAATTTCTTCATATTTTCTCAACTTCCTTTCCTTAGGCTTCTACAAATAATTCAAAACCAGAATTAGCCAAATCGGTATAGCCATTCTCAAAAAATTACGAAGCCACACATTACCACATGATTGGAACACGAGAGCATTAAATATTACCTAATATTTAGCGACAAATAGATGATACGGTGGCTCCTACCCCCCTCCCCCTGAGGCGCATCACTGCAGCTCAATCAACAGTAAAATATATCAATATTATTTGTTTTACTAACCCATTCAGCAGTTTCATCGCGTAAAATAAATAAAACACACTATGTAATTTCTGAAACTCGTGTCTCTAGGGTACGATGCTGCATATGTAATTGCTTTGTACATTCCGTCATTTCATGCATGATGTACGCCTTTCAGATGTAGATGCTTTTGCATTTGACTCTCGAGAACACACTATAGTACTTATTTTGCGGACTTCATTTTTCTGTGAATACCACCAGTACATAGTTATTTAATTTTTTTTATATCTGAAGGTTGACAGACAAGCAAACGGGGTCACCGTCGCCTATAAACATTTGCAACACCAGGGGAGTTCCCAACGCGCTGCCAGCCCTGAAGGACTCTTTTGACGCCATTTTTGAAGAACCCCATATTGGATTTCATTTAATTTACGGATACCTATGCTATACCTTTTTATCTATATAATGCAATATGGGCAGCAGAGTCCCGACAAAACTACCGCCACTACGATCGCCAATCCGCATGCCAAGCGTGGCGATTATGGCATAACCCAACAGTGATACTTATTAGATAGCGTACATACAGCGATGGGTATGAAATAGACGACATATGCGTATATTAATTTAAAACCATTTAATAAATACAACAAATGTTTTTGTGTGCATACGAGCGTAAAGTTATGTAAACATTTTATTGAACTCGACAGTTCAAAGCTTCCACTAATGAACTTGATGCGGTTTTTGCTTTTGTTTCTGAATGTTGGTCTACCTAATAACTACCAATTACTAAAAAAGTAAAACATTTTTATTATAATTTGTTAACTAGTTTATTTTTTTTATTGTTATTCGCACCCTTATCTTTTTCTATTTTTACATGACTTTGGACATGAAATAATGTGGAATAAAAAATTGACGAAACAAATATACCTTCAATGAGAACCTGCCTATACAGATTGACTGTAGGGGACAAGCTGGACTAGAGAGTGGGGAGGTCTATGGATCTTACCCTTAGGCCTGAAACATCGAAAAATAAGGCAAAAAAAAAAAAAAAATATTCTTCTATTGCAAGTATGAGAAAGAAAAAACTGGACAGGTCGGACTCTCAAGCACATGGCTCCGTTCAGTTATGAAATTTCCCATGTTACCTATTTTCAATATCTAAGATTTGTTAGCACCAAAATATTTGTTTAAGTTATGGATTTTGTCAAATTTAACAATAACAGTAACATTTACTTTAGCAGTGACAACAACGCAGCTCGGCCAGTTACGGTTAGCAGTTAAAGTTATGACGACATTTAATAATTTTCAAATTTGTTAAAGTTAAAGTAAAATGATGCAACCCAGCCTTAAACTTCTTTGGAATGTTCTTGTAAAAGCGCGCGAAAATATAACCTTAAGTATAAAGAAACATGTCAAATATAGGTACTTTGAAGTACTAAGAAGCAATTCACGCAATAATATTTAATTGCCTGTAATCCCTTCGCCTTTGCCACATTAACGGAAAAGTGCTTATCTATACATTGTTCCTTTTTGATTGATTGCGTCTTGGCGTCGGATTAATTCTTTCTACAAACTATACTACTACAGGTACCTACTAAGTAAGCTTTTAAACGACATACAAAAACAACAAGGCTTTTTTTTTTTTCTTTTAATGAGTTTGGCATATGTTTTTAAATGATCAGTTCAAACAACGTAACCTGCGAAACATACATGTGTTATGTATAACTGCGCATATTTGTATCTCTGCCGATTATTTTAATATCGATTCTGAGTCGATAGAGTGATGAGAGATAGACATGTTGGCGCGTACGATACTTAGGTAAGCTTCACTTTTAAGCACATAAATATGTAAATACAACCTAAAATTTTTAATTAATTTCCGAACAACAGAAAAGGATATTTTTTTTTCAATTTAATAATATTTTGAACAGTGGTATGTCACAACCGAATATATTATAGAAAAATGTTACAATAATGTGATAATACTTATTTATTCCGTGGTTTATACCTACAACTAAAGACTTTGAACTTTTTACCCACTTTCATAAAAGCAAAAGCGTGCTTTTAATTTCACACACTTTTTTTTTTCGATTTGCTAATCAATGTACGTACCTACTCGAAGTTATTTGGCTTCGCTTGTTCTAGGATCTTTGTTGATTAGATGCCGTCATTGTTCACCACGTTTTCAACACCAATGTAAAATTGTTGTTTTGTTCGTGCTCCGTAAAATCGTTACAGATATAAGACTTTCTAATGTTAATAATATTAATATTTATTTTAATATTATTAACATTAGAAAGTAGAAATATTAGTAGTAAATTATTATACGTTCCCTGTAATTTCCGACACAAAGGCATAACATCTTAGGCCTCAGGAGTGGTAATGCATCTGCATTTTGACTTTGGTCTTTGTGTGGGTGTCTATAGGCTGCAGTTATCACTTAACACCAATGTGAACTACATCCTTGTTTGCCTTCCATTACATTTTAAAAAATGCTGTGGTACCTACTTTTATGAAATTATGTAATACAAAACAAATGACGAACAACAAAAATTATTTAAAACATTCCAATTTTAAATTATGTGAAAGGTTATCAAAAACTATATCGGAAACATTTTGAATTATGTACATAGAAGAATCATTAAAAGATTGTCTCGGTGTAATACAAATTCGCTGAATTAAACTACACACGAATTTTAGTAATAACAACCTATACGTACGTCGTATGCTTACGTACGCTCTCATTTTAAATCTAGGCGGCCCATTTCCGATTTTCAGCAAAATAGCTTTGGCAAAGGATTTCATTCAGGAATTTATTTTTTATCGAACTGATTGATTACACAACCAATTGATTGAAAGACCGCCCGATACTAGCAGTGATAGGGATGATTACTGTGATGAATTTTTGAAAATGCATGTTTATTTCTAATTGAATAAAGTAATAAATTGTTATCCGGTCAACTTTGATGGAAAGTTATACGTGCGTAAGTAGTTGAAGAGGCAATAGATTAAAATTGAATCGTAAAACCCGTGTCACACACAAGCGTGGGGTTTTCATAGTCTTTACCATAAGGGGTTTTACTGGTGGTAGAGCTCCAGTGACGGAGCTCGCGGGCGTAGGCACCACCGCATTACCTAATATACTTGCCGCTAAATGATAGTGTTCAGCACTATCGTGTTCCGGTCAGGTGGTAATGTATGGCCCTGTAATTTCCGGCACAGAGGCATAACACCTTAGGCCTCAGGAGTGGTAACGCATCTGCATTTTGACCTTGGTCTTTGTGTGGGTGTCTATAGGCTGCAGTAATCACTTACCATCAATGTGAACTGCATGCTTGTTTACCACTTCCATTAAATAAAAAAAAAAAAAAAAAAAAAGGGGGCACTAAGCAAGCATGTGACGCACATGCCCGGGCCTCCGAAAATGGAACAATCACAAGTCCGCAGGCACGATAAGTGTTGCATCCCACCAAATACTATTACTGTTTCAAACTTATTGAGCCACATTAAACATTTAGTTTATGAGTGGGCACTCATAAACTTCGAGCCTAAAGATGGTCTTGCTGATGTACCACCAGCGGCAGAGATTCCGGTTACAATACATCAACTCAATAATTAAGATTCTACAGGGTGCAGAGTATACGTATAAATAAAACTGAAACAAATTCGTACTGAAACGTAGGTTAGCTTAATTAATTAATCTACAAATCCCTCATGATAAGGATTAACGGACGAAAAAATAATGAAAAAGACTCCTATTAGTTTTAATTACCGAAATTCGGAATGACTACAGATAGGCTGCGATTAATAAATTGGCATGACTGGTAAATATAGTTGTTTATTAATTAATTTGGCATGGAAAGGGCAAGGCTGTGCTGGTAAGCCAAGGGTGTGATCGAACACATTGCTGAATTAACCGATTGCGGAAATATGTATGGTTGTTTTGTAATCCTTCTTTGACACTAGCATTCGATCTGCGGTTAAAGCTTTTTTTGTAGATCGCCAAATCGATGCGGCTATTTCACAATACTATTAGCACAGTCTAAAGAAAACGAACGTGTTAATCTATTAGCATGTATCTGAAACGTTACATGGCTGTATCAAAGCGCTGTAAGGCTTTAGGGTTCGGCGTTATCTGCTATTCTGTAAGACAGTGAGAATAATTCTTACTCTATGTAATGCCGCTTTTCTTTACATTAAATAGGCACTACATTTATGTGTAGTGAGTTACGTTTTACAAAAATACCTTTAATTTTTGTGGGGAAACCCATCATGGACACGCGCCGCTTTGGAGAACAGACGGCGGCCGGCGGGTAGTCCGACTCGTACAGCGGCAAAGTGGTGAACGAGATAAAACCCCGCGGTGTCCTAACTTGTTCGCCATCAGCGGCAAGGTCAAACTCCATCCAAACATCTGAGTCCACCACAGTCCGGGACCTTTGGCTCCAACTCTTGGCTCACTATTTCCGGCTCAAAATTTATCTCCAGTCAGACGACGGGCGTTCTCAAGTCCGACGCCCGTCTTCATCTACAATTTAAAGAGTAATAAGAAGAATATATTCTACATTTTGATGATCAATTCATATAAACTATACCTTATATACTTTAGTGACTAACAAAGGCTATAAAATAAAATTATTTTACCAACTATGACATGTTTTGAATTTTTATAACACTTTATGTGATACTAATGTCTCTCGATTCGCGATGAAAAATAATGTCAACGAAGAAAATAAATAACGTTGTTTTATGTTTTAGGAAGCGGAAACATGGCAAATTGCGAGTGAATTATGTCACTTCCATAGTGACATAATTCATAATTTAATTACATATTATTCCTATTTTGTTCATGGTCGAAGTTTCGTTTACAACATATCAATTAATTAAATTCTTGAAATTTTGAAGAATTGTACCTAATGGAAAACACTGGTCGTAAAAACGAAATTATAGGCATTTATTTTATGGCGATACATATCAGTCAACCGCTGAATAATTAATTGGGGTCATTTAAAACTAATAACATTTGTAAAGAAGGGGATTAACACGGTAAAAAAGTAAGTGGCTGTTCTTAAATTTACTGTAGGTTAAATAGAAGGTACATAAACTTGAGGCCTTCAAACATAACTTGACTTTGTTATACCATTTGTAATTAGCCAGAAGACAATAGTAATTTAGACATCTTTAGCAATCCTGTTGAACATAAATATTCCTTAAAGTATATTGTAAAACTGTTAGCAGGTACCGTATTGACTAGGTATTGTATAAACTGTAATATCTGCGACGTTCTTTAAATTGTTATGGCAAATAAGGATTGTTCTTTACACAAATGGAATCTATTGAAATAAATATATTTACGGTTATTTTAAGTCCTACAATAGATAATGTGAAATAAAGATGTTAAACCAATACTCTAGGAAGTATGTGTTTCCGAATATTCTGTACACATACACAACGAGGACCGCACAATTCTTAATCAAAAATGCGAAGAAATAAAGTCCAGAATTTATAGAAATCCCATATAAAAATATTGAAAATATCGAAGTCGTAGTTCACTTAAAAGCTAGCATATCCATAGCATGAACCATCAGTAACAAAAGACTGCAAATAAAAGTGTAAAATGATTCTAGAAAAAGCTTCTCCATTAGAATTGTCTACTTTATACTGATTGTGAGTGTTACAAATCTAACGTTATCTTGACCATGTTTAAGTGTATAAAGTTAGTGAAGTTCGTTACAGACACATTGCACTATTCCGACATTTACATAGTAGCGAATCTTTTGTTTGAAATGTGCAATATTTTTAGTTTTGAACATGTTAAAACGAATATCTGTAATAATCACTTTTTAAACAGCATCAGAGAAAGAAACGGCCAAGTGCGAGTCGGACTCGCCAATGAAGGGTTCTTATTACATTGACTTGAAAAGAAGAATGACTTGTCTAAAAATTACGATCGGTTAACCACTTAACCACTTTTTCCTGGTGGTAGAGTTCCAGTGTAGGAGCTCGAGGGCGTAGGCACCACCGCATTTCCTAATCTATATGCCGCCAAATGGTAGTGCAGTACAGCACTATCGTGTTCCGATTAGTAATGTACGGCCCCATAATAACTAATCACAGACACATCAGCAAAGGTCTCAGGGGTGGCAACGCATCTACAGGCTGTAGTCATCACTTAACATCAATGTGAATGCATGTTTGTGTGGGCTTACCCCACTATGGTGCTTACCTCAATATACGTAAAATGCAAACTAACAATACATATATAAACACTCACACACACATCTATAAAAAAAAATACGCTGACACTCGTTGTACACATGCTTTAAGTAAGTCCATAATAATTCGTGATATTTAAACATTATTTAATATAATTATTTATGTATGTTTATACTTATGTATGTGTGCATGTATGTATGTATGTATGTACACACACTTGTTTGCCGGCTTCGTTACATAAAAAAACCCATATATTGTTTTTCGTCCTTACGTGAGCTTTCGAGTGTGATACATGAATCTCAATGCCGTCATCATTTATTTGCTTTTTTAAGACGCTATCATTTTTAGGTTGCCGTACCTAAAAGGTAAAAACAGGACCCTATTACTAAGCCTCCGCTCTCTATCTGTCCGTCTGTCTCTGTCTGTCACCAGGTTGTATTTTATAAACCGTGATAGCTAGAAAGCTGAAATCTTCACAAATTATGTTTTTCCGTTGCCACAATAACAACAGACAGCCGATACTAAAAATAAAAAAATATTGAAGGGAGGGTCTCATTCAATAAAGGTATTTTTTAGTATTTATGCTCAATATTAACTTCTTTTATAGATGGTACAGAAACCTTCGTGCAAGTCCGACTTGCAATTGGCGATTTTTTTTAATTTTAGACATTATCGTTGATCATGAGGCATAGACATGCTCAGAATATTAAGTTACGTAATTCCCCAGAACACAGAATAATAATGTTTGGTACGCTATGAGCTCATGAGCCCGACAACTAATTGAACTAAATGTCGTAATACCTGCTCGAAACACGTAAAACCCTAAAACCCTGCGCCAACATCACATACAATCTGTGAGGGTATAATCTTACGTATTATACTTACGTGTAATACAGATAGAATTCTTATATAATAAATAATAATGGCAACCCATTATACGTCCCACTGCTGGGCACGAGTCTCTCCCCTTTTTGGGGGGAGGCCTGGAGCTTACTCCACCACGCTGCTCCAATGCGGATTGGTGGAGGTGGGTGGGTTAGTGGCCAACCCACTGTCGGATGTTTTCAAACCACCCATAAGGCCTCCGACAGGTTTAACGACTGCTATCCATCGATAGCAACCGGGACCGACGGCTTAACGTGCCCTCCGAAGCACGGAAACGCGCATTTAATTTGCCACTTGCGGTCACCCATCACACTACCCGACCGTGCCCGTAGTGCTTAACCGAGCAGATCGCTTACGATCTACACCAGCCGCTGGGCTATGCGCGCTTCACTTAGCTGACTGACACTTAACTGTTAAAAAGGTCCTCATGGATGAATTTCCTGGTGTTGCAAATGTTCATAGGCGACGGTGACCACTTTGCATCAGATGGATTTTTACTGGCGGTAGAGTTCCAAGGATTGTTCCATAAACTCTACCTCAAGTAAAATTTAAAACCATTCTTCCACCACCGCATTACCTAACCTATCTGCCGCTAAATGGCACTACCATTTAGCAGCAGATAGGTTAGGTAATGCGGCACTATCGTGTTCCAGCTAGTTGGTAGTTAATGGTCCCGTAATAACTATCACAGAGACATAACACCTTAGGTCTCAGGGGTAGCAACGCATCTGCATTTTGACATCTGGTTTTTTATGTAGATGTCTATAGGCTGCAATCATCACTTAACATCACATCACTGTAAGCTGCATGCTCGTTTGCAAACTTAAAAAAAACTGGATATTACATTCTTTTATGTATCTATTCCATTTAATATATGTCTGGACGAATTAATATCTATTGCTTAAGTATAAAAACAAGCCAGCTAATGACATTTCAAAGCAGTAGTCCCAAATTAAAGCTATATTTGTATGTATGTATCTTCACGCCAGATCCCTAATTATATTATTCCTTATTTGTAGTGTAAATCAATAAGTGTAATATTCCATTGGTCTCAAATATTGACTGCAGCTTGAGAGCGGGCGTTATAACTAGTTCTGTGCTGTGTGCTAGATTAAAATCATCTGATTCGAAACACGCAAAACTCTATTCTGACATTTGGTTACCATTCAATTGCAGAACTTAATGGAATCGCAACATTTTATCTCGATTCGCTCCGTGCCGTCGTGAAAAAGAAAAAGGCCATAGGATTCAATTTAAATTCTAAAATTAAATAAATCGCCAGAGCAAAGTTCATTACCAGAACTGTAACTCATGTTTTAAAATAGGATTACTAACATTCTTTTAGAATTCCTACTTAATTAAACTTTGTTCGACAATGTTTGACGATGTTTCTCAAATTTCACAACATAGATACTTGCATCTCTTTGACACAGGACACCTCTGAAGACAAAAAGGTTTGTTTTTGACAAAAGAACTAATCTGGGTATGATCTCGCCTACAATATAATATTAATATGTTCGTTTTCTTTAGATTGTGATATAATATTGAAACTGTGTCAGGCTATGTTCGATTATATTATACGTTCCATTTTATAGTTTTTAGGTCAACAGTAATTTGTTTCGGCCCTAACATCTATCGGTGGTAATATAAACAAAGATTCCTTGTGCATTCCTTTGGTCTGAACCTTGTAACAGATAGGTACAGTGTCTTAAAAGTATATCTATTAATTTTTCTGCATATGCAAGTACTTATGAGTTTATGTGAAACCGACAAGTCGCCAGCTACATTTAGACCCATGTAACTGGTGGCGGGCCTGTCGACATCTATGGGGTAATTACTGACACTAACTCCGAGGGTGGCACGATACTTCTAAAAAACACTATTTGGTGGCAGAAGGAAAACGATGATAGATATGCCTTACTTTACTCTAGTTCATCCACCTATAAACATTTTACATTTACTTTCACCTACAATTGCATTTGCTGTACACCGTGAACCGAGATTCACAAGCCGCTACGACTTTACGTTCAATTAAAGTCGAAGTGCTACTTTCAATACTAACTTGCAGACATCTGAAAACTCTTTTTCTTACTTGGCGTAGTCAATTTAATGTTTCTCAAAGTTTATCACAATTAAAAAGCGATTAATTTGTTGATAATATTTAATACGTGGCAAAGAAACTAATCCCTAAAAATCTTAGAATAATTTATGCTAGATTTTATACGAATTATTATATCTAAATTAATGTTTAACAACATAAATCACACCCAACCTCATATCTATAAATTTAGTTTTAATATTAAATACTCGTAGTAATCAACATTGTTTTAGGTAATAAAAAGGATGACACAATGGACATGAGTTATTATTAATGGCAAGTGTAATTGGTGTAGGCACGCATATTGGCCAGAACTACAACACCACCTTAGGTTAGCAGTATCCGTGTACAACATACCTACTCGTATATTACGCTGTTATTATGAAAATGGCTTTGTGACACGAAGTACAGTACTTAGCTCATAGCAAATTATAATGCAGATACCATTCTAGTGTAATAGCCTATTTATATTTAATTAAGCTGTTACCTTAATTAAGAATGTTCAAAAGTAATTAAGTATGTATACAGCTTGCTTAATACTTTACAAAATAAACCTATTTATTTTCTTCTTCGATCAGCGCTATTTGACTATGAGCTATATATGAAACACTGGAACATCATATAAATGCTTCGAAACATGCTATTTGCATGTTTATATAATAATTTACAAAACAAGTGATAGTAGTAGTAATTATTTTTGATGATGATCAATTGCATCAAAGTTTGTGAATTTGACAATAAGCCTCATATTTTTTTATGTCTGAAGTTTTACAGACAAGCAAACGGGCCACCTGATGGAAAGTGGTCACCGTCGCCTGTGAACTATAGGGGAGTTGCCAACGCGCTGCCAGCCCTGAAGGACTCTTTTGACGCCATTTTTGAAGAACCCCATATTGTAGCACCTAGGGAACACCTGAGGGAAGTTCGTTGCACAATTTATACATTCTGAGCAGGAACGAACGTAAAAATCGCACCGTTTAGCACTGCCAGGTGTCCAGTCGATGAGGGTGGAACTTCTCTCTTCGGCGTCCAGCCCGCAGAGCACCATCGTAGAGACGGTACAACACGCACAGACCCCCTATGTCTCTGCGTAGGGTCAGATGTTCGAGTTCGAGCCTGTCAGAAAGTCCTGGATCGTTAACTATTGTTACGAACGAACGGCGCGTTTTTGTACGGAGTCAAGTGTACCAAGCTGGTATTTGGGGCCCACAAATGAGAGCAGTATTCCAGATGGAGTCGCACTTGGGATTTATAAAGCTGTAGGAGCTGCCCCGAAGTAAGCTAAATAACTAAAGTAACTACTGTAACTAAGTAAACACTGTCTCGGTTTATTAAGTACCCCTAGCTTTTTGGATGCCAACTAAGTCACAGTTCAACACTCAATGTGACTCCCGAATTGTGCGAAAAAATTTTTGGGAAAGAACTGGCAAAGTACAATAAACTAATGAAAGAAAATCATATCATTCTCCTTATGCCATTTTTTCTTCTGTTTTTAACAGGTTATCTGTGATTTTTAATCACTTTTATTCTTGAACAAGGTACTTATAAAATAAGATGAAATAAGAGATCAAGCTGCACCCATTATAAATAAATTTTATTCCAAACTACATTCAATTTAGATTTCACTGGTATAATATACTTACTGATAATCGATAAAGAATTTCAGTAAGGGAGAATAGCAGAGCATTATCCAATCTGCTACTAGGAAGTAGGTACCTAATAGTGTTCGCCGCTCGACTTTTTAAGTTATTCTTAAATAATAGGTTGGGGAAAAAGTCTTTTCGCATTATAGTATGTATGAACTTGTAATAAAATCTCTTTGGCTGTAGTATTTGTATCTGGCTGGTTTTGGTATCATTGAAAGTTAAAATTTTAAAGAACATAATTCCAAATTCAAATCAGGCAAATGTGTGATTTTCATTTGTTTTTCGTACTGTCAAGATGAGTGAATCTAATAAAGAAATTCGATACATATTAAAATTTTACTACAAAAAAGGTAAAAATGCAACGCAAGCCGCGAAAAAAATTTGCGATGTTTATGGACCTAGTGCAGTGTCTGTGAGAGTAGCACACATTTGGTGTAAGCGTTTTCAATCCGGAAATTTTGATGTCAAAGATGCACCTCGCTCTGGTCGCCCTATTACGGATAAAATGGATGCCATTTTTGAAAAAGTGGAGCAAGCTCGACATATCAGTAGTTACAACGTAGCTGAAGAACTGAGAATTGATCACAAAACAGTTTTGGCGCATTTGAAAAAAGCTGCGTACAAAAAAAAGCTCGATATTTGGGTACCTCATGAGCTCACTGAAAGAAACCTAATGAACCGTGTACTCATTTGTGATTCTTTATTACGACGTAATGAAACCGAATCATTTTTGAAGAAGCTGATAACTGGTGATGAAAAGTGGATCACGTACGACAAGAACGTGCGAAAAAGGTCGTGGTCAAAGGCCGGTCAGGCTTCACAGACTGTGGCGAAACCCGGGTTAACTCGCAATAAGGTGATGTTGTGTGTGTGGCGGGATTGGAAGGGCATTATTCATTATGAGCTATTACCACCAGGCAGGACTATCGATTCTGAACTCTACTGCGAACAACTGATGAGATTAAAGCAAGAAGTTGAGAGAAAGCGGCCGGAATTGATCAACAGAAGGGGTGTGGTGTTTCATCATGATAACGCTAGAGCTCACACATCTATAGCCACTCAGCAAAAATTAAGAGAGTTTGGCTGGGAGGTGTTAATGCATCCGCCGTATAGTCCTGACCTTGCATCTTCAGATTTCCATCTGTTTCGGTCTCTTCAGAATTCTTTATGCAATGTTAGGTTACCATCACGAGAGGACTGCCAAATCCACTTGTCGCGGTATTTTGATGAGAAGTGCCAAAATTTTTATAGCAATTGGATCATGTCCCTACCTACAAGATGGCAAAAGGTTATCGAACAAAATGGTACATACATACTTTAGTTAAAATTAAATAAACTATATTAAAAAATGTTTCGAATTATCTTAAAAAATGCGAAGAAACTTTTTCCCCAACGACACAAGATATTTCTTCTACCAAGATCAATAACCGTGCGGGACATACAACTCAAACTGATCCAGCTTTGAGGTTAAGTTTGGTATTTTGTAGGAAAATAGAAAAGCTACATACTAGCGATGGCATGATGTTAAACTGACTACAAACGGAATCTACGCTAAATGGATTACGCAAAGCATGTCGTATTCGTGTCCTTATCTATTTAAAATTCATGGTTCGAATTCAACTGCTTTAATCAGCTTCCGCATGAAAGTACAATTACAGAACTTAGTTTATCCTTATGGTCGATCAAATCTGGCTGCGACAAGACCGGTCAGCGACGGGCTATATCAAAGGAAATAATCTTGTTTAATCGCTGCCTGTTTAAGTGTATTATGGCTTTTCACTTTGCGTCTATACATTAAATACTTTTTCAAAAAAAAAACACACGGGATGTATTGAGAATTTCCTCCTTTTTGAAGTCGGTTAAAAAACTGATATGGGGCGATTAAAGAAGTGTAACTGAAACCAAAAAACAATATTTGTAATTTTTGTCTGTCTGGTACGTTATAACTTCGAGACTACTCAACGGATTTGAACGCGGGTTTCACAGGTGGATTACATATACGATAATTAGTAGCGTTGTTAAAACGCTTGTTAGTTTCGTCAAAATCGGTAAAGGGAAAAATAAGTTATGGTCAATTGAAAATTTACTTCAAGCACTGCTTCAAAACTTTTAAACAGAGTTGAATGCGGTTTCCATAAACACACTTAATTTAGACTAGCTGTGCCCTTTATCCGCGTAGAATTTAGCAAAATTATTATTCAGTATCTACGCGGACGTAGTCGTGGGCACAGGTAGTATGTTTGATATCCCCAAATTAATGCCTGTCTCACGATAAGTATATCACACAATATAGTTTGAAAAACTTTTTTGATGCCCCATTTTATCCCCAAAGGTGGCCTCAATGTTTGAAATTCCCTTACATTTATTAGGTATACATAAAAATAAATCTTGTGGTGGCACGCCACTATTGCCACGCTGAGGTCCTGGGTTCTGTCATTGGGCCGAGAGGTCAGTGCTATTGTTATGTTTCCATTTTTCGGCAGTTTTCCAGTGTCGCCTTCAATGTTTGGACTGTTTGAATATTTACCAGAAGATATCAATAGATGCGCCTGGACTAGAATAGACTTTTGTGCATGTACCTATGCTTGAAATTATGTAGTTACTTTGTATGTATGAAACTAAGGTATTTTTAATCAGCAGGCTTTAGCTTTATATCGATACCGAGGCTCAAGAGTAAACTATTCATAGTTTCTCTTAAACTATCAAAATCTATACGCAATACTTACCTCGAATTAAAACATGTTTATGTCTATTCAAAGAATTAAGTATTTGAAATTTTATCACTAGGTACATATAATTTTTAAAGTTTCAGAAATAAATATTCCTTCTTACCTGTACTTAAAATATGATAACTCCCAACAGACAGATGGACGCCCAGGACCGTTTGTTGTGGCAATCTTTGGGAGAGGCCTTTGTCCAGCAGTGGACGTCTTTTGAATGAAATGATGACAAACAAACATTATTCCATTATTCTTCATCATATCAGTCGTCAAAAGTCGGCTACGGTACCGGCCATTCCGCGTTATTGCACTGACCACCGTGTTGGAATGGTTTGACCGCCATTGTTCTATTGACTGAAGACACTAGCGGAAGATGGAAATGATGATGAAGCGCGCATGGCCCCGCGGCTGGTGTAGATCGTAAGCGACCTACTCGGTTAAGCGACACGAGCCCGGTCGGAGGTGTGATGGGTGACCGCTAGTGGCAAATTAAAATGCGCGTTTCCGTGCTTCGGAGGGCACGTTAAACCGTCAGTCCCGGTTGCTATCGATAGATAGCAGTCGTTAAACCTTGTCGGAGGCTTTATGGGTGGTTTGAAAACATCCGACAGCGGGTTGGCCACTTACCCCTATCTCCACCAACCCGCATTGGAGCAGCGTGGTGGAGTAAGTTTCAGGCCTCCCTCCAAAAAGGGGAAAGACTCATGCCCAGCAGTGGGACGTATAATGGGTTGCCATTATTAATATTATTACTTGCAGAAGCAGGCAGTGGGTTCGTCATGCCCCGCAACCTTATCACTATTCATATAAGTAGGTACCTATAATTGATCATTTAAATTGTTTAATGAATCATACCTATAAAATAATTACACGTAGATACTACCTTTGTTAGATCCGAAATTTTAACAACAATGTAAATTGGCCATCGGGATTTCTAGGCAAACTCACAACCTAATCTCACACATTTCTCATTCTATTGAGAATGCAGATTGTGATATGCTATGCAAACCAAACTAGGACATTCTAACAATACGGAGCTGGGCATTCGGAAATTATAGTATGCGACACAGTTATCATAAATTATTAAAGAAATCTGTATAATATGAAAGTTTATAATCTAATGTAGGAATCTAGCTGCTATATGAGAGTCCTACTTATCAGACAGAAAGCGGTCAGGCGTTCAGGCGTTCTATGTTCGACCTTGCAGTTGCTCACTAAGCTCTCAATTGGACAGTCAACGTGGTACTATCACCATATTTTGACGAGAGTTCTTCATTGGATGACGAATTTTTGTTTCATGGTCATTAACAGCAGCATTTTTGTTCTTTTTAACGAACATAATGAAACCTGCTGTGTGCACCGGCGTGGATGATGTTTTGAGAGATAAGCCTGCCCATATAACCAAGAACTGAGAACACTCATATACACATATAAGCAGTTCTTCTGCTTTCCGTTTTAGGCACCACCGCGTTACCTTATCTACTCCCTCAGGCAGCGTGAAAAATATGATATTTGGTTTCTTATTGTTCTTGGACCTTATATATCTGCCTTATATATATACCATCTGCTGCTTCAGGGATTTTAACTTACTTAATAGGCACAACACCAACACCTTAAGCAACACATCTACTTTGAAATCTCTGGTTTCATGAACATTTTATAGGGTGCTACAGTAATACTTACCATCAGTGTGAACTATAGCTTGTTTGCCACTTTATGACATACTTACCTAATAAAAATCTTGACTTCCGAAATTTCTTCATAAAGAGCCCTATACATACTCACTAAATTAAATTAATTATTCTGTAATTACTACCTCGATATTGTCAAGAACTCGCTCTTAGCATTGTTACTTCAAGTATGTAAGGTAAAAATAATAATGATGAAATTGGAAACGTTTTCAAGCTAACGAGTATGGCACAAAAATCGAGGTATTTTTCTGAAGTATCACCAAACTCAAGTAAGCAGTAGGTACCTACCTACTGTTAAATCTTTAACATTAAATTGTTAAGTTATTGATGATAATGAAGTTATTTTAAACTGTGTTTATAAAATTGTATAATATATCTACTGATGATTTTGTAAAATAGTTTAAAATCTATCCCCCGTATTCATAAACGTATTTTAGCTAAAGTGTTGCTAATCTCTCCTTTCTCTTTTTCTATCCTGCACATTTGACAATGCAACTGACAAAGACAAAGCATTCTATAGCTAAAACGTATCTAATGTACGTTTACGTTTATGAATAAGGGGGTAAATCTATAAATACATATATATATAAAAATCAATTGCTGTTCGTTAGTCTCGCTAAAACTCGAGAACGGCTAGACTGATTTGGCCAAGTTTGGGTTTTTAATGATTTTTGGAAGTCCAGGAAAGGTTTAAAAGGTAAGAAAATATGAAGAAATTGAAGAGGAATAGTAAAAAACACTATTTCATTTTCCCATACAAATAGTTCGTATCTATCAAACCTTTGACACATTATTTCAGTCTGAAGCAATACTCACTACTACTTAGATAACAATTAATTTCGTAACATATCATAAGCGATTCTTGTTATCCCAAATGATGAATTTAAACTAATTGATTTGGTTTATGACGATAAGACCATAAGAAAATCAGATTTCCAATTTTTATGCACATTTACCGACCTAATGTAAGACTATCACCTTAATAAAAAGTCTATGAGATAAATCTTTGATAAATAAAACCAGTATCGTATCTCTGTTTCGTTATAATGTGGAACAAAAACAATATATTATATAATTTCATTTGGTTTATTATCTACCTAGACAAAAATTTTAAAAAAATATATCATCCCCGGCGGAATGGCATCACAAAACTACCGACAAAAGTTCTATCCCATTGGGATAAGACGATACGCTATCGCATAAAAGCCAATCGCACAAGCATTTATTTTTTAAATGTTCTTTGTTTAAAAAAATATAAATGGATACATGGATTGTGGTAGAACAATTTTACATATTAGCTGTACCAAAAAATGTACGTAAATTATCATAATCTTAAAATATTAGAAGACTCTCATCAACCGCTATATATTCCGTACCACAAAAGGGAAAAAGTGAATCTTTATAAGATCACATGTACGTCTGTCTATCTATCTGTCCGTCTGTCACTGTTTCGAGCTGAATGAGTTGAAACTTGGTACAATTTTTTAAGTTAGTTATATTATTGGCGTATTTGGAAAAAATGATGAGAGTGAATTTTTACAATACGCGCACACACCGACAGATAAAAGCGACAGTCTGAAGAACTTAACAGATTTTTTATCATTTTGTTTTATTTCCGGTATATTGGATTGTTACCCTAAAGAAATATAACTTCTTACATGCGGACATAAGCATAGACACTGTTTTTTTATTTATTTTTCTGTCTGGCTACTCATTCAGCTAGAAGCAGTGACAGATGAACAGATGATAGACAGACGCACGAGTAAAATTCTAAAAAATCCTATGTACGTTCCGTTTTGGAGGAAAAATTAAAATATTATAAAAAAAGTTTTGTTAAATAAGAAGATTGAGTGTTACCTATAACGAATAAATGTTAGAATCATAAATATTTCTTTTTTAGGTATACAATTTTATAACAAATACTATCTACTTAAGCATTTATTAAGAAAAAAAATTACACCCTTATTTTAAGTAATCTCGACCTTAACTCAACCTTACTTTTTTCATTTTGTTTTAAATAGTTACATAATCTTATTGTATTCTTTTGTTATTAGGTAGTTAAGTTATTAGTTAACCTGCGTTCTTTGTAAGATTACTGGAACCTGCCTGTGTCGGTTCGGAGGAGGGCGTTGATTCTCGTGACACAGTATATTTCTTACTTTTGCGAGTGTCATCGTTACCATTTTATTTCTGTGATTTTGTCTTATGTTCCAAATAAATAATTTTGAATCTTTTGAATTTTTTAATTACTTAATGGAATTGGTATTCTTAGTTGTAACTAATAACGTCAACTCGACATTCTGCCTCCACTTGAGGTAAAAAAGCAACTGTCAAACTCCGAGGTTTATTTACATTTACGCCATATTCTTTCGCTCAATAAGTGTGTCGTGTCGAAATTGTTTGGAAATATAATTACATACCATATTTTTCTATAAAAATTGATTTTTAAGACTGTGAATGATCTGTATGATAATCCGTACACACGAGTAACTGTCAAAATACAACTAAGAATATGGATTTCGAGGCGTCCTCATAAGTGAGTCAAGGAATGTTTCGAGTAACGTCTTAGAATATGGGTGTTAGAGAAACATAACTATGTGATATACCTATTTGAATAACCAGTTTTTAGTGTCCCGAACCTGCGATAGGATTAATAGACTACTTACATAGCACAAAGACGACGATTGTAAATTGTAAAAACAGTTACACACTAGATATTTGCATCAAACAGATACAATCCGTGAAGGGACATCTCAAAATATAGGTCGAGTGGGCGCGCACGAGCTTCCACACAGATGTAGCAGAATTGACAATGGACTCTGGAAATCTTACTTAGGTATGCCAACGCAATAAAACCTTATAAAAATGCTACGTAGCCATTAATTTTATTCCTTTATCGCAAGAAAGTCAAGTACATACTTTACAATCGTAAGGAAAGGCGATTTACAAGACTGGAATAAATTCAATGATTATTTGCAACAAAATTATGAAAGTTATTAAGAAAATGATTCAAATTTTATTTTTAATTGGGTTAAAAATTTTCACTACCATTCTTCCATAGTTGCATCATTACCATTTATGAATATTTGGAATTCTAAAATTGATAATTCTAAAATAATATCGCTTACTTTTCTGTAGCCTACAATCGCTGATCCGACGAACCTACCGCCTTAAAATTAAGAAAAATGAACATATTAATTTTCAAAATGTCACTGAAACAATAGTAAATTCATGTTGGCATCTCTAATTTTTGTGTAGAAGTCAATAAGCTGCACTTGCCATCCATGTGAACCTATGAGAACGTGAATATTGACTTGAATCTGTGAAACAAAGAAATCATGAAGTTTTTGTAACAACCTTAGGTATCCTAAAGTGTCAAGCTCGAAACGAAAAAGGTTTACCTACCTACAGAAAGGACAAGTTCTTATCGGTCTCAAGGGTATCACTTTCAGATGTGTAGCAAACACTTTTTTATATTTCACTTTAGTTTTACTATCGAGATTCGAACGCAGCTTTTAGATACAATGGTTTCATTGACATTTTATCATATCTTTATCGCCCGAAGAACCCTTACAGCCACTTTATATCTGTTTGATGTTATAAACGTGTTCGAGGAATCAGTAAAGATAAGCCGCAACAGAATGGAATTACTCCGAACCTGCACGCGGAAAACCAGAGACATTGGGGCTTAAATTTTAGATGACTTTCGACTAAAATGGGTCGAATGTTATGTGTGCAGTCGACGATCTTAGGTACTGTAACGTTGCGACACTATCGCAATTGATTTTACTTGAGAATATATCCGCCTCAGCTTCATCAGCCTAGAGTGCACCGTGTAAAATAACTTGCTTTAAAAATATCCACGTCATCCCTTTCCCTCAGTTGAGTTGGAAGTTAGAGACTAAACCTTGATCTGTTGTATACAAACTCAGCAATGAAATTAAACATCAAGTTAATGACATTGTAACGGTAACGGAGTAGAGCCTTAATCTTCGATAGTTATTAGGTAACAGCATTATGAGGGTTTAACCAGTAAAATCACTACAAAAATCATAGAGCAACGCGGGCCACCGGTCGCGGCGGAAGTAGCCATACGCAGGCTTTCCCCTCTGTCAAAGTACAAGATTAAATGCTTTAAAAAATCCTGTGCGTATAATAAAACTAGTTGCAGCTGGACTGCTCATTAGACTAAATCTAGTTGTGCGACTGAACGGACGTCCAAAAAAATGCTGATTTGCTGTGTTGTTTACTGTAAAAAGAGATCTAACACATAAATCTTAAGGTATAAAATGCCATAATATCGGTCGTGTTGTTTCGGACTGATATAAACAACACAGTCGGGCGCAATGTTTGGTATGCCTTATACGATACGGGGATCGGTCGAGCGACTGATCCGAGTTCGTTTCCGAGAAGCCGCTGTCGCCGGTGCCGCTTATTGATAGTGTTGTTGTCGGTTTGTGGATAGTTATCGATAAATATTGCAAAAGAGTCTTATATACAGAGACATTTATGAGTTTTTAACTTTTAAAACACTCGCGTTTAACACTCATTTCACTCATTTTACGAACCGGGTCGTGACGCGATATAGATATTGGGTAAAAACACTTTTTACCTTTATTCCGACGTTTCGACTCCAACCGACCTCGACGTTGTGCAACCGAGTCGAAACGTCGGAATAAAGGTAAAAAGTGTTTTTACCCAATATCTATATCGCGTCACGACCCGGTTCGTAAAATGAGTGAAATGACATTTATGAGATTAAATTTTCTTATTAATATATTATGTTGTAGTTGTATTCGCCACAAACTGCTCTGGGACACCGTTATTAGTTATTACTATTCGCTCATTTATTCTTGTTCTTATTAAGTATTTTTAAATTAAATAGTAGTAGTTATAAAAAAAAATACATATAAAAAAATAAAATTATGACTTTTATTATATTGTGGGTTTTATTTTAATACTAGCTCTGCCCGCGACTTCGTACGCGTGGAAAAGTGACTTTGGGCAGCTTTTTTGGATATAAATTTAGGTAAATTTTGGATCATAAAAACTTTTGGTTAGTTAAAAAAAACTGGTTTACGTTAATGCTTCTCTCTACATGATATTGTATAGACGCATTGATGGCCATCGGATATGAAAGCACATAGGCTGCTAGTATTGCGAACACGTGACAGAGTCACATGTAACTCACCGAGCGAACATCTAAACTAATATTATAAAGCTGAAGAGTTTGTTTGTTTGTTTGAACGCGCTAATCTCAGAAACTACTGGTAAATTTAAATCCACCACCACCACCGTCTTCCTCCAACCTCAGTTGCTGCTCACCAACATCTTTTTCGAGTATATTACCAAGTTTAAGTGTGGCTTAGTTATCAGCTAGACCCTACAGACTGGGGTTGGAAGTTGGTCAACAATATATTAGAGCCAGTTCAATCTTTACTTCCACCTGCGCCGGAAAAACTGCTGAACACAATTTCTTGCAACTGCAAAAAGGGATGCAATGCTAAATGTGGTTGCAAAAAAGTCGGACTGTTTTGTTCTTTGGCATGCACAAATTGTCAAGGCCGGTCGTGCTCTAATATTGAATCACAAACAATGGAGGATTCGTTTGATTCCGACGAAGTATCGCGCGATACATCGCTATTGACGCAATTGACTTGCTTCCAAAATGAAGATGAAGAAGAAGCAGGGGAAGAAGAACAAGAAGAAGAACAAGAATTTGAAACTTACGAATCAGACGAATGAACTTCAACACTTTTCTTTTTTTTAATTTATATCGCTTTGATCTTTTCCAGTGTTTGAAAATTTCCGTTATATTGCAATAGTTTTACATTAAACAAGATCACAACTGACCTGTGGAGTAGGCACTACTGGGGAAACCACATTAAAAAAAAACGCGCTAAGTACACTACCTCATAGGTGGCGTGGAAACGTGTGCATATTATGACGATAACAACTTTCATAACTTTTTGAATCGTTATATCTCAGAAACGGTGGCTCATAAGAAAAAAATATTGATACATTTTTTATAGATAATTTTATGATCTACAATTTTTGTTTTGGGTATTTTTATGATAAAACTTACCGTTTTGCTGAAAATCGCGAAAAGCTCATTTTTTTTACCTTTGACCTTGATTTTTTTTTCCATACACGGGAATGATGAGGAACTCATAGACATTATTTATAATTATGGTTTGAACAATTTCACTAAAAATTCAGCTTGTTGGGACTTTATGTAACTTCACTCTATTTTTTTGGTCTAAATTGACCGGACTATACGTGCGCATAACGCGACAAGATTATTTGTTAAATTGGTAGTACATAATAAATAAAGTCCATCTTTATAATAATACAAAGTGTATGTCATTTAAACCTTATTTCCCAGAGTTAAGTAATTTATCGATAAAATTTATCGACACTTGTCGCAACTATGGTTTTTAGGACTTGTCGATGTAGTTGCATCATTCTTTACACTATTATGACACGGAATGATTACACGTGTGTGTGAAATTGTTGATGTGTTTTTTTAAAGTCAAGGTGTGAGTTTCGTAGTAATAGTCGATTTTTGTTGTGTGTGAATTTAAGAAAGTGTGTGTTCCCCCCGCAAATAATGGCAGACTATTTTGCTTCGGTAAAACACGCTATCGCTACTCCCCTCCGGTCCGCCGCGACCGGTGGCCCGCGTTGCTCTATGACAAAAATAGGTTAGGCCAATCATGTACAATAAGCATCACTATTTATATAGTCTCACACATCAGTTGGAAAGGAGGTCTTATTGGTACAATAATAGTAGGTATCCTTAACGTGTTCCTTTTTCTTATTATTATGCAATCTGATGATTTCTCATAGGAGAAATATGCCGAAGCAAACATTGATTTGCTGTGAAGGTTATAGAAAACAACACAATCAAGGATTTTTGCTGAACTTTGACATATTTACTGAAATAATAAATTTCTTCATATGTTGAATAAACTTTCTACGTACCTTCACAGCTGTATCACTGTACCTTCTGCCCGAAGTGGTAGACAGGGGATGCATTCAAGTAAACATGCATTCATGGACACATCCATTATACCCAGGATTCGTCAGCCACCTCTTGTCCCATGTAATAATAATAATCCCATATAACATTCCCGAGCCATCGGAAAAAAACCATTGATTAATTTACAACCATTAAAGTATAGCCTTACAGTACCTAAAGCAAAAATTCAAATGGAACAATTTACTATCAATATTCAAACAGAGCATAAACAACGTTGTTCAAACAACAGGTCCGGAATCAGAAGAGAGGCAAGCAGGCAACAAACATCATACATAATGCATAATCTTCACACCAGCCACGTACGGAACATTCTGTGGAGACGCGTCCTGTATACGTACGCCGCGCATTTCCCTCGGTGCGTGTAATATCACCCTGTATAAGATACGACCACTTCCCTCTAAAACCGGGAGTTGCCGAGTGTGATAGGTCCGTCAAATTGAAACGATTTGCGGTCTAGCCAATGTAATCCGTAGCTTGGTTAATTAATCTCGACTTGTGCATGAGTGTTTTTAGAGGATAATGAAATGTTTGACATGAACTTCCATTTATGTTATGATTCAGAAAATGATTTTACATTCGACATTCCATGCCCATGTAGTATATCATAGTTTCAAAGTTAGAAATCTTAGGAAGACCAACAAAAGATCTTTCGTTATCATTTCTGATCAAGCTCGTACAAAAAAAGCGGTCAAATGCGAGTCGGACTCGGGCACGAAAGATTCTGTACATCGACGACACAACGCAGCATGATTCTGTACGATAATCTTTAAAAAGCGGCACAAAACCACCTTTGTTGTTCGGTAGCCCTTTGAATTTATTTGTTTGTAAAGATTCACTTTACACTAAATAATCAGTGAATATTTCAAGCGATTATATATTAATTACGATAACAGGTGTCTACCGATTACAAAAATCACGTTTATTGTATGGGAGCCCTTCAATATTGGTTTTACTGAGTTTTTAATATTTTTTTTTAAAGCAGCAACAGAAATACGTCATCTATGAAGATTTCAACTTTCTAACTATCACAGTTTATGACATACAGCCTAGTGACAGACGGACAGACGGACGGACAGACAGACATACGGACGGACAGCAGTCTTAGTAGGTAATATGGTGCCATTTATACCCTTCGGATGAGGAACCTTAAAAACTAACCTAATATGCCATATTGTATATTATTATATCAATGTGTTTTAGATGTCGGCAAAGTAGGTAATCTGTAAATTATTATTTTTTTATTATTATTTTTTTTCATATTTGAGTTTGAGTTTGAATGTGTTTTAGATGTCGGCAAAGTAGGTAATCTGTAAATTATTATTTTTTTATTATATTTTTTTTTTCATATTTATCATCGATTTAGTTTTTTATCATTATTGTATGTGGTTCATATTATTATCTAGATGCTACTAGGAAAATATCCCAGTTACCAATCAGCTTCAATTTGGTCCGGAAAATGTAATTTCGTTGAACTTTTTAGTTTACTTAATTTATGCTACGCTTGCTGACCTTTGGGCCCAATCCACAAAAAACTTTTCTGTTACCATGAAGTTTAATGAACTGACTGTAAAATTTAAAAGTGACCTCGCGAAATAATTCTCGAAAAATTCACATCAACAAATTAATTGTATCCTACAGATAAGATATGAGTGCATTTTAGGATAGATTTCACTGGCGGTATAATTCAAGTGTGTCACCGCATTACCTTAATATATCTGCTGCCAATTGATGTTGTTCAACACTATCGTCACTATCGTGGTAAAAATACTACGTACCTATAGCATGGACACTTCGACGCGGCGACGTCCCGCCCGATTTCCTCGCCTCACCCAACCTCCTCCCCTCTTACGGGCGACTTTTGGTATTCTCTACGCGCTACGCACACAGGTGCACGTGTAAATCCACGTCACTGATTTATGTCTTCTGTGTAATAAAGACCAAATTAAGCGTTTGTATGGAATTTTGGCGGAGTGTCCGCGGTGTGCTATTGTTTTCCGGTTAGATGGTAATGTATGGTCCCATAATAACTATCACAGAGACATAACAACTAAGGTCTCAGGGGTAGCAACGCATCTGCATTTTGACCTCTGGTCTTCGTATGAGTTTCTATAAGCTGCAGTCACCACTTAACATCATCACTACATCACGAAACAAGCATGTGAACTGTATGCTTGTTTCCCATATTCGTAACATAAAAATAATATATATCCTACAATAGTTATGGTATGAGACTATGCGTGCATCTTAGGATATATCTAAAATGATCGAGATTAGATAAACAAAGTAAATTGAACTGAACTTAAACATACTTACAAAAATTGTAAGAAGTATATTCACTACATTTGCCTCGAATTACGACTAATTTGTGAAAAAGTCAATCAAAGCAAAATCATACAACAAAATTCAACATTAATCATCATAATTACCATCTATAAATAAGTTGTAAGAAATCAATAGAAAACTGCTTCGTAATTTGAACGCGTATTCAGAACAAACAACGAAACTAAGTCAGCGGGTGATTTATGACCAAAACTTTTGTCAGCAACATTGTGAAATGATTAGAGCCATTGATTGCCATTTACTATACCTGTTGTACCGTTACGTACCAAGTGAAAAGTTGCATAGTAGACGAAGCTCGTAAACCGTGCAAATCATAAAACTGCGGCCGGAATGGTTTATGACACGCAAGAAGGATGTGGGGCATTACACATAACGCCTCCTTCGCCATTCCCCTAGATTACACATTATTTTTTACTGTTACTCGTGTTCTTTTATTTACTGGAGAACAATTGAATGCTGTTTTCGGAAAATACATTTTCTGTCTGATGAATAACAACATTCACATTGATATTATAAGTTATACTGGTGGTAGAGCTCAAGTGATGAAGTTCGCAAGCGTAAACCACCGCACCGGCCATCGCATTACCTAATCTAGGTACTTGCCGTTAAATGGTACTGTTCGGCACTATTGAGTCCCAGTCATGTGGTAATGTACTGCCCTGAATTTCCGGCACAGAGGTAAGTATAACACTTAGACCTCAGAAATGGCAACGTATCTACATTGAAATCTGAGGTTTCGTGTAGTTGTTGATAGGCTTCAGTATTACTTACCATCAATGTAAACTGTATGCTTGTTTGTATGCACTCTATCGGACTTTGTCGTTTTCTGGTTAGATGGTAATGTATAGCCACATAACAACTTGTCTCAAGGGTGGACACGCATCTGCATATTCACCTCTTGATGTATACAGGCTGCAGTGCTCACTTACCATCATTAAAAAAGCATGCTTGTATGTCGCCATCGTTACAAAAAAAATATTGCATACTACTGTTAAAGCGACTGGTAGGTTACAATTCTGTCTTTTTAGGATTCCGTAAACTACAAGAAACTCTTATATCACATTTATAAATTATATATTTATACTAGCTGTTGCCCGCGGCTTCGCCCGTGTGTGTGTCGTTTTTTAATCCTGAATTTTCTTTATTATAAACCTCACGGAGCCTGAGAACTTTCCAACGAATGCAAAACCATGGAAATCGGTTTGTGCGTTCTGGAGTTATAGCGTCAGGAAGGAAAACCCGACTTATTTTTATATTATAGATATTGGCACGGTAAAGTGTTCGGGACAATAGTAGTAAAGTTCATGGTCACGCGAAAATATTTTCTATTACGAAACCGACGCGTATTTTCTTTGACGCCGAGAAAGTAGGCAAAGCAATTTCGGAAAAAGTGGCAAGGACATAAAAAGGACAGCCTTTTACCAAGTGAAAGGCGTGGAAATGAAACGAACGAACAGCACAAATAACAGTATTTTACTATATGAACAACCACATCAGGGTCCGTAAATAAAAACAACCTTATTTTTATATTTGAAAAAACATACACCCACCCTGGGTGTTATATAAAGTTTAGAGATGCCTATCCAGACCGTAGGTATATATTTTTTCTATTCACTAGAACTAATTTATTAATAACGATGCATAATATTGTGATGTAATAAAATTCAGAATACAGTTCGGCATGCATATTTATAATCATCTATGAACGCATTTCACAGCGAACAATATATATGCATGCCTACCTAAATTATCTAACTGTACGACGAATTATAGGTTCTTGACAAACAATACAGCTAATATATAGCGCCTAAAGCAATAAAATAGGACCTACGCTAGGTGCGATTACGAATGATATTCGTTGCAATGAAATTCACATTCACTTAACTGTCGCATAAATCAATATATTTTATTTGATAACAAAGTGCGTCCACGAGTTGTGTGGTCGATGGCGTCCGAAAATGAGGCAATTGACATTTTGTTTTTAAAAACTCGGGTCATTGGCTTACTGGTAAAAAGTCAATACTGCTAGACCGGAGATCAGGGACTCCAATTTCAATTATCTTATTCAGGTAAAGTGATTATTTTTTTTTTGAAAACTGTTGTCATGTCTTGGCAGAGATAGGAACTGTGCCCCCAGATGCCTAGCTTGCAGAGTGCTACTTACACTACACTTTACACTTTGCCAGTGCTACTAAGTGAGTAAGCCACTACTAATAGGCATGATGTCACGAGTGATATTAAGTTTTAAGGATTCCGGTTCCCTCAAAGAACAAACAGAATACCTACTAATGATATAATTCCAAAAACAATTCAGAAAATTGTCATTTACTTTTATACGTAAACTAGCTGATCCGACGAACTTCGTATAATATAAAAATTAAAAAAATAAGTTCAGGAAATCGAAAAAAAAAATTGTTGAGAATCAAACTAAATTATTATTTAGGGGGTGTGAAAAATAGATGTTGACCGATTCTCAGACATATCCAATAGGCATACAAAATTTCATGAGAATCGGTCCAGCCGTTTCGGAGGAGTATGGTATATAGAGAAAAAGATTACAAGAATGTCTATTAGGTAAAGTCATTCGTTTTAAGGCGACACAGAAAAAGTCACAGTTAATACGGAAACCTGCTCGCAAAAGTCTGACTCGCACTTGGCTGGCTTTTTCAATTATAAAGATTTTCAGCGGCCCTCCCGGGAATTTGGAATCATGCCCGGTGAAAGGGAATAAACTCGCCGTACATTACGTGCAACTCAAAAAATATAACTGCCAAATCGTGATGCAGGTATTCATTGATAGCTACAATATTGTGCAACCATAACGTTTACTGATATAACTTTTTAAAAAACTACAAAACATTTTAGGTCGCGGTGATACAAGGTAGGGGGCTGCAACATATCAGAGAACTGTCCGTTAGTAAAATCAACCAAATATATCATTTATTACCACCACATAGTGCTCATGTGTTCATGCCAGTTCCCAGGTAGACCATCTAATTTAAAGGAAATACAAACCTAACTCTTAACAAGTGCATATGAAATTTAAAAGAACTCGTAACTCACTTTGCTGTGGTGTTATTATAATCAATTCCCTAAAAAAATATGAGAAAAATATAAATATCTTGCTCAAAAATATTGATATGAGATAATAAATTGCTTTACCTTATACAGTTATGGCATAAATATATACAATATACGGAAAAAAATGGTATCGATTGTATCTCATGTAGCAAATAAAGACAGATCAAATGATGTAGAGCTACTAGCGATAAGGTTCCAATAAACTCGCAGTTATCGAAAACTAAATTTTAATCGAATACCAACTTTAGTAGGAACAATTAAGCTAATCTTCCCCATTCAGGGCACATATCTATCACTAGTTTCATTATATGAATTCAATTATCTAGAGATAAATTTATGCACCAATTACGATAAAAGTATCGTACTTTGAATACAACCATCACCTGTTCCTGACGCATCAAAGGCATGAGATAAAAAATATACCTGTTTCTAGTGAAAGGTTCTATCTTTACTAGATCCGTCTAAACGTAACATTCCATTTTCTGGCTCATTTACGAACCACTGAAATAAACTTAGTGAGTAAATTAAATATAACTGCGACCTTTACTGCGGTCTACACCTACGGTTTTATTCATTCACGGATTATTTAGCTTCACGCATGATTGACCAAGGCTGACCTACCATGACCAAATAGGTCGAGTTCTGTCTGATGGTGGGGTCAAAAGTCTTAGGAATCGGCGTGCATGTATGAAGAGAATGATGAAGGTAGACGAGGCACGAGAGGTTTGTCAGAACCGGGATGTCTGGCACTCTACACTCTCTGCCTACCCCGTTAGGGACCTGGCGTGAAGATACATACATACATACGCATGATTACCGACTGCTGAAAATATTTTTGTAATGTGAGACCGTGTTGTTGTTTGTAAACAATCCAAAAGGCAGGATTTGCTTAGTTTGGATACTCATATCTCTACCAACGTTTTGAAATCACCTTTTAAAATCGGTCAAGTGCGCGTCGGGCCTTGCGCAGTGTAGTTCCGTGGTATTTTGTTTTGATTAATGCAATTTAAATAATAAATAAAATTGTATACAAATAAATAAAATTGGAGTGTCTGTCTGTAATATAAAAATAACCGCTTTTTACTAAATGCAAATGTGTGAAAAAAAAATCGGTAAAGCCGTTCTCGAGTTTCAGCGAGACAAACGAACAGCAATTGATTTTTATAAATATAGATTGTATGTAGTAGCTGTCATTTAGGTGTCATTGAGATTTTCCATTTTTCAACCAGCTTATTTTGTAGGTATGTCTATAAATTTTGAATACCTGTTATTAAGCCAACGATATGCTACACAGCCATTTTTAAGTGTACTTGTATTGAGAAAAAAAAGAAAATTTCCTTTCGATTTTTCTTTTAATTTCTAAATTAACTAGCATGTGCTAATGCGAAAAATAAAAATATACAATGTACTGTTATGATTGCAGCGCGTGGCCACACGGAGGTGCGGGTGGAGCTGCAGATGGAGCGGTGGGCAGCTCGCGGGGGCTCGGTGCGCCTGCGCTGCGCACACGACGTGCCGCCGCACCTGCTCGACAAGGTCGTCTTCCTGCGCCACGGCACCAAGATCTTCCAATACATTAGGGACCGAAAACCACCTTACAGAAACTTTACCACGCCAGGCGCTGTTCTTAACGTGAGTACATTTTGAACTTCGGTTTTTGTGTAGATAGGATGCAGTTTTTATTTATCATCCATGTGAAATGCATGCATGTTTGTTAAGCCAGTTAAAACTGGTCAAGTGCGTGTCGAGCCACGCTCATTGTTTTCGAAGTATATTAATAAATTGATCGACTATTACTCGTAAACTTGTAGAATGTAGAGTCTACTAATCTGTGATAGATTTTCTTTTTAATTCGTTATAGGTATGTCATGTCTTATTTCCATGAATTTTCCACGAGTACAAAGTCCAAATGGTAGAGAGGTTTGACGCTTAAATCTAACAAAAATTCGCACTTAAAATTTTAGTATTTCACAAACAGTTCCCTTGATCCAGAAAGTGTCTCGATTTCCTCCGATTCCCTTGGAACACGATACACGACGATATCGATTAATTGTAGCTATATTTAAAGAAAAGGTCATATACCTAAACGTTGTTATTAAATGTTTATATGACCGAGAGACCTTTTCTTCTCGAGTACTAAAAGCTTAGTAACATGTAGAGTTCAGTCACTGAACACTGCATGTTTCTACGCCGACTGAATTCCAGTCAGAAGACTTCAGCCGTTCAAGATTTTAGTCGCTTTTCACTTTACAAATGTGTCAGAATGTACGAGCACACCTTAAAAGCAAGCTAGGAACGTGGATGCGGGTCGGATAATGGGCCGGGTGAAGTTAATTTTCCGGGTCAACGTTACGCGTAGTATGTAACCAATGCCAACGTTGCTGGGAAACCAATATCATTTTTATAAAATATGTATTAACATTAAAAAATCAAAACTATCAGTTAGTTTTTATGCAAGATGTAACACTAACTAACAGACGTTATTCGCTTAATAGTATGGAGGGTAAACAAACAGAATGCACACGTAAAGCCGGACTCCACATATAATTTAATTGTACACATCATGTTAACTTAAAGCCGCGGTCAGTCATGCAAATAGGCGAGTCTGATTAGATGTGATAGTATCAAATCAAGTGTGTCAATGACTGTGAGATGGACATGGTAAAGGCAATACAGAAAATTAGAAATGAATGCGGATTATACTATATACTCTTACTAGATACATCCTGATACATAACGAACAACAATAATAAAGCACAACATGATAGGTGTAAATACAATAAATGAGAATAGGATACAACTAAAAACAGTATCAAAAGTCTACTTTGTCCTAGAACAAGTTAAAATTATGGGTATCTCAGTTGAAAGTTTTCCATTTAGCGCCTGTTCGCCGTATAATTTTATAGTTCTTAATTAATAAATGCTTTGTTCGCAACTCCGTGAAAATGAGTTATAGATTTTACATTGTTTACATATTAAGCTATATTAATCGTATACTTAAGATTTTATGGATAACCAATGTGTATTTACTATAACGAAAAATCGCTGTACGAGTTCTTCTGTATTTCCATGAAGGCATTCATGTATATATCCCATCTACTTACATGAATATGAAAACATCCTTAACTTTATTAATGATCCAGCTATTGAATTCCAGGATGACGGGTTCGATTCCAGCACCGAAACAAATATTTTGTATGACCTCACCTATAGATACTCATCGATCGCGTTCGTGAAAAAGAGGCAAGAAAGAGTTTTTGTATGATTGAGAGTATCGGTGTTAAAATGAAAAAAGGCATGCTCCGATGGTAAGAAGGAAAGAATGTCCAATGAGCGAATAACTAAACAGATATACAATGCGAATGTGGATGGTTGCAGAGGCCCAGGAAGACTGACCTACCATGACCAAATAGGTCGAGTAGTGTCTGAGGGTGGGGCAAAAAGTCTTTGAAATCGGCGTGCATGTATGAAGAGAATGATAAATGTAGAAGAAGCACGAGGACGGAGGTGTGTCAGGATCGGGATATCTGGCGCTCCACACTCTGCCTACTCCGCGACGAACTTGGCGTGAAGAAACATGCATTCCTAAAGATACAGTTTTTTGTAAAGTGTAAGCCTAACAAAAACTGAATGCAATGCTATTATAGATGTGTGATTTTCTACATAATTTGCCACTTGCCACCACAGAATGAAAAAAACCAACCAAAAAAAAAAGATTCGGTTAAAAATATCATATTTTTACAAAAAGTACAAGCGGAGCTTAGAACAGCCTAACACGAGTAAATTGCTAATGTATGTATATATGTTCGTCAACTTCGCCAAGTACCTTACAGGGTACCTACGAGTACCTACAGATTGCTTAAGTTTTCGAAACATTGGCACAGTGAAATTATTAGGTACATCACAAATTACCACTTGATATGATTTTACAAGGACAAGTTTGTAAAAATTGTTTCACAAAACCTTGTTCACCACATGCTCGTTATGTCGACATTTCAAATGGAAATGTTGCCTGCGGTTACTTCTATCACCCACGTCTAAAATATTGAGAAATATATCTACTGCCGAACGCAATTTTTTTTATTTTTAAAGCTTATAATAGGTAAATACATCATGTATACAACGATAAAATTCAGCAATTCGAAAACGTGTACTTATAGTTGTAATGTTCAAGTTAGGTGCAAAACTGAAAAAAAAATCTCTATCATTCCACTTAGTCTCTTACAAAAGAATCAGAGCTATAACTGGAGTAAATATGTACAATTAATTTAACTACAAACTTTTTAAACTGTTTCACTTTATTTATTTACTGGTGATAGAGCTACAAAACAAAAAATGTGTCGGTGAAACATACAGTAGATGAGACAGTGTATCCTCAAAAGTACCTTAATCCAAAGGTTCTGTCGGCGAACAGTCCGTAGGTGAAATACGCTGCTGGGGACACGGAAATAAAGGAATAGTCGTGTCGAGGAACAGTCCAATGGGAAATTGGTCGTAGGAGAACGGTTGCCGAGGTAGCCGCATCCAAGTGTGGCATCGCAACTACATTGAAATCTTTAGTATTGATGTAGGGAGGGTAGATATTTATAAGCAGTGACTTATTTCAGTGACTATATTCACATACCACCAATGTGATCTGCACGCTTGTTTTTTCATTTTTGTGTTTTGTTATGTCATGCATATAAAATTAAGACTTACTGGTTTATAAAAACAAAGATTTTTAATTGTAATATTGTAGGTTTCGCAATAACACATGAATGTGAATGAATTTAAAGAAATATATACATGTAAAAATCAATTTGGCTAATTTTGGTATTGAATGATTTTTGGAAGTCCAGGGAGGGCAGGTTTAAAAGGTAGGAAAATATGAAGAAATTGAAGGGAAAAAGTAAAACCACAATTTCATTTTCGTACCTATACAAATAGTCCGTACCTATCAAACCTTTGACACATTATTTAATTCTCAGGCAATACGAAATTTGTCGAGTCAGCTAGTACTTATTAAAAAAAAATGGCAAGAGAAGGTTGACTTCGGGCAGGGATCCTCACAAAAATATAAGCCCTTAAATTTTTCACATTCCTACTTTTGATTTAATTAGGTCAGTTAATTTAGTTCTTGTGAGTTACAGATAATTTGACTTATTTAATCATTTTGAGTAGACTTTAGAAGCCTGCTTAATTTTTGAAATTAAACTTTATTACACGTACTTACATTTATTATCTATTGGTTATAATCATAAAACTATATATAATATGGTACATGAGACGAGAATTACTCGGTTCATGTTACTTTACTGGAACAGATATTAATTTTAATATCGCAAGCTTACGTCCGTCCTCTCAATTCCGACTAGACCCTTCAACCCAGTATAACCGAGATTGTTTCAGCGGCTTAGCTGTGAAAAGTTAAGAGACGGACTGACACAGTTTCATATTTATAACATTATCGCGCCGACGTATTGATTGTTTTAAGGCCAACACCTCAATTGATGGTGGATGAATGATTGATTTTAAATAATATACGTGCAATGTGGAAATAATGGACTCATTAACAAAATTAATGAATGTATATTTCTTCACGCGAGGTAATCTAGAGAGCGTGGAGCGCCAAATATTTCGGTTCTTACAAACCTCCCGTGCCTCTTCTACATTCATCACTCTCTTCTATATATATATAAAAAATAATTTCTGTTCGTTAGTCTCCGGACCGATTTGGCTAATTTCGGTTTTGAATGATTTTTTGAAGGCCAGGGAAGGTTTGAAAGGTAAGAAAACATGAAGAAATTGAAGGGGAATAGTAAAAATCACAATTTCATTTTCCCATACAAATAGTCCGTATCTATCAAACCTTTGACACATTATTTCATTCTGAGGCAATACGAAGTTGGCCGGGTCAGCTAGTTTAAAATAAAAAGTTTTCTTACGGAGAGTAAACCACTGATTCATTCATATAGAGTGTTTGTTGGAAATCTGTACGGCTTAAAGTACATTACTTTGATAAGTGCTCACTGTGTTCTTTCTAAACTTAGTTGTCTTATGTCTCTGTAATAGTTATAATGGGGCCAAACATTAACATTTTAGTGTTCAGCACTATCATGTTTCCTAACCGAAACATGATAGTGCTGAACACTACCATTTGGCGGCAGATAAATTAGGTAATGCGGTGGTGCCTATGCCGTACACTATCATGGTCACACTGGACACAGTGGGGACACTGGAACTATACCAACAGTAAAAGTTTTGATTTCACAATAAAATGAAGATGCATTGCTACTCTTAATGCCGCAGATATTGCACCTGTGTGCAGATGATATACGAGACAATACGTTATATCTCGTGACCACTAAAATAGCAACGTTCAACCTAATATAAAGCACATCTAATTTCGTTGCCTTATATTATGAAAGTCCAGTTTGATATAGGCTATAAATTTTCCTTATCCTTATTCTTATCCATACTCTTGAATCCTACCACCTAACAAAATAGGGAACACTGCATGGAAGTTATGTGTGCCGTTATCCTCACCGAGTGATAAATTAAGAGTCGGTCATTGAATAGTTATCACATAACTTTTTAAATATAATGTACTTTACCCAAAGTGGTCCATATAGACCCCCTGGGGTCCATAGGACTCGATGGGGGTCTACGTAGGCGTTGGAAATATGGGAATGTGATATAAATGTAGCAATGTCCACGGAAACCAGAAAAAGATTGAAAGGGGTCTACAAGAAAAAATAGTTTGGGAACCTCTGGTCTAGTGGATAGAAGGAAAGATGCTAGGAAACTGTGGCTTTCAAAAATTTTATGAAATGGAGTACATTAATTACTTTCAGTACTTGAGTACAATTTTAATACAATTAAAGAAAAAATATATATTACGAATCTATTTCATCCAGTCAAATGCCAAATAAATTTTAAGGTAGTAAATGTATTTGATTATCATGGAAATGACCACAGCTTTAAAAAGAATTTGTGTTAGTTATATTAATATGCTTAATTCTTTTGCACAAGAACTCAATGAGATTCAATGAACAAACTAAGAAAAATAAGTACAAAACTGTTCTCAAGAGCTAAAACACACGATAACGGGTTCGTAAAAGGTACGTGTAATGGTTAATTATATGGGGTAGACTACTTAAAAAAGACGTAAATACTCTAACGATCAAAACTGTACAATGGCACGCCATCACAAGTTTATTGTGCCTACAACCATAATGAATACGCTACTCAATGGTTAAGGTAAATGGATAAATCCATGAGAACAAGCGTAGCAGTGAGCAGCAAATAAATAACATGAAAATACCTCTTCTTCCTGCCTCCTCCTCCCGACCAGCACCTCTCTCTTTCTATTTCTCATTTGCTCTGCCACCAGGAGCCAGTGGCACTGACTGTCCTGATTTAAAACTGCTGCACACAACGCTTGTTTTGCTGCTGGGTTGCTTGCGAGGTTCTAGGTAGGCTTCACTTCAACTCAACTTTACTAACAAATTATGCATGTACTGTCTGATTCAAATGAATAAATAAAAATAAATAAATAAATTCACTACTAGAAACTCCGTGTTTCGAACATATTAACGCGATTAAAATTTATTTTTTAAGTGATTTATTTTTTATTTTTGTATATTTTTTTTCACGTCCATTGGTTAACAGACAAACCGACAGGCACCTCATCGATAGAGGTCATCATTGTCTATGGACATTTGCAATATCAACCCAAAATCACTGTGGGGAAAATTCCAGGCAAAATCCATTGTTGTATTAAATGTGTTATATTATAATTGTCCAGCCGCTCTTCCAATTGAGCTACTGAAGTCCTGCCCGATTTGTCAAATCTTTTGCCTAATTAGCATAGTTCGGCAATAGATGGCGCTGCTGCTACCATAAAGCAATGCAATAAATGTGAAGGAAAGATTTGACAAATCGGGCAGGACTTCAGTAGCTCAATTGGAAGAGCGGCTGGACTAGATTCCCAGTAGGCCGCGAGTTCGAGTCTCGCCTGAAGTCAAATTTTTCTTTCCATTTTTCTTTGAATAAAATATATTTCACAAGCATGTGTTAATAAAAAACAATTATTAAGGGTAAAAAGCGACTTCTTTACGATATTCAATAAACTGCAAAGTCTATTATATCGGTTGCCTAACTAGCATAGTTCGGCAATAGATGGCGCTGCTGCTACCATAAAGCAATGCAATAAATGTAAGGGAAAGATTTGACAAATCGGGCAGGACTTCAGTAGCTCAATTGGAAGAGCGGCTGGACTAGATTCCCAGTAGGCCGCGAGTTCCAGTCTCGCCTGAAGTCAAATTTTTCTTTCCATGTTTCTTTAAATAAAATAATTGAGTATATACTACTTTTCTGAATAAAGCTGTTCATAGTTTTATGCCTGACTGGAAACATGATTCATTCAATTCATTCAATTCAATTATTGGAGCCCGAATATTTTTTTAAACAAATGACACTGTCAAAAACCTGAATGCTCGTTTTCATCTATTACGAATCATTGTTTCACCTTTGACGAAAAATTGACATTCATGAGTGTTCAATTAGATATCATTTTCAACCCAACAAAAGGGTAAGCCCGTATTACCCTTCTAACCTATCCCTTTCAGGGTGCCCCGGCGAAGGTAGATATTTGTTGAATAAATCATTGGCCTAACAGATATTTGGAGTTTCGACGGCTTGATAGGTTTCACTTAATTATTTTAGAACTACAATGACTAAGTGAAGTAGATTCTATTAGGAAACTGGCCGCTAAACCACAGGGACACCTTATGCGATGGTAATTCAAGCTTCTTTCTGCGAGTTACTGTAATATTAAATCAGCCTCTTATCAACCTATAAGAGGCTGATTTAATATTGCAGTCAAGATCCTTGTTATAAGATAAGTTCTACGACGTATTGAAATTTAAATAGGTAGACCGTTAATTATTTTCTAGTTTATCGGAATTTGATCAGAAATAAGTTGGTGAAATAGGTACAAAGCGCACCTAAATTAATTCTATGTGTACCTTACGTTACATTGCATGCACGCGACTCATTTAACAGGGAGGGCGTAACTGACCCGACTTTCAGGTCAGCCTAGGGAATACTAAATGTACTGTTATCCACACAGAAACAAGCTATTGATGTTAATTATGCGTTGTACTGACAATCGCACTTCAGCAAATTATTATACACCCTAAGCATTATTATATATTCTATGCCCTAAGTCTATAATGTTGATGTATATAAAAAAAAAATATTAATATTAATTGTGATTAATTAGTATGTCATGTATGTATCTTCACGCCAGGTCCCTAACGGGGTAGGCAGAAAGTGTAGAGCGCCAGACATCCCGGTTCTGACAAACCTCTCGTGCCTCGTCTACCTTCATCATTCTCTTCATACATGCACGCCGATTCCTAAGACTTTTGACACCACCATCAGACAAAACTCGACCTATTTGGTCATGGTAGGTCAGCCTTGGTCTTCCTGGGCCTCTGCAACCATCCACATTCGCATTGTATATCTGTTTAGTCATTCGCTCATTCGACATTCTTTCTATATGCCCGAACCATCGGAGCATGCCTTTTTCATTTTTACACCGATACTATCATTCACACAAAGTCTCTTTCTTACATCTTCATTACGAACGCGATCGGTGAGTGATACACCGCAGATCTTGCGCAAAGATCTCATCTCGACCGCGTTCAACTTACTTTCATGCTCTTTCCTGCATACCCAGCTCTCGCTTCCATATAAAAGCGTTGGAGTAAGTACAGCATTATGTACGGCTAGTCGAGCCCGCTGGCTGAGATGTTTGGATTCTAGCAGCTTACCCAGCGCTCCATTCACGCAATTCCCAGCAAGCACTCTTCTTTCTATGTCAGTGGTGTACCTACCATCCTTGCTAAAAGCACATCCAAGATATACAATTTCATCAACCTGTTCTAGCACTGCATCATCTACTACTACCCTTACATTTGTTCTCTGTTCATCTCTTTCAAATACTAATACTTTAGTTTTATCCACATTCAATTGTAAGCCTTTCTCCATACAATCCTCTTTCATGACTGTGACTAGTGCTTGTAGCCCAGATGGTGTAGAGCTAACAATTACCGCATCATCTGCGTAAAGCAGACAGTTCACCACTAAGTCACCCATACGCACTCCCACATCCATCAACTTCACCCTCTGGAGGCATTTGTCCAGATATATAATAAACAGCCTAGACGAAAGCACGCAACCCTGTTTGACACCGATGTTAACATCAAACCAGGGTGACATGTTACCATCTACCCGCACACATGCTTGACAGCCCACATACGTGGACTGTATTGCACGGAGCAGACTGCCATCAATACCATACTCTGGCAAAATGTCCCACAGCTCCTTTCGTAATACCCTATCAAACGCCTTCTCCAAATCCACAAAACCGCAGAAAACCTTCTGGCTCACAGCCAGATGCTTCTCTACGATGTTGCGGAGGGAGAAAACTTGATCCATACATCCTCTTCCAGATCTGAAACCACCCTGTGCATCCCACAACAACCCGTCGGACTTCTCTTTCATTCTTCTTTCTAAGACTTTCCCATACACTTTAGCTGCCAAACTGATCAAACTGATCGCTCGATAGCTGGTGCAGTCCATACGTGAACCCTTGCCTTTATACAAAGGCACGATGACCGCACACCGCCAATCCTTTGGGATTCTTCCGGACCTCCAGCAAAGGTTGCACAACACCCAGAAAGAATCCCAAAGGGCAGCACCACCATATTTGATCATTTCGGCAGAAACCTGATCAATACCCGCAGCCTTACCACATTTCAAACTTCGTATCGCCCTTACAATCTCATCTATTGTTATATCCTCACAAGCCGGCACCGTCAAGTCAGCAACTCCGGCGTCAGGGTTGTGAGCATAATCATACATTTCCCCATAATACTCGCTCCATCGTTTTAACACATCTTGCGTGTTCTCAAGAATGTCACCCAACTTAGATTTTATTCTATTCATTCCAGAAACTGGAGAAGAGCTTCTAGACTTTTTCACCTCCCTCCAATAGAGTTTGATGTTAGTCTCAAAGCTCTTCGCCAGTCTCTCATCAGCTTCCACTTTATCTCTCTCACGCTTTTCATTCACTAAAATCTTGGTGTCATTCTTGAGCCGACGGTAAATTTCTCTCTTCTCATCTCTCATACCATTATTCATTTGCAAAGATGCTACATAATCCAGCCATGCTTTCTTCTTTCTTTCAACGGAGTCTTGCACCTCCTTGTCCCACCACGCATCCCCTTTCAAGGATTTGCGTATCTTTGCATAACCACATACTTCTTTCGCAACTTCCACCATACTATCTTTCATAACTTGCCAACATTCATCCACGTCCAAGTCCGTAAGACAAACCTTGTCTAACTTTTCACGGACTTGACGTTCATACACTCTCCTTGCACTAATGTCTTGTAACTTTTCACTCTTTATTCTTTCAAGTCCCCCGAAAGGCACACGGACACGCCAATGTCGCCATTTCTTGAACAGACCCCTAAACCGGCTTATTACCAAGTAGTGATCTGTATCAAGAGTGGGACCTCTGTAGGCTCTAGTGTCCATCAGGCTCTTCCGAAGACGACTATCAACCATGATCAAATCAATCATACTTTTTTGTTCATTCCTCCTCCATGTATACGTGTGAATGTCCTTATGACGGAATTCTGTGTTAGACACAAGGAGACTTCGTTCCAAGCATAAGTCAAGTATCAGCTTACCAGCATCATTTACTCTTCTATCACCATATGGACCTAGAACGGCCTCGTATCCTGGCCGCCTGGTCCCGACCCAGCCATTCAAATCACCACACAAAATTACCCTTTCATTAGCTTCAACCATATCGAGAACTTCCCTTGTAGATTCCCAAAACTTCTCCAGGTCTTGGGTCGTCGCTGAGCTAACCGGTGCATAAGCTGCTACCAAAAACACCCTAGTGACGCCCAATTTAATTCGGGCCCAGATTAGTCTCGGGTTCACCAAACCATAATCTTTCACTCCAGTGACTAAACGAGAAGACAGAAGGACGCCCACCCCCGCGCTGGCATGATCGCTCTGTTGCACACCTGCCCACAGAGCCATCGCGCCACCCGGGAGATCTTCGATCTCGCAGCCCTTTCGTTTAGTCTCTGTTACACACAAAACATCCAGGCGTCTCACACTCATTACGTTCGTCAACTCATTCATCTTCTCGCAAATTCCACCTCTCACATTCCACGTGCCTATCTGGCACTCCCCACTCCTCGATCCGCCGTATCGGGCCCGGCGTGACAGGTGGCGGTCCCCATCGCCGCTTTGGCCGCTTTTCGTACCGACGGGGACGGGTCGGTACGCGTCGCCTCGGGGGGACGCCCTAACCCGCACTGCGGTACGCCTTCGTGCCAGAATTGCAGTCCCAAAGGACTGGCAGGGGTCGCGACGTGCACGCTTCTGGCATGACCCCCTAGTATGTCATATAGTATTATATTAGGAATGTTGCGGTGCTTACGCCCCGGGGACCCGGAGACCCGTCACTGGGACTCTACCATCTACATACAATTACTAATCTAGGTAGCTGAGGCAGTGTGCCTTATTCCTAGTGCCCTCTTAAAATATCTACATAAAACTAGTGTTTTATGTAGATACGCTCATCTCTAGAAAGCCCTATTTTATGAAATACTAGCGGACCGTCCCGGCTTCGCGCGTGTGTAATGTAACCTACCCTCTCTTATTCATCTTAGCGTGATGTAATTATAGCCTCCTTCCTCAATAAATAGGCTATCTAACACTGAAAGATCATCGGAGAGATTTATCAAACCGGACCAGTAGGTAGTTCCTGAGATTATCACGTTCAAGCAAACAAACAAACTCTTCAGCTTTAAAATATTATAGTATAGATTTATTAAATTTCTGATCTTTTACATCCATACAATTCAATATAATTTACGTTGTTTCAGATCGCCCTCGCCACTGAAAACTCTATCATATTGCAAAACCTGGATTTCGCAGCCAGCGGCAGCTATTCCTGCGAAGTGTCCCTTGATACTCCCATATACACTAAGGCTTCCAGTGAAAAACAACTTACTGTTTTTCGTAAGTAATATTTCTTTAGTATAATTACGGTGGCAAACAATCATACAGTTCACATTGATAGCAACATCTACTCGTCTATTAGAAGGCCTCAATGTACTAGTAGATGCATTATCACTTCTCAATCCATAGCTGTTATTTCCCTTTGTCAACATTACTTTAGGTACTACCTAACTAACCGTGTCCCGGTCGGTTTTGTGGTTATATGGTAACGCTAAACACCACCATTTAGCAACATGAAAGTAGATTGCCTACACTAGTTTTTGCCCGCGACTTCGTCCTTGTGTACTTTCAATCACTGCAAATTATAGCCTGTAAGTTATTCCAAAGCGCGCATGGCCCCACGGCTGGTGTATATCGTAAGCGATCTACTCGTTTAAGCATTACGGGCGCGGTCGGATGTGTGATGGGTGACCGCTAGTGGCAAATTAAAATGCGCCTTTCCGTGCTTCGGAGGGCACGTTAAACCGGCGGTCTCGGTTGCTATCGATAGATAGCAGTCGTTAAACCTTGTCGGAGGCCTTATGGGCGCCCCCCCGAGGGTTTCCGCCTTGTCATGGCGGGGGGGCTCAGTACCCACCCGGTGGTCATCCTCACACCGGCAAAGCCAAGAGGAACCCAGATAGGGGGCGGCGTTTGGCGTGCCTCAGCCCGCCACTCGCTGCCGTGGGGAGGAGACGGCTGGGGAGGAGGTGTACGGGTATTTCGTTGGCCCTGCACCCTATCCAGGTGTTCCGCATGCCACTAGTAGTGGTTGGAGCCGAAAGGCTCAGAGGAGGGCTCGACAGCGAGCAGCCACCGGTGGGGTCGCGGATGTGTGCGATAGCGTTCCCGTGACCCCGCCACTGATGGCGGACGAGTGGGAACACCCAGGGGTTTTTAGTGGGTAGACGGATGTCCTTTCCCGGAGTCCCACATAACCCACCCCTCTCCCTAAGGGTGGGTATGCGTAACGCATTTTCCCCTGGTAAAAATAAAAAAAAGGCCTTATGGGCGGTTTGAAAACATCCGACAGCGGGTTGGCCACTAACCCGTATCTCCACCAATCCGCATTGGAGCAGCGTGGTGGAGTAAGCTCCAGGCCTCCCCCCAAAAAGGGGAGAGACTCGTGCCCAGCAGTGGGACGTAAAATAGGTTTCCATTATTATTATTATGTTATTAGAATGTAGGTATAATCTATATTACTGTAAAGTTTCATCTGAATCCATCTAGCAGATTTTTCGTGAAAGAATAACAAACATCCATACTCACAAACTTTCGTATCCATCATCATCATCATTTCAGCCAAAAGACGTCCACTGCTGAACAAAGGCCTCCCCCAAAGAGTGCCACAACGAACGGTCCCGGGCCGCCCTCATCCAGCGATTGCCCGCGACCTTCACCAGATCGTCGGTCCATCTTGTGGGGGGCCTACCTACGCTTCGCTTTCCGGTACGCGGTCGCCACTCAAGAACTGCTCTGCCCAACGGCCGTCAGCTCTTCGAGCTATGTGCCCTACCGACTGCCACTTGAGTCTCGCTATTCGGTGAGCTATAACTCGAGTCGGTAACTTTAGTTCTCATGCGGATCTCCTCATTTCTGATTCGATCTCGCAGAGAAACTCCGAGCATAGCTCTCTCCATTGCTCTCTGAGTGACCTTGAGCCTTCTTATGAGGCCCATGGTGAGCGACCACGTTTCTTGCCCATAAGTCATCACTGGCAACACACACTAATCAAAAACCTTTTTCTTGAGACACTGCGGTAAGTCGGTCTACGAGAAGATGTATCGTAGGTTCCCGAACACTGCCCAACTGAGTTGGATTCAGCTCCTCTTTTTCGAACTTGGACCGACCTAACTGGACAGTTTGTCCCAGGTATACATAATCGTCAACAACTTCGAGTGTAGTACCCTCGACCATAACAGGAGTGGGTGTAACATGGACATTTGACATGATCTTCGTCTTGTCCATGTTCATTTTAAGGCCCACTCGTTGGGAGGCCCTACTGAGGTCATTGAGCATTGTGCTAAGGTCTTTCAGGGTCTCAGCCATGACTACGATATCATCTGCAAATCGGATGTGGGAGATGTACTCGCCGTTAACATTGATGCCGAGTCTTGAAGTTGATTGAAGCTTGAAGACGACTTCCAATGCAGCGGTGAACAGTTTCGGAGATATAACATCTCCCTGTCTCACACCTCGCTGCAGTTGGATAGGTTTCGAGTTCTGATCCTGAAGCCGGACCGACATAGTGGCGTTTTCATACAAGCTCCTCAGCACCTCGATGTATCGGTAGTCTACTTGGCACCTCTGGAGTGACTTATGCATAAATATGATACAAGATTAAAATTACTGAACATTCAAATTATTTCATTATATTCTATTTAACTATAAAATATGGAGATGGGTAATGTTGTTGTTCTGTATCCAGCAAGCTTTCAAAACATAATCATTAACATCCTATTTGAATGCACGATGAAGACCAGTCGTGCCGCGCATTGCAAATAAGCACACTCCTCTCGCTAATATTTGGCGGAAAATCTTGCCTTCAAATTTGAGCGTTAATTCTATCATCATAAAGTATAAAAAGCTTAAAATCTAAATCTGGACGTGAATTGGGGATAAACGGTAGTATAGCTGAACGGAATAGAGATATTTCGAATCAGGAATGGTACCTACGTTCATTAGTTTTGAATTCATTTTCATTGAATAGCGTAAATTTACTGGACGCTGACTTGAATAAATGCTTTATATTATATATACAAACGTGCTCACCCGTCTACATTTGAAGCCACTTTAAGGTTTGCATTTAACCTTAAATGGATCCCACTCTCTTCATATCCCTGTACCTATTCTATAGTGGATAAGGCTCTTTGTTTGGGATTGGGTTCTATTTTAGGATACAATAGAAATAAATTTTGTGTCGACAGGCAACAAAATTATCTCTACATATCATTTTTTTAAACATTACACCTTAAACTTTTTATAAATTTCTATCCGCCGTAGTCACTGATCATCAATTCAGTTCGAATTATGTATTTTTATGATTCTGATATCATTAAAATATTTGTTCTAGTACTTTTGGGAATTCGTTTATTTCATACAAAACTTAAAAAACTAATTAACGTTAGATCCGCCCTTAATCGCATATGTCTTACGTGTCCCTCCGCAACGTCCTAAGAACGTCCGAGATTCGGACCCAAAGGGGTCTCCCTTAGGCAGTTGCGCTAACTTTTATTTAGGCTGGATCACCCTCTGCGCTTGCCGATTGCCCGGTGAAGTAGACTAGTGCCGTCTCTCGTACTCGTACTGTGTGTCAAGGAAAAAGGAGTTAAGTCATACACTTAAACGTTTGACTCATGCCCTTTTTCAATAGTTAATGTACGTCCAAAAAAAAATACACTAAAAATTGTTAGATACTTTACTGGTAGCGAAGTTTTAATGTTGGAGCTCGATGGCTATCTATCTACGTATTCCGGTTACACAGAGACAAAACAATTAAAGCCACTCAAAGGTGGACTGGAAACGCATCTGCATTTTAACAATTTCGTTACTACGAGTCTTAGGAGACATTAGCTAACTAATAAAACTCGCAAACGTAAGGTTCAACACAGTAAGCAACCTTAAAAGGAAAAAAGGAACCCTTATAGGATCACTCGTGCGTCTGTCTGTCCGTCTGTCACAGCCAATTTGCTCCGAAACTACTCGACCGATTGAGTTGAAATTTGATGAATATAATAGGTTGGGGAAAAAGTCTTTTCGCATGTATAGTATGTTCACTATTTTAATAAGATATTTAATAATCAGCCTATTTTTTAATAAATACATTAATCGATTTTTATTAGAAGGACAAATAATTGAATTAATTTGAACTATTATCCCAGCAATTACTTATCAATTATTATGATTATTATTTCTAATATTATAATAATACTAGGAATAATTTTATCAAAAAAAACTTTTTTAGATCGAGAAAAATGCTCCCCATTTGAATGTGGATTTGACCCAAAATCATCATCACGAATTCCATTTTCATTACATTTTTTTCACTTGTAATAAAATCTTGGCTGTAGTATTTGTATCTGGCTGGTTTTGGTATCATTGAAAGTTAAAATTTTAAAGAACATAATTCCAAATTCAAATTAGGCAAATGTGTGATTTTCATTTGTTTTTCGTACTGTCAAGATGAGTGAATCTAATGAAGAAATTCGATACATTTTAAAATTTTACTACAAAAAAGGTAAAAATGCAACGCAATCCGTGAAAAAAAATTGCGATGTTTATGGACCTAGTGCAGTGTCTGTGAGAGTAGCACAAATTTGGTGTAAGCGTTTTCAATCCGGAAATTTTGATGTCAAAGATGCACCTCGCTCTGGTCGCCCTATTACGGACAAAATGGATGCCATTTTTGAAAAAGTGGAGCAAGATCGACATATCAGTAGTTACGACGTAGCTGAAGAACTGAGAATTGATCACAAAACAGTTTTGGCGCATTTGAAAAAAGCTGGGTACAAAAAAAAGCTCGATATTTGGGTACCTCACGAGCTCACTGGAAGAAACCTAATGAACCGTGTACTCATTTGTGATTATTTATAACGACGTAATGAATCCGAATCATTTTTGAAGAAGCTGATAACTGGTGATGAAAAGTGTATCACGTACGACAAGAACGTGCGAAAAAGGTCGCGGTCAAAGGCCGGTCAGGCTTCACAGACTGTGGCGAAACCCGGGTTAACTCGCAATAAGGTGATGTTGTGTGTGTGGTGGGATTGGAAGGGCATTATTCATTATGAGCTATTACTACCAGGCAGGACTATCGATTCTGAACTCTACTGCGAACAACTGATGAGATTAAAGCAAGAAGTTGAGAGAAAGCGGCCGGAATTGATCAACAGAAGGGGTGTGGTGTTTCATCATGATAACGCTAGACCTCACACATCTATAGCCACTCAGCAAAAATTAAGAGAGTTTGGCTGGGAGGTGTTAATGCATCCGCCGTATAGTCCTGACCTTGCACCTTCAGATTTCCACCTGTTTCGGTCTCTTCAGAATTCTTTATGCAATGTTAGGTTAACACCACGAGAGGACTGCCAAATCCACTTGTCGCGGTATTTTTATGAGAAGTCCCAAATTTTTTATAGCAATGGGATCATGTCCCTACCCCTACAAGATGGCAAAAGGTTATCGAACAAAATGGTACATACATACTTTAGTTAAATTTAAATAAACTATTTTTTAAAAATGTTTTGAATTATCTTAAAAAATGCGAAGAAACTTTTCCCCAACCTAATATGTAAATTGGTGACCCAAAGAGGAACACGTCAAGTAAAATAATAAATTTTAAACAAGGGGCCCACTTTTGGGGGGTATATCGGAAAATTAAAAAACAAAAATTCGTAAGCTGCGTCGTGTAACATATCAAATGAAAGAGGTTGTTGTCAGCATCTCAGATATATTTTTTTTATAATTTTTGCATAAACAAATTTGAAGTTATTTAAGAAAAACGGCGAAAATTGACCATTTCCCCCCCCCCCCCCCCCAAATGTGGAAAATAGTTCTTTGCCTATAGATTACTGGAAAACCTATAAGAAGTTTGATTATTCAAATTAAATCGAAAATTCTTAATAATATCACCCCCTGCCGGTACCACTGTAATATTTTCGAAAATATTTATTTAAATTACGGAACCCTCACCACGCGAGACGAACTCGCACTTGTCCGGTTTTTTAGGGTTCCGTACCTTAAAAGGAAAAAAGGAACCCTTATAGGATCACTCGTGCGTCTGTCTGTCTGTATGTCCGTCTGTCACAGCCAATTTGCTCCGAAACTACTCTACCGATTGAGTTTAAATTTGATGAATGTATGTAAATTGGTGACCCAAAGATGAACACGTCAAGTAAAATAATAAATTTTAAACAGGGGAGCCACTTTCGGGGGGTAAATCAGAAAATTTAAAAAAAATCGTAGACTGTGTCTTGTGACATATCAAATGAAAGAGGTTGTTGTCAGCATTTCAGATTACTGGAAAACCTATAAGAAGTATGTACGGAACCCTCACCACGCGAGTCGAACTCGCACTTGTCCGGTTTTTGAGTTGAGGTATTAGCACAGTCTAAAGAAAACGAGCATGTTAATGAGGTGTTAGTACCTATATAATAAAATTTGATAAATATGAGTAGGTAACCAATATTGGAAATTGCAGAGACATTATTATATTAGGTATATGTGTGTAGTAAACCTGTAAAATTTAATGCTCATTAATTTTTAGGCATATTAAATATTTTTTACATGTTAAATAATATACACATACACCTACATGTATGAACCTTATATGTAAATGTAGGTTTTCTAAAAATAAAAAAGTGCCTACGTAGTAAAACTTGGGTCACAAACATATTGATGCATTGGTTTATTTCCTTGCCCAGATCATTTATCAAGTCCCGGGTCGAGCAACAAATATTGTGGGCATAACAAGAATTCGAGAGTTCGTTGCGAATGTAGATACACTTTAAGATTTTACCTGTTTCTAACACATCTTTGTGTGTATCTTTATTTGGCTAAAATATCCTGTAAATGTGTAATAGTTTAATCACGTTTCTGAAATGTTACAAAAATCGACAAAAATCTTTGAAAGAAATAGTTGAAAATCAAAAACTAATCTGAATATGTATTAGTTATTGTAAGTACTTACCTTTTACTGATAATAATATTAATCTCAAATGTTGCGATGAAAATAAAAATATTTTTAAATATATATATCTATAGCATCACAATCATTTTGGTAAAAATAGTGGTCTACTTGATATCTTTTTTATTCACACTTTTAGTCATAAATATACATGTAATTGATTGATTATATGGTAACAAAGTGATTCAACATTTGCGATATTATCATAAGTGTTATTTATGGTTAAGCGATATCAATAGATTTTACCTAATACCTGATGGATTATACATTTAATATTAAGTTGGATATCTTTTGCCCATCATTATCGCCATTTTTTATTTACTTCATCAAGGTAAAACCCGGTTGTTTTAGACTTTGCTGTGGCCGCTGTTAATAACATTAAAGGAAAGTTAAGTCAAGAAAAACAAAGTAGGTACCTTTTCATGTATTTGGTACATTTCAGAGGTTTTTTGTATATCAATGATTTCAGGTGTAATAATTATTAAAATTTATTGAGAAATAATACATCCCACAAAAATCATTTTCATTTGTAATAATGTTGCCAAAACGAGTCTAGTTTGCTTATTCAGATATCGTACGAGGTGGATCCAAAAGTTCGAAGCCCGACCAAGAAAATGAAAGAAAAGTGGGTCTAAATTTATTTTTATTTTTCGACATAGTCTCCATCTAGCTCAACACACTTGTTCCACCTGAACTGCAACTTGTTTATCCCCTCAAAAAAAAAAGATGCCGGAAGGTCGGCGAAGTACTCGTCTACTGCGACTATCACCTCATCTTTGGTCGAAAATTTCGAGCCACCCAAATGTTTTTTTTTTAATTTGGAAATAATTGATAATCTGAGGGGGCTAAATCCGGCGAATAAGGTGGGTGGGGCAGTAATTCGTAACCACAATCATGGATTACAGACATTGTTTCAACCGAAGTGTGAACACGTGCATTGTCTTGATGAAACAAAACTTTCTTACGCAACATTCCCGGCCTTTTTTCTTTTATTTCTTCTCGAAGTCTTCGTAAAAGGTTACAATAATAACTAGAATTAATAGTTTGACCTTTCGGTAAATAATCTACAAAAATAATGCCCTTTGCATCCCAAAAAACAGAAGCCATGATTTTGTTAGTCGACAAAACGACCTTAGCCTTTTTCGGTGTAGGTGAGTCAGATCTTTTCCACTGTTTGGATTATTGTTTTGATTCAGGAATATGGTGGTGAACTCAGCTTTCATCCATGGTAACAAATCTAGACAAAAAGTCCTCGGGATCAGTCTCAAAAGTTCCAAACAGTTTCGCGAAATTGTGAATCGAACTCGTTTTTGTTCAGCTGAAAGCAACCTCGGGACCCAGCGAGCAGAAACCTTATGGAATCCCAATTCTTTCGTTATTATGTGTTGCACCCGGACATAACTAATGTCCGTTGTCTCAGCTATCTTACCAATGATCAAACGTCGATCACCCAGTATGAGATCACAAATTTTATCGATGTTTTCTTTCGTGGTAGAGGTTGTAGGCCGTCCACTCCTAGGATCATCTTCAATGCTCTCACGACCGCGCTCAAACTCAGCTACCCACTTCTTGACACTGGAATACGATGGAGCAGACTCCCTCAAAGTGCCCACCATATCTTGATGGATGTCTTTTGGTGACAGGACTTTTTTATTGAGGTACTTAATGACTGCACGATGTTCAATTTTCTCCAATACTGAAAATCGCGTCAGAATGCTTCAAACAAATAATCACAGAAAATTTATTGTGGAGTATCGGAATGAAACTGCGCACAATAAATCAATATGAGACATAGTAACAAATGACAATAAATTAAAAAAGATGTCATATCTCCTTGTAGTTTGGGCCACGAACTTTTGGATCCACCCTCGTATAAAGCCAAGCTCCAAAGACTACACGCTCTAAACCTACAAGCCCTAACTTCACATACTCTGCACTTAAGTCAAATGTATGAAAAAGTGGATCTGTGCGTCCTAACTTTACCAGACCTAACTTCACAATAGGTACTCTACATTCTAGTCAAAACGTGCAACTTGGCCGTTGTCACATGGTGACAATCATGTGAGCAAAATCAATTTCATTTCCTTGACTTTTTCAGTATTGACGTGATTCTCATTATAAGCTGACACAAAGACTGTTCCAATGGGTTTAATCACTGCTGTATCGCATTTAGGTTCATTGAAAACAATAATCCTATCAGAGGAGTCGAGATAACTATTTATACCATGAAATTATTCCAAAAACGCTAGATACTATTCACTCTTAATAATTTAGTTCCGCTTGGTTTGAGTCACTTGCGTAATAATCCGTCTGAATGTTAAGTATTAGTAGATAACTTGAAAAAAAATTTAAAGTATAAGTTCGTATAATATCTCAAAACATAGTCATACTCGTATCATAAACAACATAAAATTGATAATTATTTTTTTGTATTGTATTGTTTCAACTGCCTAATTACTAAGCTAGAGCAATAAAATTATCTACCCGGATTATATGGTTAAAAACGTTTTGACAGGGATTAGTTAATTAACTAATCCCTTTCATATAAATACTTCAGTTATTTTATCAAACTTTGACAGTGGGAATAAAACACAATGAACGTGTGGTTGATAGTAGCTTTCCTCCTGGTTAAGTCGTCGTGGAGTTGGGAACTTGACGAGGATGGATGGATGGGATGGCATCAAAAAGTCGGCGTTAAATTGGCTCAAGACATCAAGCGATCCGAAGACGCTCATAGGATAGTAGGCGGAGCTGTAGCGCCGGTCAATGCCCATCCATACCTGGCAGGATTAGTGATTGATGTGATTGGATTAGCTTCATCGTCTGCGTGTGGAGGATCTATCCTCACATCGAACAGGATCCTGACGGCGGCCCACTGTTGGAACGACGGCCACTTCCAAGCTTGGCGGATAACAGTAGTTCTCGGTTCACCGTTTCTTTTCCATGGCGGCATAAGGACACCCGCTTCTGCTATCGCATTACACCCACAATATAATGCGCGCACCTTAGCTAATGATTTAGCAATGTTGCACTTATCAATCCACGTGCCATTTTCGCATGCGATTCAACCAGTCACTTTGCCGTTTGGAGCTTTCTTAACGCACGATTTCACTGGCGTGTGGGCCAAAGCCTCTGGTTACGGAAGATACTCAGATTTTAGTCTACCCACAATCAATACGATGGTAAGGAATATTTTTCTTCAAGTGAAACCTCTGCAAGAATGTAGAGCAATATATGGGAATGCAATTCAAACCTCGAACATTTGTACCAATGGTTTAGGAGGAGTCGGAATTTGTCAGGGAGATTCAGGAGGACCTTTGGTTGTTAAAATCGGTGGACTGGATTTATTAATTGGGGTGAGCTCATTTGTCGCTAGTGCGGGCTGTGAATTGGGTTTTCCGTCGGCGTTTGCGAGAGTCACCACCTTTAAAGACTGGATTTCCAGACATATGTAAATTTTCTTAGGTATAAAAGTTATATGACTGTCACAAATAAAGTATATTTAGCAAATTATTTGTTTTTTATTACCAGGCGCTTTTTGATACGCTCCTTCCGGCCTTATTATATAACCATCTGTAACTATTGTGTAAGCTGTAGAACAGTGAACGCGCAAAAATATCCGGTTACTAACAAACTTGCTAATTTAAATTCTTTGTTAACTAAAGCTGCCTCTCGCTTATTTATTTACATCTGTATAGTTGTAGATGTGAACATCGTACACTATCGCATAGGTACCTATTCAATATGAAAGGTAAGCAATGAATATTCATTGCTCTAGATTACAGATTTCGTTTTGCACATATGTGCGCAACTAATTAAAATACAGTAAATCATACACAGAACTCTCCAGAATAGGTATATATCTAATCTAATATGTACCTATGAAACTTTGTGAATCGAGGTAGGTACCTATCTAATAAAAGTACCTACAGCTAAAGTTAAACGCAAAATTATTCAATATCAATACATTTAGACACACTTTAGTTATTTTATTCCAACAAACACTTCCTGATTTCAACCAAAAGCGCCATTAGGTACCTTCCTACCTAGTAAATAAATATCATATCAGTCATTCTCATTAGGTAGGTATATAACCCCATTTGTGTACGAACTTTACTTCCTAAAATTATACGTGAAGCAAATTGTATCACAAAGGTAGGCAGGAAGCCCATAGTAAAATCCTTCTCGTAATTGAGCAAACAGGGACAGGAAGTTGATGGAAAATTGGGAGTCGGGCGAGATTGTTTCAGGAAACTCACTAATGGATGACAAGGCATTTCGGACAATTTATAGATGTAAAACCTACAAAAAACGTTCGTTTAATTGTTAAGCGAAGAAATGAGTGCATTTTACGGTGCTTTAAAATTGCTTGATTATGTAGGACAGTATTCCAGGTACAAATGTATTTTAATTAGCGATAATTAAAATAGGTGCCTACTTAGGTATACATACCTATATTTTTCGTTTACTTAACCCGGTGTCATAGCTGCTAGGTAAAATTGACCCGCCGCGTTTTATTGGTTCGTAAGAACTGCATGCCTCTGCCATTACATTAAACTGTAAAGATACCATTTCCGTGTGAGAACCATTGGTGTTTGCTTCGGACCTGAATAACATCGTTGTAGGTACCTGTTAGCTGCCTATCTTTATATTCAACTCATTTATAATCAACGTTTTTTTTAAAAAAATGTATTTTTTGTATAATAGGTACATTTGCTGTACCTACTAGCCGATTGACCTTTGTTTCGTATAAAGTTAGTAGCCTTAACTACGCCATAGACCTTCGCGGGTTGACATCAAAACCAGAATAACATTGCTTCTAGTAAATGATTTCGAATTTTTCCATCTCGAGATTCCCAGTAGGTACTTACCACCCTTAAGCTAAGTAATTTTCCCGGTAAATATCAAAACGAAATTGTATTACGTGGACTAAAAAAACGTAACAGGCGAGTGGGTAGTTTGGGTCTTTACTTAATTAAATACATGAATTTATTGATCTACGATTTTATTCCTTCAAAGGATAGGTATCTACAGACGTGAGTATATATTTTTGTAATTATTACCTAATTCGGTAAATTATCCCATAATAAATCGATGATTATTCGAAACAATTCGAAAACACAGAGTGGATTGTCCTGGAAAACGGAATACAACCCAGTAATTTGCTATATACCTACTCATAAACACTAGTTTTCAAATGATAGGCCACAACCCGATACCGTGCCACAAAAATAAAATACCAGGAGCCGGCGCTAATTTGTTCCTTGTTTCAAGCAATTTTTACTGAAAACTAATTAACTTCATATTTTTCTCTATTAACGGGCAGAGAACATTTTATGAACGTTAATATGATATATTTAATTCGATAAAATAAAACTAGGAATATTTATAATATCTACCTACTACTATTACTAGCTGAATTTCGCGGTTTCGCCTACAATGTTTCTCACTCACACCATGCACCTCGCTCTGGTCGCCCTATTACGGATAAAATGGATGCCATTTTTGAAAAAGTGGAGCAAGATCGACATATCAGTAGTTACGACGTAGCTGAAGAACTGAGAATTGATCACAAAACAGTTTTGGCGCATTTGAAAAAAGCTGGGTACAAAAAAAAAGCTCGATATTTGGGTACCTCACGAGCTCACTGAAAGAAACCTAATGAACCGCGACTCATTTGTGATTCTTTATTTTTCGGTAATGAAACCGAATCATTTTTGAAGAAGCTGATAACTGGTGATGAAATGTGGATCACGTACGACAAGAACGTGCGAAAAAGGTCGCGGTCAAAGGCCGGTCAGGCTTCACAGACTGTGGCGAAACCCGGGTTAACTCGCAATAAGGTGATGTTGTGTGTGTGGTGGGATTGGAAGGGCATTATTCATTATGAGCTATTACCACCAGGCAGGACTATCGATTCTGAACTCTACTGCGAACAACTGATGAGATTAAAGCAAGAAGTTGAGAGAAAGCGGCCGGAATTGATCAACAGAAGGGGTGTGGTGTTTCATCATGATAACGCTAGACCTCACACATCTATAGCCACTCAGCAAAAATTAAGAGAGTTTGGCTGGGAGGTGTTAATGCATCCGCCGTATAGTCCTGACCTTGCACCTTCAGATTTCCACCTGTTTCGGTCTCTTCAGAATTCTTTATGCAATGTTAGGTTAACATCACGAGAGGACTGCCAAATCCACTTGTCACGGTATTTTGATGAGAAGTCCCAAAATTTTTATAGCAATGGGATCATGTCCCTACCTACAAGATGGCAAAAGGTTATCGAACAAAATGGTACATACATACTTTAGTTAAATTTAAATAAACTATTTTTTTTAAATGTTTTGAATTATCTTAAAAAATACGAAGAAACTTTTTCCCCAACCTAATACATTGAATACATACACTAACGTAACGTTTCTAACGGTAGATCACGAGCCGATGCCGTGACACAAAAATAAAATAACAGGAGCCGTCGCTAATTGGTTCCTTGTTTCGGACAATTGCTAGTAAAAAAATTATAAGCTTCATATTTATCTCTAATAACGGGCAGACAGAAAAAATAATTAACTTAAATAATATCTAATTGATAAATTAAGTCAACGTTATTAAGGACTCAATATTTTTATAACACACTAGCTGATACTACCTGTATCCAGCGGTTTCACCCGTGTCTATAAACAGTTTCTATTTGTAACGGACTTCAATTTACGAACTGTCTTTTTTAACTAACGAAGAGGATAAAATGTAATCACCTACTAATGACTGCCGCCTAAAGACATCTACACAAAAACCCAAGGTCAAAATGCAAATGCATTGTCGCCCCTGAGAGCTTAGTTCTGATGTCTCTGTTCTAGTTATTACGGGGTCTTCTTATATTTGAAATGTTATTATACTTAATCAAACCTGATTTAGGCATCGAGACTTGATGACCGCACCAGCTACAAGTGGAGAAGAATTCTTCCGCTGGAAGTTCAATCCAAGAAACTCTAATAATAATGTAATAATAATGGCAACCCTTGAAACGTCCCACTGCTGGGCACGAGTCTCTCCCCTTTTTGGGGGGAGGCCTGGAGCTTACTCCACCACGCTGCTCCAATGCGGGTTTGGTGGATATACGGGTTAGGTAGTGGCCAACCCGCTGTCGGATGTTTTTAAACCGCCCGAAATAAGGCCTCCGACAAGGTTAACCGATTAACCAATACAAACGATTGCTATCTATCATTCCGACGGAACCGACAGTTTAACGTGCTAGCCGAAGGACGGAAACGCGCGTTTTAATTTGCCACTAGCGGTCACCCATCACACACCCGACCGCGCCCTCATCGCTTAACCGAGTAGATCGCTTACGATCTACACCAGGCGCGGAGCCATGCGCGCTTCAACACAAATAAAAATAACGCTACAAACTCTAGGTATTTGTATTTAAAATGTATTTTATTAAGTGTGAAAATAAAGTATCGGAAATAAGACCAAACAAATGATTAGCTACATTAGTAAGACGATCAAATCACAGTAGGTAAATAGGAATGGGACACAGAATTAGAGTAAAATATCCGGTCCATCGATACATGCCTTGGAATACTAACTTTCTAAGTTCAATCTTTGAAATTTTTACCTTAATCAGATGTCTAACACTTAATGTAGTACGGAATAGTGTTCCGCACTACAGTGGACTTACACGATAGTAATATAAAGCCCTATAATTTCTGACACGGAAGCTACAAATCGTAATTGACAACATTTCATATTTTTAACCTACATGTTTTATTACATTATTTAAAAGTAAATCCAAAACTAGGGCACCCGTGTTTAACCATTTTTCGAAATTTTGTTCTTTTCATTCATAATTTCTACTTTGAAAGTTAATGTATTCTAAAAAGACGTATGCGCCATATGTCGTCACACATAGGGTGGAATGGCGATAGAACCATTGCCTTGTGCCGTGACCCTAAAAAAAATTGTAGAAGTCACTGTCTTGTCGTTGTCAGCTTGTCAAACTCGATGTAAGGCTGTTGATCTTTTTATTTTAAAAATATCAGTACCAGTGTTCGGTATATCGAGAAAATTATCGATATAGCAATAACATTTTTAAAAAATTCTTTGACTTTTAAAACTTTCAAACTTGTTTTTTTTTTTAATAAATAAGTTCGTAGCAGCTTTTTATATACTTCGTAGTAGGGATGGCGATTCCATTTCCGATTTCGAAGTGTCTAAATTCCATCCACAATTAAATCGACATTGAAAAAATCGTTCTTCGATTATCGATCTATTTTTGAATATGGCTACGTAATACTAAATTTCTAGGAAAACAGACGACCGAAAAAAAAACAACTCAACAGTGTTCAATGCTGGTATAATGCTTCCTATACTCACGTTTAAACGTTAAATCTTATGATTTGTATGTTTCCTATGTCCCTATGTGAATTAACTAAAAAGATCAATCTTCGATTTTCCAGGGTATAGTATCGATTCGCTAGATCAATCCAGTACTGTGGATCGAGTTATATAAATTATTATAATTATTTAAACAAGAATCGATTTTTTGGGTCCTAAAGATCGCTTTTCCGATTAATCGATCTAAGGTCTCGGATCACCAACCCTTCTTAATAGTTTTATACTTTGACATTGACGTATCCGTATCAATTTGACACATCTTGTCACAGAGTATGTAACAATAATGTTTTCTTAAAGAGATAGGCAATGGTAACTACTTCATTCCACCATATATGTGACGTCATCACATGTTTTTCCGTTTTATTTTTTTTCACAGAAATTAAGAATTAAAAAAATAAATATTTGAACTCAGAGAAGAAAAATAAAGAAACGGTATTTTTCTTTTAGGGTCGTGTCAATTTTGAAATGTTGTTAATTGTCCGAAGTGGCACATCTGCATTGAGATCTTTAGATTTAGATTTATTTTGTAGATGCTGCAGTATTCATTTTCCACCAATGTCAACTGCATTCCTACCACATACTAAAGGTTAGTAGATAAAATTGATAGACAATGACAACGATAAAATACATATTTCAGATCCCCAAAAACATCATCCACGCATCGACTTTCCGACTCGCCACCTGAGCTTCGGCGAAACTCTACGGACCAACTGCACGACAGCGCCTGCGTTGCCAGCGCCACATATTACATGGTTTATTAATGGGAAAAAGGTAATCTCATGCGCTATTTATTCATGTAAGCCATATAACGTGCTTAGAACGGGTGTTAACAGTTTATGAACCCCTTTTGCTCATTATATCCGCGGTCCTATTGGCTTTTTGGACGGTGTAAGAACGAGAATAATAGGTACCTAATGTTCTTTTAATATGTTATAATTATTTCATTATGCACAAGATACGCTATAAAAACTCAATATGTAACAATATTTAGATGCGATGTAAGCTTAATAAAAATAATTGCTGTCAAAAAAACCTGCTATGCAGATAAGTAGATCCTAGAACTACCTGTTTTCACACACACTTCTGTGATTCTTGCAAATTACGATATTTTAAAACATCATTAAATCTATACCGTAAATGTAAAATTGTTAAGTAGGGACTTCCTTTACCAATTTAAAAAATATGATCGTTTATTAATATCAATATTTGAAAATGATGAGACCTACCCAGACTTCAATCATTAATTATCTAACTGAAAATAATATCAACGAAATATTTTGTACAAAATCCTTATTAACGCCAAAAAGCACCTGCTACTTTATAAGTTTAAAACAAAAAGTAATATTCCTTCTTACGCGAGCTGGCGTAAACAAGGTGCTACAAAAACTTAACGTTAGTATTTTCGCACTTGAGGTGAACAGAATTTGTATCAAAATTACACCGAATATTTTTTAAATTTAGCTAAGAGCGTTGAAAACAGAACTGTACAAAGTAGCAAAATTATATCCGAGCATTTTGTTTAACTTAAAAGGGATGAAAATGTTTTCCAGATGGATGAACTGGTGGCCCACTCGCATAAGTTCCGTGTACCAATGAGTGAGCGAAATGGTAGACGAGGGTTACAAAAGCCTTATGCACATGAAGCCGCGTTGAGCTCCCCACCCCCTATCCTGGCTCTCACCCACGTGTCGCATGTCGCCACCAGACCTCCTGGATGTAGCCTCAGAGATCAGGTAGAATGTCCTCTCCGACCCTATTGAAATCATCACATTTATAGAAACCCTTTTCCAGAAGTGCTGTGCTCTGGTTAGATGTCAAAATCACCTCGTAGCACATTTCGCACATTTCGTAGACAAGATTAATTGTCGTAAAAAATATAGGTATCATAAAATATTAAAAACGCGGAAGGAGTACTGAGAGGTAAATAATATTTATATAAGATATCGTTTAAAAATCATTATAGTGTAAATTATAAACTAGTATAGTTACGTAACCGGCGAATCGTGGGTGTTTGCATGTATGCTTCAATGCATGCATTTTACCTCTGCCAACCCCTTCGGGGATTACAGGCGTGAAGTTACGTAGTATAGTTACAATCAGATAGATCAGATAGCTATTGCATCAAGCACATAAGGACATACAGGGTGCGTTCCACTAAGCGTTCACAACGATCACGCTCACGACCGCAGTTTTTCCCGTTCCACTTGCTTGTGAGCGTTACTGTCGTAAACTCAAGTGGAATGGATTATAGAGCGTTTTGAGCGTAGAGGTCAATAATACAAATGGCGAGTTAATAAAAAAAATGCAAAAGATTTAAGAGGTTAGGTTATAATCTGTAAGCCTTGAAAATAAACTTAATTAATTATCGTTTAAATCGATTTATATTGAAAAAATTTATAATTTAATTTTTTGATATTTAATAACAGTGGTGTATTTAATTAATTTATGTTCAAATGTAATTAAAATGTCTTTTGCGGCGGCACTTGGATGTTTGGTATACATGTATATTAATTATAAACTACAATTAATTTTTCTAAACTTGTTTTACATAATTATATTTACCTGTGGAGGCACGTTGAGCATCCGCTGCAGAAACATTCACTTCTACTAATATATCTTTTTCGGCATGAAATAACGTAAGCTTTACGGTCGCCATTTTTTATGTTTTGACTTTTGAAAATGCCGCTAATTTTCTCAACGATCACTTCGACCCACCTTTTTAGATGGGTCGTCGTGAGCTTCGCGTGAGCGTAATTCATGACGTCATGAGTGACGTTTACGCCGCGACCACAACGACTGCGGTCGTCATGTGGAACGACTAAAGGAGCGTTTTGATCGTTGTGAACGCTTAGTGGAACGCACACACAGTGTAGTGTTAGTGTTGCCATATAGAATAAAAATGAAGTATAGAATAAGTATGTACAACGGAACTGGCTACTAAAAGATCATCAAGTAATTGTCTCCTGAAGCCATCGAAGCTAACTACTGAATAAACATTAAGCATTATTTGAAATGCATTCATTAAACATAGATGAAATTATCGTATATATATTTTTTTTTTACTTCAGAGACTTTCCTTTTATTAAGCGGGTAGTTACTGTTAATTAATGGTATTCACAAACATCACCACGAAATTAAATAAATTACCTTATATAGTAGTTATATTCCATTTTTGAGGCTTGAAAAAATCAGTCTTCGTATCGCGTAACAAAGTGTTTTGATTCCAAACTATTTTTGAAATGATGTAGAACAGAGTGTTTGTCTAGTGTGTATCAAGTCCAATGTCGTGTGTACTGTTTGACTGTTAAAATTAGTCTTCTATAGTAGACGTAGTCTTTGCAAATCTTTCTTTATCTTGAGGTTCGTCTAGGTCGACCGACGCAATAATTGCGATTTATAGGATCTCTTCTTAACTCCGATCAAACGACGGTGTTGGTGTTGGGATTTTACATTTCCCATCAATGATAATAGGGAATTGGACAACTTTTGAGAATGTGTCTAAAATGATTCTAAAAATATTAATTTTAATAATTAAATATGTTAAAGTACCACAAACTACACATACATTTTATAATTTCAAAAATGCCGCGTAAACGGTGCCGAATGACTGAACAATCTATCTACTGTGAATGTGACGTCAACTGTTCGCAATCAAAGTGAAGCTTTCAATTCCGTACGACTAACCAGGTGCAAATTAATTTTGTTGAATTTCGTATAACTTATTTTTCGTGTAATTATTACATTTTATTTGCAATTTAAAAATATAAATCATTAATAAATATTTCACGAAAATATTTAATGAGTCATCGTATTATTTTACAAACATTTATTATAATCATAGTTTACATTTATTTTCGATAGCTGTCCGGTTGTCTATTGTGCATTTTATTATGGTTGACCATTTAATGTAAAATATTAGCCAAAGTGGGTTGGTGGAGAACGAGGACCATCATCACGGTTCGTTTACAGGATTTTCACATCTTCCCTAGATCTTGTAAATAAAATGGGCCGTACAACGATGTAGCAGCATAGTAGGCTTCACTCACATCCGTCGGTTCTCAGGATGTCATTGCAATTAGTTACGTAGTGTAGTATTTATACTCTTTGGCAATTAGCTTTTTGGTGACAGACAACTTTGTTGCCGCTAGAAAGTTGTTTGATTTGAAAGTTATCTCCATGATCTGCGACTATTTCAACTATTTAGGCATCTTTTTGTCTTGAAATATAAAACCTCCTTCAGGTCATACATAGACAGTCACCGGAAACCACAGAATAGATTTTATTTTATCTATTCCGTGCGGCAACGTTAATAAGGTTTGCCTAGGTAGATCTAAGCAAATCTCATTGACTAACACGTGGACAACTCTCTGCAGTTTTTTTTATCTAATATCTATCAGTTTTAACACCTTTATCTCTTTTCTTTTATCTACAGTATCTTTCTACTTCACTGTAGTAATTACTTCCTTTTTACTTTTATTTGTTCGGTATTTAACCGCTTTTTTATGTAGTAGTTGGTAGGTAAGTACCAATTTTGACTTGGTTATTTCTCAAAACATGAAGTCTACCAGGAGGTTTCTAACTTTAAATAATTTGAAAACAGTATAGCAAAGATTCTATCTTTTTATTTCGTCTGTTATTGCGAAAGTAGCTATTTATAGTTTACATTTGTTTAAATATTACATTCTTGATAGGTTATAAATATAAACTAAACCATAATTCACTTTCAAATATTTATTAAATATAATATACATACGATTAAATGTCGAGACAGATACATTAAAAAATGAAATTCAGAAGTAAAGATTTTGAAAAGTTTTGCTCTAAGTTAATATATGCCAAAATTATAAAATTAATTCGCTCTGGATCCAAAATCCAAACATAGCAGTCAGAATCTAGTGTCTTATACTCTTTAATTTTAATAAACAATGAACACCAAGTGAATAACTTGGTATTATAATAACTAATAACTTTATTTATCTACATAAAATCACATACTTACATGTATTATATAATATTATGTTATACTTACCTACCTATAAAGTTTCTACTTCCATTAATTAATTAAATTTAAATTTCGCAAATTATTGTGCGAGAACACAACACCTGCGACCATCAGTAACTAATTGTGTTCAAACTAGTTGACTTACGAATTACAGTTCTACTATAAATTGATACAAAATTAATAAGTGATCTGTCTGGTAATAATAAATCTGTTTAGTAAATTTTGAACACCATTTTGTCACAATACGGTTCACAATTACAAATGTCTTGGATTTCATAGAATCGTAACATAATGTGGTTACAGCTTAAAATGTAAATAGGTGTTGGTAGAAAGAAGTAAATAATGTATATAATGGTGACAAATAAATATTTTTATTCATAATTTATTTACTCTATTGTAGGCACCTTATTGTAACTGGCTCTCGGAACCGCAATAACTTTGCTACGGAATTTTTGGGTTCCAAGAAAAAGACAAGAAACTGCTATCCTCTACAATCGATTTTCACCGTAAGATGTTTACACGGGCACCATATGTGGTGGCAAAAAAGCTATATTTGATTTTATTTATTATTGATTTATTCAGTACATTTCAAAATACACTTTTATACAATAAGTACCGCACCACGAAAACCTCACAGGGTTTATCTGGGCGCCGGTGAGTCGCTAATTTTAGGCTTAGTGTAGTACCTTTTTAATTTATTACAGAAAAATTTATGGTTTGTACTATACATAATTTGCAAATCTACAGGAAGTTTATTTAAATAATGAGATATTAGATAACTTATCACTCTAGTCCCATAGAGGTTGTTGCTTTTTGATTTTGAATAAGCGGCGAATTCTCTGACTGCACCTGCACAAAAAGGTACTTACATAAAAAGAACACGAATGTCTACACAAAGGTTACGAGTTAATGACACTGAACAACTCGACTTAAGTTAGGGGGCCCAAAAATTAAACGTAACGTAGGTATAGAATTTAATGTTTTGAAAAAAAAAAGGATTTTTGCCTTTGACACAGCGGGCGGGATGGGTCGATGTACCATTAGCGTACTAAACACAGTCACTGTGATTCGTTTCATTTATTATCTAGTTCATTAAAACTACTCACATCAAGCCGCCGCCATCCCGTTCCACCCGTGATGTTAAGAAAGCATAAAATCGTCTGTTTTGATCATTTGCATGCCTTAGCAAAATTAAAATGATATAATTAAACGTCCAAAAATAACATATCTACATTTAAATATTACAGGTAGCTGAAATGAATGAACAAGAAGAATCGAACATGGTTCGATCGTCTAGCCGCCATAGAAGCCGGAGACCGAACCGCGGTCGAGATTTGTACGTCACTGTATCGGAGCTGCAACTGGTTGCTATGGGCAGACTAGAAGTCACCTGTGTGAGCACTATACCAGAATTCAGGAGCATTGAAGACAAGTTTGCTGATGTTAGGAATGAAACTGTTATTGGTAAGGAAAATTGAATCTTTAGACATGAATAACATCATTTTGATCGAATATTAACTTTCGTCTTAAAGTTTTCTTTCTTTTTCGTCTTTTTTTCGTTAAAAACTTAACTTCAGGCTTGTGTTTCCCGACTCTTTCATCTTGCAAAGACAGTTTGAGTCGCTTGGTGACGTGCGAGTCTACTGACATCACCGGTTCACTGAACACGTTACCAAACGCCGAAGGTGGCACTGGGAATTTGTAACACTTACACTTCGAAGCTCGGGGACAGCCACCACCGCATTATCTTATCTATCTGCTCCCAAATGATAGTGTGCACCATGTATGATCGTGTTCTGGTAATGTACAGCCCCGTAACAGTAATAACTATCCCAAAGGGAACCAACTTTGACGTCAGGGATGGCAACATATCTGCGTTAATCTCCGGGTTTTGTTTTGAAATCAACTCTTTGTTATCAGTTTGTAAAACAGGAAATGAGACATTCTACTGATATACATAAGTATATATTATATAAATATAAAAAAATATGAACGGTTTAATATTATGGTTAGCAGTTAAAGTTATGCGTCATTTAACAATTTGCAAATGGTACAACTCAATTTTTTCTTAACCGGTAGGTATTTTAACTTTGTTAAAATCAAAGTAAGATCATGCAACCCAGTCTAAGTACTGCTACTGCGCCACAGAGGCACTTTGATCTTTACTTTAACGTGTAAAAGTGTGTCTTAATTGATTTCTGTTATATTTTTACAGTGGACGTGGTACGACCGTCGACATATTTGCAGTCAAGCACAAATCTCACGGTCCCTGATTCAAGTACTTCAAATGGTAGCAAAATATTTCTTTCCTTTCTAGTGCTTTTTATAAAATCTCTTTACATTATTATTGTTGTTTGACAGGAAATAACGGTATATTAATTTTATTATGAACGGGCTGTGATAAAAATATTAAGCAATCAGTTATGTATTGCAAGTTTAAGTATATCTATTTTATATAATTAAAACCACTGTCAATTTCTCATTTAGTAGGTAGCTACTTAAGATTAAATCCAAAGATATTATTAGAGATACATAATGTGAAAATGCCTTTGGTTGTGTCCAAATCGTTAAATTTTCACTATCAAAGCAAAATGGGTACAATTGGTTAAAGATTCAGTCCGATCATCTTTAGATTAAATTGTCCGCAAACAGGTAGGTCCTACTTCTATGTTATGTTTTAACACATAACTCATTAACAGCCAGATCTATAAGGGGGCGTCCATAAATTACGTGAGATGTTTTAGGGGAGGAGGGGGTCGAGACAAATCTCATCTAATCTTACGTTGGGGAGAAAGGGGGTCTCGGGAAATATCACGCAATTTTTTTTCTGATTAAGTAGATGTTATTTTTTTAATCGCAATCGTTTCGATTTTCGTACTCTTTTGCTTAATCTTCATCACACTTATAGCTATCAGCAATATTAATTACTAGTTTTAACTAGTTGTAAATCCAAAAAATCCAAAGTGCTTACATAGGTACCTACTTTTTGAAAAATCTCATGTGAGATTGGGGGACGGGGGAGGGGGTTGAATAAAATCTCACGACCTCTCACCAGGGGGGAGGTAGGGACAGAAAATAAAAAAAACCCACCTCACGTAATTTATGGACGCCCCCTAAGCAGACAAAAGTACGAACTTTCATCTATAGGTAAACAATAGACAAATTTATCTTTCTTCTCGTAGAAATTTAAATAATACTGAACTTCACGCCTGTAATCTCCGGAGACGTAGACAGAGGTAAATCATACATGCAAGCACCCAGAATTCAACGATTACGTTTTTTTGGCCCATGTAAGAAGCGCGCATGGCCCAGCGGCTGGTGTAGATCGTAAGCGATCTGCTCGGTTAAGCACTACGGGCGCGGTCGGGTAGTGTGATGGGTGACCGCTAGTGGCAAATTAAATGCGCGTTTCCGTGCTTCGGAGGGCACGTTAAGCCGTCGGTCCCGGTTGCTATCGATGGATAGCAGTCGTTAAACCTTGTCGGAGGCCTAATGGGCGGTTTGAAAACATCCGACAGTGGGTTGGCCACTAACCCACCCACCTCCACCAATCCGCATTGGAGCAGCGTGGTGGAGTAAGCTCCAGGCCTCCCCCCAAAAAGGGGAGAGACTCGTGCCCAGCAGTGGGACGTATAATGGGTTGCCATTATTATATATAACAGGTGGCGAGCCAGTTTATATCTCACATTGCTAAACGCCCAGGTACTGGCGGACTTCCAGAAAATGGAAAAATCCCAATAGAGCCAGAGATAAAGGATTTTACTCAATCGGAAGATAGGTACATATATTAGGGGAGCCCAGGATGCTATTTTTGGATTTACTCGAGCGCGTCAGATAAAGATATGGGAGATTCCTTGAACCCCGCTGGTTATCTCCACTAAATCTAAGGTTCGTATATAAAGACGCGGCCGAAGAATAGTCTTAAAAAAAAAAAATGTCGCTACGATCTTACTCATCTTCCGATTTGTCTGAATTTTGGATAGGAGCATTGTTTGGCCACATTTTAAACCCTCACAGAATATCTGACACGCTCTTGACCCAAGACGTTGATACCGCGCCCTCTTCAAAAACATTTGATTCGTTCAAAAATGAAGGTGAAAAATTACTCAAGAATGTCAGATACTCAGAGAGGATCTAAAGTGAACCCCATCAAAGCTCCCATCCAAAATTCTGACAATTTGGATGCGAGGCAAGCTCGTGGCGGAAGCCCTAAGGGTTCGGCCTTTTATGGAAATCTTAGATTTGGTGGAGGTACTGAATTGGGTGCAAGGTATCTCCTATAACTTAATCTGACGCGCTGGAGCAAATCCAAAAATCCCCTCTTGGGCTCCCTTACTAATAATACATTCATACAAATTAAATCTTAGTATTCTACAGCCTATACATTTACCTACCATACCTACCAATATTTTGAAAGGCAATATCTCTAAAACCTAGGATCTTTGGCCAATAGTACCTACCCAATACTTTTGTTTTTGAAATATCTGCTGCACTATATGTACATATACTTATCATGACATACCTATTTTGTTACCATAATTTAATTCTAGTATGTTTTTGTAGACATACTTAATATTTGTCATTGTGCTTTCACAAAATGGATCCGTAAAAACTACTTTTATCATTTTACAGTTCGATATAGGTAACTAATACCTACTTACCTATATACAATTTAATTGTTTTTAAATAAAAATATATATTTGACTAGTCCTAACTTCCACAATTACGATATCGCGATTGGACTATAATTTATACATAGTTATCAAAACATATCAAGAATATACAATATTACGAATAAATTATATACAATGTAAAGTGGAAGTACCTATTGTAAGTAGATATATCGTTAATTTATCTAAAGTTTTTCTCTTAGATAGGCATAATTTACATCTATATTTCTACCATAAGTCTGAATTAAAATGGGTTGCATCATTACTATAACCTACATATTCTTCCACCTGCTATTATGGAATATTATTAATTGATTCCTAATCTATGCCTAACCTAACCTAATATAAAATGTAGCTATCTATCCAAGTAGGTTTTCATCAACTACCAACGTATGCAAACTTATACCTACCTACATACCTATAATATCATAGGTTTGCGCACAAAATCATACAAAAGGTGTTGGACAAATCCAAGATGTTGGTGTGCTGTATGAAAACTACATTTTAATATTTGATGTTACAAATATCCAATAAACAATGTTATGATGTGTACTCACAGACTAATCAGGGGTAGGTATATCGTCGAAGTGTGCACTTAATTCTGAAAAATTATGATAATTTGTTCGCCTGTCTGTCTACCTTCCATTTAAATCTTTGTAATTGCTATTTTAGCATGTTTAATAAGTAATACTTACAGAAAAAAATAATAAAGCACACAAAAAAATACATGTACCTACCTACCTCTCATTGCTAAATATTTTTTACACATCTTACCTGACAAAGCAATGAGTTAAAAAGGCTTACAGCCGAGTTTTCACTTGAAGCTATAGGTACCCATCAGAAATGTCTATTTAGGTATATAGGTATTCAGTAATAATACTCTATAAGTGTTTATTGTAAACAAAGGCAAATCAACAGTGAAGGATTTGCCTGTCATTATCGTTCTAAAATAATTACCATTATTGTGCCTAGATTTTATCAAAATCGCCAAACTAATAACATATCATTACTCCCAGGGAGATTCTAGAATAAGATCATAATTAAATACAAATAAATTAATATGTCATAACCGGGAATTGCACTAAATGAATGCAGGGGGTGGGTAAAGAATCACTTGATAACGTCGACTTACTTGGAATGGTACCCCGAAAGCTGATTAAAAATCCACTTAGGTAGTGTAAAAAAGTGTTCAACTCTAATACATTAAATGTATGACATAATATACTATATATACTACATACATTTTAGAATAAAGATGTAATAAACAATTTATATGTGTAAGCGCATCATCATGACACCATGCCAGGAAAGGCGCCTAACAAAAAATGGCACGCGATACTTCGCATTGTACTAAATTAAAAAAAACGTATTCATTTAGTTCAATTGCCTTATGCCTAAAATACACTTTGTTAAGTGCAAGTACGAGTCATTAGTTAGCAGATTTTTCTTATTTCAAGTGTTAAATGTAATTAGAGAGTTTACAGTTTGAAATCGTATGGTTACGAAACCTATCACGTGCATTGAACAAAGTGTAAATCATGCTTTACGCTGCCAACAAGTAGGGAATAGGTACGACATAGGACTTATCATTTTAACACATAGAGCAACGCGGGCCACCGGTCGCGGCGGACCGGAGGGGAGGGGAGCAGCCATATGAAGGCTTTCTCCTCTATCAAAGTACAAGACCAAATGGTCCTATGTCCTATGTCGCCCAGATATTTAAATGTGTGCGTAAAATTGTATAAACATGTATTTTGTTAAAGTCAAGGTATGAGTTTCATAGTAATAGACGATTTTTGTAGTGTGAATGTGTGTCACACGTATTTCCTCCGCAACAAAATGACAGACTATTTTGCATCGGTAATAAACGCTATGGCTACTCCCCTCCGGTACGCCGCGACCAGTGGGCCGAGTTGCTCTATGTTTTAACACGTGTTCGAGCGTTTCAAGAGATATTAAAAAAAAGAAAGGGAACCAAAAATACACTCATTTAAATAATGTATTTACCCTCAAATTAAATTAACTACCAATTAAATTAAAGTTGTTGTAAGAAAATGTGTAGGTACATCTCCTCAACCTTAAATAGGTAGGTACGTAGGTACCCTTGGGATACGTACCTACATAGTAAGTAATAGGTACATACTACGAGTTTCGTTGCACTCACAGATTTCTCCGGGATTTAACGGCGAATGTAGATCAATCAAACCCTACCCAAAAACTATTACAAATGATCTGATGCACTTACAAAAATGTACCTGATAGGTAAAGCTCCATAAATTATACGATGCTTACTTACACGAAACTGAAGTATCTATTAGGTATTTAAACTTGGTTTAGTATTGGTTACCATCTGATAATGATATGGAATTTTGTCTCATATTTTTTTACTTAAATTGTATGCATGTTGTACCTACGAGTATGTTCAGATTTTGAAATTGCGTTATGTTTTCATCAGAACTTAACCAAACTAATGGTACCACGTGAAGTTCCCTGTCAAACAGTTATCCGGTTTAGATGAGATCATGAAGCTGAAGGTATAATTCTCTTGTGAAAATATCCGAAAATTTAGCGTAGGTGATGTGATGATAGCTCCTTTGTCAACCTACATCAAACTCTAGTGATATTGGCAGCATTGTGATGGCCATATGCCATACGATACCTGCCTGTCAGGTTCTCAGCTAAATCTACAGGTGATTTAGCTGAAAACCCGACAAACCTTACCTCCACAGCATCACCAACATTCAACCTAAGAACTCGAGGATGTAGGTACTCAGCCTACCTACGAGTCATACATGTCATATGGTCAAGAATCTCGACTAAGTATATGACTTGAGAACTGACTCCTTATAAAATCCTATTTTTATTCCTGGATCCGCTGTTGATCTTGATAGAACTTCAGACTTATTATTTTACTGTTAACTAATGCCGAAATATATAATAATATGTGGTACCTATATATATAATACTTTACGTGTGTGTAACTAATGGGTTTTTTTTCAATGAATCTGTTGGATGTAGGTACCGTTGGATGTATGGCCAGCATCATATGCTATTATTCTAGCAATTTGTAATAAAAATTAGACTGCAAATATAGTTATAGAGAGTTATTACCTATATATGTATAAAAAAAAATCATAGTCATAGTAAATATTTAAAAACTGTAAAATGTATTTAAAACAAAGCTCCTAATTTACTTGGGATCAAATTTATCTAAGGTTTAACTTATCTTATAATTTAATTAGATATTATTTTACGCTAATAGCAATGGACATAAATATCGAAAATATGTTTAAACAGAGAAGCTAAATGTAGATAACGAACATGTTAATGATAAGTGTACATAAAATATTAAAATAAAAATGTTTCGAAACCTATCTAATAACATATAATTACAAAAGTTTTCATAATTATTTTACAGACTTTTCCCAAAATATGGTCAGTGCGAGATCAGAAAGATATTCAGAATATGTCTATTAGTAGGTAATTGGAAATACAATGCTGGTCTAAGTAACAGCTACAGGTTACCATATTGTTTTTTTTTTGACGTGATAAGGTCTTATAAATCGATGAACGATGGCTGCACGTACGAATATGTTTCACGTTCCGTCTGAACCAAGCGTGCAAACGAGAGCGGAACAAGCCATAGAGGCAAGATCGGTCTTAGCGTTTGGCTTGCAGGCTTGCACATGTCATGTTTTCCTATAACTTTATTTCATAAAATTATGATCTGTAAACCGACTCTACAGACGATATTAAATTTGTTAGACAAATTACCCACTTGACTGATGACTAATCCTATCTATAGCTACCTATAATATGAGTTCATAACGAAAATATAGTGCTTAGGGTAGAGTTTACCAAATGTAACATGACATAAACCAAGTTGACGTAGGTATATGGCAGTAAAATTTTCGAATCTTGTAAGTATTTATTGACTGATTAACTCTCGATTAAGTGGTGACGAACAAAAACAAGAGCTAGAATTGCAGTTTAAACTCGACGAGTTAACCTCGGTTTTAAATGTTGGTGAACTCCATTTTTCACCAGTTTGAAACTTTTATCTTTGCGTGATAAGCAGAAAGTATGGAGCGTCAAACTTGTTTTTTATGTACTTATACATTGTTTTCTCTATTTAATTTAAAAACGTGCTTAAATAGCACGTCGCCTTCAAAAATTCTTGAACCTACGTTCGGATAATACCATAAGTAAGACATATTTTGCCAAGATAGTAGATACACCAACCAATTGGTTTCGAATTGGAATCGTACCATAAGAATATAAACAAAAAATGCAATCGCTTTCTTTTGGCAAATGGTAACATAGAATACACTCATTTAATTCATTCTACTTACGGAACGAATAACATGATTATGAAAGTAAACACGGTAATATAATTTCACAGTGACTTGAGATTAGAAACTGTTCATATTTAAACGTACTCTTCCAGATATGAAAGTGCTAGTTAAGCACCATGTAAATTATAGCATAGTTTTTATGGACTTGATGAAAACACCTGATCAATACCAGCCTATGAGGCGAGTAAGTAGGTGTAGGTACGTCACTACTACTTAGGTAGGTAGTTTATTTAAATCTGTATCATGACATTACCTATATTCCTCTGACTTGACCTTACCTTTATCTTGCTTCAGAACACTATGTCTAAGATTAACACAACGAAGCATTTCGTAACAAAATTACATAATTATCCATTGTGATCGATCACTTATCTAATTATATTATCCGTCCACCTATGAATGATGAATGAGTCGTATGCAATGAAGAACACTGAAAATGCAAATGGTTCAATTATGGTCAATTATTTATCGAAATTAAACATTAAACCTCCTCCTTTTTTTGAAGTCGGTTAAAAAGTTGTTTACTTCTTAAAGATACCACCACATACCTCTTCATAAAAAGACGTGAAAAAGACCAAACCGATCTTTTAAATTGAGATCGAATGATTAGGTACCCTCAGGTACCTAATAAACGTAAGATGTAAATTTATTTTAGAAATAACCCTAGCTACCTACTTACTTGTACCTACTGAGGCGCCTGCAATGCGTTTCGGTGATACACCTTCTCAGTTCTCAGTGAATACCTATTTAATAGGTATCTGGCTTCTATCACTTTCATTCAAGCAAGGTTGTCAAATTATTTCTCGCCATCTCTATCGACATAAATTACAACATAAGTAATAATAAGTAATTAAAACCCATGCTCTCACATAAAAAGGAGTATGTTACTAAATGATTATTGTTTGTTCATGATACCTATGTATAATATACATTCAAGTTTTATAAGTAAATCTACTAGCCATGTAATTCCTACTTCAAAATGAAATGTAATAAAGCTTTTGAGTTATACGTGTATCGTTTTATTTTGATCAATTTTCACCACACCTGTGAGACCGACTTATAAAGAGGTTTGTAAGGCCCTGCTCGAAGAGGAAGAGGATTGTAATGAAACATCGCTAAGGTACCTACTAAGCTTCTTATTCTAAGTACAACCTGGGGATCGAACAACCCGCGGCAGCTTGGGGCTTTAATCAATGCCGTCTTTACCATAAGGGCACTCGGGGCCAGTGCCCAGGGCCCCCATCCTCAGAGGACCCCGAAGGACTGACAATTTCTCTAATAAACAAAAATATTACCTACGTACGTATTATTACATGTTCTCTGGCACGGGTGCATTGTTGTACCTACCTACCTGCTTTTCTCGTTGCACGAACGTCAATCATTTGATCGACGTGATAAAGCTAGCTTTTTTGGCTTTACAAGTTTCAAAAATTTCGAGTATTATATTTGGTGGACCCAAATATAATACTCGAAATTTTTGAACAACTCCATAGAAAATATTTATATATTTTTTCATTACATTAATCAATTGTACTATTTATTTTTCGCAATAACACATGCGAGTGAATTTTAGAATTTAGAGGTTCGATTCCTGCCCGAAGTCAAATTTTTCTTTCCGTTTTTATCTTTAATTTCTACATTAATCAAACCTAAAAATAACGAAACACTACACTGCGCGTGGCCCACGCACTTGACTGGGTTTTTATTTGTCAATATGTTTAAGTGGTTGATTATTTTTACATATGTATCTTCACGCCAGGTCCCTAACGGGGTAGGCAGAGAGTGTAGAGCATTGTTTTTTTAAGGAAAATAATACAAATTTAAGAAAAAAATTAAGACTTAAGCGTTTCAATTTATAACTTTTGCACTCGAATGTACTCCATGTATACATTTGTTAACAATATTTTACGATCGGGCCGTTGGGACGTAGACGTTTTTTGATTACGGCCGAATGGACTATGGTCCATTCTTTTTGGTCCGTTCAGACGTAGTACCCCCGTTAAGGCATATACTTTTTTATTCGTAATTACCCTTAATTTTGTACAAATAAGTATCCGAAAAACGCCGGGCGGTCACTTATCCCTGGGACACATACCTATATTTATTTAGATAATCGTACATCATGTACCGTAATAACACCATTGTGGTAATAATTTTTAAATTAAGTATTCGGTCAATTCACTTATTGTGAAAAACACAGTTTATCTACCTACATGAAATACTTAAAGCGACAAATAAATATATTGATTTTGATTAGAGTTTGATAAATATACTAAAATGTGCATTGTAAAATAGTATCAAGTCCAATTAAATTTATTCACAATTTTGATCATAACGGCTTCCACATAAAAGGTAGACACAGTACTCAGCAAGAAATATTGCACATCCAGGCCTACGAAAGAGACAATCAGCTAGTTTCGTACTTCCTAGGCGTTATCTCTGCTGCACACTGCCTACGTTAGCACTGACAGTCCAGTATTCGTCAACACTTGAACAAAATGGTCGAATAAAAATCACGAGGGTAAGGTGCGCAAGAATTAATGCTCTACAGACCCGAAATAAGCCGAAGTCTCCTTACTAAGGTCGATGTGCAATATTTCTTATTGTATACTGTACATGCTGTCCCGGACTTTTATTTAGAACTATTCAAGACAGACAATCCTACAGTGGGTACATCATCTTTGTGTAACTCCAATGGCTTAGGGAGCGTACACCAAGATGACTCACAAACAGAAAATGGAAATATCCCAATAGAACCAGAGATAAAGGATTTTACAACATTATCTCTGATAGCCCCTTACCCGGGAATCGAACCCAGGACCTCAGCGTAGTAGTAGTGGCCTGCTACTACTTGCTTACTGAGGCAGATAAGTGTAAGGTTTACACGGGTGACTAAATCCGCACGATTTTTGCCGTGCGATGTAAATTGCATTGCAATGTGTATGTGAGTATTGTGAGTGTATGTATGTATGAGTGAGTGTGTGTAGTGTGTGTGTGTAATATAGCAGATCACAGTGAATTAATAATGGATAGTTCGCTTTCTTTACATTCCAAAAGGGCCCCGCATTCTTGTGTGCCCAAAGGCCCCAGCATAGTCTAAGACGGCCCTGCCTTTAATACCTACCCAAGCTGAATGATGACCTCGTAACTATGTACCTTTTGCACCCAACATACCAACAGGCAGCCTATAGATATATCTATACAAAAAACAGAACTAAAAATGCTGATGCATTGCCAGCTCTGGGGCCCAAGTCACTTTTCGTCTGTTACAGTTATTATCGGACAGCCAGGAGGTACTCCTGTAGGCACCTTATGTGAAAGTAAACCAGAACTCTGTAGTGCTGTACACTACTTATAGGTCGCGCCACGTAAAAAGAACGCTGGAAGAAAGTAGAAGGGATGTGTTCGCGCATCGGTACACTCGCGCACGAAAGTACTAGCCCTATCGGTTTATTTTTGATCTAGCTTTCGCTTGCGGTTTCGTGTATTGGTAGGCAGATTGAAAACTATATTACATAGAATAATATAAAATGAAATAAAAACACATGACGCGCAGCTTGACCGCCAGCGTTCTTTTTACCTGGCGCGACCTATACCTACTCGTACTTACCATTTGGCGACAGATAGATAAGATAATGCGGTGGTGCCTACTCTCTCGAGCTCATACCGAAATAGAGTTTCAGACTACCACAAACCCATACCTACCTATTCATGATGTATCATTCGTCCATTATCTATTTCGTGGTCCATACGCCACACTTGTTTTTGTACAACAGTTTGAAGTCAAATAGGTATTTAGAGTACCTCCTTCAGTGACGGAGCTCGCGGGCGTAGGTACCACCGCATTACCTAATATACTTGCCGCTAAATGGTAGTGTTCAGCACTACCGTGTTCCTGTTATTTCCGGCACAGAGGCATAACACCTTAGGCCTCAGGAGTGGTAACGCATCTGCATTGTGACCTTGGTCTTTGCGTGGGTGTCTATAGGCAGCAGTCATAACTTAACATCAATGTGAACTGCATGCTTGTTTGCCACTTCCATTACATAAAAAAAAGTAAAGAGTACCTCATTACTAACGGGTGACAGGTGGTCTTTTTTATGTAATGCAAGTGGGAAACAAGTATACAAGGTTGTTTGTATATTATTTCGCATTAACACATGCTAGTGAAATATTTTTTTAAAAGAAGAAGGAAATATTTGACAAATCGAGCAGGCCTTTGGTAGCTCAGTTGGAAGAGCAGCTGGACTAGATTCCCAGTGGCAGTGGCAGTTCAAGTATCGCAAGAAGAAAATTATAAAAAAAAAAAAAGTAGGTATATAAGGTTTCTAGAGTTCACATTGTCAGCAGCTAAGTGAATAGGCAGCAACATGTATTGTAGCCTAAAAACATCTACATAACTAAAATACCAGAGCTTTCAGTATCGTGTCATTGTCACTCCTGAGAGCTAAGCTGTTATGCCCGTGAAAATTACGGGGCCGTACCAGTACACTAGATACCGTCGAATAAATACCCGCTCAGTCACGTCGGTACCTTATATCTGTAAAGATAAAGTCTAATTTGCAAGTTTTTGAATGAGCGGCAACTTCTTCGATGGTACCTACGTGAAGTAGATTAAATAATACGGTAGCGTTTACTATCTCCGCCCTCGAGCTGTGTCACTGCAATCTTTAGCACCTGCAAATACCTAGGACTTTTTAAACGCATTATCTATTAAAATAGGCTTATGATATTAATTCATACAGATCAACTTTTTATAATATTTTATTGGAATGAAGTAGACGTACAGCATAGTAATTTATATTTAGACACTAAACAAATATGTAGATAATACTATTTTTTATATATTATTTGCTCCTAAAACAAAAAAAGCGAGGTGACGCAGTGGCATTGGTACAACAAAAGAAATAAAATGGTACCAAAAATCTATAGTATTTCTCTGCTTTAATATAATTTTAGTGCATGTTATATAGTAGGTATCCTAGGTATGATAATCACACCAATAATAATATTTATCATACTTAAAGTATTCTTGAACATGTAAACTATCATATTAAGTAGGTAGTTTATATAATTCTAGATATTATTTTTGTTTTATGTACCTACACTTCTCGGCTATTGGCTATTCTACTAATGTACGAATTATTTAGCATATCAACTTTAGTATTTTAATAAATTATCTTCATTATTACAGATCTATTGTGCATTTAAGTATATATTTACAATATTGAAACAATTAAACCGACATTTAATTATAATAGAATAACAAATTATCTTATTCACTATGTTCCTACCTAACAGTTAGTAAGAAAATTTTTATTTTTTTTATTTTTGGGTCCAAAAACGGTGTGCACTTTTTTCCAAACAATAAATAAATAAAATAAAAAAAATGTCGGTCGTATGTGTAGAGGTCGAATTTTATTCAATTAACTATGTTAAGATCATAACATTATCTTAATCGTTTAATAGTATTTATAGTAACAATTGAAATAGACGATTCAATACATATATTTTTAGTAGGCAGGTGTCCAAATGTTCAAACACATAGTAACTATTAAATAGTAGGAGATAAAATAACAATTCGATCATGTAAGTAGGCTAGCTAATAACATTTTAGGCACTTCTACGACTAGCTTAATTCTGTGGCTGAACAAAAAATATAATTAATTTGGAATAGAGATCAAAGATCCAGTCACAATTAAATATGTACATAATTAATTAATTACCTATACGAAATATTTTTTCCACCAGCAGTCAAATTTTGAAAATGTACAGTACCTACCTATCCATCAAGAAATATTCCACGTCGACTTAGGAAGGAGACTTCGGCTTATTTCGGATATGTAGAGCGTTATCTCTTTCGCACTTTATCTCTTTCGTACTATGTGACGTTTGTCAAACATAATAATCGAATTTGGGCTCAAAATCAACCGAGCGAAGACTAAAACGATGATTGTAGACCGCATCAATAACAACTCGCCGGAAGTTACTGAAATTGCGAACTGTGAAGTCGTACAATCTTACATATACTTGGGAGCATTGATCACAAACAATGGTCGATGCGTTGATGAGATCAAGCGACGCATGGCCATGTCAAGGTCGGCCGTGGAGAAGATGAAGATTTGGAAAAATCGCAACATCACTAAAGCTACTAAAACCCGACTTGTACGAGCGTTGATTTTTCCCATTTTTCTCTACGCAGCAGAGACGTGGACACTACGGGAGAGTGAAAGGAAGCGTATGCTGATGCTGCAGATGTACTAGAGATCTGGTGTTGGAGAAGAATGCTGGGGGTATCGTGGGCAGAATTCCGAACCAACCAATCCATATTCCAAGAACTAGGCATCAAGCAGCGTCTGTCGTCTATAGTGCAATCCCGCATCCTTACCTTTTTCGGCCAATTATCGCGTCGTAACGAGGTTTAAATCGAACGCTTGGTAGTGCAGGGACGAGTTGAGGGCACACGTGCTAGAGGCAGGTCGCCTATGAGGTGGACAGACCAGATAAAATCTGCTCTGGGCGGTCCACTCCATGAATGCTCCAGTAAAGCAAAGAGGCGCGACGAGTGGCGAAGGATTGTGAAGCGAGCTACTACACCTGGAAATACGACCACTCTGACAATAGTGTAACGCAAGAGAAGAAGATAAGGAAAACCTCGCAAGCGGCGGATAACGACTTTGAGTCTTTGTTCCACCGCTGGCGTATAGAGGTAAACCCAAGCAAGAGCGCTGCGGGACTCTGCTCGGGATCGCTCCACATGTCAAGGCAGCGCGCGCTAAGGCTGCCTTCGTGCTATCACAACTTCATTGTCTTTTAAACAATAAATAGTCTTCAGACTCTCCAAAATCGATTCTTACACAAATCCGTAAGTCCACAAATCTTCCACAAATAAAATTTCCAAAAAAGACGTCCAAGGCACGTCCTACGACTCGGACGATGAGACCACTTTGGCCATCGCCGCAATGAATAAACAGTTACAACACTCAGCAAACACCCGATAACGCGCCGTCGCATTCCGCGCCGCGCACGCCCCTAACCCCGACCCTAGCACGACTTGCGTTTCCCTGTTATCACTAACCGATGACTAGAGCAAAATTTGCACCGCTCCTAATCGCATATGTCTTATACGTTCCTCCGTAACGTCCTAAGCCGATGTTCGCACCAACAGGAGTCTCCCTTAGGCAGTTGCGCTAAATTTTAACTAACCTAACTTTTTTTAATTAGGTTGGAGCGAATTCTGCGCTCGCTGATTGCCCGGTGAAGTAGACTAGTGTCATCTCGAGACGTGCCGCCAACATAAGTACGTCCTAAAAAAATCCCTGCGTAAACTTTGCACCGGTCTCTTAGCTCGCGACACGACTACATAGAGAACGTGTCTCAATGTTGGCCAGACGAAATCGAATTAGATTTTCACAGGGTGGGATACTACACCATAAAATCGCCTTTTTCGCAGCGACTAAACTAACTTCACGGACACATTTAATATTTGCGCGACCTGTATATTTGCATTGATGCATGACGATAACGTTGTTGGCATTGCAAGCCGCGATGGACCCGATCGGGTCAAAGAACAATAAAAAATCAACTGTCATATTTTTCTCGCGGCCTGAGGGATTTAACTAAGTTAATTATTTATCTAGTAGAATATAAGAAGCGGACCTCAGTGAAAAGCCACCAATTTTATTTGCGGCCCTAGAATGCTCCTGACTAAAATTTAAATCTAATACTATCTACCACCTACCTACGTTATGTGACGAATCACTGGTACAAGAGTTTAACAGAATCTAAGCATTTAAAAGTCAATCATTTCACATGATTTACATGCAACATAGGTACTATACTACTGTTAGGTACAGACGGCACATTATAAACGCTCAATGTGTATAAACCTATGATTCACGTGCAAGTATATCGCAAAGATATTTCACAATGATAACAACAGAAAATAATTTAATCTCTCTGACGAACGTTAACCAGTTTCACGTAAAAGTGACCTAATTATTCTTAATATTTTATTGTACTTTGTTATCTAATTGTAAAACTATTTGATTAGAAACAATTTTAGTGGCTATGGAAGCATTGGGTATTAGGAAGCGATCCATGTCTTTTATCAAAAGATTATCTCCATCTGGCACGCCATATTTAAATGTTATTAATTCAGGATGCCTCTTTTTGGCAGTTATTTTAACTATGGTTGACAGAGGTCTACGCGACAAAACTTTCGCTGCACCCCGTTTATTAGGAATTTCACGCAAAATTATCAAGTGTGTTTCTGAAACAATTAGATGGGAATCGAACATATAACCATTATACAATACTTCTTGGCAAGGAAAACTGTCTACGACATTGTGTCCTTTTAAAAAAGATTGGATATCCACAATTTCTTCTAAACCATCAGAATTATTTTCACGTCGCGCATCAGAATAATAATCATCGTCTTCGTCGTTTATACTAAACACAGGAGGAACATTCCGATATCTTTGTTCTTTTCTGTCGGTAGCTGAGACATGCCATTCGCTGTTATTCACTGTCGAATTTGGATTCACGATATATTCTATTAATTTACCTTTTACTTCCTGACTCTTGGCTTTCATGGCAGATGATAGTTTACTGAACAATTGTATTGCCGGAACGTTATCTTTTGTTCTCGTGTTTCTCAATTCTTGACCAATATTATTATTATCAGGAGCACAAACCAAACACGTGGATGTGTTGTGCTCTTCTAGACAATCTGTCATGTGTGGACCAAAATAATCATGGATAGCTACAAAACCGCCATCAAGCATAGACACATGTTTAGTATTTTTCTTCAAAAATGACGCGACAACCATGTGCGCGTAGCTGTCTTCCTCAGTCCTACCAGATCCAACAAAACATAAATGCTCCCCGGCCGCAAGTGAACCTGCAGCTAGAGCTTGTCGCTGTGCATTAAGTAATCCTTGTACAGCTGTATTAAATGCATTAGGTTCTTGTAACATTAGATTACAATCTAAATGAAAAGCTGTAGACAAATGTCCAGCGTTATATTGCTCAGCAGGACGGCAGTCCACTAAAAAGAATTTTACATTATCGACATTAGAAGAGTCTACTGTAGCACTCTCTATTAATTCATGTACAGCTACCGGTAAACACAGCGCTTGAGAATAAAGTTTCGAATTAATTTCTAAGCCACTTTCAGAAAACAGAACTTCTAGAACATCGTCGCGAAATGATAACGGACTTTTTAACGAATAATAATGAGCTAAAGAACAGAAGTCCGACACATCATTTGCTTCCAAATCACCAGGCATGCTAATAAGTGTTTGTATTATGGTATGTTTATCATCGTCTTTCATTTGCAATAATTGTTCTCTAGCATTTATAATCATAATAAGACAGAGAAAGAATATAAAAAATGGATCAGATCGCTGGAAATATAAATCCCACATAAAAAGCACAACTTCTAGATTGCATGTACCTGCAAAAAGTGACCGCAGCCAAGGCATACAATACTGTTCTGGTGTAATACGTTTTGTATCTAAAAATGAACATAATTCTGGATCATGATACTGTATAACCAATCTTAAAATATGAAAAGGAACTCCATTAGGTGTACAACCATTAGGCACATAAAGTTTTAAAATCTTTTCAAATAGATTATATGTATCAGATCGTGGTAATTTCAAATTTAACAGTGGATATAATATTTCAATCCAACCATTATCAGAAGTGTATGCAACAGATTTAGATTTACAATAAAAAGTTATAATTGATTCTATATCTGAAATAACCGAAAACTTGTCATCAGTCTCGTTATCTACTTTTCTTACAAATTTCTTCACATTTTCTCTGAGTTCATTTTGATTAGTCAAATCAAATATTTCATCAAACAGCAGTAATTGATTACCAGCATCTTGACAATTGAGACACACCAGCCATACATCGGGACGCAAACTTTCTGGAATCTTCTTTCCTTTAGTGATAGCATTGATTTCTTGAGGTGTACACCCATCCAGTAAAGCAGATTCCAATTCAATCAACCTGAAATTTACAAAGTAATTACTCTCGATTTAAATAAAGATAAAAAGGATGAATTTATCTTTAGACAGAATTAGATCATAGGCAAAACATTTGATGTAATACCTATGTCTATGTGTAACCCTTTTTTGCCTAGGTGATGCCAACCGCAAAAACGCGAACAATGCTCGCTGGATCGGGTAGTGCTAGGGACTGCTTCAGTACGACCCTCGTGAAATGAACTTACGAGCGATCTAGACGTGTCCATCTGATGATGATGTTGCAGTCGCAATAGACTGGGAAAGACAGATGGGAATTCTATGCCATAATTCGGCGCCGTGAACCGTACAGAATGCTGTTTTTAAGATGACTACATAACTAGGTTTAACCGATAATATGATTTCCGTTTACTGAACATGGAAATTTATTGCATTACAGAGAGGACTGTAGGTTTGTTGTGGTAAACTGAGAATTCATGGTCGTCATAAGCTGCTACGTTGCGCAAAAGAGCTGAAAGTTGCAAGGAATATATATAAATTCAAATATAACAGACTGAAGATAGGGCTGGTATACCAGCCCCATGTCTAGTGTTCGTGGACTATAAGAAAGACTTCGATTCGGTCGAAATTTGGGCCGTCACTCCAGATTGTCAAATAGACTACCGATACATGGAGGACCTTTCGTACGATAACGCTACGATTACGGTTCGCCTTCAGGACCAGAACTCAGAACCTACTACTAGCTACTGGGTGGTGTGCGACAAGGAGATGTCTCCGAAACTGTTCACTGCTGCATTGGAGGATTCCGACGTTCCATCAACATTGAGGGCCAGTGCCTACATCTCCCACGATTTGCGGATAATATCATAGTCATGGCTGCGATACTGGAAAACCTTGGCACAGTACCCGATGGCCTAAGAAGGACCTCCCCACGAGTGAGTCTTAAAATTAACATGGACAAGACGAATATCATGTCAAATGTCAATGTTACACCCACTCTGAAGGCACTACTGTATGCATAATTGCATACCTAGGACGAACAGTCCAATTAGGTAAGTCCAACTTCGAAAAAGAGGTCAATCGCCAAAACGAACGCGGTTGGACAGCGTGGGTAACTACGATACATCTTCTCGTCTAATTTGCCGCAATATTTCAAGATGAAGGAAGATCTTTGACAAGCGTGTGTTGTCAGTGATAATATGCCGGACGTACGGAATTGAAACGGAGTCGTTCACTGTTGGCCCTAACCAATAAGAAGGCTCAAGGTCATAAAAGAGCAATGGAAAAAGCTACGCTAGCAGTTTCCTTGCGAGATCGAATAAACAATGAGGAGATCCTCATGGGAATGAAAGTCAATGTAGCCTAATGAATTGACGACGGCCATTGGAGCAGAAGAGTTATCGAGTAGCGGCCGCATACCGGAAAACGAAGCGTAGGTGGACCGACGACCTGGTAGATCCTGGATGAAGGGCGCCCAGGACCGTTGGTAGTGACACTCTACATAAATAGCAGTCTCTTAGCTGAAATGATGATGATGATGATCTAGATGATGATGATGATGATGATGATGATGATGATTAATGTGAGAATACCTACAATGCAAAATATTTCCATTACTAATCCTACCCATATCTGTACATTTTTCTTTCATAGCTTTAATTAGTAGGTAGAATCTAAAGAATTGTAGAAAATATATTTATTATGTTGATTTGTACAAAAATTATGAAAAAGAGATCCATGCCGAATCTGTGAAATATTATTTGGAGAACCTAAACCATTTGTAGATGATTAAAAATATTTTCAGCTCACTAGAATTTAATTTTTTTGTGATGCCAAGAGAAAACCATACAAGTGTTGAATTAAAACTTTTAACTCTGGTAAGGTATGTATGTATCTTCATGCTAAGTCCCTTACAGAGTAGGTAGAGTGTGGAACACCAAATAAGGTAAGGTAATCTTGAAATCTATTTTAAATACCAATAATATGCTGAAGGTTCTCGAAATGATATTAAACGACTACGAGTCCAAATTTAATCAACTTTAAAGAGTAAATCAATTTTAAAGAGTATGAGACCCTTATCCCATCTATCCCATCGAATATTATAAACGCCAAAGTAACTCTGTCTGTCTGTCTGTCTGTTACCTTTTCACAACCAAACGACTGAACCGATTTTAATGGAATTTGGTACAGAGATAGAGTTTGAGAAAGAACATAGGCCATTTTTTAAATGACATCCAGGCGGGGGAAGATATGGGCAACAGCTAGTGCTATATAATATAATAGGTTGGGAAAAAAGTCTTTTCGCATTATAGTATGTATGAACTTGTAATAAAATCTCTTTGGCTGTAGTATTTGTATCTGGCTGGTTTTGGTATCATTGAAAGTTAAAATTTTAAAGATAATTCCAAATTCAAATTAGGCAAATGTGTGATTTTCATTTGTTTTTCGTACTGTCAAGATGAGTGAATCTAATGAAGAAATTCGATACCATTTTAAAATTTTACTTCAAAAAAGGTAAAAATGCAACGCAAGCCGCGAAAAAAATTTGCGATGTTTATGGACCTAGTGCAGTGTCTGTGAGAGTAGCACAAATTTGGTGTAAGCGTTTTCAATCCGGAAATTTTGATGTCAAAGATGCACCTCGCTCTGGTCGCCCTATTACGGATAAAATGGATGCCATTTTTGAAAAAGTGGAGCAAGTTCGACATATCAGTAGTTACGACGTAGCTGAAGAACTGAGAATTGATCACAAAACAGTTTTGGCGCATTTGAAAAAAGCTGGGTACAAAAAAAAGCTCGATATTTGGGTACCTCACGAGCTCACTGAAAGAAACCTAATGAACCGTGTACTCATTTGTGATTCTTTATTACGACGTAATGAAACCGAATCATTTTTGAAGAAGCTGATAACTGGTGATAAAATGTGGATCACGTACGACAAGAACGTGCGAAAAAGGTCGTGGTCAAAGGCCGGCCAGGCTTCACAGACTGTGGCGAAACCCGGGTTAACTCGCAATAAGGTGATGTTGTGTGTGTGGTGGGATTGGAAGGGCATTATTCATTATGAGCTATTACCACCAGGCAGGACTATCGATTCTGAACTCTACTGCGAACAACTGTTGAGATTAAAGCACGAAGTTGAGAGAAAGCGGCCGGAATTGATCAACAGAAGGGGTGTGTTGTTTCATCATGATAACGCTAGACCTCACACATCTATAGCCACTCAGCAAAAATTAAGAGAGTTTGGCTGGGAGGTGTTAATGCATCCGCCGTATAGTCCTGACCTTGCACCTTCAGATTTCCACCTGTTTCGGTCTCTTCTGAATTCTTTATGCAATGTTAGGTTAACATCACGAGAGGACTGCCAAATCCACTTGTCGCGGTATTTTGATGAGAAGTCCCAAAATTTTTATAGCAATGGGATCATGTCCCTACCTACAAGATGGCAAAAAGTTATCGAACAAAATGGTACATACATACTTTAGTTAAATTTAAATAAACTATATTAAAAAATGTTTTGAATTATCTTAAAAAATGCGAAGAAACTTTTTCCCCAACCTTATATAAGGGACATAAACTTTATGATTGGCAAAAATGTTAGTGGATAAACCAAATAAACTATAATATTTAATGGAATGGATAAACACGACAAAATAACAACAACTAAAGGCGAACAAGAAAGGCTCACACACAACAAGAAATTGTTTACATTTCCTTTACACCTCTCACACTGTTATGTGTTATTACATGATAAATCTTTAATCAATGTGATGCATTGTACAACTCTTTGTAATTAAAAACATACTTACTCAATTCAATTATAATCACTATTGTTTACGATTGTATCGTTTTTTAATATTCATTATTCAACTATTATTGAAATAGACACCAGATATAATAATATCTTTTCTGCATATTCACCTCTTTACAAGAATAACGTGACATTTCATCTTAATCGTGACACATTATTCTTGTAAGAATTACATTTCATATGAGCGACATAGATGAAATTCTTGTAAGAATAATGTTACATTTCATATGAATGATTTAGATGAAATGTCACGTTATTCTGGTAAAGAAGCTAAGAAAATACTGGATAAATAAGCAACAATCGTAATTAACAAGTCATGTACTACAACTTTTATAGAGCCTTGTGATTAGGGTTTTCTACCCGGGTACCCGGACCCGGGTATATCCGGGTATTTGAAATTTTTGTACCCGGCTATTTTTTACTGCCAGACCCGGGTACCCGGGCACTCACTTTGGTTCGGGAATACATCAAAATCCTCGGCAAATTACTACTAAGTAAGGTCTAAAAAATAATACTTATTAGCAAATGTGACACACAATAAAAATAAATCTAAAGAAGGCGTAGAGTTTTTTAGAAAAACCCAGTAACTATTTTTGGAGTTTGATTAGAAAGTTTTATTTTCATAGGTATTGAAATACGCTAGTTTCTAATAGGTTGGGGAAAAAGTCTTTTCGAATTATAGTATGTATGAACTTGTAATAAAATCTCTTTGGCTGTAGTATTTGTATCTGGCTGGTTTTGGTATCATTGAAAGTTAAAATTTTAAAGAACATAATTCCAAATTCAAATTAGGCAAATGTGTGATTTTCATTTGTTTTTCGTACTGTCAAGATGAGTGAATCTAATGAAGAAATTCGATACATTTTAAAATTTTGCTACAAAAAAGGTAAAAGGTTAAAGAGATGGCAAAAAGTTATCGAACAAAATGGTACATACATACTTTAGTTAAATTTAAATAAACGATATTAAAAAATGTTTTGAATTATCTTAAAAAATGCGAAGAAACTTTTTCCCCACCTTATATTATTTTCATAGAAGTGTACAAAATGTTGGTTGTTATTGTTGACAATTTTAATATTGTTCAGTGAACGCTTAGTAATTGAATTAAATGTTATTAAAACAAAAGAAAAAATTAATCTAGTGGACCTATAAAATTTTACTAAACGAAGGTTTTCTTTTCGTTGGCAAAATGGATAGATCTGTATTGGAGTGTGGAAATATATTTAAAAAAATACAGAATAAGGAATCAGTACAGTGTGCAATATGCCCAAAATATTATCTCTTCTTCAACAAATGTTTCATTAAAAAACAGAACTTTACGTCCGAAAAAGAAGTGTCATTGACATCGTTTTCTCAACCTGAATCAGAACAAAGCTATGCCAAGGCTATCGAAGGGAATTTTTGTCGGTCATCTTTCCCACCACTGCGCAAAATTGACGATAGCCTGGCCCACACGGCAAAAGAGAAAGCTGACCTTCTGGGCAGCCACTTTGCCTCAAACTCGACTCTTGACGACATGGGTATCACAGCGCCTACCATCCCGCGCTGTGAAAGCTCTATGCCTGACGTCAAATTCACTCAAAAGAACGTCAGGCGAGCTCTTTTATCCCTTGACGTCAAGAAGTCGAGTGGGCCGGACTCCGTCCCTGCGGTGGTGTTGAAGATGTGCGCTCCCGAGCTGACCCCCGTTCTGACGCGCCTGTTCTCGCTTTCCTACGATCAAAGAACCGTACCGTCTGCGTGGAAGACCGCCCTCGTGCACCCAATACCCAAAAAAGGGGATCGCAGTGACCCGGCCAATTATAGGCCCATAGCAATAACCTTCCTACTCTGCAAAGTCATGGAGCGTGTGATCAATACTCAACTGCTGCAGCATCTAGAGGATCATCAGCTGATCAGTGACCGCCAATATGGATTTCGTCATGGCAGATCTGCTGGTGATCTTCTAGTATATCTCACGCACCATTGGTCCTACGCCTTGGACAAGAGTGAGGAGGCATTGGCTGTAAGCCTGGAAATTGCTAAGGCCTTTGACCGGATCTGGCACAGGGCACTCCTCGCGAAACTTCCATCCTACGGTCTTCCCGAGAGGCTATGCAACTGGACAGCCAGCTTTCTGTCTGAGCGTTATATACAGTTCTTAGTTGACGGTAAGCGCTCAGACAGACTACCTATCAATGCTGGTGTGCCGCAAGGCTCTGTGCTATCTCCCACGCTTTTTTTTCTGCATATCAATGAAATATTGGAGCAAAACTCCAATTTTCATTGCTATGCCGATGATAGTACGGGGATGCACACTTACACTAGCCGTGCAAATGCCTCTCGGACACTTATCGAGGTAAGCAGGACTAGACTTGTATCTGAAATCGAGCACTCTCTGGAGCGGGTCTCGGATTGGGGTCGACTTAATTTAGTACAGTTTAACCCCTCGAAGACACAAATCTGTTGAGTGTAAGACCAAGTTGGCATCCAAGAAAAGTTGGGGGTGCTTAACAAAGTGAGGCAGTATTTCACATCGGGGCACCTACTACAGCTTTATAAGGCCCAAGTGCGGCCCCATCTGGAATACTGCTCTCATTTGTGGGCGGGAGCCCCCAAATACCAGCTTGGTCCACTTGACTCCCTACAAAAACGCGCCATTCGTATTGTTAACGATCCAGGACTTACTGATAGGATCGAACATCTGAGCCTGCGTAGAGACATTGGGAGTCTGTGCGTGTTGTACCGTCTCTACAATGGTGAGTGCTCTGCTGAACTGTTTGACATGGTTCCACCGTCTCTTTTCCTACACCGTACTACACGCCGAAGAGAGAAGTTCCACCCACACCGATTGGACACCTGGCAGTGCTCAACGGTGCGGTTTTCACGTTTGTTCCTGCCCAGAACGTGTAAATTGTGGAACGAACTTCCCTCTGAGGTGTTCCCTAGGTGCTACAATATGGGGTTCTTCAAAAATGGCGTCAAAAGAGTCCTTCAGGGCTGGCAGCGCGTTAGCAACTCCCCTGGTGTTGCAAATGTTCATAGGCGACGGTGACCACTTTCCATCAGGTGGCCTGTTTGCTTGTCTGTCAACCTTTAGACATAAAAAAAAAAGAACAAAGTTTAAGCCTAGCCTAGCCTAGTTCCGGATAGTTCCATTTGCGAGTGCGGATTAGACGAAGGCACCCCAGATCACATTTTCTTTAACTGTCCCTTATACCAAGTTTCCCTATACTCCCTCCTCCCTCCGAAAGTCCCTCGTCCTACTAATCTAAATTATCTGTTAATGTTGGTCAACTCCCCCTTTGTATATATATTATGTAAATTTATCACTGTAAATAACATTAGAATGTAACTGTATATAATTAACATTACTAACATTAGGATTGTTCTGTGAAATGAATATAACAAATTGTGATTGTTTTTGTCTTTTGTTTTAGGTATTCATGGAACTCTGAGTAAATTTATTAAAACTTGAAATTCTAAATTACTGTAAATTTATTGACTCACCGGGTATTTTTATTCTACTAGTGCCTTTCCAATCACCAGATTCTGGCAGAATTACCCTATAGTTGGTAGTTGCCATAAAAAAAAAAAAAAAAAAATAGCCTAGTTCCAAAAAGACCGCGGATAACTTTTTATTTCTACCGTCTACTAAATTTTTCCGATTTTGTAGCACGCTTGGTTGCACAAGACGGTATTTCCACTCGAACTGTTTAACTGTGTGATTGATTGTACTTTAAGTTAAGGTGACTTATTGACATACTACACACACTCTTTCATAATATATAACATAAAATTGTATCTTTTTCAGTATTCATTGTAAATACCCAGGTAAAATGAAAAAAGGCATGCTCCGATGGTTCAGGCATATAGAAAGAATGTCGAATGAGCGAATGACTAAACAGATATACAATGCGAATGTGGATGGTTGCAGAGGCCCAGGAAAACCAAGGCTGACCTACCATGACCAAATAGGTCGAGTTCTGTCTGATGGTGGGGTCAAAAGTCTTAGGAATCGGCGTGCATGTATGAAGAGAATGATGAAGGTAGACGAAGCACGAGAGGTTTGTCAGAACCGGGATGTCTGGCGCTCTACACTCTCTGCCTACCCCGTTAGGGACCTGGCGTGAAGATACATATATACCCAGGTACCCGAGTATAACCGGGTATATGCAAAAATAATACCCGATAGCCGGGTATTAAAAAATGTCGGGTATGCAAAAACCCTACTTGTGATATAGACAGTAAACCAATTATTTTTTTTTACTTTAAAATTCATTATATTTACCAGGTATTGTCCTCTTCTTCCGCACTCATTTTATTATTTCTTCTCTAAAAAAATCACAAGCAGCGCTTATCACACAATATCACATCAACGATGATGACAATTATTTGTTATCAACTATGAACCATATTTTCCGTAGAACCGTTTCTGCTAGTCTAGTAGTTTATACAAGGTTTAAAAACTGCACAAATCTTATCAAACTGACAAAATATGCGCAAAAAGGATAGTATATTATATTGGGTACAGTAAATCAAATGTATTTTGAAATAACTCAGATTTTTTACAAAATTTACAATTACCAAATACACAATACACATCACAACACCATGTGTCAAGTTTAACATTATGAAAAAATTTTGATTTGACGTATGTCATGTCATGCATGTCAAATATGGAGTATATAGATAAGGAGTACCCAAACGACCAGTCTTTAGGCTGGAGCGCCTTTTGCGCTCGCCGACATTATACTACTTCGTTATAAATTATAGCTATATAATCTATGCTCGCCGATTGTCCGGTGAAGTCTTAGATTAAGTACCTATAGATGTAGCCAGCGTGTGGTCGCTCATGCAACAGCCATATGAAATCATGAGTGTTGCTAGTAAATAAAATTTCCCAATTTTCTTCCTAATCATTTACTATATCTCGGCAAATTTTTATGTTTAACATTCCTAAGCATTTTACTTTTATTCAGATTAGTTGAATTGTAACGAATTGATTGAATGATGAATTAAAACATGTGCCATTCAATTAATTATATACATTTTGCTGAAAGATCAAGAAAACATATCGAGAAAATGTACATCATTTGAACCATACTAACCATGAATTAGCATTTATTATGCTGCGAGCTGTGAATAATCTAGGTTATAGATTATTCACAGCTCGCACTCTAGAACATCATCTAAAGGGTATTATTTCTTTGGCCGCGATCTTATAGATAGTTTATCAGAACGATTGCTGTATCGGGTAAGGCATTCAATATTTGCGTGTAAGTAATAGTTAAATAAAACTAAGAGTTTCAGTGTAATTATCGCTTTATTATTCAAATTATAAATATCAAAACATAAATAATTATATAAGGTTGGGGAAAAAGTTTCTTCGCATTTTTTAAGATAATTCAAAACATTTTTTAAAAATAGTTTATTTAAATTTAACTAAAGTATGTATGTACCATTTTGTTCGATAACCTTTTGCCATCTTGTAGGTAGGGACATGATCCCATTGCTATAAACATTTTGGGACTTCTCATCAAAATACCGCGACAAGTGGATTTGGCAGTCCTCTCGTGATGTTAACCTAACATTGCATAAAGAATTCTGAAGAGACCGAAACAGGTGGAAATCTGAAGGTGCAAGGTCAGGACTATACGGCGGATGCATTAACACCTCCCAGCCAAACTCTCTTAATTTTTGCTGAGTGGCTATAGATGTGTGAGGTCTAGCGTTATCATGATGAAACAACACACCCCTTCTGTTGATCAATTCCGGCCGCTTTCTCTCAACTTCGTGCTTTAATCTCATCAGTTGTTCGCAGTAGAGTTCAGAATCGATAGTCCTGCCTGGTGGTAATAGCTCATAATGAATAATGCCCTTCCGATCCCACCACACACACAACATCACCTTATTGCGAGTTAACCCGGGTTTCGCCACAGTCTGTGAAGCCTGGCCGGCCTTTGACCACGACCTTTTTCGCACGTTCTTGTCGTACGTGATCCACATTTTATCACCAGTTATCAGCTTCTTCAAAAATGATTCGGTTTCATTACGTCGTAATAAAGAATCACAAATGAGTACACGGTTCATTAGGTTTCTTTCGGTGAGCTCGTGAGGTACCCAAATATCGAGCTTTTTTTTGTACCCAGATTTTTTCAAATGCGCCAAAACTGTTTTGTGATCAATTGTTACAATATCCGGCCCCACAGGAACATTAGGAAATAAGTTGCTAACTTGGACAGTATCTATTTAAGATGATTTATTATGATAATTAATAAGAGTAATAATTTAGATTTGATTTTATAATTATTTGAAATAAAAATAAAATACTATTCATTAATTTGTCATTAATATTTAAAGAGACATGATTTGATTTGTTCAACGACGCTCATTGGATAAAACATTATGATGTCATTTAGAGCATTACTTTAAATAAGATTGTGAGGAGGGTTAGGATTTACTTGATTGGGTTTTTTTTTAAAGTAAACGCTGTCCTTCAAAGTGTTTATCTTTTACTACGACCAAAACCTCTGTCGCTGCATCACCATTATACCAGTTTCATCTCAGAAGTGGGATACGAAGAAAATGCTGGGACCATACCGACAAGGCCTGGGACTGAACAAGAAAAGAAAACCTGAAAGAAGCGAAAACGAAGAATTTTTTTTTTCCAACCCGAAGAAACGCCGAGTTACGCATTTGGAGGCAGAAATTATACCGAAGTTTGATCCTGGCAAAAAGGCAACCAATGTAAGAGGCTGGTTAAACAAAATCGACCAGCTCGGCGAGATATATGATTGGGATGACAAAGACCGTATTTTTGTCATGCAAATCCGGCTACGCGGCGCTGCTCGGGATTGGTACGACGACCTCGGCGATTATGCGGCCGCGTGGCTAAAATGAAAAGAAGATTTGACACGCGCTTTTCCACGCTCTACAGACTTTGTGGACCAATTAGAAGAGATGCTGGCACGAATTAAGAAGAATGGAGAAACAATGACTAGTTATTTCCATGATAAAATGTCTCTCCTCAAGAAATGTGATTTGGGAGGCGACTCTGCCATTTCTTGTTTGATTAAAGGTCTACCCACCGAATTACGGGCAAATGCAAAAGCGTGTAGCAGCCACTAACAGTAGAAACGGTGACGAAATAGTTCCTAAAAGAACTGTTTCAGTACAGCACGCATTGACGCACAAGAGACAGGAAAGTTCTTAAAAGAACTATATGCTGTACAGATGACGTTCGACAGAGACAGGATGGTAGCTCTGAAAAGAGCTGTTAGAGCTCTTCATCTGCAACCACGCTCTAACATCTTCAGTCTTCGACGTCTCCACTTCAATACTCACCGCACGACTTCAGATCCAGCTTGAACTCATAGCCACATCAGTCTCCGCTTCAGTCTACATCTTCGGCACGCGTCATCAGCCGGCGAGCCCCCGCGACGCGTGCGTTCATCTTGCGAGCCCCGAGCGAAAGAGCGAGCCAGCGAGCGCCGCACATACTTATACCGGCGACTGGCGCATGCGCACTGGAGTTCACCGAACTTCGAACGTATCGCGCATGCGCGCATTGCTCCCGCGCTGACCTTGACCGATAAATCGACACGTGCCGGAAAAGAGACAGAAATTGAGATAGCATTATCAATTATCTAAAATCCTATTGGTTGTTAATTATTTATCTGTTATTTTATTGGTTTTTCTTATTTTCCTTTTTTGTAAATTGTGCTGTTTTTTGTGTAAAAATATATTCTACTACAACCTTCTGAAGAGTTTCATTATAATCAAGAACGAACACAAGTAGTCTTCAACAAGCGTATAATTGTGAATCACCGGAACAATTATACTTTGACTTTTTATCTTCTCTGGAAAACTACAGAAAAATCGAATCAAGGATTGTTGAAACTAAGTCTTCCTGGCAACGAGGTTCGAGTATGCCGAAAATCTGTTACAACTGCAGGAAAACGGGGCATGAATCACGAGACTGTCGACTCACACGCTGCAGCATTTGCCAGCGCCTGGGTCACGCTTCTGCTGTTTGCTGGTATGCTGGCAACGGCGGGGTCAGCGGCGTCGGCGGCGTTGGCGGGATATTTATAGGAAATTCATTACTATCAATGGGAGAGTATTGCTGTCTTATATTGATACTGTGAGTAGGGTTAACATTATCACATTAAAAGCGGTCATAAATTGAAAATTGAAGAGAACATATTCGAATTTGATAATGAGAGGATTTGGTGGTTCACGAATTATTTCCCTTGGGAGGGTACACCTTAATTTAATTATTGATGATGTATCTAAAGAAAGTGACGCTGAAATAACTAACACCGATTTAAAGGATATAGATTTCATTATAGGTCAACCAATTATTCGTTAACCAAATAATATGCTTGTAGCAAATTCCAAAGTTGTGAAGTTCATTCCGAATAATGAAGAATGGTTACAACCTACCCTCGATTTATCAGAATTCCATTTAAAGGATATAGATTTCATTATAGGTCAACCAATTATTCGTTAACCAAATAATATGCTTGTAGCAAATTCCAAAGTTGTGAAGTTCATTCCGAATAATGAAGAATGGTTACAACCTACCCTCGATTTATCAGAATTCCAATTATATAAAAGAGATTTTGTTGAAAAAGTACCTTTGCATTTACCGTATGATTTAGAATTGCCACCGGGGAAGACCTGTTATATACACGCTTACATTTTAAATGATCTTAACCAAAAATAGTATTCTAGTAACACGGCCGATAATTTATGATTTCATTAACGAAACTTATTGTATACCTCAGTCTGTTTTTACATTTGGAGATGAATATTGCCTTCAAATAACCAATTTAGGTGAATCACATATTCATTGGACTAAGGGTAAACTAATCACAAGAGCAGATGTGTACGAACAAGCTGAGGTATTTATTGCATCTAGTAATGAAGTCGCAGGTTATGATATTACGAATTCGAATCAATTGAAAACTATTAGTCGTTCAGATATCAAAGTTGGTGACATAGGGGAATTTTATTGCGATCGTTTACTGAATTTACTAAACAAATATAGCGAATCCTTCGCCGAATGTAGCAGCGAACTAGGGTGTACAAATTTGACAGAAATGCATATAACAACAACGAATGATTTGCCAGTTCACTTTAAACCATATAGATTATCTCATAAGGAAATCGAAATAGTAGAACAAAAAGTAAATGAGCTTATTTCTGCAGGAATAGTAAGGGAGTCTGATTCTGAATATGCTAGTCCGGTTATTTTGGTGAAAAAAAGAGGGTGGTCACCGTATCTGTGTAGATTAACATCAAACCAGGGTGACATGTTACCATCTACCCGCACACATGCTTGACAGCCCACATACGTGGACTGTATTGCACGGAGCAGACTGCCATCAATACCATACTCTGGCAAAATGTCCCACAGCTCCTTTCGTAATACCCTATCAAACGCTTTCTCCAAATCCACAAAACAACAGAAAACCTTCTGGCTCACAGCCAGATGCTTCTCTACGATGTTGCGGAGGAAGAAAACTTGATCCATACATCCTCTTCCAGTTCTGAAACCACCCTGTGCATCCCACAACAACCCGTCGGACTTCTCTTTCATTCTTCTTTCTAAGACTTTCCCATACACTTTAGCTGCCAAACTGATCAAACTGATCGCTCGATAGCTGGTGCAGTCCATACGTGAACCCTTGCCTTTATACAAAGGCACGATGACCGCACACCGCCAATCCTTTGGGATTCTTCCGGATCTCCAGCAAAGGTTGCACAACACCCAGAAAGAATCCCAAAGGGCAGCACCACCATATTTGATCATTTCGGCAGAAACCTGATCAATACCCGCAGCCTTACCACATTTCAAACTTCGTATCGCCCATACAATCTCATCTATTGTTATATCCTCACAAGTTCTCAAACTTTTACAAAAAGCTAATTTAAAACTAAACTTGCAAAAATGTTCGTTCCTACAAACTAGCATTAATTATTTAGGACATGAAATATCAGCCGGTTCCGTAAGACCAGGGCAAGCTAAAATTGACAGTGTTTCACGATTTAAACGTCCATGTAACGTTCATGAAGTCAGACAATTTATAGGTCTTGCATCTTATTTTCGTAAGTTTGTGCGAAATTTTGCTGAAATAGCACGCCCTCTTACTTTCTTAACAAAAAAGGGGGTAGAATGGGTCTGGGGCTTGGAACAAGAAAATTCTTTCGTACAACTAAAAATCGCATTAACAGAAAGGCCCGTACTAGCAATTTATAACCCCCGTGCCAGGACAGAACTGCATACCGATGCTAGTAAGCTAGGATTAGGAGGGATTCTATTACAATACCAAGAGGATAATACATTAAAACCAATAGCCTATTTTAGTCGCGTAACTAGCAAAGAGGAACAATATTATCACAGCTATGAATTAGATACATTGGCTGTAGTAGAATCTCTAAAAAGGTTTCGTATATACCTTACTGGTATTCCAATCAAGGTATTAACAGATTGCTCTGCCTTACGTAATACTCTCACAAAAAAAGATCGGACCTAGGACCTAGGATTGCCCGTTGGTGGCTCACCATCCAAGACTTTGACCTTGACATTGAATATCGTCTTGGAGACCGTATGCGTCATGTTGATGCCTTAAGTAGAAATCCAATAGGTGAATCTTTGGTACTCAGTATTGACAATGCCGATTGGCGTGTGACTCTACAGCTTCAGGATGAACACATCCAAAGTATCATAAAACAAATTAGTGAAGGCACAGATAACCCAGATATTGTCAATAATTACGATGTGAAAGACGATTTATTGTTTCGCAAAACTATTAACGGCAACAGATTTGTAATACCTAAACTGTCGAAGTGGAGTTTAATGCAAAAATATCACGATCAAATCGGTCATTTAGGATTCGATAAATGTGAAAAGACTATTAAATCTGAATTTTGGTTTAAAGCAGCTATACTCTAAGTGTGTTCCGCGGAACCCTAGGGTTCCGTGATACCTCGGTCGGGGTTCCGCAAGAATTTAGAAAAAAAAATCAAAACACCTCTCTCTGGTCGCTCCGCGGCCGCACAAAACGCTATGAACGTTATTTATTTATTTATTTGTATTTGTAGAAACATGTGTTACAATAGCTGGTACAATATCTCATAAGTTTGGTATCAACAATTTTATACTTGTACAACCCGTTCGCTCTAAGTTTGTACCCTCCCCCACGTGACAACAAAATTTACAATGTGTCATAGTTTTACCCAAATATGTACGTACACAATTTTTATTGTTACAATTAAATAAAAAATATTTTTATATTATGTTTTGCTGACGCTACTTTTCGAACGTCATACCTATCGCCAGCGGCAAACTTAAAACATAGTATAGCTTAAAACGAGCGGGTAGTATACTTGTGAGCGCGCAGTCTCTTTGATAAAAGCCGTCTCTGAATAGTTATCCGCCTCTATGTAGACGCTATAGTTGTCAACAAGCGACTTTCGACTCTTCACCTCAACGGATAAAGTCGATATTGTTTACAACGCAATTTTTTAATTTCTGTTTTTATTTTTGCTTTTTGTTTATCAAAGGTGCCAACTCGAGTATTTTCGAGAATATTTGAGATCGAGTCTAGGACTAAGTATATAAGCGGCGATCGCGCGTCGCGCGTCGTCTGTTGACGATTAGCGTTCGGAGCGATAAGTTACTACCTACTTACAAGCTCGCTAGCGAGAAACTAGTGTTCATTGTTTTCAATCTAGTCTCAGTTTTATACATTTCTTCAGTGTAGGTACTAAATTTAGTCTCTCATACGCAGTAACGATTGTGCATTATTTAAACCCCACTATCCTGACGTGGGCAGGATAGTGGGGTTTAAACAATGCATTATAAATAAAGAAGAAAGGAACGTTGGCTTAAAGGTGTTAAACGTGTTGCAACAACATCTTCTAATGACGCTGAATGTTCAAAATCAGTGCGCGCGGAGAATATACCAATCACCGATCCAGAAGATGATGCCATGACGTCAAGCTCTACGGTTTCAAAGACGAAAAGAAGGAAGTATGATGAATCTTATATCAGTTTCCGATTTGTTGAATCCAACTTAATAAAACCATGTGTATTAGACATAACAAAATGTATGCTCGATGAAAAATCTGCAAAGCATATTTCTACTGTTCCGCTATCAAACGATACTGTTTCACGACGAATCCATGATCTGGCAAGCTTCGTCAAACAAGAACTAGTTACACGTCTACAAAATACACGATTCGCCTTGCAAATGGACGAGTCGACTGATGTCGCTGGTTTGGCTATCCTGCTGGTTATTGTGAGATATGCATATAAAAGTTCTTTTGAAGAAGACATGCTTATGTGTTCATCGCTGCTTACAAACACTACCGGGGAAGAAATTTTTAATAAAATAAATATATTTTTTGAAGAAAATAATCTCACTTGGAACAATTGCATTGACATTTGTACAGATGGGGCCAAGGCGATGACAGGTAAAACAGCAGCAGCAGTGTCACGAATGAAAAATAAAGCGCCTAATTGTAGTTCCAGTCATTGTATTCTGCATAGACAAGCACTTGCGATGAAGCAAATGCCGTCAAATCTAAAATTAGTTATGGATGAAGCGGTAAAATAATTAATTTTATCAAATCACGACCACTACAATCACGATTGTTCTCATTATTGTGTGAGGATTATGGCAGCAAACATAAAACACTGCTGCTCCATACAGAAGTGCGATGGCTGTCTCGGGGTAAAACTTTAACAAGGCTATTTGAACTTAGAGCCGAGTTACAAATGTTTCTTTCAGCAGATACTTCTTCTAATTTGAAGGACCGTTTGTATGATAAAACTTGGTTGTTCCGATTGTGTTTTGTGGCAGATATCTTTCAAAAATTTAACGAATTGAATTTATCGTTGCAAGGTAAACAGACAACAGTGTTTCAGGCCTATAATAAAATAACTGCTTTTAAAAGAAAATTAGATTTTTGGATCATTTGCAATTTTTTGATCATTGGTAAGAAAGAAATAGAAAGCTTTACGTTACTCAGTGAGTTTGTTAGCGAAAACGACTCAGAAATGTTTGAAGATGATGTGTTTGAAGAATTGGTCCTATATCTCAGTTCGGAGCGGATCTCTTTTAGAAATGTCATCAGACACAAGTATGGAGTCACTGTTCAAAACGACGCCTCTCAATGATTTTTGGTGCAGAATCCAAGATGAATATGCAATGCTTGGCCAAATGGCTCTGGATATTCTTCTCCCGTTCCCAACTACATATTTGTGCGAAACAGGATTCTCTACCTACGCAGCCACGAAAACAAAATATCGCAATAGACTAGACGCCGAAGCTGATATGAGACTCCAACTATCTTCCATCAAACCTGATATCAACCAATTGATGAAAAATAAAAAACCGTTTCATACCTCCCACTAGTTACATTTTTTCTTTTTTAATGTTTTCTATTATTGTCCTTGCCAATTGGTAAAGTAAATAATAATTAGTAACTGTTACATTGTACTTTTATTATGCTGATTAATAAAAAATACACTCATAAAAACAATTGTTTTATTGTAGGGTTCCATCAAGTATTTTGATTCTCAAAAGGGTTCCGTGATTTAAATAGTTTGAGAACCACTGGTTTAAAGGAATGACGAGATTTATCCAGAAGTATATAAATGCTTGTTTAGTGTGCTTATGCAAAAGGTAACTATGGGAAGCCAGAAGGTGAGCTTCATCCCATAGAAAAACCTCAGATTCCCATGCACACTATCCATGCTGATCATTTAGGTCCATTCCTCAAAACACGTCGCGGGAACATTTACATTCTCGTAGTTATAGACTCTTTCACAAAATTCGTATTCGCTAGGCCCGTTCGAAGTGTAAGCTCTATCGAAACAATAAAAAATTTAAAAGAAATTCTATACTTATTTGGTAATCCACGCAGAATAGTGACCGACCGAGGAGTGGCATTCACAAGTAGGTATTTTAAACACGTGCTGAATGCGGTTGCATCCCCACGATCGAACGGTCAGGTTGAGCGGGAAAACAGAACCATTATTAACGGACTTAATACTACGACGGAAAGTGAATGCACCTGGGACGAAAAATTGGGCGACGTTGTTTGGGGGATAAATAATTGCCCACATGCAGTAACTGGTTATACCCCATTCAATTTATTGTATACTCACACCAATACTCTTTTACCTGCTTTCGCTCCCGCTAGCACAAGCCACCCCAACTCGCTACAACAGTTAGATGAAGGTAGACAGAATGCAAAAGTACGCATCGATAAGTATATTTTATGACTATGATGAAAAATCGCTACGACAAAAAACATAAAACGTGCAGGAAGTATAAAATTGGAGATTTGGTTTTATGGAAGGGAGGATTATCTCGTGATAGTACAGTAGGTGTAACTAAAAAGTAAGGTAGTTAATACACGGGTCCATATAAGATATCGAAAACCATTCTATTGACCGATACACACATAATAGTATGAAGGGTTATAAAAAATTCATCGTAGTTGTACCTGGTAAATCACTTCGTCCGTATAAATCATCAGTTTCTGATAGTTCCACTGAATCTGGCGGAGAAGTTGACAGGGATGATTTGATTGATTTACTTGAAAGCTAACGCATTTAATAATATATAAATATAGTATAAATTTGCCATGTATATGTTAGTAAAATTAATGTTGTTAAGCAAGTATTCCAAATTTAAATCATTATGTTTAGTTAATTTGAATAGCACGATGACGCTTCGGTCAAGTTAAATGCCAATAAACACATTAGACTTTTAAGCATTCTCGAAAGATCTTTTAATTACGTGTTTGACGTGAGTGCAACAGGATCTTTTTTTATTTATTCTTTATTCCTATACGTTTAAACAATATTATAAAAGTAGCAGGAGCTCTAGGTATGTTAATGATATGAGTAATTGAATAGAAATGGAACCTGCTTCAATTTTCAGATGATACGCATGTAGAAGTTAGTGACACAGATCTGAAAGGCCCTGTGATTTCCAGCACAGATGCGTAATATCTTAGGCCTTAGGAGTGGCAACGCATTTAGATTGAAAGCTCTGGTTTCGTGTAGACTGATAGGCTATTATTACTTACCAATGTAAACTGATACCCGTTTGCCACTTCGCGAAATGAAAAAAAAAAAACTGTGTTATGTTGTGCTTATACTTACACTCTAACAATCTCTGAAAAAAATCCGTGCTCTATGGGTGCAAAAAAAGAGAAAACAAAAATTATTTAATTTACATCAATTTCTTCTTCGATATTTTATTAACAAACAAGAAATTCTATCGAGTACATATAATGCTAATACAATATAATATTACATACTTTAAATTGATATTAAAAATAATTTTATATCGATACTTTGATATATCAGGTTAGTATTTGTACATCACTATGTAAAAATGCTATTTTTAGAAAAGAATGAATAGCATTAAAAGTCGTTTAAGTCATACGAAACTTACACAGGTCTTCAAAACTCTTAATAAAACATATCACTATATGTCACTGCATTTCCAAATCCCACCGAATACGACACAATCCGTGAAAATTTGTACATAACCTCACAAAGTTCAATCCAAGACTTTTATTTATCGATCGATTGTTTTCGTTTTTCCGTGCTCATTCTGTTTTAAACAGTACGAGAGCATAATCAGTCAACATAAAGAAAAACCTAGAATACCACAATAACTAGTTAAAAAATTTAGTTCTCAAGAAAACAGCAAAAATATTCTGAGCACCTGTTTGTTTGACAACAGATGTACCACAAATCGAGCGCATACAACGGCGCCGACCGTCATGCGAAGGCATAAGTATGACGTCACATCAAATCATTTCCAAAATTGATACTCTGCATACATCTTGTGTCTCTTTTTACATAGGGAGCTACTGGTTAGTTAGAAAGAGTCAAAACTGTTTTTGTCAAGACATGTGTCGTATTTACCCATTATTGTATAACTACTGTTTCTATAGTAGAATGTGCCTTCTCCATGGTTGTGTTGTTTGTCAGCAGCATTTGTCATGTCAGTCATAAAGGTGTGTACAAGGCTTTTCTGGGCAACGAAACTAGCTATTGAACACAAATAGCGGTTTCAAAAACTATCTATTCCAGTAGCGGGTTCTTAGGCAGTCAAGCATGAGGCTTAATAAAAGTGAAGTGATAAAACCTGCTATTATGATAGATAGTTTACTCAATACTCAATACTGAATACTTTATTGCACCATAATGTACCTACAACATTAGGATTATGGACCCTGTTGGGCACCGCAATGTAGGAGAGAGGATGATTTATACTCAATTAAATACCTAGTATTTTAACATATACAGACCTACATTATTTATATTATTACTATAATTTATTAATATTTTAATTTAATATTACTTTGTACTTATATCTTTTTCTTGAAAGAATTCATTAATGCTGTAATAGGATTTATTTAATAAAATTTTCTTTAATTTGGTCAAAAATGTATTATCATTATCTAAGTTTTTTAATTTTTCAGATAGATGGTTGTATATTTTAATGGACGTTGGATAAGTGCTGGAAGAGTGGAGGTTTAGTCGAGATGGGGGTAGCGTTAGTTTATTTTTGTGTCTTAAATCCTTGATGAATATGTCGCCTCGTTTTGTAATGTTATTATAAAATATTCTCTGGTCATGTGCCAGAAACGCGCTAACCGCTACTGCAGTGATAGATCGTTTCAATAGGAACTATGGCTCTTCCCTTATGACGCACAACACTGTTGTGGACATCTTCGGGGAAGGCTTTGTACAGCAGTAGACATCTTTCGGCTGGAGTGATGATGATGGAGGTGATGATGATGATGGAGGTGATCATCACCTTCATCATCATCATCACCTTCCATCACCTTTATCATCATTACCTTCATCATCACCATCATCATCATCTTCACCATCATCACTTTCATCATCATCATCATTATCATCATCATAATCATCACCTTCATCATCATCACCTTCATCATCATCACCTTCATCATCATCATCACCTTCATCATCATCACCTTCATCATCTTCATCATCATCACCTTCATCACCTCTATCATCATTATATCGTAACACTACAAAAAAAAGTGCACTGTATGATTTACTAGCTGAAGCTTATTCGCGTTCGCAACGTCGCAAGTATCATTCAAAGTGGAGTAATGAAACCCGCTATTAAAATAGATAGTTTTGTATAATTTGATAAATTTGCAATGCGTCAAAAATGCGCTAACCGCTACCACCGCTACTGCACTGATAAATCGTTTCAAACTGTCTACGTTGCGCGCAACGGCCATCGCTAGTCAGTTCATTCAAAACCCGCTATTAAAATAGCTAGTTTTGAAGTACGTCAAAAACATGCTAACCGCTATTGCACTGATAGATAGTTTCAATAACTCTCTACGTTGCGCAACGGCCATCTCTAGTTAGTCACCTTCTTGATTGGAATTAGACCTGAGTCGATCACTCCTTCGTCGGGATTTGGGTCGATCGCGACCAATTGACAGGGTGATCGAGTCTAAATGACTCGATCGTTTGGGTCATTTGGGTCGCGACTCGATTTCGCTCAAACGTATACTGTAGCTCATGATTCTCGTGATTCGAGACCCATCTGATAAGGTTGCGAGACTCGAGACCGCAATCCACACATTATGTCGTTGGGTATTTTTCATTTTAATACATGAAATGAAATGAAAATTAATTATCACTATAATTTCATTCTTAAACTTTATAGGTATACTATAACATGAATTTTACAATTAGATGATATGGTGCAGGGGAGCTTGATCGATAAAACTGTAAATAACTGTACTGTGTAAGTGTACTTTATGCATAATATGATCGAGTTCACGAGAAACAAAGTACCCAATGACCCAAAGTACCCAAATGATCAACTTTTATTGTACGTCACGACCCGATCACTTGTGTTTGGATCGTGATTAAATCAAAGTGATTCTATCGCTCGCGATCGACTCAGGTCTAATTGAAATTGGAACTAAGTGAACCAAAAGTGAACTGCACTCATACTGCACTCTGGAAGTACATAGTACCTATCTACTGTGAACTAAAATTCTTCTAAAATTATTTATTTACATACAAAATAGATGAGTAATAAACATTATAGTTACATACAATTTGACTCGAAAAATATTCCAAAAAAGTAAAGAAATGTCTGAATGTAAATAGTGTGTTAGTGCATCCAAAATACGAACTCACATGTATTGTTGTATATAAATGCTATCTCTTATAGGTAATTCTTACAGTTGTTGAGATGTTGAAAGAATGCCATAAATTATTTCCTGATAAACAAGCGTTTACTATTTTCGCATTATATATAATTCTATTTGTATTTCAAGGTAATGCTCATAATTTTTTTTACTATTTTTGAGATAAGATCATTCAATAGCAGACATAATAATATTTATTTTGGCTAAACGTTCCGACGCTTGACAGCGATTAGGAAGTTCATTTTTTTTTTGAGGATAGTACTCGTAAATATAAAGCGTTTTGTGAAGTTTTACTTTTCGAAAATGCACAGTTCTTAAGATATATTTTTTCAAAATTTCCATACAAATCGACTAGATCGCCATTTTAAGTTTGTTTATATGTCATGTCTGGTGGCAGCATTGACATAAAACATTTCATTACTCATCAACGGCATTTAGTTCTATTTCATACCATGTTACTTATTTACGTATTTTTCGATTTCGATAATTAATATTGTTCTATTATAAGTATTCATTATGTTTTGTGTAAATAATAACTTCTGTAGAACATATTATCGGTATATTTTTACTTTTTTTACACATAAAATATACAAATTCGTTTTTACTTTGTTTGGAACGGAACGCAACGGACGCCATTTTGTTTGTTTTACATGCAGTGACAGCTGTGTCAAGCAGTCAGCGTTTGTTGCCCTAGCAGTTGAGATCGTTTTCACGTACTCCTGTAAGATTTCCAACGAGTGACTACCATGGTGTCTCCTACCCATATTTCCCATGAAGAGTTGGTTAGGTTAGGTTGTATATGTAAAAACAGCGCGCGAGCCGAGCGAGCGAAGCGAGCGTGCCGCGGCAGCGGCCGGCGAAGCGCCAGAACCAAACTGTTGTTTAGGAAATACAAGCGACAATTTTTTTTTTCTTTTAAAACTACGCGTTTTTTGTAGATTGAGGAGTGTAGTATTGGGGAGGGAAGGGTACACCCTCCTTCACACCATTTATCATGCCCTAAAGCCCCCCTCTTACTTCAAAATGGAGTATTTTTAATGGAATCAGTGCTATAGCATATCTCCTAAAATCTGGGGTTTCGACCTGAGGGGGGAGGTATAAGGGGGTTGGTTGCCTCCCTCCCCTCCCCCCCTCCCCCTTTACCCCCACAAACCAACGGTAATTGTTGGAAAGTTTTACCTTTATTTTAAAGAAATTTACTATGTTATGTACTTACACGCGTAGGTGTCATAATTTGTACAATTATCATTTTATTGTATCCTGAAACTTTTTTATTGAAATTGATAAATGATTTTACTAAACTATAAATAATAAAACTATGTAATAATATACATACCGCTGTCCACTAACTAAAACGCCGTAAAGCCACACCCTGCCGATTTTCATTATTTAATTGCATCTTATGTAGTTCAAAATTATGTATCCGCCTGTCTTGGGAACATTTTCGAATCTTTTGTGGTTTTAAAGATAGTAAAATTAAAATTGCTGTTACATGAGATATAATTTCATCCATCCGCAGCTACAACATGGTAAAATGCGTTCAGCAACTTTGTAGTTTAAATATGTCAGTAAACATCGCTTAGCTAGAAAACAGTTTGTCAATTTCACTTAACAATAAAGAGGTTTTAACTTTGTATATGCTAAGGCCCTGATGATAACACATTAGTCTAAATCCATAACTAAAACATAGTTTTCTACAAATACTTAGCTATAACAATGTTAAAATCACTAAGCTTATTCTGTATTTCCACTGATATGCTTGACTAAAACACCGTCGACTCTTTTAAGCTAAGGTAAACATTAAAATTATGATATAAATCATTTGCAAAAACACAGCACATTCCTTGACACAGTTTTCTGGGCTTGTCCTTAGCTATGACGCAGCAAAGGTATGCTTTACCGAATTTTAGCTATGTTTAGCAAAATTAAAAATTAAAGCGATATATAAATAGACAGCCAAAACAGTATTTTACCTAAAATCAAGTTAAAATGGGTTAAATGCGTAAAATGTACATATTGAAAATTCTCTTCCAGAAGCAATTTCTGTATAAAAGGAAAATGTCTAGGTCAACTATTTATCGAACAGCAACAGTTTTAACCTTTACCCGTGTTTTTCGTTCATAACTCAAAATCAACTTTGGTCACTTAGAGCTGTTTTAGTTAGAGAAAAAATCGGGATATTGTTATCATTGCAAGTGCTTGTTAACCTTATCAAATCTATGTTAGTGGATATTTCAAAAGTAGGTTTACTTAACTTAAATTGTATAGTAATAAAACTTATTAATTTCTGCTTCATTAATTAATAATATTCACATTTCAGGTGTCTTTGTGACAGCATCGAAAACAGAAAATGGTGGATATGATTATAATACTACACTGGTTGTATCTCTGTCGGAATTACTTAAACTAACCATATCAGGAGTTTTATACACAATCAAAAGGGAGTAAGTTACAACCTAGCCTGAATATCTTGGTGGCAGCTTTCAAAATGCATTATGGACACATTCTACTAAGCAAAGTCGATTCTCTGAACTGTTTAGAGTGCAAAAAATGTTTATTATCTTCTAGTAGAGTGTGAAGTCAAGAACGAGTCAGAGTGCGAGATTCACAGACCGTGAACCCATTCAAAACCCATACATTTCTGACAGTTCTAAGCATACTTTGCTTGAAAGTAAAGTCGTAATGCGGTCTGTGAATCTCACCCTAAGAGAAGGATCCTAGTAAATGAACTAGACATGAACATGTACTATGTAAGTGTAATGAATATGAGTAGCCAAACCAATATCACCAGAAGCTATGATGTTGTTTTCCTTAGTTGTTAAGTGACTTTACTGGTGGTAGAGCTCCAGTGACAGAGCTCGCGGGCGTAGGCACCACCGCATTACCTAATATACGTGCCACTAAATGGTAGTGTTCAGCACTATCATGTTCCGGTCAGGTGGTAATGTACAGTCCTGTAATTGCTGGCACAGAGGCATAACGATGTGAAATGCATGATTGTTTGCCACTTCCATTAGGTACATAAAAAAGTGACACTATAAAATTAATAGAGGCAATATTTTAGCTGTTTGTTTTATAAGGTTAAGTATGATTTAAAAAAAGTTACAAAAACAATTGTGGTCCGAGCTAGAATAATTTATTTTTTGTTGTGCAATTAATTACACTAGTCAGCAAGAAATTTTAAAAATCTCATTATTTTTGGTCTTTGTGTGGTTGTCAATAGGCTGCAGTCATCACTTAACATCAATGTGAACTGCATGCTTGTTTGCTACCTTTATTACTAAAAAAAATACTCTATATGTTAATTTTATTGTTATTGTATGAACTATCATTATCAATTTTTATTTCTTGAAAGAAATTTCAGTTCTATGTGCAAAATTTAATTTAGTTTAATATATATTAAGTTATATAAATGACTGGAATTTAAAAATAAGTTTAACATGAAATACTTTATATTTCAGAAATAAACCACACATATTCAAGGCAATTGTGCAGAACTACAAATTACTGCTGCTATACTTTGTACCGTCATTGTTGTACTGTTTCTACAATAATTTGGCTTTCATCAACTTGTCTCATTATGATCCAACCTCATATTATATTTTACTACAATTTAGAGTTGTTCTCACTGCTTTGTTGTTTCAAGTGAGTGTTACAAAATATATTTCCAATAAACACAATATTTAAGCAGATTTTAGGTAATTATATTATAAAAATATATATTTTTTTGTTTTCAGTTCTTATTCCAGAAGAAACTGACATTCATACAATGGATATCCCTAGGAGTATTAACACTGGGCTGTGTGATAAAAAATTTTGATGCAGCATCAATCCAATCTAAAGAAAATGCTGATTTATGGTCTCAAGTATTCAATATATATTTTCTGTCTATTAATTTTCAAAATTTTTGCTCTTGTCTTGCAGGAACATATAATGAATATTTATTGAAAACTAAGGGCTCAAATACAGATATTTTCTTACAAAATGTCTTCATGTATCTTGATTCTATAATTTGTAACTTTTTTATTTTAATGTACAAAGGTGAATTACCTACTTTATTGGATGATTTTCAATCTCTAGGTGATACATTTGTAATACTTATAACTATTAACAGTGCAATAGTAGGCATAGTTACTAGTTTCTTTTTAAAGAATTTGAACTCTATTCTCAAGACTTATGCAAGTGCTTTAGAATTAATAATAACTGCAGTAGTGTGTTACATTTTATTTAATATTTTGATCACATGGTTCACTGTAATATCAATATGCTTGGTCAGTATTGCTGTTGCCATGTATTTTAAGAACCCAGTAAATAATGTTAATCTCAAATCAGAAAACCAAAAAGACAAGATACCATTGTTGGAAGTTGTCTCGGACTGAAATCAGACATAAGTAATTAATTATTTATTTTATTAGTTGAACCAAAGTTGAACAGTATTCTGAATATGCAGTGTATTACGAGACCCAATTATTTTATTTTAATTTAGGTTTATATTATTTATTTTGACAGGGTGGCCACAGCAGAAGTTCAAAAATTTCCCTGACTTTCCCTGACAATTTTTTTAATTTTCCCTGACCAAATTTATTCATTCAGTAGGCAAGTACCTGTTTTGTTTGTAAGTTTTTAAGTATGTATCTTCACGCCAGGTCCAGTTTTTAAGTAAAATGAAATACCTATATCCGAAATACAATTTTAATTAAATAACTGGTGGTAGAGCTCCAGTGACGGAGCTCGCGGGCGTAGGCACCACCGCATTACCTAATATACTTGCCGCTAAATGGTAGTGTTCAGCACCATCGTGTTCCGGTCAGGTGGTAATGTACGACCCTGTAATTTCCGGCACAGAGGCATAACACCTTAGGCCTCAGGAGTGGTAACGCATCTGCATTTTGACCTCGGTCTTTGTGTGGGTGTCTATAGGCTGCAGTCATCACTTAACATCAATGTGAACTGCATGCTTGTTTGCCACTTCCATAATATATATATAAAAAAACATATATATACCTAATTATAATTGAAGTAATACATACTACAGGTAATATTTAACATGACATGTCTTTTATTTTTTTCTCAATTAGAACTGAAATATTTTTTTATAGTCGATAAAAGAATTAACGATTTTATAACTGACCTTTAAACAAAATTTAAGTTAATTTTTGAACTAAAATCAACAAAATAAATAATTTACTGGTGGTAGAGTTCTGGTCAAGATCGAGAGTGTGTTGTCGAGGGTGGCGTACCTTATACTCAGAATAACCAAACGGTATTCGCTGAAGGTCATACAGGTCTACGCCCCGACCTCCGCACACTCCCATGATGAGGTAGAAACTATGTATGAGGACATTTCCAGAGCCATACATAGTTCTAAGACCCACTAAAACGTTGTCACAGGGGGATTTCAACGCGAAATTGGGCGTTCGAGGTGATTATGAGCTGAAAGTGGATATGGGCGACGAAACACCAGGGGCCAGACTCTGGCTGACATCATGGACCTCTACATGATGAACTCTTTCTTCAAGAACCAGTGACCGAATTGATCACAGTGATATGATCAATTCGGTCAAAACCGGCAGCGATCACTGAATGGTTAGAGGCACACTGAATATTTATGTCAAGCTGGAAAGATCCCGGTTTCCTGCGACTATCACCTCATCTTTGGTCGAATATTTCGAGCCACCCAAATGTTTTTTTCCGGCGAATAAGGTGGGTGGGGCAGCAATTCGTAGCCACAATCATGGATTACAGACATTGTTTCAACTGAAGTGTGAACACGTGCATTGTCTTGATGGAACAAAACTTTCTTACGCAACATTCCCGGCCTTTTTTCTTTTATTTCTTCTCGTAGTCTTCGTAAAAGGTTTCAATAATAACTAGAATGAATAGTTTGACCTTTCGGTAAATAATCTACAAAAATAATGCCCTTCGCATCCCAAAAAACAGAAGCCATGACTTTGTTAGTCGACAAAACGACTTTAGCCTTTTTCGGTGTAGGTGAGTCAGATCTTTTACACTGTTTGGATTGTTGCTTTGATTCAGGAATATGGTGGTGAACCCAGCTTTCATCCATGGTAACAAATCTAGACAAAAAGTCCTCGGGATCAGTCTCAAAAAGTTCCAAACAGTCTCGCGAAATTGTGAATCGAACTCGTTTTTGTTCAGCTGAAAGCAACCTCGGGACCCAGCGAGCAGAAACCTTATGGAATCCCAATTCTTTCGTTATTATGTGTTGCACCCGGCCATAACTAATGTCTTTTGTCTCAGCTATCTTACCGATGGACGTCGATCACCCAGTACGAGATCACAAATTTTATCGATGTTTTCTTTCGTGGTAGAGGTTGTAGGCCGTCCACTCCTAGGATCATCTTCAACGCTCTCACGACCGCGCTTAAACTCAGCTACCCACTTCTTGACACTGGAATACGATGGAGCAGACTCCCCCAAAGTGCCCACCATATCTTGATGGATGTCTTTTGGTGACAGGCCTTTTTTATTGAGGTACTTAATGACTGCACGATGTTCAATTTTCTCCATTATTGAAAATCGCGTCAGAATGCTTCAAACAAATAATCACAGAAAATTTATATCGGAATGAAACTGCGCACAATAAATCATTAGAAGACATACTAACAAATGACGGTAAATTTAAAAAGATGTCATGTCTCCTTGTAGTTTGGGCCACGAACTTTTGGATCCACCCTCGTGAAATAAATCTTTATTATGAGAAATATTTATTTATTTCAAACTGAAAAAGAGTTATCTAATTTTGACGAAAAAATCATAACATAGTTTATTCTGAACCTAAAAAAATGCTTCTGAAGTAAGCGTAGACCAGAGCATAAAATTAGTTCCCTGACTTTCCCTGACCACCTTGAGCTTACCTGACCTTTCCCTGACTTTCCAGAATGTGGACACCCTGTTTGAATATTGGTTTAACCTGGTATTTTCTTCTATTAGACAGTCTGATAATGATATTATTAGATAAATTGTCGTTTTCTAGTGCAAACTTTTAAAAAACGATTTAACATTGTATTATAGATAGACAACATAGGATATTATTTTTTTTAGTCAATCTATCGAATACTTCGTCAGAAGAAGAGTATGATTTTTATGTTTATAAATAAAATTTTAGACTTAAAGACAACGTGAACCTAGAAGGGTCTTTATTAGTTTGTATTGCATAATAATTGTACCTACAAATAGGTAACATATATTATTTTTGTAGTATCTATAGGTACAAGTTCATCATTTAATAGACACAGCACAGACAGTGACTGCAGATATTACATTATCTAGTTACCTAAATGATTCTATGTTATGAGTTTCGAGGGCCTAGTAAAATAGAGTATTTAGTCAACGATGCGATAACTGTGCGTCGTTCTCGATAGTCGGTGATACTTCCGCCACGCTACCAAACAATCAGGAGACTGTCAATGTTTGGACTTAACTTGATACCTATTCATTCGATAGTCGATTTTTCATTGCTCATTTTGTTTCACAAACCTATTGCTTTACTTCGGCGAGCCCATATCTCTACTAAGTAAAAAACCGGCCAAGTGCGAGTCGGACTCGCATGCACAAGGTTCCGTACATCGTACAATTAAGATTATCGTAAGCTCGTTAAGTATATATGTATATATTAAATTGTGACAAAAAATACATAGAAACAATGCGATCCCTTTAATAACCGTCCCCCACCGCTCCGATAATATTGAAAACGCTTTCTGATGCAAATGTAACAATTAAAAATGATCATATTAGTAATTATTTCTCAAAAACTATTGCCATCATAACTGTTGTGTTTTCATATTATCATCAGATTAGTATTCTGTAACCCGATGGCCATCAATTTGAAACTGCAGTTCATTGCTGTTTTCCTAAAATGATCTCAATTATGACGTTACGTTAACACAGCAATGTATTGCAAAGTGACTATCGAAATGATGTGAACCGTAGTTTTAGTATATTTACAGTACCTACACAATACAGTACCCAGCAAGTAATATTACAAGAGCCAACGAAAGAGACAACCGGTTAGTTTCGAGTTCGTAGAGCGTTATCTCTGCTGCATACTGCCTACGTAGGCACTGATAATTATTATTCGGCATTGCTAGAAACTTAATCAAAATGGTTGATAAATGGTCATATATTAGGTTGGGGAAAAAGTTTCGTCGCATTTTTTAAGATAATTCAAAACATTTTTTAATATTATTTACTTAAATTTAACTAAAGTATGTATGTACCATTTTGTTCGATAACCTTTTGCCATCTTGTAGGTAGGGACATGATCCCATTGCTATAAAAATTTTGAAACTTCACATCAAAATACCGCGACAAGTGGATTTGGCAGTCCTCTCGTGATGTTAACCTAACATTGCATAAAGAATTCTGAAGAGACCGAAACAGGTGGAAATCTGAAGGTGCAAGGTCAGGACTATACGGCGGATGCATTAACACCTCCCAGCCAAACTCTCTTAATTTTTGCTGAGTGGCTATAGATGTGTGAGGTCTAGCGTTATCATGATGAAACACCACACCCCTTCTGTTGATCAATTCCGGCCGCTTTCTCTCAACTTCTTGCTTTAATCTCATCAGTTGTTCGCAGTAGAGTTCAGAATCGATAGTCCTGCCTGGTGGTAATTGCTCATAATGAATAATGCCCTTCCAATCCCACCACACACACAACATCACCTTATTGCGAGTTAACCTGGGTTTCGCCACAGTCTGTGAAGTCTGACCGGCCTTTGACCACGACCTTTTCGCACGTTCTTATCGTACGTGATCCACTTTTCATCACCAGTTATCAGCTTCTTCAAAAATGATTCGGTTTCATTACGTCGTAATAAAGAATCACAAATGAGTACACGGTTCATTAGGTTTCTTTCAGTGAGCTCGTGAGGTACCCAAATATCGAGCTTTTTTTGTACCCAGCTTTTTTCAAATGCGCCAAAACTGTTTTGTGATCAATTCTCAGTTCTTCAGCTACGTCCTAACTATTGATATGTCGATCTTGCTCCACTTTTTCAAAAATGGCATCCATTTTATCCGTAATAGGGCGAACAGAGCGAGGTGCATCTTTGACATCAAAATTTCCGGATTGAAAACGCATAAACCAAATTTGTGCTACTCTCACAGACACTGCACTAGGTCCATAAACATCGCAAATTTTTTTCGCGGCTTGCGTTGCATTTTTACCTTTTTTGTAGTAAAATTTTAAAATGTATCGAATTTCTTCATTAGATTCACTCATCTTGACAGTACGAAAAACAAATGAAAATCACACATTTGCCTAATTTGAATTTGGAATGATGTTCTTTAAAATTTTAACTTTCAATGATACCAAAACCAGCCAGATACAAATACTACAGCCAAAGAGATTTTATTACAAGTCCATACATACTATAATGCGAAAAGACTTTTTCCCCAACCTATTAGGTAAGGTGCGAAAGAGAATAACGCTCTACAGACCCGAAATAAGCAGAAGTCTCCTTCCTAAGATATATGTGCTATATTTCTTGTCGGATACTGTACACACACTATGATGTCAACCGAAACATATAATACGCCTTCTGGGGACATATTATGTATCTCTATTGACATCAGTCGTGTGTATCAATCACACGATGCAGTATATTGCTATGTGACGTAACGTGATAGTTACAATCATTCTATAAAATCAGCAATGTATCTACTGCAAAGTACTTATCAAATTGATTCATAATATATGGCCCTGTGGTGTCCTTGAGACATAGTATTATTTGAGTCGCTTCCGCTTCTTTTTATTCACGAAAATGGTACATAAAGGCGGACTTAATGCCACTAGGTATACATTATACAACAAATAACATTTTATCTCTGATAATGGGGATAGCGCCAAGCGTTAAGCATGTTACATTCTAACCGACACCCAAACTACCTAACTAAGTAGTTAAGTTTATAAAAGCACAGATTACGCCCCTGTGATTATCTATTCTGAATTTAAAAGGTATCTAAGTCTTTCCAGAATCTGATAGGATACAACTTACTAATAATAGCTTATCCGCATTTTACTAAAAAAAAAATTTTTGTGTGATACTCACATACTCGTATTCTGCACGCTTAGTCTATCATTTCTGAGATCTGAGAGTTATTAACGTGAATAATTCTATCTGATAATATAATTGGTTTATTTCAAGATGGTAATATTTTTGTTAAAAACCTCAAAGTATGACCCTAAATTACTCGTCCTAAGTATTATGTTGGGGAAAAAGTTTCTTCGCATTTTTTAAGATAATTCAAAACATTTTTTAATATAGTTTATTTAAATTTAACTAAAGTATGTATGTACCATTTTGTTCGATAACCTTTTGCCATCTTGTAGGTAGGGACATGATCCCATTGCTATAAAAATTTTGGGACTTCTCATCAAAATACCGCGACAAGTGGATTTGGCAGTCCTCTCGTGATGTTAACCTAACATTGCATAAAGAATTCTGAAGAGACCGAAACAGGTGGAAATCTGAAGGTGCAAGGTCAGGACTATACGGCGGATGCATTAACACCTCCCAGCCAAACTCTCTTAATTTTTGCTGAGTGGCTATAGATGTGTGAGGTCTAGCGTTATCATGATGAAACACCACACCCCTTCTGTGTTAAATTCCGACCGCTTTCTCTCAACTTCTTGCTTTAATCTCATCAGTTGTTCGCAGTAGAGTTCAGAATCGGTAGTCCTGCCTGGTGGTAATAGCTCATAATGAATAATGCCCTTCCAATCCCACCACACACACAACATCACCTTATTTCGAGTTAACCTGGGTTTCGCCACAGTCTGTGAAGCCTGACCGGCCTTTGACCACGACCTTTTCCGCACGTTCTTGTCGTACGTGATCCACTTTTCATCACCAGTTATCAGCTTCTTCAAAAATTATTCGGTTTCATTACGTCGTAATAAAGAATCACAAATGAGTACACGGTTCATTAGGTTTCTTTTAGTGAGTTCGTGAGGTACCCAAATATCGAGCTTTTTTTTGTACCCAGCTTTTTCAAATGCGCCAAAACTGTTTTGTGATCAATTCTCAGTTCTTCAGCTACGTCGTAACTACTGATATGTCGATCTTGCTCCACTTTTTCAAAAATGGCATCCATTTTATCCGTAATACCAGAGCGAGGTGCATCTTTGACATCAAAATTTCCGGATGGAAAACGCTTAAACCAAAGGAGATGTTGCAAAAATGTATGGACCTCCGGCCATGTATTGTACACAATATCATTAACAGGCAAAATCAATATAAAAACGTTTTTTACTGCATATTTTCACTTAATTAGATAATTTCGCTTTGTTTGCAGTTACAAAATATTATTTGCAGTTAGAATTGCAACCAACATGGCGAATATGGCGGGCGATGTCATTTTGACATTTTCATTTTTTAATTGGTTTTTGATTATATAGTACTTGGAAAAAAAAGTAATATTTTCTAAATACTATCGAAATCGATTTCATGTGTTAATACTCAGAACTTAAACTAATCGATTTCCAATTTAAAGAAGCGTCGGCCGCCATGTTGAATATGGTTGAAAATGATAAAATCGTTTGAATTAAATGTGGTAGTAACTCTAAAATATGTTCTTGAATAAATTAATTGAATTTTTTTCGGATTCTTCTTTAATTTACCCATTTTATGAGGATGTGTACGAACTAGAGCCGAGCTCGCAACATCTCCTTTGTGCTACTCTCACAGACACTAGGTCCATAAACATCGCAAATTTTTTTCGCGGCTTGTGTTGCATTTTTACCTTTTTTGTAGTAAAATTTTAAAATGTATCGAATTTCTTCATTAGATTCACTCATCTTGACAGTACGAAAAACAAATGAAAATCACACATTTGCCTAATTTGAATTTGGAATGATGTTCTTTAAAATTTTAACTTTCAATGATACCAAAACCAGCCAGATACAAATACTACAGCCAAAGAGATTTTATTACAAGTTCATACATACTATAATGCGAAAAGACTTTTTCCCCAACCTATTATATAAAAATAATATTTAGAAACGTATCGTTTGTAGAACATGCAATCAATCAAAAACACCGTAAAAGCCGCCTGTAATCTCAATTTTCTCGTCAAGCTATCGAGTAAGATAATAAATGGATGCAAGTGCAGGACACGGACACACCACTAGCTTAAATCATAGCGGTACCAGTTAAGTACTTACTAGGTATATACTTAAGCTCTAATATATCTCGTTATTTGGTGATATTAGTCCTTAGTCTAAAAGTTAGCAATACCTATAGCGATTAAGTGTCGAGGTGAATGAGTGTATTTCACAAAATGTTATTAACAATAAGTTAATTATAAATTAACTACACAATATAATAAACGTTATAATAAGTATATATTGATTTAATTTTCCTCAAAACTTCAGGCAAAATATTTTTAGGAAGGTGTTACAGTCAGGAAACTCCGCTTATCTTAAATTAATCAAATAAAACATTTAATTACAACCTCAGAAGGTCAAGCAGCCAGTTCCCTGGTAGTAGATGCGAGAGAAATCCGCAATATAGTATCCACACAAAAAATGGTTTTGTTTTGATAATCTATTATCAGGGCCTATACCCCACCAAAGCACTGTACCCTATAAACATCTAAATAAGACTAGAGATTTGTAAGATAGATGTAAATGCGTTACGCACACATGCGTGACAGTTCTCGTATGTGAACTACGTAGTACGAAGCAGATTGCCGTCAATTCCATGTTCTGGAAAATATCCCACAGCTCCTTTCGTATTACCTACTTAAACTCTTTCTCCAAATCCATAAAACCGCAGCAAAGCTTGTAGCTTTCAGCCAGATTCTACGATGTTGCGGAGAGAGAAAAGATAATCCATCCTCTTTCAGTTTTGTAACCACTTAGTGTATCATCCAATATCCCGTTGTACTTCTCTTTCATTCTTCTTTTTAAAACTTTCCCATACATTTAAGCTGCCAAACTGATCGCTCTATAGCTGATGCAATCCATACGTGAACCCTTTATACAAAGGCATGATGACCGCACACCGTAAGTCCTTTTGGAAATGTTGCACAACACCCAGAAAAAATCCCAAACAGCAACGCCACCGTATTTGATAAATTCGACAGAAACCTCGTGTTTGCCATTCTTTGGCTACAGCGTTTGCTATGTCTACGGAACCCTGGTGGGACGTGAAAATAGTCCACACCAAGGCGGATTATAAATCATAAGTATAGTATGATGATCACTCTCAAAACTTCGGCACCAGATCACCTATCCCTCCGGATCAAACACCCCAATAACTAACGTGCAAGCCACTCACCAAATTGGAGACTGTACCGAGGTATCGCAGATCCGGTTTGTTCTTGACGACACACGTAGTCAGGTTTGGTGTTGATTACTTCTCGACGCCGGCGTCTTCTTCGACCATAAATTGATCTCCACCAGCTTATTCGGAGGGTCCGATAACTCCGGAATCAGGTAAACGGGCATAAAATTTAATGCAAATTCACAGATTTTTAATTAATATAAAATCGTGTGTTCACAGTTGATAGAGTAAGAGAGCAATATGAAAAAATCGTCATTTGTTTATTTTACTTCGATTATTAAAATAAACTTTTTTCAAAATATTCGGCCAGTTATGGCCCTAACTCTTTGGACGCGCGCTAAATCAAATTAGTGCTAGCGATACACATCAGTCACTAAGTATTAGGGTTGTTGAGGATTCCTCTTCCTCTTCCTCATAATGAGGAAGTTCCGCAATATTTTGGGTTCCTCAACCGTTTCCGCATCCTCATAAATAAAAACAAAAAAAATCCTCTTCCGCTATCGCTTCCTTAAAATTTAAAAGGAATTTATGAGCAATTTCATTGCGCATGCGCGTCTCGTATCCATGGCAACGCACACACGCCGCAACGCGATGCCGGGCCGAACAAGCGAGCGAGACCTCTCGTCCCGCCACTGGCGCTGTTCCTTGCTAGTTTTTTTTAATTTTATTGACATACATTACATACAATATTATGTTTATACGCGTAAGCAACTAAAAAATTCGAAATATTCGGGGCTTTACGGAACTGTATCTATGGCAATACCTATCTTCTCTTCCATCAATTGTTCCAGTGAATGACTTTTTAGCAATGCTGGATTGGTTTATTTATTACGATGAGCTAAGAAACCGGCTGTCAGGGAAAGTAGATAATAAATCTATGGGGAAAACAGTTTTCAAATTATTTTTCATAAAAATTAACCTCCCTATAATTAATTTTGATTAATAGTATTCAATTCTTTTATTTTGATTAATAATATTCGACTTAAGTACCTAATTAACAAACAAATAAAGACAGCATTCTTATTTTCATTTCAATTTCTAAATTAAATTGTATCATTCACTCATCTTTTTTTGTGTGCGTGTGTTGTGTAGATACCGAGTATGTTACTGAACTCGTCCTTAACAGCTGGACCGATTTTGATGATTCATTACTGTGTGTGTTTTGAGAATGGTTTAGATTCATAGTTTGTACCACTGGAAAATGCCCTATTAATTACGAGGGTGGATCCAAAAGTGGAGATATGACATCTTTTTAAATTTACCGTCATTTGTTACTATGTCTCATATTGATTTATTGTGCGCAGTTTCATTCCGATACTCCACAATATAAATTTTCTGTGATTATTTGTTTGAAGCATTCTGACGCGATTTTCAATAATGGAGAAAATTGAACATCGTGCAGTCATTAAGTACCTCAATAAAAAAGGCCTGTCACCAAAAGAGATCCATCAAGATATGGTGGGCACTTTGAGGGAGTCTGCTCCATCGTATTCCAGTGTCAAGAAGTGGGTAGCTGAGTTTGAGCGCGGTCGTGAGAGCATTGAAGATGATCCTAGGAGTGGACGGCCTACAACCTCTACCACGAAAGAAAACATCGATAAAATTTGTGATCTCGTACTGGGTGATCGACGTTTGACCATTGGTAAGATAGCTGAGACAACAGACATTAGTTATGGCCGGGTGCAACACATAATAACGAAAGAATTGGGATTCCATAAGGTTTCTGCTCGCTGGGTCCCGAGGTTGCTTTCAGCTGAACAAAAACGAGTTCGATTCACAATTTCGCGAGACTGTTTGGAACTTTTTGAGACTGATCCCGAGGACTTTTTGTCTAGATTTGTTACCATGGATGAAAGCTGGGTTACCCACCATATTCTTGCATCAAAGCAACAATCCAAACAGTGGAAAAGATCTGACTCACCTATACCGAAAAAGGCTAAGGTCGTTTTGTCGACTAACAAAGTCATGGCTTCTGTTTTTTTGAGATGCAAAGGGCATTATTTTTGTAGATTATTTACCGAAAAGTCAAACTATTAATTCTAGTTATTATTGTAACCTTTTACGAAGTCTTCGAGAAGAAATAAAAGAAAAAAGGCCGGGAATGTTGCGTAAGAAAGTTTTGTTCCATCAAGACAATGCACGTGTTCACACTTCGGTTGAAACAATGTCTGTAATCCATGATTGTGGCTACGAATTGCTATCTGAATGTTGGCAAATTAAAATGCGCGTTTCCGTGCGGAGAGCACGTTAAGCCCGTTTATTCCCATCGGCCCCTTCTGAGACCGGCACCGGCACTATGAAGGGGCAAATGTTGGATTTAGATTTTGACACCACTATCGGATTCAACACCCTCATGAACCATGAAAACGACACCCATGACGAAAAAGCTTACAACTTCTAGCAGCCACCATCTTGGATCCATATTTTGACACCACTATCGAATTCAACACCCACAAGAACCATGAAAACGTCACTCATGATGAAAAAATTGTCAAATTAAAAAATTGTCACCGTAGTAAATTTTCGACTATTGGTACCTAACGTCCGATGCGAAATGCGTATAAACCATTGCAGTATAACTATGAAGGGGGCAAATGAAACTAACGACCACCGGGGTGGCCGTTGGCACTAATAGTGCCAACGGCTACCCCGGTGCCGGTCTCAGAAGGGGCCGATGGGAATAAACGGGCTTAACGTGCTCTCCGCACGGAAACGCGCATTTTAATTTGCCACTAGTGGTCACCCGTCACATACCACCGTCATCTCCACCAACCCGCATTGGAGCAGAGTGGTGGAGTAAGCCCCAGGCCTCCCCTCAAGAAGGGGAGAGACTCGTGCCCAGCAGTGGGACGTTTCGACGGTTGCCATTATTATTATTATATCATCAACCTCAGTAACGTAGTGGTAGCAGGCCACTACTACTACCCTGGGGGTCCTGGGTTCGATTCCCGGGTCGGGAACTATCAGAGATAACGGTTAAAAATCCTTTATCTCTGGTGCTATTGGGATTTCTCCATTTTCTGGAAGTTTCCCAGTAGGTACCTCGGAGTTTGGCAATGTGCCCGGAGATGGCAACAGGTTCGCCACCTGTTACATGGGCCAAAACGTAACCGGCGAGTCGTGGGTGTTTGCATGTATGCTTGAATGCATGCATACAACTCTGCCTACCCCTTCGGGGATTACAGGCGTGAAGTTACGTACGTTCTTCCTCTTCCGCTTCCTTATCCGCATCCTCTTCCTCATTAAAAAATCCTCTTCCTCATCCGCATCCTCTAAATTTGCGCGTCACAATTCCTCTTCCTCCTCCTCTTCCTCATAATCACTTCCTCAACAACCCTACTAAGTATCTAATCCTGAAGGACAAAATAATGAAGTACCAACATTAAGAAGCTTCACCATATAAAAAAGGTTTGTGGTAAACCAGCTTTTTAAATATTATCTAAACAGTATTTTATATGGAAGCGAGAGCTGGGTATGCAGGAAAGAGCATGAAAGTAAGTTGAACGCGGTCGAGATGAGATCTTTGCGCAAGATCTGCGGTGTATCACTCACCGATCGCGTTCGTAATGAAGATGTAAGAAAGAGACTTTGTGTGAATGATAGTATCGGTGTAAAAATGAAAAAAGGCATGCTCCGATGGTTCGGGCATATAGAAAGAATGTCGAATGAGCGAATGACTAAACAGATATACAATGCGAATGTGGATGGTTGCAGAGGCCCAGGAAGACCAAGGCTGACCTACCATGACCAAATAGGTCGAGTTCTGTCTGATGGTGGTGTCAAAAGTCTTAGGAATCGGCGTGCATGTATGAAGAGAATGATGAAGGTAGACGAGGCACGAGAGGTTTGTCAGAACCGGGATGTCTGGCGCTCTACACTCTCTGCCTACCCCGTTAGGGACCTGGCGTGAAGATACATACATAATCTAAACAGTAAAAAACACATTTGCTGGTATTTATAATATTATTACCTCACGAGAATAAAAATTGCATGGTCTTCTCTCTCTACCAACAGTGCATCAAGTACATGGTATTTAGGTGCCCCCTACCTACTAAGCTTTAATTTATCCGGGGTGGTAAAACTATTTTAAACATCGTAATATATTCTTTTCACACTATTATATAATAAGTATAAGTATATATAAGCAAGTATAATATTTCAAAGTTGATACTTGCGCGAAGTGTTGACGGCGAGACGCTGAGTGGCAGGTATAATAATGCTAGAGTTAAAACAAAATAATTCTAGCATTATGTTTCAGTTAACGATTTGTTATAACTAGTTATTAGTACCGAGGGTGGATCCAAAAGTTCGTGGCCCAAACTACAAGGAGACATGACATCTTTTTAAATTTACCGTCATTTGTTAGTATGTCTTCTATTGATTTATTGTGCGCAGTTTCATTTCGATACTGCACAATATAAATTTTCTGTGATTATTTGTTTGAAGCATTCTGACGCGATTTTCAATAATGGAGAAAATTGAACATCGTGCAGTCATTAAGTACCTCAATAAAAAAGGCCTGTCACCAAAAGACATCCATCAAGATATGGGGGGCACTTTGGGGGAGTCTGCTCCATCGTATTCCAGTGTCAAGAAGTGGGTAGCTGAGTTTAAACACGGTCGTGAGAGCATTGAAGATGATCCTAAGAGTGGACGGCCTACAACCTCTACCACGAAAGAAAACATCGATAAAATTTGTGATCTCGTACTGGGTGATCGACGTTTGACCATTGGTAAGATAGCTGAGACAACAGACAGTAGTTATGGCCGAGTGCAACACATAATAACGAAAGAATTGGGATATGGAATCCCGGGACCCAGCGAGGTTTCTGCTCGCTGGGTCCCGAGGTTGCTTTCAGCTGAACAAAAACGAGTTCGATTCACAATTTCGCGAGACTGTTTGGAACTTTTTGAGACTGATCCCGAGGACTTTTTGTCTAGATTTGTTACCATGGATGAAAGCTGGGTTCACCACCATATTCCTGAATCAAAGCAACAATCCAAACAGTGGAAAAGATCTGACTCACCTACACCGAAAAAGGCTAAAGTCGTTTTGTCGACTAACAAAGTCATGGCTTCTGTTTTTTGGGATGCGAAGGGCATTATTTTTGTAGATTATTTACCGAAAGGTCAAACCTTTTACGAAGACTATGAGAAGAAATAAAAGAAAAAAGGTCGGGAATGTTGCGTAAGAAAGTTTTGTTCCATCAAGACAATGCACGTGTTCACACTTCGGTTGAAACAATGTCTGTAATCCATGATTGTGGCTACGAATTGCTGCCCCACCCACCTTATTCGCCGGATTTAGCCCCCTCAGATTATCATTTATTTCCAAATTTAAAAAAACATTTGTGTGGCTCGAAATTTTTGACCAAAGATGAGGTGATAGTCGCAGTAAACGAGTATTTCGCCGACCTTCCGGAATCTTTTTTTTTCGAGAGGATAAACAAGTTGCAGTTCAGGTGGAAGAAGTGTGTTGAGCTAGATGGAGACTATGTCGAAAAATAAAAATAAAATTAGACCCACTTTTCTTTCATTTTCTTGGTCGGGCTTTGAACTTTTGGATCCACCTCGTATAACTCTGGATTGGAGTAATCCGCAGTATCAACTTTTAATTCTCTCATGTATCTACTTTTTGTCAGTTGTAAACATGCAGTAAATTGTTTTTTTTTTCTGCCACGTGTTAACATAAAACGCGTCCACCTCCTCCATTTTATCCGAGGGGCGGTCGTTTAATTGATACGACAGATACGGCGGCCATCAATAAAAGACATTCACCGGGTAAATTAATTACCAAACTCGGCGTGAATATCTATCGGAATGAAAAATTACAGAAGAGAAGAAGTCTACTCTTACCGTATCTGACCCGGATGTCGAACCCAGGTCCTCAGCCCTAATCCAGGAAAACTCAAACTATATCTATACATACACATAAATAAAATTGGAGTGTCTGTTTGTAATATAAAAATAACCGCTTTTTACTAAATGCATATGTATGTATACACGGTACATATACCAAAACAACATTTTTGGGAACGGCTGGACCGATTTTGATGGGACTTTCACTGGCAGATAGCTGATGTAATAAGGAGTAACTTAGGCTACTTTTATACTAGCTGCGCCCATGACTTCGTACGGGTAGATACTGAACAATCATAAATTCTCACGCAGGCGAAGTCGCGGGCACAGCTAGTATGCTATAAAAGTCAAGCTGAACTTAGTCGAACGTTCTATAGGTCTTATTTATTTTATGCGTTTATCAAATAAAAAATGTTTTAAATACAACTTTTTTATGTAACGCAGGTGGAAAACAAGCATGCAGCACATAGTTGTTAAGTCATGACTGCAGCCTAGACATCTACACAAAAACCAGAGGTCAAAGTGCAGATGCGTTGCCACCCCTGAGACCTTAGCTGTTATATCTCTGTGATAGTTACGAGGCCATACATTACCATCGAACCGGAACACGTTAGTGCTGAACACTACCATTTGGCAACAGTTAAGAGCCATTAAGATGGAGAGAGTTTCTCGTACGTTTGGTTCGAGAAAATCGTACGCTACTGTCACGAGCAATAATCGCCATAACATAATCGTGTTACACAGGCATTACACACAGGAAAGAACTAAAATCTCGCGTACGATTATGTCATACGAGATTCGCCAGGACATATCGCCAGGCGACAATTGCCTATGTTTGTTTACACGACGAAATTATCGTAAGCAGATTCTTGTTGCTTAAGAGAATCTCGGCTTGTCTAAACACGATCTCGTATTACATATTTTCAAGTTCATACGAGTATCGTACAAATCAGTTTGAACCGATTTCAGTGCGAGATATGTCATCTTTGAAATTCTGTTTACACGGACACAATAATATTCCGTTGCGAGGCGATTATCGCCCATGGCAACGAGCGAGAGGAGCGAGTGTTTAGACGAAGAAGAATGTTTTATATTCCTTCGATAATCGTATCTTCGAGACGAGAAACTCTCGCCGTCTAAATGGCTCTTAAGATTAGGTAACTAGCCAGTAGCGGACTAAGGGGGAAAGGGCAGGGTCGTCCCGCCATGGGCTTTCGGTTCTGGGGGCCACAGAGTACCATTATATATTATCCAAAGGCCGACTGGTCGCTTGACCAGTATTGTTCCCAAGCCGCACGAATTTTGAATCATGAAAGTTTACACCAAACTTAAAAGATTTTTACAGCTTACGGAGGAAAATGTTCTTTTGCTCGCGCGTTTTTTATTTGTTTATTTTAAACAGGGCGTGGCTACCGCCTTTTCTGCCCCGTATCAAGATGCTCGTTTAACCGCTACCCAGACTACATGGCCAATCCGATAGTGGGTCTCCAATACCAAATGCCGCCCCGGGCGGTCTAATGTAACTGTCAACTGTGAGCTCACGTACCTCAAAGAGATAAGCATCGCCGAAATATTTAAAATCTAGTCTAAATGGTCGTTTAGCGCAAGCATAATGATGTTAATGTTAATAGACTTGTTCTCATATTTTCGGGTTGTATATATATATATATATATTGTAACGGGCCAAAAAATTTAAGGACGCCATGTTTTAGAGTGAAACTACAATAAATAGCATACTATTATATTAACAATCATTTCATTAATAGTCCTTAAATTATTTAATAACAAGCAGTTCATGTTTTAATTGCACATTGATAGTCAACTTCACTTGTTCCTAATAAATAATATACAAAAGAAAAAAAAATATTTACTTATATCACAAAAAAATACAGGACCAGAGAATCTAACCTCGGATCTATTATTATTTATTCAGATTATATTGGTTTGTATAGAAGGGTTGTAACATACTTCTTTCTATACCTGTGAGTTGCAGAAAGAACCATTACACCATCTTTTATGGAAAGAGCATATAGATGGTTCAGCATCACATGATTTGGCTCTGGCAATAATGTTGGTTCACACTGAAAAACGAATTATATTAATTATATTAATTTAATTATATAAATGTGTTATTATTATAACTATTGACATCGATAACCGAAATAGGAAGCCAAAATTACATGAGGACTATATCTATTCAGTTGTTTTTACCAAATTTAGAATCACCGAAATATTAACTAACAAATATTTAGATTATTATTGAAGATATGCACAGATGGTATTTATTTCCTGTAGCAGATGAATTACGTGAATAAAAATCACCCTCGACCTGGTAGGCAGAGGGGAAAGCATGCATTGAGGCAAACATGCAAAGTATTCAAACATGATTTGCCAGTTACATCTTAATAAGGTGGCGAGCATATTCACATCACCGAGCATATTACCAAACATTGGTCACATTACTAAATACCATCGCAAAAATTGAAAAATCACAAAAACACTAGAGATCATAAAATAGCTCAAATCATATCTAATTTGTCCCTCATTAATACTTACAGAAAGTGGTGTGTCTTTATTTAATATAACTTGCAACAGATGTGGAGGTAAGATAGGTGGGCCAGACACTTTCTCCCATGGCTTTGACTGTGGTATTTCCTGGAAATGTGAGAAGTTATGTTAATATTTATTCAATAACATTTTATACACAGATTATTTACAAAATGGCCTATTTTAGATAACGGAACAATAGACATTATCATATTTATAAAATTGTTGTGTGTTTTTCATTTTCTCTATAATTTAATATTAAGTTAGCATAATATTTTATTAACAGTGTAGCTTAAGTAGCTTCGTAGTAACAGCCTGGCTAGTTATCAGAGGTTGCCGGTTTAAATCTTACCTAAAGTCAAATTTTTCTATCCATTTTTTTTTAATTCACTGGCATGTGTTATTGCGAAAAATAACATAAAAAAATTAACAATTTATTTTGATTAACAATCATTTAAAAAGTGAAGGAATATAAAATAACTTGATACTAACCTACTTAATTTAATGATTTTCATTGTTAACCAACCTCAGAATCCTAATCTAACATTAGCAAATTCCTTTAAGTTAGAAAGGGATGTGAAATGTTACAATAACTTTCACTATAAGCCTTAAAAATATAACCTAACAATGGATTTGACACCATTTCCCCCTCGACTCCAAAGCAAGGGTATGTAGAGATTTTACCAAACCCCTTTCCACTTGGGAAAGAGTTTTGGTACCTCTTCACCACCACTTAATTAATTTCATTTGTTTTAGACATTTTAATATTCACCTGAGAATACTCAGTCTGGGCGCTGCTGTGAATTCCCTCACTGTCTTTTGCTAGTGCTTGAAAAACTTCAAAATCAGACATCTTCACAGTTACAAGATTATTCTTTGACCCCATTCCGTTATCTATAACTTTCTGTAATGATAAAAATATTAAGATGAAGAAAAATTATTATTTATCTACATATACTTTAAAAACCCAGACTCAGAACCAAAAGAAAAAGAGGTAGACCGAGAAAACATTGGTCCGACGATATAAAAAAGACAGCGGGTCCATTATGGCACAGAACAGCTATGTTAAGAGATGAGTGGAAAAAGCTGGAAGAGGCTTTTGTGTCGCATAGACACGCCGATACTGGATAACTAAGGTTTATTGTGTTGAACAAATTGTAAAAATATTGTTAAATTGTGTTGGCAATAAAGGCTATAATAAAAAACTTTAAAAACTTACAAAGTCATAAATTATTTAAAAAATACTAGTGCCAGAACTTGACTAAAGAGCTCATAAAATGTAGGCACTGGTGCATGACCTAAACTATCTTGTCACAACATGATGATTATAATGTTATCTGATTATCAGGTAGCTGCAGCATTATATATAGGATTTACCACAACTTTTTATTCGCAACATCAAATTCTACTTCGATTTTGATACAGTTCATGTCTTCTTGAGAATATAATACTATAATATTAATTTATAATACCATATTATTAATTTATATTTCATACATATTATTATAGAACATGTAACAGTTATAACGCACACTCCTAAACACCTCGATTAGAAAATAGAGTTCTATCTAAAGAGTATTGAAACTAAATATGATAATAATATACATGAACTGAAATTACATGTTTATGTATTTAATATTTTTTATTTTAGAAACAAGTTGTTCTCAATTTGTATGAACTCTATGCATACTTATGCTACCTCTACCTACGACCGCATATAAAACACACATACATTGTCACAATGTGATGTAGAGTAACCTGCGTACCCCTATTTAACACTCGCTAGTAATAACATTCATTTTCATTATTTTATTTCTTAAAATATTATTAATAATAAATTGCATGTCTCAACTAGTTCTAATAAACTTGTTGACACTAGAAATTTAATATGGATAGATGTTAGTCTCATTTTCGTTTGTATTGACTGTTCACCAAATGGGTGACCATAATTTTCTCAATTGTAATAAATTTTGGGACAATATATTACCTGCATTAAAAATTCCTAAAATCTTTCAGTTAAAAGATTCTGAACAAACTAGTTTTGGGGTGTACACTTAATCCTGTTACACATTGTTTATTATAAGAATACCAATAAAGAACATGCAGTAGTTTTATCCACAAAAAAAGTACACAAACCACAGTAGGATCATGGCGCCATTCCCCATCAACAAAATACTTATACTGATGTTCTCCTTCTGGCAGATCTATTATAGTCACAAAATCCCCATGAGATTTTACCATTGGTATTGTCTTCCAGTCTGTAAATGTTCCACTAATATAAACCTGTAATTAATAATGCATACATAATTTTAGGAAGTATTATGTCCAAATAAACCACAATAATTGTTTTGTTTATTTTACCTACCCACTACAATCATCTTATTATGGAATAAGGCAAATGAGTTCGAATAGAATATAAAACACAAATATGGCAGGAAGAAATGTTGAAATAAAGTGTGGAAGGTATAGGCTAACAGAATGGCACATTCCTGAGAGACTTTAAAAATATTTATATTGTAAGTGACGATTTATTCAGTTTTCCATAGTGAATTATGTTTGTATGTTAAGCTGTTGAGCCAAATGCAGCCGAATTCGGCCACAAACAATATGAAATTAATTGTCATAATAGGTTGGGGAAAAAGTCTTTTCGCATTATAGTATGTATGAACTTGTAATAAAATCTCTTTGGCTGTAGTATTTGTATCTGGCTGGTTTTGGTATCATTGAAAGTTAAAATTTTTAAGAACATAAATTCAAATAATGCAAATGTGTGATTTTCTTTTGTTTTTCGTACTGTCAAGATGAGTGAATCTAATGAAGAAATTCGATACATTTTAAAATTTTACTACAAAAAAGGTAAAAATGCAACGCAAGCTGCGAAAAAAATTTGCGATGTTTATGGACCTAGTGCAGTGTCTGTGAGAATAGCACAAATTTGGTTTAAGCGTTACCGGAAATTTTGATGTCAAAGATGCACCTCGCTCTGGTATTACGGATAAAATGGATGCCATTTTTGAAAAAGTGGAGCAAGATCGACATATCAGTAGTTACGACGTAGCTGAAGAACTGAGAATTGATCACAAAACAGTTTTAGCGCATTTGAAAAAGCTGGGTACAAAAAAAAGCTCGATATTTGGGTACCTCACGAACTCACCAAAAGAAACCTAATGAACCGTGTACTCATTTGTGATTCTTTATTACGACGTAATGAAACCGAATCATTTTTGAAGAAGCTGATAACTGGTGATGAAAAGTGGATCACGTACGACAAGAACGTGCGAAAAAGGTCGTGGTCAAAGGCCGGTCAGGCTTCACAGACTGTGGCGAAACCCGGGTTAACTCGAAATAAGGTGATGTTGTGTGTGTGGTGGGATTGGAAGGGCATTATTCATTATGAGCTATTACCACCAGGCAGGACTATCGATTCTGAACTCTACTGCGAACAACTGATGAGATTAAAGCAAGAAGTTGAGAGAAAGCGGCCGGAATTGATCAACAGAAGGGGTGTGGTGTTTCATCATGATAACGCTAGACCTCACACATCTATAGCCACTCAGCAAAAATTAAGAGTTTGGCTGGGAGGTGTTAATGCATCCACAGTATAGTCCTGACCTTGCACCTTCAGATTTCCACCTGTTTCGGTCTCTTCAGAATTCTTTATGCAATGTTAGGTTAACATCACGAGAGGACTGCCAAATCCACTTGTCGCGGTATTTTGATGAGAAGTCCCAAAATTTTTATAGCAATGGGATCATGTCCCTACCTACAAGATGGCAAAAGGTTATCGACCAAAATGGTACATACATACTTTAGTAAAATTTAAATAAACTATATTAAAAAATGTTTTGAATTATCTTAAAAAATGCGAAGAAACTTTTTCCCCAACCTAATATTTTTCTCGTGAGCGAATGGATTAATATAATGTAATAGAAATGACTTTGCTCTCTTTTACAGTTGTAGATATTGTAATCTCTACTAATATTATAAATGCGAAAGTAACTCTGTCTGTCTGTCTGTTACCTTTCACGTCCAAACGACTGAACCAATTTTATACAGAGATAGATCTGGTACAGAGAATTTTGGTATAGAGATAGATCTGACCTTCAGAAAGAATATAGGCAACTTAGTTATTTATAAAACGACATCCACGCAGGCCAAGCCGCGGGCAACAGCTAGTTTATCATAAATCTATACAGCCAAACCAAATTTATCTATCAAAATGATTAAGCTAAGCAACCAAGTACTATGAAATGATTAATAGATCAATGCAATGCTTACCTGTTTACCACCACCTTCCCATTTGAAAACAGTAGGCAACACTTTGGCGTCATCCTCTATTTTACTACTTTCAGTAAGCGTGTTAGATCTCTCTCTTGGTGCTGCATACTCCACATCATGTTCTGGCACAGCTTTAGTATAATAAGGCGCTCCATCTTCAATAGTACAATCATCGTCTCGTCCCCCGTGTTCGTCCTCTGGTTTCTTATCGAATGTGAATGCTTCGCCTTCTTTTGCAGGCGACGAAGGCCCTGCGTCTTGCTGTTTAGTACTCGTATCTTTGTGCCAATCTTTAGGCTGATTACTTCCAGCATTGCCCATTTCTTATAGACAGGAGATAGATTGTAAAGATCTTCCTTTTTTTCACGTTAGACAAAACGTCCTTCAAAAACAAATTGATTCTGTATATTGCGCCACTAAAAACACGTTTATATAATATACTAATTCGTAAAATACTCAACATTCCTACAGTATACTTACCTGTATGTTCAGTATTAGGCTTTGTATCCTTTTACCCCATTTATTATCCCCTTTTTTTAGTACAAGATTTATTGAAATCTGAAGCCTTTGCTCATTCTATTTTGATTTTTCGTTGACTGATGCCTGATGCAACCATAGATTTATTAGAACTTTTTTTTTAAGTTATGGCATCGCTATTACGCATATTGCCAGTGTCAAGTAAAACGATATTTCGTATTTATTTAAGCACCGTAAAAGTTATAATAATATAGTCAGTCAATTACTTATTAAATATGTCAGTCAAGTGAGTCACAGTCAAGTTATTCGAGTAAAGCGATGGCTACTTTACCAAAACATTTACACTGAAGTTTTGGAGGCAACCTGAAAGGTCGTATTTTCGCACTGTTATTCTATTTCACTATACACAGGCACTGTAATAAACCTATATCAAACAAAATGCCACCAACTTTATTCAATATAATTTAAAAAGACACCAAGAAAATGAAATAAAATAAGAGCACCATTCAAAGGAGATGTTGCAAAAATGTATGGACCTCCGGCCATGTATTGTACACAATATCATTTACAGGCAAAATCAATATAAAAACGTTTTTTACTGCATATTTTCACTTATTTAGCTTTGTTTGCAGTTACAAAACATAATTTGCAGTTAGAATTGCAACTCAAAACTAACATGGCGAATATGGCGGGCGATGTCATTTTGACATTTTCGTTTTTTAAATTGTATTTTGATTATAGAACTTGGAGAAAAAAGTAATATTTTCTAAATACTATCAAAATCGATTGATCCCAAGTGTCGGCTGTATCGCCGTCATGTTTAACATAGTTGAAAATGATAAAATCATTTGAATTAAATCTGGTTGTAACTCTAAAATATATTCTTGAATAAATTAATTGTATTTTTTTTAGATTCTTCTTTAATTTACCCATTTTTTGAGGACGTGTACGAACCAGGGCCGAGTTCGCAACATCTCCTTTGTACTTTTCATTCATAATTTCTACATTGTAAGTTAGTGTATTCTAAAAAGACGTATGCGCCATATGACGTCTCACATATGGTGGAATGGCGATAGAAACATTGCCTTGTGCCGTGACCAAGAAGCTTGAGGGTAATAATGGAGTCCAAACTCCAAACAAAAGTTTGAGTCAAATACCTACATATCTCTATCCTCCTCTTGGGGGGGCGACCTTTCTTTTTAGTGTGATCTGTGATATTGCTATCTTGCCCGTGAAATCGCATTTCGGAAGTTGAAGGACGAATGCCGTGTATTCAAAATGGCGCCGTATTTTCGTTTTTATGGCATTGATAGCTACAGTACATCGACCTATTTCATGTGTAGTTCCTGTTAAAAACTTGTTCTTGCGTATTCTTCAACAACAAATAAATAATTGTCGTGTTTACTTAGTGCAATAAGTCATTTTAATTAAATCTGTGATACTCCATAGTAACCCTAATTTTTAAAAGATTGATCTAGTCTAGTCTCTGTCAAATAATAATAAAATTATGCGGTAAAGTAAAAAGTAACGATTCATAAAACCGGTATCGTACAACACTAATACTAGAAAGCTGGTATCATTATTTTGGAAATTGACATTTGCATGTGTCAATTTAGTCCGTAGCATGCATGATGAGCATGGAGCATTGCTTTTACTGAGAATGACTTGTGGTAAATTAGTTTGGGCTAAAATAGTGTTTTCTTGAATTATTACAAACATTTTGAATTCGCACTCAAGTGTAGGATCAGCATAATCGTTCACAATTGGATGTTTGATTTATATAACGTGGTAACATTACCATTGAATCAGTATTATGACAGAGATAGCAAATCGCTTTTTGTCACATTCTTTGGCCCCAGCCAATCCAAAATCATTAATTGAATACACATTGAATACAAACTGACCCGAGTTTTGGCGGGAACCTTGAAAGAGGCGTATGGTGCTCTTATTTTATTTCATTTTCTTGGTGTATTTTTAAGTTATATTGAATAAAGTTGGTGGCATTTTGTTTGATATAGGTTTATTACAGTGCCCGTGTATAGTGAAATAGAATAACAGTGCGAAAACACTACCTTTCAGGTTGCCTCCAAAACTTCATTGTAAATGTTCTGGTAAAGTAGTCATCGCTTTACTCGAATAACTTTACTGTAACTCACTTGCTTCACATACTTATTAAGTAATTGACTGACTATTTTATACTAACTTTTACGCTGCTCAAATAAATACGAAATATCGTTTTACTTGACACTGGCAATATGCATAATAGCGATGCCATAAATTAAATTAAAAAAAAATAAAAAATAATAATGACCCCTCCCCCTGCTGACATGACAGCTCGACCTCGCAGTCCTGTTGTGCTCTTTGCCTGGCGAATACACAAAAAATAATTTTGCATTATTTGAAAACTAAGAAACTCAGCGCATCAGTCGCAGTCGTCCGATGAATAAATAGAAAAACAAATAAATAAAGTATGTACGTACTTTAACAATGTGATTTTATAAAGACAATTTGGCAAAGAATAAGACAGAAATCTATATCATTTTAAATAATAATTAAAAAATAAACGATGACTGACGAAAAACAACCACTTCTTACGGGACAAAATATCCCTTTTGATAATGTAGAAGTTCAAACAGTTGAATTGGTGAATAATCAAGCAGTGCCAGTAAAAGATGAAAAAGGTAAACATCCAGAATACAATCCGGCGTCTGAGAGATGTTTGGAGCACCCCACTTCGAATTTTGATACATTAATTCATCTACTAAAGGGAAATATTGGAACAGGAATTTTGGCAATGCCTGATGCTTTCAAAAATGCTGGCCTCATTTTCGGTATGTATTTCATTGATATGATTTAACTTCTATCAGCGTATACATGCATCTTAGCTAAACTAAATCACAATAATTTTGGTCAATTTGATTGAAATTAATTTATATTGTGATTAAAAACTTAAATGAACTATTGTGGCTGATAAAATATTTTAATTTACAAACATAATAATATGAACACTTTTAATTTAATGAGTAGTCATGGTATACCGTCTCATTTTTATATTTTCAATGCATTGATATACAAAAAACATGGAAAATTACTAGGTATTGTAATGAGATAAACAATTATTTACTGATGTTTCTAGAAGTGAACCAATATTATTTTACATTCTTGCTTTATTTTTTTATAGGTGTGTTTGGTACCATGTTCATGGGTGCAATTTGTACTCATTGTATGCATATGCTAGTGGATTGTTCTCATGAGCTTTGTATCAGAAACCAGAGACCAGCAATGAGCTTCGCGGAAGTTGTTGAAGATGCCTTTGCCATGGGACCTGTGCCACTGAGACCCTATGCAAAAAAAATGAAGTAAGTCTATTTTAATCATATAAACGTATTAGGTTTCTGAGTACATGATCTGGTGTTTGAAAAAGTCTGGCGAGTTGAAAAATATATGTCCTACATTTTGTTTTCATCTTTTATTAACACCACTGTTGTTTATTTGAATGTATTCCTTAAGTTACCGAAGCCCACTGGTGAGCTCATACACTAGTTCATCTACTTATTAAAAACTCAACAGTCAATCAAAAAGAAAAATAAATGTTTTATACTGTCATCATTTCCATCCAATTCCACTGTTTAACTTGTCTAAAAATTTAATAGATGGACAGAATGAAATATATTCAATGATGAGCTTCAAGGAAGATATAGATCATTTAAAACAACTATCATATTTATAATTATAGTTGAAATATAAATAACTTGAATGATACATGTATACCTATACTAATTAACATATTTTTTATACCAGTAATATACTGATATGTAAATGAGATGACTGTGTTATAGTAGGTAATTATTAACACAGAGATTTGATATCATTATAAGCTACAGATGTTATTTAAATTATGATACCACAGTTTTACAATCCAATGATACTTATGATACTATGTCCATGAGAAGATTATCTATATTTTATATACTGCGACAACTGCATGAATCGTTTGTTATTGTTTCAGGAGTATTGTCAATATATTTCTAGTAATAACACAATTGGGATTTTGCTGTGTGTACTTTCTGTTTGTTGCGACTAACCTACAGGATACATTGCATTACTTTCGCGTAAACTATGGTGTACACACATGTCTGGCTTTACTATTTCCATTTATTATGGCACTGGCTATGGTGAAGAATTTAAAATATTTGACTCCGGTGTCCCTGATCGCTGCAATTATGACTGCTTGGGGCCTCATAATAACATTTTATTATATATTGCAAGATTTACCTCATACTAGCTCAGTAAAATCATTTGCTGGTTGGCATCAACTGCCTTTATATTTTGGAACAGCTATATATGCATTTGAAGGTATTGGAGTGGTGAGTTAATTATATTTGTTGACATATTTTTCACTGTTGTGAGTACCTTACATTATTCAATTTTTATTGGTTGTGGAGTTGGAATGTTTTGTGCTCTTTGCCTCTATGTAATATGGTATGCAACTAGTGTATAGTCTATATAATATTACATATTTTTTTCTTATCATCTTATTTGTTATTATGAATGGTCTTGTCTTTTATGTTTTTTTATTCATTGCTGCTCTATTATCACAAACTCATTACTAGAGCAAAATATAAAAAGTAGGTTACTACTGTTTTGTATAGCGGTATCAAATCTACCTAATTTACAATCTATTTTCATACCTACCAAATATTTGGATATATTTTACGGCCTTGTCCCTAATTTTGGGCACAGAGTCATAATGAGGCCTCTGAAGTGGCAACGCATCTGTATTGAAATATCTGTTTTCATGTAGATATTTATATTCCGACAGTGGTCCAGGTGGATCCCCTGGGGTCCACGGGGGACTGGATCGGGGTCTACGTATGTGTGAATAAAAATTGGAAATATGGGAATGTGATATAAATGTAGCAAGCAGGAGGTCCACCAAAACCAGAAAAAAATTCAATGGGTTCAAAAAATAGTTTAGGAACCTCTGTGCTACAGTATTACTTACCATCAATATAAACTGTTTGTTTGCCACTTAAAAATAAATAAAAAAGTGATCAAGTAGTTTCAGATGAGTGCAACCCCAAACACCCCGACACGATTATAAAGTCGGTTATAAAAGGTGACACGATATTTGTATATACATATTATATATGCCCAGGGGCGGATTTGATACGTTGGCTGCGCTAGGCCTATGAAAGATTGACATATTTTCTCTTACCCGCCCTGTATATATGTATATTATTATACCTATGTATGTGCAAAAAACAGAAATGTGTCGTGTGAACCGTTCGCGTTCGGAAGATTTTGACTACAAATAGGTATCATAAACAGATATTTTTACGCATGTACTATATGAGATTGTCAAGAATAATAGTATAGTATTAAGTAGGTACCTTTGTATTTTTGTTGGTAATTTAAAATGGTAGGCATATAAATGTACAGAACCGATTAATTTGCTCCAAAAGAGAATGGGCATAGGTCTTATCCTTTTCACGAAAGAGTAATTAACGCGTGTACCGCCAACGTGTAAACCGCCGTAAATTGCTAGTTATGAATACTAGTGGTAGATAGAGGTTTTTACTGACGATATAGCTCCGGTGACGGAGCCTGAGAACGTAGGCATCATCGAATTAATCTACTTGCCACTTACTGTTAGCGTTCGGCGCTAGAAATCGTGTTCCGGTCAGGTAATAATCTACGGACCTGTAATTTCCAGCAAACTTCTTCGCAAAATCTATTTACGACCGATGACCGATCTTGGTCTTGAACCGCGCCCGTGTTAATTCAACTAAACAAGTACCTACCTACTCACTTTCCTTGTATTATTTACTAGTTGTTGCCCGCGGCTCCGCCCGCGTGTAAACTTAGAAAATAAAGAAAAATGGGAAAGAAAAGTTTGACTGCCTACGACCTTAGGACTGGTTATCCTGAGGACGCAGGTTCGATTCCTGCCCAAAGTCAAATATTCATCAAAATCCGTTCAGTAGTTTCGGCGTGATTGACGGACAAACATCCAAACAAAGAAACTTTCACATTTATAATATAAGTGTGAAGTGTGATGTCAAGCGCATAGTTCACATTGATGGTTAGAATTTAGGGCAGCGTTTCACATTTACCGGGTCACGATCCGGTACCGGGCCATCCATATAAAATACAGGGTCCCAACATTCCCGACTTGTTATAAGAATATTGCGTTATACCTATCACGTATCCATGCATCTTAAATATTCTTAATAAACGTGTATTATTTTAAGTTGATTAGGTAATGCGGTGGTGCTTACGCCCGCGAGCTTTGTTACTAGAACTCTACCCCCAGTGATCTATTCAACTTCCGTGATCTTCTCAGTAACTTATCTATTCAAGAGAGGGTTGCCAGGTCGCGAAATCTTATAGCCGGACAGACCAGCAAGTGTGGCCGGACGTTTGGATAAAAAGGCCCGACACTAGCGTTCGGCTGTCCTCGGTGCGTGTTCGTTTGCAAAATGTAAAAAGGCCAACAAAAATCGGATAGGTATAGTTTATTTTGACCGGACACGGAATCAATAACCCTAACTATGTCCAGCTTTATCCGGACGCCTGGCAACCCTAATAGAAGAATTGGACGGCATAAAGAACTTTTATGAACTACGAAACCTTTATTAATAGATTTAATAAAAAGAGCCTTCAGTGTAAGGTTTTTTTTTTATGACATCAGACATTTCAAAGCTTCATTCTCTATTATTCGCATACCTACCTACGCGTATATCATACAGTGACATCATGATTATATGTAGATGTGCGTGTAGATTCTAATAGGTTGGGGAAAAAGTCTTTTCGCATTATAGTATGTATGAACTTGTAATAAAATCTCTTTGGCTGTAGTATTTGTATCTGGCTGGTTTTGGTATCATTGAAAGTTAAAATTTTTAAGAACATAAATTCAAATAATGCAAATGTGTGATTTTCTTTTGTTTTTCGTACTGTCAAGATGAGTGAATCTAATGAAGAAATTCGATACATTTTAAAATTTTACTACAAAAAAGGTAAAAATGCAACGCAAGCTGCGAAAAAAATTTGCGATGTTTATGGACCTAGTGCAGTGTCTGTGAGAATAGCACAAATTTGGTTTAAGCGTTACCGGAAATTTTGATGTCAAAGATGCACCTCGCTCTGGTATTACGGATAAAATGGATGAAAAATTTTTGAAAAAGTGGAGCAAGATCGACATATCAGTAGTTACGACGTAGCTGAAGAACTGAGAATTGATCACAAAACAGTTTTAGCGCATTTGAAAAAGCTGGGTACAAAAAAAAGCTCGATATTTGGGTACCTCACGAACTCACTAAAAGAAACCTAATGAACCGTGTACTCATTTGTGATTCTTTATTACGACGTAATGAAACCGAATCATTTTTGAAGAAGCTGATAACTGGTGATGAAAAGTGGATCACGTACGACAAGAACGTGCGAAAAAGGTCGTGGTCAAAGGCCGGTCAGGCTTCACAGACTGTGGCGAAACCCGGGTTAACTCGAAATAAGGTGATGTTGTGTGTGTGGTGGGATTGGAAGGGCATTATTCATTATGAGCTATTACCACCAGGCAGGACTATCGATTCTGAACTCTACTGCGAACAACTGATGAGATTAAAGCAAGAAGTTGAGAGAAAGCGGTCGGAATTTAACACAGAAGGGGTGTGGTGTTTCATCATGATAACGCTAGACCTCACACATCTATAGCCACTCAGCAAAAATTAAGAGAGTTTGGCTGGGAGGTGTTAATGCATCCGCCGTATAGTCCTGACCTTGCACCTTCAGATTTCCACCTGTTTCGGTCTCTTCAGAATTCTTTATGCAATGTTAGGTTAACATCACGAGAGGACTGCCAAATCCACTTGTCGCGGTATTTTGATGAGAAGTCCCAAAATTTTTATAGCAATGGGATCATGTCCCTACCTACAAGATGGCAAAAGGTTATCGACCAAAATGGTACATACATACTTTAGTTAAATTTAAATAAACTATATTAAAAAATGATTTGAATTATCTTAAAAAATGCGAAGAAACTTTTTCCCCAACCTAATATATACTTATAACTTCACTGCGAATATGTACGAAGGATAGGCAGTAATGTAACAATGAATAACAATTTTATTCACATAAGTAGGCAGTTTCGCAAATGTCAGGAAACTACAAAAACCTGTTTCTTATTTTTATAGATGTACCTATAATTTTTTTCTCACTTATTAGTTCATTAACATATCTTGAAATTGTGATTTTGATTATGTTACCTACAACCAGCTACAACACATAGGACACATAACTAATCAATCTTGCTATAAAGTTTGGTATAGCTATATTAGCAATTCCATTTACTGCGCACGAAATAATAAGAAAGAAAGAAAATATAGGTACCTACTTTATTGTTGCAGTCGTGGGACACGTTAATCCTGCTACGTTCAATATAGGAACTTAACGTCTTTAGAATAAGATAGACATTTTTGTACGTATCGAAATATATTAAAGAAACAAAAACGTAATTAAAGAAATGTAAAATAATTATTATGTAATTATTACAGTCAGGGAATTCTCAGTTCATCCAAAATAATTTCAGTCACAGAACTCAGCTCATTCAAATTCAAAGGTAGGTACCTTCCATTACAACCGCACAAGTGCGCACGCATGTGGTCAAGCGGCGAGATTCCTGACCGTTTACAATCATAGAGCAACGCGGCCCACCGGAAGCTGCGGACCGGAGCCGCCGCGACCGGTGGCCCGCGTTGCTCTATGTTTACAATTAACAATCATGCATAATATGCCAATTAGTTGTAAACCTATCTACAAAAAAAGATCTCAGCCCATATAAATGAAAAATAGTAGATAAAAAGAAAAAATACAACACGCACATACCTAGTTAAAAAATTGAGAGAAAAAAGTACAATACCTACTCGCGTAGGTTGTAATTGGTGTACCTACTAAGGTAAAAAATAAAAATGCGCAGTAAAGTCTTAAATTCTGCCAACCTCGTAATCCATAGGTAAGGAATAATTTTGTGTAAGTAGATACCTACATGTTTACTACCTACTTACTGGGGCTTAAGGAGTTTAAGGAAAAGGAACGTTAAATTTTCGCGTGTCCTATCTTCTTATAGTAGGTACCTACATATATATCGACGTATCGTTGGTATATTATCGACGTTTCTTTTCCTCTGTTTTTATATCTGCCCGCTGTCTCTATTACAACATACGTAACTTCGAAACGTAACTTCGAAAGAGAGTTTCTCAATATGAGCTAGTTTTGGTGAATGTGAATTTTGCACTCCTATCTATCATTGCCATAAGTAATCGCTTAATTTGCATATACCTACCTAGGCTAATTCGTCACTACCATTTACTAGCAGCAGCTGTGCTGTACAATTTTACTCACTGTCGCTACACGACCCTAATATTATTGTAATTATGTATATTGTCTGACATCACACCACGATAACACTGCCCCACTTCATATTTATTGATTTGCTCCGCTCCTATAATATAGTAGCGCGATGGAGTTTGTATCGCCTTACTCATGAATGTAACTTTCGTATGGTTTTGCTACCTTTATTAAATATGTAAAATATGGTACCAATGGAGTTAATATAATATTTTTTTTATGGCTGTATGCAAGACGCCGCGTTGGGCACCGCCCACTCATCGCAGAGGCCGCGTAATGTAGAGAAAAAAAAACCTGATGGCTATAAATATTATCCTACTAATATATTAAATGCGAATGTTTGTGAATATGGATGGATGGATTTTGTTACTCTTTCACGAAAAAACTACTGGACGGATTTCGATAAACATTGTACATATGTAGGTTATACATAATATACATTAATAACATATTTTAAAGGCTACAATTTGTGATTATTATTAGTAAACGCGAGCAAAGTCGCGGGCAAAAACTAGTCTTCCTATAATTTCCGGCTATAATATTATGTTAGGGTGTTCAATGGTTTCCAAACACATAACTTAAAATATGACACATAATAAGTAACTAGGTAAATGTTCTTACAAGATTCCACTAGGCGTACAAAATTACACTGCGATTTTTTTGTACATAGGTAAGTCAAATTTAGAGATTTAGCTTTATTTGTTCTACTGAGTATCCGTGGTATCAAAAGCCTATAGACAAGAAGACCTGCTGCTTGTAATGATAAAAGGGGTAAACTAACAATTAACGGGTACTTTGTCTGAACGGACCAAGAAGAATGGACCGTAGTCCATTCGGCCGTAATTGAAAAACGTCTACATCCCAACGGCCCGGTTATAAAATAATTTAAAAGTACAGTCGCATACAAGCGTAACAGTCGTATGGTTTATAAATTTTCACTATAAAATATTTACATATTTAAAGTAGTATTTAATCTAATAGTTGTAATCTAAGTACACAAAATCTTTAACATCTTCGTTTCTAATTGGTACCACTTCAGGTACTTACCTAACTCAACAATGACCCTTTCTTAACAACCAATCACAAGAAGGCAGTTTATTTATTACGTCAGAGGAGTGGCGAAAAGAATAATATGCAATCCATGTTTTTTTGGGGTTCCGTCGTAAACATGGAACCCTTACAGTTTCGCCATATCCGTCTGTCTGTTAGTACTAGAGACTTGACTTGACTAGAGACACCTTAATCACGCCGATAAAGTGGTATAATAAAAACATGAAAAATAAAATTATTTAGGGTACCTCCCCTACATGTAACGCGCGGATATTTTTTTTATATAGTGTATGTATATATTTTATATCGTTTTCTTTATAGTGTGGGATATCGTTGGATAGGTCTTTCAAAAAAGTTAGGGGTTGTTGTTAGAAATTCCAACGTTGCGATTTTATAAAGAAAATAATACAAATTTAAGAAAAAAATTAAGTCTTAAGTATTCAATATAAAATTTCAATTTATGACTTTTGCACTCGAATGTACTCCATGTATAAAGGAGATGTTGCAAAAATGTATGGACCTCCGGCCATATATTGTACACAATATCTTTAACAGGCAAAATCAATATAAAAACTTTTTTTTTCTGCATATTTTCACATATTTAGCTTTGTTTGCAGTTACAAAACATTATTTGCAGTTAGAATTGCTACTCAAAACCAACATGGCGAATATGGCGGGCGATGTCATTTTGACATTTTCTTTTTTTTATTGTTATTTTAATTTTATAGTACTTGGAGAAAAAGTAATATTTTCTCAATACTATCGAAATCAAATTCCAATTTAAAAAAAATTATCGGAACTTCTTTAAATTGATCGATTTGATACATCGCTTTTTTGATAATATGTGATGCACTAGTAAGATACAGATAGCATTAGTTTTGTTTTATCTACATAGGTACTATCCCAAGCGGCGGCTGTATCGCCGCCATGTTGAACATGGTTGAAAATGGTAAAATCGTTTGAATGCAACGTGGTTGTAACTCTAAAATATATTCTTGAATAAATTAATTGTATTTTTTTCGGATTCTTCTTTCATTTACCCATTTTTTGAGGACATGTACGAACCAGAGCCGAGCTCGCAACATCTCCTTTGTTAACAATATTTTATGACCGGTCCGTTGAGACGTAGACGATTTTTGATTACGGCTGAATGGACTACGGTCCATTCTTTTTGGTCCGTTCAGACTAAGTACCCAAATTAACATCCATAACATTAAAAAAAAAATAGAAAACCTTATTTTGGTTGACTGGTAAAGCAGTCAACCTTTGGGTTGTTAAACGAAGAGTGGTAACGAATAATGTATAATAGAAATCTCGTTTCACAATGCGTTATCGAACTTTTAACTCGTTTTTTGTGTGTAGGTAGGTATATCTATTTAGTAGATCTGAAAATAGGTCGTACCTACGCTATTTTTATACTTCTAAGGCGATACGAAGTTGCTACTTAGTATGTATTATATTTATGTATAAATATACTTCTGACAGTTGAACTACACTAGCAAATCAAAAAAAAGCAGACTAATGTTGACTCAGACTGTACCTGCACAGAATGGACAATGCGGCCATAAATCTCTTTAAACGTTAGGACGTAATACTGAACTAATTTCAGTGTCCCTTATAAGCCTTTCTGTTTGTTCTGTTTTATATATTTTTTATCTTAGAATACAACACGGATGTAAAGTCGGCTCTACACTCGCGTGTGACGCCGCGCCGTGAATTCGCGCCGTGAATTCACGCCGTGATCTGTGCGTGAACTGTGTCCCTCCACACTCGTAAAGCTTCACGGTCTTGTTCACGGCTATGATGGACGACGAGGTAATTTCCCTACGATGTCTTGAACGCTACTGCGGAAAACTGCGAGTGTGGATACGTTCACGTTCGCGCGCCGCAAACCCTTTGTCGCGGACCAAAAAACCGACACTAATCGGGGAACAGCGCGAATTGTGAACGATAAGGCGTGAACAACATCTACACTCATGTCGCGAGCTTACGCGGCTATTCGCGCCGCGAGTTTAAAGCCGGCTTAAGAGTATTCAAAATTATAGAGTTACTTCAGTATTCGATGCTTAGTTTTACATTTAGTCAATTTGTTGATGAATTAAATAGTATTTAATGAACAATGTATTTTTAAAATTAAATATACATATTATTATGTAGAATCTGAAAGCTCTCATGCTCCCATTCTTATGATTAAATCAATTTTTTATTTCGTTTACACTCATCTCATTTGATATGCTATTTAAGGCCTCAGGTTTTTTGTCCTAAATTACGGCGGAATAAATAAATGCTCTTATTATATTTTTCTCTCGATTTATAAATATTTAAAAAGCCTATTTCAATCGCAGATTTTACCATTGGAGAATAACATGAAGACTCCCGAAGACTTCGGAGGATGGACCGGCGTTCTTAACACGGGGATGGTTATAGTAGCGGTCTTATATACAGCTATAGGTTTTTTTGGATATCTCCAATACGGAGATAATGTGCTCGGCAGTATCACTTTGAACTTACCAAACGACTTGTTAGTAAATAATTTAATAATAATAATCTAAGTATTTTTAATGTCATAAAAGAAGAACTAGCTGGCACTGTTCACGCTGATGCCTTTTTTTTACGACGTGGAAATTCAACCGACTCTTTGGGGGAAGAGTTGGAATATGAGGGACCATCTAAAACCACCTCGGTGCCGACTCACGCTGATGCCTAGTATTACTGTAGCCTATAAACATCTAAGAAATCCAGAGAATGCAAATTGCAATGTAGGTGCGTTGCTACTCCTGAAGTCTAAGGACTTATATCTCTGTACTGGAATTCACAGGGCCGTACATTATGATACATAAGGTACATTACGGTACTTAGGGACCGGAACATGATAGCGCTGAACATTACCATATAGCGGCTAGTAGATTAGTTGATGCCGTGGTGCAAACGCTCTCGAGCTCTACCACCAGCATAATTAAGTAGTTACCTAATATTTTTTTTTTTATGTAACCAATGTAACAAACAAGTCTGCATACACATGGATGTTAAGTTAAGTGACAACTGCAGTCTATAGACATTCACACAAAAACCAGAGTAGTAACCTAAATTGTTACATCTCTGTTATTATGGTATCATACAAGTTTAATGTGTTACAAACTGTTATTCATACATTTGAACTATGTTTTTTTCGTAGGTTAGCTCAAAGTGTCAGAGCGGTAATGGCAGCAGCAATTTTTTTGTCTTATGGACTACAATTCTATGTTCCCATGAACATAGTATGGCCGTATGTGAAATCAAAATTGACCACGGAAAAAGCTTTAGAACACGGCGAGACTATAACGCGATTCATCCTTATATTTATTACTTGTAAGTATCTACTAATCGCTTTTTATTGTACTCCCACCATTGATATACAAAAAATGTATATCAATGACTCCCACCAATGAACTATTTCCCTGTACTTACTGAAATACCTACTTTATGTACCTACTCCTATAATGTCTTGGACTTGAATTAAATTAACTCGAGATGACGTAGACGTAGATGTTCGCCACCTTTACCAATGTTTTTTGGTCAATACCATCACATTACCTACGTACTTTTATTAAGTACCCTAAAATAATATGCGTCGAGTTTCTCGGATATTTTTTTCAACTTTATAGTCGTGAATTGTCCTTTCTAATTAAAAGTATTGTCTATAAACATTAAGCATACGATATAGCATATAGCACGCGACACTACGATATTTGCACATCACTAACATTTTTGAAAGACTATATAGAAAACGGAAAAAAAATATCCATTTGTTACATAGTTACATGTAGGGGAGGTACCCTAAATATATTTTTTTCATATTTTTTTTCTACCAGTTTGTCGGCGTGATTTAGGTATACCTGCTTGTGCCAAATTTCAAGTCTCTACTACCAATAATTTATGCGCTAAACCGCGGCTGGACAGACAGACATGGCGAAAAAATAAGAATTCCTTGTTTACTATGGAACCCTAAAAAATGGTTGCTGGATTTTTTTTTTATGTTTATTCAAATATTGTCAATGTTTGGGCCACTCTGTATAACATAACTATGATAATATACCTATATGCAAAGGTGTAATAGGTATGTTAATTAACACAGTATGAAAATCATATCAACAAACTAGTTTTAGAACGACAAAGGATTCTTGATTTTTTTTCGCATATTTTTTGTTCTGCCACGTGTAGTTTTTATGCATAGGATCCAAATGGATAAAATTAAGTTTGCTATCTGTTCATATACACTATTGATAGATTATTTTGGTACCTATATTATTCTATCGAGTGGCTATACCTAATATCTGTTTGATAAGTTCTCTGTTTGTCTACATTAAACATTAGATACATTTAGCTCAAGGTTCTTACCCGGTTATATGAACTTATATCGTCGACGATACTGCAATAGCGCTGATCTACTTTTTGCAATAGTGCGTAACTACAAGATCGATAACTTTACAGGAGTTAAAAAACTGTATAATTTTAGTATTAAGAATGAGGAATAAATTATAGGGTACTTAGGTAAAGCCATCAATCAGTGATAGAAAATTTGCGGATTTTCTAGTAGTTTTTTGTATCTTAAGATGTTATAAAAGGGCAGATACGCGTAGGTTATTGAAACTATAATAAAGAGTACAAAATAATTAATAACAAAAAAAAAACATTCGGAAACATAATCAACAACTACAGTCTGTTTTTTTTTGGCCACGGACTAAATTGATACATGCAAATGTCAATTTCCAAAATAATGATACCAGCTTTCTAGTATTAGTGTTGTACGATACCGGTTTTATGAATCGTTACTTTTTACTTTACCACATAATTTTATTATTATTTGACACTAGACAAATCTTTTAAAAATTAGGGTTACAATTGAGTATCATAGATTTAATTTAAATTACTTATTGCACTAAGTAAACACGACAATTATTTATTTGTTGTTGAAGAATACGCAAGAACAAGTTTTTAACAGGAACTACACATGAAATAGGTCGATGTACTGTAGCTGCCATAAAAACGAAAACTTGGCGCCATTTTGAATACACGGCATTCGTCCTTCAACCTCCGAAATACGATTTCACGGGCAAAAAACATGATAATGAATGCGTATTTGTACGCGTTCATTATGTACACAACCGAAAAGTAAACAGAATCTCCAGCCGAAACGCCGAAGAAAAACGAATGTGTGACTTCGTCGAGTGACTCCCCAGCGCTGGAAAATTTATATTAAACATGTACCTAATAATTGAAGATGAGAAAAAAATGTGTACTCTAGGCCATATTGTCCACGATATTACCGACTGATTTATTATTGAAGTAGGTGATGACTCTGACGATTCGGCACATTCAGGTACGGAGTCATTACCTGATTCTGATTAATTTGCAAGTCATTATATATAATAATATAGACACTTAAAAAATAAGTGTGTTGCATTTAAGCATTTATCATATCTATACATTAACCATACAGGTACATTATAAAGGCATGCCTATAGGTACATTACGGGTGTCGCCACATTCTAAAATTTTAAAGACACATTTTTGTAATTTTTGTATAAACCTCAAAATGTTAAAAGGATTCTCTTTAGGCACTGGTTTGACATGCAATAAGTCGTCTTTACCATTTCTTCTTTACTAGTGCAGTTTAAAATATTAATAAGATATATTGTAAATTAAAAGGCTAGGAGCAGTAAACGTACTAAGTTGCACTAAATTTCCTTTTATTATTGATTGGTTGTTGCTGATGTTGTTTTTTTTGTTTTCTGTTTTTGTTACTGTCATGAAACAATATGCAATTCCTTAGATGTCCAAATACGGAAACTCATAAATGGTCTGATGTAATTTTATTAAGATTGTTTGTAAGCAAATAAGACTGTTTGTTCCTGAATAAAATAAAATAAAAATTATTTCTGAAAAACGATACTAGATTGTAAATTACGTAAAGTTACGGTAGTGGCACATCACTATTAATGATTCCCAAAAACCTAGCCACACAGCTTATGTCAATTTAGTCCGCGGCGAAAAAAAAACAGACTAGCTTTACCTAATCATACTCATGACAGATAAATATCTCTGAATCAAAAAACCCTTTAATCGTCAAAAAATAAAAGAACTGGTGGCAATCATTCAGTACGACTGTTTTTAGCTCTTGTAGATGATTAAATTTAGTCTTAGTAATTTTTTGTCATTTTCTCCGTGAATATAAAGTAATAACAACAATTTGCTTAACTTTTGAATAGTTGCGCGGTGTTCAATTCCAACTACAACCGCGGGAAACGCACCGCGCTATTGCAGCAAAGCGTCAGAGTATTTATATTGGGCTTAGTCAAAGTATAGTGTGTTTACGGCGCGGTGCATAAATTAGAATTTCGCTACTTTTTGCAATTTCGCGGTATTGCAAATGGTAATTACGCACTATTTCAGTATCGTCGACGATATGCATAAAATATATCAGTATACCGAAATTCAATTCAACTGCCTTAGAAGTCTAGTGGTAGCAGGCCACTACTTCTACTTCTATCTGAGTACGATCCACGGGTTGGGGACGATTTTATAAAGGATAAAAGGTAAATACTCGTATAATCCTTTATAAGTGGTGATATTGAGATTTTTCCATTTTCTAGAAATTTCCCAGTGTATTCCCACTCTCGGTGTTTTGTAATGTACCCGGAAATGGCAATTGGCAAGCCACCTAATAGATGGGAGAAAACGAAACCGAACTGGTGAATCGTGTGTGTTTTGAATGCATAGGTACATTCTGCCTACCCCACAGGCGAAGTTACGTAAATTTATTACCGCAGTGTCGTAAAATGTCATGTTTATCAGATGCCGCCTAATTATTTAAGAACATTAAAAACCTAGCACTTACACAATCAGAGATAATGCTGTATGTTTATTTGTTGTTTGTTGAGACACAACAAAAGTGTATAAAGGAATCTTGTTAATTTGGAATTTTACTACGTACATTGTCTGATAATAATTATTATTGCTGCGTGGAAAGAACCACGCGTGCATGATAAATGGACACTATCAGTAGAGATGTTTTATTGAATGAAACTAATAACGATCGCTTTGGTATCGTTTTCAATGCATCTATACCTTCGCACTGTTGAACCGAATTTCTATCTTCCTACTAGGTACGCTAATTAAAATCAAAGTAATGCCTCCTGTAAATATTGTTGATTTGTGAATGTTTCATGTTTCACGAAATAATCGATTTACTTAAAAATTAATGGTTGCATAGCCCAGAATTTGTACTTCTTTTTTGATGTAAGGAACCTTTCTGCCTTCAGTGTAAGCACATTGAGTGTTAGGGTATAGTTAGGAGTGCTTTATGCCAGGTAGTATTTCGGTGGGCAAGACCCCCACCGAGCATCATGGGATTCAACACTCGGTAGAATTAAATTCCAATCGCAACAGTCTGTACTGTACGACCTCAAGATACAATCAAGTAACGTTAGTATTAATCCTGAACGCTATGCAAGACGTTTGCGAAATAGATGGAGGTAGCTGCACATAATATTTTTCAAATTGCTGTCAGACAAATGTCACCTCAGTCTGCCCGAGATCACGGAAGTTGAAAAGTGACCATAACGTCGAGTTGATTTTAAATAATCATTAACCGACTTCAAAAAAGGAGGAGGTTCTCAATTCGTCCGGATCTCATTTTAGGGTTCCGTAGTAAACAAGGAACCCTTATAGTTTCGCCATGTCCGTCTGTCCGTCTGTCCGTCTGTCCGTCTGTCCGTACGTCCGTACGTCCGTCCGTCCGTCCGTCCGTCCGTCCGCGGTTTAGCGCAAAAACTATAAGTACTAGAGACTTGAAATTTGGTTCAAGTATACAACTTAATTACGCCGACAAAGTGGTAGAATAAAAACATGAAAAAATATATATTTAGGGTACCTCGCCTACATGTAAGTCAATTTTTTTTTTTTTATTTTGGATTGCCATATTATATTATCGTTGGATAGGTCTTTAAAAAATGGGTGTCCGAACATCATTTTTCGATTTAGTTAACTGTTCGTGACTTATTAAGCTTTAAAGTACAAATTTTCGTTAGACTCAAGTGTCCTCCCCCCCTACAGACTAAACGGTTGTTGTTAGAAATTCAAACGTTACGGCAATAGTAGCTACATATAACGAAATTAATAGGAAAACTATCACACTTAAGTTGGCCTTGCAAGTTTGCGAGTAATAGTCGATCAAATGTACTTTACTCGAAAATTTCGTACAAGTCCATACAAAATATTTATTAATTTTTTTCATTACATCTTTTATTATGTAACTACGGAACCCTACACTAAGCGTGGCCCGACATGCACTTGACCGAGTTTTTTTTTATGTAGGTCTGTTCACCGATAATTTAAAAACGCCTGTACCGATTTGGATATTTTTCTTTTTTTATTTTAATATACCGCATTACCTTATTTACTTGCCGCTAAATGGTAGTGTTCTGCACTATCGTGTTCCGGTCAGGTGGTAATGTACGGCCCTGTAATTTCCGGCACAGAAGCATAACACCTTAGGCCTCAGGAGTGGTAACGCATCTGCATTTTGACCTTGGTCTCCGTGTGGGTGTCTAGGGTAGGCTGCAGTCATCACTTAACATCAATGTGAACTGCATGCATGTTTGCCACTTCCATTCCATAAAAAAAAAATACGCGGGTTAAATCGAAAACTAGTTTTATTTCAATTGTTAGATATATTCATTCAGATATAGGATAAGAATATTTAGGCTTATTTTCCGGTTCACTTTTAAAGTAAGTATTAAAATATATTTATGAATACTTAAAAAGCTGTATCGTCCGTTAAATTTACATTTTTTGTTAAAATTGACGGACATAGCCCGTACTCAGAATTATAGGGTAAATGAGAGTCCCCACTGTGGCGATTAGGTCACTTGGTCGTAGCATTTCTATTGTCTTAATATATAATTATACATATTTCTGTGTCCATGACACATACTAAATCAGTGAAGTCGGGTGGAGTCGGAAGCAACTTAGTATGATATAATTAATTGGAGCGGCACAAGGAAATTCTCCAATACATTATCTCCACCCTGGAGTCATTAACCTGTCTGGGAATGGAGTGTGTTATTCGGAATTGTAGATGGAGTTAAATATCATATCATTTTAAAAACTAGCGGAGTTGGCTGATTAGATGCGGAAAAAACTATTTATCTATTAGATAAACTATTAACCCATTACGAAATAGCAGGTATCTTTAATAGGTGGGTATATAGAGCTCACCTCGGACATCATTAAAAAAATACGTACGGAAATACTTACTTTTTGAATATTTTAAATTATAGGTTAAATTCAGTCTTATTAAATGTATTTCTAAATAAATTACGTCCACCCACAATCCTACCGCGAGGCACTGAGGTAGGCCCGGTGGTGCAACCGAACATTAGCTTAACCAATAATCGTATGGACGTAACATGAGGATTATAATTATATGTTATATGTTTTGTTTAGTTTCCGCTGCGGCATTGATACCTAATCTGAGTGGCATCATATCATTGGTCGGCGCATTCAGCAGTTCTGCACTTGCACTTATATTCCCGCCGTTCATCGAGATCATGACCTTCTGGCCCGACCGACTTGGTAAACACAATTGGATTCTATGGAAAGACGTCCTTATAATGCTGTTTGGTATAACTGGATTTGTATTTGGAACTTACGCCAGCGTTGAAAATATTCTGGAGATCTAAAACTCTAGACCTAACCAAAAATAGTTGAATTATATAATAATACACCAATGATCTTGTTATAAACCATGACAATAATTTTCGATAGATTTGAGCATATGATCATATTTTTTTATTTATTTATTGATAATCGTACTCACTGACAATCGTTGAAATGTGTATACAATATACCTACACAACCAAATTCTAATAATTTTAGGCAGTCACAATCCGAACAAAATATTATTAGTTTAAATTATATTTTAATCTTTAAGAATTTAACTTAGTAATCCTTTAATATAAGTATAAAAACTTAAAAACAATATCCTTGGAATCTAATACTTCTCATAAGAATAATTCATTACTTATTGTAATTAGTTACATAAAATTGGTTCATTAAATGAATATTAATTCGAATGTGTCTGGGTTGAGATTACTTTGCCAAATAGAAATAAAAAATTGCAATAGAAATATTATAAAACCATGCCTTATAGAAAGGAATCATGGTTAATTATAAATTTTATTGTAGCACAAGTATAATACTGAACTGAGGCTGCTAAGTGAATCTACTATAATAATTTTACCAATTATTGTTACTTTTTGTACCTGTGTTATTATTTCATACTAGTTTTTTATTTATTGGTTTTATATTTTATTCTTGTTAATTTTTTAAAAGTTTGTGATAACTAGTTCCTCATTGTTCTACAAAAGGTAGCTTTATTTTGATCTACATTAATTATTGTAGTATAAAATGAATACATAGTTAAAAGTCCGACAATTTTCCTATGAGGAAGACATCGGGCTTGCCACATTGTTAAATAAGTATATTATGAAGGATATAATGAAATTCGGTAATAAAATGTACAAACATGACTCTATAAAACATATGTGATTTTATCATATAACTACCATTCAACCAATCAATCTTTTAAGATTTTATGACAGCCCCGCGTTATGGAAAAGATATTCACATCATACTTACGGAAATATATGGGTATCTAGAACATTGCATTGCGTGCACGCATATTTAATTTTATAATTTTTTATCAGTGTTATAATTCTTGCCATTTTGTTACATTAGTAAGAGATCTAAGTTATCGCTGGATGATGGTATGTGTATTGATAAAATTAACATAATAATTAATATGGATTTTGAATTATTTATACTGTTGGCCATTTAGTAATTAAATTGTAGTAAAATATAAAAATTATTTATTAATTTTGTTAAACAGTGCTTTACATGTTACTTATTGTGTTTTATCATGTTTTGTATAGTTTCTTTCTAGAATATACAATATGGATAGACGGGAGTTGCTTTCGTTGTATATTATTTGATATACAACGAAAGCACATACATATATTAAGTATATTAATTTAAAACATTGGTAGCATGCGTGATTCATCCTTCTCATAGGTACATTTAAATAATAAAATATGTAGAATAAAAGTTGAAAGTATTATCGCTGAAGTCTCCGGTCAGACAAATTATTGCAAATTACACTTTAAGAACATACAAATAAGTTGGTGCAACTTGACCGACCGCACATTTCTTCGATAGTATCTACCTACATTAAAAAAACAAAACAGTATAAGTAGGTATATAAAATAGTTTAAAAAGTACATTTTGTATTAGTTTTGGCCTAGGTACTTTAATAAACATTTTTAAATTCTAAATTGAATATTAAATTAGAAGTTATTCATAGTTTTAATTTATAATATTTCACAATAAATTGCATTTACAAAAAGTTACTTTTAATAATTAAATGTTAAATTATATTTAGGTTGACTTTTGAAGTAGGTAAGTATTAAACTATATTTATGAGTTTACTTAAAAAGCTGTATTGTGCATATTTCTGGCGCGAAACTTTTGTTGTTCGAAATTAGAAATATAATACCAGTCACAAATTTGGTAAATGGTAATATAATCGTTGATGTGTGTGATAGGTTGCTTAATTTAAATAAGTATTACAAAAAACGTAATTTATGTATATTACGTAATGGTAAATAGATATATTTAATACCTACTATCCCAATAAAGCAACATGAAAAAAAAATGTGTATGAATCAATTAACCTATATTTACTAAATTATCAGACAAGACACTCCCCTTGGTTGTATGGTCACAGTCGTCTTAAGTCAATTTACCACATTTTTACACTGACATTTAACATGGATATGTTTCCAACACAAACTTACTACATATTTGGTAAATCTGATAATTTACCAATAATTCTAGGAATATGAAAAAATACATCAAGGCTATGGAAAGAGCCTGATTTATTTATGGAGGTAGGTAGTTAAACATTTTATTATTGTTACTTGAACAATTATCTTAAACAGTGAGTAAATTAGAATATTTTTTATTATATTAAGATTTGCACATAAAAAATATTATATTTACCGGGATGTCTGGCGCTTTACTCTCTGCCTACCCCGTTAGGGACCTGGTGTGAAGATACATACATATACAAGATACGTACACATACATTTTTATATTAAACTGATCAAAACAAATAAACATGTTAAAAATATAAAATTAATATGTTTGTCTCATGAAATCAACGAGAACGTAGGTAAAATATTCAAGAATTAAAAGTGTCGTATTTGCTTTTTGTTCTTAGATATTGCATCACGACGCCTTTTTTGACATATCTGTCAAATCAATTTAAAAGCGAAACCGGCTTTTTGTGTTCCGTGTCTCTTCTTTATGTTAGATTTAACTCATTGTATGATTTTTCTTTATTCTTCTAGATCTCTTTTTAATAATAACTGCAATAGTGTGTGAAGAATACGTTCTAATTATACATATTATTAATTTGTACACTTTCGCAGTATTGTCAAGCACGGTATCGTGCTTGACAATATTTTTTACGGCCACAGAACGTCATTAACTAACAAACTTGCAAACTAGACTTTAACGTCATAAAAATGAGGCGGCACCACGTGACTGACCTGAGTTTTCTTCGATAGTACATTTTTTGCCACTCTAGAGACCCTAAGTTGCTGTGCCTCTGTGATAGGTGCTGGCATAGAGTCAAATGAAGTCAAATCATCCTGCTTGCATCTCTGAAAGCCCATAAGCCTATGTGGGAGAAAGGGGAATCATCGAAAGTAACGCACACCGCGAGCATTAGAGAGCGCTAAGGTGAATATTGATAGCAACACTAGAAGAGTGACATTTCTGAGGAGTTTTGGCGGGAACGCGGAAAAGAGCTGTATCGTTGCGTGATATTATTTTCGAAACTTGTGTATAGTCGCGTTTTTATGTGTAAAAATGACGGGATTTTTATCATAAAACATTCGATAATGTTCACGGGTGTAGGAAAGTGATATTATGCAGTGAAAAGTGATTTTTCATGTTTCCTTCAAAACTTCGTAAAATCTCCTAGTAAAGTCCCCATCACTTTACTGGAGCTATCTCATCATATTCCATATAGAAGCATCCAATCATCGTCATCTTCCATATAGATATTCATTATCATAAGAAATGAAGATAAAAATTACTGAAGATTGGCTGTTAAGGACTTGAATCCGTGGCCGTAAAACAATTATAAAAAAAAAGACATTTCTGAACGAAAAAAAGCAAGCAAGGCAACACTCTAGCAAAATGTCATTCGTAGACAACAATTAAAAAATGTCGGAATCGTGTCAAGACGGTAATTGTCATGGAAATAACGAATTTGGGCCTGACGAATCTCCTACGAAGCTTATCGTCAATTACATTCCTGAAGTTATGACCCAGGATATGATGTTCTCACTATTTTCAACTATGGGTAAATTAGAAAGTTGTAAATTGATAGCGAACAGAGGGTATGGGTTCGTCGAGTACACTTGTCCTGAAGATGCAGTAAAAGCACGGAAGGCCTTTAATGGTCTCTTGATGCAGAACAAAACGCTGAAAGTGTCACACGCTCTCCTCAATCCGGAGTTGAAGCCACCCTCAAAACCGGAAGCCGACTGGAACCTCTACGTATGTAACCTACCCAATGAACTGACCTTGCAAGATTTACATGGACTTTTCGCACAATATGGTAAAATAGTTAATTCTCGCATTGCGGCTGGTATAGCATTCGTTTTGTTCGAGCACCAATATGAAGCGGAACGAGCCATCCAGAATATAAATAGTTCTACACCGCCTGGCTTTCTACACCCATTAACTGTTAAGTATGCGAATAAGAGTAATCCTAATAAACATAAAAACAACAACAATAACTTTTCTAAAAGCCCTTTGGTGAAGCCTTATCATTGGATTAATCATATGAACACTATCGGTGACCATAATTCACCGAGTACGTGGTCTATTTATATTTATAATATTGCTCCTGAAGTCGAGGAACTAACGCTATGGCAACTCTTTGGTCCATATGGTGCTATTGTATCGGTTAAGATTATCAAGGATCATCAGACGAATAAAAGTAAAGGATTCGGATTTGTTACGATGAGAAATTATGACCAGGCAGCTATGGCAATACAAGCATTAAATGGCTATATTCTTCAAGGCCAGCCTCTCTCTGTGAGTTTTAAAACACAAAAAAGATAATGTCGCAATAATGGACCTAAAAACTTTACAATATCAGTACAGTAATAAATAGACAAATTAATAATACTGATTGGCGTCAATATGAATTATGAAATAATCTTGAGTCTTGGTTCTGTGTACATCATTATTACTTGTGAAGTCTGTCAAGTCTTGTTAAAATATTATATTACTTTGAGCTATCGACATTGTTAAGTTTGTTTCTTATTATGAATAATAATTTATTCAGTTTGCTCGTTAAATGTTTCAAGTTTACTAGAATTTTAAGATTTGTATTGAAGATGATTGTTGTTTGGAAGTTCAACATCAGTTGTGAGCTATGTGCTTTGATTATTTTTATCTATTATTTAAGTATAATAAACCATTTTAAATGTGCTTTTACAAGATCTAACTAATATAAGCCACATTGAGATGTTTAATCAGCTACTAGTTTTAGTTGTACACTTTTTATAACATGATGTCTATTTAGGTAGTGAAAACGAAATCTAGATTATATCATATTTATACATTTAGTATAAAATTTGCTGAATTAAAGTTCATTTTCACAATTTTAATAAGCATTTTTTTTTTCATTATCTAGTTCGTAACTTATCATGTTTAATTGAATACATATTCTGTAATTTGTAATAGGAGTTAAGACTTTATGATATGGAATATTTAATGTTACAATCCTATTTTATGTCTTTAGATTTTACTTGTTAGTTTGTTATCAGTAAAGTTCAAATATTGGAAGCAATATCATTGCTTTGCAAACAACACTGCCTAGTTATTATGACTTTTACGAACTGAATAAACTAGTTTATGAATTACTAATAATTTAAAGCTGTAATAAGATAAATATAAGCATTTATAAATACACTTAAGAAAAAGTTTACATATCAATTTATGGAATATTTATTTTGAGATAAATACTAAGCACCATAAGGTATAAGGTCACACCAACCATTTGGAGGGGAGGGGAGATGTTAATGTATGTGAATATGTATGGTGGACAAAAAATGTATGAATGTAGGTTTAGTCATGGTTACTATGCATATTCAATTAATCTAGGTATATAGGGGGAAGATAATTTGCATGTTGAACATAGTAATATACTTTATATTGTCACAATCATAGGTCTATGAGGATCTGAGTGTAGAAGAGGACAATTTTTGTGTAAGTCTGAAGTGAACTTAGTCAATTTTGTATACAGTCTGAAAGGTATGGATACATGAGCATGCCTTTGATATGATTGTAGCATAGGTTGCAAAACTTGTAAAATAGGTTGATATATTATTATTATTGACTTTAAAAATACTAATACTTATACAGGATTTCGCGGAAAGCTCTATATTAAAAGATGTTCACGTGCATCAAGTTTGGAATTATTTAACGCAAAGAATTTTTTTTCCTAACTACGAAGTCACACTTCGGACAAAGTTAAAAATTATTATTTGTTATTTTATTTGACAATCCGGCAAACTTCGACAAACGGTCAATGATCACGCCCATCATTTCATACACAAACACGCTTAGCGTTCGCCTCACCATTATAATATATAATAATACACACAAAGATATTAGATGAATACACGTATCACGCGTGTGTATACGCTTAATACGCATGCCTCAAGCCAATTTGACAGATTTCAGCTATCAGCTGTTGTTGTCAGGGTTGAAATGCATTAAATTTACCACATCACTGCGGGCATGTATGTACTACAGAAATATTGTCGAACTTTTCCGCGACAGTTTGTATTTTAAAAATATGAATAAATGTTCTTAGGTTCACCATTAACCGACAGTGGCCAACAGTCTTACTTACTCTATGACTTAAGTGTAAAGCCTAAAGACACCTAAATACTAAAGATGTTTTGTGAAATTAACGCGAGCTAAGTCAGAGAACTTATCATAATTTTGAGTACAAAATTGTGGCGTACCTAGTTATGGGGGGTAGAGGGCCATTGGACAGTTGGTCTTTAAAAAAATAGAAATTATGAGGCCATAGGTACATTATCTACCATCTAACTGGAACACGATAGTGCTGAATGCTACTATTTGGCGACAGATAAGAGACAACATCGTACCTAGTTTAATAACTAATACTGGTGGTAGTCCAGTGACGGAGCTCGCGTAGGCACCACATTACCTAATTTACTTGCCGCTAAATGGTAGTGTTCAGCACTATCGTGTTCCGGTCAGGTAGTAATTTCCGGCACAGAGGCATAATTAATACCTAAGACCCTAGGAGCGGAAATGCATCTACATTGAAACCTCCAGTCTCATGTAGATGTTTATAGGCTACAGAATTACTTACCATCAATGTTAAACTGTATGCTTATTTGCCACTTCATAATAAAAAAAACGACGGTGCCTACGCCTTCGAGCTAATCTACCACCAGAAAATGGCCCCGTAATACCTACTTATCATGAGGCAAAATAGGGCACAATGGGGGCAACGCATCTCCATATTGACCTGCGGTTTTGATGGGTCTAATAAATGCCTGCAGTATTCATCAACGTAAACTGCATGCTTGATTACCACCATCAAAAAAACCGGCCAGGTGCTTGTCGGGTTTTTTCAGGTAGGTAGCTACATTTTATTAGTTCATCGCCTAGGTGATAACTCGTAATGTTGTAAAGCCTGTTAAGATGTGATAGTTTTCTTTTTAAATTAGATAAAAGTATATTAAACTATTACCATGATGTCCAGATGCCACTGTTTATCTGGCAAAGGGAGGAGGGCACACTGACAAAAAAGTTCTTTAAAGCTACAAACACAAAACAAACAGTTAATCGAGATATGGTTCTCTGAAACCTCCTAATTACGGACTCTCAAGGGTGGCAACATATCTGCATTTAAACCTCTGGTTTTTGTACAGATGTTCACTTAAGTATATAGATTTATAAAGTAGATAATAAATCTATGCTTAAGTACCTAAAGTAATAATTTTCGTCATAGATGTCGTTTTCCAAAATTTGAGGTCCAGTAATTTCGGGAGATAAAGAAGGGAACATAGAGCAACACGGGCCACCGGCCGCGGCCGGACCGGAGGAGAGTAGCCATATACAGGCTGTCGCACAGATGTTTAAATGTGTGCGTAAAATTATTTATGTATTTTGTTTAAAGTCAAGGTGTGACTTTCGTAGTAATAGACGATTTTTGTACGGTACGGGGATCGAACCTGCGACCCTTCGAATCAAACGGTCGTCTCGCACCGCTGGACTAACCGGGTCGTTAATATAGCTAGGCACTTTATCTAACTTTTTGTAATTTATGCTCCAAAAGTAAAATGATTTATTTTCCTTACACGTCCATGTTTGGATCACTTCTTTACATATAGGTATGTACTAAAAATAATTCCATCGGCACTTTCGGATAAAATTGGCCGTGACAGACCGACAGACGCACGAATGTTCTTATAAGAGTGCCGTTTGGCACTTACGGGGCCCAAAAATTAAAACACTAACCTGAGCATCAAACACAGAATCTCAGCATAAAAGTAGATCTGCTTTTATTACCGTAAAGCCCACCCATGGATACCGTTAAGCGAACAATTATTTACAAACTTTTATTAGTTGTGTATGTAATAACGTTGTGAAAACTCTAAAAAACATAAAATAGTTTCACAAAACAACGCTGTAAATGTACGGTCGGGTAACAATCAGTCGCTAATTGTTTTTCCGTAGTTGGAAGGTCGGTAGTCTAGGTTATTAATCATCAAGTCAAAGCCCTATCACCACGGACGCCACGCCACCATTGATATCATTATTTGCTAACATGAGTTGCTAATTTTCTTTTGAGCTATTTTTATTCTTTACAGAAACGTGTAGTCGTCTCTATGACTTTATGCTTTCTCGTAGGTTATGACAGGGAATTACTGGGTCATTTTACGTTATCTGATTGTCATTAAATAGCCGCAAACGCAGTCGTATCAATTAATTAGCAAGTACCTAGATTAAGTACATTACGAGTATATGGGTTGATACCATAATGAAAATGTAAAAGAGGCACGGGAGGCGTGTACTAACCAGGATATTTAGCGCACCACGCTCTCTACCTACCCCGTTAAAGACTTTGCGTAAAGATACATACATACCTACCTATATCAATTTGGAAATTATTTATATTCAGGTAGTAGGTATCGGTATCCGTTTGAACTTCGTCACGCGATCGCAGTAATGCCGCAATGGACTTCGCGCATGCGCATTATAATTGAATCGATAAACATTGAGATACTCGCTTGAGTTGTAAGCTCATCCGATGCAAGCAATGTTGAAAATATATTAGTTGAGTTTAGAGAGAAGGCTTTTTGTTTGTCTAGTGGTGTGTGTTGCTGGCCGTGGCGGAGAGTGAGGGTTCCGTTGTGGCGGGAGGCGTCGGCCTCACCGTGAGTAGTAAGGTAAATATTCGCTCTCATATTATATATTTATATTAAATTTCAACACTAATCTAAATTTAAAAACAGCTACCAGACCAGAATATTTCGAATAATATTTCGTGCACTCTGGAGAGTTAGAAAGGAACACGCCCTAGTGGTGCCTATTCAAAAAGACATCTTGTTGGTCTTATGTATTCATGTTTATGAGACCAAGCTCTATTTTATCACTTCATAGCTACTAACCACGAACGTGATAAACAGTTCGTATACAGACTGCATAAGCTAACAGTTCGACTCTAGAATAGGAAAATAAATTGAACATTTTTGATAGGTAGTTTCAATGTAGAATATTACTTAAATGCGTCCGTGAAGAGTTAGTTTCAAGTCGCTGCAATGAAAGCGATTTTATGGTATAGAAGGAAAAAATTTAGCAGAAGTTCACTTTGATATGACCAACATTAAAAGTTTGAAACTCGCCTTCTTTCTCGTCTGTGTGGTTGTCATGGGCTAAGAAAAAAACGCAATGCAGGCAACTTTACTCAGTGGCATTCAAGTTTTGTGCATACTGTAAGTGGGATAAATTAAATCTAACACGTGACAGAAACCTAATCAGTAGGTATTTTAATTAATTGTGTATTAGTAATACTATGTATTCAAGTTAGTTTTTCTTATAACACAGAATGTTAGGCCTAACGCATATTTTACCTAATTACATTAGTAGTAAGCAGAGACCAATAAAAAAGGAAGCTTAGGTTCATATAGCCCCTACAACACACTAGCTTTTTACCCAGTGTCATGAGTCTTGGGTGCCGTAGTTTGCACAAACATACACAAATGTCCAGAACCAGAAATATTTGAAGGCCATACAAATGTTTCCCTTGGTGCGGGGATCGAACCTGCGACCCTGTGGTCAAGCGGTGTAGTCTGTAGTCGAACTGTATCTCAGTCTTGTAGACGATCTTAAAAGATCGCCTTTTTTCTTAATTTTATTTTATTTATTTTTATTTTCACATTGTCAGGATAATTTACAGCTCGGTTATATATGTGTATAGGTACATTAAGGCCAATTACAAGTTACCGCAGATATCTTAAGAAATAGATATTAAAACAAACAGTAGACAACGATTATTTAGGATATAAAAATAATAGAATAAAAATTTACTAACATAACAGTCAAGACCACCAATACTAAACGAGATCTTAATACCGTATTCTGGGAGAGTGAGATCTGTCTATTATTACGGGTCTAAGATCAAGATACGGGCAAGGCAACGGTTCCCCACTTTAAACATGCCATAAACAAAAACACATTTGATTGTAGGTTTATCCGAGCCCGGGGGCGGCGCGCGGCGTGTGGGCGCTGCCGCAGCCGCCCCCGTGCACCATGGCGGCGGAGGAGCCGCTGCCGCCCTGCTCGCCCATGTCGCCCGACGCGCCAGCCGCGCCGCCGCGCATCACCACCAACCTGAACCACCACTCCGATTTCCAACAACTTATATTCGAGGCGGTTAGATCTGGGTACGCAAACTACGATGCTTTTAGCTTTCAGCCTGTAATAATAATCTGCCTCATTGATCAGTCCCGTAAATACTTGCTTTTAGTGAGATTAAAAAATTGTTCATGAGTTCATATTGTGAGTTAAGTTACATAGACTTCGAGTTTGGTACCACGTAACAGTACCTACATACCTACCTACATTATTGTATGTTTATCAAACATACAATAATTACCACACACCAAGGGAAGAGTGGCAGGGGAGCTTCGGACTACTACCAACCTATCCTTTGCCTAGACACTAACCTCCATACTAAATATCATCGCCTTTTAGATCATGTATTTCCGAATTTCCGCGACTCTTACGCTGGAAGTACACTTGCTCACCACATGCCATTTGCAGAAAGATAGAAACGAGATTTTTTCTGTTTGATATTCAGCATTAAACATACCTGAAAATGTTGAACAGTGAGGTGTCAGAAATCGAACGCCTAGTGGAGAAGCTGGGGGTGGAAGTGCTGAGCGCCAGAGACCAGCACGGTTACACGCCAGCGCACTGGGCGGCGCTGGACGGCAGCGTGGCTGTCATGCGATACCTCATCGAGAGAGGGGCGCCTATTGACCTCTCCTGCCTGGGCACTCAGGTAATTAGAGCCAGCGTTAATATAAAAGGATAGGAGAAAATGGAAAAATCTTAATAGAACCAGAGATAAAGGACTTTACACCATTATCTCTGATAGCCCCCTTACCCGGGAATCGAACCCAGGACCCCAGCGTAGTAGTAGTGGCCTGCTACCAGTAGGCTACTGAGGCAGTTAGACTGCATGATTTCTGTATATTTCTTTTTTTTATATTTGAAAGGTGGCAAACAAGCATGCAGCTCACATTGATGTTAAGTGATGACTGCATAAAGACATCTACACAAAAACCAAAGGTCAAAATGTAGGTGCGTTGCCACCTATGACACCTAAGTTCTTATGTCTCTGTGATAGTTATTACGGGCCATTACGGGGCCATTAGGTAGGCACTAATATTTGTAAACTTTAATAAACATATATGTTTCCAATTAGATTCTTATTATGTTCAGGGTCCCAGGCCCATTCATTGGGCGTGCCGTAAAGGTCACGCTTCAGTTGTACAAGTCCTTCTGCAGTCAGGCGTAGCTGTCAATGCAGCCGACTTCAAAGGTATGTAAAATACAGAATAGAAATAATTGTCGGTTTATGTATTAAATAATGAAATCTTTATTGCGTTATATATTATTACCCATCATTAAACTTTATCGTTTAAAGCGGTAATCAAACAAAAAACTTTTTTAAATGGCATGTTTTTAGAACAAAAAGGCGTTAGAGAGAAATAAAAGAAAAAATAAAAGATTCAAGATCAGAAGTGTAAATAGGCGGTCCATAATTATTTTTCATAAAATTTTCTTCAAACTCATTCACCGTTAAGACTGCATCGATGATAACTGGTCAGCACTGGTTTATGTTTTTGTATGAGAATGAATGGCTGTTTTATTTCTACCATCAGTTATTAAAAAACGTAAAGGCATCATAAAATATAAATGTCTTTTATTCTAATTTCAGGCTTAACACCTCTGATGACAGCGTGTATGTATGGTAAAACAGCCACTGCAGCCTACCTCCTCGGTATGGGCGCAGCCACGCGGCTGTCAGACATCAATGGAGACACAGCTCTGCACTGGGCCGCTTACAAAGGTCACGCAGATTTAGTCCGCCTCTTGATATATTCTGGAGTCCCTCTACATTGTACGGACAACTTCGGATCGACGCCGTTGCACCTGGCGTGCCTGTCAGGCAATCTAACTTGCGTTCGGTTGCTCTGTGAAAAGGTAAAACACTACATTATTTCAAAATCCGACTAAATAAGTAGGTGCAATTATTATAAATTTTAACAACTTCGATGAGTATTATGTACCTTTTAAGTACAAGCAAGATTTTTCGATTTCGCTTAGATAGTTTTTATGTGATGATGGCAGCAAACAAGCGTGCAGTTCTGCAGCCTATCTTCACAAAACCGGAGGTCAAAATGAAGATGCGTTGATTATTACGGGTTATGGTACCATACGTAAAGTGTGTTGATAGACCATTTGACGGTAGATAGTTTCGGGCATGCGCTGCGGTGGTGCCTTCACCCCCTCGAGCGCCTGTACTAGAACTACTACCGAATTCAAATCGGATTTAGTAACTATATTGGTAAATTACTGGTGGTAGAGTTCCAAGTGTGGGAGCTCGAGAGCGTGGGCACCGCCGTATTACCTAATGTATCTGCCACAAAATGGTAGTATTCAGCACTATCGTATTCCTGTTAGACGGTTAATGTATGGCCCCGTAATAACTATCACAGAGACTTTATTTATTTTATAACAGGTTCTTTTGTACTTACAGCTTAGCCAAAACGCACAACAAGATAAATTACGTACATACATTTAAAATTAACATGACGTACATACACTAATTACAAATACATTAAAAACATTACACATTTACTCAAAAAATCCCTTACACTAATGTTAAACAAATCGATATCCGGATTCTGGGCAACCAGAGCGTTGAGCAGACTCAGAGACTTAACAAACCTTAGGTCTTAGAGGTAAAAAAGGTAAAGGCAACGCATCAATTTTACTTTCTGGTTTTTGTAAAGATGTCTATAGGCTGCAGTCATCACTCACATAAAATCTTTACATTATTATACTCGTATATTCTTTTTCATCCCTTATAAAATACTTTATAATCCTTAAGTAATAAAAGTCACGTTTCACCTTATTCTACAAACAACTAAACAATATCCACAGGTCAAAGCAGAACTAGAACCTCGGGATAAAAATGGAAAAACTCCATTAATGCTCGCACAAAGTCACCGTCATGCTGAAGTAGTAAAATTACTTCAGAAGGAGATGAAACGTAAATCACATTGGATGCCACCTCTTTCTGAACTCTGGGCATTACTGTTTGGCGGCGCTGGAGATTCCAAGGGTCCTTTATTGTTTTTCCTAGTATCGGTACTGTTATGGGGATACCCTATGTATATTATTAGGGTGAGTTTTATTTGTATGCATGCATATACCCTCTCTCTCTAAGTATCAAGAAAGTAGAGCTCTCTAAGACCAGTGAAGACAGTAAAGATGTTTAATAGTATGAACTTAAAAATCAAGATAAACCTGTGATAACATCTGTGTATAAGGTTTGTATTTGGTTTACGTAAATACGACCACATTTCCGAATTTCGTATTCAGCTCAAGTGGCTGCCTATCCGCCTTCGCAGGAATACTCACATTCTTTCCCTTCTCTATTGTTTACTTTTCTATCCTAACTCTCCTCAATATCTAAAGGAACGCTTTCACTACCTCAGCCTCGCTAACTCCTACTTCCTTCGCTCCTCCAACAATCTGCGCTTAAAGATTCATTCGCATACTTCTTCCTTCATCTCTAACTCTTTCACCAATACTGCTATCCGTCTTTGGAATGCGTTGCCTTTGGATATTCGTCGAGTTCAAACCCTTGAGACTTTTAAAAAACATTTATATAAACATTATCTTTCCTTGAATACATAGTATTTATCCTATAATTGGTATGTTTTTATTCTCTTTCTTCTCTATATCGTCTATATGTAATATATCGATCATTTTCATAGGTTGCACTATATACTTATTTAAATGTATATTTTCCTACTTTAATAATATCAGATATGTATTATTATCATTATATTTCATATTAACCGTACACCCCCACATAAGCTTTTATTCTTATTTCTCCTCCACTTGGTTGTCTGGAAGAGATCGCTGTTAGCGATAAGACCGCCAATTGTACATAACGTTTTTGTATTCCGTTTCTGTGTTCTGTCTTTGGTGTACAATAAAGAATATTGTATTGTATTGTATAAACCTATTTGGCAGACAATCTTCCATCTAAGACTTGGCTTGCTATGGCTTTATAATGGCAACCTTTGATACGTCCCACTGCTGGGCGCAAGTCTCTCCCTTTGTTGGGAGGAAGCCTGGAGCTTACTCCACCACGCTGCTCCAATGCGCGTTGGTGGAGATAAGGGTTTGTGGCCAACCCGTTGTTGGATGTTTTCAAACCGCCCATAAGGCCTCCGACAAGGTTTAACGACTGCTTTCTCTCGATAGCAACCGGGACCGATGGCTTAACGTGCCCTCCGAAGCACGGAAACGCGCATTTTAATTTGCGACTAGCGGTCTCCCATCACACACCCGAACGCGCCCGTATCGCTTAACCGAGTAGATCGCTTCCGATCTACACCAGCGCGGGGTCATGCGCACTTAATAATAACACGATATTCAGTAGACTATAATTAATTAGATATATTTTTACAGTGCATACCTCTAACTTGGAACACCTTACGTCTTTCGCATTATTGTTTCCTGTACTGGAACATCATCATGTGGCTAAGTTGGGTGATTGCCAACCGTCGCGACCCCGGATACATACCCCAGAATTCTGAAACTTACTACAGGGCCATAAGACAGATACCGTACTACGATAAATGGAAGAAAAGGAATATTATACTTTCGAGACTTTGTCATACATGCCGGTGTTTGAGGCCTTTGAGGTAAGATAATAATAATATAATAACTATAAGGATTGTATTGTATGTATGTATCTTCACGTCAAGTCCTTTACGAGGTAGGCAGAGAGTGTGGAGCGCCAGATATCCCTGTCAGGATTGTATTGTATCTTCAATTATTACCTATTCAATACTTCTACAGTCAAAGATCGTTTTCTTCATTTTTTGTTGGTTGTTAAATAAACAAAACTATTAGAACGAAAGTTGTAATTGCATACTTACAAAGTTACAGAACGAATTAATAAAACAGAGACTAATATTCAGATATTGTAGGTGGGTATATATTTAGGTTCGTACAATGTGAGGCCTGCTACCTTGATGCATCTATCTACCTTGATGTGAATACTTTGTGCCTAATAAGTGCAACCACGATCTCGCAGTTATATTAATGGCCAGATTATGTATTCAGCTATGCAAGACATTCGTATTCAATGTGTGTGCCAGCTTTATATTTACAAAAGTAATGCTGTGTAAGTGATCTTGTGTTAGGTAAACAATAAACAAATTGATGGAGCTCTTCCAACATAAAAAACGTGTATTTATGATTTATCATCGATACCTAGCTTTCTTAATAGTATTTTTAGGGAATTCTTTTTTTAACAGGTATTTAAATTTGTTATCCACATCGATCTCTTTATTTATTAGTAATCGATGGTTATTAATTTATGCAGTAGAATCGTAACAAAGTGGACGAACCTTCCATAAAAATGCCCACAAGTGTTGTGCGTATGTCCGTCATTGGGTGAGAATATGCCATAATTGGCATGGCAGTGGCGGTGGTTTTATCGTGGGACCTCACGGAACTGCCTCAGTAGTCTAATGGTTCCTAGCAGGCCACTACTGCTACGCTGAGGTCCTGAGTTCGATTCCCGGGTCGCCTACCAGAGATAAAGGTATAAAATCTTCATCTCTGTTTCTATTGGGATTTCATAGAAGTTTACCACTACCTCAGAATTTGGTAATATGCCTGGACACAGGTGGTGAGCCTGTTGACGGCCCGCCATTAAGGTACTACGTCTGAACGGACCAAAAAGAATGGACCGTAGTCCATTCGGCCGTAATCAAAAAACGTCTACGGCCCGGTCATAAAATAATTTAAAAGTACAATCGCATACAAGCGTAACAGTCGTATGTTTTATAAATTTTCACTACAAAATATTTATATATTTAAAGTAGTATTTAATCTAATAGTTGAAATCTAAGTACGCAAAATCGTTAACATCTTCGTTTCTAGTTGGCACGACTTCAGGTACTTAACTCAACAATGACCCTTTCTTATCAACCAATCACAAGCAGGCAGTTTATCTGTTACGTCAGAGTGGCGAAAAGAAAGTTCATAATAATATGCAATCAGTGTTTTTAAGGTTCCGTAGTAAAACAGTACAGTAAACAAGGAACCCTTATAATTTCGCCATGTCCGTCTGTCTGTCTGTCTGTCCGTCTGCGGTTTAGCACAAAAACTATTGGTACTAGAGACTTGAAATTTGGCACAAGTTTACACCTTAATCACGCCGACAAAGTGGTATAATAACACATGAAAAGTAAAATTATTTAGGGTTTTTTTTTATTTTTCTATATAGTGTGGGATATCGTTGGACAGGTCTTTCAAAAAAGCTAGGGGTGTGGTTACATCATTTTTAGATTTAGTTAACTGTTCGTGACTTATTAAGCTTTAAAGTGCCAATTTTCATTAGAGTCAAGTGTCCCCCATCTCCTTTACCAACTAAACTGTTGTTGTTAGAAATTCAAACATTGCGGCAATAGTAGCTACATATAACGAAATTAAAAGGAAAATTATCACACTTAAGTTGGCTTTACAAGTTTGCGAGTAATAGTCCACCAAATATAATACTCTAAAATTTTTGAACAACTCGATTATATTTATATATTTTTTAATTACATTAATCAACTGTACTATTTATTTTTCGCAATAACACATGCGAGAGAATTTTAAAATTTAGAGGCTCAATTCCTGCCCGAAGTTAAATTTTTCTTTCCGTTTTTTTCTTTAATTTCTACATTCATCAAACCTAAAAATTACGAAACACTACACTGCGCGTGGCCCACGCACTTGACCGGGTTTTTTTTATCAATATGTTTAAGTGGTTGATTATTTTTACATATGTATCTTCACGCCAGGTCCCTAACGGGGTAGGCAGAGAGTGTAAAGCATTGTTTTTTTAAAGAAAATATGTAATAGAAAGTTAAGAAAAAATTTAAGACTTAGGCGTTTTAATTTATAACTTTTGCACTCGAATGTACTCCATGTATACATTTGTTAACAATATTTTATGATCGGTCCGTAGACGATTTTTGATTACGGCCGAATGGACTACGGTCCATTCTTTTTGGTCCGGTCAGACGTAGTACCCGCCATCTGTGTAACATGGACCGAAACGAAACCGGCTAATCGTAGGTGTTTGCATGTATGCAGATGTACCAATGCTTGAATGCGTGCATTTACTTCTGCTTACCCCTTTGGGAATAAGATGTACAATAAGCATAATCATAAAATGATTTTATATTACAGAGCCAAACATTGCCGGATCTGCAAACGCTGCGTAGCATACTTCGATCACCATTGTCCATTCATTTACAACTGCATCGGTGTACGGAACCGCATGTGGTTTTTCCTGTTCGTCATGAGCGTGGCGATCAATTGTACACTGTCCATATATTTCGCATGCTACTGTTTGCTCCTTGAAGGATTTGGCCTCCTCTACGTGTTGGGCTTACTGGAGGCCATCACGTTCTGTGCTCTAGGATGGATCCTTACTTGCACGTCGGTGCGTTTAAAACTTTATTACGCAGGGCCAACGATTCAATCTTTCCAATTAAAATAATGAATTTAACTTGTACGTACTATTAAATTTATTGATGTAGAAGAATAAAAAATAAATAAATAAAAAAAAAAAAAAAAAAATAGGTAGGTAATTGTAGGTACATACAACACGATAATATATCATTTTCGGAAATTACGTCATTGACATTTGTTTGTTTTTGGAAGAACTTATAAACCAGACGATTTATCAGAGTTCTCATATATTTTTTGAAATTTTTATGTAGATACTTTTGCTGTTCCTCAATACTTTTTATATTTCAGATATTGCACGCGTGTATGAATTTGACAACAAATGAAATGTTCAACTACAAGAGATATCCATATTTAAGAGACAAAAGAGGACGCTATCAAAATCCATTTTCAAGGGGACCTATAATGAATTTGATTGAATTTTTCGTGTGCCTTCCCGATAAATATGATGAGCAAGACCTATTTTATGAGGAAAATATATGATGTGACATGCGTGATAAAACAATGGTTTAACAAGGAAAAGAACATGACATGTGTAATAATAATGACGTGATCTTTGAATTTGCGAACCAAACATGTGGTGTGAATATTTTTTAGTTAAACGCGTACCTTTATTTTGTTGATAGATAATTCACGGAGGAGATAAGCGACTTATAACTGTATTTTTAATCTTATAATATCTATAGTATATATAGGGGAAGATGGGGTAATGGGAGTCAGCGGGTAATAAGAGTCACCTATATATCCACGAAACTATACACGCAATCAATGTATAAACTACCCCCCGCCCCTGTCCTGTGTCACCGCCATTGCGTTAGATGACTCAAGTTTGTAGGCGCACGCGCATTTGAGATATTGTAGTATTTTGTTTTTAGGCCTCGCTGATCTTATTTTTCGTCGGTGAAACAAACGATAAATGTCGAATTCTTCCAATAAACAGTCAATAATTTTACACGTATGCGGACTAACACACAATAATCTGACTTGCCGAGCATTGATCTGCAGTTTTAGACCCTAACAATAATTTCTAGGACATTTTTTTTCATTTTCATATTTGTGGGTTATGAGAGTCAGATGATTGCCATGCCTACGGACCATAGTGTCGATAGCTGGACTAGGCCCTAGATCGTCTAGATTCCATGGAAAGGCGGCTTGGCACTAGGGCAGGGAAAGTTCGGAATATTTATGACAGTTATCAGTCAAATATGCTGAAAAATGGGGTCGTTTTTAATCTATAGGCTCTATCTATCTAGCTGATCCCGTTGTCATCCCCTGGCGACGCCTTTGACCACAGATGTACTTCATGTGGGCTACGTTCTCACATACTTTAGTTGAAACTTGCCGGAAGTTTATATTTGTCATATGTGCTAAATTTTCTTTGTCCATAAGGTGATCACCATTACCCTCACGTCAGTGCAATGGGAGTCAAAACGTTTTTTTTGTAAAACTGTTATAATTCCTAAAGTTGCTTGCCCAATTCATTAAAACTGATCTCAATTGATAGTCAATTAAGTAAAGCTGACGTGTAGTCGGTTGAAATAAATATTTTGATTGAAATCAAGTTTTTATTTCATGTCGCGCTTAGGTGACTCCCATTACCCTATCTTACCCTACTATATATAGAGATGACCGTAAGTATTGAGCAATATACACTGACCGGATTGAGGTTTCAGTTTAGAATCAAGCTATATACTGTCAGTAAAATAACCCCTAGTCTAATTAGGTATACAATTTGCACGGATGTTTAGCGAAACACAATACAACATAAAAGTTTAAATCAACTAATTAAAATACAATAATTATCATCAATAAAATTTCTTACTACACATGATAGTAAAACTATTATGAGCGTTATTTAAAATTCAATAAAAAGTTATATCTTTTCACGTCTTATCAATTCAGCTTTAATATGCATTAATATATAAGTGTTGAGTATAAAAATATCGCTGAACCATTTAACGCAAATCTTTTTCATAAAAATAATAATAGCTTATTACAATAATGCGATAAACAAAAACAAAAGCAGTTTTTTTTAACTTTATTTATAGAACAATGACACATGGATGTAGGTACGTCCAGCATATTTACCCATTAAATTTTAACAAGCATGATGCCTACAGCACTTTAGTACGAAAATAGGAAGAACATTAATACTTTATTACTTTAGTGGTAATATAATTAATATATTTAAATCGAAAAATAAAAAAACATACAATTACATTACAAACATAATATGTTTCATTTAAGCTGTTAACGGCTTAATCTGTTACCCATCTAAATATCACAACTCTTTACACATCAGTCCAAATATGCATAGGTATTATATACACTTATCAATTATTCTAATGTATCCAGATCGTAAATGAAATATATATAAACCAATTATGAATGTTAACAATGGAAAATACCAATCAAAAATAGTAATTTTAATATTATTTTGTGCATTATAAAGATTAATGGAGGGATAAATAATAGGAAATTTACTAGTTAGCAATTAACGTTTAAAATATTTAAATTACTAATATATTTTTGTTGCAGTCTATTTAAATTTATATTGTTGTCTATATTTAGCAGCTAGATAGGCAGGACGAAACGACACGAAACGTTATGCAGATCTCTAAAACTAAATAATATTAGAACGAGAAGGAATCGTTTGACGTAATTAGACAAAAAATAATTTTATTAATTCTAAACGGAGGACAATGGTATGTATTTTGTATACAGTTGAGAAATAAATAAGAGATAAATGAAGATACATTTAATAATCAAAATGCGTGCTAAAATAATACCTATGCCATATAACAAATTCTAACATACCATAAAATAGCCATCTTACTTATCAAGTATTACACGTACGATATTAAATATGTCATAAATATTACTGAACATTTGGTATCAAGCCAAACATTAACGAAAATCGTAACTACTAAAAAATGCAAACGACTAATGACTACATAGTTATTTTCTTTTAATATTTGTTTAATATGTTGTATAATACTGTTGTGTCGACATTATCACTGGGTACTGTATTGTATCAGTGCCATTAATATATTCATGACATATTCGAGCCGATACTGGCATCTTTCTTCTTACCATCAAGTCTATAACTTAATACACATACATTAAATAGCTAATGGCTACTAATAGCAAGCATAAAAATAAATATTAATCTAATATTAAGAAGCCTTTTAAAGGTATCTACTTTCTAATTATATTATTGTTCACAAAGAATAGTGCAAGAAATATATTTGATATTCTTATACAATTGAGAATGGTCAAGTTGCTTCAAAGTAGTTTCTGAGCCAAAATACATTTTTATCCGCACACATTTTGGTTCCGATCATCGATACTTCTACAGTCTGAATGATCTCTTTACTTGACCAAACCCTTAAAAATCAAATGCTGTAAGTGTGCGCAAACACTAATAGATAAATAATTTAACATTATTAAGTCATAACTACTTTCGTTGGAATTAATCATCTTTAGGGTTAATTCGGATAGCTGCATCTATCTCCTCCTTCGCGTGATCCTTGTCGCCCCAGCCCCACAAGTGATGAGTGCCGTCGCCGGTTCGCTGTACCCTCTTTTGGACGATTTCGTTTGAAACTGTTTTCATGTCGTAGGCCCAGCCGATCTTAGCGAAGAAATTGATGAAGGCTGTAGTGAAGTTTAGCCTTGTGTTGCCGAGTTCAGCAGTCTTATAATCCCAGGGGAAAGTGTGGTGGTAATTGTGGAAGCCTTCGCCGAGGGCAAACAATGCTACGGACAAGTTCTCCGAGGGCTTGATACTTTTGTCGTAGGGCTTGTCACCCCACTTGTGGGCGGCTGAGTTCACGAGCCATGTGACGTTCAGGATAAACGCGTAGCGGAACATCGCGGCCACAAAGAATGCGTTCACCCATGTTTCATTCCAGAGGTACACCGGTATAACTGTCGGCAAAACGAAGCACGCTATTGGCATCAGGATCAAGTAGTACCTGTAACAAATGAAATGTGTTTTTCAAATATGGTTAGTGTAATACAAAGTTACAGAGCATGAGCGGGTATGATTTCATATTTTTATGTTCGGAGAAATATAGGTATTAATAAAATGATGATATCCCACAAATAAAATTACTTGGGTGTAGGCAGGTTTTGATTTCGGCGAGGGTTCCGGACTAAATGAAAGAATAGGTACTGAACTTTTTTTACAAGGGAGGAGGGGGGTGGGGCAATAAAAATTATTAATTAGACTTTAGACTTAATCTTGGGTTATAACACCCGGGTCTACGACTATAGGGTAGATACGATATGATCTCTTGGAGTGGCATTGCGCGGATAGAACATATTTGTATGAGCATTCCTACCGATCGAGCTCTCTTACATTACCTACATTTACATGCTCTACACGGGGAACACTTCACTGAGGACTTTGTTCCACAATTTGCATGTTGTTTAGAAAAACTAACTCACAAACCGTACCAATTTGTGCGTATACAATCTGTTTCTTCGACAAGTAGGTATACGCCTGTATAAAATAAAAAAAAAATCTAATAAAAATAACTAATAGAATTACTAGTAAATTAAAAATTACCTATAACGATTGATGAGATTAAGCCGAACAAAGGTTAATCCAAACAAACGGTCAGCAATAGAACGCGTTAACCCTTTTCAAACGCCTAATCAAAATTAAACATCAAGCTTTACAAAAAAAAGGTTTTCCGGGACCTGATTTATAGGCAGTATTCACTTACGACTTCATGACATAAAACAACGTATATGCAGTATCATCTTGCGAAATATACTCGTTTCGTTACGAGCACACTTATGTTACGCGAATTTTATGTAAATTCCGTATAAGGGGATAGGCTTAGGTATTACCATTTTATCAATATCTTTCAAACTATGGGCTTCTACCAAGAATCAGCACCTGGAAAATCCAAGCCAAGATCCCAAGATCATTAGTAGTCAACATTAACTCTAAGCCCAAAGACAAACCGATGCACTCGTAAATCCACGAATTTCCATCAAATAAGAATACTTATTAATACGCTTACACTCACAGCCCTACAATACAAATATTTATATATATACATATATATATATATATATATATATATATATACTAGATGTTTCCGCGACTTCGTCCGCGTGAGAATTTATGATTGTTCAGTATCTACCTGGACGAAGTCGTGGGCGAAGCTAGCTAGCTAAAAGTAGCCTAAGTTACTCCTTATTACATCAGCTATCTGCCAGTGAAAGTCCCGTCAATATCGGTCCAGCCGTTCCCAAGATTAGCCCCGCCAAACAGACATAACTGTTGTTTTGGTATATGTATACCGTGTATACATATACATATGCATTTAGTAAAAAGCGGTTATTTTAATATTACAAACAGACACTTCAATTTAATATATTTGTATAGATGTTCAGTATCTACCCGGACGAAGTCGTGGGCGAAGCTAGTATAAAAGTAGCCTAAGTTACTCCTTTCTTCTTCGGGACTTTCACTGGCCACCAGATCTGCCAGTGAAAGTCCCGTCAATATCGGTCCAGCCGTTCCCAAGATTAGCACCGCCAAACAGACAGACAGACAGACAGAAAGACAGAAAAAAATTGTAAAAAATGTTGTTTTGGTATTTGTACCGTGTATACATACATATGCATTAAGTAAAAAGCGGTTATTTTAATATTACAAACAGACACTCCAATTTTATTTATTTGTATAGATAATATCCCAGTGCAAAGATCAAACAAGCGACCCTCGAATCAAGATGTAGTCACACCCCGCTGGATTAATGGGATCGACAATATTTGAACCATTATTCCTTCCGTTCAATAACAAGCAAATTTTAATTATGCAAATTGGCAACAACACATCAAATAGGCAATTATAAATAATGATTACGTCTATCAATTATAATTACGTCTATCAATTATAATTATGTCAAACAATTATTATTACGTCTATCATTTATAAAATTACGATTGACTAGCTGTGCCCACGACTTCGTCCGAGAAGCGTGATGTTATTATATAGCCATTAGCCTTCCTCGATAAATGGACTACACTTACTCTAAAAGAACTTTTCAAATCGGTCCAGTAGTTCCTGAGATTAGCGCGTTCAAACAAATAAACAATCAAACAAACAATCACTTCAGCTTTATAATAGGTTGGGGAAAAAGTCTTTTCGCATTATAGTATGTATGAACTTGTAATAAAATCTGTTTGGCTGTAGTATTTGTATCTGGCTGGTTTTGGTATCATTGAAAGTTAAAATGTTAAAGAACATAATTCCAAATTCAAATTATGCAAATGTGTGATTTTAATTTGTTTTCGTACTGTCAAGATGAGTGAATCTAATGAAGAAATTCGATACATTTTAAAATTTTACTACAAAAAAGGTAAAATGCAATGCAAGCCGCGAAAAAAAATTGCGATGTTTATGGACCTAGTGCAGTGTCTGTGAGAGTAGCACAAATTTGGTTTAAGCGTTTTCAATCCGGAAATTTTGGTGTCAAAGATGCACCTCGCTCTGGTCGCCCTATTACGGATAAAATGGATGCCGTTTTTGAAAAAGTGGAGCAAGATTGACATATCAGTAGTTACGACGTAGCTGAAGAACTGAGAATTGGTCACAAAACAGTTTTGGCGCATTTGAAAAAGCTGGGAACAAAAAAAAGCTCGATATTTGGGTACCTCACGAGCTCACTGAAAGAAACCTAATGAACCGTGTACTCATTTGTGATTCTTTATTACGACGTAATGAAACCGAATCATTTTTGAAGAAGCTGATAACTGGTGATGAAAAGTGGATCACGTACGACAAGAACGTGCGAAAAAGGTCGTGGTCAAAGGCCGGTCAGGCTTCACAGACTGTGGCGAAACCCGGGTTAACTCGCAATAAGGTGATGTTGTGTGTGTGGTGGGATTGGAAGGGCATTATTCATTATGAGCAATTACCACCAGGCAGGACCATCGATTCTGAACTCTACTGCGAACAACTGATGAGATTAAAGCAAGAAGTTGAGAGAAAGCGGCCGGAAAACTCTCTTAATTTTTGCGGATGCATTAACACCTCCCAAGGTGTTAATGCATCCGCCGTATAGTCCTGACCTTGCACCTTCAGATTTCCACCTGTTTCGGTCTCTTCAGAATTCTTTATGCAATGTTAGGTTAACATCACGAGAGGACTGCCAAATCCACTTGTCGCGGTATTTTGATGAGAAGTCCCAAAATTTTTATAGCAATGGGATCATGTCCCTACCTACAAGATGGTAAAAGGTTATCGAACAAAATGGTACATACATACTTTAGTTAAATTTAAATAAACTATCTTAAAAAATGCGAAGAAACTTTTTCCCCAACCTAATATATATGTATAAAAAAAACAACAAATATATATAAAAAAATAAAAAATAGTGTGCCGCCGGCAGCGAGAGCAGGGTCCAAGCTGCCGGTGGTTAGGGACACAGAGACAGGAACCTCCTCACTATGCGTGCCGTGCCGAGGAGTACTGCTTTCTGTATCAGACTCTTGATCCATCCACCTAGCGAGAGCCTCTTGAGATGTTGGTCGAGGCTCTTCGCTATCAGTCCGTTCACCGACACGACTATCGGCATTATTATTATTATGTCTCTCGTCAGCACGGGGTCCAATTTGAACCCCGGACCTTTGTCAGGCTTGCGCGGGGACATGGGGGGTCCAACACGTAGAGGCCCTTTCGAGAATTTTGATCTACTTTGTAATGGGTTATATTCGGCGGGACCTCTCTCTGACTGCATCAATAGTTAATACAGACACAGACAGACCCCGCAGAATATAATGGGACTATTGTAATGAAAAGTGATTTGCCAAACTTTGGGCTATGTGGGTGAACTGGGGGGACTAGCTGGGTGGGCCTATGGAGTGAGATCCGGCACCTGCCTATGTTCAACATCTCACATTATCGAATCCTACTTTAGGCAGGTGGTGACTCGCCTCTCCTTGGTGGGCCCCCCAAACAGCCAACCCGATGGTCGACAGGGGGCAACACTGTTGAGAGAGGCTGGGGGTGTCGAGAGGTGTGGCCCCGGTTTCACCATCACGAGCGAGTAATCTCGAGCTCGGAGCGGGCTTCCCCGCTATTATGCCTTTAGACACTTCCACCCCCGAGTGTATGGCTCTTTCAGAAATTTAGACAACAGCCTATTATCTAAATTTCTGCAAATGCCATACCTCTAGCGCCCCACTCTGACCGGCCACTGAAGGCAAGCCAGAGGTGAGAGACCTGATGCTCTGTCCGGCCGTACCTCTGTGTGGCGGACGAGGCGGAGCCCAGTTCTCTCGGAGGAACTCGAGATGATGGTAAGGGGTGGTGTCGCTACTCACCAACAGCTCGCCACAAGCTGCTCTGCCCCCTTATTATTATTATTATTATGCGTGTAGGGAGGCAAATACCCAAAAAAAATATTTTTGAAGATTTTATTGCCGGATTTTTTACTCGTAGGTAATATGGATATTGGTGCCAAATTACAATTTTTAGAACTAAAAGTCTACGACCATAGCTGCGAACGGATGAATGGGCAGACATGGCGAAACGATAAGGGTTCTATATAGACTACTTTACTCTACAAAAACGAAAAACTTACTTTTTCTGGAATCTCAGTATAGGATCGGCGTACAGGTCGCTCATATCTAGACTCTTCCCCTTCTTCTTCAGTTCCGGATGTTTACGGACCAACAGCCAGCCGATGTGCGAGAAAAAAAAGCCTCGTGTCGCGTTGTGAGGGTCTGCATCCGTTTCAGAGTACTTATGGTGCATACGATGATCACGTGCCCAATCTATGGCGGCATCCTGCGAGGCAAATTGTAATAATTAATAATGTGATAAAAACAATAAATTGTTTCATTGTTCAGAATTTCATTGTTAAGATAACGAGAAGTTGAAGATGAGACATTTTTAATGCAAATTTAATTAGGTGTAATTTGCCACTGCGACTTACACGTAATAAGTTGAATAAAATGTTGTTTATATACTGATTGAAACCAATATTTTTCAACGGAATATAACTACAGTAGAAGCTCTTTATTTGCGGGGTATACGTTCCGTAAATATGCCGCGAATACAAAAATCGTGAATATGGAATGGTAATTTATATAGAATTATAGGGGATTTGTTCCTAGGCGGCGAATTAAAAAAAAGCAAACATGAAAAATCAGTTTAATTTAAGTTCTTGACCATACATTTTGTTAAGTTACATAATATCTTCAGGTTTAGGCAAGGGTCCAATTGTGGCAGCATTCAAAAATATACTTTATGTTATGAGTAACAAGTTTGTTTTATCTAAATTTTCAGTTAGTTTACATACTTAAAAAAAACACCGACCGCGGCGAAGGCGACTTTACCTCAAAGGAACCGTCGAACGAAACAAACAACGCCGTAAGCTTTTGAAAACACAATCTAGGCTTAATAGTTGTAATAATGTCTATTTTATTTATCTCTTGATGCGTTGACAACGTATACTTTTTATTTAGGGACATATAATAATATATGTACCGAAGTACCGATTAAATCCGCGAATAAAGAAATTTTATGCTGCGAATATAGGACTTGGTCGCATTTTTTCAATCCGCGAATAGTGAAAACGCGAATGGAGAAAGCGCGAATAAAGAGCTTTTACTGTATTTAATTTCCATTAAACTTTTGAGCCCCAGGATCGTAATGATGTGTGTACTGTGACGACTGTTAGTTTTTCATACATAGTCGAAAACCCTGAACCGAACATTTACAGATATTTTTCAAAACTCAACCCTTTAATAAACCATTTTTACGTATTAATCTCGTGTACCTATATTAAACTAAAATGATTTTTTCGGTCGCTTTTCAGCCTGCCCGTGATGACAGAAACGGGTAGTTTCATTACAATGAGTGTAATGCTCGCGAAAACTTAAGAACACGTCATATGGAATGGAAGTTTGAATTAAAAATATAAACTGCTTAACTTATTCACGTACATACACTATTATTTCATGTAAAGGTGTAACAGCGAACGAAGTCGCGGGTAATAGCTTTTGTCTACCTACAAATATTGATCTATCAATAGAATGTTTACATAACATACATATTAGCATTCCATCTTCGGAGGGATCTAAAACTTTCAAGGTCTATTGACTTACCACCAAAACGATGGAAAAAAGAGAGTTGACGTTGAATGTCATAGCAAGGTTATAACTAGAGATGCGCCGAATATTCGGTTCGCATTCGGTATTCGGCATATTCGGCATCATTTCCACTATTCGTATTCGGCCGAATTATTCGGTTTCAATGCCGAATATAATCGGTTCGAATATTTCTATTTTATTGGCTACACAACACGGAATGTTATTTTATAAGCCAAAGAAATCCTATGAAGAATGTGTTGAATAAAGCTAATAAAATAAAACCATTAAATTACACTTAGGTAACTGCCTCGGTAGCCTAGTAGTAGCAGGCCACTACTACTACGCTGAGGTCCTGGGTTCGATTCACGGGTAGAGGGTTATCAGAGAGAATGGTGTAAAGTCCTTTATCTATGGTTCTATTGGGATTTTTCCATTTTCTGGAAATTTCCAGACCTCGAAGTTTAGTAATGTGCCCGGAGATGTCAACAGACTCGCCACCTGTTACATGGGTCAAAACGTAACAGGCGGATCGTGGGTGTTTGCATTTATGCTTGAATGCATGCATTTACCTCTGCCTACCCCTTCGGGGATTACAGGCGTGAAGTTACGTTACATTAAATTACAAGTAGTTTGGTTACATGCAGTCAACATTATTATTACTATTATTTATGGTACTACCGTCCCCACCGAACGCCATGAACGCACACCACACTGATGTGCCTTAAAGCTCGCGCGCTTTACCACCGCCGCATGGCTCAGCTCCGAGGCATGCTCGGCCGAGCCACCGTGCGCCCGCACGACCCTGATGCACGTTCACACTGACTTGACTGGCACTGACCAACTATTTCCCTCACGAGGCTGCATCGCCCGAGTATACGTCCGGTGTAGACGCGGCTATTTAGCAAGCAGCGACATGTTAGAACTGCGTTTACGCGTCAAAACAGTAATATAGTAAACCGAATAATTCGGCCGAATATTCGGTTCGGTACAGATTAAACCGAATAATATTCGGTATTCGGTTATTCGGTGAAACCACTATTCGGCGCACCACTAGTTATAACCTTATAACCATCTTTTCACTTCGATAATGAATATTGTTGTACACGCTTAACACAAATATTTTTAATCTCTGTGAACGTTTGTTAGTAACATATTCGGCACGAATCGAAAATATATTAATTTAGAAGAAACTACTCTGGTTTAGTAGGTAATTTATATATCTAACTATCAATACAAAAAAAAATGGAGTGTCTGTTCGAAATATATAAATAACCACTTTTTACTAGATGCAAATGTATTTAGGTATACACGGATTACACGGTACATAAATACCAAAACATTTTTTACAATTTTTGTCTGTCTGTTGGTGGCGGGGCTAATTTTGGGAACGGCTGCACCGATTTTGACGGGACTTTCACTGGCAGATAGCTTATGTAATATGGAGTAACTTAGGCAACTTTTAAACTGGCTGCGCCCACGACTTCGTCCGGGTAGATACTGAAAATGTGCTCACTAAAGCGGTGTTTTACAAAATTCAACCCCTTAGGGAGTGTTTTGAGGTTGATAGTTTCAATGAAACTTCGTTATTACAAGTGCTAGGACTAGGAGTCTAAAATTTTGCATAGGGATTATTTTTGGCCATAGGTGCTACCTAAGACTGGATGTTGCGAAATTAGACCCCTAAGGATGCATTTTTGTGGTTGATAGTAAGTATGAAACAGATACAGCAGAAGTATAGGTTAGTACCGTATTAGTAGGTACCTACTACGCACGGGTTCAATGTTACCTACATTAAGGTAACATTGGACCAAGGCCATGTCTGTCCAGAAGTATAGGTTAGTACCGTATTAGTAGTACCTACTTCGCACGGGTTCAATGTTACCTACATTTAGGTAACATTGGATCAAGGCCATGTCTGTCCAGAAGTATAGGTTAGTACCGTATTAGTAGTACCTACTTCGCACGGGTTCAATGTTACCTACATTTAGGTAACATTGGACCAAGGCCATGTCTGTCCAGAAGTATAGGTTAGTACCGTATTAGTAGTACCTACTTCTCACGGGTTCAATGTTACCTACATTTAGGTAACATTGGACCAAGGCCATGTCTGTCCAGAAGTATAGGTTAGTACCGCATTAGTAGGTACCTACTTCGCACGGGTTCAATGTTACCTACATTTAGGTAACATTGGACCATGGCCATGTCTGTCCAGAAGTATAGGTTAGTACCGTATTAGTAGTACCTACTTCGCACGGGTTCAATGTTACCTACATTTAGGACCATGGCCATGTCTGTCCAGAAGTATAGGTTAGTACCGTATTAGTAGGTACCTACTTCGCACGGGTTCAATGTTACCTACATTTAGGTAACATTGGACCATGGCCATGTCTGTCCAGAAGTATAGGTTAGTACCGTATTAGTAGTACCTACTTCGCACGGGTCACCCGTGCAAAGCCGGGGCCGCTAGTTCAGTAACTTCGTTCCGTAAAGTATATTCTATCGTACATAAATACACAGGTACAGCGTATTAGGTTAGTGAATTTTCCCCAATGTAGACAAGTAATGACCCGATGAAGGTCGTGGGTAATCGCATCACTGTGGGCAAGGACCAGTCATGGGTGATCCTGTCATCTTTTGGGAAGCCTTTGTCCAACGGTGGACATTTTTCGGATGTGTTGGAAAGTGTGCAACAAAAAGCAGCCAACAAACAAGATTACTGAATATTGCAGACATCTACACAAACAGTAAATAACTGATAAATCTCTTACTTATCGCAGATTCGTTATCTTTCCTCTTGAGGCCTTAATTTATTTGCCCCTGTGTGCGCGTGTGAGTGTGTGCTCGTATGCGTGTGTATTAAATAGGACATAGGCACATAACCTAACCGGACTTACAGTACTCGAGCTCTATCACCAATGAAAATGGAGTAACTAAATATTTTCCTGCCACATCTTGGATTTGAAATAATATGATAATATGCATTCAAGACACGAGTACGCATGTACATTTAAAAAATATATGTACATATACATAAAATGGCATCAAAAAATATTGGCTAGTCGCCTTTATATTTGTACCAAGCCGCTTATCGAAATCAATTAAATATAGCTTTTATTACGGGCGCATTAGATGCCCATGTAGTAGAGCGGCCAGTGTTTATACTAATCAGGGAGATTAATATAAACAGTGTCAAACTATATATTATGTATGTGACGCATTTTATGTTGTTGCAATACATGTTATCCACGCAATGTTTGTTTGTTCCGATTTATCTGCTGTTATTGGTAGACCAACGCCAACATTTCCTCCATGGGTGATAAGAAAAGATCTCAATGACAAAACTTTGAACTGTTATTTCAATTAGCTATTTGATCGACATTATGTGAAAATTATTGGCAGTGGTAGAACTGAAAAGTCTATCATATCGGTTGTATAGCTATTTATTAGTCATCAATGGATGTTGAATAAAAATTCGACGCTCAGGTTAAGGAGTTAATGACTTCGGTAGCTTAGTGGTAAAGTGGCTGGACTGGTTATCCTGAGGTCACAGGTTCAATTCCTGCCTGAAGACAATTTTTTCCTTTGATTTTCGCTTTAATAAAAAAAAATCGAATTGTGTTTTTGAAAATTCACTCGCAATGTGCAAATGCGTACATAAAAAAATTGAGCATTTTGAGAATTGGACATTATTCTAATTGGACATTTTGAGAATTTTCAAATTGGACATTTTGCTACTGAACGGTATAGACTAAGTGCCGATTTTACCGTCGCAATTAAATGCGTTCTTAAAAAAGTTCAATAACACTATTTGAATATCACCGACGAAAAGTGTTCGTGATAAGGTTGAAATTGGATGCATATTTTAAGCTAAACCGCGTTTTATTAAACTCAGTTCTCTGAGCAAACGGTGAAATCTGCCCTGTGTTGTTGAGCTGTAATATAATAATAATAATATAAATGAAATCTCTATCTATCTCTAGAATTCAATCTTTATCACAAAATATATTTTATTTTTATTAAACAGTGCCTTTTTGGAGAGAACATTTATTATTTAATATTAAATAAGATAGTGTGCCTACGCGCAGGCCTCTCTTCTCCACTGGGCACAATGGGCACGTGCCCAGGGCCCCGCAATCGATCGGGGCCCCCTACTCGATTACGAAACCAAAAATAACATATTACCAAACAGCTACTCTACTTTCGCCCGAAAATTTAAAAAGCATAACTCGCCCTTCTCCAAATTAAAAAGACTAAAAAATGAATTAAGAAGTACAATGATTCAGAAGAAATTTATCAGTTTGTATCGACATTAGCGTCGATAAAATGTGAAATGCTCGAAAACACAGATTATGAAGATGTGATTAACGATTTTGCTCAATTAAAATCTAGAAGGATAGTACCTCTTCAATCAGCTTATATATTATGTACTAGCTTTTGCCCGCGACTTCGTTCGCGTGGACTTCAGGTTCGTCCCGTCTAGTCTAGTAATAAGTAAGAAATACGGTAACTAAGCACTGCAGAGCCCTAATTTGTACGTGTAACTCCTAACCAAAAAGAAATCGCTAGTGCCTTGAAAATTCGCAAAACGGACACAACCGTCAACGACGTCTACCCTCACGCGTCTGCCCGCGTTCGGGTCGCGCACTCAGCGATGAGCCACTTCTTCCCCACCGCACCTACCCCGCTCCCCCCACGCCCCGTTCGCCTGGCGCCGCTGCCGGTATTTATCACCGAAACGGTATTTATCGCCGAAATTGCTATGACTCTGCATTTTAAATCTGTGATATCTTCGAAAATATTTATTTAATTTACATGCTGTAAAAAGCCATATTGATCTTTATTAAATGCACAATGTATTTAAGATACTTAATTGGATAAGGATTAATACTGTATTGCTTAAAATCGCTTCGTAAATAAGCCATTATTTCTCGTACAAAGTAAAAGATAAAAAATGGTTATTGTGGGTTATTCCTAAGAGATAAACATATACCATCACGGACTTTTTTGTAGACCTTTTTAAGTTGTACAATACTGTAGTAAATTGTTTTGATCTATCTTGTAGGATTCATTCAGCGTTTGCAATGTAAGCGCAAAAAATGTGTTTTTTCTACGACCTCACATTAAAAACCTCAAAAATTGTAGCCTATGTGTTATTCTGATGTATAAGCTATAGCCTATGTGTTATTCTGATGTATAAGCTATATTGTGGTAAAGTTTCATTCAAATCCATTCAGTAGTTTTTACGTGAAAGAGTAACAAACATCCATACATCCATACATACAAACTTTCGCCTTTATAATAGTAGTAGGATAGGATGTGTAAAGACTAATCATAGATGCAAGTTACTAACCCTGGGTTGCACCACGTCTTTTGTTAGAGTTATTGTAACATTTCATATCCCTCTCTAACTTTAACAGATTTCTTTAAGTTAGAGAAAGATGTGAAATGTTACAATAACTTTAACAAAAGTCGTGGTGCAACCCAGGCTATGTGTTAATTTACAATATTCATCATGGTATCTGTTACCTATAGAGAAATAAAAGTAAAGCTCAAACTTTGCATATGTTTGTTCTTTGTTTATTGTTACAAAATTGTGCTACGAGTATATAATGGTCATGGGGGCCCCATTATCCTAATGTGCTCAGGGCCTCTAATAGGTGAGAGACGGCCCTGCCTACGCGCGATGACGACATAGTATCATTTCAAATCTAAATAGGTACCTACGTACGGTACCTACGTACACACTTGAAATAAGTAGGTACCTTTTTTAACACGTTCGTAAGAACAATACGTTCCTTTTGTACGGAATCCTCGGTGCGCGAGTCCGACACGCAATTTGCATTTTTTAATGAAATCATCATCGCCTCTTAAAAAATGAATATTTCGTTTTGAAAACAGTTAAGCACCTGATCACTACAAAGTACAACACATGCGACGACAGACGATATCACCTCACAAATAATAGTACCCCATTGTTGGCATTGCCAAGATTGGCAAGGATAGTTAAGAGCATAACATGATCATTTGTATGCAATGTTTTTTCTGCAATGTCATTGCCGACAATACAAATTGATGTTTTTATTGAAATACTAGCGGCCCGCCCCGGCTTCGCGCGGGTGCAAGGTAGGTAACCCTCTCCTATTCGTCTTAGCGTGATGTTATACAACCTAAAAAAAAAGCCTTCCTCGATAAATGGGCTATTATCTAACACTGAAGGAATTCAATTCGGACCAGTAGTTCCTGAGATTAGCACGTTCAAGCAAAAAAAACAAACAAACTCTTGAGCTTTATAATATTTTTAGCCCTGAAAAGAACTGTTGGTTAGCCCTGAAAAGAACTGTTGTTTAGATCTGAGAAGAACTTGCGTAGGTAGGTGTAGTTAAAAGAACGAAATCTTTAAAAAATCGCGCGCCAACTATTAGACTTCGCGCACGATCGCTGAGTAGGGAGCCGAATAAACGCGTTATGTGTATAAAATGTAGTCCAAAAAGACGCCCACTTCGCAACGGGCCGTGCAGCAGAAATAATCGTAATATTTTAATTTCACCATAACTTCAAAACCAAACATCCCATTTTAATCATTTAAAGACCAAATATTATCTACAATAATCTACATAAACTGTACTTAGTGATGTCAAATTATTTATATTATTATTTTGATAATATGGATTAATAGCATGAGTAAAATAAACACGATTAAATGAAGTCCAAAAAAATCCAAGATTTTTTAATAAAAAAATGGTTGTTGTGCCTCACTTTCACTCACTCACACACGCGGACTTTTTTGTAGATATTTATAAGATCAATTAATTAGAACATTTTATGGTTCTATATTTTATAGTTTAGGCAGTGTACCTACGCAAAATAAGTAACTTTTCTAGTTGATTTTTTACACCTTGTGTCCAAGAAACCTAAATATCTTACGGAACCTTATTTTTTTCAAAATTAAATATAGCCTATGTTACTTGTGGATAAAATGTAGCTTTCGAATGGTGATTTTTTTTTTTAATCGGTCCATTAGTTTTTGAGCCTATTCAATACAACCAAAGAAACAAAGTTTTACTCTTTATAATATTAGTGTAGAAGTGTAGATAAAAGTAATCATTTACCTGGAAAGCCAGTGTGTTGAATACAACCAAGATGACGCGAAGTGGCCATTTTGCCTTGTAGGACTTGTGGGCCCAGAGTCTATGAGCACCAGCTGTTATGCCCAACCCAGACATGACATATAGGATGTAGGCTGTAAATAAAGAAAATACATTCAATTCGAATTTTAAATAATACAAAATAATAGTTTTTAAATTTGAATAAGTATAGTTCTGGAGGTGATATATGCAACATTTTTTTAATGCTATATATATATACATAAGTATATATATATATATATATATATATATATATATATATATATATATATATATATATATATATACTTATGTATTGTACAGAATAATATCAACTATTATGATCAGAAAATCCTGAATTCATTTTGCAGTTAAGTGAAAATGTTAAACAATTATAGATATTGAATTTATTTATTAATGTAACTTTAATGCACAAAAAAAACAGTACATACAGTAAATACCTTAATATGTGGAATCAAATAATCTATAACTGGTAAATTGCAGATATGTATTCACACAACTTTACCTGTGTTATTAAACTATCTTATGATTCCATAACATTATCATATTAATGGAATTTAGGTGTATTGACACTGTTATTATATAAGTTGGACATTGGATAAACAACTAAAAATAAAATAAAAACATTATATTGTATTGATTGACAGTATTGATCCACACATTTTGATTACACTAATTTGTTATTTGTACTAAAGGCTTAATGTAATATTCTCTGCTGTAATTTAATGGTTTATTATCAGACTTTGAGTGCAAACATACACATAATACCTTAAATATAAATTATACCTATGTAAATCTATACAAGATTTTATGTACATAAGATAATATACAATATTATACATGTATTTAATGTAGACGAGGCACGAGAGGTTTGTCAGAACCGGGATATCTGGCGCTCTACACTCTCTGCCTACCCCGTTAGGGACCTGGCGTGAAGATACATACATACATATTTAATGTAAGTAATCACTAAATTACATGATAAACAGTTTCTGATGAAGACTTAATTTTTTTTAGTCTCTTCAATCTGACAAACATCCAAAGTATCTGTATGTAGTATGGAAAGTTCCATCCATTGATTTTAAGAGAAAAAAATGTACAAGGACAAACAGCTTAGAAATATTACCTAGGTAACCTAAAGATAAATGGTCTCTCCCATAAACATTAGAAGAACTCCATACAAAACTTCATCTTTAAAATTTGTAGTCCAGAGAGTTGAAAATATTCTAAAGCCCAGGGAATATTCTTTAGGATCATTATACAATATTTCAAAGCTGTTTACCATGTACCTCATTTCATTTTTTCTGTACAAATATTGCCATGATCCTTTGTTATTGCTTATGATAATAACAACACCTATTTGGTAAGATAAGCAATCTTTATGATAACTCACCAAAAATATCTGTTTGCCATTTTGCTGAGAAGAGAAATAGGTAACCACCATATATCGCTGCAATATGTAGATATGCAAACGCTATAATATTCCTCCACACAAGTTTCTTAGGATTACTGTCTGCTTTTTGGACTGGAGTGGTGGGCAAAGCTAAATCTGGTGTGGCTGCTTCGTTTTCAAATAAAATCCCATTTGCATCAGAAATGTTTGGAGCCATTTTCCTTTCTTGTTGTCTGAAACAAAATCATATATCAGTCTTTTGTAATTTAGTATTTTAGTTTTTACTATGTGGTAAATGCTGATATGTCATAAAGTTAATCAGCCAAAGGTTTTTTGGAATACAATGGTTTTGATAATTTTATACCTACTTAATTAAATCATATCACAATACAGTATCTTAATTACTGGCTGTGACTATATAACACCTACCAATCGCTATTGTTGGTGGTTGGTGCTTAAAACGATTCATTTACAAAACGAAGATCAGATATAAATGCAATTCTTGGTAACACTGTACACTGTACAAATTATTACGTCAGTAAAAAGGCAAGAGTATCGCGATCATGATTGATTACGCCTTTGTTTACTTTGTTGTGCCAGTGTAATATGAAATTGGGCTATTTCGATTTCATAAAATGATTCAAAATAGAAAGTCTTGTTCAATTTTTAATCGGTTTTAACTAACTTTATGCTCCAAAATAAAAGTGTTTAAAAATAACATGCGTCTTTCAGACTGACCTACAGCATCGAAGATCGTAAATCACGTACCTAACTGCTAACGGTTCAGCGCAAGCTCTGGTAATCGTAATTTTTCAGCGCACTATTTCGATTAACACAAAAAATGGGAAAAATTTATTGTTACGCAGTATTGATTTGCCAAAAAAACTGTTGACTGTTGACTGTAAATGACGTAATTGACACATTTGACACTGACATCACATGACAGAAGAAAATACAGAAGAATTACAGAGAACCTACTTGGGTAACAGAGAGATAGGGCTGGCCAATCCAACAATACATTTTCAGTAGGTAAGCAAGTCCAATAATAAATTTTTTTTTTTTTTTTTTTTTATGTATTAAAAGTGGCAAACAAGCATGCAGTTCACATTGATGTTAAGTGATGACTGCAGCCTATAGACACCCACACAATGACCAGAGGTCAAAATGCAGATGCGCTGCCACTCCTGAGGCATTAGGTGATATGTCTCTGTGCCTGAAATTACAGGGCCGTACAAAAAATTGTATCTAAGTTCAGTTTTTAATAAGTTATGATGGTGGCAAACCAGAATGTAGTTCACATGGATGGTAAGTGACTGCAGCCTATATTTTGCCTTTTAATACATTCAGTTTCATCACTTGCCTAAGTACTTAAGTACTTTGGTAGTATGAAGGTGTGGAATAATAAATGGACTATTATAGACTTCATTTTAATTATCGAATCCCTAAACGAATTGTTAACCTCGTCGTTACACGGCCACCCCGTCTTCGAAATCGATAGGGTCTGTTTGATAAATATAGACGCCGAAGGCAGCGATCCAATAACAATTATTATTTCTTCAATATAACATAAATATACTCGAAAAAACTTATAAAATACAAAGTTATTTTAAACTAAAAGTTACCAACCAATTTAGCTTTTTTATTTTACCTATCCTACTATAAAACTATTAAAATCAATATATGTCATGTTATCAAAAATCTACACTATTCTACACTGCATTGCACATTTTTAAACCAAATATACCTATGCATTGTAAGTATTGTAGGTAACCTAAGTTGCAATATGTAGACATATAATATTTCAGCTAATTCAAAAAGGATAATCACCTTATTACTCATGAAATCAATAAAGCACCTTTAAAATTTATCCAAATTATTAACACTTTCACGATTCACAAAAATGTTTGATATGTAGATTTAATACAGGCAATGCACAAATACCGGCTCGGCGTTCAATACGTTCACGTGTTGAACTGTTCACTGGGAAACTGCTGCGGATTCATAACGTTGTATGTCTATTGTAGCGGTCGTTCGTTTTGGAGTGGAAGGTAATACGCCGCGGGACTCGAGGATTGGATGGCAAGGTGGCGCGATTCTATGACCACGTCACACGTGCTTCCATCACGAAAGCCACGAGTTGCGCTTGTGATCATTCACGTTCGCCGAACTTTTTAACCAAATCCAACTGAATTAACTCACTCAGGGTCACCTAATAAGTTTATTTACATATGTTTGAGTATCCTATTGTCAAAAAGAAAATGTTAAGTAACACTTATTAAATATTACATTAACAACCGGCAGTATGTGTTTAAGCAATACATAATTAACTAAACTTACTTACCTAATTATTGTCTACTTTTTGAACATACGAGTAACCTGCAATCTATAATGTTTGAGTTGACATGGTGTTACGTGTCGATGATTTAACGAAGTAATAAGGCAATCGGACAGCTATCGAAAATAAATGTAAACTATGATTAGTATGAATGTTTGTGAAATAATACGATAACTCATTAAATATTAATGATTTATATTTTTAAATTGCAAATTCAAATGTAATAATTTTAACATTTTTTATCTGTGCTCCATGTTGAACGAAACATCAATCACAGGACGTGACGTCATATGTTTGTACAACAAACATTTAACACAAGTCATACTTTGATTTATTGGCTCTTTTTTTGGATATTTTCTACGTTATTCACATGAAAAATAAGTTATACGAAATTCAACTAAATTAATTTGCACTTGGTTAGTCGAATGGAATTAAAAGATTCACTTTGTAATTGTTTTATATTATTTCGCATTAACACATGCTTGTGAAATATATTTTATTTAAAGAAAAATGGAAAGAAAAATTTGACTTCAGGCGAGACTCGAACTCGCGGCCTACTGGGAATCTAGTCCAATTTTTCTTTTCATTTTTCTTTAAATAAAATATATTTCACAAGCAAGTCTTTACGATATTCAATAAACGGCAAAGTCTAATATGTCGGTTGCCTAACTAGCATAGTTGGCAATAGATGGCGCTGCTGCTACCATAAAGCAATGCAAAAAATGTGAAGGAAAGATTTGACAAATCGGGCAGGACTTCAGTAGCTCAATTGGAAGAGCGGCTGGACTAGATTCTCAGTAGGCCGCGAGTTCGAGTCTCGCCTGAAGTCAAATTTTTCTTTCCATTTTTCTTTAAATAAAATAGATTCACTTTGATTGCAAACAGTTGACGTCACATTGTTCAGTCATTCGGCACCGTTTACGCGGCATTTTTGAAATTATAAAATGTATGCGTAGTTTCTGGTACTTTAATATGTTTAATTAATAAAATTAATATTTTTTATGGTTCAATAAACGTATGAAGAATAATTTTAGACACATTCTCAAAAGATGTCCGATCCCCTATTGCGCAATGCACTATGAGTACTAATTCTGTACTTTGACTAGACACTAACATAATATTTTTGAAACGACTTGTTATGATAATCGTACGTTAGCTGGAGGAGTTTTTCAGTCAGCTGGATGTAATTAACATTATCAAACGCAGGTTTTATCAACATTACTTTTATGTATCTTAGCTTTAGGTACATTATTGATTAAATAGAATAGAATAGAATAGAATAGAAAATATTTTTATTTCGAATAGATCTTTACAGATACTTTCAAAACGTCAATAAATCATAAACTACCTAGAGCGAATAACCATTACATATAGTAAAAGCAAAATCATATATTAATAGTAAATTAAAAATTAGAATTTAAACTACTTGGTTAAAACATAATAATCATAAAATTTTTCAATTCCTTCAATGATAATAAATGAAGAAAAAGAAAAACTTATTCGTCAAGATCAATGTTATTCACTTAGCAGAGTTCCAAGTGCAGTCACTACTGAGAAGAACTCCGCTACCCAACAAACTCAGTAAGAGCTCTTTTAAATGAGAGCTTAAATCTAGTACAGATTATCGTGAAAAATCAAATAATGTGAACGTCCATAGCATAGATGCAAATAAACTGCTATCTACTAAATGTGATGTAGCCCCTGCAAACCAGAACAGACCAGTCCCCACCAACAGCACCCGTTCACGAGTATGACGCATGTGACAGCCATTGCCCTCCTCGACCATTTTAGAGGGAAGTGAGCAACCCGCCACACGACGCCGCCAAAGGCAAAGACATTTAAGCGTGCATGACTGTTCCGGATATGCATACGGCAAAATAAAAGATGGAATTCATTTTCAGCCAGGGTATTCACATTATTCAACCCTTAACAATAGTAGATACTAATTACTGAATACACGAAATCACAGGATCATGAAATAGCCTGGCAGCGATCGCTATAATCCCAAGACGTATTATCATTAAGATAATCACTGGTCTTATATAATACTGGTAAATAAGTTACATACTCAATAATTGATGAAAGACTTCAATCCAAATCACAAGCCTTGATTTTCTGTTTATTTGGTGAATGCTGACATAGCACAATTAGTACCATTTATTAAATGCAGTGGCGTAGCTAACGTGGGACACCCGGGACGGATGAGCCAAAGAAAAGAAATAAGTACTCCCCTTGCTTTTGTATCTTATTTTTCCATTCTTCACCGTTGTGCTCCCCTATTTGAGGAAAATCTTTGTCTTTGGTGCCCCCTGGTATTATAAACGTGAAAGTGAGTTTTATGTTGCGCTTTTACGTCTAAACAGCTCAAATTTTGGATATTTAAAGAAAGGTTGTCACCCTCAAACGAGTGGCACCCGGTGCGGGCCGCCCCTGCCGACCCCCTATAGCTATAGGGGGTCGGCGGGGGTGGCCCGTGGTCGTGGTAAATGTATGTATGTTTGTCAGTAAATCATGCAAACCTAACTGAATCGATTTGCATGAAAGAAATAAAGCAGTACATATTTAAATTAACACATATACCTATACACAATATTATTATTTCAATCAAAGTATACCAAGTATTGTAATACATCTACCCTCTTAAGTCTTACTCTGCATACAACTCCAATTACAGTAAAAGCTTATTCCGGCTTGCTTCATTTGTGTTTTCACTATTTGCGGATTAAAAATTGCGGACCCAATTCAAAAAAAATCTTAATTCGCGCATTTCGTATTTTCACATTCGGGATATTCGTAACAAAAATTGTGATCGAGTAATACGTCTTTGTCTCTCTTTTTCTGTGTCAACAAAAAAGAGAGAAACGAGTTTCGACACGAAAAAACCTGTGCTACCCTTGATCGTTTACGCCTTGGGGAGTCATTTGCATCCATATCATTCTCATTCAATGTCAACGAATACGATCGATAAAAAAACGAAGATAAAATAGATAAAATAGATAGATAAAGATGCCCCTGAGTGGTCCAATGATCCGGGAGAAGACAAAGCGTCTTTACGCTCATTTTGAAGAACCTGATGGTAGTTGTAATGGTGAATGGAGAATTTGAAGCATCGGAAGATTGGATTAATAAATTTAATTAAGGTGAGACAATAATTGCATAATATCGTTATGGTTGGAGAAGCAGGATTTATAGGAAACAAAATATTTAAGTACCTACCTACATATTTCTAAAAGCGATAAGCCTGCTCGCTCCTGTAGCCTGCCTGCCTTTTCCCGCGTACTTGAAACTATGTATCCCAATATAAATGTGACATTCGGCATGACAGACGGTTCTACTTCAACCTATGGTCCAAGCTTTGATTTTAAACAAGGGTCCAAGGAATAAGGCCAGTCCTTTAAGCTCTATTACATTAGACGAACCTTGAAAATAATTTTGGATAATATGGAATGTAATCTTTTGTGTCAAATTCATGTTTGGGTCTTTGATCTACATGTCTGTACTAAATTACAACGAAATCGGTCAAGGACTTTCGGAGAAAATCGACTGTGATAGACGGACATATAGACAGACACACAAGTGATCTTATAAGGGTTCCGTTTTTCTTTTTGTGGTAGTAAGTATGGGAATTTAAAAAAAGAACAAATATTATATAGGTACTTATCTAAGTTTGCAGTGCTGAATGTGGGTCTGCTACTCAGTTTGACCAAAAATTGTTAGAAAAAATATCTTAAAACTGTTACCAATAGAAAATTAGGTAAAAATTGTCACAGGTAAGTACATGAATTCACCAAAAGTTATGCATATTCAAATCATAATAGAGGTACATAGTTAGTTATCAGCCATTAATTCATCGCGGCCCTGAGCGGTGGAAAGTTTATCACACGTATTTTCGCAATGCAAATGTTATCATAGGTCGGTGATCACGGAGAAAACAAAACTTGCGCATGCAGACTTTAGACCTTGTATTAGTCAGACACCACGTGGGTTGCGTCGGACAATATTGTGTTAGTTCGTTTTCATAACGCGCTTGTTAATCAATTATGCGTTCATATAATAGATTATATTATTAAATTAAAATACGCACAGCCCTACACTAGGTATAAACCTATGCCGTGGGTGCCGTTGTACACACACTATACACACGTAAACCCCCAGACCCGAAACAAATATCGGTAGGCCATACAAATATTTGTCCCCGTGCGGGGATCGAAGCAAATGATCGTCTCACACCGCTGGACTAACCGGGTCGTCATATTAGTAGTATCTAAAACACCTATCTGGATACTTTATTGAAGACTGTTGGTGGAATGGTTATGGAATAATTCTGTACGAATTGCTTTAATTATTATCATTCATGTGGTAAATAAATACGAAAATTTATATTTCATACAAATTAAGGTGCGCTATCGTAAATAAATACGAAAATTTATATTTCATACAAATTATCTCTCTCTCTCCCCACTCTCACTCCCTTTGCTTACGCCGCGACGGCGGTCTGCTATCCCACTCCCTACGTCTTACATACCTATATTATATATGATTCACCTATCACAAAAGTGCAAGGCGTCGCAAAAAAAGTTTTCACTTCAAAAAGAAGCACTAATTTTCATTTTTTTTTTATTTCGAATATCAGAGCGATGGTAGCCCTACAATCCTAGTATATGGCCTTATTACACGTCACGGTATACAGGGTCCGGTAGAAAAAATGGACGTGGCCTCGCCCCGGGTTGCCGCTTATTACACCATCCGGTCCACAGGGCCCTAACTCAGTTGAAAACACAGACCAATAAAAGAGCGACGGTCACATGATTAATACGTCTTGCACGCTAACTATAATAACACCAAAATTGTCCAAAACGGAAAGAAAAATTTGACTTCAGACAGGAATCGGACCTCCGACCTCAGGATAACCAGTCCAGCTGCTTACGGAATTCCGTAACCCAAACGTCCCATTATTCTTTCCTATTCTGATTTAGGGTCGGTGAACGACATCCATTGATAACTAATAAATAGCTATATATACTAATTTAAGTACCCCTATAATAGGCTTGTGTCCACCAATAATAAATCGGGCTTATAGTGGTAATATAACGAATCCTTAAAAAATACAATTCGGTTTGTGTGAAGTAAGACTGTAAGACCCGCTTGGACATTATGCGCTTGTTCAGAGGTCAATAGCCTATTTAGATCATTATGCAGAATATTAACACAATTTCACCACAAACGGGACAGAAAACTACTCACACACGCGAAGCGCAATTACAATAAACTGTACCAAGAAAACAGCTCAGTTGTTGAAATCCAATGTTTTATGCTGACGACGCCAAGTCTGTTCATTGGTCTCTTATACTGGTACAAAGATATCGGCGGGCTACCTACTTACCACTACCAATGTATGGCTGAATGGCAGTAACGTCATTTTTTTAAAAGCATTGTACCGGTAATCTTTATGTACGACAAAAATTTAAAATAAATAACTGCGAGACTGTAAGGCGCCGTCCGCCCTATTGCAATCGCTTGCACGATTATGCGATGCGATTTCATCATGCAATAAAACCGCTAGCTATTATTATCATATATGTATAGTCACATCGCATGATCGCGTGACCACTAATTGGTCATTCGGTATAATTTAATATAACTATAATTTTATTATAATACTGTTTTTTTTTTATTTAATGGAAGTGGCAAACAAGCATGCAGTTCACATTAATGTTAAGTGATGACTGCAGCCTATAGACACCCACACAATGACCAAGGTCAAAATGCAGATGCGTTACCACTCCTGAGGCCTAAGGTGTCATGCCTCTGTGCCGGAAATTACAGGGCCGTACATTACCGCCTGACCGGAACACGATAGTGCTGAACACTACCATTAAGCGGCAAGTAAATTAGGTAATGCGGTGGTGCCTACGCCCGCGAGCTCCGTCACTGGAGCTCTACCACCAGTAAAAAACAACAAGTAGTCGCACAGATCGTTTTCGTCGGACGCACGTATCAACGCGCGAGCGATGTTAATAAGACAGTGCTTTAGTGCTATTTGTCTTGGGCCTCTCTCACTCTCTTTTCCACTTGTCCGTGTCAAGTGATGTCAACGATGGATCACAGACCAGGGTCTTATTTTTAAAAATGTATAAAAGTTACTAATTAGTCAAATGTAAATTTATATAGTTTTTATTTATTGCATAATATAATATACATTGTACATATTTTATATGTTATTCATCGAATTCTCGCGCCATTAATGCTGATGGCCACCTGGCGGTCGGCGGCGGTAGGAGGGAAGAAGGACATAGCAACAAGTCTTGGATCGAGCCCAGGGTGTAGCTCCCCAAGCAATTGAGTACCCATTCGTAGTTCACTGGCACTATATTCAACTCCATCGCGAGATCTGAAGAAAAAAATAGAATAATATTTGTTAAATTAAATAAGTAATAAGTTCTATTAAGGTATTTTCGAATTTTTTAGTTTTTTGTGGAGTAATTATTTTATTCGTAGGTTTGGAGGGTCACTTAGGCGGAGAATATGTAATAATACTATGTATAAAATGGACACTTCGACGTCCCGCCCGATTTCCCCGCATCACCCAATCTCCTCCCCTCTCATGGGCGACGGTTGGTATTTTCTATGTGCTACGCACACAGGTGCACGTGTAAATACACGTCACTGATTGATGTCTGTGTAATAGAGATCAAGAGTGTCCGCCGTCGGCAGTATCCGCAGTGTGACTTAGGTATGTTTTAGGAGTCACTTAACCATTCACTTACAAGTCGTTTAAATATTGGGTGGTCACTTGAGTACACATGAAGAGCTCAATTAAGAATATTTGCGTGAGACTCACGTTGTTTACGGTAGGTGGTCCGGGGGAACCGCTATCGACAAATCCTTGTCTTCAAAAAGTAGAGAGGATATTTTGTGTGTCCGTCAGAAAAAGTAAGGCCAGGACGGAGCACCCGCTGGCATATTATATAACATACCTATTAATTTTTTCACCATTTTTTTATTCACCGCCGGCGGTCAACCGAAAGGAACGGATGATGTGCACCGAATCGACCACCCGTGAATAATATGCACCAAATTGCATTAAGGTGCATATAATTTTTTTTTATTAATACGTATTTATTATACTATCTATTTGTCATTTTAGACTTATCTATACATGTCATGATTAAATAAGTTAATCAAATAAATAAGTGAAATAATAATTATTCATATGATGCACTATTAGAAAATTCATAATGACATAACATTGTAGATTTTTAGGTACCAGAGAGTTACATTCAGTAATTCACAATGACAAAACATTGTAGATTTTTAGGTACCAGAGAGTTACATTCAGTAATTCACAATGACAAAACATTGTAGATTTTTACCAGAGAGTTACATTCAGTATGTATATACAATAAACGGTAGTTACATATGAATCGATCCTCTTGTGTGTTTTCAGGTTCAGCAAGCAGCAGCGCGGGTGTATCGCCTGTCACCCGCACTTCCCGTGCTTCGCTTACCACACGACCTCCCGCTGATTGTAATATGTCCTACAAACACAAAAACATGATAAAAAACCGGCCAAGTGTGATTCGGGCTCGCTGTTACAGGATTCCATACAAAGTGATTTCCTATACTGCCTTAGCACGATAACCGGTCAGGAGGTCCAAATAACTGGCACGTCACCTACCCATTGAGGCTGTGGGGGTCAAAATTACCGACACGGTGACCCTAATTTACGAAGCGTGTTCGCGTCGCAGATTGCAGAAGCAGGTTGTAACTTGTAACCACTTGGCTTTTTGTATTTTTTTATACCAATTTTTCGGACCTGGAGAAATAAAGTAAAGCGGGATTTCCAAATAAATCAAAATATGTATCGAAACATTTTAGTGGCATTTATCACAACATAGTAAATTTCAGTCATAGTAGATTTCAACACATAGTGCAAAAGTACGCTGACCGGCGGTGCTGTCTAAATGTAATAATGATTCCAATGATTGAGACTTAAGAGTGCACTTTGCACAAAATTTAAAAAGGGCTAAATCAATAAAATATCGCTATATGTAACTTGAATTTAGGGCGTCCACACAAAACGGCGATGCGGTGCGATGCGACGCCGCATATTATTGGTAGTGTGGTGTGGGCGCCCACCGTTATAGATGTAAACAAATGAGACTAAAAACAATCATATAAAGCAATGTCATTTTACGGTAATATTCACGAGACTTCGGCTTATTTCTGTAGAGTTAAACGAATAAAATAAAAAATGTAATTAGGAAAATCAAAAAAGTGTGAACATCTTTTTACCGAATCGAATAATAATCATAATTATTGTATTACGAATCCAATAAAATAAATATTGTGTAAGACAAGACAAATAGCGGATTAGAATAGCTTCGAATCATAAAAACGCCTTATTACTGTCACACTTTAATATTTTATAGTTTATGTAATTGGCTATAAAAACTAGTAATTTTATTTGCTCGTAACAACTCTACTATAGAGGTAAGTATTTATGTTTATGTGTAATCTCACATTTAAATAAGTTGCACAATTATGATAATGACCCCAAAGGAGACGTACCAAAAATGTATGTAAATGTACGCTATATTGAGAGAAGACGCATAAAATACTAAATCATTTTCATTTATTCAAATCGTTTATTATAATATTGTCGTAAGTACATATATATGAAAAACAAGAATGTCATAGTAGCATATGGTGACATATTGATTTCATACTAAAATTATATAAAAAATAAATATTTCCGACAAAAAAAAACAAGATTCTAAATATTTTTTGGGTATTTTTCTATGATTCTACGTATCTTTCTCTATCTTTTGATATAGTGTACAAGGCGCGGGCCCAAAATGGAACTTGTCCTTTACAAAAAAAATATCAAAACACACTCCCTTCTGGAAATTATCCATGCCCCCTTTACATGTTACCGAATTTTGTTTGTTGATACAGTTTTTTTAGAGAAGATATTTGCGAAATATATATTTTTTTTTTAGCCACGGATACCGTGATCGGTGGATACAAACGTATATTATTTCTTTCGTTGTTTTTTTCAGAGGATACAACTCGGTGGGATCCGTGGCCACTTCAATCTGATACCTAGTCCGTGGACACAAACCCATAAAGGGGAGTAAAGAACATACATAAATACACACATCTTAATATATATAAATCTCGTGTCACAATGTTTGTCCTCAATGGACTCCTAAACCACTTAACCGATTATAATAAAATTCGCACACCATGTGCAGTTCGATCCAACTTGAGAGATAGGATAGCTTACATTACGCTATGACTAATAGGAGCAAAGCAGCGCGGGCGAAGCCGGGGCGGGCCGCTAGTATTTTATAAAAAAAGATTTCAAATATCTATTCTGCTATCCTTACCAAAGTTATGAAAAGAGAACTAATTTGTTACCTTTAAGGTGTCGACATCGAGGATACTGAATGGTGGCATACAGTAAAAGCTGATACCCTGAAATATTTTTTGTTTGGTAATACGAGAACGCCTCGGTCCTGGTTCTCCAGTTCCATCAAGTGCTTCATATGATTCCTAAAATTAATACATGAAAGTTATGAGAAACGCAACGCATTGGCGCAGCGGTTGCCTTCTCCTCGGTCTTTTTTATTGACCTTGGACATTGGGTCATTACAACATATCCTGTTATTTTTGTAAGTTTGTGATGCACAAATAAAAATATTTAAAAAACATGTCTTTAGTTTTTTAAGTGAAAATCGCTTGCTTTTAGAAATATTACTGAATTTCAACTTAAAGGTCGTTTTCAATACTGCATACGATGAAGAACGTTTTTGGGATGCAAATTCACAATTAAGGCACTTAATAAATACAATACGGTTACACTCGCAGCCCCACATTAAGTATAAACCTGTGTCGTGGGTGCCGTTGTACATACACAAACACCCAGACCCGAAACAAATGTCTGTAAGCCATACAAATATTAGTTCCGGCACGGGGTTCGAACCCGTGAGCCTCGGTTGTTGAACAATCGACACACACCGCTGGGCCAACTGGCTCGTCCTTGAACTAATCTTTCGCAAAAGTAACTGCAATCATATTCCAATCTTATACTGACCTCATCGACTACTTCTTTTGTCTGTAAACATTTCTGTACCCATTCGTACGAGACAATCCATTTCCCGGATGCCAATGAGCACATGTACTTTACAGATCTGTTAAATTATAAAATATAAATTATAATATGTACATAAATTATATGGGTATTAGCAAAATATACGTATTTTTATGACCAAAAAAGCAGACAGCAGAAATAGCTAACTAAGCAAGCAACCATTTTGTAACTAATCGTAATTGGTTTCCAATGTTAATGGTGGTAAATTCATTCATACCGTTGAGATTTTCCCTCTTGGTCTACTCCAACTACTAGATGCGTCAAATCCTTTGTAAATTTATCCATGTAAGACCACCCGTTTTCCGAGCACAAAATTTTGACATTTGCTAATTCTGATGAAGTTAAGCATGAGCCAGCAATGCACAACTTCTTATTGCGATTTTTATGATTTCTATTCAAAGATGGAGAGCTTAGTGTCCTTTCAAAAGCTTTACTCATGAATTCTTTTTCTTGTGTTGTCTTAGCCAAGGTGAAGGGAGTTGGGCACATTGTCTGCTCTGGATCAATATCTTCAGTAACATCATTACTAAATCTCAAAGATTTTCTAGCCACAGGTGTAGATTTATGTTTAATTTGTGTGACAAATTTACTTATTGTTAATGGTGTTTCTAAAGTTTTTTTTTGTTTAGTAGTTTCAATAATAGTGGTGTTTTTACTGGTCTTCGTTGTATTTACACTGTCAGATAAATTAATTATACTCATCGCACTTTGGGATCTTGTGTTCTTGATTTGGGTACTTTGCATTAATTCGGCATCCATTTGAGTATTTTTGAATTTTGAATTGATGTTATTTTTGTTAATATTTGGGGTGTCATTCATTGGCATAGATGTCTCATTTTTATTTTTTCCTTTAGAAAATGAAGCACTTCTGAAATAAATATGGTAAAACCACTAATAAATGAGATATTATACACAATCGAGATATCATTATGTTTGAATCATTATAAGTTTTTTTTTCATATCAATCATAATCATCACTTCAGCTGCAAGACATCAACTGCTGGACTGAAGCCTCAATAGGTGGGATAAGTATGCCATAATCGCTACGCTTGGCATGCGGATTGGCGATCGCAGTGGAGATAGTTTTATCGCAAGACGCTGCTGCCCACCTAGCGTTATTGCACTTACTACCGCCCATTGGAATAGTTTGACCGCCTGTTCGGTGAATTGACTGCACTAGCGGAAGAATTCTCTTCCACTTAAAGATAATTCTACCGCTAGTGGACAGTGAGGTCGTCACGTCCCGACGCCTCCTTTTCATAATTAGTTAAAATTTTATCATCAAATATTTGATGGAATTTGTATGAAACGTACGGACAAAACGACATGTCAAAGAGTATACAAATACTATGTGACATGTGTTTCATTTTTTAAAAATTTTATTTAACAACTACATACCCTTGTCAAATAATAACAGTGCATCAAAAAACCAGAGGTTTGTAACGATACCACACCGCGGATACTCCGTCAAAATTCCATACAAACGCTTAATTTGGTCTCTATTACACAGACCTTAATTAGTGACGTGTATTTACACGTGCACTTGTGTGCGTAGCACGTAGAAAATACCAACCGTCGCCCAAAAGAGGGGCGGAGGTTGGGTGATGCGGGGAAATCGGGCGGGACGTCGAAGTGTCCATTCTATACGTAGTATTATTACATATTCTCTGACGATACTACTTTAGTTCTACGTTGTTGTAATAAATTAATTAATTAAATTTATAAAATTTAAACAAATATTTTAATCACAGTCTAAAGAAAACGAACATGTTAATTACCTACAGTCATCCAACGAAAGTGTAATGTCAGAGCAATCGTGCAAGGCGTGCGACGCGCGGGAGGGAGGGGGCGGTACCAAATAGCCCATACAAAAACTGTCAAACTACTTGGTAATGAGGGATAAGGGGTGCAAGATTTAAAATTTATTTTACTAAGTTTTTGGAAAGAAGATATTATAAAATTTGATGTCAACTTTACTGTTAATATTTATTCTAATTTTCATTTATCTCTGTCTAATGTCATTAATGTCTGTTATATTTTACACTTACTTCACTTAAAACGCAAAAATCTTTAAAGACAAACTCTAAATATATTTTTTTGTTTGTATGTATTTGAATGTAATGAAAAACGTATGGAAGAATATTAAGATCGATACATTATAATTGTTAGAATTCTGGTGTACTGATAGACCGCCCAACTGGAATACTGATAGATTGATGATCGACTGGTAAATTGGTAGGTTGGTAGATTGACAGATTTCAGGGAAATTTGTTGAGTACCTCGAAGTTTGGTAATGTGTCCCGAGATGTCAACAGGCTCGCCGCCTGTTACATGGGCCAAAACGTGACCCGCGACTCGAGGATATTTGCATGAATGCATTTACCTCTGCCTACCCCTTCGGGGATTACAGGCGTGATGTTTTTAGGATTTTTATATGTTCAACGTAAACTGACGCGTTACAAACAACGTAAATAAAAACAAAAAACGTGACAACCTTAATGAATTTGCGTTTTTATGGATGAAGGCAGCATATTGCAAAACTTCAAAGGCAATAAACTACTGTATGTACTTATACTGTGGTTTAATAATGGTCAATTTGACCCTTTACAATTTTCAATAAAAATGTTTAACAGTATGATTTTATCTGTTCGTCTTCTACTTACTTTTGAGGTGTGTCTTCAACAACACTTTTGTCTGAATCATCATTGTCATGAAAGGGTGTAAATTGTTGTTCATCTAATGTGTTAAGGTCAATACATTTTTTATTCTTTTGAAGATCCTGGTTCATATCCTGAGAAAAATATTTTTATAATTAATACTGGCAGTTTTACTAGACTACATTATTATTTACATTGAGGTCACATTATGAAAGAAAAATATTACAGGTTATGTCAGTCAATTCATTTTTCGTGTTGTTGAGGTGTGTATACGATTATGCAAACTTGGATACATATATATTTGCAATAAAGCAGATATAAAATAATTATGTCGAGTAAACATTTTAATGAATCAAATAAGTTGGCTCAGTTAGTACCTTTATCAATTCCACATCGTCAGTTTCAATATGTGACACAGAAAATATATTCTCGCTATCTTTTGGATGATTTTCATCAATGTTTGGTAATGCATTAATCAAGTTTGTATCAATTTTACCAATCTGGGAATGAGGTGTATAAGTTGCTTGTGATTGAATCAACACAGTATTCTTGGCTGTCAGTGAGGTTGTTGTTTTCTTTGTTTTATTGTTACTAGTACTTTCTATGTCTTTCATATCTTCATCAATATTAGCAAATACCTGATTCATAATTACATCATAATTAACACATTCACTGTCTTGCTCAACATGTATTACTTCTTGGATAACAGACGTACCACCTTGATCTTCACTCATTACTTTCAATTTCTTTTTGTTTGGTAAGTCTTCCTCACTATTTGGTTCTCTAGCCCTTTTATCTGAGAGTTTATCTAACTTTTTCTTCATAGAAGGAATCAAAATCTCAGAAGGAGTAGAATGTTTGGAGGCTTTTAGTGATTGTACATTACCTTCTTTGACTGACTCATTATCAAATAAATCTAAATCATTTAAATTATCAAAGTCAGGAGTTTTTTTTATATTGTTACTGTTCTTCTTCGAATCTATTTGGGGTAGCACAGTTTGTGTTTTATGTTTAATATTATCAGCTGATCCCATATCTTTGTTTAATTCTCTTTCAATGCTGGCAGTTATTTCAAATTGGGCTGTCACCGTTTCAGCTGTAGCTGTATTTTTTTTTATTGACAAAGATTTGCGTGCATCAGTACTTTGAGGAAGTTCTGATTTATTGGATGTGATTTGCAATGTTTTAGTTTCTATACATTCAGTTCCAACTGCAACATTATTAAGATTAGAATCCTTAGATTCAATGTTGCAGTTATTAACATTGCTGTCTAAAGTTGTTTGAATTTCACGATCAGTATTAATTTTAAGTTGAACATCATTTTCTTTCTTCTTGATACAAATGTTGGTCAATGTATTACCAATTTTAATAGTTATTTCAATGTCATCTGTACTTGCGATAGGATTTAAATCAACAAATGCATCTTTAGTTTTGGTGTTCTTATTTTGATTGATTGCAACATCAGACTGCAAAGCACCTTTCTTAAAGAAATGTACTTTTGTACCATGACCCTTACTGCTATTTACTGGTGCAGCATTATCAAAACACATAGCAATATTTTCATCAGCATTATTTGATATTTGGTTCACTGAATTATTATTACTTTGATTAGTATTTTTAAGGTTATTATCATTGGTTTTCGGTGCATCATTATTATTTATTTTCATGTCTTCAATATCATCATTTGTGATTTTATTTTCATTACTTTCCAAGCAATCATTAAAATTATCATTACCTTCAATGTTTGGTGTATTATCATCAATGTTATAAAGACCATGTGATGAGTTCATTTGCGGAACAACATTTATAGTTTTATTAGACGAACTTTGTGTTTTTTTGCACATTTCAATAGAGACATTTAATTTATTTTTGTTTTTCTTGTTTAATCTGCTAAATTCTTTTTTCATTCTTTTCACATTATTCCAATTTTGCTTTGATTTAGACTGTTTTTGATCATTTGTAGTGGTAAAAATTTGTTTCATAGGTAAATTATTCTCATCACTTTCTTCATCATGGTTTTTAATATCCTTTCTTCTCGAACTTCTACGTGGATTTACTGTGGTATATTCATTATCATCAATTGTGAATGGTTCTATGTCCATAGGACCTACAATATTTTCTTTGTTTTTGTTTGAATTATCATTTGTCTCAGGTAATATTTTAATTTTATCCCAATCATCTTGAGGTGGTTGTACATGAATTATTTTTACTGGACTCTCATTCTTTTTCTTTTGTGTGTGTGTATGTATTTGTATTTTACTTGTTACTTGTTCTACAGTCTCAGGTACTTCTTGTGTGGATTGTGAGCTTATAGGAGCTGAGAAATGATTCTGTGAACTCGACAACCAATCTTTAACATGTTTACTTGGATCTTCTTCTGGTTCAAATTCACCAGGTGTATCAAGGGAAAACTCATCCACTGTAATAGAAATAAATTAAAAATAAACATTTAAATTTGTTATTTGAAATATGATATCAAATAAAATTAATTTTTAAAATCTGCGCATAAATTTTGCAATTATTTGTCTATTTTTTCTGTCTTAATGTGATATTTCACCATAATAGTGTTAAGTCGACAGACCGCAAATACTGCAACTTAGAAATATCAACATAAAAACCAGAGGTCTCTAAACCAGATATATTGTTATTTTTCTGTTCGTCGAAAAGAACTGTAGAAAAGCTTTACTAAAATGATACCATAGAGAAAAGTTTTGTATTTATTATTTCAAGGTATATGCCATTAGCATTTGAAATCATAATTTCTTACAAAAAATCAAGAACACATAGATACCAACTAATTGTGTTAAATAAATTAAAAAAAAAACTAAACAATAATTCAGTTGAATATATAAAAAAAACATTTTTGATGGGTAGTAGAGCTCCAGTGATGGAGCTCAAAGGCTTTGTCATCACCTCATTACCTAACCTACTTGCTGCTAAATGGTGATGTTTAGTAATATTGTGTTCTTAGGCCTCAGGGGTAGCAATGCATAAAATTTGTGAATTATTTGCTAATTTCAAAACTTACACTTAATGTTAAAGAGTTTGTCAACAGAATCACCAAATGTGTGAACGTGTTCAGTCAAATTTTGCAAGGGTAAGTTCAGTTTCAAAGTTTTGCGTTCAACTGGTTTTCTACAGACAGGACAAGTGCGTCTTCCTCGCCAACATGCATGACATAAGCTGTGACCACAGGTTGCTGTTGTGGGTACAATATAATATTTGCAGCTAAAACACAAAATATTAAAACCGAGTTGGTATCACAGGCAGTTATTTTTCATTTGACACAGTAATCCTTAATTATAAGAAATATGTTTTATATTTATAACTATAAATCATAAACAAAAAGTCAATAAGACATTTTAAGCAGTGGCAGACTAAGATCATCCTGATGATCTTAGTCTGCCACTGCTGCTGCTCGCTACAGCTCTACAGATCTTTCATGATTCTCAGCGACTAGTCGATCTTTGGCCCCCAGAACTGGAGGCCCGTGGCAGACAATTAAAATCATAAATATTTATTTAAGTACCTTATACTTATATAAAATTAATAAGCTTCCAAACGGGCCTGAGACTAATAACATTAGACTAAGTTACTAAATGCCAGATCAACACTGCAATAATCTAAATAAAAGGCTTACAGTAAAATGAAAGCGTTATACCATCGATCTGACTATGTGCTGTGATCTAGCGTTTTCATTGCATTTTTAAAAGCGAGATACTTAATAAACAACATTATTTCATAGTATATTTATACATTACAAATAGAAATGAAATGTTTGCTTACCATTCAATGCAAGTAACATGATCCACTTGCTGAGAAGCTAATCTCGATATTTTATTTAAATCTATCTCCTTAATCATCATGTTGTTTACTCAATATTCATCTTGATTTGTAAAATGAAATGTAATATTAGAGAAAACAATTTTATTCAATTGTTCGACATTTCCCATTTTCCCGGCATAATAGAAGTCAAAAGTCAACCTGTCAGTCAACTCAACTGTAGGGATGTGAAAAAATAATCGATTATTTTAAAAATCGAAGATTTTTTCTATTTAAATAAATAGATTATTTTTTCTTAATATTCAATATATTTGTTTGATTTTTTTCACAATAATAATCTATTTTTACTTTTCTATTTTACATTTTTTATTTTATAAATAGATTATTAATTTATTTTGTAGTTTCCAATCGTTCTTTTAATATATTAATAGCAACTCAATAATAGAATCATTTTCAACGCTGTCTAGTGCCTTGAAAACATACTGTAACTCAATCGGTAAAACAATACAGCCATTTCACATTTTGAATTGAATAGACTATTTTATTAAAATTAATTTCCTCGTAAATTAAAACTTTATTAGCTTCTCAGGAAACACGATCTGAATCTGTTACATTTTGCATGACCGATAACTTAATTCGCAGTGCCGGACTTCCGATCAAAACTGAATGCTTAACATTTGCTAGACCACCTATCGATATGATGATTTCAACTACTTTTCTGTTCTATTCTAAGTAAATAAGTATTAAAGATAAATTTCGTTATTCATTAAAGCGTGTCACTATTTTTTTTATTTTTTTTTTTCATGCCCTAAGTAAATTGTTTATGTCTATTTAGCAAGTTGTTCCGAAGAACAAATAAAGATAATGAATTGTAAAAGCCTCAAATTTATGATTTTTTAAATTAAAATTATAAAAAACGATTATATTTAAAATAAATAAGAGCTAATGTGACTTTAAATATCAATTTTTATTAAAACTATAAAAATCGATTATTATGGATAGACTAATCGATGCTAGTTTTAAAAATAATCGATTAATACAAAATCACTTAGTCACATCCCTAGACAACTGTTTAGCTTTCTGATCACATCACAATGAATAGATTACGTTTTGGCCATGCAAAATTTCCTGCTCATCTAAAGAAAATTAAAATTGTCAGTTCAGACGGCTGTGAGTACTGCAACACTGCAGTCGGGACTCTAGATCATTTGATACTACAATGTCCAGCATTCTTCCTTCAAAGATTATTGTTGATAGATGGCCTACTGAAGATATATAAATCTAATAATGATATTCCCCGCCTTCTACCATCTATCCTACAAAACACCAATACCTATAACGAAGTCTACGAATTCATCAGTTGCACATTAGAAGACATATAAAGAAATGCTGTATATTTTAGTATTTACGACAAGTTCGCTATTTTTACCGCACTTATGAAGAAAGAATTTGAAAAGAAAGGCTTGTAAGGACAAGATCCACAGCCGTTAAAATAAATTAATAAAAAAAATATTAGCTTTCTGTCAAATTTAATTGTCAAATCGGGTACGTTCCATTCTTCAATTCATGTTCAACCAAACCACCGCAACGCCATCGACCACCACCGCTGAAATTGGCGTTCCACTAATGTAAAAAAAGATGTTGGCGAATCCTAGAATCTGTTAAAGGAGTTTGGACGTCGATTTATTTTTAATTGTTTTTAAAAATATAATGTCATTGTCATATACATTTTTGTTAGAATTTTTACGTCTTAGTTACGAATAAAATCGATCTTGTGAAAATTAATAAAACAATTATTTTTCATTAAAACACGAACCTTAACGTGGTAGCAGAGCGTTCAGAACGATAAGTATGTATGTATGTATGTATCTTCACGCCAGGTCCCTAACGGGGTAGGCAGAGAGTGTAGAGCGCCAGACATCCCGGTTCTGACAAACCTCTCGTGCCTCGTCTACCTTCATCATTCTCTTCATACATGCACGCCGATTCCTAAGACTTTTGACCCCACCATCAGACAGAACTCGACCTATTTGGTCATGGTAGGTCAGCCTTGGTCTTCCTGGGCCTCTGCAACCATCCACATTCGCATTGTATATCTGTTTAGTCATTCGCTCATTCGACATTCTTTCTATATGCCCTAACCATCGGAGCATGCCTTTTTTCATTTTTACACCGATACTATCATTCACACAAAGTCACTTTCTTACATCTTCATTACGAACGCGATCGGTGAGTGATACACCGCAGATCTTGCGCAAAGATCTCATCTCGACCGCGTTCAACTTACTTTCATGCTCTTTCCTGCATACCCAGCTCTCGCTTCCATATAAAAGCGTTGGAGTAAGTACAGCATTATGTACGGCTAGTCGAGCCCGCTGGCTGAGATGTTTCGATTCTAGCAGCTTACCCAACGCTCCATTCACGCAATAAGTAAGTAAAGTTCGCTATAAAGGCTTACTGCAGCAAAAATTGAATGAGTATATTTTGTTTTACGGAAAGTTCACATACGGTTAGACCCTCAAACAAGTCATCATACAGTCAGGCATGAAGATGGAGATTGGAAACCTAGATGGGAATAATTACAAGGTATGGAAATATAAAATTCAATTGCTGTTCCGTACTGCACCTGGAGCGTTAGAGGCTGTAAATGGGACTCTAACAAAGCCAAACCCTCCCGACAAAGAATGTTCAGCTAAAGCTCTTGCAGATTACAATGTAGAACTAGAACATTTTAGCAAGGTCGATAGTATTGCATTGCTTATGATAACTACGAATATGACTGAGGATACTCTAGAAAAAGTGATGAGGTGCTCAAGTGCAAAGATGATGTGGGATGAACTAGCGAGACTATATGATGGGTGTTCAGATGATCGTGCCTACGATTTATGTATGCAATTCTTTAAGTACACGAAAGATCCAATTCATGATATGGCGACTCATATGTCATATATGAAAAATCTATGGCATGATTTAAATAAAGAATTATCTTCTCAAATGACAGAAAATTTACCAGAAATTTTGATAATATGCAAAATTTTGGAAACTTTACCAGAAGATTACTTCACTTTTAAATCAAGTTGGTTACTCATGTCGAAGAATGATAGAAACTTAGAAAGTCTGACAACACAGTTGTGCGCCCATGAACGAGCTTTGACGAATAAAACAGATACTAGCACAAGTCAAGAGAAAGCCTTATATGTAAATACGAAAGTTAAAAAGAATAAGCAAGTACAAAGAAAATTTGAGAATTGTAAGTGCAACTACTGTGGAGAAATTGGGCATAGAGTACGGAAATGTAAGAAATGGATTTCTGACGGAAAACCACCAAAGATTACTAACAACAGTACCAACTTAAATCTAGTGCTAATGCATATAAACACAGAACCAGCTTTAAATACTGCTATTGCTGAAGATTATGACACATGGTATGTGGACAACGGTGCGACAAGCCATGTTACTTTCAGAAATGATATTTTTGTCAATTTCGAATTCTTCAGAGATAATTTTACAGTAACAATAGCAAACGGTTGTGTAATTAAGGCAATTGCCTTTACTTTAATTGACTTTAGCTTCTATATCAACTGATCCTTTGCCAATTGGCAAAGGATCAGTTGATATAGAAGCTAAAGTCAATGGTACGACATCAAGAATTAGATTGACTGATGTATGGTATGTTCCTGATATAAAGAGAAATCTATTTTCGGTTTTGGCTGCACAAGACGTATTAAACAAAAGCATGTTTATGTCAGATAGAGAAACCTGTTCACTCAAAGTTAATGGAAAAGTTATGCTCGTAGGTAAAAGAGTGAAGAATGGAGGTTTATATAAACTACATGTTCATACACTGAAGAACATAACTCCAAATTTGAACACTATTACATCGACAGATAATAATATCCTGCAACTATACCATGAACGGTTTGCTCATCAGAATAAAAGACATGTAAAGAAAGTAATAGAAAAGGAATTCGGCATTAAGGTTAATCTAGATTCTGAATTATGTACCGGATGCATATATGGAAAGATGCACAGAAGGAAGTTCGGAACAAGAGATAGAGCTAATAATCCCGGAGAAAGAATACATACGGATGTTTGTGGTCCCTTTCCTAATTCTTTCAATAAGTATAAATATTTTCTTTTGTTCAAAGATGATTACAGTAAGTACAGACATGTGTACTTCCTAAGACATAAGTCTGAAGTTCATATGAAGCTAGAACAAATGATAAAGGAATATAAAATAAATGGACACACTGTTAAAGAAATCATCAGTGACAATGGAGGTGAATTCGATAATGAAAAAGTAAGACAAATACTACATAGAGAAGGTATAAAACAAAGGTTGACTATGCCTTACACACCACAACAAAATGGGTGTAGTGAGCGAGAAAATAGAACTTTGGTTGAGGCCGCTCGTAGTATGATGCATGCTCATGAAGAATTACCCGTTGCATCTTGGGCAGAACTAATTATGACAGCATCTTATATTTTTAACAGAACTGCTCCAACTTCTGTAGAAGAGAAGTCACCACATGAACTCTGGAATAATAAGAAACCATCAATTAAACATTTGAAGATAATTGGCACCGAGTGTTACGCCCATGTACCCAAGCAGAAGCGAACAAAGTTGTCAAGGAAAGCTCAGAAATGTATATTGATTGGTTATGACGGAGACGATGGGTACAGACTTTTGTCTAATCAAAATGGCAAATATAACCTGATCAGATCTAGAGACGTAACATTTAAAGAAAATGTCATAGAATCAGTAGGTCTAGAAGAAGAAGAACTTGAACATAAGAAAGTGATAGACATTCATGTACCAATTGACACAGAAAATCATCCAATGCATGAAGCAAGGGAGGATAATAGTAATCATAGAGAATTTCGTACAAATGATAAACCTAATTCTATTGATGTGCCTCTTGAATCGAATGATTTATTTGAAAGAAATGGTGATACAGATTCAGTTCCAGTCTCTTCTATTATAGCACCTGTTTCAGAGACCTCTAGACATTGCGACCAGAGATCTGAAGATCAATCAGTTTTACCTACATCCTTGGAGTACGAATGTACTGAAGAAGGAAATGAAGTAGTTGAAATGCCAGAAGATTTAGATCAGATAGGTGGAATATCTTTAAGAGAAATTGAAGATGAAGGTCAAAGGACTTATCAGTTAAGGGATAGATCCAAGATAAGACCATCGATCAGATATAATGACTATGTAATGATGTCATACGCTGAAAGTTTGTGTCAAGAAGATCCAAGTACGTACAAAGAAGCTGTGAGAAGTCCTCAAAGAGAACAATGGCTAAAAGCTATGGATAGTGAGATAAAATCTCTCAAAGAGATGAAGACGTGGATTTTAGTACCACTACCAAAAGACAGAAAAACGATTTCCTGTAAATGGGTATACAAGACTAAAACCAATGCTGATGGATCTCTAGACAAATTCAAAGCTCGGCTTGTTGCTCGAGGATACACACAGAAGAAAGGAATAGATTATGAGGAGACATTCAGTCCAGTGGCCAAAATGACTACAATAAGATCAGTATTGAGCATTGCTGCAAATGAAGGTCTAAATTTAACTCAATTCGATGTTTCTACAGCCTTTCTTAACGGTACGTTGAATGAGGAAATTTATATGAAACAGCCGGAAGGCTATAGTGATGGCACAGGTAAAGTTTGTAAACTAAAGAGAAGCCTCTATGGATTAAAACAAGCACCTAGATGTTGGAACCGATGCATAGTAGATTATTTGAAAAGTATTGGATTTAATCAATGTGATAATGATCCATGCTTGTTCACAAGGAACACTAGTAGCAATAAAATTATATTGGCTCTCTATGTTGACGACGGACTTGTAGCAAGTAAGAACCCTAAGGACTCAGATAAATTTATTTTAGAGCTGAAGAGAAGGTTCAAGATAACTGCAAAGCCACTTACATACTTTTTAAGTCTCGAGATTGACAAAACGGAAGATGGCGTGAGATTATCACAAAAGCACTATGCATCCAAAGTCATAGATCGCTTTGGAATGACAGACTGTAAGCCCGTATCAACACCAATAATAAAAGATGGACCTACAGAATCTGAAAATGGTACTGAAGAGGTAAACTCTTTTCCTTATAGAGAAGCTGTGGGAGCCTTGGCTTACTTAATGGTAGGAAGTAGACCAGACCTAGCTTACGCTGTGAGTGTGGTATCCAGAGTTCTGGATAAACCTACAAAAGATGACGTTGTCAAAGTCAAGCGTATTCTAAGATATGTAAAAGGAACTTTAGACTCGAGCATCATTTATAAGAAAGGCTACAAGACAGGCATTTTAGAATGCTACAGCGACTCAGATCACGCAGGAGATATGACAACAGGACGTTCGACGTCTGGCATCATATGTATGTACTCAGGAGCTGCTATATCCTGGTGTAGTCGAAAACAGACCTGTGTTGCTATATCGAGCACTGAAGCTGAATTAGTGGCATCTAGTGAAGCAGCAAGAGAAATTGTATGGCTTAAGAGATTATTCGGTGAAATATCAAGCCTGAAAGAAGTACCCAAGCTTAAGGTTGATAACATAGCTGCCATCAGAATTTCCCAAAATCCTGATATGCATAGACGCATCAAGCATATTGCTATAAGACATTTCTATATCAGGGAACTTGTGACGAATGGCGATATATGCGTAGAATATGTGCCAACGGAATTCCAACTTGCTGACATCCTGACTAAAGCTCTACATAGGCCAAGAATGGCAATTATATCAGCAAATATAGGGCTAGTCCAAAAGAGAGGATGTTAAAGGAGTTTGGACGTCGATTTATTTTTAATTGTTTTTAAAAATATAATGTCATTGTCATATACATTTTTGTTAGAATTTTTACGTCTTAGTTACGAATAAAATCGATCTTGTGAAAATTAATAAAACAATTATTTTTCATTAAAACACGAACCTTAACAGAATCTTATAGGTGAAACGCACATCTTTTAGCACGCTTTGCTTGTAATATGGCGGCATGGTGAAATCGTGCAGCTGTAAGGGTTTTGTACCTAAAAAACCGAATTTATTAAGAAAAAATAATAAACATTTTAAAAAATCCTCCTTTAGCGAGTGGTCTTGCACGCCCTTCATTTAATTTCAGCTGTCCCGTTTCAGTAGCGGGCGCGGTTTTGCCCCGCCGCACGCGTTACCAGGTAGATTAGCTTAGACGGCCTACATATGGCTCTATAATCATCAGTCGCGATATAGGGGCAGTAGTGGGCACAGAGTACCTTTATATATTGGTAGTGGGGAGGATATCACCAGATATATATTTGTATATATGGAAATGATGATAGGATTAGGAATCGGCGTGCATGTATGAAGAGAACAATGAATGTAGAGGAGGCACGGGAGGTGTGTCAGGACCCGGACATCAGGCGCTCCACACTCTCTACCTACCCTGTTAGGGACTTACGTGAAGATACATACATACAATACTTGATACGTCCTGATTTAGCTGATCGCCATCAGTGGCCATCACACTTATGTATAGGTACATAACTCTAACTCATAGCGTTAGTGTAATTCGGAACGTATCGATCGGTATGTACCTATCTCTTGTCAAAGTTGTCATTAGATTAGTTGTCAAATTAGAGGGAGGGGAGCACCTTATGACGAAAAGTCAAATCAGCAGGCTAGGCTAGAAGAAAAATCAAAAGGGCCTCCGATTCTCCAAAAATCATTAAAATCTTGTTTCCACTGGTCATAGGGGTATATTATTCATAAAAGTTAGTGCACATATTCTTTAGAATGTAAGCGTATAATCTATAAAACACTATTTTGAATACAAGCTTGTAGTGTTAAAACGGATTGTTGAAAATTATTACATAATATAAAGTTTCAGTTTAAATCTCAGTGCACTGTGATATATAAATTGCAGAGTTATCTTATTATCTTTCTGATAGATTCTTAACTTCTGATGTATTACCATTTAGTAGCCAGAAAGTAATGAAAATGGAAGTAAGATTTTGGAGGTTATGTTCCACACAGTTGTAATTGCGCTATTTTCCTTGATTTTAACTATTTTTTTCTCAGAATGGCTATGGCTCTACGCAGTATGTTGAGGAATGTTGCGAGGAAAATTCAGATTCGAAGCTATGCGGATGCTCCCAAAGAAGGTGAAATGGCACTCACATTTGCAGCTGGCAATAAGGTAATAAATATTAATTTGGATTAATGTATAATTGTTGTCTATTGAATTGTGTAATTCTATATATTTGTGTTTTGTCCCAGGTCTTCTATGACAAGCAAGTTGTGAAGCAAATTGATGTGCCATCATTCAGTGGAGCTTTTGGCATATTACCTAAACATGTACCTACACTTGGTAATAAAAACCTCTATTTATTTTCTCAAAATTCTTAGTTATCACTTGTCTCTCAAGACTTATTTTGTGGATGGTTATATTTTGTAAATTGTGTCTTGTTAAAGTGTTCCTGATTACAAAATATAAACATGAGAAAATGTTAAGTGCCAAATATCGGCCATTGCATACTTTCCATGCTTCATCATTGTCTTCATACCAGTATTGAATAATAAATTGGAATATAAATACTTGTAATAATTTTATTTCAGCTGTATTGAAACCTGGGGTGGTAATCGTAACAGAGAATGATGGAAAGCAGAGTAAAATCTTTGTGTCCTCGGGAACCATCACTGTAAATGATGATTCTTCGGTTCAGGTAAGCTTCTTCAGTTACTAAGCTAAATTGTTTATGAATATGTAGTAACCAGAATGTATGCTATATGTTGAGTGCTTTAAGTTGTTCTATGTATTTAAAAAGTAAACACTAACAAAATTACACTAAACTTGAAATAAATGCATACAATTCAAAAGAAGTATTGCAAAAGCACTCTTTAGTCAGGTCCAAATAAAATTGTTTTGTACACTATACATACATTACTTTAATATGATCTTAATGGAGTATCTAGACTATTTAGATGTTTTATATGTGAATATGCAGTTTTAAAAATGATTTGTTTCTCTAATCACAGCCCTATAATTCCCAGCACAGAGACAAAACAGTTTGATTGATGAGACAAAACAGTTCAGAGCTCAGGAGTGGTAATGCCATCTAAATATAGAAGTCTTTGATTTTTATGTTGATGTTCATGCTACAATATTCACTTGTAATAAACAAAAGTATATAAATTACAGTTCAATTTACCAACTTTTTGTTTAGGTATGTATTCAACTTATCATTAAAGTTTGCAGAAACAGGTAGTAAAAATCTGAAAAATTGTAAAATCTCACCAGCACCTGTCCCTCAATCTGGGGATTGAGTGGGGACTTAGCAGTACTGATCTGCTAAGACTTCATTAATAAAAACTCAAACTCAAAAATTTATTTTATCACTTGGAAATAATAGAATTAGCTTGTGATAGGTCAAATTAGAAAATATAAAATTAAAGGTATTCCCTTTAATTGATACGTTGACTTACTTACAACTGATACGTTGACTAATATGTCAAAGTAAACATAAATAAAATTAATAATGGTCCAAAAATACCTAATAAAAATATAGGTATAAACCGAATGTTCCATACTCTTTTTTAGAAATGGCAAGATAAGACCAAATAAAAAAATATGGGACATTAACTGTCTTATGATCAATTATGTTGATGTATTTTTAACAGAACCTTTATCACTTCAAATTTCAGGTCCTTGCTGAAGAAGCACACCCCTTGGAGAACTTAGACCGTGGTGCAGCACAGGAGGCCTTAAGCAAGGCCCAGTCAGAATTTAACTCTGCAGCCAATGAACGGGTTTGTTAGAATTGTTTACATTTTATTACTTACTTAGGATTTTCAGGAAAGTATTTTTTCTCCTACCTATTTCTTAAGTTCGTACGTCAAGCGGGAGAAAAGTGAATAAAGAGCTTATACCAGGTACATGGAAGCCACATGAATTCTTTTTATTTTGTCTTTTAGTTCTGTTCTAACTTAAATATTGTGTTGAAAATATTTATTCATATCCGATCTGCAAAAATGGCATTTTAAGTTCCTTTATTTTTTCCATTTTAATTATTCATTTGTCCATTTATTATAGGCACTCATAATTTCTCGCCATTGTACAAATTATTTTTAATAATTTTTAAATTTATTTTTATTGAGGGTAGTTACTACATGCAGTAGTTAACTTGGCACCTCGCTGTAATGACGGTGATGTATTAAATTACTGACCGTACTGACATGTCGACGGCGAGGGCGGTAGGCGGTAGGGTGTGGTGGGAGGGGAAGCGATTTCTGCGTGTTGTACACATCATATCTAGGAAGTACACACTTCTGTCTAAATTACTTTGGGTAGTGATGTAGGTCCTTTAATAATAAATAACTTATACAATAAACATAAATACATTTTATAAACTATATAACAGTGAGTCCATCTGCGAAACTTCGGAATAAAGGTAAACAACTCTGGACTGGTTATCCTGAGGTCTCTGTGATAGTTATTACTTTTGATTATTTAGCAGCAGATAGACTTCTTAATGCGGTCTGGTTTGGATCTCAACTGCTACTAAAAACGATAATGTTTTCCCCGATGATATCGCAACATTTCTATTATTTTAATATTAAGTACTATTCCAAATTCCCGAGACTGCACTAGTCTACTACACCGTTCAATTGGAGAGCGCATACTGTAGTCTAAAAATAACTACATAGAAATCAGATATTTCAATGTAGCCACCGGACCGAAATACTATAGAGCTGAACTCTACCATTTAGCGGTAAATAGATTAGGTAATGCGGTGGTGCCTACGCCCGAGAGCTTCGTCACTGGAGCTCTACCAGCAGTACATTGATTTTTAATACATATAATAAAATAAAATACGCATACACTCACAGCCCCACAGTAGGTATAAAACCTGTGTCATGGGTGTCATAATGGTAATAATAATTGTTTGTACCATATGGTAATGATAATTGTTTGTACTTACAGGCTAAAGCAGAGGCGGCTATTGCAGTAGAAGTTGCCGAAGAGATTGTGAAAGCAGCGTCGGCGTAAATATATTATTTCCATTGTTCCACAAATTAGTCTAATCAGCTATTTAATGCCATCTTTGTTGTATACATGAATAAATGTCACCAACATAAAATATATTTTATTATTATCTAGCAGATTCGACAGACGTCCTTTAAAATTAAGAAAATTAATATAATATTGATTATCTACTGAATGACTCAAGTTCGGGCAAAATCTCATACTTTTTTAGGGCTTTGTCGTCTTCAACTCAGCATGTCCGTCCGTCATACAAAATCTCATACTTTTTTAGGACTTCGTAGTCTACATCTCGCCATGTCCGTCCGTCAGTCTATCTGCAGCTATGCTCACAGACTCTTAGGTTCGGTTGCGCCAAAATATTTGTTAAAATAACTTTAACAAATATTTTGGTTATTGTCAAATGTAACAATGTACAGTACAGTACCCTTCAAGAAATGTTGCAAATCGAGCTTAGGAAAGAGACAATCGGCTAGATTCGAGTTCGTAGAGTGTTATCTCTGCTGCACACTGCCCACGTAAGCACTAATAGTCCGGTATTGGTCAAAACTTGATGAAAATGGTCGATACATAAAATATAACATAAAACGTCTCATAGATTGTGTGCGAAAGAGATAACGCTGTACAGAGCCGAAATTATCCGATGTCTCTAGATCAATAGATCTTGTTGCGTGCTGTACTGGAATGATCGATGAACCTCCATTGTTCGGTAGAATGGCTGCACTAGTAAAAGAATTCTCGTTGCGGTTATCACCTCCCTAGGCCAGTGGGCTCCGGGTCATATATAAAAAAAGTGACATAAACTTCAAAACAAAAATACAGGTAAATCTATATATATAAAAATCAATTGCTGTTTGTTAGTCTCGCTAAAACTCGAGAACGGCTGGTTTTGAATTATTTTTGGAAGTCCAGGGAAGGTTTAAAAGGTAAGAAAATATGAAGAAATCGAAGGGAAATATTAAAAACCACAATTTCATTTTCCCATACAATAGTCCATACCTATCAAACCTTTGACACATTATTTCATTTTGAGGCAATACGAAGTTTGCCGGGACAGCTAGTATAAAACAAATCTATTCGTTTCTATTCAAACCGAGAGTGTGTGTGACAAACAAGTGTACAGTACAGTACACATTGATGGATAAAAACCAGAGATTGGAGTAGGTTGGGTTATCTTTTAAAATACGGGGTGTGACATCATAGTCATTTCATCATGATGACATAATGAGCATTTAAAACAATGCTGCGTTGTGTCGTCGATGCTCACTGTCAATCACGCAATTATTTTCAAGTGTGAGAAAATATGATTATGTATACATAGAGATGTGTGAGTTTAGGTGACGCTGGCACGAGGCGTCATAATTATATATTACTTATTCTAGGTTTATTCAGACCAGTTGTTCTCATTGTTCTGTGGATAGAAAATAGGGAATTATTCGTCCCACACTCTACACTTCGGGTTGTGAAAAAAAAACGCTAATTTAAAGTTGACATATTTTGAGTACTTTATTCAACACAATTCAAACACTTTGGTACAAACAGTTAGTTGCGGTTAGCAGTGTTGCCGCTGTATCATTAATAATTATTAGACTTATTGTAAGCCGCAAACCAAACGCAGACATAAGCAAAAACATTCAAAATGTAAGATATAAAATCAATCCCCTCAAAATAGTTTTCGCTTTATGTGTATAATTTTTCTTATTCTTCATCGAACATCTATCATATAATTTTGAATAGAATTCTTATTTAATTTTGTCACATTAATTTTTAACTAGAATTTTTTCGTTAATCCAAATTTTCTAATTGGAAGGATAAGAGAAGAGATCGGTTGCTAGGAAGTCGCGAGAACCTATCTACAAGCCTACATGCAAAGCTTACACGACGATGCACAACATATAAGAAGACATCTAGAAAATTACACTTGCGTGTCTTACATCTAATCATTTTGCATATTAGTTTAATAATATATAGAAAGATAAAATTACGATTATTTAAATGCACCTTATTATATTAGGGTAACGTTGAGTCGTATCAGTATATCAGTGATCAAAATTCCGTGTCGTTATTAGGTTTATTTCTAATTTCGATGATAATATAGAGTATACATTTCTTGGGATCTGAGAGAGTAACCGTGTTATACATATTATCTCAGAACCAGCCAGATACAAATATATGCATAAATATGGAGTAAAGGATATTGCTTACAATACTAGCTACGGATTACATATTATAAAGAGTTGATTAATTATTATTAACTTGCTTAATTCTAATCCTAGTCATCGTAGTGTATGCAAATCAAAACATCAAAAACATTTTAATTATGTATACAAATTAGGATATGGCAATAACAAAAATGGTAATAAGCATCACGAAAACATTAACATTAAAAGGAAGCATTGTATCAACCCGATGGTTGCGGATGGATGCCTAAAGTTACCGTCCTACAAGTACACGAATATAAATAACGTTTGTTAGTACATTCACATAAAATAAAATGGGTAAAAAAATACAAAATATCACATTATTACATGTTGAGCTTAATTTAAATTCAAACTCTACGCAACAACCCACCCCAACGCCAGCTGATCATTCAAATCGCTCTTTAAATTAAGCTAAACAAATAAGACCGAAACAAACGGTTATTTTGTTTCCGTTGGTAATAAATGTGCCAAGTCGGGTAGAGTGTAAATAACCATATACATTTTATAATAATTTAGTATTTACGCGTCGTTCATCTAAAGGAAATATATCAATTTGTCGTAACTACCACAACCATAATTTTCTGTTTTATATGGTAACGCTATATAAAGCGACGCGTTTAAGGTTACTACTGGAGGGTAAACAATAGGATAATTATACCACCACCCAACTTAGCAAATTATTTACAGACAAGTCCAAAATAAGACTACATGTATGGCACAAAAGTGCGCATTCAAAGTTAAAACTAAACGAAATCCAGCCAACTAAGTTGGGATAATGAATTTAATTAAAAACACAAAACCTGCGACACACCAATGCAAAACAGGAAAACGAGACCATAATACTTTGGCACGATATCACCGTCCCGCTGATGGCAACATTTGCAACTGAAGTGCGCGCGAAAGCAAACAACGAAAATACGGAGCAATAATAGTAATACGGGTTTGCATCAGCAGGACAGTAAGTATCCACAAAATGAAAGGTGGCGGGATGTGTCGCTGTGCGCATATGCAACACGGCGCGGTTTACAGATTACACTGCCACAGTATCGTAGGCTGTGAGTCCCCCCCGCCCGTGGACTGCTTGCTGGGGGATTGGGGTGTTTGCTTCTGGTCTGAAATATTCACAGGTTTGTTAGTTAGTACATCATGTTCACTACAAATATTTATTTTAATTTTCATAAGAATCCTATGTATATGTTTCTATTCTCCGTCCATAATTGCCTACATTATTTAATTATAATTTTCTAACTATCAATACAAAATTCACGATTTAATATCCAAATTCGGTTTTGTTTATAAATAGATAGATACACAAGATGCTCATTATATTTTTGGCAGTAAAAACGAAATAATATCCTTTAACATGTCTGGTTGGTTGTATGTCAAAAAACGGGTTGAATCATTTGGAATCGATTCTGATATGAATATAGGTAATATTATACTGTATGTACATATTATATAAATTATGCTATTATAAAGTTGGTCTAATTATATTTATAACTAATTGGACAACTAATATATAGGTAAATATATTCTACATAGTTAGAAAACATAGCATAATTTGGTACAATGTTGCATACCATCATCATCATAGCTAAAGGAGAGGGGATAGCAGCGGTAAACAAAGGCACTAATGTTATGAGTGCCCATATAAATATGTATAGGATTTAGGTAATCTTCAGTTTAAAGCTAAATGAAGCATGGTTTTACTCTACTTATTTATTGGCATTTATTTGCTAAAAGCCTGTTTATTATAGGTAGGTAATTCCATAATAAATAATTACATTCGGGATTATGATATTATTCAAAATATAAAATTGTTCAACACTGATGTCTTACCAATAATGCAGCAAAATAAACGATTGGTAGTGCATAATGGATCAGAAGCGTTAGCCACAAAAGGTTAATACAAAAACCAATAGTTCAGGCAAAACAAACATTCAGTAAACTTCCTTTTTTACATACTTTGACTTACTGTTTCCTGTAGACCATGGATGCAGAACATAACACATGCTTAATACCAACATTGACTATAAGAGTCATACAAATGCATTATTAAAATATTTAGAATACATATCTATAATGCATACAATACAAGTATCACAACATACGAACTCTTCTAGCGTTCACACACAAGGAGTCGGCGTATTTGTGTAATGTTTAATAATATTAATATTTTATTATGATATGAGTGTTTACTTTGGTACAATAAAATGTGTTTTATACAGTTAGTAGGTGTGGTGAGTAATAGTGCTCAAAATCAAGGGTTTGTGGTTCAGTGGCACGCGAGAAAAAACATAAAATATCAGCATACCTAGTATGTGTATGTTTGTAAATTAGTACATAGATCATTATCATATAAATGCTTTGAAAGAAAAAATACTTTAGTAAGTATAAATACACTTTAGTATATATTAGTATATAATACTTATAGTATAAAAGGACACCAAATGTAATGTTTAGATTGTTTACGTAACAGCGTAGCGTTACGGTTTTTCTTTTAATTAAGTATATCTAATCTAACTGAAAAGGTCATGTTTAGTTAATTATTATATCCTTGTTTTTTCTTCTTTGTTTTCAACATTTATATGTATTTACTCCATGTTTAATATTTGTCTTTAGTAAAAATATGAAGTACATTTTGAGTATGTAATATTGTAATTTTGCTATTCTTACAGAATAGTTTAAATAGCATATATGTATCAAGAGAACTACGTAGATAGGTAAAAAACTAACATAAATATTGAAAAATGAAATGTACCTATCTACATTCTGATTGTGGATGCCTATCCATAAAAAACGACCTATATTATAATTTGCGTATCTCTCATGTAATTATCGTTATTATGTTATGCTTCAGTAATTCAATTGGTTTTTTTTTTTACTAGAATTCACGTAGCATTATAGTGTTTGTATTGTGAGAAATATGATGTGACTATTGTGCAATAACAATGTGAACACTGAACAATAAGTGGCTTGTTATATTGTATAGACTACATATCTATTATACAATAATTATGTTAATAACCTAACACCATAAATTAAGTCAAATAACATACAGGTGTAGGGTTTTCATTCAAAATCATAAAATTTTTCAAATACATTCAAATTTTGGGGTTTCTTTAGTTTGTGTGTGTACAAGTGTAAGGTCTGGGTGGACTGACCTGTCAATGAGTTTCCTCATTTCTTCGCTGTGCAAGCCGTCCTTGGCAGTGTGGGCCCTTACTGCAACAACACACAAGTCACGACGAATTCTACACTAGTGACGTGACCCGACGACGCCTGCCCTCTACGTTGATATGATCGTGCAATACCTACTCATTTATATAGGAATATGACAAAATGGCATAAGTATTCATTAAGTCAGTGAGGAAACAAAAGATTCTAATACAGTTATGAATAATAAAAAAAACGCGTTGGCCTATGAAGCCTGAGATTATTTATGTATGTTAACGCTTGGAGTGAATCTGGAATACAAAATAAAAAGAAAGTCAGTCTTTAAATATATTATTCACAGAGTAATCAAAAGTGACTCATATTTTTATTGACAAAATTTTAATATATTCCATGTATTTATTGTAAAGTATTTTGAACATCTTTACATTTTTAGTTAGGTATTGCACAAGTATATCTAAAACATACACTAAATAATCTACAAATTTAGATAGAAAGACTCGTTAACACAATCACGTCTAAGCATAGTTTAATGTAAAATTAGATCAGATGGAAAATTATGTGAAATCTTCCATTTGGGCATGACTTGGCAAAGTTATGTAGATAACATAACATAGTCGAACATATTAAATGCTCTTATAAAATCTCTCAGCAACCGTATAATTTCGTCAGTAAACATACATTTTGCCAAACCACCGAAAAAAGAGAATGTAATAAAAGATAAAAATTTTGAAAAAAATAAGAGTAAGCCAATTGCCAGAAATACTAGAAGCTTATAACATTTTCACTTGTTATTACGGAGACGCATGCTGTCAGTTACAAGTATTATAAACAATTAAGTTCTATTTATTTAAAATAGTTTTACCGTCTTCTGTTCAGATGACACCCAAGTGCGCATGGACCATTCCAGAAAATAATTTAAATATTATCTTAGTTTATGTCTATATGTATAAAATGAAATGGCGTTGATGAGTGTCATATTGTTTTTGCTAATTGTAATTGGCTAAAACATGAATACGAGTCGGATGATCATCATGATTATTGATTATTGATTGATTGCTTTTTAAAGCTCGCAAAGTAACTCGTGTTCTTATAATTACATAATCATCGTTTTCTTATAGTTATTTGTATAATGTAAATTAAATGATTTCATTATCTAAAATAAATCTCTACGCAAGTAGTATTTATAATTTTGTGGTTAAACGCAAATTTTATTGTTATCTATTACACCTTTTTATTTCCAAGTATTAAAAAAATAGGAATTGCAGGATCGTTAGATCTCGAATGAAAAAAACTATCAAATAAAGATGTATTTAAAATAGCTTTTATTTTCAGCATTGTTTAACATACATTTTTCTCGTCATAAGTAAACGATATTCATTTGTAAGACTACTTTTGTAATGGATAAATCTTTTGCTAAGTTTAACAACGCAATAACCGTTATAACGTTCTGAAGCAGCTTCGAATCAGTTCGCATTTTATCAACGTGGCGTAAGTGTTAATGGGCAACATTATGTGTTGGTGTGAGTGTCGTGTGACGTACCGGGATAGTTGCGGGGCTGGTCGCACTCGGCTTCGGAGATTTCGTTGGAGTCTTTGCTCTCGTTGAAGGAGGAGGAGCAGTTGTTGTCGTTGTTGGCGTTGCGCGGCGGCGGCGGGGGAGGCTCGGGCGAGCTGCCGCACTTGCGCGTGCCTGCACAACCAGTCATATCAATAACACGGTTCGTACTTTCGCTTCTAATGTACAGTAAATAAATTATATGTAAGTTTTTTTTTGCAGGCAATCATACACTTTTGTGCACGCAGATAGAAGAACATAAACTAAATTTATTATCATTTTCAACACGAAACACCCAAATTTTACAGCTTTACACTCACAGTATCTGGAGCCTCCAGTTTCCTGTGCCTCCAGTGAGGAAAAGTGGAGAAACTACTACTGGTGGTAGAGCTTTTACTGGTGGTAGAGCTCCAGTGACGGAGCTCGCGGGCGTAGGCACCACCGCATTACCTAATATACTTGCCGTTAAATGGTAGTGTTCAGCACTATCGTGTTTCGGTCAGGTGGTAATGTACGGCTCTGTAATTTCCGGCACAGAGGCATAACACCTAATGCCTCAGGAGTGGCAGCGCATCTGCATTTTGACCTCTGGTCATTGTGTGGGTGTCTATAGGCTGCAGTCATCACTTAACATCAATGTGAACTGCACGCTTGTTTGCCACTTTCATTACATAAAAAAAAAAAAAAAAAAAAAACTAAAATAAGTATAAGATATACGTTACCAATGCTGGGGCGGGAGCCATAGTGGTCGGAGTAGGGCGTGCCGTAGGCGCCGGTGTACTGCTCGTCTTCGGGCGCGCAGCAGGCAGGCTCGTCGTACTCCGGCCCGCACGCGTACATCGGCCGGGAGTAGCGGGCGCGCTATGGCAAATACCAAAATAGTATTTGAAAAGTATCAAAACAATATAAGAATAAACAATTTATCTTGTACATTCAAAAAACGTCCCTTTTATGAGTTCAAAGGTTTTGGCGCGACAAGGTCTTATTCTCCTGAGAATGTAAAATCATCAGTTATTAGTCAAATTTTGATCTAAATTGTATCCGTTTTAACCCTGACAACGACAGCTGACAGCATAAATCAGTTGAAGTCGAACGCTACGCGTGTGTTCATAGGTATGAATTGCTGAGATGCTGCATTTCATACGTACACACGCGTACCGATCGCCCCACCGTCACCACGCACATTATGTGTGTGTGTGAAATGAAGAGCGTTTTCATTGACGACTTGTTATGGTTGTCAAATAAAATAACAAATAATTAATATATTTTTTATTATTGTTTATGTTAAAATTAAATGATTTTAATCTTGATATAAATTAACACCTTCTAATATTTTGGACCTTTCCGGCTGCATCTTGTTTATGTTTGAAGGGCATCAATCCATATTCACTTAGAAAAACCATAATTACTGTAAAGAAGAGCCATCGCAAGTCCAATTATGTAGGAAAGCACAGCTCAACTCGAAAAAGTTACGTGTTGCAATATTTAAAAACTTACGTATTGGTCCTCTTCAGCGCAGGTGGCGGGGTCGTCGTACTCGGGGGCGGTGGAATAGATGGCGCTCTGGCCTCCCTGCGAGTTCTTGCGTGCGTAGCGGCTGTTGGCGCGAGGCTGTGTACACACCAAACATGATCATTGATATCCATTTTAAATATAACGTGAACAGTGGCTTCGACGACAACTTAATAGATGAGATGCAGGTATGCTGACCGAGCTTTGGAGGCCAACTTAAAAGTGGGAGGGATGGTACATTGGTATTGAATGATTTGCGGAGATGCGGATGTACTGTCTTCTGTTCTGGTCAGGCTGCCGGCGTGGATGTGCAGGTATACTTACCATACTCTGCCCAGCTTGCTAGTGATTGGGCTGATATGTAGGCGTGTGGAAGGCGTGGTGGTATGGGTATACTGACCACGCTCTGTGAGCCAGCTCGAAAGTACACGGGATGATGTGGGTGTGGGTGACGTCGTAGGTAGAGTGGATGTGAAGCTTTACTTACCATGCTCTGTGAGCCAGCTCGAGAGTGCGCGGGATGGTGTGGGTGTGGGTGCGGGTGGGCCAGGGTGCCGGCGTGGGCGGCGTGTGCGGCGTGGTGGTGCGGGAAGGCCAGCGCCTTGCTAGGGTCCATCTCTTCGCGGAAGCCTAGCAGGTGGAACGTCGCATATGGGCAGATTTCATCTTCCATGCCTGAAAAATGTAATGACAATGATGTTAGTTTTCAGTTTACGAACACTTTTCACTGATAGCAAAGTTAATATATGTAAACTGCATTTTGATAAGGTTAACTTTTATGACAGTTATGTTATGAGACAGGTCTTATTGTAAAGATCTCAAAAAAGTTTTTTTAAAAATAATTTTAGTATGAACAGTCTTGAAGTTATTCAAGAAAATAGGCGAAAATTACTGTTCTCCTTATTTCCAATAATACTGGGCCTAAGATTTTGAATAAAATCCAAAAAAATAGGTCTTTACCACACTCTCTGTCTACTCCGTTAGGGACCTGGTGTGAAGATACATATCTATAGATTATAGGAAAACCTTTAAGAATTCTACGGTATTTATGATGACATGGGAAATAAATTGAATGTACGGAACCTTGTGAACCCGAGTTCGACTCGAACTTGTCCGCTTTTATTTCAACCAAATGCATGCTGCCGTTAAAGAGATTATTAAAATGCTGACTTCGGTTATAATTGTTGTTATATTTCAATATTAACTAGGTAAACAAAAGTAAAAAAAAACAACTGCAAAATAAAAATAACTGAGAGTTAGGAAGAAGCAAGTTCCTAGAACATACAAACATAACAAATGGTCAAGATCATGCTTTTAATTTACTCACCGATTCATTGTTTAGTTAATAGAACACACCGTTACCTATTATAATGTGTTAGTGTTTGAATGACCGTGGAAACAAAATCCACTATGTACCAAAAATAACATGCATCATATCTATTGAAACTACAAGCACACAACAAGCAAAGCAGAACTCTGTATTACTCCACATTTTTTCAGAGTAGGTGGTATCTGTATTGTAACCATTCTTTCACTTAACTATAATAAAGATTTAAACTGTGTAATCTTCCTTTGGAAGTAACTAACCTATAATTACAACTGGACCAGTAATGCACTATTTTGTTTGTCAATGTTTGTGAGCACATTTTTTGAAGTAATATTTATAAATATATTCTTTCTTACTGGTGGTTGGCGGCGTAGCTAGGCATCACCGCATAACCTTATCTATCTGCCACCAGATGGTAGTGTTCAGCAGTATCGTGTTCCGGTGAGGTGGTAATAAAATCGTTGCAACTATTAAAGAGGCAAAACAACTTCAGTCTTCAGGGGTGCAACGCATTTAATATATTAACCTCCGGTTTTTGTGCAGATGTGTATTGGCTGCAGTATTGAATTACCACCCACATGAACAGCCTGTTTGACACCCTTATTCGATAAAAAAATGTGGCACGACTGCCACTCACTGGATCATACAAGAACACATGTTTCATAATATGTTTAAAATATTGCAAATGTCATAGGCATAGATTCTACAATTTCAATTTCAATATAAACACGAACGTTCCATTTTAAATACGGAATATAAGCCTCAAAGAGGATCGTGCGGTGAATATTTCAGTATAAGTAGTGCATGAGTAGTCCAGCGGCAAGGCATAGGCGGGTCACCTGTAGAGATGGTGTCGCCGGAGCCGGCGCGACGCACGCGCGGTCTGCACACGCGCTCGTAGTGGTGGCGGCGCGGGTCCCACGTCGCGCCCCCGCCCACTGCACCACACTACTGCGTTACGCATGCGCTACCCTACCCTACCCTTCCTCCTCTATCTCCCTTACGGCCGATACATCGCGCAACTATCGTTCCTGGCCTGTTGATCATCACTGCCGTGGAGTGTTGGCACGAGACTTAAGGAGCTCCTCGTTTCGCGGGCATAACTGCCACCAACACATCGGGGACGTGTTCGGGGCTGATGGGGTGAGGGCTAGCGCGCAAAGAAACTTACCAAGGAGCTTTTTTATTTTGTTATTATACTTTTATAGGGACCCGTACCCAAGGGGTAAAAACGGGACCCGGTACAGATATACACACCGAGTACCGCATTGCATCCCACCTCCGGCCCTAGTATCTATGAACCGCGTGTTATTACGGTTATCACTAATCGTTAGCTAGAGCGACAAAAGCACCTCCCTAGTAACATCTTACCCTCCCTGGCATAGACGACACAACGCAGCTTCTCCTGGTAACCCCTTATACCGATGTTCCAACCCATAGGCCTCACTCCTCCTCCTTCTGTGCAAAATCTTTTACTGTCGTTGCAGTCAAATTGTGGAACGCTTTGCCACTGACTATACGCGAAGCTCAGACATTGGCGTCATTTAAAAATCGTCTTAATAATTATTATTTAAGCTTGGAAATATAATGAGCCATCCGATGGTAAGAATGCAAAATTTTATAATACTCGTACTATTACGAGTATCTTTTGTCTGGTAGGTACTTAATATTATTTATTTATTTATCTATGTATGTATGCATATATATAATACATATCTTGCATATATAGTTTTTATTTCTTAAGTCTGCACCCCTTGTTCTTGTAATTGATTGATGTCTCTTTTTCTATTTAGGTCACCTGGAAGAGATTGCTTTAAGCAATAAGGCCGCCTATTGTGCATATATGTAAAATTGTTTTTGCAAATTGTTGTTCTTATGTGAACAATAAAGAGTATTTATTATTATTATTATTATAGGCCATACAAGACTACTGCCTAAATCTCCTTTTCGCAGTAGGCTACAATATACATTTAGGCTGAGAGCCATTTGAGGTCGCCACTTGCCCGGTGAAGTAGACCATAAAACTGTCTAAAACGTAATCAGAAGTAGAAAAAGAAAAGAAAAAAAAGTATTTAGAAGGTTCCAAAAATGTATCAAAATGTTTCGATGAGTAGATGTTAACATACAATATTTAATTTAAACTGATATATTTCATTAAGCCAAGGGTTACGGCCTTCAAAGATTAAACTATTATAAACTCGGAAGATAATTGCGCGATGTTTCTTACTATACCATACAGATGACATATATGACGTACCTGTTTATGCTTTGACATATCCACTAAGAAATTCTACAAGCGATTGCTTTAGAAATAAATAAGGGTAAAATAATTATAAAACTACGACAAAAATGACAGAAAATGGGATAAAGCCAAAACATAAAAATGAACGAAACAATAGTCAAATACAACTACGAATAAGTACCAATATAAATGTACTTTTAATTCGAATTATATTGACCATAAACACAAGACATTTAAGAAGAAATGATTTCAAAATGAGTTTTCTAAAACTACAACATGTAAAGCTTTATGTAAGTACTTATTTAGTAAGAATATAGAGCATCAAAGAGAAAAATAGATTTTTAATGTGTTTAAATAAATAATCGTGCATTTAGAGAGGTAAAATCTAATATATAAGGTACTTACAGATTTGTTTCATAAACAATAATTTATTTCTAATATTACCAGGATATATTGTATACAAAGAGTATCTGTAATATACACTCAGAAATCAGAGAGTATATTACGGAAGTGATGAGAGTGAGAAATGTTATTACTTATAGACAAAATCGTAAAAACAATACCTTTATTATTCTTACCATAAAAAGATAGAAATAAATCTTGTTGTTAATTATACAAACATAGAAGAAGACAATACAAAATAAAAAGATTGTATGTTAGTTAGTACGTATAAATATTTTTTTGTTAGATATAAAATGTATGCGCTTATTTGTGTGGGAGTGCACGTGTGTTATTTGGGGTACCAACTAATGACAGCCTGTTTCTTGAGCGGCAATTGCCTATTTGAAAAGTATTGGAATCTGTATATAGAAGTATGTAGTGTGTGTAATACATATGCATACTACAGATACATAATGTGTATTGTACAGTACTATCTGATGACAGCCTGTTACTTGACGCGGTCGCAGGTGTAGTTGTTGTTGAAGCCGGGCACGGGGCGAGGCTAGTCGCGCAATCCATCACAATTGTATGCACGCACGCGCCTTTGTTGAGTGTGTGTGTGCGTGAGTGTGTGTGTGTGTGTGTGTGTATGTGTGTGTGTGTATGTGTGTATATGTAGCGTGTGTAGTATTCCAGTAGTACATAACTGATGTCGGCCTAGCTTCTGGCAGCTCGTCACACAGTCTACCGCGGTTGTATGTGCCCATGCCTTTGTATACGGTGTGTGTGTGTGTGTGTGTGTGTGTGTGTGTGTGTGTGTGTGTGTGTGTGTGTGTGTGTCAATGAGTGCGTTTGAGTGTGAGTTTACGTGTGTGAGTGTGTGTGGGTATACTAACTGATGACAGCCTGTCGCTTGACACGGTCGCACGTGTTGTAGTTGGAGCCGGGCACGGGGGGCAGCTTGCGGTTGGGGGGAGCGATGTAGCCGAGCTCGTCGCGCAGGCCGCCGCGCTTGTCCAGCGTGCCGCCGCCGCCGCCGAGGGCCGCTTGCGACGCGTTGTACACCGCGTCATCTGTGACAATACACGCCGTTTTCAGAATGGGCAGACGCATGGAATGTCAAATCCCTCTAGTGCTCTACATTGAGACAAGAGTTATTAGATAAAAAATTACGTGATTTCATGTCTGTAATATGGTTAAATATGTAAATAAAATAATATTATTGTGGTTATAATATACTATAATATACGGTAATATGGTTTTATTAGTTAAATTGGTGGTCCTGCCCTTTAATCAACTGACAAAATTTCAAAGTTGACACGACCCCAAAAGAAAAATACCGTTTCTATATTTTTCTTCGCCGAGTTCAAATATATATTTTTAGTATTTTTTTATTTCTTCATTTCTGGAAAAAAAAATAAAACGGAAAAACATGTGAAGACATCACTTATATGGTGGAATGAAGTAGTTACCATTGCCTATCTTTAGATGAAAACATTATTGTTACATACTCTGTGACAAGATGTTTCAAATTGATACGGATACGTCAATGTCAAAGTATAAAACTAGGAAGTAGGGATGGTAATCCGAGACCTGAGATCGATTAATCGGAAAAGCGATCTTTAGGACCCGAAAAATCGATTCTTATTTAAATAATTATAATAATTTATTTCTATCGATCCACGGTGCTGGATTGATCTAGTGAATCGATACTATACCCTGGAAAATAGGTTGCCTTTTTGGTTAATTCACATAGGGACATAGGAAACATACAGATCATAAGATTTAACGTTTAAACGTGAGTATAGGAAGCATTATACCAGCATTGAACACTGTTGAGTTGCTTTTTTTTTCCTTAGTTGTTCTCCTTGAAATTTAGTATTACATAGCCCAAACCAAAAATAGATCGATAATCGAAGATCGATTTTTTCAATGTCGATTTAATTGTGGATGGATTTTGGACACTTTGATTCGAACATTGATTTATTTCAGAAATAATCGCCATCCCTACTACGACGTCTATGAAAAGCTGCTACGAACTTATATAATAAAAAAAAAACAAGTTTTATAGTTTTAAAAAACGACTTATCCCTCAGGCTGTTGATATAATATTGATATTTTTTTCTATATGCCGATATTAAAAACTAATTAAAATGTAGATTTATACATTAGAAAATTTTTCTTTATATTTTGAAAAGCTACGCTGTTTTTTTTTGCTCGATCGTCCTTTTATAATTTTGTAGTTGGATCAAGGAAGAGATTAATCGACGACACGCAGGGACAAAGAATTAAAAAAAAAAATATTGATATATCGATATATATATACTGATATTTTTAAAATAAAAAGATCAACAGTCCTACATCGAGTTTGACAAGCTGGCAACGACAAGACATCTATATTTTTTTTAAAGGGTCACGGCACAAGGCAATGGTTCTACCGCCATTCCACCGTATGTGTGACGTCATATGGCGCATACGTCTTTTTAGAATACACTAACTTTCAAAGTAGAAATTATGAATGACAAGTACAAAATTGCGAAAAATGGTTAAACACGGGTGCCCTAGTTTTGGATTAACTTTTGAATAATGTAATAAAACATGTAGGTTAAAAATATGAAATGTTGTAAATTGTTAATCACTGATATGGAATAAAAAAAATGTGTTTCCAATTTGCCAGCGCATACCATTAATTTAATAATAGAGAGATATTAAGGAACTTGCGCAGTTTTTATCTTATATTTAGGTGTACATTTCGATAAATAACAATGCAACTGCATACAACTTACTTTTCTCTAGCACTGTCAGCTCTATAATATAGAAGCTATACTGTATCAGCATGTAATAAAAACTATGAATCATAAACATGCCAATGTAAATTGAATATCTATAAGTGTACGTATTAAATATTGAGCAAATCATAGTAACGGATGGTCGCCTAAACAATTCAAAACAATGGTATGATTACGGTCGAGCAGCGCGTCTAAAATGAGTACAAAAATAACCAACGATGGAGTAAAGTAATAAATGAAGCGGTGTCATGCCACCATACATACAGTACGCGTCCTTCTGACCTCGCAGGCGGTGCGGGGCGTTCCTTCGCGCGAGAGTGAGGCAGATGACGACGACGCCCACGACGAACACCACGATCGTGGCCAGGATCGGGACTAGCACTTCGGGTTCCAGCCACGCCCTCACCCACGGAGGAAGCTGCTTGTCACCATCGGCGTCGCCCGGCAGGGGTGCGATCGTGCCTAAAAACGAATATCGTAATACCTTTATGATGGTCCCGAGCGCCTCTGACGACGCAAACGACGACGATCGCGATGATGATAACGAGTACGGCGGCCACGACCGGCACGATAAGGTTGAGATGCGACAGGATGATCTTGAGCGTTTGCTCGGTGGTGAGCGAGCCGTCGCCGACCTCCCGCGCGGGCGCTATCGTACCTGAAATGCAAGGCCGGTGAGTGGTCGCCACACAACATTGCTAATTATAAAACTATGTTTTTGATGGCGATGCATTTCAGGTAACGATATAATACGAATCGAGAGGGTGACTAAGTACTTTTGATTTTTAAGGGGCAACTATCAGACACAGCAAATACACTAAAGTTTCTCTAAAGATAAAGTAAGATCTGATTGGTTTTCCCTGATAATGTGTGAAAAATAAATATTGATTTTTATTCGAGCACAATGTCTTGATTTAGATCAATGATAAATAAAAAAACTAATTCTCGTAACATCGTATCCATTATATCGCAAATGAATCGTTTCGTTGTCCTGTTCTAAAATAGGCCGCGTGTACTGGCTCCGCAAGACAGCGGCACGATCCAATTGTGATGTAATATATATGTTACGGATTACCCCCTCATCACTAAATCTTATGTTTTAAGTGAATAGGTATTTGATGGACAATCATTGATAAGTTTTAATAAAAGTTATTTTTTTTCTTCTTAAATGTAATGCTGTATTTACACCTTATGGGCTTAAAAACTTTACAAGCGGCAGCAGTCAAAAAATAATCAAGGTAGTTTTTTCCCTTATATAATGTACGTGAAGCGACACTCAAGCAATGGTACAAAAGAAACATCTGTAGTTGCCATGTTCAAATATAAATTACTAACGACTTCAGGTATGAAATATATATTAATGGATAGTTATGACACTTAAGACCTTATAATTAATTGATTATTAAATATTGCAATGTTAATCAAGATTATTCAAATGTCGTAGAAAGTAGAAAACGTGATCTTACCTCCGGTCATAGTAAGAGTAGCGAATTCGTATTCGGCAACGTTGAACCCGGCGTTGTTGTGGGCGGTTATCCTTAACACGTACCAAGTGGCGGGTTCGAGATCTGGGAAATTATGTTATATATTATTTATAAGTTCTCTTATTTTTATTATTATTTTTAAGTCATCTTTGATATAAGGTGTATATGAAGCATTGGATTACGGGAAACTTACCGAGTACAACAAAGTTTCCTCCTGGTTTTACGGCGTTCGAAATCTGGTTCCATTCAGCAGCGCCCCTAAAATAAAATGTCAGTATTGATCATCGTTACAGACATTTTTTTTTAATGTAAATGTGGCAACATGCATGCAGTCCACATTGATGTTAAGTGATGACTGCAGCCTATAGACACCCACACACAGACCAAGGTCAAAATGCAGATGCGTTACCACTCCTGAGACCTAAGGTGTTATGCCTCTGTGCCAGTAATTACAGGGCCGTACATTACCACCTGACTGGAATACGATAGTGCTGAACACTACCATTTAGCGGCAAGTATATTAGGTAATGCGGTGGTGCCTACGCCCGCGAGCTCCGTCACTGGAGCTCAACCACCAGTGAAAATATTATTATCCTCATACATTGAGGCATGACAATATTATCACATTCAAATGTCGCAGGTCAAAATGCAGATTATTGTATAACTCCTAGTTTGCACTAAAAACATTAATGCAAACTAGGGGTCTTTTGAATTGATTCCGTGATATGTGTTTTGCTTCACGATATTATTGCAAACGCGATACGATACATTACCAAGAAACAGAGATTTTAACATGTTTTTATGTGAATGTTTCATCAATGCAAACTTACGGTAAGTAGTAACTGTCAATGTTTGAAAATTTGACAGCAATGACAATGATAACAGCAATTTCGATAGGCGGTCGCACACCAGTGGTGCTACCGCTTAACTGCATTGCTGCTGACATTGTCATTGCTGTCAAATTTTCATGTCGATTTGTAGCTCCTTTAAAAGGAGTATTGATATTCTGATTGATATTCTCGTTTTCGTAGGTGATAAACAAGCGATAATGGTAGATTATTTCGATTATTGTTATTTAGTTAAAGTAAAAATCGACTATAAAATTTGACAGCAATGACAATGACGACAGCAATTTCGATAGGCGGTCGCACCCCAGGAGGGTACTGAGGAACTGAAACAATCACGATGAGGATACAGATTGCGCTTACTTCTTCTTGTTTTCCACGACGAAGTGGCTCATGGGGCAGCCGCCGTCGAGCCACTGCTTGAGGTGCAGCGTGACGGAGGAGCTGCCCACCTCGATGAAGTCGGCGGCGCGCGGCACGGGCGGCTTGGAGCCGCGCGTCCGGGCGATCACCACGTCCGAGGCCTCGCCGGTGCCGATGCTGGTAAAAGCATGTTAAATAGGGTTAAACAAGTTCGTATTTTCAACGTGAAACCTTTGTATTCAACCAATACACGTGGAAAGCATCATTACAACCTAAATTCAGCTTTATGAAACCTGTTTTTTTTTTGTAATTGAAATGGCAAACAAGCATGCAGCTCACATTGATGTTAAGTGATGACTGCAGCCTATAGACACCCACAAAAATACCAATGTCAAAATGATATGCCTCTGTGCCGGAAATTATAGGGATGTACATTACCACCTGACCGGAACACGACAGTGCTAAAACTACCATTTAACGGCAAATATATTAGGTAATTAAATTCCTACGCCCGCGAGCTCCGTCAGTGGAGTCAACTGGAGCTCTACCACCAGTAAATTATTTGGGTATTTTTTTAAAAGTATTTAGCTAAATGATCTAAGTATAGTATAATATTCGAAAGCAGTAATCCAGGCGGGCAAAACAAGATCTATAAGAATTGTATTCTTTCAACATAAACACAAATAATACTATACCCATTATAAGCAGTTACGTAGAGTTGATATCTGGATCCACAGAACAAGTTCTCCAAAGTGTAAGTGTCAGTGTTGCTCGGAATCTGAAAATTTGTTTATTTTATTACTCAAACACATACTATATGTAATATTTTATTTTTCGCAATAACACATACCGAGTAAATTTTAGAAATTAAGAAAAAGGGGAAAGACATTAATTACCCTAATTCACCGACCCTAAATCGGTTAATAATAAAAAAGGGGAGGCAAAATTTGACGCATCCGTGTGGGACTTCGGTAGCTTAGCGGTAAAGCGGCTGGACTGGTTAAACTGAGGTCTCAGGTTCGGTTCCTGTCCGAAGTAAAATTTTTCTTTCCCTTTTTTCTTTAATTTTTAAATATCACATAAGTCTAAAACAGTAACAGAATTTCTTTTTGGACTTGGAACTAACTGGAGTGCCTATCTATGAAATACGACTATACCAAGACTCTGAAGTAGGTAAGAGTTTAAGCTATCTACCATGAAACAGACAGTTAAAGCAGGCTGGGAATGAATGTTGTGTGAATGATTCAGTGAATCATGGGATGAAATTGATTTAAACGGACGATGGCAAGTCTAGCTTATGTCAGCTACACTATAGCTACATTTTACTTCCGCAAATAATCATTGGCAATTACCAAAGAGTATACAAAGCAAATTCCATAGTATACATACATTACATTGAATTGATGGAAAATCATGAATCATGTGCAATATCATATTTGAAATATCTTTTTTTTAAATTGTATATTAATCTTACCATGATTCTTTGAATAGTGTTAAAATGGTAGCTACTGCACAAGCGGTAGTATTCTCCCCCACTAAGTTATTATAGAGTATAATATTATAATGTTATTTAAAAAAAAATATTTGAACCTGCACAGTTTCCCAATCTCCGAATTCTTGTTTATAATGAATGGTGTACCCGGCGGCGGGCGACTGGTCGACGTCGACGGAAGGTTTGAGGCGCAGCGTGAGGGACGACACGGATGAAGATGCGATGCTCAGTTGAGGGGGGAAGGGTGGGGCTGTGTTGAACACACCAAACATTGTTAAACATGCCATTGTTAGGTATGTAGATATTGCTCTATTTATTTGCTGTTTAATCGGTTTTTGTAGAATCTTATGAGTAATAAAACACATTAAAGTTTTATTTTAATTCACTGATGCTGCAACCATACTATCGGATGCGTCCATCAGCCGCGGCTGAAGACCACAAACCAGCTAAAAAAATTTATTGAAAAATAAAAATAAAAATAAAAATGAAGTCGGTGGCCAATACTCGTAGTTCAATCGGTCTTGCTGAACTAACCGTCTTCGAGTGAATCAAAAATGTAATGCTAAGTCTGAGTAGCACCAAGACATTTGTTAAATTTATTGTAATGTTTCACATCCTTCTCTAACTTTAATTAAAGTTAAATTAAGAACGATGTTAAATGTTATTATTGTAACATTTAACATCGTTCTTTAACAAAATATCTTGGTGTAACCCAGGCTAAGTGTTGGGTTGCAACGCACCGAGCACGGAGAGGGTGTGCGTGACGGTGTCGGTGCCGAACTGGTTGTCGACGTGGCAGGAGTACTCGCCGGCGTCCTCGCGCGCCACGCCCGCGATCTGCAGCGATCCTTCCGGCAGCTGTCGTACGCGCTCCGATGCTTCCAGTGGTTGGCCTTTCACCTATAAATTGCCCGATTATATTAGAGATACGTGCCACTTAATGATAGTGTTCAGCACTATTGTGTTCCGGTCGGTCGGGTGGTAATGTACGGCCCTGTAACTTTCGGCGAGCACTATTGTGTTCCGGTCGGTCGGGTGGTAATGTACGGCCCTGTAACTTTCGGCGGAGTGACATCCAACGCATATTGAAATCTCTGGTTTGATGTAGATGTTTATAATATAAGCTTCAGTTTTACTTACCATCAATGTAAACGGTAGGTATACTTGTTTGCCACTTCATGACATTTTTTACTTGAATGAATATATTCAAATGAAATAATACTTAAAACGTTTAAGAAATACTTTAAACCTCAATGAATAATAACGAAGTTTATACGGTAGATTAAAATTATTTTTCTTACCTTCCACAAAATATTAGGCTGAGGTACACCGACAGCAAGGCAAGGCAACTTAACATCTTCCTTGTATGTAGCAGTGAACGATTCATCGAACGAAGCAATCTTAGCAGGCACTGCACAAAATAACATTGAATCGGTCATAAAAACGCGCATGTAAATTGCTTTTACGCAACTATAACAGGGAATAAATGATGATTATAATTATTATTATTATAAAACAGTATAAAAGTATATTTTTTACTTTCCTATAAAACGTTATGACAATAACGCAATACCTTTGTCGCTGGGGCTGCAAGAGGCAGTGGCTGAGGGTTGACCTTCGCCGATGATAGTGGAAGCAGTGACCCAGAAATCGTAACGGCCGGCCTTCAATTCCGTAGCAGAGTAGCTCGTTTGTGATGCAGGCACCTGTAATATTACATAGAGTAAATTATCGGGGCATTGTAGACCTATGGGTGTAAATTTGTAAAATCATCGTCCCATTTCGAGCCGTTTTGAGTTAACAGTACCTTGTTCGGGTGTGGTTCAGCATTTTGGGCTTGAGTGTAGACGTTGTAATGGGTAACTACACCATTAGGTTGCGCTGGAGGCCTCCAAGAAACCAGGATAGAATCAGATCCCATAACGAGAGCTTTTACGGCACGTGGAGCTTCCGGAACTGAGAATTACAAATTGTGGCGGTTATATAAAAAGTACCTATATGAAAATAAAATCAATAGTAAACTATATATTATCATGCATCATACCATCTTGTTCAGTCTGGCAATGGATAGGGGCAGATCGTACACCGTCACCTCCGTTGGTAGTTGCAAGCACTTCCATCGAGTAATTCGTGAATTTCTTAAGTCCGTGGAGAATCGTTTCACTGCTAGCCGTAATCTTAGTGTCTTTAGTCTTCTCATCTAAAGAAAAATATGTATCATCAATTAAATATCCATTATTGCACGATCAGAATTAAAATTCTACAAGGTCGATACGTACCATACCAAGTTTCGCTGGGACCATAAACAACTTTGTAGGCTTTGATGAGTCCGTTGGCGGCGGCAAGGGGAGGTGAAACCCACGAGACGCGAATGGTCTGGGCAGTGAGAGTGGTACATAGGACATCCTGTGGGGGTGCCGATGGGGCGCCTTCCGCGGTATACGCTCGGACTTCATTCGATACTGGCCCAGATCCCATCTTGTTGAAAGCTTGTACCACAACAGCATATTGTGTGTATGTCCTAAATTAAATGATGTATAATTAATATCATAAGGCCCTTATTTAGTTCCTAAAAAGTAATTGTGCAATAACTTACTTGAGATTGAGAATGTCGAGATGATGCTCTTTGCCAGATTCCTTTGAAATATCTACAGTTTCGAAAACAAAAGATTTGTTGCTAGAGGCCAGTTTATATCCAACGTAATATCTGAAAATATTGAATAATTGTCGTTATTTGTTTTATGCAGCAGACAGTCTGATATTAAATTACAATAAAAAGTCATGACTTTACCCTTGAAGTTCGCCGTTCCAATCCTGGGGCTGGGGTGGTTTCCAAGTGATTCGCAGAGTGTGTTTGTCTACAGCGTCAACTTTAACATCCTGAGGCATGCCGGTGGGCGCTTCTTCGGCAGTGATAATAGTAACGGTCTCAGAAGGTTCCGATGTACCTAATTCATTTTCAGCAACAATTCTAATATGGTAGGCCGTAGCAGGTCGCAAGCTGAATACACCAGCTTCAGTCGAATCTCCAGGCACAAGAACCCTGTATTAAAAAACAAAAACAAATTGCAAATAAATCAGTACATTATTCATTATTATTCATGCCGTTGGATTATAATTTATACTGCTTATAGAGAAATTAAAAGTACTCACCTATCAATATCCTTTTCCCAGTTGCCTTTAGCGCGCTTGTACTCAATAAGGAACTTCTTAATCGGAGAGTTTCCATCGTAAGGCGCAGCCCAGGACAACTGAACAGTTCTTCCGGATTTGTCCAAAACTTTCAAGCCGTATGGTGCTTCAGGTACCTCTGGAGTTTTACATTTATTAGTATGATGACGTTTCTATGATGTAATTTAAATTCACAACAAAAGATTTTAATATAAAATATGCATAAAGTGTATGAATTGGCAAAAAATAGGTGTATATATTTTGAATTGGCTTTTTGACTTGGTAGTCACTGTTTGTTTTCCTTGAAATAAATAACTTTACCTTGTATAATCATGTTGATGCTAGTGTCGTCAGAACCAAAAGCATTGGTCGCGACGCAAGTGAAGAGGGCACTATCAGATCGTTCAGTTCGCCTAATACTTAGATCGGACACTACACCACCAGGCAGGATCTCTTCGCGAATCGTGTACCGTGGGTCAGATTTGGGCTCAAGACGTTTATTGTTCATGTTCCAGATGATTCCAATCGGCTGTAAAATGTGAATATTACGACGGTAATGTACGGCCCCGTAATAACTATCACAGAGACAATAACTAAGGCTTCAGGGGTTGCAACGCATTATGAATTTTGACCTTTGATTTTTGTGTCTATAGGCTGCAGTTATCAATTATAGCATGCTTGATTGCCACCTTAATAAATACATAAATAAAAAAGTAAAGAAGTATTAAAACGTCAAATATCAATTTTCAGCTTAATTTTTATCACGGGTCGAATTTATAGTACCATATAACGATTGAAGATTCACCTTTTCACCCTTAGCTTGGCATTGCAGAACAGCGGGTTCACTTCGGCGGGCAGTTTGATTCCTCATCTTAATCTCAAACTGAGGAGGAGCTGAAAGGATTTTTTTCAAAATATTTATTGAATTGCAACACATGGTATTAAATTATGTCAGTTGTAATCAATTGCGTGTCTGTAGGTTACCTTGAACACTGATCAGAATAACGGCAGACAATCCAGATCCAATTCCATTGACAGCTTCGCAAAGATAATATCCTTCATTTGTCTTTTGGATATTTGCAATTGAAAGAGTTCCATCCTCAACTTTAACATTAGGATTATTAGGCTTAAGGTCTTTGTAATCACCAGGCGTGTCACCTTTAGAGAACATATTATTATTTTAGGTACAAATGAAGTTGCATGAACATGGTATAAAATGCATATCTTTTACCAAGTGAAGTACATACCTTCAGCCCTTTTCCATGTAACTTGAGGCTTAGGGAAGCCATCGGCTTTACATTCAACCTTAGCATCAGAACCTTGCGCAAAGGCCTTATCAGTGGGTTCCAAAATCCAGCGTGGTGGAACTAAAATGTTATCAAATTTGTTAGGAAATACTTCACGCGTTTAAAATAATAGTGGGCGAAAAAAATCTCTTCTAGGTTTCTTAGATAAAAGACGTCTCCAAAATATAACTTTAATCAAAAAATTAAAACGTAAATTATTTTTACTATTCAGTCAAAAGTTACTTTTAAATTGAATATTTTTACTAGAACTGGGAAACATTTTAGTTATTGATTGACCATTAAATAGGAGAAAGACTTTGCAATAAATGATAGTAGTTCCTTTTTTAACGCATTTGTATCAGTACAAAGTTTTTTTTATTATTTTTTGTGTGAAGTATTTGTTTTCACAATTATTAATTACTGACTTATTTCTTTCATCATAGATTGTAAAGTCCTTAGATTGAAAAGTCCTTCTATTATTTAAAATATGAAATTAACTAGAATTTATACTTTTAAATATTCTTAGAATAGGGTTTTACTAATTTGAAGATAAACATGGCAATATACCTATACCTAGGAAAAAAGTGCAAAATATAAGTTATGCAATAATATTACAGAATTATTGCAAACCTTTGCAGATTCGACAATTTCCTATGGTGATATTATGAGGTATTTTATTTTACGGACAGAACGAACGAGAAAATAATTAGACATTTTATAAAACTATATATTAGTTCGATATACGCATCAACGTGAATGTTACTGAACGTGATTCAAATTAATAAATAATTCACTGAGTAAGCATGTTTTCGAGTTATAGTTTGAACAATATAATGAACACTAAACTGAATAAGTGTTTTATTTAAAAAATCTAACAGTGTATCTGTCCACATTCCAAATTTACCTTCCGTACCACCATGGTTAATGCACTGCACTAATCGCGGTAGTTTATTAAATTTAAATTCTAGTTAATTTCATTTCGACGTCAGCAAGCTCCTATAACGTTCATTAAATATTGCCAATTATGCAAAGATAAACATTTTACGTAGGTACTGTACACATGAACTTATCAAATCTTAATAATTCAGTAGTAAGCGATCGCTGTAGAAGCTTTTATAACAACTTTAAAATAATTGCAAAGAAATAATTCAAGCATATCTAGCTACAACCAACAAATAAAGGGTTAATATAAAACATATAATGAATAAGCGACTAAATAGCAGGTAAAATGATAATCCATAACCAGTCTGTTGAAATAACTATAACTGTTTTTGAAAAGTCAGTCTAAAAATAAAGCAGAATAAACAACAAGACATAATTATTTCAACAGATTTTAGTTAGTTAAAGCACGCAAACAAAATTTTGCCAACAGAGTTATGCCAATAAACAAACAAACAAAAATACAGACAGGATTCTAGGAAGAAGGAAAGGATTGGAAAGTATACCAAAATGCAAGGAAAGGAAAAAGAAATGGTTTTGTCGATGACAGCCGCAGCCGGTTCCTACAAACGACTATTTGGGTTAGTTTTCCTTGTGCACTATGAATATTATGCGGTACAACGCTATTTATTTTCTAATTCTTAATGGCTTAAGATAGAGTCCAAAGATGGAGGTCTACGTAACTGAAATTTACATATCTTTGTGGCTACAATTCATTAGCAATGTTCGTGAAGTAAATATGTAATATTGGATTGAAGCACATAACATGGAAACTATGCGAAAGCTCTTCCGTGCTAGGAATAAAGATTACACATGTGCTTTGATGTATGTACCGTGAACTTCTAATGAGGCGGAATAATTGGAGAAGCCAGCGGCATTGCGTGCGACACATACGTATGTGCCACTATGTGACCACCCAGCGGGGTCTATTAGGAGCAGCGACGCTCTCTGTGCAATTTTTGTCGCCGTTACACCGGTTACCTCTTTAAGAGGGTGCCCTTTGAAATACCATTGAATATCTAGTGGATGATCACCCTCAGAAACGAGACATGTGACTTGACTCGCTTGGCCAGCGTACAGCGGCGTTTCGAACGAAAATGGAACTATGCGAGGTAAAACTGGAAAGAACCACATAAGTTCGGGTTAGATCGATTTTTCGGCAAGCAATGTTAGCGAGTATTTGAAGTGAAGAAATAGTGATCGTGAATTGTTTGGATCATCGTTTGTGCTATTCGGTGATGTTAGTCCCCAATATTATTGATTCATTTTTCAATGCATTATAAAAAAAACGTGCCATTAACGATGAGAGTGGCCGCATGTTCGACTCGGCCAGCGGCGTTCTGTACGATACATGTGTAGTTTCCTTGATGATTTGCGCTCACTGAGTTGATAGTGAGGACGGACGCTCGTGGACCTAGCGGAGTTGTCATGATATCTCGATGTAAACTCGAGTCAATTGTTTCACTGCTGAATGTCCACGATATCTCGAGAGGCAGATCTCCCTTCGTGGCGACACAGTTCACTACCACGGCGTCACCAGGGTTGGACGGCACTTCCCCGAAACTGAACGGCACTATCAGGGGCGGAACTGGGACAACAATAATTTAACACTGAAGCGGAAAATATTTAAGAAAATGTCAGACAAAATAAATTAAGAGGTCAAAGCTGAAATTAATTTTAGGTACTGTTATTTCGCACCCTTTACGATTAATTCAGTTGTATATGAAACGACACCGCCAGCGTTACTTGCAGTGCAGTTATAAAGGCCGGCATGTTTTCCTTCAATGGATTCTATCGTGAGAACGCTACTTCTTCTGTCTATATTACTGACACGAGCTCCGGAGACTGTATTGGCTGATCGATTATTCACAGTCCATTCTATTTTAACAGGTTGATCGCCGTGGGTTATTATACATTGTAGCGCAAAGTAATCGCCTAAGAAAGCCGGTTCCGGACCGGAAGCGAAAGGTGCAATCTTAGGAGGAACTGAAACAAACGGTTTCTAAGAGACAAAAAAAATAAGATTCTACCTTAAATTTAACGACTAACCGTAAACGACTAATTCTCCCGAATAAGTGGTTCGACCCGCACGATTTTCCCCGATACATGTATAGGAACCAGCATGCTTTGCGTCGACTGATTCGATTATGAGTAAGCTACTCCGTTTCGAATTGGACATAGAATAGTCGTTATTTCTTTGGGATATAAGATGACCGTTAAACGTCCAGGTAATAGTCAGAGGAAGGTCACCGAAATTGACAGTGCAAGCCGCCTGCAAGTATTCTCCAACGTTTGCGGGCTTTTCGCCGAAAGAAAACGGCAATATATTTGGGGGGACTGGAATGTCATTACATAACAGTGGATGGTTAATATTAAACAATACAACGAATAAAATTACTTGTTAAATCTATTTCTTATATTATTCTAAAATGTGTTGTTTGAAAAGCCCTTTATTTAAGCACCGTTTATTATTAATGACGACGTGTGTGAATGTATTCCTGCTTCATTTTCTGCAACGCAAGTGTAGTTGCCGGCGTGTTTATCTGATACTGAACCGATGCTAAGTATGGCGCTTCTCTCTCCAATGTTAAATACGGTAACACCTGATCTCGGTTTAATAGGTTCATCACCGAAGAGCCACCGAAGATGTAAAGGGTGGTCGCCTTCGATAACCGAACATGCTGCTGTTACCACTTGGCCAGAATTCATCGCGACTTCCCCGAATGTGAATGGTTGGACCACGGGAGGAACTAAACAGAAAGCAAGCATCACTTGTTATTTTGAGAGGTTTAAAGGTACCGATGACGTTGAGCATGGCCGTATGATTTGTAGTGCCCGCCTTGTTGGTTGCTGTACAAGTGTAGTTGCCACTATTAGCACCTGAAGCGCTTGGAATGTCTACTACAGACACGCGTTCGTTCAATGTCGTTGTCATCACACCCATTTTATGTGTAATTGGCCGTTTTTGGAAACTCCAAGTTATATTCAGAGGGGTGTCTCCTTTGGGCACGTGGCAGTCGAGATGAACAGACTCGCCCGAGAACACGGCTTCGTCCAGTTCAAACGGTTTGATGTGAGGGACGACTGAGCAAAGAAAATATAAATGTTAGTAATAATGTAACTACATGCTGCGACATTTAATTAGCAAAATACCCTTGACATTAAGCGTTGTGGAGTATCTGTCTTCTCCAGCTCTGTTTCTTGCAATACATGTGTAATTTCCACTGTGGGCTCCAGTGACAGATGCAATAGATAGAAATGACGTCTGTTCCGCCATCTTCATAGTCTTGATGCCCGTATGAGTAGATAGATCTTGGCCCTCGAAAGTCCAAGTAATAGACATGGGTTTATCTCCTTTGCTAGCGTGGCAGGTCATTTGAACTGATTCTCCGTAGTAAATGGATTCTTCGACCTCGAATGGCATAATATGGGGTGGAACTAATTTAAAAGAAAAGAAAACAAAGTAAACTGAACGTTTATTCTAGCGTGCATTACGACGACCTATGACGTCCATAGATTAAAACAACAGTTTCTAAAGGTAGGGGCGATGTGGGATACCGTGGATGTTGACAAGAGCAGAGTGGTGCGCGCGCCCAGCTCGATTACTGGCGGTACATGTGTAGTTTCCGCTATGATGTCCCATTGCTGTTGGTATGCTAAGTACTGATGCCTTTTCTCCTAGTTTAGTAGTGGTGATGCCCATGTTATTATGATAAGGAATTTCAGCTCCTTGGAAACTCCACGATATTTGAAGTGGGCGATCTCCCTTTGATACATGGCACGTAATATGTACCGACTCGCCGGCGAAAATAGATTCTTCGACTTCAAACGGGATAATGTACGGAACGACTTGAAATTAAAAATAGGACTTTATTATCGGAACAATTTTGAACGCAACTAATAAAAAAAATGAGTAGCGCAGGTTACACATCAGGTATATATGGAAAATGGTGAACGTTAAAAGTATACCGATGATTTTAAGAATGGTTGTATAGGATGCAACTCCCGCACGATTTTTAGCGATGCATGTGTAGTTTCCACTGTGTGCGCCGACTACCGATGGCAACACCAAAACAGACGAGCGTTCTCCCACTTTTGAAAATGTGCCTAGCTCACGCGACAGAGGTTGACCGTTAAATTCCCAGTAAACTTCCAAAGGGACATCTCCTTTTGAAATATGGCACATCATTTGGACCGATTCTCCCGAAAATAGTGCTTGGTCGACGTCAAACGGTAGAATATTTGGTGTCACTGAATTCAACAAACGTAGTAAACATTATGATTGGGTAAAATAAAGTAATTATTAAACACAAAATCGAACAAATAAGCTTACTCAGCTCATAAATATGTAGATAGAACTCATGCTAATTCTATTTACATATCTCATGTAGCTCCAAACGGCTGTGATGAACATAATATACGGTGATGATAATAGTATGATGAAAAAACAAAACTGACCATGAACATTAAGGACAGTGGAATGATTAGTCGAGCCGGCACTGTTGCTAGCTACGCAGGTATAATTGCCACTGTGACCAGCGGTCGCCGTGGCGATCGAAAGGAATGAAGTACGCGATGTCATTTTAGTAGTCATTATCCCAAGGTGCGTTGTTGTATTTTCAAACCCATAAAAATGCCATTTTATATCAAGTGGTAAGTCGCCTTTTGATACGTGACAATTGAGCTGAACCGATTCCCCGGCGAACACTGACTCATCCGCCTCAAAGGGTACGATGTATGGTAATACTGTTAATCCAGAAAGCCCTAAATTAATATTGAGATAAGCGTGCAGCGTGCGATAGGCAAGGATCGTGAAGGGAGTTCAGGAGATACCATGAACATTGACGGTAGTAGAATGGACGGCAATGCCCGCTTGATTGGTGGCGTGGCAGGAATATTCGCCACTATGGCCAGCTGTTGCACTAGATATTGTGAGAAGTGACGTCCGTTGGCCAATCTTCGTTGTCGTAATTCCTTGATGAGAGGACAATTCTTTCCCATGGAAACTCCAGGCAATAACAAGAGGTGTATCGCCCTTCGACACGTGACATTGCAATTGTACAGATTCTCCAGCAAAAACTGGCTCTTCAGCATCAAATGGGACGATGTGTGGAGGAACTGGTAAGGGAAATGAAAATAAACATAACTAAAACAAAAATTAAAAATGTTCGCTAGTGTACCCTGAACATTTAATGTTGCCGTGTGGTTTGTGCTCGCTACAATGTTTGAAGCTGTACATGTGTAATTGCCAGAGTGTTTTTCTGTTACGGATGGAATAGCCAATATTGAACTTCTGACTCCTACATTGGTCACTGTTACAGCATCATTTTTATCTAAATGGCGATCACGAAATGACCATGTCAGAGTCAAAGGCATATCTCCTTTAGGAATATGACACATAACCTGTATGCTTTCTCCGTAAAAGACTGCTTCATCGAATTCAAACGGGGATATAATTGGTGCAACTGTAAGAAACGAACATGATAATATATTTACATACTCATTTATTCTATCATCATAAGGATTGTGGTTATCATGGGGATGAAAAAAAACACGAAAAGCAGACACTATTCATGGTGAGTGTATACCCTTGACATTGAGCGTTGCGTGGTGGCTAGCCCTGGCGACAATGTTAGAGGCGGAGCAAGTGTAATTGCCAGAATGTTTTTCAGTCACGCTTGGTATCATGAGAACAGAACCCATGTCCCCCACATTCATTATATTCACCCCAGCGAGTTGACTCACATCTCCTCCACGGAAATTCCACTTGAAATTTATAGGTTTATCGCCTTTCGGCACATGGCACATTACTTGAACTCCCTGGCCATAAAATACAGACTCGTCGAATTCAAAAGGTTTAATAATTGGCGCCACTGAAATTGATGTTGATTATAGTTTATTATGCGCAGTTTAGACGATACAGAGTGATTTGTTTTTTATGTTTATTAATTTTTATTCGTTACTAACCAATGGATCTGTGTATAATTTTGGTAAAATTAGTAGTCCATAGTAAAGCCCGCCAAAGTTACGCAGGAGAGGGAGGGGTAAACAAATACAAATCGCACTATGACTACTAAGATTTACAAGCTAAGGATTTAGATAAGGTACCGTTAACGTAAAGCTGAGCAGTGTGATTCATGACACCAGCTTCATTTCTTACGACGCAGGTAAAGTTGCCTTGATTTTGGTGACTTACTGACTCAATACTAAGCTGGCTGGTGCGCTTTGTGTTCAAAAGTGATATTCCATTTTCCCCTGATTTTACGTTTTTTTCGTTGAAATACCATTCTATTTTCAAAGGCTGGTCACCTTTGCTGACTGTACAAGTTACTAAAACCATTTCTTGCGCGTTTACAGGTTCTTCGCCAAATTCAAAAGGCATTATTTGTGGTGGGACTGTGTTGAAGAAGCAAAAGCAACGAAAGATGCGATTAAAAATTGAAAAAAATACATTAAGTAGAACGGGGAGGTTCAATACCATTCACAAATAGTTCGGCCGTATGGTTCATAGCACCTGCATGGTTTCTTACAACACATGTGTAGTTTCCTTGGTTATGATGAGAGACTGATTCTATGGTTAGTTGGCTGGTTCGTTTTCCATTAGTAAGTATTACTCCGTTAGTTTCCGATTTAAGCACATTTCCGTTAAAATACCATTGCATATTCAAAGGAAAATCCCCTTTGCTCGCCGTACATATGACGACTACCATCTCTTGGTCGTTGACAGGATCGGTGCCAAAGTCAAATGGCATGATTTGTGGCGCAACTAAGACATTGATAACACAATGTTTAATTTATGGTTCAATACAGGAAAACACTACTTTTTTTTGGAATAAACTAAGAAATGTTTCTGCCACACACGATATTTTTTTTATTATGTACTTTCTTTTATTTGAAACATCTACTATTACTTAACTTTACTTAAAATAGAGGCTGGCAGTTAATGGATGTTGGGTTGGATTTGTGAATATAGAAAACATATTGTATAAATTACAGAACAAAAATAGGTGCGAATAAAAGCAGCTCATATTCAATATTTTGTCTGTTGATACCATTGACATTGAGAACTGCGCTGTGAGTAGTGCGACCGGCTTCGTTTTCTGCTATACAGGTGTAGTTGCCAATGTGCTCATGCTGAACATTTTCTATGCTCAAAATAGATATTCTTTTTCCATTTCTATTTATAAGGACGCCGTTGCCCGAGTTCAAAAGTTGATCATTTAGTTGCCAATGAATTTTAAGCGGCAAGTCACCTTTCCCAACAGTACACGTTAAAGAAACGGTGTCACCTGCGTTTAGTGTTTCTTCTCCGAAATCGAATGGTGTTACCTGTGGCACAACTGCAGAATAATAAATTTAGATGATTTTTAACATTTTAAGTGAGTAACTTTACCTTTTTTAAGTTTAACTTTAAGATGACATTCAAAGGTTCATCTTTGAATATTCAAAGGTGGTGCAGAATATCTGTTTGTTTTGAATATAATGTCACCTAAGTTAAAATTTAAAATTAATTATTTAATTGCGCGAAGATCTTTGTGTAGTATTAATTAAAAACTAAATGTTTTTATAAAGTTAACTAAGTTACTTTATGTCATTTTTAAGTATTAATTGTTGTAGTTAAAGTTAAAACTTGTGAAAGAGAAATTCTAATTTTTATCCACATCAGTGACTTTGGAGCAATAGCACTTATTTCTCATAACTTGAATTATGCATATAAAACGGCAATATCTAAAGGAAAATGGGAAGGAATATAGGTAAATGTCACTGTTTCTACTTATTCTATAACGTAAAACTCAGTACAAATAAGCGTCTGTGATGATTCTAAATAAAATTACCGTTAACAGCTAATGCACTCGAAAAATTGGCATGGCCGGCTTGATTAGTAACAAAACATGTATATACTCCTGTATGAATTGATGATACGGCGTCAATAGACAGGCTGCTCGATTTATGGCCAATTTTTGTGACAGTTATTCCTTGAATTTTATTTACATTTTTTCCATTTAAATACCAAGTGATATTGAGAGGTGTGTCGCCTTTAGTCACCATACATTGGATGCCCACTGTATCACCTGCATTGGCTGGCTCGTCTCCAAAGGTGAAGGGATGGATTTGGGGTAGAACTGTTATAGGAAACTATCTCAGTATATATTTCAGGTAAAATTAACACAACAAACTATCAATAAGTAATACGAAGTAATTAAATCCATTATCAAAACAAGAACCATTGACTTCCAATGTTGCACTGTGATTGACGTATCCGGCATTATTTTGAACGTGACAAACGTATAGGCCACGATGTGTTCCATTTACTGAATCAATATTGAGAATTGACATCTTGCGGCTCATACTGCCAATAGCGATTCCCATAGCGTTGTTCTGATTTATTTTTCGTCTGTTCAAGCTCCACGTGAAATTTGCAGGTAAATCCCCTTTATTCATAACGCATTGAACCGACGCGGTGTCGCCTGCATTGGCGGGCTCATCGCCGAACTCGAAGGGTAAGATTTGGGGAGGAACTGTGGCGTAGGAAAAGAATTAAAATGTAAAATAATCTAATTAATTAGAATTCTAGCGAACCATTGACGCTAAGAAGGGTGGTGTGATTCGTTTCGCCAGCATCGTTTTTGATTTCGCATGTATAAGAACCCCGGTGGACAGAATTCACTGCTTCAATATTCAATATGGACGTTTTCTTGCTGATCGTTGTAAGGACAATTCCGAGCGAGTTCCGCGGTCTGATCTCTTCTCCGTTAAAACGCCACTTGAAGGTGACAGGAAGATCGCCTTTGCTCATTACGCAAGAGACCGACGCCGTTTCACCCTCATTCAGTATCTCCTCTCCGAATTCAAACGGAGTAATTTGTGGGGGGACTGTGATTAAAGTGTGGTTGAGATACATAAAGGACTAAAAGGAAAAAGGAGTTGCATGTAAACCAAAGACAAGCAAGCACTTTATCTGAATCTGTACCGTTGACTTCGAGTACACCGCTATGGTTAGCGGATCCAGCCGGGTTCGTCGCCACACAATAGTAGGTGCCCCTGTGTATACCACTGACTGAATCTATGTTAAGGATCGTGGTCTTTTTGTTGATAGTTGTCAACACAATTCCTAATTCGTTATTTTTTTCAAGAACTTGTCCATTGAAAATCCAGGAGATGTTTAGAGGTTGATCGCCTTTGCTTACGGCGCAAGAAATCGAGGCCATGTCCCCGGCATTCGCTGGTTCTTCCCCGAATTCGAACGGCAATATTTGTGGAGGTACTGTGCGTAAAGATCTAAGTTAAATGACAATACTAGGTGGGGCGTGTGTGGCAAACGATGTAGCTTTGGCGGGCATTTTAGGATTATTTATTTCTAAGAAAAGTTTTTACAAACATTATATTTTTATATGCAGAAAACAAATTTTATCCTCGGTACCTGGAAAAAAACTGAATTAATTATCATTTAAAAAATAATGTCACAGTTGTTTTAGAAAATCGTGTTCTGTTATCACTTAAAAGGTGAAGAGAATAAAACTTTGGTAATGTACACTATAATCTTTGCTGCTGTGTCATTATTTTCAGAAAAATCCCTGAGGATAACGATTTTTTACTAAATTGTTTACATAATACCTAAACCAAAAATTCAATTACATTAATCATATTGCAGTTGTCCTCAGTACCGTTACTCACTACTTTTTAGCTAAATGGACCCATACATTATTAACATTTTAACAATGACGTTTTACAAGTAGACGCGTTGGCCCCGTTTCAAATGGGACATGTAGGTAATATGATTGACTGTATGTGTGAATGAAAAAACAATCACGCAATATAATAAACTGCAATTTCAAAAGAAGTGTAAAACAACAGATACAGCGTACAGATTTTCGTTTCTAGACAGTTTGTATAACTTTATTAAATACGTTGACTATATCAATAGCAACATTGGCGTATAACGCGTCTATTTGTAAAATGTAATTGTATTTCGATAAGTATCTTGTATGTTTATAGACATTAAATTCCTTGGCTTGTACATAGTTACGTTCTCTTACCACATTTATTTGCATGTCAATTTAGTTTCACTTGCCATAATAAACGGTGTTACTCATATACAGTGCTCAACAAATATTGCACATCGAGCCTCGGAAGGAGACTTCGGCTGCTTATTTAGGGTCTGTATAGCGTTATCTCTTTCGCACCGTTCCTATTTGACGTTTGTCGACTATTTTGATCAAGTTTTGATCAATCCCGGATTGTCGGTGCTTACATAGGCAGTGTGCAACAGAGATAACGCTCTACGAAGTCGAAACGAGCCGACCGTCTCTTTCGTAGGCTCGATGTGCATTAATAATTGTTGGGTACTGTAATAATAAGTATGTCAGTTTGAAATTCATACAAGCGGTTTGATTTTTAAATGATTTATAATTTGAATAGAAACTAATATAAAATACCTAAATGAATGGCCACCTTTATAAGTACTCGTATATAGTACTCTGATATCAGTGTAACTGCAATGTAATGGGTCCATAGTATTTTTAAGTAGGTAGTAATATAGAATTTTTCTCTTGAAATCTCACATAAAATCTTAAGTTTGAGGCAATTAATATATGACCCAAATATCAAAATATATAGTGAGAATTTGAGGATTGCTAATGCATTTCTTCATATATAATATTGAATATTGCCTCCAAACTATTTCATTATATTCTTTGAACGTGCCTATAAAGTATAAACTAATCCCCTTATTTATAAACGTACATCATATACATTTTGGCTATAATATACTTTTCCTTTATCAGTTGTGTTGTCAATTGCGTAAGATAGAAAGAAACAAAAGAGACATTAGCAACACTTTAAATAAAATAGGTTTATGTATAAGGGGGTAAATGTTTAATATCCGATTTAATACACAAAGGCACGTCTAAAGATTTGGAAAAATGTTACAACTAAAACCGACTGCAAATAAGAACAAAATCTCTTACAAAGAGTAAAAAAATTTTGATTCAGCGTAGAGTAGGTATCAAGTATACCTTATTGGTCTTTGCAATTCAAGAACGCATATTTACTATCAAGAATTTACTGCGTGTTTTTGCACAAGTAAAAAAAATCCGTATCGCGCAAGTGCACGCACACAACCAAAATTTAAAGCCTAGAGATTAAGGAGAAGAGGCCCAACTAAGGCCTCAGGGGCGGCGGATTCATTTGGTTTTTATGTACTTGTCTATAAGGCTACAGCATTCATTTACCTTTCATGTGAAATGCATGCTTAATATGTCATCATTAATAGATAATATAAAAAAATAGTTTTTAATTCTATGAGTGTATTGAATTAGGATAATATTATTGGGTACTTCATTATGTTATGTTGTTGTTCATATTGTTATTCACTTCGTTGTCAAAGCGACTTTGTTCTTAGTTACCATCACGTGGAGTTCAATGTTACGTAGTCGAAACAACTTACCCATAACTTGCAATTCCAGATTGCCCCGCGCGGTGTAGGCCTGCGAGTTCTTGGCGACGCACGTGTAGGTGGCCTGGTCACTCAGACGCTCCACGTTCTCGATTACCAGGGTGCCGTTGGGGAACACTTTCTGTTTGCGGTTAATTGGCAGCACTCTGTAATGTGTACCATGTTTAAATTAGGTATATCAATCATTTAAGAGGTGGGTTTATGTTTTATTTTTTTTTTTTTTTTATGTAATAAAAGTGGCAAACAAGCATGCAGTTCACATTGATGTTAAGTGATGACTGCAGCCTATAGACACCCACACAATGACCAGAGGTCAAAATGCAGATGCGCTGCCACTCCTGAGGCATTAGGTGTTATGCCTCTGTGCCAGAAATTACAGAGCCGTACATTACCACCTGACCGGAACACGATAGTGCTGAACACTACCATTTAGCGGCAAGTATATTAGGTAATGCGGTGGTGCCTACGCCCGCGAGCTCCGTCACTGGAGCTCTACCACCAGTAAACTGAAACAATTGTTATAACACACGGCCTTGTAATTTTCGGCACAGAGGCATAACACCTTTTTTTTTTTTTTTTTTTTTTTTTATGTAATAAAAGTGGCAAACAAGCATGCAGTTCACATTGATGTTAAGTGATGACTGCAGCCTATAGACAACCACACAATGACCAGAGGTCAAAATGCAGATGCGCTGCCACTCTTGAGACATTAGGTGTTATGCCTCTGTGCCGGAAATTACAGGGCCGTACATTACCACCTGACCGGAACACGATAGTGATGAACACTACCATTTAGCGGCAAGTATATTAGGTAATGCGGTGGTGCCTACGCCCGCGAGCTCCGTCACTGGAGCTCTACCACCAGTAGAACACCTTAGTCCTCAGGAGTGGTAACGCATCTGCATATTGACCTTAGTCTTTGTGTGGGTGTCTATAGGCTGCAGTCATCACTTAACATCAATGTGAACTGCAAGCTTGTTTGCTACTTCCATTATATAAAAAAAAAAAAACAATAGCATTAGACATAATGTATTATTTCGCAAAAAGCCGATTAGCGAAATTCTGTATTATTCTAAAAGATATCTATGAAAGACTTATTTTCAAATGACCTTTTACCGTTTATTTATTGAAGTGGAAAAATAGATAGGGAACAAATATTCAACGTCCGATGGAACATACCGTCCATCTCGCTCCCACACAATAGAGTCGATAGGGTATCCGGCGACCGGGCAGTGGACGATGAGCGTGTCGCCGGCGACCACGGGCCGCTTCTTCATCTGTCGCACGTACGGCACTCCGTACACGTTCACGCGGGCCGAGTGAGAGGCGCTACCAACCTGGAAAGTGCAATACCAATCATCAAAATAAATAAAAAAACACTTCCGTTAGTGATGGAGTGACAGAGGTATTCAATAAGTGATGATAATCAACGCACAGTCAAAAGTAGGTACTGAGACTTATTTTCGTAACACAAAGTCGTTGAATCGAACTGGTGGTAGAGCTCCAGTGACGGATCTCGCGGGCGTAGGCAGCACCGCATTACCGAATATACTTGCCGCTAAATGGCAGTGTTCAGCACTATCGTGGTCCAGTCAGGTGGTAATGTACGGCTCTGTAATTTCCGGCACAGAGGCATAACACATTAGGCCTCAGGAATGGCAACGTATGTGCATTTTGACCTTTGGTCATTGTGTGGGTGTCTATAGGCTGGAGTCATCACTTAGTATCAATGTGAACTGCATGCTTGTTTGCCACTTTCATTAATTTAAAAAAACTTGAATAGGCACAAGTCTGTTTGTAATATAAAAATAACCGCTTTTTACTAAATGCATATGTATGTATATATACACGGTACATAATTATACAAAACATTTTTTTTACAATTATTGTCTGTTTGTCTGTACCGGCTAAATTCGGGAACGGCTTTACCGATTTTGACAGGACTTTCACTGGCAGATAGCTTATGTAATAAGGAGTAAGTAAGGAAACTAGCTGCGCCCATGACTTCGTCCAGGTAGATACTGAACAATCATAATTTCTCACGCGGACGACCATCTCACCAAATAAAAGTAAAGTTCTGAATATGAACACCGTGTTGCAAGTTCTAAACTGACCGAAAACTGTTATTCCCCTTAAAAATATTTTATACAACATACCTTACTAGACGCAATGCAAGAATAAAGTCCTCCGTCGTTAGTGTGAACCGAAGAGATGTTGAGGTGGGATTCGACATTTCCATCGGCAGTAACGAATTGCCCAATTTGCAGACGTTCCCCGCTGGTCAACTTCTCTCCGTCGAGAAGCCACGCGATGTCGGGTGTGGGGTTGCCGGAGGCTACGCACTTGAGGCGGAGAGACGGCCCGGAACGAAGGGTCTGCTCGCCGAAGCTGTGCCTAATTTGCGGTGGTTCAACTGGGAAGTTGAAGGATTTTGTGTTATTAAAAAAACAGAAGCAGTTTATGGGGTAAATTCTAATTGGAAGTATATAATTGGAATATTAGAGATACATACAGAGTATTTTCAATATTTTAACGTTGATTTATAACTAGCTCTAGTCGAAGGACTACCTATAAAAGCCATGAATCTAGTAAGTACATTGAAAATTACAAATCATCATGATAAAAGATTGACCTACGTGATTTATATTTTTTCTTAGGTGATAATTTCTCTCGTAAGTAAATGTGCTAAAATTTGATCTCTGTAAATATTGTTGACGATTTACATCATAATAAGTAGAGCAGTCCGTCCATTATACCTAACCTAACCTAACCTTGTATAAACAGAATATAAACATACATCGTCCTCCAAGTTTCAGTTCAGCACTAGCGCCAGCGCTTTCCTGGTCGTTCCTAATAAAACATTGGTACATGCCCTTATCTTCTTTCTTCACAGATTCGATTCTGTAATTAAAAATAAGTTGAATTAGAATTTTTAAAGAAAAATGGTGTACGTTTAATATGTGTATGGTTTTAATTATTCACAGGTAAAACAAATATAAAGATAATTTAAAAGAGTGCTGTCAATTGTGGTAAGGTGCTTTAATCTGTGAATTTACTGTGGAAAAATTTGGTGTCAGGACGTGACGACTCTACCGCCCACAAGTGGATGAAAATTCTTCCGTTAGTGCAGGCAGTCACCCGAACAATCGCGGTCAAACTATTCCAATAGGGCGGTAGTAGGTGCGCAATGGCGCAGAATTCTATTAAAACTACCGCGACTGCGATCGCCATTCCGGATACCAAGCGTTATGGCATATCCCCCAGGATGTTGCGCAACTGTAAGCGTCTTTGATGGAGGCTCTTGTCCAGCAGTGGACGTCTTTCAGTTGAAATTATGATGATGATGGAATAAACGCTCCGTGTCACATAAACGAAAATAAATGCTTCTTGACGCAAGATATCTTCTTTTAAAATATTTACGCACCTTAGCATAGCATCATGATGGTTCATGTCCTTGCCGTCCTTGAGCCAAGTAATAGTCTTGACGGGATTGCCTTCATATCTGCAAGTAAAAACGGCGGGACGACCAAAGTCTACAGTTTGTGTTGCTGGTTCAACAGTAGCTTTCAAAGGAGCGGTTACCGTAAGAACAGTTTCTACCGATTCACCTGCAAAATGAAAGTATTTACATGATCATATGTTCAATTCCGTTTATTCGATTCGATCATTACCTAAGGTATAACTACCCAAAATCATATCCATTTAAAGAACTCACCTCCAACCGAATTGTTCACAACACATAAGTATTTTCCAGAATCCTCGACTTTAGCTTCCTTAATAATGAGAGTCCCAGAGACTTGTTTTACACGATCATTTAGAGTAACTGGTTGTTTTCTGGCAGTACCGTCAATGAATTTATACCATCTGTAACAATAGAGAAAATGTTTAGATATTTATTAAGCACATAAAAATTGGGACATATTATTTTTCCTCACAGATTTTCAAAACCTTCTATGATAAAATTAATTAATCACTTAAATTATTACTAAACCCCAAAAGAAAGCATAAAATATTTTGGATTTGTTAAATTAATTAATTATGCAAATTTTTCGAAGCAAAACATAGACCACTAAACAAATTAAATAATGAAACAAATTGTTTAGCATAACGAGGGATCGAAAGGAATAATGATTTCCTGAAGACGGGATTCTGTTAAGAGGACCTTTGACCAAAAAAGATCTACAACTATACCAATCAAATTCGAAAAAAAATATCGAACGTTGTTATTTTATTTTTGTCATCAAAATCTCGAAGCTGGGAATTAAGAAAAGCTAAATGAATACCATCCGTTGGATACCGAAATTAACTAAAGACGTAAAGTGTAGCGAAACACGAGAAGCTCAAAGTAAGGATTAAAGCGTCTGAATGAAAGCAAAACACCCTGACACTTACCAGGAGGTGTTTTTGTGGTTCAATCTTTACTTTGGCTGAGGAGCATTATATGGGCGCGCGGCCGGCCGCGGTTCATCACGCCTTCATGTCACGCGTGGGCTGGCGCCCGCCGCAACCGACTGCAATAACAACGCATATCAATACATTGGAATGGTATGGTGTCTCTATGTGATAGATGAAAGCGTGAGTTGCCAGCGGCCGACCGTCACCAAACGAAAGCCGTACCTCGTCAAGGGAGCAGGGAACGCTTGTACCTCACAGAGGAGAGCGAGACTTTCGCTACCGCGACCTACGTGGCGATTAAGTCCATCGCCGGTCACTTTTGGCCCCGTCCTACCCGTTGGTTCTGGAATGCAAACCGACAGTGACCATGTGTACCAACACTCACCTAAACACGGGTACTGGGAAAGCAGCAACTTGACACGTCAAGTATGCTATATCGTTTTGAGGCACGAATAGAACCTCCCAACCCTCGAAGTTTTTAGCAGAATCTTTCCTAGGTGCAATTTTATTTGTTGGTTCTGTAATGAAGATAAGAGACGACCTTATGATTACTGAGATTGAAAAGAGATAAAGCGAATGTGAAAAAGAGAATTGAGATTAAACACAGATAAATACCATTTAGGTCACGAGGAATCCAATCTACTATTATTTAGCTAAGATGAATGTAGAATGAGGAACAAATCCTAATGTTATAATTATAAATATGTCCATATGTACCTTATGTGAAAGACTAATATTTACCTGAATATAGGTGGTGGAAAAGCAGCTACATCGCACGTGAGGTATACTGATTTTGCTACAGAGACTAGAAAGATTTCACCACCCTCGAATTTTCGGCTTTTGTCACTTCGAGGCGCAATTTTGTTTGTGGGTTCTGTAATTTATGGAAGAAAAGAATAAACGCACCTTGATACTGGCACCGGAAATCCCTGCGCTGGACATAAAAGCGCTAACGAAGTATTTTGTGAATAGTGGACTGAAGCCTTTGGTGTTGACGTAATACTTGGCACTGCGCTTGCAATTGGTTCTGGCAAAACATAGGTATTCCCTATTATAATAACAACCCTGACAAATATATGTTTAAGCTCTCAATAGCGAAGATCTTAGTGTCGAAGAAAAAAAAAACAATGTCTGTTTTTAAAATAATGATAACTTGCCTGAATATAGGTACAGGGAAAGCTTGAGCTTGACACAACAACCCGAAACTGTGACCAATGTTTCGCACGAATGTGCTGCTACGAGCGTCATTCGAAAAAGTAGGTGCTTTGTATCCCACAGGTTCTGTGATACAAAAAATCCATTAACATTCTTAACATGACTAACACTTGCCTGAAAACTGGAGCAGGAAAACTCTGGGCCTGACAAAGAAGAGCGAAGCCTTGACCCACACGTTTTCTAAATATGCTTCCCATCGATTCCGAAGAAAAGGTAGGAGATTTAGCACCGACTGGTTCTACAAAATATTTTGTATACAATAAATGAAACATTTTAGTTTAAAAAGACTTGCCTGAAAATTGGTACCGGGAAAGCTTGAGCTTGACAAAGCAGTGCAAAACTTTGGCTTAGATGTCTTTTTATAGATGAAAGTGCGGACTCAGTCGAAAAGGAGGGAGCCTTTGATCCAACGGGCTCTGCAGAAGATAATAACGGCATTTTAAATGATGGCGAAAAGAACAACAACCAAAGTCTGATACAAGTTATTGAATGAAATTAATACGAATAGTATTAAAAGACACAAAAGTGCCTATAATATTAAGATTGATCACAATTTCTATGAACACTTTTCAAATTTATGTTTTTTTTTCTCTTTTATATTACTTGCCTGAAAATGGGTACGGGAAAAGCTTGGGCTTGACACAGCATTGAGAAACTTTGATCCTTGTGTCTTTTTATAGCTGATGAAGTTACATCACTTGAAAACGTCGGAGGCTTGGAACCAACAGGTTCTGTATAAGGAAAATATGCAAGTTATTCTACTCACCTAAAAATTGGAATAGGGGATGCCTGAGCCTGACAAAGCAAAGCAAAACTTAATCCAGTTTCCATGACAAATATACTTCCTTTCGAATTGGTGGAAAATGAGGGAGCTTTGGCGCCGATTGGTTCTAAAAATAAGATATGATGAATATTACAAGAAACCAACCTGAACATTGGTTGAGGGTATCCCTGCGCTTGACAAAGCATAGAGCCGCCAGCATTTGACTCAATATTGTAATTATAGGATGATGCAGAGGTGGGAAATGCAGGTGCTCTGGCACTCACTGGTTCTGTATGGGAAAAAGACCTGTTAGGCAATTCAAGACTTCACTCACTTGAATACAGGCGAGGGATGCGCTTGGGCCTGACACAATAGAGCAATTGCTTGTGTAGCAGTTTTTGTTAGCGTAGTACTCTTAAATTCCAGAGAAAACGTAGGCGCCTTCGATCCAATAGGTTCTGTGACAGTCCATTAAGAACAATTTTTTTTTTGAATTATTACATTATCTTACCTGAATACTGGTACAGGGAATGCTTGAGCTTGACATAAGAGAGCAAAATCTTGACCAGTTCTACGAGTTATTCCAGAAAATTGGACGTCATTAGAAAATGTAGGCGATTTAGAGCCAACTGGTTCTACAATAAAAATGATAGACATATTTTATTCACCTGAATACTGGTACTGGGAAAGCTTGTGCCGGACACATGACATTCAGGCTTTGGCCGATTACTCTTACGTACCAAGAGAATTTATTATCAGTAGAAAAAGTTGGTGATTTTGATCCGATAGGTTCTAAAATTTGATTTAGATAAATGAAATACAGTCATGAAAAAATACCTGTATATGGGAATAGGATATCCCTGAGCCCGGCAAAGTAATGCTAAATTATGTTCTATGGGTCTATGAAAGAACCACGCTAGTTTATCGTCAGTGGAAAACATGGGCGGCTTTGAACTGATGGGCTCTGAAATTTACGAGTAAACATAACTATTAGTCAATCTCACCTAAATATTGGAACAGGGAATCCTTGCGCCGGACATAAAAGAGCGAAATCCTGATTTGCCAAAATTTCAAACCAAGCCAGCTTTGAACCACTCGAAAATGAAGGACTTTTCGAGCCAATTGGTTCTACAAATAAGACAAAAAATATTAGTGTACAAACATTGGAGCGCAGCGTCCCTGCTATTGTAAGTTTTTTGGAGATTGTGGAGGGGTTTTCAGATCACATGTTCCTTTAATGTTACGTGCAAGACTCACCTAAATATTGGCACGGGATATGCTTGGGCCAGACATAATACAGTTATACTGGTGTCCATAGGATATTCCACAAATTCTATTGTTTTTGTTGGTACTTTTGGCGGAGCACTATTAATTGGCTCTAAAATAAAATTTAAGGTATCTCAATAATTATTTACCTGGAAAGGGGAACTGGGAATGCCTGAGCCGGGCACAATAAAGTCACACTTGTATTTATAAATGTATTGAAGCCTCTAACATTATCCAGAGTAGGAAACTTCGGCGGAACTCTTCCTACAGGCTCTAAACATAGACAAATTAGGAAATTGTAGTATGCTATGTTATTTGTTATTTTTTACCTGAATATTGGAACAGGGAAAGCTTGCGCCATACAAAGTAATGTTGTAGTATTACTAGATGAGGTTTCCGTGATATCGATCATTTTTGAAGCTACTTTTGGCGCTGCACTGCCCATAGGTTCTACGAAAAAACAATATGGATGCATAATACGTTATTAAAAGTACCTGAAAGCTGGGGCAGGGAAAGCTTGCGCAGGGCACAGAATCGTGATGCTATCGCCTTGCTTTGCGTCGAAGGCACGACTTTTGTCTGTGGTCGTAAATTTAGGCGAAACGCGACCAACTGGCTCTAAGAATAAAGACAATTTTAACTAGATGGTTTGATTGTCAGTGAAATGGTTTTACCTGAATAGTGGGACCGGGAACGCCTGTGCTGGACATAATATTGTCAAACTGTTGTTAAGCATAGCACTAAAACTTCTTGAACTATCCATCGAAGGGAATTTGGGTTGGACACGCCCCACGGGTTCTAAAGACACAACAGTTACAAATGTAATAAATCAAAGTACCTGAACAACGGAGTAGGAAATGCTTGAGCTGGGCAGAGCAATGTTACACATGTTTCAGACGAGAATGTAAAACTGCGTCCAGTTTCCATCGATGGAAATTTTGGCGACACTTTGCCCATGGGTTCTGTTTGAGATAAATTTATTGATATTTAACGTCAAACCCAATCGATTTCTTTAGTCAAATAACTGTCGTATTTATCTTACGATACAATTTATGCCTTTAAAAGAAAATATTTTGAAAATCAAAACATTTAGGATAGTTTATTTTAAATAAGATGTTCTTAATCTTACCTAAACATTGGGGCGGGATATGCTTGAGCAGGACACAAAAGCGACATACTTTGATTGGTATCAAAATTAAATAGGCGACTTTTTTCTAAGCTTGGAAATTTCGGAGATACTTTTCCCATAGGTTCTGAAGCAAACAATAACGTTCTGTTCGTATTAAATTACATTTATTCAATGTACTATCGTGCTATCAAGTCACCCTTCATCAAGAAAAAATTAAAATTAAATATATTTCATTCTATTAAATTAGAGAGAACAAAGAATCAACGGATACCTGAAAATTGGGACTGGGAATGACTGTGCGGGACATTGTAAAACGAAAGGTTCACTTTTCTTTGCTCCAATCATAGTTCCCATCACTAAGGATGCAAATTTAGGCGACACGCGTCCAACGGGCTCTATACAGAAATAATAAAAAGGGAACGATTAGTTTACCTGAATAGTGGGGTGGGGAACGCTTGAGCAGGGCACTGCAATGCGTATGAGTCATTTTTCTTAACCTCAAACATGGTTCCGGTCAAGATAGTTGCAAACTTGGGAGACACACGCCCAACCGGTTCTAGAAGTTATAGCTTTAATAATGATGGGCGTATGGGAAATAAGAGTATTACCTGAATATGGGGACAGGGAACGCTTGAGCCGGACATTGCAACGTAAACGAAGCATCCGACTTGGCTATAAACATCATGCCCACTTGAGCTGTCGAGAACTTAGGAGGCACTCGCCCTATTGGCTCTGAGAAACGATAAAAAGGCTTTAATTTCAAGAGTCTTACCGGTACATAGGCGCAGGATAGGCCTGTGCGGGACACAGAACTGCGAGGCTGGCGAGTTCTTTGAACTGGAAGCCGCTGGTTGTCTGCGCGCTAGCAAACTTCGGGGGCACTCGGCCCACCGGTTCTGCGCATGTTGGGAGAAGGCGGCTTTACGACGATCGGAAGTCTATCGTATACTTAGTATGTGACTGAACCAAACGATGCCCTGAACACCCCTACACATCTCTATATAAACTAATAGAATTTCACACGAATCAAGGCTCTGCAGGGTACCCTATCCCAACATTCAGGCAAGATATACAAATATTATGGCAATAAAAAGTTTATAAAATAACATTTATAAACCTTCAATTTATTTTAACAATAAGATTGATACGTGAGTACTATAGATAATAAGAAAAAAAACTATACTAAATATTTAATTACAGGGAACATCAAAATCTAATCTAGGACAACCATCTATTGTACTTGCGTATCATTAGCAGAATATTTTCAAAAAAATAACCCAAAATAATGTATTTCCATTTAAAAATGTAGCAATATGTTAATAATAACCATAGCATAATATGACCATTCGCGTTTGTTATATAAGTATATATTTAAATAGTACTTTATGAGTTTTGTAAGTTTCATATCAATTCAAGCAAAAGATATGATTTCAGAAATAATTGAAAGCATTCTGCAAAATGGGTGTAGCAAAAATAATCGCTTTGTAAAAACCAAATATGACAGTGAAAATTAAACAATGATAATTCGTAAGAAATTTATTTTATATCCTATTTTTAACTATTATTAAGCAATTTATAAGAAAGCAAAACATATAAAGTAAGTGGTTGCGCTAGCAAGAAAAAACAAATTAAATTAGTTAAAGAAATGTACTTGTGAAAAAAAATTGATTAACTTTCACCGTGAATAGAGTAGTGCCATAAATTCAAGGGACATTGTTGCCTGTAAATTATTTAAAAAATAATATTGTAATTAAAAACGCTTAGCCAGGCATAACTTATGAATCTATCGCACTACTATCAAGTGATTAATAGAATAAAACTTACCGGTGATAACTAAACGTCCTTTAGTGGCCGAGAGTCGAGTTTCACCAGTGAGCCTATGCTTAGTTCTGCATTGATATGATTTGTAACCATCCTCAGGTCCTACATCTCGGATATGCAACTCTCCAGATGGCAGAACTAAGTATTTACCCTCTGAAGAAAAGGATATAAACATTAATTCTGTGTTTTTCAAGTTACAAAACGTTAATTATTTCATTAATAATTAAAAAACAACGCAACGTAAGGCTGCAATTTACTTAAGTACTTGATTACATGCATTAGCCTAAGGAAGGAGGAATAACGGATCAGGTAGGCCGTGAGGCCCATGGAACGAAGGGAACCCATTCAAGGAACAACATTCTAATACGCACAAAACCTAATCACAATAATTGAGCGCCAAAATCAGCGAAGAAAACATATTCTATCATAATCGTACCATTAACATCGATGTCTGAATCGAGTTTTATTTCAGTTTCTTCTTCGCCTTCACTTATAATCCAAGAAGTAACAGTGACATATTCCGAGACAAAACTGGGAATATGGCATTTCAATATAGCTGCGTTTCCTCTCAGAACGTATTCTTCCATAAGATTAACAGCATAAGCTTGCGCAACAACTGAAACAACACGGCTTGATGTGAGAGCGGTTTAATTTACGAAAACAAATCCCAGAAAAACATCAATGTCGTTACCCAAATATATTTGTAGTTATTTGTGATTTCCATTCTTAACTACCATCACCGGATAGTATAGATAGAACACGCAAAGACAAGGATGAATAGGAAGAGAATCTGAGGAGACAGGATACGGTGTTCTTGAAAAAATGGATACCCAAATCAGACGAATCATTAATACTGATTTCCTGTTCTGTGTCATCTTCGGATATAATCCACGAAGTAACAGATACATACTCAGAAACAAAACTTGGAATTTGACATTTTAATATAGCTGCGTTTCCTCGCAACACATATTCTTCCCAAAATTTGACATCGTAAGCTTGCGACACGACTGGAAAGATAATTCCCATTTATATGTATAAAGAATGTGTAGTATCTTGAAAAATAATCTTACGATAAATATTCGAGATGATAGAGTAGGAAGTGGACAAGAGGATAAATAAGGGAAGGACCTACGTTCCGTTACCTAAACTGACATCGGAATCTAAATTTATATCCAGCTCATCTTTTTCCCCTTCCGAAATAATCCAGGAAGTAACCGAGACATATTCGGAAACAAAACTCGGTATGTGGCACTTTAATATAGCAGCATTACCGCGTAAGACATTTTCTTCCCAAAGATTTACAGTATAGGCTTGAGAAACGACTGCAAAATAAATTCAATGATAAAGAATATGATAAACTATGGTGCAATGGTTAACCGTATGCCACATATTAACCACATAGTGTTCCATATCGGTAGTTATGTTTCTAAAGACAAATAGGACAGGAGTGAGGTCACGAATGAAAATAATGAAATAAATGTACCAATATTCGAATAATTAATATTATCTATCTCTGTTTCATCCACGTCTCCTTCAGATATTGTCCAAGAAGACACGTTAACATATTCGGACACGAAACTAGGAATATGACATTTCACTATTGCTGAATTACCACGCAATACATTTTCTTCCATTAAATTGACAGTATACGCTTGAGAAACCACTGAAACAATGTTCTAATTTCAAACCATTCGACTCTTGTTTTTGTGTTGGTGAGGAAGTCGAGGAAAATACATTACACAAATTTCCGATGTATACCCAAATCATTTGATTCCGCCTTAATTTCTAATTCGTCAGTATCACCCTCAGATATAATCCACGAAGAAACGCTAACATATTCAGTAACAAATGTCGAAATATGGCATTTCAGAATTACAGCGTTTCCGCGCAATACGCTCTCTTCCATTAGATTTACTGTATATGCTTGTGTAACAACTGCAAATTATACAAATGAATACAGAGTTAAAGACAGGATCATAGTTGGGAAATAATTTTTGGAAAGGTGATATTTCAATATGGATTTTTGTCCTAATGTACCATAATCATTGCCAGTATCGTTCAAATTTATTTCGCTTTCATCGTCCCCTTCCGAAATAATCCAGGAAGCAACAGTCACATACTCTGTTACAAAACTTGGAATAAGGCATTTAAAAATCGCAGCGTTTCCTCGCAATACATTTTCTTCAACTAAATTTACCGTATAGACTTGGGAGACGACTGAAATTGTGAAACATAATGTATGTTATGAATTCCTACATTATACCTACGCTATGAAGATGATGGAATTGATGAGCTATATTTTTATGATCATTCTAAACACACGAAATCACGTGTTTTTCATTGGGACAGGATAAGGTTGCTTGAATTATTGTACATAATTATCTCAAAGATACCATAATTTTCATTGGTTAAATATTCTTCGCCTTCTGTATCATGCCATGAAGCAACGTATACATGATCAGACACAAATGACGGAATGTGGCATTTGAATACTGCAGCATTTCCTCTTACTACATAAATGTCGTAAACCTGAGACTCGTAGAATTGGTTAACAGCTGAAATGTGAATACGAGAGAATTTCAAAACAAAACAGACACGAATATGTGGCTTGGGGATTTTGTGAAGAGCGGATAGGAACAATTGAGGTCGGGCGGGCATTCTCGATTACCGTAATTGCTCTCCGAGCCGTACAACGAAAATGTAGAGAGGGACTCTTCGTCCGTTACCCATTTCACGACTTGTACATAATCCGCAACGAAAGATGGAATGAGACATTTAACAATTACTGAATTGCCTCGTAGAACGTCTTCATCTATAACCCGCGGTTCATAGTGTTGATGCACCACTGTTAACACGTCAATAACGTCAAAAATGTAAAGAAAGTGTTATCATAGAGGAAATAGGAAACTGAGAAGGCGTATGGGCTCTTATACCTACGAATAACAAATTTTAGTACCACTATCGATATTAGAATTCTCTTCAGCAGTGATCGTATCATTATCCATAGTCCAAGCGGTAATGCGAACAAAATCTGCTACGAATGAAGGCACGATGCATTTGACAATGGCCGTGTTGCCTCGTAAAACGAATTCGTCATTAACTCTAGCCTCGTATGCTTGAAGCACCGCTGTGACAAATAACATTGAATATTAAGGAGTTGGGGAAGAGGATCTAATTTTAGTGAGGAGTTACCCTCGCTATTTCCGGGATAATATGCACCGCCATCACTATCCGTCCACATTTCAACAAATACGAAATCTGAAACGAAGCTCGGTACTTCGCATTTCATGATGGCTGCATTCCCTCGTATAACATATTCGTTATCGGCCTCGGCTTCGTACGACTGTGCAACCACTAATCGAGTAAAAAAATATAAAAAACATGAACAGAAGCTTATACGACAGTGGTAACAGGATACAATTGGAATGGTGTTCTTTCATTATAGTGACATTAAATTATGTACCCTCGGCAGTATTTGTATTGTTTATTGTAAGTATTTCTCCATCGTCCATAATCCAGGATTCCACGTACACGAAGTCGCTAACGAACGATGGAATCTTGCACCGTACAATAGCAGCGTTGCCTCTAATCACGTACTCATTTTCGGCTTCGGTCACGTAATACTGTGACACAACTGAAGAATACCAATTAGACAGTTGGAGCGGATAGGTTGAGTGGCGGGACAAACGTTTAGTACGGGAAGCTTATACGTTATTGTTTATCGAGGCGGTTTACCGAGGTCTTCGGAATGAGTAATTTCTGTTCCTTCTTCATCGATCCACGCTTCTACTTTTACAAAGTCTGCTACAAACGAGGGAATCGAACATTTTACGACAGCGGCGTTCCCTCGTATTACGTATTCCTTTAATATTTCAGCTTCATAAAATTGATTTACAACTGTAAGAATTCGCGACGTATTTGCTAATCATGCTTATTGAAAGAGTAAAAATATTTATAAGGATAAGGAAACAGGATTGGAGGTTCAGCAGTTAACTTGAATCTAGTCCTACCGATATCATCAGTAAGCAGGTATTCGCTGCCATCTGAATCAACCCAAGCCTCCACTTTGACAAAATCAGCAACGAAAGACGGGATGTTACATTTTAAAACGGCAGCATTGCCGCGGATAACATACTCTGATACTACTTCGGATTCGTAGTACTGGGCTACAACTGCAATTGCAAAATATGATAAGATAGATCTTAGGAATGGACATTTTGATCAAAGGATGTTGGATTTCGTTTAAGTTATTATTGACATTAGAATATACCCTCTCCCTCCTTGGTGTCATTAGCAAAGAAAGAATTGCCGGCTTCGTCTTGCCAGGCGACAACATATACAAAGTCCGTGACGAACGACGGAATCGAACATTTGAGGATGGCTGAATTACCACGGATAACGTATTCATTATTAACTTCAGACTCGTATTGCTGTTGCACCACTGTGGAATTAAAGGGAGAAGGTGTTTTAGGAATAATAAAGATTTAATTTTAGTTAAGGAAGTAACCATAGTTTTCGCCAGGATAGAAATCTTCATTTTCATCAGTATGCCATGAGAGAACTTCGATGAAATCGGAGACAAACGATGGAACTTGGCACTTTAATATGATGCTGTTTCCCAAGATGACGTATTCCTTGTTAACATCAGTGTCGTATTGCTGAGCGACAACTAATGCAGGGGATTGATAAAGCTTGGATATATAAATTTACGAATAAAAGCTCCAAGTTTAACAAAAGTTTAATTGATTTTCATTTGGTTGACTAACGTTCGCTTTCATGACGGACGATTTATTTTACAAACCCATACATAATTTATTTCGCAAATGATATACCTTTACCTTAACTTCACTTACCTGTGATTTCTGATTGAATAATAAGTACCTATGAGATATTCATCATAATATAATTTAGGTTCCTAGATATGCTATGTCTAGACTAGATATACCATATACACACACACATAAGCATCTAAATGTAACCGAAATAAATAAATATCTTTTACCAGATCTTTCACTTAAACATGTTGGTAAATAAAACAGAATTAATTCATTCATTTTTCAGATTTCAGTAAAAAAATAATTTTTCACCGAAACTTTTTTAAGTTTTGCAATGTAGGTAGATACCTATAGGTACCTACATCTATGAATAAAAAACAACGGGTTGCACTCCCGGAGTGCCGGTAGAAATGAAAACTGGAATAGTATTAACGATGTGCATTTTTGATTTTTTGGAATGGTTAGGAAATAATTTTGGACGAATTGCTTTAAGTATCAGTATAAAAGTAAGTACTACAAAATATACTTAAGCGCAGGCAGACGCAATTCTGGTCACGTGTCCGTCTTACGAATTTTCGATCAGGAACACGTGTCCTGACGCGAGTTTAACATTTTTTATCCATCACAAATATGCACAACGCGCATAAATAATGCGTCGCTAAAGAAGTTTTCACGTCAAAAACCTTCTACTCTACATATAATACACACGTGCATGCTTAGTCTAGGTAGGTATATACAATTAATAGAAATCATTATACCTATTAATAGTATTGCAGAGTGATCAAATATTTAAAAACAGTTTTTCTAAGTTATTTTAAAAAAATGGGATACTTTCAATTTAAAAAGAAAACGCGGTGCTATGCCACTCCCAAAGCCTAGGTTTTTTTACCTAATACAACCTATAATTATGTCATTACCGTCCAATATCCGGGGCACGGTAGCGATGAATACCTAAGTAACTACAACAATTTAGTGGCTGATAGATAACATAATAAAGATGAATGTATACTCGTTAGGTAATCTGAGCCATTCATTGATAAGATTAAATATATGTAACTGGTAAATACCTCATTTCATTTCAATTTGGATATCGTTACCTACTAGCGTTACAAAGTTACTTATACTATAGGTACATATTAGGTTGGGGCAAAAGTCTTTTCGCATTATAGTATGTATGAACTTTGGCTGTAGTATTTGTATCTGGCTGGTTTTGGTATCATTGAAAGTTAAAATTTTAAAGAACATAATTCCAAATTCAAATAAGGCAAATGTGTGATTTTCTTTTGTTTTTCGTACTGTCAAGATGAGTGAATCTAATGAAGAAATTCGATACATTTTAAAATTTTACTACCAAAAAGGTAAAAATACAACGCAAGCCTCGAAAAAAATTTGCGATGTTTATGGACCTAGTGCAGTGTCTGTGAGAGTAGCACAAATTTGGTTTAAGCGTTTTCAATCCGGAAATTTTGATGTCAAAGATGCACCTCGCTCTGGTCGCCCTATTACGGATAAAATGGATGCCATTTTTGAAAAAAGTGGAGGAAGATCGTCATATCAGTAGTTACGACGTAGCTGAAGAACTGAGAATTGATCACAAAACAGTATTGGCGCATTTGAAAAAAGCTGGGTACAAAAAAAAGCTCGATATTTGGGTACCTCACGAGCTCACTGAAAGAAACATAATGAACCGTACTCATTTGTGATTCTTTATTACGACGTAATGAAACCGAATCATTTTTGAAGAAGCTGATAACTGGTGATGAAAAGTAAGTGGATCACGTACGACAAGAACGTGCGAAAAAGGTCGTGGTCAAAGGCCGGTCAGGCTTCACAGACTGTGGCGAAACCCGGGTTAACTCGCAATAAGGTGATGTTGTGTGTGTGGTGTGATTGGAAGGGCATTATTCATTATGAGCTGTTACCACCAGGCAGGACTATCGATTCTGAACTCTACTGCGAACAACTGATGAGATTAAAGCAAGAAGTTGAGAGAAAGCGGCCGGAATTGATCAACAGAAGGGGTGTGGTGTTTCATCATGATAACGCTAGACCTCACACATCTATAGCCACACAGCAAAAATTAAGAGAGTTTGGCTGGGAGGTGTTAATGCATCCGCCGTACAGTCCTGACCTTGCACCTTCAGATTTCCACCTGTTTCGGTCTCTTCAGAATTCTTTATGCAATGTTAGGTTAACATCACGAGAGGATTTCCAAATCCACTTGTCGCGGTATTTTGATGAGAAGTCCCAAATTTTTTATAGCAATGGGATCATGTCCCTACCTACAAGATGGCAAAAGGTTATCGAACAAAATGGTACATACATACTTTAGTTAAATTTAAATAAACTATATTAAAAAATGTTTTGAATTATCTTAAAAAATGCGAAGAAACTTTTTCCCCAAACTAATATTTGGGGTATTTTAAATAACTTATTAATAAGTATATTTCCTTGATGTCTTCTTAATAATATGCCTGCCAGCCGCATCTGTCTGGTATATTATTATAGTACCTACTCTCAGCTATCTTCACGGGACTAATATAATTTAATTAGAGGTATGCAATTAAGATTTTACTTATTTCCAATTAAATTGCGAAGTATTCCTTCATACTATTAATACTTACGTACAATCTGTCCCAGCCTACGCTTTCGGAGAAACCCACGCACGAAGTTATGTTTACAATATCAAGAAATTTGCGGTAGCCTCAGCGGCTTTCATGACAACTGTAAACACGGCAGTTTAACCAAACTACACATTTGAATTGGTCTACTTCACGGATGACAACTGATTAGTTAATTGACCTTATTGAGCCCTCAGTCGTAAAGGGCAGCGCCCTAAAAAGACCGTTGAACTTCAAAGCTAATAGCTCTATGTCTTTACCAGGCGACTTTATGATGATTAACAGATGACAAACAGAACCGTTTGGTATTGGTTTTTTGGTTTTGGTATTTTTGTTACCGTACTACATTGCCCGCGTTTGTATACGCGTTGTTCAACTATATCTAAGTTACATTAGTTGACAAATAACTAGAATCCGTTATTTTTTTATGTTATGGCAGTGGCAAACAAGCGTACAGTTCACATTGATGTAAAGTGATGAGTGCAGCCTATAGACACCCACACAAAGACCAAGGTCAAAATGCAGATGCATTACCATTCCTGAGACCTAAGGTGTTATGCCTCTGTGCCGGAAATTACAGTTCCGTACATTACCACCTGACCGGAACATGATAGTGCTGAACACTACCATTTAGCGGCAAGTATATTAGGTAATGCTGCCTACGCCCGCGAGCTCCCTCACTGGAGCTTTACCACCAGTACAACACAATATGTAAAAGTTATTTTGTGTGAAAGGAGAATGACCAATTTTGTATGGGAGTTCGCCCTACTTGCGTCTTGACGGGATTACTCGCAAAATATTGGCAATATCTTAAGAAATGCGTGCCCAAAAAAGAAAAAAGGAATCAATAGGAGTTTTTAAAAAACTGCATTACGAACTTTTGGTTATTTTGAGGTTAAGTTTTGTGTGTTGTACCTGCCAGAGGTTACTAAAAGACGCGAAGACTATTTTAAAGTATTATGTAGCATCTTAGCTGTTTTACTTACATTAAGTAGGTATTATAGTTTAACCGCATGGCGTAGTCATGATTCTTCTCCGGGTAGAAGTAATACCAGACAAATAATAAATACTTAACAATTAATAAATAAATACCTGGTTTTCATGTGGGTGTTTTTATGCTATATATTCACTTACCATCAATGTAAACTGTTCTTCTATTTGCCGCTTCATGATAATAAAAAGTGAGACATTTATATGATGAATTTGAGCTAAGTCAAAACTAAGGTAGTGTTCAAATTATATCCACTCGATACCTAGTGATTATACAAGACAAATAGTAGACATGAATAATCTATTCCATTGAATATCGATAATAAAGCAATCGATCGTTGAAATCGATTTTATTTCGACGAAATTATAAAGGTCCTAAAATGACCAGTGTCCAACGCAAAAAAGTAAATAATGCAATGGTGTTGACATTGGCAGCTTGGTTATTGGTCTGTGATTGGCAGTTCGCTGCAAAATAATTTACTAACTTTTAAAAAATATCTTGTAAATCCCCATCCGTTTTAACGTGAAAAAAATGTGAGTGAAGTCTAAATTCAAAAAACAATTTTCTACATACAAGTTGTTAAGACGCCAATCAGGGCGACTTTGGTCATTCTCCTTTGAATTTTGGATAATAAACATAAATTACACTATGGAAGTGGGTACCTACATAGTACCTAAGCAAATAACAATAATTCTAAATCTGTAAGCTAAGAAAAACCCTACATTTCTCCCTTCCAGTGTCATTTAACTGGTAAATAAAATAAAAAAAAAATAATAATACGCTTACACTCACAGCCCCACAGTAGGTTAAACCTGTGTCGTGGGTGCCGTTGTACACATACACAAACACCCAGACCCGAAACAAATATCTGTAGGCCATACAAATATTTGTTCCGGTGCGGGGATCGAACCCGCGACCCTTCGAATCACGGTGTTTTCGCACCGCTGGACTAACCGGGTCGTCAATGAGAGAAATATCTTTAGAGAAGTTATAAATAGAGAACCTACTTATTAATAAAGGACGGGAACAGAGAAAGGTATCTTCATCAATCATAATGAAGTATAATCTGAGTATGGCAACACGTCGAGCTGGGCGTATCTAAGCGGTAGTTAAATGTATCAAGTGTCAAACGAATGCGGGTCATAAGTCAGCAGCCGGTGGTGGCGTCACGTGCACAACTTGTGTGCTGTTAGATCACCAACTGGAGTGATAAAGTTGAAAGTTTATAATTTATGTGTATGTATAGCAATTGGCCTGATTTTATTTATTACCGAGGCTGTGATTCGCATCTTTTTTTTTTTTAAATAACTTTTTAATTAGGTATTTAGGTCATTTTGCTGATTTAATTTTCGCGTTGAGCTTCGAAACCAAATTACCTAAGTTTGCTTACGGGACACCCGTATATTATTTGATCACTCTGCATGCTAAACTTCTATAAACAGTGCTACATTTGAATGACAACATCGACCGTGTTATTATAATTAGTTGTTAAAGGTCAAAAGGTCAGACTATGAGTAAACCTTATGGTCGATATTGGATGAGCAAAAATGTTTGTCATTTATTTATATTTACAGTATACCAGGAAGTAATCTCTGATAAGAAGTTTGAGAGACGTGTAGTGCTTTATATTTCAACATTCATTTATTTAACAAACAATATAAAGGATACTTTTTGTGTTTCCACCTGAGTTTACTACCTGGCATAATAGGTATATAATAATATTAAGAACTACAGATCAGCAGAGGATGTGTAATTGTGTAAATTTAAATCGGCGATTTAGTTTTCCGCTATTATACCTATATGATTCTTTTATTTCTTCCGTGAAAAAAAACATGTACCTACCCATAACATTGCTTAAAACATCGCTAGTTTAACATTACATTTTATTTTTTATTAAAAAATATTTCTATGTTTTGGTCAATCATTTAAACCTAGGACGATAGATTATCTGTAAAGGTATTTCGTAGGTTCATACGTAAAACATCAAAATTATCATGCACCTTTTATAAGTTTAAGTAAGTAGGTATGTATATCAACCTAAAAAATTACATAATTTTTAAAACACCATAAATGTATTACCCTGTTCTTTGTTTCAATAGGTAACTATTTAAATTAAATATAAACAGAATGAATGACCAGCATATTATAGTTAAACAAACAATAAAATTAGTCAGTCAACGTTCAAAGAAGCTGACGAGCATTTTAATATTCCAAAATAGAATTTACACCTTTACAGACCTCTACAAGAATTTTGGCAGCGTACAAATGAGAAACAAAAGGTACAACTTACCGGCGCGGACATTGACATCTCGGGAGTGAATGGTGCCAACGGGATTACGGGCAAGACAAGCGTATACTTGGGCATGTACCTCCTGACGGTAGTCTTCTGCTCGGAATGGCGGAAACACCAAATTTCCATTCGGTAAAACCTGGTACAAAAAGATAATAAACGTTAACCAAACTGTACAACTGCCAAGGGTGGCACTGGACAACTCTCAGAAAATGGTTAAATTCCAATAGCACCAAAGAATCTTTTGTCTCTGGTAGCCCCTGTCCCGGGATTGAACCTAGGACCCCAGCGTAGCGGTAGTGGCCTGTTACTACGAGACTATTGATCTATTTAGGCAGTTTAAGATACTAGTAATAATATTTTTCGATTAAATGAGGTGAGGATCAATCACCGTAATATTATTTATAAACCCAGAGCATAAAAACGAGGTGGGTCGATATCGGTAATTCGCAGGCTTTACGAAAATATGTATAACCAACTAGTTTGAAAAAATAATATTACTTAAAAACATTTAAAAATGGTAGCAGTAGCGCCATCTATTACCAACTATGCTAGTTAGGCAACCGATATAATAGACTTTTCAGTTTATTGAATATCGTAAAGAAGTCGCTTCCACCCTTAATAATTGTTTTTTATATTATTTCGCATTAACACATGCTTGTGAAATATATTTTATTTTTTCTATTTGGTAATATATGGCGCTACTGCTACCATAAAGCAATGCAATAGATGTGAAGGAAAGATTTGACAAATCGGGCAGGGCTTCAGTAGCTCAATTGGAAGAGCGGCTGGACTAGATTCCCAGTAGGTCGCGAGTTCGAGCCTCGCCTGAAGTCAAATTTTTCTTTAAAGTAAAATATATTTCACAAGCATGTGTTAATGCGAAATAATATAAAAAACAATTATTAAGGGTGGAAGCGACTTCTTTACGATATTCAATAAACTGAAAAATCTATTGTAACATAAAACATTAAGCTTAGGATAAGTCAAAAGTTCGCAATTACTCACATAAACATAACTGCTACCTGGCTTTGGATTATCTCTTTATCTCGCTTTCATTGCCTATTCAATCGAATTATCAATATCCCGATTATGTCTTAAATGCCATAAAAAAATATTTGAAAATTCGATTAAATAGGCAATGAACGCGAGATAATGCAAATGGCGTTCTCTCGTTTATGTCTATTATATCTCTTTCACTTCCACTGTCGTAGTTTGCACTCGTTGTCGCCAATTTATACAAAATAAAACGTAAGGGCTTCAGAGAAATGAATGCCACGTGCATTATTACTTGTTCATATCTACTTGCCTTTTGCTTTTAACACGGCGCAGCTTTCAAAGAACTTTTGGCCTTAGCTCTATTGTTTGTAAAATTCAAAGGATGGGGTTCTTTGAATTTTGCCAAGAGGCTACAAAGGATGTAAAAGAAATAGGAACAACTCTTTTAATGTGCTTCAGAGGTATGGAAATATGTATATCGTACGTGAACCAACACATTATATTAGAAAAGAGCAAGTAACTTATTTTTTACAAAATTCAAACACTCAAATTATCTTCCTTTTCATTTCTTGTATATTTAAAAGTAATATAAGAAATGTGATAAAATTAGCAAGCAAGTAGACGGCTAAATTTGGTACAAAATAGAATTGCTATTCATTCTTGATTCTGGGATGATCATGAATTAGTTAACATGCGTCGAAGTTAACTGGTTTCTACTTTGGTTTGTATGAATATGAACGTTATGTGTCAATCTGCATAAAGCACATTAAAATATACAAGGAAGAAAGGGAGTCACCCGCTGATGATCTAGGCAGTGGCAAAGATCCATGGAAGGGACCATGACGACCTCCTCTCAAAACCAGACACAACTAGTTGAAATTGATATCAACAAAAAAAAATACCTTAATTACGCTAACTAGAGGTAGAGGTCCTGTCTGGGAATTCGAGGGCGTACTTAGACTGTATTACCTAATCTATCTGCCGCCAAATGATAGCATTCAGCACTATCGTGTTCCGGTTGGCAACGCATCTGCATTTTGACCTCTAGTTATTGTACAAGTCTGCAGCCAATCATTTAACGTTCATGCTGCATACATATAGGGGGCTTATGCGGCAGATTTCACTCAAACGTGCTATGCACCAGCCACCTTTTGCAAACGACCCCAATATAAAGTTCTAATAAGTCTTTCAATGAGGTTGTAGGCGTATCAATACCCCCCGTAAAATTGTAGTGCTCAGCGGTTACATGTTCTTGTTAGGTGGTTAATGTATGGCCTATGATTTTCAGTTCAGACAAAACATCATAACTGGTTGTCAGCGGATCAGACATATTATATCTGGTGCTATTTTTAGAACAATTGTTTTGAATTTCCCGCAGATGATTCCTTAATTCTTAAAACTGGCCTTGCATCTAAATTGAGATCTCTAGTTTTATATAGATGTAAACGAGATGTAGGCGACAAAAGTAATTAAGAATCAATGTGAAGTGCTTATTTGCTTCGTTCACATCCTCATCATATCAGCCGAAAGACGTCCGTCTCAGGAGAAACGCCTGCTCATTTGAGGGATATCACAACGCCTGCTCATATATAGAATCGGTCTGGCTTGCGGGCTTGCCCACTATCTAGTTTGAGCCCTCGGGAGTGTGAGGAGCCACCGAGCCACACAGGCACACACTTCCCTACGTCACATTCACAAGATAGAAAAACCAATTACAAACCTGTCGCAATCCGGGAACATCACCAACAGCGGTTCCATCGGCCCGAACCCAAATGACATCAGGGGCAGGGGATCCTCTCGCAGCGCACTCAACTACAGCTCCGGTCGTGTTGCTAAAGTCCACTCGGTTCGGGGGTTCCTTCATGAATATCGGGCCAATCGTTTCATCCTCGCACTGCACTGCTCCTAAAAGAAATGGGTGTTTGTTAGATTTATTTAAGTAATTTAAATATTTTAAGTTAAAAGAGTTGTTATTTTTTTTTATTTTGTCACGAAGAAGACGCTTCTCCTTGGACAAAATCCAAATAAACCTTGATAAAAGTAAGATTTTTTTTTAAATGTAATGGAAGTGGCAAACAAGCATGCAGTTCAAATTGATGTTAAGTGATGACTGCAGCCTATAGACACCCACACAAAGACCAAGATCAAAATGCAGATGTGTTACCACTCCTGAGGCTTAAGGTGTTATGCCCCTGTGCCGGAAATTACAGGGCCGTACATTACCACCTGACCGGAACACGATAGTGCTGAACACTACTACTTCTATATAATTGCCGTTTAGCGGCAAGTAATATATATTAGGTAATGCGGTGGTGCCTACGCCCGCGAGCTCCGTCGCTGGAGCTCTACCAACAGTATTCGTAGATTTAAGTATATCGATGAAAATAATATTTTTGTTAATAAATAAATTATTATAAAGTGTAGATAATAAAAGGCATAAACAATAAGCACGTAGGTACACGTCTTTTCATAAGGTGCATTTCGCTTTTTAACGCACTTTTACAAGGCTCATAAGGCTCAGTTATAAGTCGTTCATATAGCTACTTCATAAATAAGTAGCATCACCCCCTATTTCCATTACAAATTCTTTTAGTCGCACGAGACGTTTCAGCCGCGTGAATAGAGCCAAGAGCGAGAGGAGCGAACACTCAAGCACGACACGAGTAGCTGGTACACCCCTTGCACTACTTTATGAGGACTCGACCTAGTTTTTACTACGCCTAGAACTGTATCGACTAGTGACCTCGGATTACACGTTACAATACTATTTAAACTATTCAATGAAGCAGATAAAAAACGAGCTCGACATAATAGGTGTAAGTTAACGACTTAATGACTAATCTCATTAACTCATTACATTTCTTGCGTGTTGTTTAATTAGTGTTCCTTTACACTGTTGTTTCTTCAATTGTATTTGATTATCATAATCAAATATGTCTGAAGTCATAAAAGCTACTATCGGCTTAACATTAAGTGCATAGGAGAAATTTTGATTACAGCTTGAGCCAAAATACGAATGTGTAAGCTGCTTATTCTGATTTATGAGCTCACGAACAGAATAGTCTATTTCTGTGTGTATTTGCCCACATGATAGTGTACCTACTTTAATGTGAACTGCTTCAGAGAAATTGAGCTGTAGCGGAAATAAAGGATATCTAGAATAGATAGTTGTTATTTGTTTATGAATTCAACGGTTGATTTTCATTACAATTAGGTATCAATCTTCAGATTACAGAAAAAGATATTGATTAAAAGATAAATAGGTACTACTACTACTTACACAGATTACAGAAAAAACAATGTGACTAAAGGAAAAAGATTGATGCTTAGGAACTGACGACCCGGTTAGTCCAGCGGTGTGAGATGACCGTTTGATTCGAAGGGTCGCGGGTTCCATCCCCGCTCTGGGACAAATATTTGTATGGCCTACAGATATTTGTTTCGGGTCTGGGTGTTTGTGTATGTGTTGTTTGTGTACAACGGCACCCACGACACAGGTTTATACCTACTGTGGGGCTGTGAGTGTAAGCGTATTTTTTTTTTTAAGGAACTTAGATCCTAACTTAAATTACGGAAAAGATAGTAACATATTTATTTTATTTAAAAAAATCTCGATTAATATTTTAGTTATCATCATCATCATTTCAGCCGAAAGACGTCCACTGCTGGACCAAAGCCTCCCCATAAGGAGGATATGTCATAATCATCACGCATTCCTTGGGAATTGGGGATTGCAGTGGCGGTAGTTTTATCGCAGGACGCTGCTGCCCATCTTGCTTTATTGTACATACTACCGGCCCACGAGAACGGTTCGACCGCCATTATTCGGTTGACTGACTGCACTGGCGGAGGAATTCTCTTCCACTAGAAGAGATATCTTCCGCTAATGGGTGGGATTAAAAATTAAAAAAAAAATGTGTGCTATTCACAAGTGGTAGAAGTGAAATCTTCAAAAATTTTTAAGAGACACTGTATAATGTTACTTATCTCATTTTCTTCCACGTTACTTGTTATGCATTTATGTATCTCTCTCTTTTTACTGTATGCTTCCTTCGTTAATTCTTATGGCATTTTGTCTGTCTCTTTTTAGTGTCGCTTATTCGTTTCATCGTCTTTCAAATCAAATGAATGCTAAAGAAGTTTTCAACTTACTTTTAATCTAAACCTAGGCTTAGCCTCACCACATACAAAGTTACAAATAGGTATACAATAGCTTTTACGTGATTAGCCCTAACTACCTACGACAAAAAATAGCACCAAACAAAAAAGTAAAAACGTGCATCGAAGCACAGCACGAATGCGGTCGCACGGCAGATGTGCACACGCTCGGGCCCGCGATTGGTTCGCCACGCGACAGATGCGCAGTGCCTCTCAACTCTCGGCTCGGCTATGAGCCGGATGGTGTTGTCGGGACGGACCAGGGTTACCATCTTTTGGGATAAAAATGGGATAATTTGTCCACAACTCGACTGGAGAGAGATAGAGAGGAGACTTAACAATGATGACATGTTATAAGTAGTAAAGATGTAGATATGTTATTGGCAACTCAAAATTAAGCATACGAATCAGTGCTAAGTAGACGTCCTCAACAATAGGGAATGACAATGTTTCTTTAGCGTAGTATAAATATAACATATCTATCTATAAAGGCTCATTAGGGCTGTACATAATATAGGAAAGTTCAGAATCATATCTTTAAAAATTTCATGCATTTTAGTGTATAAATAAGTACTATTAAATACACTTATTTAAGACGAGGGTCGCAACCTATTATTTAGGTACACATGAATACATGCATTTACCTGTCTACATAGTTCATTGCGTAACGTTACAATTTTTTTAAATGCTATTTTAATGTTTTTTAATATTACGAAACACTTACATCATTTTTGTATCTGTTCTTTATAATTGTACAAATCTATAGGAAGAGTTCGTTATTAATTTGCGACTCTGCTTTAATTAAATCCACGAAGCAACTGTTTCATGCATAACAAACTAAACTTAACTGACGAACAAACATTATAAACCATCGGGACACCGGGCAATAGGTATCTACCGACAAAATGGACACTATCCCGGTGAATGTAGGACGGATGGCTACTCTGGATCGGCAGCCGCATGGTGTGGATCGAAATGATTTGCCACACCACTTGTAATTATTCGGTCAAGTACCATCTAATACACTGCTCATTTCTTTATGATAATAAAAGCATGAATGTTGCGAAAGTGCGGATGTAGAGAATGTCGATCAGCGAGAAACAATAAGGTAGAGCTAAAGAAAGTTTTTTAGATATAAAAATAAATATAGGAATATAGGTTTGTTGATGTTACAAGTGCGTAATTTTAAAATAAATAGTTATGGATATACCTATTTAACCCATATTACTAATACGCACATTATAAAAAAATTTAAAGAAAGAAAATGTATCATAACGCAAATAATATCTCAATTTATATATCTATGGAAAGAGTTTAATGATTCACATTAAGTTAACATTGCCATAGATCTGATACAATAAATAATAATAAATGAATAACTACACATGGCTTTCTTGGTAGAACAGTGCTTTCGTAATAAATGTTCGTAAAGAATGCGTTCTATAGCACCACCTGTATTGCCACCTGGTCCATAAACTAATAGATAAGCTCATGTTGCTGGTAGGTACCTAATTTAAATGTATAATTATGCATACGTTACCTGACCGTATACTGGTAGATATAGGTATTATATTTCGGGAAAATTATGGCGGTCATCACACTCGTACTACATATTTAACCTCGAGTTTGAAATGAGTACCTATTATTACATTTTAATAGGTGTAACAAACCAATTAGGTATTTACTTTATGATATTTTTTTTCACCTGTATCTTTTTTTATGTTATGAGAGTGGCAAACAAGCATGCAGTTCACATTGATGTTAAGTGATGACTGCAGCCTATAGACACCCACACGAAGACCAGAGGTCAAAATGCAGTTACCACCACTTCTGAGGCCTAAGATGTTATTTTTGTTTGAAAATTACATTACCACCTGACCGGAACACGATAGTGCTGAACACTACCATTTAGCGGCAAGTAGGTAGGTATATTAGGTAATGCGGTGGTGCCTACGCCCGCGAGCACCATTACTGGAGCTCTACCACCAGCAAAAACTAACCCATCTAACCCTAGCTTTTGATAATGTTCTCAAACAAAACTTAAGAATTATCATTCAAGTTATTTTAATTTTCCAGAGTCATTTAAAAACAGACTTTAGAACAACACCTAACAATCTGAATTATTTTAACGACATAGTGTGCAGAATTATGAATACTTTCCAAGGCTGAATGACTGCAATTAGTGCATATCGACGACATCGACCGTACTACATAGCCTGATTGTCCTGATGAATATTTAACGGTGTTTAAAAAAAGATGCTCTACAACTCTACATTGTGTAATATTTGAAGTTTCTTTAGTGCCGATTTGTGACCTAAATAACTAACACTTAAGTAGTAAGTTGGGAGCCACATGGCACATGGTACCGTAAATACTTATATGTATAAGTATGTAGATATGCTAACGCTTTCTTGGGTAAGAATACGCCTTTACATTATTCATCCTTTTGGAGACTTTTAAACTTAACGGAACGTGGAGTCTATGCGTGGATGAGATGTATTTTTCAAAACAAAGGCATCTTTTTTTTTGGATTCCGATCCCAAATTACAAGAAACATTTTATGTACATTTACGTATATATTGTCTATTCCCTTTATTAGATTCGATAGGCTTGCCGCCAGTTTCTCGAACGCTTGTCCATTCAAAGAATAAAACTAATTGGTAAACCGAACCTCACATCAAGCGCAGATTTGGTTCCTTTCTTTTGTTTGATTTGATAGAGATTGATGTTTAGTTCATGAAAAAGATATCTCAACTTACCATTTTTATTTTCATTTAACATATAAGTAACCTTTGTACTGATTCAAATCCAAAACTAGCTATACGGAGCACGGACTTTTTGTAATAGATGAATACTCCCCGTAGCTTTCTGTAAGTGAAAGACTTTTCATAATCGAATCAGTATTTCCGAAGATTATTATACACAAACAACAGAACAAACAAAGTTAGAAACCTCTGTATAATATTAATTAGTAAATAATATACCTATTATGTATATTGTCACGATTTGTCCGAAATGACTTCAAATTTATATCTGGTCAAACTTATTTTTAGCTTTAAATTGCGAATCGTTAAGTAGGTATACCGTATGTGTGAGCAATCCATTAGCCTTAGCAAATTAACACAGTCTGTTGTACTCGTACTATACACGATAAAAATATTTCGTCGATCTAAAAACTGTGCGGTCATTCAACCGTGGATTCCTAGTTGCGCCGCTACCGTATCCCTTATCTTTTTTATCTGCATTTCCTAACTTTTCAAGTCGTTGCTTGGAGAAGTACCCATTTTCAACATACCTATGGAATTTATCAAAGCTCTAAATCATGGAGTTTCTTATAAATGTCTACTATCTTATTGTGGTATTTGTGAGATCAAGCGGGTGAAGTTGAATAAAGTTTTTTAAGTACTACAAAAATGAATCGTTACAATACTTACAATACCTACAGCTTTCAAAGTCTCTTAGGTACATACTTGAGAATAAAGGTGCAATTCCGCGGGTCGCGTTCGATCGCGGCCGCGCGCGGCCTATGACGTCATCGGCCGCGCGCGACTATAGATGCAGTATGAAAATGTAAGGAACCGCTTCCGCGGTTCGCGACAGACGCGCGCGGCGCGGAACTAGGACCTTCTAGGAACGAAAACAAATGGTTCTAATAGTCGTAACACACACACGTAAAATCTGGAGAAAAAATTACAAAAAATTGTAAGCAACTGTCGTCCGTAAAGTTTGCAATGTTGCTGAGTAAAGTTGTTGTAGGCGATATCTACCTCAGAAATAAATTACAGAATTAATGTTAAAAACAGAAAGAATGTCTCAATAAAAAAGTTGGTAGGTACCTACCCAGTACTTCAATGCCTGGGTTGCACCAGTTTTCCATAAAGTGTCTTAGACATCGTAAATTAAATGATGATGTTTGTATATACCTATCTACTCTTCTTTATAAGCTACGCCAAAAATAATAATGAGGTTATCAATGTTTAGACTCTTTTATGAAACAAGGTAAGTACCTAGGTAGGTACCTATAAGTTATACTAATACGTACCTACATACATATTATGTCTCATCTCATAACAACGGTGCCATTATAAGATGCCCAAAAACGAAAACTGAATTAAAATGCAACAATATAGAAATGGTTTGCAACAAAAAATGATACTGCATATCAATTTAGAGCTACGTAGGTATACACCGAGTCATGAGTCACGGCCGTGGCCTTCTACGTCTGAAAGGCCAATGGTCCGATACGTTTACGTTGAGAACCTAGATTTTATCCAGCAACAACTCGCTAACCTCGTCAGGCATCATACCATACCAATACGCCAATATTTTAAATTAAGTACGTACTTCATTAATGGAAGGTAATATGCAACCAAAGACCTAAAATTCTGTGAAAATTTTAAGCGTCTAGTTGCTACCGTTATTATTATGGACAAAAAATATACGAAAAAAAAAATTTATTTTATGCCCCCTTGGACCCCTTAACATTTTTCATTTTCTTAATTTTAGTAATTCATTTTGTCTTTTTAACGGTATCAGAAATACATAATTTTAGCTTTTTAGCTGTCACTATTTATGAGATACAGGCTGGTGACAGACAAACGGAGGGACGGACAGACAGACAGACAGCGGAGGATTAGTAATCCGTAGGGTCCGTTTTTACCTTCCGGGTTTCGTACCTTTTAGGTACGTAACCCGGTTCAAAGATTAAACGACCTAAAAAATAGAACTAAGATACAGAATAGCTTAAAAATATTCGATATGATTCTTTAAATTGACATAACTTTTTTATTTCTGAACCGATTCACATGAAACAAACACTTAATGTTAAGTGAAACTTACCACAATATATAATATGTGAAAACCGCAAATCGAATAAGCCGTTTCTGATATTAGCGTGCAGAAACAACACAGACAAACAGACATTTTTCCGGGATAAAAAGTAACCAGTGTTGTGCGCCAAAGGCTAAAATATAATCATATCAAGTTTCATTGTAATCGGACCGCTAGTTTTTCTGTGATGCTTGAACAAACAGACAGACAGACAGACAATTTTTTTTCTAATCACATATTTGTGTTCGGTATCGATCTAGTAACATCCCATGGTATTTATTTTTTCAATATTTTTAATGTACAGAATTTACACTTCTACAGTTTTATTATAAGTATAGATTGGTCTTCTAGAGAGTATTTCAAATATTCTAACTGAAGCAACTGAGCACTTAGGTAGTTGTTAAGCAAGCGTGTAATAGGCCAAAACAGACGAACGAATACGATACGTTAACGATTCATTTAATTAACTTCACTAGTTCATTTAAGTACACAAGAAAGGAGATGTTGCAAAAATGTATGGACCTCCGGCCATGTATTGTACACAATATCATTAACAGGCAAAATCAATATATAAACGTTTTTTACTGCATATATTCACTTATTTAGCTTTGTTTGCAGTTACAAAACATTATTTGCAGTTAGAATTGCAACTCAAAACCAACATGGCGAATATGGCGGGCGATGTCATTTTGACAAATGCCACTAATAACCACATTGAAAATGATACAATCGTTTGTTTTAAATGTGGTTGTAACTCTAAAATATATTCTTGAATAAATTAATTGTATTTTTTTCGGATTCTTCTTTAATTTACTTATTTTTTCAGGTACTGTACGTACCAGAGCCGAGCTAGCAACATCTCCTTTAAGGTTTACGAATGTTGATAATGTAATTGGGAATAAAATATAACGATATCTAATACTAAATATAGCGTCGAGACATGACGACTAGATATGACCCCATCGTGATCACTGGTGGTGGAGAATTCTGCCGTTAGTGCAGACTGCAGTCAGTGAACAGAACAGTGGTGGTCAAACTAATAGGGGTCGGTAAAGCGTACCGCGATAAAACTGCCACCAATGCGATCGCCAATCCGCATGCCAAGAGTGGCAATTATGACATGACTACACTACTATGCTATATATCTTTTAGGAAGCCTTTTGGCCAATAGTAGACGTCTTCAGCTGAAGTGATGACAAATACCAAATACATAAATACTTATATATTTTACTGGTGGTAGAGCTCGAGTGACGGAGCTCGCGGGCGTAGGCACCACCGCATTACCTTATATACTTGCCGCTAAATGGTAGTGTTCAGCACTATCGTGTTCCGGTCAGGTGGTAATACACGGCCCTGTAATTTCCGGCACAGAGGCCTAACATTTTGACATTGGTCCTTTTGTGGGTGTCTATAGGCTGCAGTCATCACTTAATATCAATATGAACTGCGTGCTTGTTTGCCACTTCCATTACATAAAAAACATAAATTTGACTTACCTATAGCGAGTAGTGCCACGAGGGCGGTGAATCCTGTAAATATAGCCATTTCACTGTCACCACACAAATGCACTGATCACTTTGTCACTTTCTCAATAAACAAAAATGTGTGACCAAAACAAAAATAAAACTCCAAAGGCCGCGATGCGGCTGGGCGTAGCCCAAATCTGAAACAAACAGAATGGAAAATAGTAAACATTTATGGTAATTACAGCATGACATATCAAAACTGTTAGAAATAGGAATTGTGTAAACTCATATTGTGAATAATTATGGTTTCTCCACGTAGGTATCGCAAAATTTTCATCTTCAATAGTTTAGAAAACTTTCCCTAGTCATTAATACATCCCATAGATTAGAATAAAAAGTTTAAGATTTATGTGCCCTGTAACAACTATAACAGAGACAACAACTTCGGTCTCAGTATCATGGGTGGCAACGCATCTGAATTTTCACCTCTGGTTTTTGTGTAGATCTCTATAGGCTGCAGTCATCACATAAAATCAATGTGAGTTGCATACTTGTTTACCACCTTTCTTACATAAAAAAATCATAATTGATTCTTCTCCTAGAACTTAGTTTAAGATCTTTATTGATTCTACTAGGTATGTCCATGAGAATGAATCCAAATGAACGATAGTAAAGTAAGAAGCGATTTTTTTTAATACATTACATAAATTATTGAGAAATAAATAGATACATATTCTGAAAATACAGCATGTTCCTATCAGCGTCAAAACATTTGTTATTGTACAAATACCTTCAGATATAAGGGAATAGTGTTAGTGATATTATAAATTTATGTGCTTACTAACACCTAATCTGCAATCCACACTATTGGCTCCCCTACATCAACTAAGTACATATACAGCATAGAAATAGGGAAGTCGACCCTTTATTTTCTAATATTAACCGCACCCTAAAATTTATTTATAGCAACATTCGGGACTCTATTTACAGATTAATCCAATTTTAGCATTTTAGGCACATTTTCGGACATTCATTATAAATTCTACCACCACTATCCACCTTAGTAGATAGAAAATATAAGTTCTTAGGTTTTCGCGAGCTACACTCATTGAAATAAAACTATTTTTACGGATTAATCTCGCGTATATTAAACTAAAATGATTTTTAAAATCAACCCGACGTTTCGGTCGCTTTTCAGCTTCCGTGGTCCCGGGCAGACTGAGGTGACATTTGTCTGACAGAAGTTTGAAAAATTATATGTAGCTACCTCCATCGATTTCGTAAACGCCTTGCGTAGCGTTCAGGATTAACACAATAATTACTTATGGTATCTTGAGGTCTTGCAGACTGCTGCGGCTGGGATTTAATCTTGTTAAGTATGGGATGTATCCCATACTTAACAAGATTAAAAAGAAAATATAAGTGTGAATAGGTCGGTAATTTCTCTATTAATTCTTCGTAACAGAACTCATATAGGTAATACCTACGCAGCGTAATAATAGTTGTAAGTACCATTTACGTTCCGCAAGTACAAAGCGACTACACTACAGTTCATGTGAATTAAAAACTTTGATCATGCCCCACTGCTCCGGAAGCGCTCCATAACCGTGCGAGTGTCCTCCAAACGAAAGAATTAAGCGGATGATTGTGTCATCATTGCAAAACATTTATAATTCGTCACTGGACAATCTTTAACGCAGCTTAAGCTAGTGTGGTGGTGACAACACTGAAGAATTAAAGTTGTTTGTGAAAATAGTTCTTCATAGTTTGTTTTTTATGTTACAAAGGAACGGAACAAGCATGCAGTTCACATTGATGTTAAGTGATAACTGCAGCCTATAGACACTTACAGAGAGACCAGAAGTAAAATGCAGATGCGTTGCTACCCCTGAGACCTTAGATGTTGTGTCTCTGTGATAGTCATTACGGGGTCATACATTACCATCTAACCGGAACACGATAGTGCTAAACACTACCATTTAGCGGCAGATAAATTAGGTAATGCGGTGGTGCCTACGCCCTCGAGATCCTACACTAGAACTCTACCAGTTGGTTTATACAATAAATAGGTACCTATAGTAAAGTTTCTTTTTTAAATATTTTTTGCAGGAAATATATTTGTTACATCGTCTTCATTGCGTGCGCAGTAGTCGATTTTTCTCAGGCGGATGGAAGGGGCGGTGGTGACAAGCAATTTATGTCACACACATGTAGGTGCGGGTGGTAGACGTGGTAGTCGACAGGGATCCTTATTTCAGAATCTTTTACATACAATATTTTACTACATCCAATAGGTACTGTTTTGGTCAAGTTTCTTAGTCATATTTGAACAGCATTTCATTTACCCTGGGTAGTGGGTAGAGTCGGTAGCGGTACAATACACCGATTGGAACATACTCATAAATCAACACTTGCCGTTGACATCTAAAAAAAATGGCGCTCGAAGCCTGCCGGGTCAGCTAGTATTTTTTTAATACATTTTATAAACATAGCTAAAATAAAAGTGCGTCTATAGTTCAATATCCCACATAAGCTTCACGTTCAACATTCAATTTTCAATATAGTAGGACCAGGTTATTTATAATTTTATATTATTTTTCTATATAATAACACATGCTAGTGAAATATATTAGGTTATTTATAACATACAGAATATATTCACCACTGTCGATAGCTAATAAATAGAATATAAGGTGTGTGGGTTTTATAAACCAATACTCTCAATGTGGCCGTCGTGTTGCAACGTTTACAATTGTGTAGGCTAACTACCTACTATAATTTATTTGTCTGTCAACGTTAGGGCGAAGCGAAATATGTTGACCATGGATGTACCACCACAAGATGGTAAACTGCATACAGAAGGTATGCATGAACAGCGTGTGTGAGTGACGGAAACGTTATTTTGGGATCCATTATCCTGAAATGGTTGAGGCGCGTTTATGTTTGGATTTCACAAGAGTGAACGTTTTTATTGATTAAACGTATCGGGAAATGTATTTTATGTATTGCTCTCGATATAAATCATGTTATTATTACAAGAGAAGACTTCCCGACGTTATGTTTATGGTTTAAAAACCGATATACCTACCTATATGTTATTCATTCTCACTCGAGTTAAAGATCCATTGCATCTTATTAATTTTATTGTTTCTATGTTCCACCATATACTTTTTTGCAGAAGTAAGAAGTAATTAATAAAGCTTGGCTTATCTCCAAATGTGCACATGAAATAATAAGGAAGGCTACGGTAAGAAGGAAAGTAATCGTATGAGAACGACCGTCGAGTTCAATAAAATAAAACCTAGTCGCTACGTCAGCAGTTGTGCCTATGTAGCACGCCTGAGACGTACCTACTTCACTATTAAAGACAGGTCTCGGTTCGCGGCAATATCTAAGCGATGGCATGGTATTGACTCGACCGACGTCTGGAAACTAGACGGAGAGGGCCCCACCCCGTGTGCCCCTGCACTTTACAAATTCCTTGAGCCACACAACTCCCACACACCCCTCAACGCAATAAGAAATCGCTGCAAGCTACGGCGTCATATTTTATTTCGTCAGGCCATTTCCGATAACTGTTTCAGAAGATATTTGTGATCTTATGTTGATAGATATGACGCTAAAGTTTAATTAAATAATTTCTTGTTAAAACGATATCCCCATACTGCAGACTGCAGGTAAGAGCCGCTTGCTGTAGATAATAACACTTATTAATTTATTTAACTTTTCTTTAACTAATCAATTCGTTATAAAAATCTACTTGAAGATTTTATTTAGTTTCCCTATGACCAGCAAAGGCAAGATTTAATATGAATTATAATTCTATGTAATACATTATACTCTTATGTGGGATGAAACAGAGTAACGTTTTTTAATGTATTTTGTTAGGGTTCCGTAGTAAAAAAAACAAGGAACCCTTATAGTTTCTTCATGTCCGTCCGTCTGTTTGTCTGTCTGTCCGTCCGCGGTTGAGCGCTAAAACTACTTGATATTAGAGACGTGAAATTTGGCACAAGTATACACGCCGACAAAGTAATAGAAAAAACGTTAAAAAAAAGGGTACCTCCCATCTCTACATGTAACGCGCGGGTATTTTTTTTATTTTTCTTTTTCTATATAGTGTGGTATATCGTTGGATAGGTATTTTTAAAATGTTAGGGGTGTGCAAACATCATTTTGCGATTTAGTTAATTGTTCGTGATTTATTAAGCTTTAAAGTGCTAATTTTCGTTAGAGTCAAGGGCCCACCTCTACCTACGTTACTGCAATAGCAGCTACATATAACGAAATTAAAAGGAAACCTATCACACTCAAGTTAGCTTTACAAGTTTGCGAATAATAGTCGACCAAATGTATTTTATTCGAAAATTTTTAAGAACTCTATAGAAACATTTATTGTTTTTTTTTTTTCATTACATTATTCAAACCTAAAAACTACGGAACCCTACACTGCGCGTGGCCCGACACGCACTTGAACGGTTTTCATAGTTGAGCGGAGTACCCAAGAATATAGAAGTAACTCAGATATGTCAACCATTAAGCTTTCTAATTTTATTAAGTGACAGATTAGAAAATAGGGGACAAGAGAATATTAATTTTAAGGATATATAAGGTTGGGGAAAAAGTATCTTCGCATTTTTTAAGATAATTTAAAACATTTTTAAATATAGTTTATTTAAATTTAACTAAAGTATGTATGTACCATTTTGTTCGATAACCTTTTGCCATCTTGTAGGTAGGGACATGATCCCATTGCTATAAAAATTTTGGGACTTCTCATCAAAATACCGCGACAAGTGGATTTGGCAGTCCTCTCGTGATGTTAACCTAACATTGCATAAAAAATTCTGAAGAGACCGAAACAGGTGGAAATCTGAAGGTGCAAGGTCAGGACTATACGGCGGATGCATTAACACCTCCCAGCCAAAATCTCTTAATTTTTGCTGAGTGGCTATAGATGTGTGAGGTCTAGCGTTATCATGATGAAACACCACACCCCTTCTGTTGATCAATTCCGGCCGCCTTCTCTCAACTTCTTAATCTCATCAGTTGTTCGCAGTAGAGTTCAGAATCGATAGTCCTGCCTGGTGGTAATAGCTCAAAATGAATAATGCCCTTCCAATCCCACCACACACACAACATCACCTTATTGCGAGTTAACCCGGGTTTCGCCACAGTCTGTGAAGCCTGACCGGCCTTTGACCACGACCTTTTTCGCACGTTTTTGTCGTACGTGATCCACTTTTTATCACCAGTTATCAGCTTCTTCAAAAATGATTCGGTTTCATTACGTCGTAATAAAGAATCACAAATGAGTACACGGTTCATAAGGTTTCTTTCAGTGAGCTCGTGAGGTACCCAAATATCGAGCTTTTTTTGTACCCAGCTTTTTTCAAATGCGCCAAAACTGTTTTGTGATCAATTCTCAGTTCTTCAGCTACGTCGTAACTACTGATATGTCGATCTTGCTTCACTTTTTCAAAAATGGTATCCATTTTATCCGCCCTATTACGGACCAGAGCGAGGTGCATCTTTTACATCAAATTTTCCGGATTGAAAACGCTTAAACCAAATTTGTGCTACTCTCACAGACACTGCACTAGGTCCATAAACATCGCAAATTTTTTTCGCGGCTTGCGTTGCATTTTTACCTTTTTTGTAGTAAAATTTTAAAATGTATCGAATTTCTTCATTAGATTCACTCATCTTGACAGTACGAAAAACAAATGAAAATCACACATTTGCCTAATTTGAATTTGGAATTATGTATGTATGTATGTATCTTCACGCCAGGTCCCTAACGGGGTAGGCAGAGAGTGTACGCCAGACATCCCGGTTCTGACAAACCTCTCGTGCTTCGTCTACCTTCATCATTCTCTTCATACATGCACGCCGATTCCTAAGACTTTTGACCCCACCATCAGACAGAACTCGACCTATTTGGTCATGGTAGGTCAGCCTTGGTCTTCCTGGGCCTCTGCAGCCATCCACATTCGCATTGTATATCTGTTTAGTCATTCGCTCATTCGACATTCTTTCTATATGCCCGAACCATCGGAGCATGCCTTTTTTCATTTTTACACCGATACTAGCATTCACACAAAGTCTCTTTCTTACATCTTCATTACGAACGCGATCGGTGAGTGATACACCGCAGATCTTGCGCAAAGATCTCATCTCGACCGCGTTCAACTTACTTTCATGCTCTTTCCTGCATACCCAGCTCTCGCTTCCATATAAAAGCGTTGGAGTAAGTACAGCATTATGTACGGCTAGTCGAGCCCGCTGGCTGAGATGTTTCGATTCTAGCAGCTTACCCAACGCTCCATTCACGCAATTCCCAGCAAGCACTCTTCTTTCTATGTCAGTGGTGTACCTACCATCCTTGCTAAAAGCACATCCAAGATATACAATTTCATCAACCTGTTCTAACACTGCATCATCTACTACTACCCTTGCATTTGTTCTCTGTTCATCTCTTTCAAATACTAATACTTTAGTTTTATCCACATTCAATTGTAAGCCTTTCTCCATACAATCCTCTTTCATGACTGTGACTAGTGCTTGTAGCCCAGATGGTGTAGAGCTAACAATTACCGCATCATCTGCGTAAAGCAGACAGTTCACCACTAAGTCACCCATACGCACTCCCACATTCATCAACTTCACCCTCTGGAGGCATTTGTCCAGATATATAATAAACAGCCTAGACGAAAGCACGCAACCCTGTTTGACACCAATGTTAACATCAAACCAGGGTGACATGTTTCCATCTACCCGCACACATGCTTGACAGCCCACATACGTGGACTGTATTGCACGGAGCAGACTGCCATCAATACCATACTCTGGCAAAATGTCCCACAGCTCCTTTCGTAATACCCTATCAAACGCCTTCTCCAAATCCACAAAACCGCAGAAAACCTTCTGGCTCACAGCCAGATGCTTCTCTACGATGTTGCGGAGGGAGAAAACTTGATCCATACATCCTCTTCCAGTTCTGAAACCACCCTGTGCATCCCACAACAACCCGTCGGAATTATGGAATTATGTTCTTTAAAATTTTAACTTTCAATGATACCAAAACCAGCCAGATACAAATACTACAGCCAAAGAGATTTTATTACAAGTTCATACATACTATAATGCGAAAAGACGTTTTCCCCAACCTATTATTAAGTGGTGGTACCCTTTACTTTCAATGGAATTAATTTAAACTGAGTAATTAAAAGATCAAGGCGGTTGTAGAGATATGATAGAGATTATATTTTTTCAAAAGCACTACCTCTTATATGACATGTAGGCTAGTGATTGTTAAATGGTGGTCATATATAGTGGTCTACAATATCACGACTGCAATTCAATGCCACCTTCTTGAGACTAACATATTTTATGAAGAGAGTATTTATTGTTTTTCTAATAAACCTCTCCGATTGTTCAAAGCATGAACAAAGTGTTGAGAGTGAGATAGGATTTAGTAGAACAGCTTTCTCATATGTAACGGAAGACTTTTTGTATATTTGTATATAAAAAAACAAATTGACGACTAGACCTTAACCTTAAGCTAATAAAAGTCTAGTGGCAGCAGGGCACTTAACTCCTACAAAGCTGGGGGTCCTGGGCTATATTTATTTTCGGTTCTCTGAGGCATTTTCCATTTTCTGAAAGTTTCCCAGTACTTCGGAGTTTGGTAATGTGCCCGGAGATGTCTCATGAAACAGGCTGTTTGCGTGTATGCTTGAATGCATGCATTTTGACGACCCGGTTAGTCCAGCGGTGGGAGACGACCGTTTGATTCGAAGGGTTCGATCCCCGCACCGGGACAAATATTTGTATGGCCTACAGATATTTGTTTCGAGTCTGGGTGTTGTGTATGTGTTGTATGTGTACAACGGCACCCACGACACAGGTTTATACCTAGTGTGGGGCTGTGAGTGTAAGCGTATTTTATTTTTATTTTTTTATTTACCTCTACCTACCCCTTCGGTGATTACAAGCGTGAGGTTACGCACCTATAAACTACATGCGTTGATTTTGCCTATCGAATGTCACCACAACACGATGAAGCATTTGGTCTAGGGTTTTCGCATACCCGACATTTTTTAATACCCGGGTATCGGGTATTATTTTTGCATATACCCGGATACCCGGGTATTAAAAAATGTCGGGTATGCAAAAACCCTAGACCAAATGCTTGTATATTTATATATATAATCACACAGTTAAACAGTTCCGAGTGGAAATGCCGTCTTGTGCAACCGAGCGTGCAACAAATTCGGAAATTTTAGTAGAAAGTAGAAAAAAATTGTTATCCGCGGTCTTTTTGGAACTAGGCTTAAACTTTGTTCTGATTCAGGTTGAGAAAACGATGTCAATGGCACTTCTTTTTCGGACGTAAAGTTCTGTTTTTTCGATCTTTGTTTTATGTAGGTACTTTATCTAAATGTTTTAATGAAACGTTTGTTGAAGAACCTATATAAGAGATAATATTTTGGGTATATTGCACACTGTACTGATTCCTTATTCTGTATTTTTTATATATATTTCCACACTCCAGACACAGATCTATCCATTTTGCCAACGAAAAGTAAACCATCGTTTAGTAAAATTTTATAGGTCCACTAGATTCATTTTTTCTTTCGTTTTGTTTTAATAACATTTAATTCAATTACTAAGCGTTCACTGAACAATATTAAAATTGTCAACAATAACCAACATTTTGTACACTGCTATGAAAATAATAGAGTATCTAGAGAATCATCAGCTGATCAGTGACCGCCAATATGGATTTCGTCATGGCAGATCTGCTGGTGATCTTCTAGTATATCTAACGCACCATTGATCCCACGCCTTGGACAAGAGTGGGGAGGCATCGGCTGTAAGCCTAAACATTGCTAAGGCCTTTGACCGGGTCTGGCACAGGGTACAGGGCACTCCTCGCGAAACTTCCATCCTACGGTCTTCCCGAGAGGCTATGCAACTGGACAGCCAGCTTTCCGTCTGAGCGTTATATACAAGTCTTAGTTGACGGTCAGCGCTCAGACATTCTACCTATCGACGCTGGTGTGCCGCAAGGCTCTGTGCTATCTCCCACGCTTTTTCTTCTGCATATTAATGAAATATTAGAGCAAAACTCCAATTTTCATTGCTATGCCGATGATAGTACGGGAGATGCACACTACACTAGCCGTGCAAATGCCTCTCGGGCACTTATCGAGGAAAGCAGGACTAGACTTGTGTCTGAAATCGAGCACTCTCTGGAGCGGGTCTCGGATTGGGGTCGACTTAGTACAGTTTAACCCCTCAAAGACACAAGTCTGCGCGTTCACCGCTAAAAAAAAACCATTCATTGTAGCACCACAGTTCCAGGGCATTCCGCTCGCCGTTGATAAGAGTATCGGTATCCTGGGCGTTGACATATCGAACGAAGTGCAATTCGGGAGTCACATTGAGTGTAAGACCAAGTTGGCATCCAAAAAGTTGAATGTGCTTAACAAAGCGAGGCAGTATTTTACATCGGGGCAGCTACTACAGCTTTATAAGGCCCAAGTGCGGCCCCATCTGGAATACTGCTCTCATTTGTGGGCGGGAGCCCCCAAATACCAGCTTGGACCACTTGACTCCCTACAAAAACGCGCCGTTCGTATTGTTAACGATCCAGGACTTACTCACAGGCTCGAACATCTGAGCCTGCACAGAGACATTGGGAGTCTGTGCGTGTTGTACCCACTCTACAATGGTGAGTGCTCTGCTGAACTGTTTGACATAGTGCCACCGTCTCTTTTCCTACACCGTACTACCCGCAGAAGAGAGAAGTTCCACCCACACCGACTGGACACCTGGCAGTGCTCAACGGTGCGGTTTTCACGTTCGTTCCTGCCCAGAACGTGTAAATTGTGGAACGAACTTCCCTCTGAGGTGTTCCCTAGGTGCTACTACATAAGGTTTTTCAAAAATGGCGTCAAAAGAGTCCTTCAGGGCTGGCTACGCGTTGGCAACTCCCCTGGTGTTGCAAATGTTCATAGGCGACGGAGACCAATTTCCATCAGGTGGCCCGTTTGCTTGCCTGTCGACCTTCAGACATAAAAAAAAAGAAATTAGCGTATTTCAATACCTATGATAATAAAACTTTCTAATCAAACTCCAACGAAACAAAAACAAAACACAGCGACGTAAACAAGAACGTAATACATAACCAAATCTAACCTCATAGTTACTGAATTTTTCTAAAAAACTCTACGCCTTTAGATTTATTTTTATTGTGTGTCACATTTGCTAATAAGTATTATTTTTAGACCTTACTTTGTAATTTTGTAATTTTCCGAGGATTTTGATGTATTCCCCAACCAAAGTGGGTGCCCGGGTACCCGGGTCTGGCAGTAAAAAATACCTGAGTACTAAAAAGGTCAAATACCCGTGTATACCCGGGTCCGGGTACCCGGGTAGAAAACCCTAATTTGGTCATGAAACAGACAAGTAGAACGAATAATTCAAAATGCATAAAATCACGTGGTGTCATTGTTCCATAACAATAGAATCACCCTAAGTAAAAACAAATCCATATCGACTACCTGATTCGTCGTAGGTAGCTAAAATCTCGCCCGGACCACTTTTCGAACATTTTGCACCTGTCCTTGCGAACCGACAAACTCGACGCACGGAAGCGTGCATGTGCTCATAAAAAAGCCACAACAATGAGACATCGCTACCAATCGCTATTAAATGTAATCCGCGATATCAATATACTGATAAAAAATATAAATAACGATTCGAGATATTTAAGCATAACATCCGTACGTCTATGTACCTATATCTAGTTTGTTAATGCTCTAAACAAATTATTGAGTTATTTAGGTTTGAGTAGATAATGAAGTTTAGAAATGTAGTGTGGAACATTACCGTTCCGCGTGAACTCTCACCCTTAGAGTCCGTTAGTACCTACCTATATCAACGCAATAAATTAGGTTAATGCGTTTTATGCCTAAAAGGGCCAGTTATACCATGTTATAAATTTCTTCCTTAATTACATGAAGGTTCACGTATTTTGCAACTGTTCGTCCAAGATAACCTTGTACTTTTTTTTCATACATACAAATCCCAAGATATCTATTTTTAGCAAAATACGGACGACTAAAGAATGATTAGCGTCCTAGGCGTGGCGCGTTTATTATGTTTATTGCTCGCAATTCTCTTTTGCTATATTTTGAAAATAACGACAAACTCGTCGCATGTTTGCATCTTAAAATGATATAGGTGTTACCTCGACTTTTATGAATCACTGTTATTAGTCAGATCCTACGTTAGAAGCAAAGCGTTTGTCCACATCTTGTTATTTCCTTCATGGTTATACCTACGTTATAACAGAATGATGAACTTGAAGTGTGATAACTTCAGACATGAAAATTAATGTATAATACGAGTTATATAGATCAATTGAAAATTGGATGTTTACAACATTAATTTCGGCTAATTTTAGCGACTTTAAATCGATCGATTAGGATGTTAGCGATAGCGGAGTTCCAAATCGCTTCTCTGTCATATTTTATAAACACGTGCATTTGTAGGTACGTTTATTTCCTTATCGCTAAATGATCGCTATCGTAATCAAGTGCAAATTTTATTTACAAATCGTGCTTATTAAATGATTCATGAGCTCATTGAGAAAGTGAATGAAACTTAACATAGATATTTATTTAATTATAGAATCATTAATAATGTCTAAAAGCGTATTATTTATATCCTCAAAATAAATCCAAATATAGAAATATAATAAAAGCTTCTGATATAAGCGCTTGCCACACTTCGCCGAGACAACATCATTATCGATCGTCTGGAGTTCTCCGTGCCGGCAGTTTTTACAAGACGCGTTGTCCGTGACACAAAAGTATGATGGATTAGGATTTAGATGGATGAATAGGCGCCTACCTGTGATATGGAGCGGGAGCTCACGATGGCACCCACAACACTTGAAACCACAACACGCGCGATATGACGAGCGGCAACGACCGACCCGCCCGAGCTAAAGACGCCGAATAAGCGAATACATCGTAGTAGCTATACGATGCTATGATATGAACGGCCGATGACATCCAATGAAAGGGACGGAGATATCGGGCTCACACACACGCCCAACCTGACGCCGCCATCACTGGCCCGATGGTAGCCGAGGTTTAACGATTTTATACGACCCCGCAGGATCAGAATGCCCGTGAAATGCGCACGCAGGGGCAACTCATCTCGTCCTGCGTAAATTGTGTAGTACAAATGCCGATTAAAACAGACGCAAATGGCGTTCGAGGGCCCCTGTCCGCTTATTCGATATCTTGTTCGATCTAAGCAACTAGAGGTCTATTCACTGTACTAAATTCTACAATTTCTAATCTACAATATTCTTACAGTTTAATGGATTTGATACTAAATTGAAAAAATATTGAATATACATAAATATTTATTTCCAAAATACATATTAGAACACTTATAAATAAATTATCTACACAATTTAACTGAAATCGATAACAGTCACATTAATATCAGATATAACACTATGTCGTTCTATCAAAATATCTGGCAGTGTATTGTGTATAAAAATATAATAATATCAGAAACCATCCCTTTGATAACCAAGTGCTATTATACGAATAAGTTTTGTAAAAAAATATTTGACGTGAATTAGTGACAAGATTATCGACAATAACGTCATTACATAAAAATTCAATTACTTGTAGATGCTTACCTGAAAAAAACACTCAGGATATAATATATTATGGCACATACGTTCAACACTTCATTAAGTATTTGTAACACATCAATAAAATAATATATCAAAAATTTAGGAACAAATGACGTTATTGATAGTTTTCCTATATTCTACACAAAAAGCCTACAATTAATGGCGTAACTGACCAATCGACAACTTCAATACCGAATACAATAGCAAACTATGAAATACTTTTTCAATATACCTACATTAGAAATAGATTTAGTGATTACGAAGTTGTATTCCTAAATAAAAACATAGAACTCTTCATTCTTAAAGTCACCATTTCATTAGTTATTAATATAGTACACAGATTTTCATTTTCTACTCTCTTCTACAATAAAAATATTAAAATTCTATCAAATATTTAAATCTCAACAACTACATATCTCTACTATAAAATTTATGTGTATATGTATGTTATATAGAATAAATTACATAATATTAACAGAATTAAATAAATATTATGAGACACTAGATTATTAGCAGACACCAATTCAATAGAGTATTAGACTAGATAGATAAAATTATAGGAGAGCAATAAAAAGGCAACTGCAAAAAGTGAAGAGTATTACCACAGTTTCAATACAAATGTACTTTCATTATCAGGAAAAAGTGTAAAATGGCATGCTCTTTATTGAAAAGGATAAAATTAAAAGCACCGGCTGGACGAAATAATACAGTTGCCTTCTTGATTGAATGGAATAAATAAATTACATTAGAAGCTGAGGAGTGGTGTTGAGTGCGCAGGGTTTAGGCGGATTCATGGGGAGCCGGCAGTTTCTCCCAAGACGGCTCCACGCCCCAGATCTGCCGCGCGTACTCGGCGATCGTGCGGTCCGATGAGAACTTGCCGGAGGATGCGATGTTCATGATTACCATCTCGGCCCACTTTGTTTGGTTCTGTTGCCAAATATAAAAAAACTTATCATCATTTCAATATATGTAAGTAATGTAACTTATATATTCCCCGGAGAGATAGGCAGAGATAACGCATGGATTCAAGCATACGTGCCGTCACCCAGGACCATAGATGGCGGAGCCTATTGACATCTCCAGGCACATTACCAAACTCCGAGAGTGGCACTGGAAAACTTCCGAAATACTGAAAAATTTGCGTAGCAAAAACGACTAAACAGATGGATGGATACATATTTACTAGTGGTAGAATTAATTCCAGTGTAGGAGCTCGAGGGCGTAAGCACCACCACATTACCCGACTATTGTGTTCCGGTTAGGTGGTAATGTATGGCCCCGTAATAACCATCACAGAGTCGTAACAACTAAGGTTTCAGGAGTGCCAACGCATCTGCATTTTGGCCTCTGGTTTTAGTGTGGGTGGCTATAGCTTGCAGTCATCACTTAACATCCATGTAAACTGCAAGCTTGTTCCTTACATACACTTGCATTTTCATAACATAAAAAAGAACAAAAACAATACTTGGACCCAGCTTTTTATTTTACCAATACACCAAGACTATCAAGTTGTTACTGTATCTCAATTAGTGACATTTATTATTGTAGCAAGTTTTTTTTGTGGTGGGCTTTTAGGTAATCTCGAGGCAAGTCCGCATTATCTTATTTCTAGATGAATGGACTGTTCTATTCTAAAGACTAAGGTACTTAAGCCTAACTTGACAATATTCTTCAAGAAGATTTTCCATCTCCGTGTAGTCTTTTTAACGTTAGATGATTATGGAAGTGGATCATCATAAGGCGTCACAAATCATTTCACAATAAGTATCCATCGGCGAGTACTAAGTAGAAATTTTATTGAGGGTTTCTTTTTATTTAAGGACAAGTCGTTAAAACTTATCTGGATATATAAAGGAAGCTTATAAAAATGGATGAGAGATTCAGAGAGATCAGTATGATATTTATATTTTGCAAAGTCTCAGGTGAAAACATAATTTGATGTGTAGTGAAAGTAAAAACTGTCTACATTCCACCAATAAATTGTAAGTTTTGTATGAGGGATTTAGAAGATCAATATTTTTTTAATAAGTATATTTTAAAGTGTCAGGAGTAAATCTAATTTGGTATGCCATTAATTAAAACTGTCCATAGATTTCGTCTTATCTACATTCTACCGATAAAGAGTGGTATAAATATTAGAAAGAGATGGGCGTACTTACAAAGTGTACAAAGAAGCGGAAGTAATCGCTATTCTTTCATGCTATTCAAATGTGCTAGTCAACTAATGTAATAATGAGGTTGTCAATGAATATGTCTCACCTTTATACATTTGTTATTTATTACTTTAATGAAGTAATATCATTATTTATTTTAGTCTGTTTATTTCAATCGTGACGAAAGGCTCCGCCGGAGACCTGTTGCAACGTAAACGTTGTATTGTGATTGAAGGACTCATGCTGCAGCATATTTATATTATTATGATTATTTAGTAGGTTGGCCGAGAATATTTTTTATTCCGCTGAGGTGATACGAAGTTTATCCGGACAGCTAGTATTTTAGTTATATAGTTATTCCCTGATAAATACCGTAGACTTTCTGTTGCTGCACGACGAAGGCATCGTTATCAGTGTGATATAGGAAGCAATCGTGCGTGCCACAGCCGTATAATTTCAGTATGTTTAAGCTCAGTACCTGTTATATATAGGAGATTTTCTGCTGTATGGCTATGTAAGGTAATCGTAGTTGTATCGTAATTGGCAAGGTGCAGTTAGCAGCCATGGAGCGCTGCAGCATCATAGGAGAGCCCGCTGGGGATATGGTCGATGCACTGTCGGAGATCTTAGTACGCAGCAAATTGGATGAAAAACACGCGTTTCCGAAACCGTGCAAGAAGAACTCGATACCCTGTGACATTTCTTAGTTGCGTTGCTTATAATATGATTATGCAACTGTCATGGGCTAGCAGCAAAGGAATTGATTTTCTGCTGGAGTGCTGGGTGGAATGCAGAAGCGGTAGGTAGAGCCACAGTAATATAAATTGATATCTATATTATGTTTGGTCAGTGTAAGTACCACGTAATTATCGAATACTTTCTGCTGTACCTCAAAATATTTGTTATTGGTGGCAGAGATCCATGTCTGAGTTCAAGTTATTTCACCGCTTTGCCGGCTCTGTGAACTTGGCATCCGACCTTGAAAATTTTATTCTTTTCTTGGCTTAAATGATAGATTTGGGTATGTAGTAGATAGTAAATATAGTAATGAACGTAATTTCGTTTGTTTGTACTACAAACGAAATTACGTTCATTACTATATTTACTATTTAAGGCTGACCTACCATGACCAAATAGGTCGAGTTCTGTCTGATGGTGGGGTCAAAAGTCTTAGGAATCGGCGTGCATGTATGAAGAGAATGATGAAGGTAGACGAGGCACGAGAGGTTTGTCAGAACCGGGATGTCTGGCGCTCTACACTCTCTGCCTACCCCGTTAGGGACCTGGCGTGAAGATACATACATACATACTATATTTACTAAAAAAAATAAAAAAATTCAAAAAAATGTCATTCCCCGACATGAAAAATTTAAATTTTTTATGGCTGTTTCTAATAGGTATGCGTAAGTTTAATTAAAAAAAAAAATTTTTTTTAGTTTTTAGTCAGCGTTTTCTTATTACTAAAATCGCTAAATACGACAGAGGGAAGTCCGTAGAGGTTTGTAGTGAAATAGTTTTCGTTTGTAGTAAGCTCGAAGTTGAAAAAAAGTGACTATTTTGATAAATTTGGTATGAGAGGTACGTTGATTGATTTCTTAGGGTTGATGGACTTGGCGATTACTACAAACGTTTAAAATGATAGAGCCAGGTCCGTAGAGGTTTGAAGTGAAAAATTTTTCGTTTGTAGTAAGCTCGAAGTTGTAAAAAAAGTGACCTGATTATGTAAATCTGGTATGGGAGGTATGTTGACGGAACTACTTATGTTTGATGGACTTGACGATTACTATAAACGTCTGCAATGATAGAGGGAGGTCCGCAGAGGTTTGTAGTGAAAGAATTTTCGTTTGTAGTTAGCCCGAAGTTGAAAAAAAAGTGCCCTTATTCTGTAAATTTTGTTTAAAAGGTATTTTGACAAAACTACTTACGGTTGATGGACTTGACGATTACTACAAACGTTTGAAATGATAGAGCGAGGTCCGTAGAGGTTTGTAGTGAAAGAATTTTCGTTTGTAGTAAGCTCGAAGTTGTAAAAGAAGTGACCTGATTATGTAAATCTTGTATGGGAGGTATGTTGACGGAACTACTTGTTTGATGGACTTGACGATTACTTCAAACGTCTGAAATGATAGAGGGAGGTCCGCAGAGGTTTGTAGTAATCTCGAAGTTGTAAAAAAAGTGAACTGATTATGTAAATCCGGTATGGGAGGTATGTCGACGGAATTACTTACGGTTGATGGACTTGGCGACTACTACAAACGTCTGAAATGATAGAGGGAGGTTCGTAGAGGTTTGTAGTGAATGAATTTTCATTTGTAGTAAGCTCGAAGTTGTAAAAAAAGTGACCTGATTATGTAAATCTGGTAGGGGAGGTATGTGGACGGAACTACTTATGTTTGATGGACTTGACGATTACTAAAAACGTCTGAAATGATAGAGGGAGGTCCGCAGAGGTTTGTAGTGAAAGAATTTTCGTTTGTAGTAAGCTCGAAGTTGTAAAAAAAGTGATCTGATTATGTAAATCTGGTATGGAGGTATGTTGACTGAACGAAAATTCTTTCACTACAAACCTCTAGGGACATCCCTCTATCATTTTAGACGTTTGTAGTTATCGACAAGTCCGTCAAACATAAGTAGTTTAGTCAACATACCTCTCATACCAGATTTACATTATCATGTCACTTTTTTTACAACTTCGAGCTTACTACAAACGTAAATTCTTTCACCACAAACCTCTACAGACCTTCCTCTATCAGTTTAGACGTTTGTTGTAATCGACAAATCCGTCAAACATAAGTAGTTCAGTCAACATACCTCCCATACCAGATTTACATAATCGGGTCACTTTTTTTACAACTTCGAGCTTACTACAAACGAAAATTCTTTCGCTACAAACCTCTAGGGACCTCCCTCTATCATTTTAGACGTTTGTAGTAATCGACAAGTCTGTCAAACATAAGTAGTTCAGTCAACATACCTCCCATACCAGATTTATATAATCATGTCACTTTTTTTACAACTTCGAGCTTACTATAAACGTAAATTCTTTCACCACAAACCTCTAGGGACCTCCCTCTATCATTTTCGACGTTAGTAGTAATCGACAAGTCCGTCAAACATAAGTAGTTCAGTCAACATACCTCCCACACCGGATTTACAAAAAAAAAAATTGAAAAAAAATTTTTTTTTTTAATTTCCTGTTTATCTACAAACGAAAATTCTTTTACCACAATCAACTACTAACGCTTACCTATGAGAAACAGTCATAAAAACTTAAAAATGTTCATGTCGGGGGATGACATTTTTTTTTTTTTTTTTTTGGTACTACTACAAACGAAATTACTTTCAATACTACATACCCAAATCTATCGTTTAAGCCAAAAAAAGAAAAAAAAATCAAGGTCACAGAGCTCCACTTTACCTTATCTATTTGCCGTCATATGGTAGTGTTCAGCACTACCACAGTAAAACTATTGATACACAGAACAGATATAGATGCATTCTGAACTTAGGGGCAACAACGCATCTGCAATTGACGTACCTACGTCTTGCATTTGAGCTTCCGTTTCGGTGTAGTTGTCTTCAAAGTGCAGTATTAACTTAGAATCAATATGAAATTCACGTTTGTGCTGCCACCATCATAACAAAAATGCATCACAATCAGCAAGGTGTAGGAATCAGTTTTGCTACGCCAATACTTCGGTGAGGTGGGAGAACAGCGCGTATAGCCGGGAGAGAAGAACCCACTGCGGATCTACTAGATACACAGACAGAGTTTTTTGTTGTATGGCATCATAGTCACATAAAATTGTGAAGAGAACTCACTGGTACCCGATAAGCAGCAACCACTTGTGCCACAGAAGTATATGTACACAAGATCGTAAAACGAACTCAGTAGGTACCTCGTAAACATCGGAGACATCCTGTCATGCCTTAATTTTTACACTGTTATCGGTGAGGTCCTACAGCAATATAGATTTGTATCTATATACAAAAAACTCTGTCTGTGTACCTAGTAGATCCGCAGTGGGTTCTTCTCTCCCGGCTATACGCGCTGTTCTCCCACCTCACCGAAGTATTGGCGTAGCAAAACTGATTCCTACACCTTGCTGATTGTGATGCATTTTTGTTATGATGGTGGCAGCACAAAATAATGTCGTACCTGGTAAACATCGGAGACTTTCTGCTGCGCCTCGATGTAGGCATCAAAATCGGCGAGGTGCAGGAAGCGGTCGTGCTGCAGCAGTACATCGGCGAGGTGGGAGAAGCGCGCGGGGTCGCCGGGAGAGAAGAACCCGCTGCGGATCTGCTCGATACACTGCCGAAGCTCGGGGTTGCGCTCGTAGTACTCGTATGCGTTGTACCTATGTTATTATGGGTACAAATTATGAAAGGTTTTATTTGTTCATATGAGACATTAGCAAAAACGCGTTTTCTTTTTTTAACTAACTGTGCCGCTTAGTTTCGTAGTAGTATACTCTGCCTGAGCTTACTGCTAACTATAACACAAACTAATTTTTCACCCATATTACCACACGGGTCAATTGCCCGATATATTAACCTATATCTATAATGGGTTAGATTCACTACCAAAGCCACCATATGGCCACCACTGCATTTTAGATGGTAATGTAATGTTAAATCTACATTCTGACCTCCACTTTTTCTATATATAGGCTAAGGTATTCAAATATCAATCAATGTTAACTGGTTTACCAACTTGAAAAATCTAAACATAGGTTTACAAAAGTATTTATAAAAGTTGGTCGTGCTAAAACTCGACAACGGCTAGACCAATTTGCTCATTTTAGTTAAAATATTCGTGAAATCTCAGGAAAGTTTAAAAAGGCAAAAATATATGTAAGCACTCCGCAACATATATTAATATAACACAAATATTATTTCATTCGTAATTACCGCCATCTGTATTTTATAACTGTAAGCAATCCGGAACATATATTAATATAACACAAATATTATTTCATTCGTAATTACCGCCATCTGTATTTTATAACTGTAAGCAATCCGGAACATATATTAATATAACACAAATATTATTTCAAACATAATTACCGCCATCTGTATTTTATATTAATATTATTTTGTGATTTTACTTTTGAAGAATAAGTGTTAACGATTGCGCTACTTCCGGTATAATGTCAACGGTCATTCTTGTTTGTTCCGGTTGAAAAACGAGTGGTGGGAAGTAGCCGGTTCGTGGACAAGTCAGTCTGTTTCTGGCATCCATAGAGTGAAGTAGTGTACCATTTGAGGTGAAGTGAAGTGATTAAAATTTGTGAAGACTACTAAGGTGTTTGATTTTGATCTATCCAATAGATCAGAAGTGGGATATAATCGAGACCGCGATTTTCGGTCGCCCTCGGTGAAAGGACTTTCTCCCACAAAAGTGAGTAAAAGCAAATGTATTTTTTTTTTATTTTGAGTGTGTTGGAGATACGTTCGATAAAAAAAAAAAGAGAGAGAACAGAAATAGTAATATCGCAGATTACGTCATTAAATCAGGCTTACAAGCTACATAAGATCTGCTGCATTTACCAGCTATTTACAGCATCATGTCTGGTACTATTGTTAATTCAATCGTTTAGCATCTACCCGCACGCAAGTATTTAGGAGAATTATCAGGTTACGAATAGTGGATATTTAAAAACTAATGAGAAAATGATAACGAATAAAACAACTTGTAGAAACATTTTCTTTTTTTTTATTTATCAATTTCAGAAACAATGAATTCTAAGAAACGGCGATGTGGCAAGAGTGAATCGGAATCTCCGATAAGACGTCAAAAGCGGCGGTCCAGCAAGGGCCGTGATGGGTCACAGGGGCACACCCCTCCGCGAAAATGCTGTACATCGGGAAGGCGCGATGCGTCGCCGAGGCGCGATGCGTCGCCGAGGCGCGATGCGTCGCTGAGGCGCGATGCATCGCCGAGGCGTGATTCGTCGCCGAGGCGCGATGCGTCGCAGAGGCGTTGTGCCTCAACCAGGCGCGATATGTCGCGAAGGTGTGGTGTGCCAACGAGGCGCGATGCGTCGCAGAGGCGCGATACGTCGCCGAGGCGCGATGCGTCGCCGAGGCGCGATGCGTCGCTGAGGCGCGATGCGTCGCTGAGGCGCGATGCGTCACAGAGGCGTGGTGCCTCATCCAGGCGCGATATGTCGCGAAGGTGTGGTGTGTCAACGAGGCGCGATGCGTCGCTGAGGCGCGATGCGTCGCCGAGGCGCGATGCGTCGCCGAGGCGCGATGCGTCGCCGAGGCGCGATGCGTCACAGAGGCGTGGTGCCTCATCCAGGCGCGATATGTGGCGAAGGTGTGGTGTGTCGACGAGGCGCGATGCGTCGCTGAGGCGCGATGCGTCGCCGAGGCGCGATGCGTCGCCGAGGCGCGATGCGTCGCCGAGGCGCGATGCGTCGCCGAGGCGCGATGCGTCGCCGAGGCGCGAGGCGTCGCCGAGGCGCGATGCGTCGCCGAGGCGCGATGCATCGCAGTGGCGCGATGCGTCGCCGAAGCGCGATGCGTCGCCGAGGCGCGATGCGACGCAGTGGCGCGGTGCGTCGCCGAGGCGCGATGCGTCGCAGTGGCGCAGTGCGTCGCCGAGGCGCGATGCGTCGCAGTGGCGCGGTGCGTCGCCGAGGCGCGATGCGTCACGAGTACACGAGTCAACACGAGCGCTTGACGGAGTGAGAGAGCGAAGTACGCCTCGCAGATGTGAAGCATCTACAGCTCCAGCGGTGGTGAGTAACCACGAAATTAAAATTAATACAGATCCCAGTACTAATATAACTGTTTCGGCATTGAAAGAGCTGATTCAGAACATGAAAACAGATAGTGGTCACGAACGCTACCCAGTTATGAATGTGATACCAGAGTTTGATCCGACCAAACGGAATCAAACTGTTGAAACATGGTTAATAAAAGTAAATGAATGTGCCGAAATTTACAATTGGACTGAAAGACAAATCATACATTACGCTCTTCCTAAGTTAACGGGGTTAGCCCAAAAATGGTATCAGGGTTTACCTAGCTTACTGTTTTCATGGACTGAATGGCAAAGCAAATTAAAAATAGCATTTCCGAGTGATGAAAATTACGGACAATTGTTAACAGATATGCTCGCTTGTAAGGCTAAATTTGGTGAATCTCTAGAAGAATATTTTTATCAGAAAATGGTGCTATTGAATCGTTGCAATATAAGTGGCAAACATGCAATAGATTGTATTTTGTTTGGTATAGAAGACCGATCTGTAAGGATGAGTGCAGAAGCAGCCCAATTCTCAGAGCCAGATAAATTATTGGTGTATTTGAGAAATGTAAGGGTAACAAGGAGGCCTGATAAATTGAATTTGGCCTTACAATCTAGTAATGCTGAAAATAGGCACAATAGACAATCTAAGACACACGGAATAGTAGGTAAACCTAAACAGTTTTATAAGCTAACAAAGTGTTACAATTGTGAGGAGGACGGACATCCGTTTTCTAAATGTAAGCAACCAATCAAACGCTGTGACAGTTGTTATAGAATAGGTCATTTAGCGAATAGTTGTCCAGGCAAAACGGACCCTAATGTAGGCAACCATAGTAAGACGGTATTAAAGATATCACAACAGCAAGATAATGATTCTAAATATTTTAAAGTTGCGATGGTTAATGGACATGTATTGGATTGCTTTATTGATTTTGGAAGTCAATGTACGATGTTACGAGAATCAACCGCTAGAAAATTGCTTAATTCTTGGTCAGAGTCAAACTTACCTGTACTAAGGGGATTTGGTGACAGTATTGTCAATTGCTTGGGTAAATGTGATATTGAAGTTGAAGTAGATTCGGTAAAGGCTTCTGTAGAAGCTCTCGTAATACCAGACAATTTATTAAAGGTACCTTTGTTACTCGGGCAGACATATACGGAACAAGATCATGTTATAGTATATAAAACTAAGGGCGCCTTAAAAATAATTTCAAACCTAATAACAAAAATTGAGTTGTATATAAGTGATACAGTTATAATCAAAGGATATACAGGCGTAGAAGTATACACGAAGCCAGAATATACTGGTGATATATTCCTTGAATCAAGTTTTTGTTTACACGGTAATACACAATACGTTATTCCCCAAAGTATAGTTAAAATAAATAATGGACGAGGAAATATTGTAATGAAGGGATTAAATACGGAAACTAAGTTAATCAAAGATACTCTGGTTATACGTGCACAACCTTTGAATGAAGTGGTAATACAGGATGTGGGTAGAGTTCAACATAGTCCGGGAAACAATGACATATCTAAAATCAGTGATGATATGATAGAGATAGATGATTCGATAGGATGTAATTATAAAGATGAACTATTGGAGATTCTAAATAATTATAGGGATTGTTTCGCCTTTTCTGTTAAAGAATTAGGATGTATAACTAATAACGAAATGAATATTAGTCTACATGATGCCACACCTGTAGTTTACCGACCGTACCGCTTATCACATTCAGAGCGTCAAGTAGTGCGCGATATTGTTCAAGAGCTTGAAGATTCTAATATTGTTAGACAATCATCATCAGATTATGCATCTCCAGTGGTACTCGTACGGAAAAAGACCGGTGATTATAGACTTTGTATTGACTTTAGAGCATTGAACAAGAAAACGGTTAAAGAGCATTACCCTATCCCTCGCATAGATGATCAGTTAGACAACCTGTCAGGCTTTAAATATTATACGTCTTTAGATTTAGTTTCTGGTTATTATCAGATTCCAGTAGGTGAGTCTTCTAAGCGTTTCACAGCTTTTATCACTCCAGATGGTCATTATGAGTTCAACCGCATGCCGTTTGGACTTGTTAATGCTCCATCTACGTTCCAAAAGACAATTAACAATATACTGGGTAACGCAAGATTCAAGGAAGCATTTGCGTACATGGATGATGTAATAATTCCTTCCAAAACAATAGATGAAGGCTTACAGAAGCTTCGTGATGTCCTCACTTTGTTCCGTTCAGCAGGTTTGACGCTTAATTTAGCAAAATGTAACTTTTTGAAACAATCCATTGATTACTTAGGTTTTGAAGTTAGCGAATCAGGAGTAAAACCGGGCAAAAAAAAAATAGAAGCCGTCGATAGATTTCCTAGACCAACTGACCAGCACAAAATTAGACAATTTTTAGGATTAGCTAGTTTTTTTCGAAAATTTATTAAAGGATTTTCAATCATAGCGAAACCATTAACACAATTATTGAAAAAGGATGCTAAATGGAAATGGGAGGACCTGGAAGAAACAGCATTCTTAGCTCTGAAAGGAGAATTAGTTAAACGTCCTATTCTGGCATTTTACAACCCTGCATTTGAGACTCAATTACATACAGATGCGTCTAAAATTGGGATAGCCGGAATAGTGATGCAAAGACCTAGTAAAGAACATCCCTTTAGTGCTATAGCTTATTACAGTAGACAAACGTCCCCTGAGGAATCTAAACTGACCTCCTATGATTTGGAAACGTTGGCCGTGGTAACTTCACTACAACGATTTAGGGTTTATTTGTTAGGAATTTCGTTCACGATAGTAACTGACTGCAATTCCCTTCGCGCTACTTTTGAGAAAAGAGACACATTACCTCGAGTCGCGAGATGGTGGAATATTATTCAAGAATTTGACTTTGTTATACTTTATAAACCTGGCTCGTGTATGACCCATGTAGATGCACTTAGTCGGAATCCCCAGACACCCCATGTAGATGCACTTAGTCAGAATCCCCAGACACTAGTGGATACTTTAGAATTGAATGTGAGACAAGTTGATACAGATTGGGTAGCAACGGTACAACAGAATGATCCTGAGTTGCAGAGGATCATCACTATATTAGACGACAAAGAAACTGAGAACGTTGTAGAAATTAAAAATAATTTTGTGGTTAAACGTGGCTTATTATATAGGAAAACAATTGAGGGGGATCGTTGGGTTGTTCCGAAAGGAGTTAGATGGCAAATATTACAGTCGAATCATGATGAGATTGGACATTTTGGTTTTGATAAAACTATGGAAATAATTAAGAATAAATACTGGTTTGCAAAGATGAGGCGTTTTATCCGAAAGTACGTTGAGTCTTGCTTAGAATGCGCTCATTCTAAAGTACCATCTGGCAGAAAGGCAGGTAAATTGCATCCCATAGAAAAAATTGATCAACCCTTTCACACCATACATATAGACCATTTAGGTCCTTTTGTACAAAGTAAACGCAAGAATATATATCTTTTACTAATAATTGACGCATTTACTAAATTTATTATGCTCGTCCCAGTTAAAAGTACTAAGTCTGTTCATTCCATAGCGGCAATGAAAAACTATTTCCATACGTTTAGCGTCCCAAAACGCTTAATTTCTGATCGTGGTACATCATTTACATCCAAAAGCTTCCAAGATTATATAAAATCGTTAGGTGTGAAGCATATTATGAACGCTGTGGCTACTCCGAGAGCCAATGGCCAAATTGAAAGATATAATCGAACTGTTTTAGCAGCGTTAACAGCTACAAATCATGGAAAAGCAGAAAATTTATGGGACGAATGTGTATCTGAGATACAATGGGGGTTAAACAATACACAAAATAAAGGGACTGGTAAGAGTCCTGCTCAGGCATTATTTGGGCTAAATTTAGTAGGGACTTCTAATTCTTTACTACAGCATACTGTTACCGATGGAACTGAAAATACGACTTCATCATTAGAAGATACTAGACGAGAAATTGTAGACCACGTAAAAGAGAATCAGGACAAACAAAAGGAGTGTTTTGATAGAGTAAGGAAAGAAGTAACGTATAAAATAGGAGACCTGGTTAGGGTAGAAAGGGAAATTCCGTCGTTGGGTAAGAGTAGGAAATTAGTTCCAAAATTACGAGGTCCTTATCGCATAGTTGAGGTACTGGACAGGGACAGATACGTAGTGGAAGATACGCCATTATCAAAAAAAGGTAATAGGAAATTTAGCGGTATTTTCTCAGTAGATAAGATTCATCCTTGGTTGGTGTTTAACAGAGAAGATACAGAATCCGAAATTTCTGATAGGGATAACATTGAAGAATAAATGTTTGGTTGATTTGTTACCAAAATCAATAAGGTAGTACAAGTTAAATAAGAAAATTAATCAATTGAGAATGTATAAAAATATACAAGGTTGCTGTTAAGTGAAATGGAAACAATATAGAAGTTTAAAAGTTTCGTGTGGCGAAGCAGAGAATACGACTGAGGTCTCAACTAGATAGTTCCAATGGCTTAGCACAGAATATGTCGGAGGTCTCTGCTAAGACAGATGTTAAAGATATGACGGAGGCTTTAATATCTTATTCATAAGTTTCATAGAGTCCAACGGCTTAGCACAGAATATGTCGGAGGTCTCTGCTAAGAAAGATGTTAAAGATATGACGGAGGCTTTAATATCTTGTTCGTAAGTTTCACAGATTCCAACGGCTTAGCACAGAATATGTCGGTGGTCTCTGCTAAGAAAGATGTTAAAGATATGACGGAGGCTTTAATATCTTGTTCGTAAGTTTCATAGATTCCAACGGCTTAGCACAGAATATGTCGGAGGTCTCTGCTAAGAAAGATGTTAAAATATGACGGAGGCTCTAATATCTTATTTTTCATAGATTCTCATGGCATAGCATCTGTATAATACGACTGAGATCTCTGCTAAGACAGATTACGTTAAAGATATGAATAGTGATTCAGTGATGAAAGTATTAATTCTATATATACCTAGTCGTAAAAAGTTGTGCATAATTAGTTGGGGTAGTCAGAAGGAAGTGAGTAGTGATTAAGTAATAATAGTTCTAAAGTAAGTTAAGTTAAGTCCAAGTTAAGTAATAATCTAGCTGTTAATTAATGAACGTGTATTTAAGAATGATATATTTATTTTCAAAATGATTTATCATATATTATTTAATATTCCCGGGACGGAAATTTCTCAGGAAAGGCCGACTGTAAGCACTCCGCAACATATATTAATATAACACAAATATTATTTCATTCGTAATTACCGCCATCTGTATTTTATAACTGTAAGCAATCCGGAACATATATTAATATAACACAAATATTATTTCATTCGTAATTACCGCCATCTGTATTTTATAACTGTAAGCAATCCGGAACATATATTAATATAACACAAATATTATTTCAAACATAATTACCGCCATCTGTATTTTATATTAATATTATTTTGTGATTTTACTTTTGAAGAATAAGTGTTAACGATTGCGCTACTTCCGGTATAATGTCAACGGTCATTCTTGTTTGTTCCGGTTGAAAAACGAGTGGTGGGCAGTAGCCGGTTCGTGGACAAGTCAGTCTGTTTCTGGCATCCATAGAGTGAAGTAGTGTACCATTTGAGGTGAAGTGAAGTGATTAAAATTTGTGAAGACTACTAAGGTGTTTGATTTTGATCTATCCAATATATAGAAAATTTCAGAAAAAATACGTTTTCGTATATATTGCCTACTTATCTGTCAAACATTTTTTTGAAGAGCAGTTTTTTTTAAAGTGTATTTTACGGCCATGGATTCAACGTCTATTTTATGGCTGAACAACGATTGCCGGCTAGTAAGACGTAAAAACGTCAATCTTAAATCAAACTTACCCGCGCTTCTGCAAATTCTCGACATCATCGACTCGCATGCCGAAAATGAACATGTTCTCCTCGCCAGCTTCCTCAGCCATCTCAACGTTGGCACCGTCCATAGTGCCGATGGTTAGGGCGCCGTTCAACATAAACTTCATGTTGCCAGTGCCAGACGCCTCCGTGCCAGCGGTAGAGATTTGCTCGCTGAGGTCGGCCGCCGGCATTATACGTTCGGCCAGTGTGACGCGGTAGTTCTCCAAGAATATCAATTTCAGCTTATCGCCTACATCGGGATCGTTGTTAACCTATATAGTTTAAACACTTCAATATTCTTATTCTGTTTATATTTCATTAGGTACTTTTTTCTATGTGGTTCCACTTTGAACTAACAATTTCCGCGGCGATTTTATTCAGCAAGACGAAATTACGATTTTTATTTAGGGAATGTAATGTAAAAACCTACAGATATTATTAAACAAATATCTTTCGTCATACTTTAGCAACGTGAATTACTAATTTTCCGGAGATCTGAGATCTAGAGACCTGAAACCTAAAACATAACTGTAACAGAAATTTGAATGGCCCCATAATACCTTTATTTTTTTCCGACATGATATTAATAACGTTTTCCATAAAGTATCTGGGTCTGTAACTATCACAGAAACAAAACAACTTAGGTATCAGGGAAGGCAATGCATCTGCATTTTGACTTCCTGGTTTTGTGTAGATGACTATAGACCACAATCATCACTTAACATCTGTGAACTGCATGCTTGTTTGCCACACAAAATACATTAAATTGCTAAACTGACACTAAGTCACTAGCAACAGGTAAAATAAACGGTAAATTTTAATTACTTTTACCAAACTATATAGTTATTTATTTCGTTATTTTTTTATGATATTCATTAAATGAAAAAATACTTACGGTGTTGCCTACTGCACAAGCCAAAGCAATCATCTGTTTCGCGACGTAATAGCCAGGAGCTGCCTTTCCACCGATCATAACTGTTCTAGGCGTAATTGCGGCTGAGGGATCCCGCTTGATGCGGTTGTAAAGTGTAATGACGTGTAGAATATTCAGCAGCTGACGCTTGTACTCGTGGATTCGTTTCACCTGCACGTCGAACATCGACGCCGCGTTTATTTTAACACCTGTATCGCGTTCAATCAATGCGGCGAGCCGTAATTTATTCTCCTGTTTGACTTTCATGACGGCTCGCTGGAATGCAGGGTCCTTCGCCCAACGCTTCAGACCCTGTAACTTCTCCAAATGTACAGTCCATTCATCTCCAATTTTGTCAGAAATGATATCAGACAGGCCCGGATTGCACAGCAACAACCAACGACGAGGAGTGATACCGTTAGTCTTGTTCTGGAACTTCTCGGGCCACATTTCATAGAAGTCGCGGAAGACTGTGGCCTTAAGAATGTCCGAGTGAATGGCGGCTACACCGTTCACGGCGTGGGCGCCAACCACGCAAAGATTCGCCATATTTACTCTCTTCTCGCCTTCTTCCTCAATGAGCGACATACGTCGCATACGGTCCATATCATTTGGCCAACGTTTCTTAACTTCTTGCAAATGTAGGAAATTGATATGGTATATCAACTCCATGTGTCGTGGCAGTACATTTTCCAACATCGAGCAAGGCCATCTTTCCAAAGCTTCAGGCAAGACAGTGTGATTTGTGTAAGCGCAACACTTGACGACAAGTTTCCAAGCTTCTTCGTATGGCACCTTTTCAATATCTATCAAGATTCTCAGAAGCTCAGGTATGGCAAGAGCGGGATGAGTATCGTTTAGCTGAATAGCTACTTTTTCAGGAAGACTCTCAAACGTCGTGCGTACGGCTTCGCGGGAACCAAATTTGGAAGCTTTATACCTCCTCAATATGTCTTGGAGAGTAGCAGCGCACATGAAATATTCTTGACGAAGTCGCAATTCCTTTCCTTCGAAGAAATTATCGTTGGGATAAAGTACTCTTGAAATATTTTCAGCAACATTACGATCGAGGACAGCTTGGATGTAGTCACCAGAGTTAACTGCAAATAAAATATTATGATGTTAAATAAATAATATCTCACAACATTATAATTTCATCAACTGAAACTTCTTCATTATCTACCTGATGATAGATCAAAATTAAAATTATTAAAAAAACAACTAGATTTATTAAACGAAAAATACGAAAACAGCACTTACAGAATCGAAGATTGAAGTCGATAGGGCTCTTTGCGGACCAAAGGCGCAGTGTGTTGACGACGTTGTTGTTGTAACCGGGGATCGGGTTATCGTAAGGCATTGCAAACACCACCTACAAAAGTAATAAAAATATAATATAAGTACACCAATTAATGATATGTTAAACACGGCTATCAAAATAAGAAAACGTTAAGGTTAATAGAGTAATCATTAAACGAGTTGATTGCCGATAAAAAAATAATTTTGAAAAATTATTACCATTCTTATAGAAATAACTATTATTTTAAATTATCCAAGCTATTACATTACAATGTAAAATATTTTAGGTTTATCGTCTGGTCTTCGCGTTCTCTACATTTGAATAAGGGTTCATACACAAAGCTACGAATCGGCGCGATGCCAATCAGTAGCGGACTAAGGACATTAGAAGCCCGGGCGGCATTTGGTATTTGGAGGCCCACCCAGTACAGCAAGAAAATATAGGACATTTCCATATCCTCAAATGAGGTAAAATTAGGGGGGCCCCCCCGCCCATGCAAACTTTCATGATTCAAAATTCGTGCGGCTTGGGAACAACATTGGTCAAGCGACCAGTCGACCTTTGGAGGCCCCCAGCCGGAGGCCTATGGCACATGGCGCACCGCCCCTGCCGCCTTGTTGCCCCTTGCCCCTGAACTTGTTCCGTAGCAAGTTCACTTAATATACAGATGCATCATTGCCGCATTCAATCAATTCATGGTATTGTAAAAAACTGTATCCACGATAACCATCATAACATTAAAAAAAACATATTCGTCTGGTACATTTCATCCTGTCAAGAAAATATGACTGCTACGCATCGTTTTCACTACAACTATTAACTACAAACAGTCAATTATTAAATACAATAATACACAAACATTGCTAATGGTTGTAAATGCGCCAAAATGATCTTTTCTCATTGGATAAATGCCAATTACAAAGTTAAATCGCATTGTAGAGTTGCAATTAAATAATACCCAACCAGTATGTATTGTACACTAAAAATAATGAAATCACAGCCCTGAATGAACTTGAACGAAGGTATGCAAAAAACATTATTTTTTACCACTGACAAATTTTAAATGGGGCTTCCACCTGAAATTAATCTATTCCATTTATACCTACCAATTCCTGAAGAATAACTATTTATCTCCAATCAGCAAAACAAATATAACACTACTGGAACGAGCTTACAGCATCATAAACTCTGGTCACTTGATCAACTAAGCAAATGCTCGCAAAAATATTTTTTTCCGCTTTTGGGTGATGGTATCAGGCAGATGAAACAATGTTAAAAACACATTTCTCCATGCCATGATATTAATGCCGTGTTTTGAACACTGACGAGATTGAGGCCTGTCTATTAAAACGGACCTTAAATTTACATCTAGAATAATCTAGATAGCATATAAAACTAGTGGAGATTTCACGAACTTACCTGCGTGTCAACCCACTTCTTCCCTTGCGGAGTATCGACTACTCGACCGTAGAAGTTGACAGGCAGCATGAATTCAGGGCGCGCCTTTTCCCACGGATTGCCGTAGCGCAACCAGTCATCGGGCTCTTCCTGTTGTTCACCATTCTCAATCTTTTGTGCGAAGATACCGTATTCATACCTAATACCTAAAATAATAATGTAATAGGTAAATATCTATACAAATAAATAAAATTGGAGTGTCTGTTTGTAATATAAAAATAACCGCTTTTTACTAAATACATATGTATGTATACACGGTACTTAAACCAAAACAACATTTTTTACAATTTTTTCTGTCTGTCTGTCTGTTTGGCGGGGCTAATCTTGGGAACGGCTGGACAGATTTTGACGGGACTTTTACTGGCAGATAGCTGATGTAATAAGGAGTAACTTCGGCTATTTTTGTACTAGCAGCACCCACGGCTTCGTCCGGGTAGACACTAAACAATAATAAATATACACGCGGGCGAAGTGGCGGGCACAGCTAGTGAACAGTATATTTGATTTAAATATTGCCGGTTTAGACAGTTTCGACAGTTTTCTCTCTGGCGTATTAGAACATTTATGGGCGGGGAACATGTTCAATTAGTATGTGATATAGGAATCAATCAATTAAATACTTAACTAAATTATCCGAACTTTTAAGACCGCAATAATGTTTTTTTAATCATCTTGATTGATCTTGCCTACGGGCGGCGGTAAGATAATTTAGGGACAAAGTTAACAGTTTTTAGGGTTCCGTAGTAAACCCCTTATAGTTTCGCCATGTCCGTCTGTCTGTCTGTCCGTCCGCGGTTTAGCGCAAAAATTATTGGTACTAGAGACTTGAAATTTGGCACAAGTGTACACCTTAATCACGCCGACAAAGTGGTAGAATAAAAACGTGAAAAAATACATATTTAAAATACAAATATCCCCTACATGTAATGCGCGGATATTTTATTTATTTTTCGTTTTCTATATAGGTAGTGTGGATTATGGTTGGATAGGTCTTCAAAAATGTTACGGGTGTGTTAACATCATTTTTCGTTTTAGTGGACTGTTCGTGACTTATTAAGGTTTAAAGTGCAAATTTTCGTTGTAGTCGAGTATCCCCCCTCTACCAACTAAACGTTAACAATCCAAGACTTACTGACAGGTTCGAACATCTGAGCCTGCGCAGAGACATTGCCTGGACGACCCCGTTAGTCCAACGGTGTGAGGTGACCGTTTGATACGAAGGGTCGCGGGTTCGATCCCCGCACCAGGACAAATATTTGTATGTCCTACAGATATTTGTTTTGGGTCTGGGTGTTTGTGTATGTGTTGTATGTGTACCACGGCACTCACGACACAGGTTTATACCTACTGTGGGGTTGTGAGTGTGAGCGTATTTTATTTTTTTTTACATTGGGAGTCTGTGTGTTTTATACCGTCTCTACAATGGTGAGTGCTCTGCTGAACTGTTCGACATGGTGCCACCATCTCATTTCCTACACCGTACTACGTACGTACGTACCCGCCGACTATGCCCACGTGTAAATTGTGGAACGAAGTTCCCTCTGAGGTGTTCCCTCGGTACTAAAATATGGGGTTCTTCAAAAATCGGGTCAAAAGAGTCCTTACGAGCTGGCAGCGCATTCGCAACTCCTCTGATGTTGCAAATGTTCATAGGCGATGGAGACCACTTTCCATCAGATGGTCTGTCTGCTTGTCTGTCAACCTAATTGCATAAAAAAAACATATGTGTTCAGACATATCAGTTACGAATCTTGTTATAAAATATGTTTTGTTATGTAACATATCGGTTAATATTATGTAGAGTAGGTACTATATCAGTCACTGATAAAATTAGGTTTGAGATGAATAAGAATGAAAAGAGGATGTCGTTAAGGCATAAAATGGTGTGCAGGATACGACTTAAGTAGGTGTAGGTATGTTCTAAGGTCCCCTAATAAAATATTGTCTGTTGTACCTAATGGAGTCTGAATGTATGATAAATATGAGGCGCCAGATTGATTACAATTAACAATTGAATACTGTTAAGAATAATTTTGACTCTATTTGTACAATCTATACATAGCCTTGGCCCAGGCTCCATACATTTCGGAAACATCTTTAGTAAATCTAATCTAATAAGCACTAATAAAATCGAATTCAACAATACATTGTTTTCATTGCATTGTGAGTCACCTTGTTGTGTTGCAATAAAAAATGTAGAATGCAGGTTAATTATAAATGCATGTTTTGCAAATATAAACAATGTCTACAGTAAAATTCTTATATTGAAGTGGATACCCTCTGTGACCCTGTTAGCGTGAGATATTTATATATTTCACTGTACTCGGTGCTTCAAATTAGTTCACATATTTATAAATGGCGCTATGCCAAAACTGGGTTTGTCAACTGGTTTCAATTGATTCGCATTTACTCGTAGTTACTCACAATTGTAGTTAATTGTTACTGATAAGTTAACGCCATAAATATGTCTGGGAAAAAGTACTACTCAGTGACGATCCATCTGCTGAATGATTATTATTACTTAAATTAATAATATTTTTGTTGAAATATCAAAAACTGCTAATTAAGGCCAGGAAAAGTTCACACTGAAAGGGATTTTACTGGATATTTTTAGCACTGATTTACACAATGGAGATAGAGTCTATTCCACTACTCGATAATAGGGCACAAAAGCAAAAAGAGAATTTTAATGATTGTGGGAGAAAATACTTAGGGGGCGTTCATAAATGACGTCACGCCAAATATTTTCGATTCCTCCCCCATCCCATTTGTTACGATTTTTCCCTTATTTTCTATCTTCTTAACCCTTCAAGAAACGTAAAGCCACAATTGAAAATCAATTGTCATATTTTTCTTGTGACTTAATGGGTAAACATGTACTGTCACACTTGAAAACTCTTTTGAAATTCACTCATTTTAGTTTCATGTTCAATGTTGATGTTTGGCTCACGGATTTTGGTTAAGTACTTTTACTGAAAATCGGCTATGACAGACAAACAGACAGACACAAGAGTGATCTTATAAGGGTTATGTTTTTTTCTTTTAAGGAGGTGTAGACTGTTAGTATAATAATATATGTATAACAATTGAAAGCAAGATTAAACATAATAAAGGGCATTTTTGAATCATTAAAATGGTATACCATATCCATATGCTGCCAATCCCAGAGTAGCCATAGAGTCAAGGAAACAAGCTGCGAGGCGCCCAAGGCCACCATTGCCGAGGCCAGCATCTTCTTCAAGTTCTTCCAGCTCCTCAATATCCAAACCAAGCTGGTACAAAGCTTCATCAACTGTACCCTGGATGCCCAGGTTTATCATGGTATTTTGGAGTGAACGGCCCATGTAATATTCCAATGAAAGGTAGTATACACGCTGTTGAACATAATAAATATCATTGGTAAAAATTATATTTACAGTGTATTTTCACTGTCATAATAGACATTATTCATAATATTACAAGTAAGGTCATAATAATTGATATTATTCATAATGTTATAAGTAATGATTGCTTCCACCAGGAAGTGTTTAAGTAACAACAATAATTTGTTATGGATAATTTATCTGATAAGTGATGCATGATTTCTGTTTACAATTTCTATCTTATTGCAATAATAATAAATGCATTTGACATTAAACCTTTACCAACATTCACTTCCTTGTGAACATAGAATGATAGATAGTGTAATGATGTTATAATGTGTAACATACAGACATACAGTCATTTATCACATAGATATCCTAATCTTACAACTGATTTGTAGTTGAATGGTTAAGTATATTACACATGTATTGTTGTACAAAGGCTATGAATTGATTTTCAATGCAAATACAGCCCCGTAATTTTTGGTGCTGAGGTAAATCTTTTTCTAATTATTTGTAGGTATGCAAGTATAGGTTGCAGTATTAATCCTTCAAGGATCGTACGGCCACCAGCGGCGAGACACAATTGAATTTCAATTGTCATATTTTTCTCGTGTCTGGAGAGACTTACCATCAATATGAACTGCATGCTTATTTGTTATCACTACTAGTATTAAAAATGCGAATAAAGAAGATATAGTTGAAAACTCTAGGGAGGACATAGGTTACTACTTTGTTCAAAAATCAATCCCATAAAGGGTATAAATAGAGGATGATAAGTTTGTATGATAGTCCATAAATTTTGGTACCAATTTCATGAGGACAAAGTTGCCAAAAAATGCTAGTTTTAAATAAATAAATAAGAATAAGATATGAAAGGTCATTAGTAAACCAGGATATGATAGCATTGAACAATGACTTAAGAAGCAGATAGATGAAATATAAGGTATAGCTAAATCATTAAGTAGGTATGTATCTAAGTTCTGCTACTCCAGTAAGAGTTTTATAAGCATTTAAAACTTAGTTATTTATTAAGCCAGTTTTAGTAAATCTAATTTATTAGGTTCTATTTAACATGATCAAAATTGAGGCAATCACCATTTGAATTGTATATTATAAAAAATCTTCTGAATTTATCATAATGATATTTTAATCTGCTGGTATCTATCCTAATTGATAATATTATGTGTATTCAATATTTCTCATACATGATCATTTTCCTCCTGAAGTATTGCCCATGATTTGCCACCTATCCCGCCTTTGTCAATATTTTCCAATAACTACAAATATGTTCTTGACCACAAATTAGGGCTAAACGTTCCGACGCTTGACAGCGATTAGGAAGTTCATTTTTTTTTTGAAGATAGTACTCGTAAATATAAAGCGTTTTGTGAAGTTTTACTTTTCGAAAATGCACAGTTCTTAAGATATATTTTTTCAAAATTTCCATACAAATCGACTAGATCGCCATTTTAAGTTTGTTTATATGTCATGTCTGGTGGCAGCATTGACATAAAACGTTTCATTACTCATCAACGGCATTTAGTTCTATTTCATACCATGTTACTTATTTACGTATTTTTCGATTTCGATAATTAATATTGTTCTATTATAAGTATTCATTATGTTTTGTGTAAATAATAACTTCTGTAGAACATATTATCGGTATATTTTTACTTTTTTTACACATAAAATATACAAATTCGTTTTTACTTTGTTTGGAACGGAACGCAACGGACGCCATTTTGTTTGTTTTGCATGCAGTGACAGCTGTGTCAAGCAGTCAGAGTTTGTTGCCCTAGCAGTTGAGATCGTTTTCACGTACTCCTGTAAGATTTCCAACGAGTGACTACCATGGCGTCTCCTACCCATATTTCCCATGAAGAGTTGGTTAGGTTAGGTTGTATATGTAAAAACAGCGCGCGAGCCGAGCGAGCGAAGCGAGCGTGCCGCGGCAGCGGCCGGCGAAGCGCCAGAACCAAACTGTTGTTTAGGAAATACAAGCGACAATTTTTTTTTTCTTTTAAAACTACGCGTTTTTTGTAGATTGAGGAGTGTAGTATTGGGGAGGGAAGGGTACACCCTCCTTCACACCATTTATCATGCCCTAAAGCCCCCCTCTTACTTCAAAATGGAGTATTTTTAATGGAATCAGTGCTATAGCATATCTCCTAAAATCTGGGGTTTCGACCTGAGGGGGGAGGTATAAGGGGGTTGGTTGCCTCCCTCCCCTCCCCCCCCCTCCCCCCTTACCCCCACAAACCAACGGTAATTGTTGGAAAGTTTTACCCAAATGATATCTGTTTATGTAGAACAAAATTATTATAATCATTTCACCATTTTATCTAATCTATATGAATATTCTAATGCAGAAATTAATCAATTACACTAACTTCATCAATTTTTTCAAGGATTTTTAAAGGGGGTAGAATAATATGGAAGTTCAAGGGGTCAGTGAATTAAAAAAGATTTATTACCTTAGGATCCTTTTCATAGTAGTATTGTTGGGTACGAATCCAACGAGAGACGAGGTGGTCACGGACAGTATGTGCCAGAGCGAAGTAGTAGTCCCTCGGAGTCGCAACATTTCTATCCTTCACCAAGGTGTAATGAACGTGCCGGTTAAAAGCTTTCTTCACCTCTGTAACATTCTCTACGGCTACGATTCCTCGCACTGAAATCTGCTTGCGCTTATCCGAATCAGACTGTACGCTCATTTTTATGCTTTCTGCGTGGACAAGACTGTCCTCAACAATTGCCTAACCCCAACTGATCGGTGGATATCGGTCACCTTGAGAAGGTCAAACACATAAACGGGACGGCGGCAACTACCGAACTGACGATGCTTCTTGTCCGAATGCTATTACGTGATTTTGTGTATTACTGTTGACATTAATTAATATTAATAACATATAATTATTCAAGAAAATTCATCTTAATGTTAATAGAATCTCAATTCAAGCCCTGTTTCTATTACAAATAAACTGCGGGCGGTGAATCGTCAAAATCAAATTATCAAATTGACATATTATTATAATATGTCACTTTCTGACAAACAGTTCTCTGTGATAGTTATTGAAACGTTCAGAAAAAAAAACATGCAATTGATGCAATCTATTACTATTTATTTAGCGATCAAAAAGATCGTATCGCGAGAATTTAATTTACTCGCTCACCTTTTTATTTATTTAACTAAGTGTGTCATGTCATAGCTTTTTTAACTTGTTTGATAGAACAAAATTAGATTTCATAGTGCAATAACTTACACTTATCTAAGTCACCCGTCTTACCCGAATGTGAAGCCGCCCGCGCCGGAACAATTGAAAATCAATATTGTCATGTCATTTAGGAGAAAGTTAACTAGAAGGATCAAGTGGAGCTTGATGGCGTATAGCTACTAGCTAGTAGGTAGGCAAAAGTAATAAAGTGCCCATTAAACTAATCTGCATGTAGCTAAATATCAGCTTTGTGCTCTAGCGGATTTCGTCCTAATGTTTGGGATTTAGGTTGTAGTAACGTAACGCTAATGTTGTGATTGGTTTTGTGAAAATAGATAAAGGATAGGCATGGCACTATCTACGTATATCTATAGGTAATAGATGTTTTAAAATCGATAAGGTACCATAAAAACAAACGACATGTTACAACATTTTAATCAGACAGACACTACGTCTTAACAGTTCATCACTCATCACAGATCAACAATGGCTTGTCATTGTTTTAATATTTCAAGAAATGCATGATTATAGATACATGTATACTAAGAATAATTATCAATATGAAGCATTTTCCTAAACCACAGTAAGTTTACGTAAAACTGTAGTCTTTTTATTAAAACTTCTTTCAAATAAAAACGGAAAAATACGTCACTGAATTTTATGTAAGTGAGGGGCACTCAAGCCTTCAAAAGACTATTTGTCGCTACAACTGCAAGACTCATTAGTATGACAATAAACCAAATTGTTCAATGGTATGACGAAGATATCATTCGATATTGCATGTTATTTAAACTTATTATTGAGTAACAATTCAGTTTGCGCTGATAGTAGGTAGAGTATAACATTCGTTTATAAAACAATCATATATTATACACATATACAGTTTTAAAACTTAATAATTATTCACAATATTTAGCTAACTACGAATATAAACACGAGCTTCAGGCACTTAAAAATGCAAGTATCTTACTATTTATTATGTGTAAGTTAAAATATGGCTTAAGTTATTGTTATATATTTAGCATAGCAATAGAACTAAGTAGATCAATTTTAGCTTTAACACACATAACATTTAAATATATATCAAATAAGAATTAACAAGTGCAGTCATTATACATCATACGTTATTTAAAAAGCACACTATAATTATTAAATGCTTGTAATCAATCTTCACGGACAGGTGAAGTAGTGGACGGACACAGATATATATGTTCAGGGAATAGGTCGCCACGTATCCGTAGTGCGCGGGCCCCGTTCGCCGCCGCCCGGTACTCCAGTTCACCGATCAACACGTCGTCGGCGTAGATTGACCATTCACTTGGCCCCCGAACGATTCGGATCGTTGTCTGAAAACAAAATGCAAGAGATTATGTCATTGTATGCATTTATCTTTACGCTAAGTTCCTAATGGGGGAGGAAGAGAGCGTATAGCGCCAGATATCACGGTTTATAACCCAGATTTTTATACAGAAATATTATCCAGAAGTACTACATTGCTAACGGCAGTGTCCTATCCCGTTCCAGTAATCACGTACCAGGGTCAAAATTCCTGATTCAAGTCATACTTTTCATGTTTCCATTCCAACTACAATTAATATGTCAACGTTACTGATAATACCTTTTGGGTGTCTGTGTGGGGAATGGATATGCTCTGGGCCCCAAACGCCGAGCCACATGTTCAGCACGACGATTGGGGTTACGTTCCAAATATTTGAACTGTATTGACTAAACGTGCCAGGCCGTCCAGTCTTTGATCGTTCAACCGAACAATCATGTATGAGAACTGGCGCAGGAACGCCCGTTTTGTAACCTATTTCTTTCCAAGTATCTTGTCTGAGTGATTTATGGCGACATAAAGACTTCACTGTAAAGTGAATGCTGCAATAACTTATGGTATGCAAACGTACCTTGGTTCCAGGTACAAGTTTGGCGGTTCGTTGTCTACGTTCAAGGCCCCAGGCACCGAGCCACGCGTTAAGTACGACGAGTTGGCGATCGAGTTGGGACTCGACGTGGGCGCGAACATTGACGTGCACGTGTATATTCGCGCGCGGCCACTCGCGGCATCCGTCCATTAGGTCAAACACGAATGAATGCAACATAGGTCGTAGTCTGGAATGAAATATGGTACGATAAAAACGGTAAGGACTAAAATCTATTTAGTATATACCTACTCGTACGATAAGAAAGTGACAAATATGTAGTTCAAAGGAGATGGTTCAAAGTTCTATGGGACTTGGGCCACTACTTGTGCATATAAGGGTAACAGGGAAATGAACCCATTAAACTAATACGAACATTCTTTTTTGAAAATTATTTGTATATTTTTTGCACAAGATTTATTTTAAAAATGCTTGACGTTTCTAAAACACTGAATTGTCAATGTCAGGTGACATGACAATTAGGGATATCAATCTGAGGTTTATTAATCGGAATATCGATTTTTCGCGGCAAGAATCGATTATTTTAATCGATCCGTAGTACAAGATCACGTCAGTAAATCGATAATTCACCCTAGAGAATCGAGGTTTGATCTTTTTGTTTCAATAACAACCATACAAACCATAAACCAACACGGGCCACCGGCCGCGGCGTACTGGAGGGGAGTAGCCATAGCGTTTATTACCGATGCAAAACAGTCTGTCATTTTTTGCGGGGAGAAATGCGTGCGACACACACGCACACTACAAAAATCGTCTATTACTACGAAACTCACACCTTGACTTTAACAATATACAGAAACAATTTCACGCAAACATTTAAACATATAGGCGAAAGGTATAGGCCCATTTGGCTTGTACTTTGACAGATGGGAAAGCCTGCATATGCTTACTCCCCTCTGGTGTTGCTCTATGATACAAACAGTACAATGTAGATATAAATTAACACAAATACAGTTAAAAGTTACATACCTACTACAACTTCGTGTTACACAATACTTATAGATATTATGATATATTATATGCAACGAAGGTGAAAGACCAGCATGCAGTTCACATGGATGTAAGTGATGAATGCAGCCTACACCCATCTACAAAAATACCAAGAGGTCAAATTATAAAAACAGATCGATTAATCGGACATCGATTTTTCCCTCGCTGATCTGACCATGGATCGATTTATGACACTTCGATTCGAATCGATTCAAAAATTGATCAGAAAGCATCGCGACATCTCTAATGACAAGATCGATGCCGTTTTTCGTTCTGAAATAATCGCATTTTACAGTATTTTTGTTTTTGTTGAGCATTTAGCTCAGTTTAAATATTTTTTACTTAAAAGCTGTAGGTACATTTACTGTAGTACTCTGCTCTGTAAACGTCAACGTATCCCTTTGTTATTTAACCATTTATATGTTCATGAGTACCGTGCCGTTTGATTCGATTTTTGAACGAACGTATACATTGTCATTCAAGACGCCGCCATGTCGTTGTAGTATATCAATTATATGGCAATATTTCAAAACTATTTTATTTTCGTACAAAGCGATCTAGACAAAAAATTACAAATTATTATTTTTCCTGAAATCAAGATATTTTTCTCCTTTTTTTGGTACATGCACAAGCTATATCCCAAATTGAAACATCTCCTTTATTTTATTATGAACACTTTGTGATGGAAATTACCGCCACTTGAAATTCCCACGAGGCCGGAAAGATAATAAAAATACGAGCTTCATCACTGAAGCTAAAGTACTAACCAACATGCTAGCAAACGTTGCGGTAGATATTATACAAACGTCAGACCGTAGTCTTCTCAATTTTTTAAAAAATCGTTGATTTCGCTGAAATCTAAAACCCAAAGATAATGTCTTTATTGTGAACCCCCTTTTGTGGAGGCCTAAGACAGTAGCCCCGGATGCCCTCTATGGTGATATTCATGTCTGTAACGGGTTATAATTTGCTTAACTATCAATGAAGTTGATTGTAGGCTTATTTCCACAGGAACTGTAATACCTAGTATTCAAATATTATATATATAAAGCAATTTCATGAGCTCTAGTTTCAAGGTAAGAAATTTTAATTACTTTAGATTCTCTTCCTCATTAAAAGACAATGAAAAACTGTAGGTTTTAAACAGTTAATTACCGTCCATATATAACTAATTGATGTCCTTCAGGCACTCCGTTTTTCAAAGTAGCTATTATGTTTGGTTTCCATTTCGGTTCTTCACCCGATGCTTCTCCATTTAAGCACGTTCGAAGTGGTACCTGTAGAAATTTCATTCAAAAATTAGTTGTGTATGTAGAGAATGTCCTTGTTAATAGTTTGTAAAAGAGGCAACGAGATATTCTACGGATATATGCATAAGTTTTTTATACAGAAATTATTTATTATCTATTTTTATAGTTTGTAAATTGACATCTGTTTCTCTATTGTTATTCAACAAAGTCGGCAATTTTGACTTTTTTATGTTAGTAATGGAATGGAAGTGGCAATCAAGCATGCAGTTCACATTGATGTTAAGTGATGACTGCAGCCTATGGACACCCACAACCCACACGAAGATCAAGGTCAAAATGCAGATGCGCTACCACTCCTAAGGCCTAAGGTGTTATGCCTTTGTGCTGGAAATTACAGGGCCGTACAATACAAACGACAAGTCTCATAGACAAAGCGCTAACAGCGCCTCTATCGGTAGTTAATGCAACCATTTTCTCCAAGACTCTCCCCGGGAAGTTGGGTAAAGTTTTTGGTGCAGAAGGTGCTCCTCGACATGGTACGTATTGTGAGGATGTTCCAGTCTCTGAGCCTCTAGCCACCGGCAGCTTGGAAGTTAATGCAGGAGCATGTCGTGGACGTCGTTGTACATACACACCACAAACACAAACAGCCAGACCTAAAACAAATATCTGTAGGCTCTATACAAATATTTTCCCGGTGGGGAATAGAGCCTCGGTTAAAGCGATCGTCACACCTAGGGTTTTCTACCCGGGTACCCGGACCCGGGTTTATGAACTTTTTTGTACCCGGGTATTTTTCACTGCCAGACCCGGGTACCCGGGCACCTAATTTGGTTCGGGAATTCATCAAAATCCTCGGCAAATTACTACAAAGTAAGGTCTAAAAATAATACTTATTAGCAAATGTAACACACAATAAAAATAAATATAAAAAAGGCGTAGTTTTTTAGAAAAATGCAGTAACTTTGAGGTTAGATTTGGTTATGTATTACGTTCTTGTTTACGTCGCTGTGTTTTGTTTTTATTTCGTTGGAGTTTGACAAGAAAGTTTTATTTTCATAGGTATTGAAATACGCTAATTTCTATTATTTTTATAGATGTGTACAAAATGTTGATTGTTATTGTTGACAATTTTAGGCTGGTTTTATAGCTACGCTGTTAGCAGCGCGCGTTTGAACAACGGTCCGCTGTAACACGAGATTAGTACCGCGCGTTTCGCTGCTGTGTACAGACGTCTACAAAATGAATGCGGTTAGAGAAGTGGCTATTTACTTCTTATGGAAAAGAAGGCAAAGAAGACTAGCTGTTGATCCTTATAGTGGTACAAGGTTACTGAGAGGCGAACACGTAAGATCTTTTTGCGATTTACGAGAAAATAGGCATACATTTTATAAATATTTTCGCCTATCAATAACTAGTTTTGACGAATTCCCAGGCTTTATATTTTGCGTCCTTATTCTTATATAATTTATCGGCCGGATCCCATAAACACTTTCTACATCGTACTTCCTCAATTAAACGTTCCGTATCGATATTATAATTCATGTTGACTGTACTTAACGGCGCGTCTCAACAGCGTCACTCTTAAAATGCATACTGATCGTATTAGACGTGTGTAACTCTTTACTGTTTCGTATCACTGTTACGAAACATTTCAATGTTCGGAAAGATTGGAACACATTGGGATGCATGGATTGCATCATTTGCATCATTTGGAACTCGAACATTATTGCTCTCTGTTTAGCGCGTTCATGTCGCCTGAGTGAATGAGTGATTGAGTGTGACCGCATAACCGCAACCGAGACACTTGACATATGAATCTGAATCAGTTAGCAAAGCGAAAGAGCGAGATAACAATACAATATTAAGCAAGTGAGAGTGGGACACCAAATGAGATGATACTTTGTTACTTATTCCGTTGCGCCTAAACAGTACCTTATGAATGTAATATTAACGACTATGGTGTTTGTAAGAAGAATCATTTAAGAGCGTTTTTCGTTTGCATTATTTTGCTTTTATAAGCCGAGTTGTTTGTTTTGGACTTTCGCCACAGTATCTTTGACGCAATGTGACAAATGTTCGAAATGATACATTTAAAGATTCGAAACAGTTTAGTGTTTCAGATGCAAATATTCCAATCACAAAGGTGAGACGTTTCTCCCACGCCTAGATCGTATCGTAACTGGCGGCGCGCGTTTCGGTAGCGCCGGCGAACAGCGCGCGTTTACTCAACAGCGCTGCTCAAGCGCGTGACTATAAAACGCAACTACTACCCGCGCTGTTGAAACGCGTAGCTATAAAACCAGCCATAATATTGTTCAGTGAACGCTTAGTATTTGAATTAAATGTTATTAAAACAAAAGAAAAAAATGAATCATGGGGACCTACTTATAAAATTTTAGTAAACATTTACATTGTGACGATGGTTGACTTTTCGTTGGCAAAATGGATAGATCTGTATCTGGAGTGTGGAAATATATTAAAAAATACAGAATAAGGAATCAGTACAGTGTGCAATATGCCTAAAATATTATCTCTTATAGGTTCTTCAACAAACGTTTTATTAAAACGTTTAGATAAAGTACCTACATAAAATAAAGATCGAAAAACAGAACTTTACGTCCGAAAAAGAAGTGACATTGACATCGTTTTCTCAACCTGAATCAGAACAAAGTTTAAGCCTAGTTACAAAAAGACCGCGGATAACAAATTTTTTCTACCTTCTACTAAAATTTCCGAACTTGTTGCACGCTTGGTTGCACAAGACAGTATTTCCACTCGAACTGTTTAACTGTGTGATTAATTGTACTTTAAGTTAAGGAGACTTATTGACATATACACACTCTTTCGTAATAAACAACATAATTATTTAACTGCCTCGGTAGCCTAGTAGTAGCAGGCCACTACACTACTACGCTGAGGTACTGGGTTTGATTCCCGGGTAGGGGGTTATCAGAGATAATGGTCTAAGGTCCTTTACCTCTGTTTCTATTGGGATTTTTCCATGTTATGGAAATTTCCCAGTACCTCGGAAGTTCGGTAATGTGCCCGGAGATGTCAACAGGCTCGCCACCTGTTACATGGGCCAAAACGTAACCGGCGAATCGTGGGTGTTTGCATGTATGCTTGAATGCATGCATTTACCTCTGCCTACCCCTTCGGAGATTACAGGCGTGAAGTTACGTTTTTTACGTAATCATAGGAAAATTGCATCTTTTTCTGTATTAATTGTAAATACCCGGGTACCCGGGTATATCCGGGTATATGCAAAAATAATACCCGATACCCGGGTATTAAAAAATGTCGGGTATGCGAAAACCCTAGTCACACCCGTATATACTGTATTATCTATGGTCACACCATTACCACCACTGGACCAATTATAACTGATTATTACCTAATTTAAATAAAGATTTAAAGGCTACGACAATTATTTCTCACGAAGATTTAAAATAAATATATAACTACGTCAAGAAAAACCGACTTTAAAACTGAAAAGTAAAAAATAATAAAGATTTAATTGTAATTTTATACTACCTATTATTTATATGTGCTATTTACTAATAGGTTTGAAGTCGGTGCCAAGCTTTAAACAAATAATTATATTTTAATCATTTACATATGAATACGAGCTAATTAATACACTGAACAAAACGTAACCGATGAATCGTGGGTGTTTGCATGTATGATTGAATTCATGCATTTACCTCTGCCTACCCCTTCAGGGATTACAGGCGTGAAGTTACGTTTTAATACCATGAAATGCCTACTTTAGTGATTTTGGCTTGACACCGACTTCAAACCTATTAGTAAATAGCACATATAAATAATAGGTAGTATAAAATTACAATTAAATCTTTATTATTTTTTACTTTTCAGTTTTGAAGTCGGTTTTTCTTAACGTAACTATATTTATTTCATACTTTTTAGTTTATTGCTGCATTGCCAATTAGATTAATGTTCACATCTGTTAAATTTGTAAAATCTGACTCTTTTAGCTTCGTGACAATTAGATACCTAATTTAAATTATTTAGGTGTGCAAAATTATTACACGACTATACGAAAATAATTAAAAAAAAATAACCACGAAGGAGTAAATGAGTGTTGTGTCGTCGATGAGTAAATGTGTCATTGTAAATGTGTCATTGTCACTTGTTGTCATGCGCATTAGGACTATCTAGGACGTCAGTGGATTCAACGCACTGTATGACAACTCGCCGTCTATTCCAAGTCCTTAAGTTTGAGGTGAAATTAAGTAAAAAACCGGTCAAGTGCATGTCGGGCCACGCGCAGTATAGGGTTCCGTAGTTACGGAGTAAGAGATGTAATGAAAAAAAAAAATATTTTCAATGGACTTGTTCGAAATTTTCGAGTAAAATACATTTGGTCGACTAAAACTCGCAAACTTGCAAGGCCAACTTTAGTGTGATAGTTTTCCTTTTAATTTCGTTATATGTAGCTACTATCGCCGTAACGTTTGAATTCCTAACAACAACCGTTTAGTCTGTAGGGGGGGGGGACACTTGAGTCTAACGAAAATATGCACTTTAAAGCTTAATAAGTCACGAATGATGTTCACATACCCATAATATTTTTAAAAGACCTATCTAACGATACCCCACACTATATGAAAATCGAAAATAAAAAAAAATATTCGCGCGTAACTAGTAGGGGAGGTTAACCTCCTCGTTTTTTGTTTTTGAACTCTGTTAACAATCACTTATCAGAGAAACACTGGATTACATAATTAATAATAACATACTTTTCATTAATCCCACATTGTACCGATTTTAAGTTTCCGTTATTATTTTGTTTGTAATTAGTTTTGTAACCCAAATGATAAATATATACTTTTTGATTTATAATAGGTTTAATAAGATGCTGGGGATCATCATGGCTCTCTCAAGCAACTACAGTCGAATTTGTGCTCGAGTAGCATCTGCACTTGCGCAGCATACGGCTTTTAAATAAATAAAGTGAATTGAATTGAATTTTTTAATCAAAATGTCTGTTGTCTTTCTTGAAGAAGAACGCCATGAAATTAGAAATTTTCCAACAGTGATTAGTGACTACATTGACTGCACCGATATTAAAATACGCGAATGAGGGGGTGACGCAGACAGAAATGGATTTTAACTAGTATTTAAAATAATTTTAACTATTCATGCAAACTGTACATTGGGTACAGGCCTTACAATTCTAAAAACCTTTACTATGATGACCTGTTTACATGTTTTGCTCGTGTCTCAATTGGATAAAAGTCTTACGCTACGTTCACATGGAGACACGTTTTGCCGGATTTAATTTTTACCGTATATGGCAGAATCGAATACTCTGTTCACATGGCGTTCGGTTTTGTTGTTATGTAAAAAACCGAATGGTGTGAATATGCTATTCGGTATTTTGCAGGAAAGCAATGCAGTCTCTCATTGTCATTAAAAAGTGGTGGACGTGAACACTCTAGGTTCAAATTTAGTGTCGGTGAGGTAATTCTTTCCCGCCCGCGGCCCCCGCCGCCCTAGTTGCTATAACCATTGATTTGTATGTGCATGGCCGTAACTGGTTCTTTGTAGCGTTTGGTAAAAAACCGTATCTGTGCTGGTGTGAACGTATGTATTAAAATGCTATTGTTACTGGATCGTATTCGATATTTTGTCGTGTGACCGAATCTAGTTCCAGTCGCAAAATCGAATGTCCAGTTTTGAACGTTTGGGTTTTTTGTCGGATGTTCACTGAATGCACGTGACAACTAATACATATAAACTATATTGTGACTAAACCGTATTCTGCAAAAACAAGTTCCGGCACATCTCTGTGTGAACGTAGCGTTCCTTAACAAGAACAAATGTTACAACCTTATGATACACAATAAATAAAATAACGTTACCCACTTCCTCTAGAGCCGGCGCAAGAACCGGATATAGATCGGACTTCTGTACATTCAACGTAGCGTCCCTGACCCCCGACACCTGCACCCAGGTGGCGTTCAAAGCGCTGGGGTTCCTGTGAGCGTAGCTGCAGTAGTGCTCTCCGTCGACCGCCCATAACGTTTCCTTCTCATCCACCAACACTTCTATCGTAAACGGTCTGCCCATTTTGAATGGAAATAATCTGAAATTAAAGCAAATCATGCTTTTTATATATTATTTTTGTGTATTGAGCAAAATATATCGCTACATAAATAAGTAGGTAGAAAAAAATGGCTGGTGCTAAGTGCTAACACCAGTATTTTTTGATTTCGAAGACGTATGTAATCTATTTGTCACTAAACAGTAGATAGTATTCAGTACTATCGTGTTCCAGTGACATGGTAATGTACGGTCCTGTTATATCTACAAAGGTCTAAAAATCTTAGACCCGTGGAGAGGTAACTAAAGATGTTTGGTTTTGTATGGATCTCTATAGGCTGTAGAATTCATTTACCACCAATGTTAACTTTTTCACTTCATTCGCTTTCATAACATAAAAAATTGTAAGTAAATAGGTACCTACGGTAACTATGTTAGCGCTTGAAACGATCATCGCAAATGATATTGGTGTATTATCTAAAACGTTTATACCCGTTTCAAAAAATCTATAAATACCATTTATTTGTCAATAATATTTAAGTAAGTATAAATAATACGGTTTAACGAAAATAACATGAACATTGTTGTGGATTTATCTATCTTGGTTATACATCATAATGGTTGATTACAAATTGTTGATTGGTTCATTTTCACGTTACAGACAAACAACGAGACAGTAAATTAAAAATATATTTATTTCAAAGAGGTCCGGAAACGAAAGAAACGTTATGCGCCACTTTGACGTTAAATTGGACACGTAATTAGAGTAAAAAGATAAAAAACTAATCACTATCTATTTCTTACGGTTCTCAGTCTTTAAAATTTACACATAAATATATTCAGTACAAAGTAAGATTGTTTGCTTTCCTGTGAATTAGGAACATCTGTTGTGTAAGTTCCTTTGTTTTATTTTTTTATTTTGATGGTCTTTTAAGTATGTACCTTAGTTTTAACTATGGCCAGAGAATAGACAATAATTTACTTGCTATGGCATAGGTACACAAAAAGGGTTTTACTATTTAAATGTTAGGTAAGTAAGTTTGATTCTTTTACTAGAAAAATTCCAGCTGACTTCTTAAACTTTGGCATTAAAGACGTTTCTAACACTAGCTAGAAACTAAATAATATTTCCGATATTTTTGTATGCTTTAGGTACCTACTATAGAATATTTTCTTCCCTACTTTTTGCTACTGTAAAAATATGGATATATTTCGGAATATCCCCTATAGTCATCACAATTAAAAATTAATGAGTAGATATAGTTACTATTGCATAAATATATCTCTACCTGAACGCTGTAGTTTCTTCAGAGCCCCATTTGTCATGGCGTCGTGTATTGCGCACAACGTAGCACTGTGGTAAACGCACATTGAAATGCACCGCAATGTCTGCCCGCCCTGACTCCACGTCCCCGCATCCAATGTTTACAGCAAACCTATAAAAGAAGGACGAAGATAAAACAATTCTACGCTTGTTATTCCTAGAAAGGGTAATGGCCGAATAGTAGAAATGGCTCATACGTCACTCAATTTTAAGAAACCCTCATATGAGCGCTATCTCCATCGTTTGAAAGTGTTTTACAATGACAGAAGACTTTTAAGTCCCACTTAGATTTAAGTGACGTTTGAGTATTTGGCCGTAAGTGACGTAAAATGTGCATTCGTGAATGCATATCACACGTCGCCTATCGACCTATAAATTGGTCCATGCATACTAACACAAAGTTAGGATAGGTGACGTGCACAGGTGCACACAGACACCCACGATTTGTCAGTTATTAAATTTATTGTAGATGGCATGCCTATTAAATTTTTTAAAAATTAAAATTTTGAAAATTAATTTATCCAGCTAGTTACAACTTACAACAATATTGTATTGAAAGCAATAATGGGTTTGCTTTTAGAGTTTCTTAATACAGTTTACAATTCGGTTAACGTTTCTCTGAATTAATCAGTTAATTAAGTAAACATATTTCAGTAAATTGTATTACCATGGTAGGTCTTCACTGGGGGTTCCCGTGCATATTACATGTGATCCGATTGTTAAGGGCTCAGCCAAGTTTTGTGTGAACTTAACATCGCGTGCCTCAGCCAGCTGAGTCTGTAAATGATAAAAATAAAAAATAAGCTCTTTTTCTTAGGTACTTACTTTACTTTCATAAAACTGACAGGTCATGTAAATAGATGAGGTCGGTCGGTCCCTAATAAATTAGGCTTAGGGTCATAGCTCACTACAACCACCCGCCACCCGACCACCACCGCCTCGTTTACGGCATTTACTCGTTGTCGACGGTTGGTCCACGGGTGAACGACGCGATGTTATTTGTGAACCACTCGCGGAGCAATCGCGGGCGGCGCGCGGTCCACTTCGAAACAGCGCGTTGGCAATGTAAAGTCAACGCAAGACAAGCTAGTGCTCACCGAGTGGTCCGCCGTAAGCACGTGCACCGCGCGCTGCCCGCGCGTTTACGGCTTGCGGCCGAGGCGATACAGAGCGGAGTTGATGTCTTGATGTAATGAGCGCAGACCGCTCGAGGCGGTCGGGTGCCGGTAGGCTCTAGTGAGCTATGACCCTTAGAGCCCTTTGCGCTCGCCGATTTTCCAGTGAAGTAGACAAGTCCCTAACATATCATGTACATATAGGTAGGTATGGGTAGGTACTCAGCTTAGATGTAGGTAGGTACAAAGTAATACTTTGGGAAGCGCTAATCACCTGAAATTGTTTAATTTGACACTAAATAAAAATACTCTCGGTTACTATGTTACGGTTAGATGATAATTTATGACGTCATAACTACTTTAGCAAATTATTTACATTGAAGGCTCATGACCTTTTCTAGATATCCAGCGAACCATTTCTCATTTACGTGGATTGGATGCCAAGCTGCTACTTCACTAGTACAAAGAAGTGATAGACAGGAAAAGCATTGAATAATCATCCAAAAGAAGCATGCAAGTATACTGTGGTTGTTGAGTCATGACCGTGAGGTCATCAGGCTATTGCTTGCCTTTAATTGGTGCCAGGGTTTATCTAATAAGTGGTCACAATGCAGACATATCGACAACAGCAGAATATTAAGTAGTTAGTATGATAATTATACTATATGTGAGTAGGTATACTTATTACAATAGGAATCGACGTGCATGAATGAAGAGGATGATGAATGTAGAAGATGTAGAAGCAAGGGAGCGGTTTGTGAGGACCGGGATATTTGGCGCTCCGCAATCTCTGCCTACCCCATAAGACACTTGGCATCAAGTTACAAACATTAATGATATTGTCGCATTCGAACATGAATCACATGAAACTAATTGGTAGGTGGCACTGACCTATCTATCCAAAATTACTTAAAAAATATTTTTCAGAAGTAGATAGGTACATTGCTCTTCATAGAGTAGATTGGGTCATAATCTCGTTATGATACAAATTATGAAGTGTGAATGAATCACTGCTAGCACTCCGCGTCTATTGAGTATGATTTGAACTACACAACGCGCCAAGGGCAACTTAGAGAACTGGTGTTTTCATGTTTTTTGTTGAACTGGACTGGAACCTGCTTACTTACTCATATCTGGAGAATGATTCTAAAGAAATAATAAATCTTTATTGTTATATTAAATGATTTTAAAGATAGAATAATGAGGTAAAAAAGTTGAAATTATTAATTTTAATTAAAAGAGACCTGGAATAATCAAATTAACTTTATTTTTCTCTAAATCCTTGAAATATAAGCTTTTAATAGCATACTGTAAAGACTGTACATTTGAAGACCTAGAGTCAAACAAAGGTTGCCTTTTTTTTGCAAAAATCAACCTCCAAAGAGTAAGGATGGAAGTTGATAAATTACGAAATCCCCGTCGACGAAGTCTCGAGTAACAGCTAGTATTACAGTATTTATATCGTAATCAGCCTTTATTATTTGCCCCTAAGGGACTGCAGATCCAGGTCACCTCATTTCAAATTATTTTGTGACAGGTAGATAGGTAGGTATAGTTTAGGATTGGTGGAAATGGGTCAGTGGTTTAACTAGGTACTAGATTGTGCTAATAAATCACCCCAATGTCAACTTGGCTTGGCTTAATGGCTTTACCTACTATTATTGGTCAATAAAGTAGACGTTTATTAAATAAGACTAGTCTATTGGTAGATTTTTTTGAATTCAAAGTAGAAAGAAAGGTTTTGACGCAGAACGTCACTTTCGCAAAAGGTCATCTCGAAAAAATTGGTCACTTTCGCAGAAAGTCATTTTCGCAAAAGGTCATTTTCTCAAAAAGTCATTTTCGCAAAAAGTCACTTTCGCAGAATGTCATCCACAATTATTTTTTTTTCTGTATTATTAAGTAGGGTCTGAGATATTCAGTTTTATCTACTTCCTGAAAAAGCGCGAAAACGATATACGCGGTTTTTACAAAGTGCAAATAAAAAAATAAATAAAATAAAAATAATATTCTTTATAAAAATTGCAAACTGATTTATATTTTATGTACACATTTTAGAACGGAAGATATATTTCTTACAGCTTAATTATTATCTCTATCACTATCACTTTACTTCATTGTCACTATCACTACATATTATAAAGTAAAGTCACCCTATTTTCTCTGTCTGTATGTACAAATCTCGGAAAGTTGTGAACGGATTTTGTTCCTGTTTAAAATGTTGGGAAGTGGGTTTTCCTAGGAAGGTTTATATCTATGATAAATGCTACCCGTACGAAGCCGGGGTAAGTCGCTAGTTTTTATAAAACTAGCTCTCCCGAACCTTCGTATCGCCTAAGCGCCCTAACGCACTAGCGGTTAGACTCGTTCCCGTCTAACATCTACGACTTCGTTTATAATAAAGTTTTGATTTTTGTGTTATTTATTTTACCCTGCATTAGGCCTACTTAATAATACAGAGAAAATAATTTTGTGAATGACATTCTGCGAAAGTGACTTTTTGCGAAACTGACTTTTTGAGAAAATGACCTTTTGCGAAAATGACTTTCTGCGAAAGTGACCAATTTTTTCGAGATGACCTTTTGCGAAAGTGACGTTCTGCGTCAAAACCAAAAGAAAGAAATCCCTGGATAGATTTGTTATAATCAAGACTTAGGTATAGGTATGTGATAATTGTTTGTGAACCGGGAAATCAATAAACCTAAGTGCGTTTATGAAACTCTTCCGTAACTGATTGAGTGACCGACAGCCGACATTACTGGACATCGCCGTCGAAAGCTGAAAGGCATGTTCCTAAACAGAACTAAGTAGGGATTTCTTGAAATTCTTGCGAAGATTACCTATGCACGCACGGGGTCGCGGGAAAAAGCTAATATTTATCACAAATAACATTTAGCTGCCTTATTTTAATGTAGGGAAATTGTGTATATTAGCAGTTAAGCAGCCACCATTCAATTAGCAGCCTTGTCAGTTTTCTAAACAGTTCCGTTCAATCACCGGCTTGAATTACGTTTGGTCGTTATAATAGACAGTGTAAAACAAATGTAGGTAATGACTAAGGCGCAACATATAGGTATTTTTTTTATCTAACGCTCAACCCGTGTATACACACGGGTTGAGCGTTAGATAAAAAAACTTTACTCGTCAATGGCGATGACGAGCTATGAGAATTAATTAATTATGGCACAAATATATTTTTTTAAAACGCAACTTCACGCCTGTAATCCTTGTAGGGGTAGGCAGAGGTATCTGCATACATGAAAACACCCACTATTACGTTTTGGCCCATGTAACAGGTGGCGGGTCTATTGCTATCTCCGGGCACATTACCAAACTTCAAGTTACTGGCAAATTTCCAGAAAATGGAAAAATGTCAATAGAACCATAGATGAAGGATTTTACAACTTTACCTCTAATAGACCCCGACCTGGGAATCGAACTCAGGACCCCAGCGTAGTAGTAGTGACCTGCTACCACTAGGCTACTGAGGCAGTTTTTTTTTTAATAAATATGATTTCTCTGCCTACCCCGTTAGGGACCTGGCGTGAAGATACATACATACAATGCTATTTATAGTTCTTAAGTGTAAACATAATAGGTAGGTGTATATGCTTTTCTTTCGATAATACTAGAATGTGTATCACTTACTTCGACTACCAAATAGGTAACTACAAATCTTGCCTTTTAAGTATCGATAGGTACTATCCATGCACAAGCGTTATACCTCTAAGTGCAGAACATAATCTGGCCATTAGTCATCCAATTCCGTTTAGTGTTATAATTCTATGCGTTTAGTTGATAAATCATGAAGCGGAGTAAATAGGGCAACAATCTCGCATTTAGGTACCTATAGGCATCGACTATGGAACCAATAGACACCTTATGTAGGGCGAACGGTTTCTGTCAACGCATACGCTAAATCTAGCTTATATTATCCGCCATCTTAAAATGTTCATTTAATACCAACCACTTCCGTGATCTGAGAGTACATAAAATTTTCAAAAATAAAACGAATAAAAAAAACATAAGATGCCGAGTTGTAGTGTAAGATGGTGCGGTAAAATCACTAACACTTCTAATTTGAAAAAGGATGGTATTTGTTTTCACCGGACAGTATTATAATACACATAATAAATCAATAAATAATAAAGAATAATATTCATGGTAGCTCAAATTACGCTGGTCATGATTTGTTCTTTGACATATTAAAAAAAATTATATCTCTTTTCTTCGTATGCACGTAATTCGCTATTTCGTATTTTCATAGACGTCATGAGGATTGTCAATCATTGACATTACAGACGGATGGAACTCTAGGGAGGCTCTTAAAGTCTTATCGATATAGTCGATATAATAAGAGAAAGTGAGGTAAATTGATGGAGCAAGGATTATGGGATAATTTCCATATATAAAATTCTCGTGTCACAATGTTAGTTAAATACTTCTCTGAAACGGCTTTACCGATTCTCATGAAATTTTGTGTGACTATTGGGTAGGTCTGAGAATGGGCCAGCAATATTGCTCATACAGCATTTTTAATGTTAATTACCTAATTAAGCCAGTCGTAGCTTGATAACATAACATAACGTACGCGAGTCATTGTATTTCACAACAAAAAGTGCGACTCAATAAATATTCTACTATAACCTTTTAACGTTGGTTTACTTGGTGTGAACTCCTAACAACTTTAACCTACAACCGAGGGTACTGTCTACGGCAGAAACCCCAACAATATCCCTAAGTAATAAGGATGATTCTAGGCAATTTTTTTTTTTATGTAATGGAAGTGGTAAAGAAGCATGCAGTTCACGTTGATGTTAAGTGATGACTGCAGCCTATATACACCCACACAAAGACCAAGGTCAAAATGCAGATGCGTTACCACTCCTGAGGCCTAAGGTGTTACGCCTCTGTGCCGGAAATTACAGGGCCGTACATTACCACCTGACCGGAACACGATAGTGCTGAACACTACCATTTAGCGGCAAGTATATTAGGTAATGCGGTGGTGCCTACGCCCGCGAGCTCCGTCACTGGAGCTCTACCACCAGTGTAAAAATATATTAAAAAAAAAATTAAAATATTTTTTTTTTCGATTTCTTGGACATACTTATTTTTTTATACCTACAAGGCGATAGAAGGGCGTCGGGGCAGCTAGAATTTATTAGGTTTTTTTTCCAATTTTAATAAGGGTTCTTAGGGTTCCGTAGTAAACAAGGAACCCTTTCAGTTTCGCTATGTCCGTCTGTCTGTCTGTCTGTCCGTCCGCGGTTGAGCGCAAAAACTATTGGCACTAGAGATTTGAAATTTGGCACAAGTATAGGTATAACTAAATCGCGAAAGTGTGAAATTTTTTTAATATGATTTTAATTTACTATGACCTATCTGTTTTTATTTTATATTATTCGTTGTATGTATTTTTAAATTTTTAATGACTTCACTTATGCAGATATCTAAAAAAAATTTAGATACTTATCCAAAATAAAAACATTTTCTTTATTTTTTTCTCGTAATAAATTATTACGAAAATCTGTTAACAATATAGTCCCATTTCCTCAGCAGTTTATAAAACTTTGTCATATTTCGATATAAATGAAGTTTGTTAGTCATCCCTATGATTTTGAAATATTATGATTTTTAGAATTAGATCCCAACGTCCCACTTCGTCTGCCTTCAGGCAGTTGACAGAACGAATTGTATGCAATAAATTGAACATTCTCAGTATAGGAAGGCTGATTGGTCTGTGCCTATAGGTAACAAATGAATACAAAATACCAGGATACAATACAGCATAATATATTTAAGGAAGTAGGGCAAGCATTAGGCAGTAGGTTTGGACAAACGCGATAGGTAGAATGGGGGTTGAGTTGCGTGTTTAAATATAATCAATATTTGCTTCCCCCGCAATAGCTAGCTACTTTTTGCGGGTGTGCCTAGCAAATTCGTTTTTTATTCAACTTAAAATGATATTCGTTCTAATGAAAAAAATACACGATATTTCAAGATTTCGTTATCAAGTGACTATGCACTTCACTGTTCATCTGTATCAAAATAAACTAATAACTAATGAATGACTCAATGCCCGAAATACTTAACTATGTACTCGTATCCACCGTTTGATTGACATCCAATGAACTCTACAGCATATTTTATCAGCGCATGTTTAATGTAGGGTAAGAAATTAATATTCTACTATAAAATTTGAATTAAATAGGTGTATACTTAATTACCTACGCAAATATTGCAATGACATCAACTATGCGACCTTCACACTGAAAATAAAGTGCGACGTCTTTTTACTGATTCGCCGCAAGGTTTCGAACATTTTCAGACTGTATTCTGAAAAAGAATACTATCAGAGTTTGCAATTAATAATTGCTCTTGTAGACCTTTACTTGGCGTGAAGATACATACATAGGTTAGTATTTCTGGTGGTAGAGCTCGAGTGACGGAGCTCGCGGGCGTAGGCACCACCGCATTACCTAATATACTTGCCGCTAAATGGTAGTGTTCAGCACTATCGTGTTCCGGTCAGGTGGTAATGTACGGCCCTGTAATTTTCGGCACAGAGGCATATAACACCTTAGGCCTCAGGAGTGGTAACGAATCTGCATTTTGACCTTGGTCTTTGTGTGGGTGTCTATAGGCTGCAGTCATCACTTAACATCAATGTGAATTGCATGCTTGTTTGCCACTTCCATTACATAAAAAAGGTACATAAATATGTAATAATAGCTATAAAAACATGGTATGGGGGCTTGCCTTTTCCTTACTCCGTGAAATATATAAAATATAGTCATGTGGTCAATTTTGTGACATGTTGCGAGTCTTTCCTCCTCCAACTACCTACTCATTGTTCTTACCTAACTATGCTTCATCAGATTTTTTACAAAACAAGTTCCATACCTAGGTATTTTCATTTATCAATCAATCGATCAATTACGTATTATTACCTATACATAATTTTTTAGTTTATGAATGAGTAATTGAGTGACTGACAAACAATTCACAGACAAAACTCACACAAGTTTTAATAATAATAATAATAAATACGCTTACACTCACAGCCCCACACTAGGTGTATAAACCTGTGTCGTGGTTGACGTTGTACACACACGACACATACACAAACACTCAGACCCGAAACAAATATCTGTAGGCTATCCATACAAATATTTGTCCCGGTGCGGGGAATCAAGCCGCGACCCTTCGAATTAAACGGTCGTCTCACACCGCTCGCGCTGGACTAACCGTGTCGTCAAAATTATTTTTTTAGTTAATGATTGAGTAAGTGACTGACAAACAATTCACAGACAAACAAAACTAAGTATTTACATAGGTTAGGTACACACACAAGTTTGGCATGAAACTTAGGGAATATAAAGATTTCCCGAAATCAGAACGAAGTCGCGGGAATAAGCTAGTTTTAGTATAAATATAATCTCAATAATAACATCTGTTGACATTGAAAAAATTTAAACGTCTCGTAACAACCTATATAATAAGTATTATTATAGGTATATTTTCTATTGCCAAAGTTAATTTTATTATTTGGATAAGTACCACACCATAAGGATATACCTATTAGGCAATGAAATATCTTACATTAAAATGTATTCTAGGTACATTACAATTTTTTTGCTATGAATAGTTTTATTTGCCGTGCATACCTACAAATTTAGGTAATAGATACCTATAGGTATGTGTCACTTTACCTAAGTATCTATTATCTCCTTTAACATGTTCAATTATGAATCGCTATAATAAATAAGTGTTAGTAGTAAAGACTACGTGTTAGTTAACCACGTCTATTGATGGTCATGAAATAAACATTCCCAACATCTGAATGTTAAAATGTATCACTTAGTAGAATATTTTAGAATTGGGAAACCAGAAATAATATTTTTGTTTCCGCAAGCCTTTAACAATAGGTAGGTTGCTACCTACTTGATAATATTCAGATATTGACTTAAGCTGACATTGAAAATGATAAACTTTAGTTTATCTTTTAACTTATTAACCAAAAGTAAGGTAAATACTAAATGCATATGTTATTGATTTGTCGAAGCACCACATTGGCAATACAGATAGAACGAGTGGGTCGTATTTTTACCGTAGTTATTGGTATTGCATCCACATCAGCGCTCGGCTCCGGTGGTCGAGCTCGGCAAAACAAGCGACGGCAGAAAGCACCGCAGCCGCACCTCCTTCCACAAACCATCACCGATTCGAATATCGAACAACTCGCACCGAGTAGCACCACACTACTGAAGCCGGGAAGGCATTCTCACGAAAATATCCGCTCGAATGTTTCTACTATTAGCGCCCTAGTTACGTTACGTCCGCGGTGCACGAAACTTGCGTGCTGTTTGTTAAAGTTTGTTTGATCACCAACAACGACGCTGACTCGAGACCTCGAGACCTATAGAATGTAACAACACATCGGACTTCTCTTTTCCTCGTAATAAACATTTCATATTGTGTAAATTACGACCGTACCTGTGGCCTGTGGCACCTACGCATGGCTGTGTTGTGATATTATGATAATGTGACTACTAACTACAAATATCTCACTGTAGTTACTCTAAAACGTCGTCAACTAGGTAGGTATATCGTTGTACCTTCATCCATTTAATTTATTCCACACAGGTGCAGGTAAAGATTTGTCCTTTTTGCCGCAGGTGGTAGGTCCCTATTTTTATTGAGGAATGGTCCTTCAATAATCAATCCAACCCACTCGAGATTCGGAAGCTCGTAAATTTAAATTTGGATTTTATGTCTGACTGGTCAATGCTTTGCTATAAATATTGTTTTCCGATTGCATAATTGCATGTTGGATTGAACGACCTTTCTCTATTTGAAAGATGATAAATAAACCAATTTTACTATGACATGTAACAGATAATTCAACAAAATGGATTTATTTTTCAGTCACATGGGTACCTACCTACTTCTTCACATTAAGGTAGGTAACCTGATCTACGTACCTGCACGGTGTTAAATCCACTATAGGTAATTTGTAGAGCTTTTTTCGAATAATGGAATCCGGTCGGTATCTATGTCTCTAAAAGAGGTCGATGGTCCATATATACGAATCCCTACTTTGCCACTTAGGTTTAGTCCCATCTAAAAGGTGGCGAGTCTGTTGAGATTCGGCACCGGGAATCTTGTGCCATACTTACTTCCCGATCCAGAGACGCAACCCGGGGCAGCAATAATGGCCTGCTACTACTACAGCACAGATACAGTTAGTAAGTGGTAAACATATATTTCATTAAAAAAAATCGTTAAAGGATTACTTGGTCAGTCGCTCTCTGTCAGTTTCAGATAATAATATGTCAGTCATAGGAGGAGGAGGGCAGTTTTTCTCCCCTGTCAACTCCCGGCGACAACTATGACAGGGCATTGTTTCTTAAAGAACAATTAACCTGAAAAAGGACAAACTGGTCAAAGAAAGGTCTGATACTTGAATGACTCAATTACTAGCGAAACTTCAAAGACCTGTCGTTGATTCCAATCATAAGGATAGCACAGCAGCAATTTAGTTCTCCCGCAACACGGACAATATACCTATCCATTACTTATTACGTATTTTATTTTATTCTAAAAGAAATGGCTTTATCGCATATGCGATTATGACGGGTTAGTGTTAAAGATACATATAAGTTTTAAAAAGGATAGTTAGATACCTATGCGAAGTTTAAGCCTGGGTTGCACCTAGATATTTGTTGAAGTTATTGTAACATTTCACATCCTTCTTTAACTTAAACTTTAAGTTCTTTAACTTTAACAAAAATCGTGGTGCAACCCAGGCTTAAAATAAATTGGTACAGTACTTAATTAGTTACAAGTCGCTGAGGGGAACGCAAATTTTATGTCTTATGGTATATTTTATGGTATAGGTAGGAGGAATACACGAGGGGGCAGTAGTTCACTTCCAAACTAAAATTGAACGTCTTTCTCTTTTTCGTCTGTGTCGTCTTCGGTAGCTAAGAGCTATGACGCCTATGACACTGGCGCCAAGTTTACGGCTTTACGCAGCCATATTCACTGCGTGGTATTTAAGGCTTGCACGTAGGTACTGTAGGTGTAGGTAGTAGGTACGTACCAATAAATTCAAATTCAAATCATTTATTTCAAATTGGTCTACAAGGACACTTTTGCATTGTCGGGTTATAAGCTACCTAGAGAGAATGACTTATAATAATAATTCAATAGGTATTAATAAATACCAATTTAATAATAATATTTAACCGATACGTGAATCATCAAATTTTTCAATTCCTTCATGGAAGAAAATGAAAAATCTGTTCGTCAATATAATTACATTACGTAGTAGGTACGTACCAATATAATGTCATTACATTTATAAAAAACGACCAAGGTTGTCAATGGAAGGACCAAGATAGAGACGTAGCGTAGGTATAATTAACCTACATAGGTACTTGGAAACCGTAATTACTGAAAGAACAAAGAATGACATCTTTTCATGGATATTGATTCTTTGTTCTTAGGTAGGTACCTACACAACTACACAGTTGGCAAATGATATGGTAGATTAAAACCTCAATTCATGTTTATACTACGGGTGAATTTATATTTAACTTAACAAGGGGCTTCTGATAGTAGAGAGGTTAATTAGGTTCTTGACGGCCACTTTCTATTGTTTCATTAGTAAGTACCTACCTATCCAGTAAAAAAGGTAAATAAAAAATGTGAAGCGTTTTGTAAATAATATGTAGGTAAGTATATATATATTCCTGTCTATATTGGAGTGTCTTTACTGCCATTAATTGAGACATACCACATAGACAGAAATATATAACACAGAAATGATGTCGTAAATGTTCCATAACAAATGTGTTTTTCATGACCATATATAGAATTATAAATCTAACCTCAAAATCCAAGGCATCTTCTGCGAAATCATATTCAATAAACTCTCGTGGCAATTGTCCTTCTTCCACTGTATTCATGGTTATACAATTAACACATTTTAATGATTCTACGGGCATAATTGTTGTCCAATTTATTTAACTTTAACAAACATCTTGAAACACAACAATATTATTACAAAAGTATTTATATACTATTAGCCACTGTAATTAAAATACTGTTTGATGTTGAAATAAGAACACTACACTAAAGTTTTGATAAGTGATAACAACATTGTATGTAAGTAGCTATCTACATATTATTATACACGAATAAAAACTTATACTGCTCACTGCACTGCAGATATGGCACTGTGTTTACATCAGTTTACATGTAAAAACAAACCCAAAACCCAACCAAAAGTATCTACCTTGTTTATGGATGGTTGGTTATTCATAGACTGGCAAGTCTGGCAACGTTATCAAAGCGGAGGTGTAATTGAGTAGAGAGGAATAGAAATAATGTATTGATGTTTATTGCTGTCCTTCTTCATCGTATAAGGATAGAAAAAGACACGAAGTCGAATGTTGCCCTAATTTAGCTTATTTTACCATTCAAATATTCAAATTTTGCGATATTAAATATTAAATAAATTAATAATATTATACAAATAGTATTATCATTGTTGAGCAGTTTTTAAGTTGTCGGTTTGGCAATAACAACTGGTTATTTTGCTGACCTATAAATAGCTCTGGTATACAAAGGAGATGGGTAATTTTGGGCCTGCAAATCAATCGTTATTGGTTAACCCATTTCACAGTACATTTTGTTATATAGTTAACAATTAGCAATCTAACCCAACTTTTACTTGATCATGTTATACTTCAATTATTGGCAATTCAAAAAATGCCCGAATTTAAAATTATTTATTTCAAAGTAATTTGAAAATGACATTATTTGTACATCTTGTTAGGGTCTTACTTTAAAGATGAATACATACGAAGCTTGGTGTGAGTGTGTATACCTACTATTGTAAAAACTATCTTAGTCATTTAATGTAGAGTATTTCTATATATGTATATACCTATCCATAGCGTGTGACATTCAGCTCTTGAGGAAATGATTGAGCTAAAAGATACTGTGTATCTATGATCCAATGCATATGTATTATTTTAAAAAGATTGTTTGATCATGCTTATGAAAAAAGAACTTATTAGTTAAAGATATTTATACTAGCAAAATCGATTCACTAGTATTAATTGAAAATATTTAAATCAAAATCTATTAGCTAGTAGATAGATAAGTACGCAGTCAAAAAAAATTATATTATGTTGATTAAAATTAAATGTACATATTTAGTTTAACAGTTTTTAGTGTACACAGTATTTTTAGCTGAATCATTGCTGCACCGGCACTTACTGGTTCGATCCGCGTTACAAGAATTAATATTGTCTTCCATGAGAGAACATTCATGTCGGGCGACTATGCCGCCACGCCGCTGCCATTCAGTTCACTTCAATAAGAATCTATGTAGATCGCGCCGCTCCCGCTGACATCCAGTTTGAGGCATAAGTTATTTTGCCTCTGCGATAATAATGATCGATACATGTATTTCACTCTGGCAACAGCGGAAACTACAGGCGTGTAGTTGCGTTATATGCTTCGAATTATACTTACATATTTCAGCTGGGCTCATGACAATTCCTCTATCAATCTGTCTGAGATGGCAAAGTCTCTACTGATTCATGGATTAACTTCTTGCATTCATATAAGACATTATTTTTTATATATTCGATACTTGAAGTTTAGGTTTCATAAATAATGTACAAACCTGAAAAAGATTAACTGTAACATATACATGCCTTACTGGGTACATCATTCATGAATAATTATATTTGCAGACTATGGAATTCGGTTGACATCAGTTTGATAGATTATTACATTAGTAGAGCACTACTACATTACATTGCTTTACTATTAAATTGCTGTTTGACGCAAAGTGATAATTACTATCATTTAAGGAAAAAGATAAGAAATAATTTATTTGCACTGGGTATTTCAAATTGATTGGCACGAGAGATTTGTTCTGGGTGGTCCTCATCCAGTGATTGCCCGCGACCTTTGACAGGTGGTTATCAGCTCGTGGGAGGCCTGCCTACGCTTCGTCTTCACGATCGCCACTCAAGATTTCTTTTGCTTCAACTGGACGAGACTATGTATCGTAGCTTCCCAAACTCTGCCTGGGTTGTCCCAGCTAGATATACATTTCATAATCATCAACAACGTCAAGCTCTCAACCATAATAAGCGTGGGTGCCACATACGCATACGATATGATCTTCATCTTATGTGGGATTTGGGAGACCTTACTGAAGCTATCGACGATTGTGCCAAGGCTTTTAGAGCCTGAGCCATGACTACGATTTCATCCGCTATTGCGGATTATGTATGTTAGAATGTCTAAAAAAAATTATCTTCGTCTAAAATTGTATTGGCACAATGTGGTGAACTGAAATCTAAAGGGAGATATAGAGAGAAGTGGATTCAAAAAGATATAACAATTTGATAAAATGTTTAATTGATTGTTCTAAATTATTAAAAATAGGAACACCTTTACTCCCCATCGTCCATCGAAGATCTGCAACAAAAATATTATATTACTTAATATATTATCATGTGTTCATATTATTAAATTTTAATTTTCTTTCCAAAAAGTGTTTTTGCAACGTTGCTAAATGGCTTAACTAAGAAAAAATATTTTGCGTCGTTAAAGTTTGATCTTATTATATTAAAAGTTAGGGGACATTTCGTAAGTGTCTATCTTTGAAACGATTGACTATCAGAAAAAATGTATTAGAAACATCTGTCATTTGTTCTGTTTGAAAGATATGTCTATAGACACCCCATCCACCATACATATTGGGTAGATGAACAAAGGTTTTTTTTAGTTTTAGTTGCAAGTAATTAAAAATGGAGACTCCTTCCCTACATAGACTCCCATTTTAAGTTACTTTTAATTTTATACAGGGTGTAATCGTTAAGTTTGTGTGTGTGTGTGTGTTTAATGGGAGTGTTAAAAGTGTTTTTTTGGGATATTACGCGTTTTAGTTTTAAAAGTTATTATTGTAATTTTCCTCACTAGGTAAAATGCTTTCGATATCAGTTTAAAGTTTTTTGATATCTTTAATAGTTACGGAATAATCGCCTGTACATACTTAACGATTACACCCAATATAAAAATCATAAAGCGTGTCACAGTGTACCTATCTACCTAATGAGTTTCAAGTATGAAGTCCTATGGTCTCATGACTATGACATAAGGACGGCCACAGACGGCAGACAGACAGACATATGACAAATCTATAAGGGTTTAGGTTTTTGGTATTTGTTCCGTTTTTTACTAGTGGCTCCAGTGACGGAGTTTGCGGCCGTAGGACCTAATATAAATACTTGCCGCTAAATGGCAGTGTTCAGCACTATCGTGTTCCGCTCAGGTGGTGATGTACGACCCTGTAATTTCCGATACAGAGGCATCACACCTTAGGCCTCAGGAGTGGTAACGCATCTGCATTTTGACCTTGGTCTATTTGTGGGTGTCTATAGGCTGCAATCATTACTTAACATCAATTTGAACTGTTTGCCACTTCAATTGCATAAAAACAATATTTGGCTACAGAACATAAAAAAATTACGTTGCAGTACTTGTTGAATGTTTTACCTATACATATAAAACATGTTTATGTATTACTTTGAAGAATATCAATACATAATTCTATACCGAGACAGAGTGAGGGATAGAGAAAAGGCAAGTACATTACTCCCTGCGACGCCGACGTTAATTAAAAATGTTGATTTATAAATATATTTATTTACTAGCTGTGCCTGCGACTTTGTTCGCGTGGAATGGTGACTTTGGGACTTTTGGCAGTGCTTTTGGATATAAATTTTGGGTAGCCAAAAAAATCTACTTTACAGTAATGCTTCTCTGTAGACGATATTAGACGTGTATCCGGGATAAAAGCACACAGGTTGCTAGGATTGCGAAAAATTGCTAATTATGTGTTTAAACGCTCAGTCGTGTAAGTACCTACGTACAAACGTCCATCCTACGCTGAACCGTATTTTCAAAAAGGCCATTTTAAACTTCAATGCATAATATTGTTTTATAGACAATTATTATAAAGTTTCAGTCAATTAGTGCTACTGACAGAGAATGAATGATGAAAGATAGATCATAAATATGCACTCCGTAAGAGCCGGCAGAAGAGAAAAATTGAATACTAACGTTGTGCATTCATAACCACTAATGCCATGCCACCAACACCACCACCACCATCACCACCATCGTCACCAACTCCACCATCACCACCACCACTGTCACCACTACCACCTCCACCACCACAAACGCCACCAACGCCATCAACGCCACCACCAACACCAACATCACCATCGACGCCACCAATGCCACCAATGACACCAACGCTACCAAAACCACCACCACTACCACAACCAATGCCACCAACGCATCCAAAACTACCAACAACATCCCCAACGTCACCAATGCCTCCATCGCCACTAAAAACCACCACCACTACCAACGCCACCAACACCACTGCCAGAGTCACCAACAACACCTACGCCACCAACGACACCAATGACATCAATGACACCAACGACACCAATGCCACCAACGCCACCACTACCGCCACCACTACCGCCACCACCATCAATGTATTTATTATGGAATGTAATATACAACATAAGACCTAAAAATTCTGTGAAAATTTTAAGCGTCTACTTGTTACCGTAATTATTATCGAGCAAAATATATACGAAAATAAACACGTTTATTGTATGTCCCCTTGGACCCCTTATCATTTTCAGTAATTAATTTTGTCTTTATAGCGGTATCAGAAATACATAATTTGTGAAAATGTTAGTTTTCTAGCTATCACTATTTATGAGATACAGGCTGGTGACAGACAGACGGACGGACGGACGGACGGACGGACAGACAGACAGACAGCGGAGGATTAGTAATAGGGTCAGTTTTTACCTTTTAGGTACGAAACTCCTAAAAGATAGAACTAAGATACAGAATAGCTTAAACATATTCGATATGATTCTTTAAATTGACATAACTTTTTTATTTCTGATCCGATTCACATGAAACAAACACTAAATGTTAAGTGAACCTTACCACAATATATAAGTGAAAACCGCAACTCGAATAAACCGTTTCTGATATAAGCGTGCACAAACACACAGACAAACAGACATTTTTCCGGGATAAAAAGTACCCAGTGTTGTGCGCCAAAGGTTAAAATATAATCATACCAAGTTTCATTGTAATCGGACCGCTAGTTTTTCTGTGATGCTTGAACAAACAGACAGACAGACAGACAAAAAATTTTCTAATCACATATTTGGGTTCGGTATCGATCTAGTAACATCCCCTAGTATTTATTTTTTCAATATTTTTAATGTACAGAATTTACACTTCTACAGTTTTATTATAAGTATAGATTACAAGTACCTTCATACAACTACTTATTTTAAATTATAAATATTATCAGCTTTTAAGTACGTACCTTCCTCACTTATCTCAAAGAATCTTCGAGTTGCTCTTTTTTAAAGGTGGCGCCTGGAACAACATTTTAGTTTGATTACAAATTGACACATGATGAGCATACATACAAATATGATGATTCGACGTTGAATTTGGGGACCAGTAACCAGATGCCGGTGCGGACAAGTAGATTTGATAATGCGGTGGTGGCTACGCTACGTCCGTGAGCTCCATAGCTACCATCTGAATGTTGAAAAAAAAAATCTTTCAGTAAATAATAATAATACGACACGAGATGGGCAGGTGGCAGAGGAAAGTCACTAGGTGCGGGTGGTTCCAGATTCCTACAGATACTCGTTTCGGGTCTGGGTGTTTGTGTATGTGTTGTGTGTGTACAACGGCACCCACGACACAGGTTTATACCTAGTGTGGGGCTGTGAATGTAAGCGTTTTTTTTTATGTACTGCAGCAGCTTGGTTCGAGAGGCGTACTGGCGGGGGCATGGGGCAGTCTCCAGGACACAGGACGTGAGAGATGATCGGCTGGGGACAGTTACCAGGTGTGGGTGGTTTTGTCGCATGTGCTGCAGCAGTTTGGCTCGCGAGGCATACTGTCGCGGGCAGGCGACGCACTCGGCCGCCGCCACCGGTCGGGTGCCGCTCACGATACTCCGGGGGACCCCACCGCCACCTCCGCTATCATCGCGCTGCTTCACTGCGTCTGACAGATTAATTATACGATGAATAAACAACAATCTGATTACCATGTCCAGATGGTTTAAAAATAAAATTCATTCAGTATCGCGGAAGAATATCTCAACGATTACAATTGTAATTCTACCTCAATTTCATAGTTCTAAAGACACTTGTTTGGGTGGTGTCGGCCCAAGTGTTTTTTTTTAATGTTCTCATGTATTCTCATGTATTCACGTCTCCAGACGGCAATAGACTACGGCGCTCTCCGCTTAAATAAAGTTTGCGCAACTGCTTAAAGGAGACCCCTGAGAGTCCGAACCTCGGCTTAGGGCGTTGCGTCATGAGACAGGGGCGCTTTTCGCTCTAGTCATCGGTTGGTACAGACCCATGTGATGGTCACATTAAGCATCCAGTCCATTAGGAGTAGGGCGGACGACGGTACCTGGGTGGTGAAGACAGTAATGTCGATCGCGTTTTATAGTGGGTGGCAGAGTTCCAGGCAGGAAATGCAAAATGCAGATGCGTGGCCACCTCTGGGATATATGGACGAGATACTCGAACATAGTTTCAAAGCTAGGATAGCAAGCTAGAATGTCGGTATGCTCGGTATGCCTGACTTGTTCTACTCTACTTGACTTCATGTCAACAACAAATTGTTGTTGTTCGTGAAAGAAAACGCCATTCGTAATAATCGACTGAAACAGTTACTTCAGAAACTGTGCCAATTCCCACTAGACGAATAATTATTAAGATAGTTTAATTTACACGAAGCCAAGGTTTTTTAGATTACTAATATTACTTTGATGAATATCTTGCTATCCTGGTTGAAAAACTAAACTCGTGATTCTCAGGCATGAGTACTTAAGGCTACTTACAGGGGCGGTGGGCGAAAGTACCTGGATGGTGAATGCGTTCATGACGTTCGCGTTTGGCGTTGGAGCGGTAAAGTTTGGTGCAAGCAAAGCAGGGGTATAACCGGACGCGACGGTTGTGGGGCACCACGCTGCCCGCCGCGCTGCCGTGTACTCGCCACAGGTGGTTCACCAGCATACCGCGACGCTAAAACAGTGCCACATAGATATAGAACGCTGAAAATGAAATGTCACTGAGTGAAGTTTTCTGCGTAAACTTTGCGCTAGGCTGTTAGCTCGCGACAGAGACGAGATAGTTTCAATGTTGGCCTGACAAAAGCGAAGTATTGACATATTTGCCTCTTCGCGTAGCCCTTTTAAACCACACAATCGCCTCCGTCGCAGCGACTTGTGACTGAATTTAAAATGTTACATCCTTTTCTAATTTTGAGAAATTTGTTAAAGTTAGACAAGGATGTAAAATATTACAAAAACTTTAACAAATATTGTGGTGCAACCGAACTTTACTCTGTCAACTGGCATATTGCAGTTCCATGATAAACGCGCATGGAAGTTATCAAAACGTGTTTATTTTATGGCGCGGTTATTCAGAATTGCTATTTCTGCCGACTTTAACATTTCGAAACTTATAAACGAGAGACTGAGCATGCATTTATGAGTAGCAAGATTACTAAAATACTTTGTCTTGAAGTCCAGCTTTCAACGTTTATTTTCATTTACAAACGCGAAACAAAAGAACCGTTAAAATTTCTATTTCGAGTCAACGTAAAGTCGTTGTGCGGTCTGTGAATCTTATCGTTAGAATTTGCGTCGAAATTGAATGATAAAAATCACATGAAAAGGTCCATTTTAATAAAGGTTCTACGGCCTAACGCAAACTGAATCTTTGTTTATCTGTGTGGTTCATTTAAAAAAGATTACAAATATACCTGTTAGAATTAATACAATTAATGTTTTAATTCGTATGGATTGTATATACCTTGAAAACCAATTTGCATTCTGCACAAATGAATTCACTTTCACTTTTCTTCTCAGTCTCGTCCTAAAAAAGGAAAAAATACATGTATGAATAAAAATGAAATAATGAAAATATAATTATACAGTTTTGAGAAAGACATATTAAACATAAAATAAGAAAACCCTGAATTACCAATTCACATAAGGCATACCGATTTTTTGGCTTCGGCGTGATCAGAATATATATGAAGTGCAAGTTTATCTTTATTTAAAAATACGCGGCCACATTCACATTTTAGTTTTCTTCCACTGCACATCCTAAAAATAAAAATAACGTGAAAAATCTGGTAAGTGATTTATATGACAATACAAAGGTTGACAATATAGCGATTAAATAAATAAATAAATACTTTATTTCAATATTTGGTGGTTAAACAACCTTTTCCTGCGGTAGAACGTTTAGCCTTCAGTCGTATTATCGAAAGCATTAAATTTTAAAAATAAAAAACCGGTCAAGTGCGTGTCGGGCCACGCACAGTGTAGGGTTCCGTAGTTACAGAGTAAGAGATGTAATGAAAAAAATTAATAAATATTTTCTATGGAGTTGTTCGAAATTTTCTAAAAAAATACATTTGGTCAACTATTACTCGCAAACTTGCAGGGCCAACTTAGGTGTGATAGTTTTCCTTTTAATTTCGTTATATGTAGCTACTATCGCCGTAACGTTTGAATTTCTAACAACAACCGTTTAGTCTGTAGGGGACACACACACACACTCTTGAGTCTAACGAAAATTTGTTCTTTAAAGCTTAATAAGTCACGAACAGTTAACAAAATCGAAAAATGCTGTTCGAACACTTATAACATTTTTAAAAGACCTATTCAACGACACCCCACACTATACTAAAAAAAATATATGCGCGTTAGTAGTAGGGAGGTTACCCTAAAATTTTTTTTTTCACTTTTTTATTCTACCACTTTGTCGGCGTAATTAAGGTGTATACTTGTGCCTAATTTCAAGTATCTAGTACTAATAGTTTTTGCGCTAAACCGCGGACGGACAGACAGACAGACAGACAGACAGACGGACATGGCGAAACTATAAGGGTTCCTTGTTTAATACGGACGGCCTAAAAAACGATCTAAAAATAACATTTTTTTAAATGAAAAAATTGTAGTCCTTAAGACTACAATCCCATTTCTCAACTCTCAACTCTCTCATCAAAATATCGATATAATTGCAACATTGTAAAAAATTGCTTTTATACCAACGCTTTTCTTTTTTACACACACCAAAAACTGTCAAGTTTTGAGTCATGATAACGATTTTATACATGAAGAAAATGTGGGGTTCAACTCTCCCAGACTTCGCCTATTTAAAAACTAAACTCCCTATTTGTACTTGCACACCACCGTGTGCAGCTGAGAATGTGAAAAAAAAAAACAGTGGATTCTTAAATGTTCTCAGCAAAATAATCTCAAGTGCTATGTGTACGACCTTATAATAAAAAGAGAATATAATAGATAAACTATTCTATCGAGTCACTATCATTTTGCTGCGGGAAAACAACCACTAAGAATTCACCGTAACATTTGAAACTTATGACAAAACTAATTTAAAATACAAACCTTGCGTGTCGTCTAGTTAAACGCTTTTCAATAGAATTATTACAATATGAACAAGACACTAAAATCTTTTCGGTATCAGATGATTTTTTCTGTAAACAAAAAAAAAAAAACAGAAAATCAAACCAATTTATCAAATTTTAAATAATAACATAACATTGAAAGAACAGCAGGAAATGTACCAACTTTATTACAAGGACTAGAACTGGACTTAGAAGCCGCATTTGGTTCATCAGATATAATTCCGAAATTAGGCGTTTTTCCAATGTCCAAAGACAGACTATCTACATTAGATAAATCACCATCTCTATATCCCACATTGTATGAGTTAAATTCTAAATCAGATTTGTTGCTCTCCACGGATATATCGAAATTGTGAATTTTATCCGTATCAAAGAGATTCGTAAAATCGAAGCTATTGGTTAAGTTTTGTAAACTTTCATCCGAGGGCAATTTGTTATCATCAATGTTTCTAGATGAATTTAAATCGGTATCAAATGAGATTTGCGCAGATTCCGTCATCCCCTGCTGCTGTTCGTGTATTGGTGGTTCACTGAAAACAAAGTTTACTTTTTACTGTTACAAATTTGTAGGTAATTACGTTTTAAAAAAGGAAATCAAGCAATATGCTCACCATTTTTCTGATCTCTTTACACAATACCGTGCAATGTGTCTTTTTAAGCTGTAAATTAAAAGAACATAAGTTTGAATAGTAAGTCTTAAACAGAAATATAGTTTTTTTGCATGTTATACATCATGGACTGCCAATATTTTTTCATAGCATTTTTTGTTATATGCATACGTAAGTAACCTTATTTTTAATTTTTGATGCAATATTATGCAAATATTTTATTCTCTTGGTACCTAAATAAAAATAATATATGCCTGAACTATGCACATCGCATTTCGTTTGATGATACTACTGTATGTCATGTCTTCTACTTTAAAGGTAACTGTTTATCATAACAAAAAAGAGTGCAATGTGGATATGTCGATTAAAAATATGATCACATCGATCGTCCAACTGCTCAGTATTTTTTTTGGGTGTTGTCCTTTGAAATAAATTTATGCTAGCAAATTAATCCACAATATCTGTTTACCCCGCCAGAAAAATGGCATGATATTACATACATCACTCACCACTCGATTTTATGATTCCACAAAGTGAACTTACGTGTATAATCTGGCAAACATTCTTGTACAGTGCTTACAGCGGTATCGACGACGCTTAATATCTTCCTATGAGAGAAAAATTATGTTAGTACATTTTTTTTATAAGGTGACGACGGTGGCAAAACGTTGTAAAATGCAGTTGATAAATAACTGCAGGATACAGACATCTCCACAAAAACCAGAGGTCAAAATGTAGATGCGCTGGAGGGGGGAGTAGCCATATGCCGGCTTTCTCCTCTGTCAAAGTACAAGCCTAATTGAGCCTATAACTGTCGCCTAGATGTTTAAATGTGTGCGTGAAATTGTTTATGTATTTTCTTAAAGTCAAGGTGTGAGTTTCGTAGAAATAGACGATTTTTGTAGTGTGTGTGTGTGTGTTACACGCATTTCCCCCGCAAAAATGACACTGTTTTGTATCGGTAATAGACGCTATGGCTACTCCCCTCCGGTCCACCGCGGCGGCCGGTGGCCCGTGTTGCTTTATGTTTCACCGACAAACGTTACGCAAATCTTCATTTCAAAACCAACGTTTTAAATAGTGTAAGTGTGGTAGCGAACGGAGCTCGCCCGCCGCACCCTTCGACCTAACCTGACAAACTTAGGGGAGCTCACGTTCCGGTTCTCTATATTAAAAAAACTGAAATTATGAGTAATAACAAATAATTAATAAGCCCAAGATTTATGAAGTGACGAGTTATGAAATGAATAGTTTTGTAATAACCTGTTTACAAAGTTAATTATTTATGTAGTAAAGTAGTTGTGGAAAGTTGAGATGTGAAGTGAAATCGTTGCGAAACGTTGGTTTTGTCATGCAGAGTTTTGAAAAGTTTCTCGGCAAAATGAACGGGTACCGGGCCATACATTACTATCTCACCGGAACACGATAGCGCTGAAAACTACCATTTGACGGCAGATAAATTAGGTAATGCCCCTACACTGGAACTATATCACCAGAAAAAAACATTCGAACATTAGAATATAATTATTAGGTGACTCACTGGAGCGCAACCACCAGTTGAGCTCTAGTGACGGAGCCCACGGGGGATAAGCAACCGTTTAGTTGGTAGTAGATCAGGTCATTACCTACATCCAGCTAAACGGTAGTGTTTAGTAAGCGCGTTAGTTTAATTCATAATAGTCTAACGAAATAATAATTTTCAATATTTAATGAACTGCGATTTCCACGTGAAGTGTGGCCTTGGAACTCCCGTCCCATTTGTCACATTTTTTCATGCTCAGCGAGAATATATTTTTTTTTTATGTAATGGAAGTGGTAAACAAGCATGCAGTTCACATTGATGTTAAGTGATGACTGCAGACTATAGACACGCACAGAGACCAAGGTCAAAATGCAGATGCATTACCACTCCTGACCACCTAAGGTGTTATGGCTCAGTGCCGGAAATTACTGGGCCGTACATTACCACCTGACCGGAACACGATAGTGCTGAACACTATCATTTATCATTAGCATATACTCGTATAAGTGTAATAACCACTCTACCTTGTGAACCTCGTCAATATGATGCTGCAATAAAGCCGCCGAAAACATGGATCGTTGACATTCATGACACCAAAATTCTTTCTTATTTAATGGTGATTCTGCAACAATTTTAAGACCAGTCAATAAAACTGACGTTGATATTCTTTTATGAACTTGATATTGAGTATTACATGAACAAATGGTGAAGAAGATTTACAATGCTTGAGAAGAAACAAAAACTTGCCTTCTCATATCACATACATAAAAATCTCGTGTCACGGTGTTTGTATTATTTCAAAACGGCTAGACCGATTTTTGATATATTTGGTTGGTAGGAAAGTAAGTAGTGAAGTAATATTTTCTTATCGCTAAAGCGATACTAAGTTCACTGGGACAGGTACTAGTATAGTATAACAAGTTAGAAAAAAAATCAAGTTCAAATATTTTCCGAATGCCTGGAAAGTTTATAAATAGATCCAAGAGTAGAGTAGAGTAAGGGACTTCATAGTTAGAAGTTAGTTATAAGTAAGATTGTTTTTTTAATTTATATTCAGAACTAGCTGACCCGGCAAATTTCGTATTGCCTCAGAATGAAATAATATGTCAAAGGTTTGATAGATACGGACTATTTGTATGGGAAAATGAAATTGTGGTTTTTACTATTTCCCTTCAATTTCTTCATATTTTCTTACTTTTTAAACCATTCCTGGACTTCCCAAAATAATTAAAAACCAAAATTATCCAAGTCGGTCCACCCGTTCTCGAGTTTTAGCAAGACTAACGAACAGCAATAGATTTTTATATATATAAGATTATATCAATATGGCAATACAAATTACTTACAGATTCAAACATACCTTCATTGAGATCTAAAACCGGTTGTCCATTAATTAACCCATGTTTTTCAGCATATTTTCTGCTATAGCCTAGTGCTAATGGTGTCCGAGATGGAATTGATTTAGTTGTTATTGCATGAAGTTCATCATTTTCTTCATACAACCACACATTGGCTGTAAGTTGACTGCCTAGAGGCAATAAACTAAACCAGTTTGATTTATCTGCAAATAGTGTTTATATGGGTGCATATTCGGTTGAGGGTAAATGTTTAATTTAAGTTATTTAAGGAATATTTAAGTTATTCATTTGTTTAGTTTCATTATTACAGAAGCAACTCATCTACTCGTACATTGAGACCTCTGGTCTATACAGGGTAGCCGGGAAGTTGACGTTTAAAGCTAAAATATAAATGCAGTACAGGGAGGGGTATCCGAATCACCCCATGTATGTTCCACGAAATTTTGTAGTTGCAGTCAAACAATGTCAGTAAGGACCATGGGGCGATAAAATAAAATTACAATAATTTTCCTTGAAAATGCTTTCATCAACTTTGAAAATCAGTTACAAAACTTAAATCCCCATTAACTCTTAGTTTATTTGGTCTCATTTTATTGCTAAAATGCTCTGAAAATTTTCTAAAAGACTTTGAAACCCACAGTTTGACTTTTAAAGTTTTGTTTTGACCTCGACAGTGTGTAGTTTATCACGCTCGAACTGTAATTTTGAATTATGAACTAAATTTTAAGTAAGGTCCGCAATGATTTGGTAAACCGTAATTTTCTGGGTGATAGCTGCGACCATTCTCATGTATTACCCAAAAAAATCCCAACCCCAAATGTTCAGCACAAAGGGACAAAGGTAAAAAACCACCATAGGTAAAAATTACGAAAAAAAAGAAAACAAAAAATTAGTCTCCAAAAGTACAAAATTTCGCGGAACATACATGGGGTGATTCGGATACCCCTCACTGTACTGCATTTTAGCTTTGAATGTCAATTCCGCGGCCACCCTGTTGAATTCTTGATGGCTTAGTTTTGTAGAATTCACTTATCATTTATTTAACAGTACCTATGCTTATTTGCCACTTCCATGACACAAAAAATATGTAATGGTTTATCAATAAAACGCACCTTTATCGGAAACATCAATATACGTAACAAAATTTGTATGTTTCTTTACATAAAATATCGGCATTTTAAGCGACATTGCCTTTGAAGTCAAATTGTCTGCTTGTGATGTTGATATTTCACTTGACACACCTGTAAAAATAAGTATAACATACGATAATTATTATTCTAAATTATTACTGAGTATTTTCTTCGTACACTGTACTAAAGCAACTAAAGCTAGAATTGGTTAGGCCACCAACTGATGATTAAAGCAAAAGTTACACAGTCTCCTAACCGTATAATTATGTCTTACCCTCCCCAACAACTCCCTAAAGCCAAAGTTCGGACCCAAAGGGATTCCGCTTAGAAAGTATGTATGTATGTATGTACAGTATGCGCAAAACTTAAATGAGTCTACGGAGCTAGTTACAAGTCGTTATGAAGAATGTGGTTTTATGGTATAGAACCATAGAGCAACACGGGTCACCGGTGGCAGCGTTTATTACCGATGCAAACAGTCTGTCATTTTTTGTTGGGAGAACTACGTGTGATACACACACACACTACAAAAATCGTCCATTACTACGAGACCGTACGAACTGGAGATACACTGTGGACGCCCTTTGCTCCATCAATGGGGACTTAGGACATTAAGTCACTACGAAACTCACACCTTGACTTGATCTCAAATATGGCTACTCCCCTCCGGTCTGCCGTAACCGCGGCAGAGGTTCGTGTTGCTCTATATATAGAACAGATATGCGAAGATAAATATGTGACAGTAGAAATAAATATTAGCGAATTGTTAGTGCATGCAAAAAGTAAACGCTTACATACAACGTGTAACATAAACACAGATTTTGAATTTAGTTTGTTTAGAATAGACAACCAAATGCCTGAAAGCGATTCGTTCAGGCATTTTTAATATACTTAGGTAATATTTATCCCAAAATTAATTAGAATTAAGTAAATAATAATTATGGTCAGATATTTGGTGAATAGTCAATACAAGCGAAAATGAGACTAACGTCAATCCAAAATAAAATGCTAGTCTCAACAAGTTCATTAGAACTCGTCGAATTTTATTTTCAATCATCAATTCCTTATCCTACCTAGATTTAAACGATAATTGATTACTGACCGTTATGTAAAGCGCTATAAGGTTTACATTAGAAAAGTTAAAATGTTCGTTAAGATTTTTTTGAATTTCAATTTTTCGCCCCAATGTCTATTTTTTTTCTTTGATACAAAGCTTCTCCGGACAACTATAAATACAACACAAAAAGAATTAGCGACAGTTGTTAAGCGATTATTTTTTATTTATATGTAATGTATTAGGGTTGCTGAGGATTCCTCTTCCTCTTCCTCATAATGAGGAAGTTCCGCAATATAAAATATTGCGGAAATATTGATTGACGGGAATATTGATAATTCCGGAGGTTCCTCAACCGTTTCCGCATCCTCAAAAATTAAAATAAAAAAATCCTCTTCCGCTACCGCTTCCTCAAAATTTAAGAGGAATTTATGAGGAATGTTGTTGCGCATGCGCGTCGCGTATTGTTCAGGATCCCAAGGTATCCTCCCAAATGTAAAGCACGTTCTCACAGCGAAAGACAATTTATTAGAACCAAACACATATACTTATGTAGAGCTTAAAGAATCTCTACAGCGTAATGCAAAATCTCAGTGAAATGGTACAGCGCCATCTAGATTTACATAGCTGAATAGTGTGGTATTGAGAATCTTTTATACAAGACTTAACACGTATCGATGGCAACGCACACGCCGCAGCGCGGTGCCAGGCCGAACAGGCGAGCGAGACCTTCCCACCCGCCACCGGCGCTATTCCTTGATTGTTTGTTTTAATTTTATTGACATACATTATTTTGTTTATACGCGTACTCAACTTAAAAAATCGAAATATTCGGGGCTTTACAGAACTGTATCTTTACAATACCTATCTTCTCTTCCATCAAATGTACCAGCAAACGACTTTTTAGCAATGCTGTATTGGTATATGATGAGCTAAAAAACCGGTTGTTGGGGAAACAGCGTCGAAAACTTTTTTTTATAAAAATTAACCTCCCTGTTTAAAATAAATTTCGATTAATAGTATTCAATTCTTTTATTTTGATTAATAATATTCGACTTAAATACCTAATTAACAAAGAAATAAAGACTGCATTCTTATTTTCATTTCAATGCCTAAATGAAATTGTGTGATTCACTCATCTTTTTTTTTGGTGTGCGTGTGTTTTTTTTATGTCTGTAGGTTGACAGACAAGCAGACGGGCCACTTGATGGAAAGTGGTCACCGTCGCCTATGAGCATTTGCAACACCAGGGGAGTTGCCAACGCGCTGCCAGCCCTGAAGGACTCCTTTGACGCCATTTTTGAAGAATCTCTTAATGTGGCACCTAGGGAACACCTCAGAGGGAAGTTCGTTCCACAATTTACACGTTCTGGGCAAGAACGAACGTAAAAACCGCACCGTTGAGCACTGCCAGGTGTCCAGTCGGTGTGGGTGGAACTTCTCTCTTCGGCGGGTAGTACAGTGTAGGAAAATATTAGGTTGGGGAAAATGTTTCTTCGCATTTTTTAAGATAATTCAAAACATTAGTTTAATAAAGTTTATTTAAATTTAACTAAAGTATGTAGGTACCATTTTGTTCGATAACCTTTTGCCATCTTGTAGGTAGGGACATGATCCCATTGCTATAAACATTTTGGGACTTCTCATCAAACTACCGCGACAAGTGGATTTGGCAGTTCTCTCGTGATGTTAACCTAACATTGCATAAATAATTCTGAAGAGACCGAAACAGGTGGAAATCTGAAGGTGCAAGGTCAGGACTATACGGCGGATGCATCAACACCTCCCAGTCAAACTCTCTTAATTTTTGCTGAGTGGCTATAGATGTGTGAGGTCTAGCGTTATCATGATGAAACACTACACCCCTTCTGTTGATCAATTCCGGCCGCTTTCTCTCAACTTCTTGCTTTAATCTCATCAGTTGTTCGCAGTAGAGTTCAGAATCGATAGTCCTGCCTCGTGGTAATAGCTCATAATGAATAATGCCCTTCCAATCCCACCACACACAACATCACCTTATTGCGAGTTAACCCGGGTTTCGCCACAGTCTGTGAAGCCTGACCGGCTTTGACCACGACCTTTTTCGCACGTTCTTGTCGTACGTGATCCACTTTTCATCACCAGTTATCAGCTTCTTCAAAAATGATTCGGTTTCATTACGTCGTAATAAAGAATCACAAATAAGTACACGGTTCATTAGGTTTCTTTCAGTGAGCTCGTGAGGTACCCAAATATCGACCTTTTTTTTTGTACCCAGCTTTTTTCAAATGCGCGAAAACTGTTTTGTGATCAATTCTCAGTTATTCAGCTACGTCGTAACTACTGATATGTCGATCTTGCTCCACTTTTTCAAAAATGGCATCCATTTTATCCGTAATAGGGCGACCAGAGCGAGGTGCATCTTTGACATCAAAATTGCCGGATTGAAAACGCTTAAACCAAATTTTTGCTACTCTCACAGACACTGCACTAGGTCCATAAACATCGCAAATTTTTTTCGCGGCTTGCATTGCATTTTTACCTTTTTTGTAGTAAAATTTTAAAATGTATCGAATTTCTTCATTAGATTCACTCATCTTGACAGTACGAAAAACAAATGAAAATCACACATTTGCCTAATTTGAATTTGGAATTATGTTCTTTAAAATTTTAACTTTCAATGATACCAAAACCAACCAGATACAAATACTACAGCCAAAGAGATTTTATTACAAGTTCATACATACTATAATGCGAAGACTTTTTAGACGGTAGCACCATGTCAAACAGTTCAGCAGAGCACTCACCATTGTAGAGACGGTACAACACGCACATACTCCCAATGTCTCTGCGTAGGCTCAGATGTTCGAGCCTGTCAGTAAGTCCTGAATCGTTAACAATACGAACGGCGCGTTTTTGTAGGGAGTCAAGTGGACCAAGCTAGTATTTGGGGGCTCCCGCCCACAAATGAGTATGAGTAGTAGTAGCTGCCCCGAAGTGAAAGTGAATACTGCCTGGCTTTGTTAAGCACATTCACCTTTTTGGATGCCAACTTGGTCTTACACTCAATGTGACTCCCGAATTGCACTTCGTTCGATATGTCAACACCCAGGATACCGATACTCTTACCAGCGGCGATCGGAATGCCCTGGAACTGTGGTGCTACAATGCATGGCGTTTTTTTAGCGGTGAACGTGCAGACTTGTGTCCTCGAGGGGTTGAACTGCATCAAATTAAGTCGACCCCAATCCGAGACCCGCTCCAGAGAGTGCTCGATTTCAGACACAAGTCTAGTCCTTCTTTCCTCGATAAGTGTCCGAGAGGCATTTGAACGGCTAGTGTAGTGTGCATCTCCCGTACTATCATCGGCATAGCAATGAAAATTGGAGTTTTGCTCCAACATTTCATTGATGTGCAGAAGAAAAAGCGTGGGAGATAGCACAGAGCCTTGATAGGTAGTCTGTATGAGCGATGACAGTCAACTAAGACTTGTATATAACGCTCAGACAGAAAGATGGCTGTCCAGTTGCATAGCCTCTCGGGAAGACCGTAGGATAGAAGTTTCGCGAGAAGTGCCCTGTGCCAGACCCGGTCAAAGGCCTTAGCAATGTAGTTGTGTAGATATGTCACTGAACTCGTCCTTAACTGCTGGACCAATTTTGATGATTCTTTATCGTAAGTGTTTTGAGAATGGTTTAGATTTTAGATTCATAGTAAAAATAATTAAAAGAGCATTTTGTAGTGGACCAACCACGTGCGGATTTTAGTTTGGGTCCGCTAGTATTTATATCTTCGTATCATCCTTTTCTCATCTTTCTGAAGCGCGCAAGGCCTCCCGGCTGGTATAGAACGCAAGCGATCTACTCGATTAAGCGATACGGGTGCGGTCGGGTGTGTGACGGGTGACCACTAGTGGCAAATTAAAATGCGCATTTTCGTGCTTCGGAGAGCAGGACGTCGACGGTTCCGGTTGCTATCGACAGATAGCAGTCGTTAAACCTTGTCGGAGGCTTTATGGGCGGTTTGAAAACATCCGACAGCGGGTTGACCACTAACCCTTGCAAGTAACTCCACCAACCCGCATTGGCGCAGCGTGGTGGAGTAAGCTCCAGACCTCCCCTCAAGAAGGGGAGAGACTCGTGCTCAGTGCCCAGCAGTGGGACGTTTCAAGAGTAGCTATTATTATTATGTTATCTGCTTCCTCTTCCTCTTCCTCATAAAAATATCCTCTTCCTCATCCGCATCCTCTAAATTGGCGCATCACAATTCCTCTTCCTCGTAATCACTTCCTCAACAACCCTAGTATGTATCTTCACGCCAGGTCCCTCACGGGGTAGGCAGAGTGTGGAGCGCCAGATATTATTAAAAAAGATAATAATTTAAGAAATATAATTTGTGGTGAAAATTAATCTTATTACTAGCGAGTGTTAAATAGGCGCAGGTAACGCTACATCACATTACGTGTATGAGTAATTTAGTGTTTTATGTCGGCCGTTTGTAGGTAGGGTAAGTACGCTAGGGTGTACATACTGTCCGTACAAATTGGGGACAACTTATTTCTTTAATTAAAAACATTAAATACATAATTATGCTATTATAGTCAATGTATTATGATTAAAACTCTATTTTCTAATTGGAGTGTTTGAGAGTGAGTTATTCCCGTTACACATTGTATATCAATGACTTGCCTTGTACAGGACCAAACCGCACACAGGTGGGTAACGAACGACGCGGTGACACAGAGCTTTGTCTCAATTGCAGTACCGCCGGTAGAACTGCTATAGCGCGAGGCGGCATATAGCGATCTGAAATATGTACTGAAAACACACCAATACGATATTTGAAAATATGTGTAAGTAGGTAAGTACATCAATAATATCTATAATCCATACTTTTCTTATATGTATATAAAAATCTCGCATGACATGCAGCATTCTGCATTTCATTGTTTGTTATCAAACTCCTTTATATGTAAAGTAGGACATCAGTTCTAACTTTACCTACTCAATAACCTTCACATTTTAATTTGTTCCTTCAGAACACTTTGCTTACCATATTTTTCTGCAGGCACATTCTTTAATTTGATTTCAGGAATATCATATTCAGCCAGGAAATTTGTATTTATTGTACTCTCTCGGATATCTCTTCCAGATAAAATTTTAACTGCAAACATAAAAATCAAGTCATGTTTATCTGTTTAAAAGACATTGTTAACTGCAATCATTAAAACTATAGTTTAAACAAACTATACTAGATCACAGTTGACTCATCTCCTTTTTCCTTATGACAGTATTAACTTCATTAGCCTTACGTTAATTAAGGTTGCAGTTCACATTGATGCTTAGTGAATGCCAAAACCAATAGATATCGACATAAAATAATTAAAGTGCTTAATGCGTTCTGCGGTTCTAGAATTTTTTGCTTCAATAATGTAGACGGCCACTATTGCTATGCCGTGGCTCAGAGGGGTAGTAGGTATTGAGATTTTTCAGCTTTTGATAAGTTTGCCAGCTATAGAATTTAATAATGTATTTATGAGAGTATATACATCACATCTGACTAGGATATGCAGAATATATCCATTTGGCAGCAAATATATAAAAGGTAAAGATTTAATAAGTACCTCTAGGACTATTTGACAGATTTGGTTTGGTTTGGACAGGCTCTATTACCTGCCCAGAATCATAATTTATATCCTGAAAACAAAGAAATCTAAAATTATTCCAATTTTGAACCTGTTGTACCTTCACATCAATATAATTTATGGATCCATTAATTAAAATAGTGTGCAAGTACAGAATTACTTTCAAATTTACATATTTACTGAAAATATAAATTTCTTAAGAGTGTATATAATAAAGAATGAAAAAAAATAAAATAAAAGAATGTGCTTATGTTTAAAAGTTTAGATAATATTTATTTAATAAGGTTTAGTGTATATTGTAACACCTTTTTTATAATACCTTGGACATTTAGTACATTTGTTACAAAATACTTATATTAACATATTTTTTTTATGTAAATAGGGTGACAAACAAGCATGTAGCTCAAAATGACTGCAGCCTATAGACATCTACACAAAAACTAGAGGTAACAGGTAGTAATACCAAGAATCTTTTTCCAATACAAAGGATCATGGCAAGATTTGTACAGAAAAAATGAAAAAAAGGTACACGGTAAAACAGCATAGAAAAATTATCCAGTGAACCTAAACAACATTTCCTGATACTTAAAATATTTTTTACTCTCCGGAATAAAAAGTTTGAAATTGAATTTTAGTATGGAGTGCTTCTACTGTTGTTAGGAAAGATGATTTTTATTCCGGTGATTTAAAAAATATTTTAAATACTAGAAAATGTTCTATAAGTTCCCTAGATAATATTTCTAATCCGTTTTACCTTGTACCTTTTTGTAACTTTTTAGTACAAATCAATGTATGAAACTTGCCATGATTCTTTAGAAATTATGGTTTTCCATTACAGTACCTAGCGCAGAAGGTATAGTAATTGTGGTACACAATTATTACGTAAGTGTGTTTAATGTCAAAATTAGACAAAATATTTCGTGTTTGGTGATTTGAGGTTTGAGAGATTTTTTTTGTATATTTTTTTTAAGTTTATACCTATAGTAAGTAAATAATTACAAGAGAAGGAAAAGAAAATACAAGACAACGATACCAATAGTGATAAAGTAGGTCCCCTTGGTGTTAAAAATAAAGGTGTGTTTCCATTCAAAACAAAGATGTTACTAAAGTTTTGTTTGTTCCATACAGCGCCACTGCCACAAACAACAATCTGAAATTGATTAAGTTACAGTTTAATGCGGACTGTTTTAACAAGACAAAATAAATATTTCATAAGCTAATATTTTAACCAAGTTTAGATCTGTTCTAACAGAGATTTCAGGTAAATATCGATTTAAAGTTAAAGTTACTTACGTTACTACAACCGTTTGATTTATCAACTATATTATTGGTTTCTTGATAATTAGACATATTGCTTCAGAATTTTCATTTACATGTAAATTAATGGATGAAAAGCAGAACTTTATCAATTTTGAAGACGTCTGAACAATGAGCTTCGTCTGAAGGCATCAAAACAACAAACAGGATAATAAAAAGTAAATAAATTGTAAATAAACAAAATTGTTTCTTTCACTGTGCTGGTCACTGGCTGTCATTGACATGACATTGACAAGAGTTGACAACTGACAAACTATTATTTTTTTATTGACAACCGCCAGAAGGCATAACTTCCAGCATCACGTTTGAAAAAAGATCGTATATATATAAATCAATTATTATAATGAAGATTGGCTGCAAAAGACTTGAATCCATGGCCATAAAATAAAATTAATTACGTTAAAAAAATGTGGGCCAAGTTTCTCACTTTCTCATTTCAGTATGTATTCAAGTCTATAAAGTGGGTACTCTGTGCTTTCTCAGTACCCAGCACAGACCAGCGTAGTAAATTACCTGTTATAGAACCTAACTTAGTACCCATAAATGGGACGGGTCGCAATTTTATCAACTCGGGCAGCCCGGGCTGATATAACTAAAATTCTATACAAACGCTTAATCTGGTTACACAGACATCAATCAGTACACGCGCACACAGAAATGTAGCACATAGGGTTATGATATCTAAAACAAATGTGAAGTAAGTCGTCGCACTGACTACGTGACTAAATTAATTAAAAATAGTCCGCTCGCAACCTCACTGTCGAAGTTTATTCAACTGCCTCTCAAGGGGGAGGGAGGGGGTGATGGGTGAGGCGGGGCGTATTGGGAGGGCCGTCGATTTGTCCATTCAATAATCAGAATCAGAATCAGAGAAACCTAATGAACCGTGTACTCATTTGTGATGCTTTATTACGACGTAATGAAACCGAATCATTTTTGAAGAAGCTGATAACTGGTGATGAAAAGTGGATCACGTACGACAAAAACGTGCGAAAAAGGTCGTGGTCAAAGGCCGGTCAGGCTTCACAGACTGTGGCGAAACCCGGGTTAACTCGCAATAAGGTGATGTTGTGTGTGTGGTGGGATTGGAAGGGCATTATTCATTATGAGCTATTACCACGAGGCAGGACTATCGATTCTGAACTCTACTGCGAACAACTGATGAGATTAAAGCAAGAAGTTGAGAGAAAGCGGCCGGAATCGATCAACAGAAGGGGTGTGGTGTTTCATCATGATAACGCTAGACCTCACACATCTATGGCCACTCAGCAAAAATTAAGAGTTTGGCTGGGAGGTGTTAATGCATCCGCCGTATAGTCCTGACCTTGCACCTTCAGATTTCCACCTGTTTCGGTCTCTTCAGGATTCTTTATGCAATGTTAGGTTAACATCACGAGAGGACTGCCAAATCCACTTGTCGCAGTATTTTGATGAGAAGTCCCAAAATGTTTATAGCAATGGGATCATGTCCCTACCTACAAGATGGCAAAAGGTTATCGAACAAAATGGTACATACTTAGATACTTTAGTTAAATTTAAATAAACTATATTAAAAATGTTTTGAATTATCTTAAAAATGCGAAGAAACTTTTTTCCCAACCTACATGTCAAATTACAAGCTAAAAAAACAAATGAATAATAATATCACTAAGATATGGTCAATAATATCACTAAGATAAAACTAAATCTTATATAAAAATTATTATGTCACAATGTTCGTTCCCGTACTCCTCCGAAACGGCTTGACCGATTCTCATGAAATTTAGTAAGCATATTGAGTAGGTCTGAGAATCGGCCAACACTTATTTGTCATAGGTACCCCCAGTAGTATAATAAAATTAAATCTATGGGGACCCCTGAGTAATAAGGGTTATTCTCAATTTTTTTTTTGATTTCTTGGCCTCTTTAAAAAATAAATATTTTTTAAATATTTCTAAGGCGATACGAAGTTCGTCGGGGCATCTAGTCATATATGTATATAAAATTCTCTTGTCAGAAAGGTGGCAAATAAGCATGCAGTTCACATTGATGTTAAGTGATAGGCTGCAGCCTATAGAAACCCACAGAAAGACCAGAGGTCAAAATGCGGATGCGTTATCACCCCTGAGACCTTAGATGTTGTGTCTCTGTGATAGTTATTACGGGGCCATACTTTTCTTTGCCTTTTGGGCAAAGGATAACTAAGTCATTTTATTTTGTGTATATTAATAATCGACTTGAATTAATATCAGTTTTTTTTAGAATTGTTTATCTATATCTATATTTTCTAGAAATTTCAGTCTAGAAACCTTATGAAGAGTAGCCTTGTGATAAATGTGTCACCGAAATGAAAAGATGTAAATGTGTCTTATCGAGTCTGTGAAGTATACCTAAAACTATCTTTAATTTAGTTCACTAATTCAGTTGAACTCTAGTTCTGAACTATCAATTGAATTTTTCAGCGATGATCTTCTGTATTTATTTGGTTTTCTTGTTCATCTTGTAGAATCGAACGATACTAACCATTCAAAAGTTCATTGAATCTTCGTATAGCAAACTTTGATTAGTTGGACGAGGTATGTGAACTTGGTGAGTCGTGACCGTAGCTGACACGAAATATGCGAGCTTATTGATATCTTCGGGCACATGTTACCAAACTCTGAAGGTGGCACTGGGTAATTTACAAAAATAGGAAAAATTCAAATGCACCACAGATGCAGAATAGGTAATACACGCTGTATCTGTGATAGCCCCCTGACCGAGGCAGTAGTATAGTGGTAGTAGGTAGGCAGACTTAAAACAAAAAAAAAGTGCGTACTGGTGCAAGATTCGAGGAAGGGATTCGTTTTATACATTACTGGTGGTAGAGCTCCAGTGAACTGCATGCTTGTTTGCCACTTTCATTACATCAAAAAAATATATATTATAAAATTCGATGCCCGTTTCCGTAATATTCTAAGAGCCTGCGACGCCCAGACCTTCGTTATATTATAAAACCTGGAAATTCTTCTATATATGTCCCCTATACAGGTATAAGCAAAACCAAAATATACAACCTGGGTAGCAGTGGCTTTGGCAAGTAACAGGTAGTAAAAAAAGTTCCCAGCAAGCACTCTTCTTTCTATGTCGGTGGTGTACCTACCATCCTTGCTAAAAGCACATCCAAGATATACAATTTCATCCACCTGTTCTTACACTGCATCATCTACTACTACCCTTGCATTTGTTCTCTGTTCATCTCTTTCAAATACTAATACTTTAGTTTTATCCACATTCAATTGTAAGCCTTTCTCCATACAATCCTCTTTCTAGTGCTTGTAGCCCAGATGGTGTAGAGCTAACAATTACCGCATCATCTGCGTAAAGCAGACAGTTCACCACTAAGTCACCCATACGAACTTCCACATCCATCTACTTCACCCTCTGGAGGCATTTGTCCAGATATATCATAAACAGCCTAGACGAAAGCACGCAACCCTGTCTGACACCGATGTTAACATCAAACCAGGGTGACATGTTACCATCTACCCGTACACATGCTTTAACTTTAAACTTCTAGAATTTTATCATCGACTGCCGATTTTTCTTATTATTTTCTGCACAATACTTAAAATTAAAAGATATTTTTTTACAACTTTCTTAAATCATAACTTGATTCCATAAAATTCACTTGAAAAAATTCAAATTTTAGTAAAATGCAAAATTTAATGTTAATTTGCAAAACTTAATAGCGTAATGAATCGCATTCAATTGTTGACTAGTTGTACCCGCGACTTCTCCCGCGTGAGGATTTATGATTGTTCAGTACCTACCCGGACGAAGTCGTGGGCGCAGCTGCTATAAAAGCCTAAGTTACTCCTTATTACATCAGCTATCTGCCAGTGAAAGTCCCGTCAAAATCGGTGCCGCCGTTTCCAAGATTTGCCCCACCAAACAGACAGACAGACAGACACAAATAGTAAAAATGTTATTTTGGTATATGTACCGCGTAAACATATATATGCATTAAATAAAAAGCGGTTATTTTAATATTACAAACAGACACTCCAATTTTATTTATTTGTATAGATTTCATATTTTGTTTTGATATAAAAATGTCATTAATTTATTTTTTTTAAATTAACTGTTTTAATCGGTTATAAATCTATATAATTTTTTTTTTGATAAATTTAGAGATCGCGCTATTTCACTCGCACCAACGTACATATATATTCATCGCGCGCACGCCTGGAGTAGACTTCAATGTGCTTGGGAAGATAGGGTAACCATCGAAAGTGACTGGGAATTGTGGAAACATTATTCGTATAGTTTTCTGAATAACATATATAAAAGTCAGATTTTTTACTATGACGAAAGTAGATTTATAAATAATTAAACTGTGAGGGTGTCTGGCAAGGAGTTGCCACCGTCCAAAGTGTCCGCCGATAGACGAGGCGGTTTCTAATATGATTGTAAGTTAAAATATATTAAAACTAAGTTTTATACTATCACAAATTTGAAACACAATTTTACTCACCTTTACTACCTGTTACCTGCCAAAGCCACCGCTACCCAGGTTGTATATTTTGGTTTTGCTTATACCTGTATAGGGGACATATAGAAGAATTTCCAGGTTTTATAATATAACGAAGGTCTGGGCGTCGCAGGCTCTCAGAATATAAACATTAAAATTGTCAGGTCATCAAACTTAAAGGACAGGTAACATTAATATGATTAAGATAGGAAGGTACGTACATCAGTCGATGAATGATAAGGTAGGTGCAATAAAAAGTAAAACAACCTTGAACTATTATCGAGAATTATCTGGTATTCTTGCTACCAACAATAAAACTTCAATTTAAAATTGTTCCGAAGAACTAAAAAAATATACACATCAGAAAACGTTCATTGAGTGCTCAAAACCATGCTTAAAAGCCTTTAAGTATACGTATCTTCTTTTATTTATTTTGTACAAAATCTTGCCTTGCCTTTAAGCACTCGCAATGATCCAGTCAGTATAGAATGAAACGCGAGCGTAGACTCCGGGGTAGTAAGCGTGAGCGCAAAGATAACCCCAAGAAGTGACACCCACGATAACATTGCCCGCGTGTGCAAGGGGACCACCAGAGTCACCCTGGCAAGTATCCTTGCCACCCACATCCAGTATACCGGCACAGAGCATGCCCGGAGTTATATCCGGATAGTTCTGGAAGCCAGGCTGAGTCTTCAAGTACGCATATCTTTCCGTACACAGAGCATGGTTGATGGTACGTAAATCGACGTGATGCAATTGCGCCGGTGAAGAACCACCAGACTGAAAAAACAAAAAAGTATGAGTGGAGTAGAACTTAAATTTCAAACACATAAAACGACTGTTATGAATTCATCGAGCCCAGGGTGTTTATCTATTGGATTTTATACGTCTTGTGACCGGTTGCTTTCTCACTTGGTTTTAAAATAATCAGGAAGAGCAATAGCGGCAGGTTTCGGTTAGGTTAGGTACCACACACAGTCACATCCACATTTCACATAGCGAGAATCTCGTGACAAAATATAATAATTCAACCTGAGAAAAAAAAATTGTAAACCTGCATCCTACCGCCGGCGGCCGATCTGCTGGTTAGTCTTTTTTAAGAAGATACTTATCACGAGGGATGACGACATAAAAAATACAGGCATACATGTATAGGTAATTATTTGAATTAACAGCTTGAATGTGGAAGAAGTGTATTGGAGGTGTGTCCGACATATTTCTCGCTCCCAACTCTCTGCCTGTCCCGCAAGGGACTTTATGTGAATATACATTCATACAAATGATGCTCTGAGGAGCTTACCAATTAGTATTAGGTAATTAAATGTATTAACAAGCAAGCTCCTGAGGTATTTCATGAATAAACTGAAAACAAAATCACCGACAGGGTGCCCCATCCAGCCGCCCAAACGGTAGTACCATCAGCAAGGTGATAGTTGGTGCCAGCTATACTGGCCGTGGAGATGATGCCCGATAGGTCGGCTTGACCGCCCAGTCGGACAACGGCAATGTCGTTGTCGAGAGTGCGGTCGCTGTACTGCGGGTGCATGACGATCTGCGACACGGCGATGGCGCTGCCGCCGGTTGCTGCGAATGATGTTCCGAGGACTACACGCCATTGGTTTGATAGTTCTCCACTGAAGCAAATCAAATCTATTTAAAATATAATAATGACTTAATTAATTGATTTTAAAAACTAGAACGATTTAAATACTATGACTTCGCTAAATAAGAAACGTTATTTGATAACTAGCTATGCCCGCGACTTCGTCCGCGTGAGAATTTATGATTGTTCAGTATCAGTATCTAGTCGCAGCTAGTACAAAAGTAGTAGTAGTAGTAGCCTAAGTTATTCTTTATAACATAAGCTATGTGCTCGTGTATACACCAGATAATACCATCAAAATAAAGTAAATACTTTTCAAATACATAAAACGTTGTTTCCGTACCTTACTTGTTTTTGAATGAGACATCCGAATGCATAAGACACGAACCCAGAAAAAAATGGTAGGAACTTACTAGAAACAGTGAGCAGCAGAGAGAACCGCTCGAGTGGTAATAAGAGAGCCGCCACACCATTGATACCATACAGTTCCCAACCAAAGGAACTGTGTGTTACTCATGTAAGGATACTGGTTGATAGTGGTGGGCGATCCTCCAACAATTCTCTCGCTCCTTTCTGGCACCGCCGCTATAACAAAAACGTGGATAAACTATTTCCCCATAGGTACATACCTATATAACAAGATAACTTCGCCTCAGTAGTCTAGTTGTAGCAGAGTCCTACTGCTACGCTGGGTTCAATCCCCGGGTCAGGGGACGTAGTATTATTACATATTCTCTGTCAGTGGTAAGTGCATTGGGATTTTTCGATTTTTCAGAAGTTTCCAGATAGTGGCATAGTGAGCCTTGGTCGGGCGCTGTAAAATATGTTTGGTTGAGGGCCCTTTTCAAGGGCACGCACGTTACGCTACATCACATATTTTCGGTTCGTGTTTATGTGTGGTCGTAGGTAGAGGTAGGATAAGTATGCATAGGGTGTACGTGCATACTGTTCTTACATATTGAGGACAACTTATTTTCTAAAATAAAAAAATATTAAATACATAAACATGTAATTACAGTTCCTGTATTATTATTATAACTCGATTTTCTAATCGAGTTGTTAGATAGTGTGCCTTATTCCCGTTACATGTTGTATACTTGCCGCTAAATGGTAGTGTTCAGTACAATCGTGTTCCGGTCAGGTGGTAATGTACGACCCTGTAATTTCCGGCACAGAGGCATAACACCGCAGGCCTCAGGAGTGCGCATCTGTGTTTTGTCTTTGATCTTTGTGTGGGTGTCTATAGGCTGCCACTTCCATTACACAAAAAAAAACCTTTTGATCAACATACAGGTTCAGAAGAACGCGCGAACAAAATTAAATGACATTTTAAAATTGGGGCCTCAGCCCCAACCCACACACGTATACCTAATTGATACGGTAGATACGCCCCTGTTTCCATATGCCACCCTCAGAGTTTGGGTATTACAACACATTTTACATGAAAAAGCCGAAAATACATATTCCATTTTTGATAATGTAGGTGGTACCACTGCATGGAAACATTTTTTCATGCTTTTTGACCCAAGTTCACTACTTGTTATAATTCATGTAATGCAAATGTAAATTTGAGTGTAATAAATGATCTATCAACCAAAATTATATTTACATGAAAATCACTTAAAATACTGTCGTCAAAATTAAAAACTTATATATTGTTACTTTAGTACATAGATGGTTTAACTTTTACATATAAGTTGAATAAGTATATTTTAGTTGCGTGAACATTTGTCTCATTTTTGCCGTATTGCTGCCCATCATTGAATATTGAACGTTTTCTTATACGTAGGGTAAGGTTTAGGATTGGTTATGATAAAGAGTGGTGTAGTTGATCAGGTGGGATCTCCAATTCGGATCCACAGAGACGAGCACGCGCTGGTATTGACGTGGGTAGAGGATCACTGACAGTAAGTCAGACATTGATGATGACGTACGTTTCATAATTTTCACTAAGTATTTGTTAAAAAAAATACAATCTGTGAGCAAAAATCAGAGGCTTAAAAACAAGGACCTAATGATGATTTTGAAGGCAAGGGTTGACGTCAAAAAATAAGAAAATGTGGACCAATCCGAAAAACTGGTTACTATTTTCGTAGACGGAGCATAACCTATACTCACGTACACAATAATTGTTATGTACAAGCACAATTCGCTCATATGGCTCGCGACTCAAATCTCGTATCCTTCCAACCGGCACACTATGTTTTCACTTTTTAAATTGTTTGTTACTTTTATTTAATTGCCTCAGTAGCGTAGTGGTAGCAGGCAGTGGTATTACGCTGGAGGTCCTGGGTTCGATTCCCGGGTCGGGGACTATCAGAGATAACGGTTTAGAATCCTTTATCTCTGCTTCTATTGGGATTTTTCCATTTTCTGGAAGTTTCCCAGTACCCCGGAGTTTGGTAATGTGCCCGGAGATGGCAACAGGTTCGCCACCTGTTAGATGGGCCAAAACGTAACCGGCGAGTCGTGGGTGTTTGCATGTATGATTGAATGCATGCATTTACCTCTGCTTACCCCTTCGGGGATTACAGGCGTGAAGTTACGAAGTTCTTACTTTTTATATTTTATTGTATTACATTTTCATATTTTTCGGTAAACAGCGGATACTTTCACACTACCTATCTAATTCCACACTTTCATATTATTATAACTATCTGCGGTCCAGGCGGAAGGCACACATTATGGTGTAAACCTGGGAAGTAGGAAGGTAAGGCTTATTAGAGCTACCCATTTTTATGAACCCTACGAGGTAAGATCCTGGTTATTGCCGACGGCCAGTGCGGTCAGTGCGGTGATGTAGTCAAGGTGACCTTTATGCACCGCCTTGAGAAAAGATTTAAATAAATAACCGCTTTATGAAAAGATAATTAACATAAATACTCACACAGAACGGCACCAGCAAGAAGGAGAGGGATTAAAATACGCATTGTTATAGGAACGACAAGTGTTTGTGTGAATGGATATGGCCCAAATAGATACTTGTTATTTAATTCAATTGTTTTGTCTTATCTTAATTCAGTTACGTAGGTAATCATTATCTTTTATGCAGTAAATTTGATGACCATAAAAATGTAATCCTTGTAACATAGCACTAATGATCGACAAGCACCAAAGATCAACTTTTTTTTCTGAGATCAAAGTAAATAGCGTATTTTGTTAAATTGGTTATCGACATCGATTGAAATTAAATTGTGTTGACAATGAATTTATAAGACTACTAGCGGCCCGCCCCGGCTTCGCCCGCGCTGCTCTGCTCCTATTAGTCATAGCGTAATGTAAGCTATCCTATCTCTCAAGTTGGATCGAACTGCACATGGTGTGCGAATTTTATTATAATCGGTTAAGTGGTTTAGGAGTCCATTGAGGACAAACATTGTGACACGAGATTTATATATATTAAGATTTAGAGATGAATCAGAGAGAAAACTATTCCTACTCACGATTAGATTAAAAAAAAGCGGTTGAGGCTCTAAGGAATGACGAAAGGGTTGCAGTTACAATGATACAATGAAAAGTTTTGGAGTACCTACGCGTGTGGTTATAAAGTCTAATTTAGGATGTTTTTGGATGGCCGGAAACTTCTTGGATGGTACATTGCTGAAATCATTTTAGGAAAACAATAGTAGGTACTGTATCTGTATATTGCTCCTTGAATTGATGGCAACTGAGTCTCCTTCGCTGTCTGTTCGACGTCGCCTTGTCTGCCAAACTTTTATGGGACCTGCCAATGACTTTCCTGCCACTGGTTCAGTTCATAAGGTGGTTTGTTTCGTTCAATTTTTTAGGCATACGCTCGTGCGGTGAAAATTTTGTTAACATATATCAAATAATCAACATTATAATTTTTTTACCAAAAGATGTCCACTGCTGGACCAACGCCTCCTTACAAGGGGGAAATGCTATAATCGCCACGCTTGGCATGCGAATTGACGATCAGTGGCAGTAGTTTTATCGCAGGATGCTGCTGCCCATCTTGCGTTATTGCACTTACTACCGCCCCATTGGAATGGTTTGACCGCCATTGTTTGGTTGACTGACTGCTTTAGTGGAGCGGTGGGGTCGTCACGACCCGACGCTAGTTATATAATAATATGTCCACCTAATTTTCACCGCATGACCTTTCCTTTCGACAAAGTCAGAAGTAGCCGACACGTTCCAATTCTGCATCCAATCGTCTATGGCACTCTATGGTCAAGCAGTTTTTTTTTATTATTCAATTGAAAGTTTTAACAACTCGGCTCATATTAAAAATGATTGCTCAAATAGAATCCGAAGGCTCAGGGTTACTGACCATGATCATTGATTAGCGTTTCGGCAGTTTACTTTTATCATGTTAACGTATTTGATTTTTCGCATTAATCATGACCGTCGTAGAGCTCTGTTGACGGAGCTCGAGGGCGTAGGTACCACCGCATTACCTAATCTATCTGCCGCTAAATAGTAGTTCCGGTAAGATGGTGATGTATGGCCCCGTAATAACTATCAGAGACGTAACAACTTAGGTCTCAGGAGAGACAACGCATCTGCATTTTGATCTCCGGTCTTTGGGTAGATGTAGTCTGCAGTCATCACTTACCATCAATGTGAGCTGCATCTAAAGAAGTAGATAATAAATCTATGTACGACGTCTAACGAGCTGCATGCTTGTATAGTAGACGGTATACCAAAAACGATAGTAAATTCCTATTTACAAAAGATAGAGGGAGGAATTAACACATCTAACACAAATACAGAAAGTGCATAAATAATAACACAATTCTTTGGTATATATTTTATTGGAATGTACCTATATAATTTTACAAAATATAAGAAAGTTAACTAAACAGTATGTATCCATAAAGTAGAAACTACTGCAACATGCAAAATTACACCAATTTCAATAACTATGGCCGTTTAAAATAAGCGACGCTTTGGTATGGAAACAAATATTACTTATAAAGCGAAAACTTATGATTCAAGAGTTTCGAAATAGAACTACGTTAGTTAAATGGTGGGAGGATCAAATAACATTATAAAATATTACGCTACTATAAATTAATTACGTTTATTCGTAATGTATTTTTATAATAAGTTTTATTTGTATATGTATGTAATAATTGTCCAAACTATGAAATAACCAAGCTCCAGGGTGTGTGCCATGGTCTTTTATTGTTTGCTTCGTCTCACTTATTCATATGCGTCGACTTATAAACAAATACAAAACAAAATGTTGGCTACTCTTAAATTGAATCACAATAAGACGTCATTGAATGGGCTGAGTGGCTGTTATGATAGCCATTTTGACCGTACAAAAGAAGAAATAATTGCGACCATGATTGAAATTATGAAAATAACAAAAATAAATAGGAGCTTTCTGAAATATTTATTTTCTTAAAACTTAAATTATAACTTAACTGAAAACAAATCGTCGCAACTGTATTTGTCCGAAGGGGTGGATAGCGTACTTACCTACAATTCGCCAGTAAGGGAATGCAATACTGTAAGTAATTTTCAATTCCTGCGGGATTTAGGTATTTACTGGATTACGCGTTAGTAAGTAAGACTTTTCAAATATTTTTTGAACATGATCGAACTCTATCGAATTTTTTGAATAAAGAAATCCCTCCCTAACTAGCGGGTAGCGGAAAAACTTATTTCATTGAAGAAAATCATTATTGAATGGAATAAGTTGAGTGCCGTGTTTACGATCTAGTTGTAGCTAGGCTAGCTATTTGCAAAATAATATTTGATACTTGATGTACTTCCAAAATTTTCGGTTTATTTTTTATTATAATTTTCTTTCAAAAACATTAAGGTAATTTCTTATTCTTAATAATATAGCCTAGCTAGTCTGTTTTTTTTCGGTACGGACTAAATTGACACATGCAAATGTCAATTTCCAAAATAAAGATACCAGCTCTCTAGTATTAGTGTTGTACGATACCGGTTTTATGAATCGTTACTTTTTACTTTACCACATAATTTTATTATATTTGACACTAGACAAATCTTTTAAAAATTATGGTTACAATGGAGTATCACAGATTTAATTTCATCCTTCAAGGATCGTACGGCCACCGGCGGCGAGACACAATTGAATTTCAATTGTCATATTTTTCTCGTGTCTGGAGAGATTAAATTACTTATTGAACTAAGTAAACACGACAATTATTTATTTGTTGTTGAAGAATACGCAATAACAAGTTGCTAACAGGAACTACACAAGAAATAGGTCGATGTACTGTAGCTATCAATTCCATAAAAGCGAAAATACGGCGCTATTTTGAATACACTCCATTCGTCCTTCAACCTCCGAAATGCGATTTCACGGGCAAAAAACATGATAATGAACGCGTATTTAATACGCGTTCATTATGTACACACCGAAAAGTAAACAGAATCTCCAGCCGAAATGCCGAAGAAAAACGAATGTGTGACTTCGTCTAGTGACTCCCCAGCACTGGAAAAATTATATTAAACATGTACCTAATAATTGAAGTTGAGAAAAACATGTGTAATCTAGGCCATATTGTCGACGACATTGCTGACTGATTTATTATTGAAGTAGGTGATGACTCTGACGATTCGGCACATTCACGTACGGAGTCATTACCTGATTCTGATTATTAACTTGCATGTCATTATTAAGATTTATAGACACTTAAAAAATAAGAGTGTTGCATTTATGTTTTTATCAATTCTATACATTAACCATACAGGTATGTACATTATATAGGCATGCCTATAGGTACATTGCGGGTGTCGCCACATTCTAAAATTTTAAAGACACATTTTTGTCAACACCTAATTTTTATATAAACCTCAAAATGTTAGAGGGTTCTCTTTAGGCACTGGTTTGACATGCAATAAGTCGTCTTTAACATTTTTTCTTTACTAGCGCAATGTAAAATATTAATAAGATATAATGTAAATTAAAAGGCTAGGATCAGTATACGTACTAAGTTGCACTAAATTTCCTTTTATTATTGATTTGTTGTTTTTTTTAAAGAAAAATGGAAAGAAAAATTTGACTTCAGGCGAGACTCGAACTCGCGGCCACTGGGAATCTAGTCCAGCCGCTCTGAAGTCAAATATTTCTTTAAAAATATATTTCACAAGCATGTGTTAATGCGAAATAATATAAGACAATGATTTGTTGTTGTTGATATTGTTTTTTGTTTTCTGTTTTTGTTACTGTTATGAAACAATATGCAATTCCTTAGATGTCTAAATACGGAAACTTATAAATGGTCTGATGTAATTTTATTAAGACTGTTTGTAAGCAAATAAGACTGTTTGTTCTCTTGAAAAAAATAAAATAAAAATTATTACTGAAAAACGATACTAGATTGTAAATTACGTAAAGTTACGGTAGTGACACATCACTATTAATGATTCCCAAAAACCTAGCCACACAGCTTATGTCAATTTAGTCCGTACCGAAAAAAAACAGACTGTAGCTACAACTCGTTCGTATGTATGTATGTATCTTCACGCCAGGTCCCTAACGGGGTAGGCAGAGAGTGTAGAGCGCCAGACATCCCGGTTCTGACAAACCTCTCGTGCCTCGTCTACTTTCATCATTCTCTTCATACATGCACGCCGATTCCTAAGACTTTTGACACCACCATCAGACAGAACTCGACCTATTTGGTCATGGTAGGTCAGCCTTGGTCTTCCTGGGCCTCTGCAACCATCCACATTCGCATTGTATATCTGTTTAGTCATTCGCTCATTCGACATTCTTTCTATATGCCCGAACCATCGGAGCATGCCTTTTTTCATTTTTACACCGATACTATCATTCACACAAAGTCTCTTTCTTACATCTTCATTACGAACGCGATCGGTGAGTGATACACCGCAGATCTTGCGCAAAGATCTCATCTCGACCGCGTTCAACTTACTTTCATGCTCTTTCCTGCATACCCAGCTCTCGCTTCCATATAAAAGCGTTGGAGTAAGTACAGCATTGTAAGTACAACTCGTTCGTGAACACGGCATTCAACTTATTCCACTATTCTATAATGATTTTCCTCAATGAAATAAGTTTTTCGGCTATCCGCTGGTTAGGGATTTCTTTATAAATGGAGCCTTTTTTTATTTCTCTTTAGTCCGTCATATTTCGCGCGGGATCCCGTTATTTCAGGATTTTGGTATTGTATTCCCTACGCTAGTAAGTTATTTGAGTCCAACGCGGGTATCGAACCTAGTAGCTCAGAGAAGCAACATCGAAAAAAATATTGGATTTGAATAATATTTAAACTTACTAAAAACAATTATAAATTAAAATAGACTGATTTGTTATAAACATACAACCTTACTGCTAAAAATGTTTTTTGACAATGAAGTATATAAATAAAAATAATTTGCACATGAAGCGGACATAATCAGCAGGCAATGTCAATCACCTCCTGAATGACAAAAAAATATTATTGGTTTTTAACTCTGGGTTTTCCATATAGGCAGTTAATAAATACTCCGTAGTATTATTACAACAAAACCATCCATATAGTAGTATTTACACCAATAAAAACATACAAATTCAATTTTAATTAGAAATTAAAACATCCAAATCGATGCAGGCGTGTTCAAATTATCGGGGAACATACATAAAAAAAAAAGATCCGGACGAATTGAGAACCTCCTCCTTTTTTCGAAGTCGGTTAAAAAGTACATGTCAGCATATTTTGATGGAATAAATTTGTTTCATATCTATAACAAAACAAAAAAAAGAAAAAGTAAAATGTATTTCTTTAGATCAAAGGTTAAATATTTGTTTATTTGGATGTGTATATTCATCAGTCACAAGAAAAAACTGTATAGATTTATAATAAATTTATAACACAGATTTTTATGACCTGGATGAGTTAGTTCATATTAAATTAGCAGAGACCACCTGGCAATCATGATATGAAATATTATTATTTTGCTATCAACCCAATTGTATTATTGTTTTTTCTCCACTAACTAGTTCAACAGTATTCGACAATTGTTTCAATTTTTTTTTGCAGTCGATAAGGAGTTTCATTTTTTTATCAGTAGTAAAGTTCTACAGCGTAAAAAGGATTTAATAACTAGAATGAACTATTGTCAAATGTGTTTAAAAGAAAGGTAGGATTGTAAACAAATCAATATTCAGCTATATATCATTGAAATCCAAACTTAACCGATTAAGTTTGGATTTCAACGATATAGGTGAATTACTGGTCTGCTTAGTCATTATTGCTTATATTTCCTTTAGCACAAGTCAACTAGAAAAAATAAACTATTATCCTGGATTTAAATTTATATTCATTGTAGTCAGATATTTTTCCACACAAAAACGTTCTTGAAAAGTTGTCAGTTTTCCAGTTTTGTTTCACATTTTAAGTTGTTGACGACTTAAAATATGTAATATCTTAACCTAGCATGTAATAGTAATTAGTGTACGTTATATTGAAATAATAAATTAAGAAACTGTTCGTATTCGAAAATGTCGATGGACTATTCCGCAGATAGTAAAAAAAAAACTTAATATACTAATAAAGCTTTCATTGTATGACAATTTAAAACCTAATATTGAGATTCATTTATACATAACGTGTACATGAAAAGAAATAATAACCTAACTTAATATATAAATAATACATATCAATCATGATAAAATACTGTCTCAGGAGAGAACTTTCAAGCAAAAACTTTGGAAATCACACAAAATGAAAATGTATTGTAACGTCAAAGAACATTATCATTTTAAAATATCGGATGCGAACTAAGTTCTCTCTAAGTAATATTTAAACATTTTTAAAACATGTTTCACAAGTAACTAGAACAATGCTAATATTTTTTTCTTATTGTATTAATATTTGGCAGGTTTCAAGTCTGTAAACATATTTGTATATTATAATATTATTATTATAACTCTACTTATAAGTCAATATTACAACCTAATTACAACTAGATAAGTTATTAAGGTCAGAGTCAAAAGTGAGTGTCTGGTAAAATAAGTCTGTAGTCTGATTTGATATCCAAATTCCCAGAATTATAGTATCACTATCACATTAGACAACATTTTAGCTTGAACTATAACTCGTGATCTATTCAAAACAATAAAATTGCTGTCATTGAAAATCTTGACGAATTTTTTTTTAGTTATTTAATGGTTTGGGGCATAACAGTCTAGATATATAGTTTAAATATCAAATAATACAAAAGCTCCTATCCCTTGGTAACCTAATGCCGGCTGCACACAATATGTTTTGATTCCGCAAGATAAAACTTATTAGTCGATACCAATTGGACGTGTCGTGTGTGGCCACTGTTATTGTACAAATACAAACTCATATTAGAAACGTCATTGTAGAAAAGTATTAAGTTTCGTTGGACGTACGTAGACGGCTCGTCTTGAGACGGTACTAGTCTACTTCATCGGGCAATCGGCAAGTGCGAAGGGCTCTCAGTCTGAATAAATTTACAAAATTTACTAAGAGACCCCTGTGACGGAGTTCGATTCTAGGCTTAGGGCGTCGCCGGGAGGCACACGAAGCATTCGTTTTGGAACGGTACAACTTTTGCTTCAATCATCATTTGGTGATAACCGGAATAACGATACGCGAGACATGCGGGTCGGGAGGTGGGCGTGACACGGTACGCAGCTCCGGCGCGTAGGTCGGGTTTTTTTGTAGTGTAGTGTGTGATATACTAAAATCGTTGTGGTCTGAATATTTTACTGTGTGTATATACTGTGTATGGTATGTGGTTGTATAGGTATTTATGACTGAATTATATACTATTTATATTATTACTTAAGTGTAGAATATTATTCTAAATAAATGTTTTATATATTTGGCTATGACACAATATATGTAAGTATTTAGCCGTTTTTTATACATGCTCTCTTAAAGGTTTTTTAAATTGCACCCTCACTATCATGTCCCACTAACTTAAGGTTGACTGGTAGAGAACGCCCTGCGGCATTAATTCTGCCTTATGTACTTACATTGAGCATTAAAGATTAAATAAATAAATTGCTATTTTCAATAAGACAATCAATTTTGGTAACATAAAAAAATTTGCAACGTGTGTTTGTTTTGCACGACCACTTTGAATGAAGCATAACAATATGCGATATTCAAAAATCAAATGTCTTCAACGACACAATATATGACCTAGAACACAACACTTTTGACTCTTGACACATCCTTACAATTAATTGGTGTTCACCTTACATTTTCATAACCTTAAAATACAATTTTTGGATACACAGTAATAAAATAAATTAATGAAATTATTTAATTTATACAAACAACATTTTGCACCTAATACCTACGTGTAGACATTCCTAATTTGTAGATATTATAATAATGCTAAACATAACAATGTTATTAATTGAATAGCAACTTCATTAGACTTTCATTATATTGTATAATCGATTAATAACAAACAAATGTATTCGTACACACTAGTACCGAAATATGAAGTTCAAAGTAAGCCAAAACAATAGCTTCTCTAGAAGCAAAAGGCACAAAATTCATAAGATATAGCGCAGAATATTACTATATTTATTTTATTCACTACAGACATTTAAGCTGCCTTTGTTCACATACGTACTCCTGGGGCCTGATACTCGTAACGAAGTTGTCATTGGATATAGATTGAGTTTCGTCATCTTCCTCTAACAAAGGCTTCGCGCATTGATTGAAGCAAGACAGCGATACGATTCATTGACTTTTATGCTACGAGAATTATGACCCTGATGCCACTCTTTATCGTCTGAGATGTTCATATTGTTCACAAATCTCGTTTCTACTTTTTTTTGTTCAGTCGAACCTCGTGTTACACATATTTTATGTTTTACAATAATTTGCGTAACATTATTTAAGGATACAATATTACTTTTAAGACAAAACAACAAAATCAAATTGATATAAGAAAGTATTTTCATTATTTATTAATACGCTATGAGAGGGACATAATACAAACAAAACAGATTATTATGGGTAATTTAAATTAATCTATTATTCTAAGAAATGTTAGTCCTTAGGATACCTACAAATAAATTATAATCGTACTATTATCAATGAATACAAAACGATATAAAATAATCAATAATGAGTGATTAAGATAAAAGCGGTTCAAGGCGACTGTGTGTGTGCCCGAAAGAAGAGCGCATGCAGAACTATCTCACTACCGCTCTTTCGTTTGTATATTATTATTATTTTCCCAGTATCATAACACTACCGTAAATCATAATATTTTGTTTACAAACATTTGATTTTTATACGTACCACGTGATTTTTGCGATAATTCTGAAAGCTATAGGTGTTTACGAAATCGATGCAGGTAAAGGGAAACAACTGTGGGCACATGTGTTGTTTTGCTGTTGGTGTTTCACAATCTTTTATCTTTGTTTCTCATGTCTCTCAAGAGTGAACACGGCTTGAGATAATATTAAGTAGGTCAGATACAACTTTGATGACAATCAAGGGACGTAATTCACCAATTCGAAGTATATGTAATGCGATATTTCCGTAAGTTAAGTATTGGCGGGTTTGTTACGTCATTCCCTTACTGCCTGTCGACCGTGCGCTTGAGCCATTGCGTAAAATGGCGCAACTGCCACACCGCGCGCGCTGACTCCTCTCGTAGCCGCACGTTATGGCGACGCAGACGCCGGACCTGGTGAAAATATTATATTTAATGCCGGCCCCATACCTTACGTTCTTACTGTGCAAATTTAGGCCTGCACAAGTAAAACGGAGTATGTCTGCCATAGTTTTTGTGCAAACTATTACATCAATTTTATTGTTATAGTTGGCTTGTGCAAGCCTAAATTTTCATTTTAAGGTGGGTGCGTAGTCGGCATCAGGTACAAAAGGACATAACCCACGAACCTTCCCGTAGTCCCACCAACCATTTTGGTTATAAGCCCGAAGATACAAAGGACATTGGACGAAACGTCTCCACCTTCCAATGAACATGGAACCTATATTATATAAGTATATCATCGCTAGCACGTGATAAGGTAGATAATTTCGTATTATGGCGACTTACTTCAATGGGTATACTAATATGGGGATTAGGATTTATATTCACCTATTTGAATATACTGTTTGTATGCAGTTTTTGTGCGCGCTAATTGCGCAGCTTATCACAAATCTCGAAACGACGATTCTTTTTATTGTTTGTTATAGTCAGGAGAAGGAAGTTGAACAAATAATAATTTGAAAACCTAAAAAACTTAATGGACGTTTTATGCAACTTAAGCTTTTGTAATGTAAAAGTAAGGTGCTTTGTTTGCCTTAATGCTATATTACATACTAGCTGTTGCCCGCAGATTCGCCCGCGTGGATGTCGTTTAAAAAGTAGCCTATGTTCTTTCTCAAAGCTCTATCTCTGTACCAAATTTCATTAAAATTGGTTCAGTCGTTTGGACGTGAAAAGGTAACAGACAGACAGAATTACTTTCGCATTTATAATATGAGTAGGGATTATGGACCTTATTTCACCCGTGCAAATCCGTGCGGGTCGCTAGTTACACACAAACACTAACCTCCTCTTCAAGCTGATGACGTTGCCGTTGCGCGGCTGCGGCGTCCGCCTCGAGAGCCACCACGCGACCCGCCAGGCCACAGCCGCAGTCCGCACCGACTGTACTCGGAGCGCCGGCCACACTCGCCACACTGGCCGCACTAGCACTGCCTGTACTCGTTCCGGTGGTACTGTTGGCGGTAGCAGTCTCGTTCCCCTGCTATGAGATCATATTCTGATTGTCATGTCATAATCGATGTACAGAACAGAAAAATATTACATGTACTTTTAGTCTGTATCGGGCGATTAGAAAATCTGTAGACTTGTAAAATGTTAGACAGGTAGAATGGTACACTGGCGGATTGACAAATTAATAGATTAAAGGGAAAGACATTGATAGGTTGAGATATTTAATAGTATCTTTATGTAAGACTGTGAAATATATCCATTACTGTGAAGTATGGTTTAAGTGAAAAGTATTTAAAAGCTTAATAAATATTCTAACGTATTTTTCAGTAGGTACTTATAAAGCTGAATGCATACTCACTGTAGTTTCAGACCACGTCTCAAGTACTGGTTCATTGGGATGAGAATCAATTGACGGTTCCGTGGTGTCTATAGATGGGTATTGGTGTTCTTCACATATCTAAAACGAATACCGAGTTTAGTCAATTGCATATTGGCTTAAATAAAGGTTTATGTAACGGAGGTGGCAAACAAGCATGCAGTTTACATGGATGTTAAGTGATGACTGCAGCCATAGACGTCTACACAAAACTAGAGGTCATAATGCAGATGTTGTCACCCTAAGACCTTAGTTGTTATGTATCTGTGATAGTTATTATGGGGAATATATTTATATCACTATTAATGTGATGAAAGATTTGACGTAAAAGTAAGAAATAAAGACTCCATCTTGGTATCGCCGTTGTTTCTGCATTTATATAGATGAAAGTACATTATAGTTATAGCAGAGTTTTATATATTGGCTGATACCACCTGTTATAATACTTCCCTAACAAATACTATGTTAGTAACTACATTGCACCCGCTCGTTTGTATGTAAAACAAGGCCCGGATGATTCGCCGAGTTATAAACACAAATAACCAGCTAGAACTGTCTACCAGCGGCGGAACGGGCCTCGAGGCTGATCTCCTGCCCGGGCAGGTCTGCCCTCGACTTAGCGAGGGCGTGATTTTATATAGAGAGGGGGAAATAACCTGCAGCATAGCGCGGGTGGCGGTGTGCACGAGAGCGGCCCAGTCGAGGGCGGAGGCGTCTGGCAGGGGGAGCGGGGCGGGGGGCGCGCGGCCGCTGCTCGCTCCCGCGCCCGCTCCGCTCGTGCTCCCGCTTACGCTCGTCGCGCTCGACACGCTGGAGCGCCCGCCTTCGCCCAGCTCCGCGTCCATTAGCCGCATCAGTTCCTCCTGTTGGATAAGGCGCAATACCGTCTTTACCAGAATGAAATTGTTGCTAAATATGCGAAATATGTTTAAGCCACAATTTTTAATTTATTTTTTTTGTTCACCATACTATGCACCCATGCTATCGTTTTTCGCCAGTTCGTTAGCGAGGTTTTGGGTGCCGTGAGGGTGCAGGCGCGGCGGGCGGCTACCGATGTGTGAGCGCCGCCGCATCGCCTCTTGCATAATTCAACACAAGTGACGTTCCAGCTATTTATAATCGGTTTTATGATTTTAAAATCGCTAGACTACCGTTATCATGTAAATGAAGCCAGATTGTCAGTGCATGTTTCCGATGTAGTCCTGACATGTCCTAATACTCAATGGTCAATTTATGACCAACAACGCAGATTAAGCTCCTTGTAATTTTATGTAATAAATATTATTTTTTTTTATTACAAGTTTAATTGTTTTTTTGGTCTTAATAAATTTTAAAACATAAATAGATAGGAAAGTTGTCTTAATATGAATATATCAGATCTGCCCGTTATTCGTTACCGACTTGGGGAGCGGGATTAACGAGCGAGTATTCGCTCGGGTATATTGTATGAAGTTCCGCAACTAGAGCGGAACATAGTCGGTACAGCGATATTGTTTAGATAAGTGGTATTGTTTCACCTCTTCGGCGGAACTAGTTAAGCTTGACCATAGTAAAATAAGAATAGTATTTGAAATAAAACTAGTAAAAAAGTGAATAAAAATAGAAGTTGTAATAAAATAAGTATAGTAGTTAAAATAAATCCAAGAATCTTCGCTAGCAAAGCGGCGCGCTACCCGTTACCCGCGGTAGCGAAACTTTCCGAGGTGTGAACAGTAATTTTATCGCGTCCCTACGCGGTTTCGCTGTCGTAGGCGGTAGCGGATAACGCTCAGGTGGCCGACCGTCTAACACAAATGCTTTCGTTTAGTTTTCGATTATGACAACATCTTATCAGTTTCGTACCACCAATTTTGAAGTGTTTTCGCCCGCAGGTATATACTTAAGAGCAAAATGTTTTAATAGGCGGTACGAAACGGGCAAGATATCGTCCTAAACGAAAGCATTTCAGTTAAGCGGTCGGCGCCTGGTTCTGCATAGGACTTAAGGGTGAAACCTTTGCCATTTGGTTACGGGACCCAAAAAACCGACAACAATAGTGTGTACGTACCGTGAGCGAGGAGGTGTTGGCGGAGGCGCGGTGCGAGTGCAGGCGCGGCGGGCGGGTGTCGTCGTGCGAGCGCCGCCGCACCGCCTCGCTCACCGGCGACGACTGCGGGGACCGCCGCGCGCTGCGCCCCGACCCGCCTGACAACGCAACATACATAAAGCCCGCGGTTTGTTTTGGCGGGAACCTTGACTAAATATATATATATATACGCTTACACTCACAGCCCCACAGTAGGTATAAACCTGTGTCGTGGGTGCCGTTGTACACATACAACACATACACAAACATCCAGACCCGAAACAAATATCTGTAGGCCATACAAATATTTGTCCCGGTGCGGGGATCGAACCCGCGACCCTTCGAATCAAACGGTCATCTCACACCGCTGGACTAACCGGGTCGTCAAATATTTCTTATATGAGTATGTAATATTGCTCAAAAACAGTGTTTTTTAAGCGTTTTGCGTGATTTTTCCACCATCGAGTTGAGATGTATGAAATGCACGTCACAGATAGATATATAGAAAGCGGCCTAAAATACGCCACCAGATGAGTCACCAAACAGGGAAGTGAGCTGTTGCTTTGTTTGATCTTGAAAATTGATCTCTATTTCAGTATGTAGTACTCTGTGTCCAGACTGCAGAGGTTTTAATCGATGGCGACACGCTGGCAGATGTACTGCGTGGACGTGAATTTTAGCAGCGAATTAGCATCTCTGCAAATGCGGCGATTGAGTCGCTGTAAATCTTGAAGTCACTAGCTGTCAGCGACTTCATTAGTGTGTATTCGTGGTAAGCCACGAGCACGCGATTTCAATTGGCCTACCTACTGAAATATTTTCGGTCGTTTCTGCTGAATAATCGATTCAGGCGAAAGAAACACTAGTAGATTATTATACATAAATACAGATAAATCACTATCATGTGGACGCAAGTAATCAATTGCAAGAGTCGACGTCGATCAAATTCGCCGCGTGGATCCAGCTTAAATATAAATAATACATGTCGGGTTTCTGGAAACTTCAAATAAATTGTTTTTAACTACACATGTAGTCGAACATTCGCAAACTAAACTTTCGTCTTTCCAAGCGAAAGCATAACTACATATAATAAAATGAAACACCTAGTTCAAAGAACCTTTGGTGCAAAAAGGTTTTTGAAAGTCGAGGCGGCCGAGAAGACAGATCGCGCGTAAAGCAGCCCCATTCGTCGGGGGGAGGCTTCTGTCCAGTGGACATCTTTCGGCTGTGATGATAAACGAATAATGGTGAAGTAAAAACCTGTGCCGTATCCGGAGCTGTCGGAGCGCGGCGGGGAGTGGGCGCGGTCGTAGGCGCGGCGCGGGCGGCCGGGCTGCTGCGCCCCCGCCCCGCCGGCCCACTCGTCGCCCGCGCCCATCCCGCCGCACGCCCACCCGCACTTGCCGCTCGCCGCGAACGTCACTATCACCTGCCGACAGTCACATATTTTACACTAGCTGACCCGGCAAACTTCGTATTGCCTCACAATGATATAATTTGTCAAAGGTTTGATAGATACGGACTATTTGTATGGAAAAATAAAATTGTGGTTTTTACTATTTCCCTTCAATTTCTTCATATTTTCTTCTACCTTTTAAACCTTCCCTGGACTTCCAAAAATCATTTAAAACCAAAATTACCTAAATCGGTCCAGCCGTTCTCGAGGTTTAGCGAGACTAACGAACAGTAATTTATTTTTATATAAATAGATTACATAGTACCTACGCGCAAAACATAATGCTACTGAGTAAAGTTGTAATATGTATAATCACGGCTGCCTTTCCGCAATTATCCGCCCCTCCATATTTTCGTTCTGCCCCGGTAACCTTTTACGACATATATTATTTATATATCAAATGAAAGCAATTTTTTCTCATTATTATGTTATACTGGAGCCAAATTAAATTGTCCGAATATAAAGTTGCTGACAGTTAAAAATAATACTCTCTGCTAAATTTTGATTGGCAACCTAGTGGATATATATTCTTTAGATTATAAATATGCGTAAAAATTAGGTTTGCAGCATATCTGGATGGACGAAATGATTCTGCAGTGGGATCCTAACTTATTACACATACATCAATCAGTACACGCGCACATAGAAATCTGGCACGTAGGGTTATGACCTTAAAAAATCGTGAGATAAATCGTCGCACTGACTACGTGACGAAATTATCCAAAAATAGATCTCTGGCTCGCCCGCTCGCAACATCACTGTTGAAGTTTATTCAACTGCTTCTCAAGGGCGGGAGATAGGTGAGGCGGGGAAATCTTAATCTAATCATTTACACAATGTTCACATTTTGGAGAACGTTCTAGGAAACGGCACCTCCGTAGGCACGTGCCATGAAGCATGAGACATGAAAGACATGTGCGTTACCGTGACGGGGTCGGACGTCTTGAGCAGGTCGACGAGGTGCGTGTGCGGCAGGGCGTGTACGGCAGCGCGGCACACCTCGAGCAGGCGGGCGCCGCGCCGCACGCCGGCCCGCGCCGCCGCGCCGCCGCCCTCCACTCCCGTCACCAGCCCGTCCGCTTGCACGTGGAAACCTGCACACGTCAAAATACACATTTGTTTTTTTATATATAATGGCATCGCTGTTACACATATTGCCAGTGTCAAGTAAAACGATATTTTGTATTCGTCATCATAAGCAGCGTAAAAGTCAGAGTCAGTCAGTCAGTGTCTGGATTTGCAATCGTTTCCAGACTTGACCTCGAGTCACTAAGGATTGCAATAGTCTGTTCTTTGAGAGCTCCACACCGCGAGTTCAGCAGCCTGGGACAGCGCATACAGCTCTGCCTGATAGACGGTGCTAAAATGCCAGACACTTCCCATCCACTCGCGAGACGGGTCCGCGAGCACATTGCCCGGATCAACGAAACGGGCCGACGAATAAAGTTTTATTGGGTCAAGGCCCATGACGGTGAAGTGGGCAATGAGCGTGCGGATGAGCTTGCTAAACAGGCAACCCTAAACACGAAGGTACCGGCTCACTACGCAAAAAGTCCTCCGTCGTACGTCAAAAGGCTCCTTAGAGCGGAGAGCGTAGAAGCATGGAACATGCGATACGTAAATGGGGAGACTGCAGCGGTTACAAAACTGTTCTTACCAACCGTAAGCGTTGCCTATAAATACGTACAACAAAAACGTCCCACATTTATGTTGACTCAAGGACGGACAGAGCACGGAGGTTTTGCCGCGTACCTACACCGGTTCAAATTAAAAGATGACCCATCATGTATGTGCGGTGCCGCATCTGAAACGTTGGAACATCTGGTTTTAGAATGTCCAATATATGGAGCAGCCAGATACGATCTGGAACAATTGGCTAATATGGACGTTAACCAAAGCAATTTGCAAACATTGCTCGTAAATAAGAAGTCCAGATCGTATCTGGAAGCGTTCATAATAATAGTCGTTGAGGATGCCAATAGCAGAAATTAAGTAGGAAAACGGAAAAAGAAAAAATATATATATATATGTAATATAATTAGAAATAGTGTGAAAATAAAATATTACCTTATATAGTTAACTATATAATTGATAATATTTAATCATTTAACGTACCAACATTACCCAACAGCCGTAGAATGTTGAAAAAAAACATCAAGTGTATTCTCCTTTTAAAGTCGGGCGTTAGACCGGATCTTGACAACATGAGATTGCTCAGGAATTTTTAACAAAATAAGGTCTCTGATCACGTCAGAGGATGCTATTTAATTTAATAAAAAAAAAAAAAGTCAGTCAGTCAGTCAGTCAGTCAGTCAGTCAGTCAGTCAGTCAGTCAGTCAGTCAGTCAGTCAGTCAGTCAGTCAGTCAGTCAGTCAGTCAGTCAGTCAGTCAGTCAGTCAGTCAGTCAGTCAGTCAGTCAGTCAGTCAGTCAGTCAGTCAGTCAGTCAGTCAGTCAGTCAGTCAGTCAGTCAGTCAGTCAGTCAGTCAGTCAGTCAGTCAGTCAGTCATTCATTCTACGGCTGTTGGGTAATGTTGGTACGTTAAATGATTAAATATTATCAATTATATAATTAACTATATAAGGTTATATTTTATTTTCACACTATTTCTAATTATATTACATATATATATACATTTTTTCTTTTTCCGTTTTCCTACTTAATTTCTGCTATTGGCATCCTCAACGACTATTATTATGAACGCTTCCAGATATGATCTGGACTTCTTATTTACGAGCAATGTTTGCAAATAGCTTTGGTTAACGTCCATGTTAGCCAATTGTTCCAGATCATATCTGGCTGCTCCATATATTGGACATTCTAAAACCAGATGTTCCACTGTTTCAGATGCAGGGTTTGCAGGGTTAAATGTTGAAAGACTCAAATCTGACGCTTTGTCTACTGATTGGTCTGCGATTGAGGCTGCCTCTACGATTGACGAAAAAGTGTCAATTCTTAATCGTTTAGTTTTAAGGTTATTTGACTCTCATGCACCAATTAGAGCACGTCGCCTCAAACGACCTCCAGCACCTTGGATAACCAGGGGTGTCCGTATGGCGATGAGACGACGTGATAAGGCTTTTCGCACCTTTAGAAGAGATCAAAGTGATGCAAACTGGTGTTTTTATAAATCAGCAAAAAATACATCGCTGCAACCAAATGGTGAGGGTCGCTAAACGCCGTTATATCTACGAAAATGTACTTAGTTCATCTCCTGCCGACGTATGGAAGTTTCTCAAATCCCTTGGTCTCTCTAAACCTAGCTTTAACCTTTGCTCGTTTCCATACTCACTTGTTAGCCTTAACCAGCACTTTTCCAATGTACCTCTTCTTGATCAAAACGTTAAATCATCAACTATTCATAACCTTACTTCCATGCCATCATTCTCTGATACCTTCAACTTTTCTGCTGTTACCTGTGATGAGATCCACAAAATTCTCTTGTCCCTTAACTCGAATGCTGTTGGGGCTGATGGTGTAAGCCGAAAAATGATATTTTTAATCTTAGACTTTATTCTGCCCCCTCTTACTCATATAATTAATTTTTCTCTTCAGACTGGTTCTTTCCCTTCCGCTTGGCATAAAGCTTTCCTAACCCTTTTCCCAAAAATTCATAATCCCAGTTTACCTAATCACCTTAGACCCATTTCCATACTTCTGTTTTTATCTAAAGTCTTAGAAGCCGTCACGCACAAGCAATTTTCTGCATATATCTTTCAAAATATAGTATCCTCACACAATATCAGTCCGGGTTCCGCCAGGGTCATAGCACATCTACCGCCTTACTTAAAGTCATTGATGATATCAGGTCCGGTATGGAACGCTCTAAACTTACAGTTCTGGTCCTCGTTGACTTTTCGCGTTTAATACCGTCGACCATGACATACTTCTTGCTGTCCTTAGTTTTGTTGGAGCCTCTCCAGTAGCGCAGAAATGGTTCTCATCGTATCTTCGTGGTCGCCAGCAGGCAGTTCGCGCAGATCAGGAAATTTTGGATTGGTGCACTCTTGTCTCTGGTGTACCTCAAGGCGGAATTCTCTCACCACTTCTTTTCGCATTGTTTATTAATCTTATCACATCTGTCCTTCATAACTCTTACCATTTGTATGCAGACGATCTTCAGGTATACGCTCAGGCTGACGTCTCTAACATAGATCTTGCTATTGCCGCAGTCAACGACGATCTTCAAGCGATATCTGACTAGTCTTATAAATTTGGAATATGTGTTAATATATCAAAGTGTCAAGCCATTATTGTAGGTAATCAGTATTACATTAACAAACTGAATTTTAATGATTTACCTCCAATTTTGTTTAACAACTTACCTATTTCATTGTCGGATTGTGTTAAAGATTTAGGTTTGTACATTGACTCTTCTTTGAGTTGGAAGAAACAAGTTGGATCTGTTAGCCAACGAACCACTGCAGCCCTGCGATCTCTCTATAGGTTTAAGAATTTTCTACCTTCTAGTACTAAGACTCTCCTTGTGCAGTCTATTATCATTCCTACTATTGACTATGCGGACGTTTGTTATTCGGACATCTCTTTAGAACACCCTTACCCTTAATAATTGTTTTTTTATATTATTTCGCATTAACACATGCTTGTGAAATATTTTGTTAGTAGGCCGCGAGTTCGAGTCTCGCCTGAAGTCAAATTTTTCTTTTCATTTTTCTTTAAAAAATATTTCACAAGCATGTGTTAATGCGAAATAATATAAAAAACAATTATTAAGGGTAATGGCGACTTCTTTACGATATTCAATAAACTGCAAAGTCTATTATATCGGTTGCCTAACTAGCATAGTTGGCAATAGATGGCGCTACTGCTACCATAAAGCAATGCAATAAATGTGAAGGAAAGATTTGACAAATCGGGCAGGACTTCAGTAGCTCAATTGGAAGAGCGGCTGGACTCGATTCCCAGTAGGTTGCGAGTTCGAGTCTCGCCTGAAGTCAAATTTTTCTTTCCATTTTTCTTTAAAAAAATTACGATTTGCCTGTATACGAGGCGATTTATGGTACGATCTAGTATCCTTCCCACTACTTCCCCGATATCACCACTTTAGGGTCGTGTGTAGGCTGTTATAAACACACAACGGCAAGCAGGTAATCATTTTTGTTTTTTTTATCAGAGGAAATTGCGTTACGCATCCCCACCCTTGGGGAGAGAGGTGGGTTATGTGGGACTACGGGAAAGGACATCCGTCTGCCAATAAAAACTGCCCAATAAAAACCCCTGTGTGTTCCGACTTGTCCGCCATAAGTGGCGGGGTCACGGGAACGCTATCCCACAAATCCGCGACTCTACCGGCGGCTGCTTGTTACCGAAGCAGCCGCCGCAGCAGCGAAGTGGTTGGAGCCGAAAGGCTCCTCGGAGCCTTTCGGCCAACCACTACTAGTGGCGTGCGGGACACCTGCACGCCAGACAGCCCGGGACCTTAGGTCGTGTCGCTTAGGGTCGTGTGTAGGCCGTTATAAAGACACAACGGCAAGCAGGTAATCACTTGGCTATACTACTAACCAAGCTGTGCGGCGCCGGCGCGCTCGAGGGTGAGCTCGGTGAGCGCGTGCGCGTGTTTGGGAGCGACGGCGGCCAGGCGCCGCAGCAGGGGGCCCGCGCCCCGCGCCCGCACGCTCTCCCCGCGGTGGTAGTACACGCGCGTCCATTCGCCGCTCACCACCCAACCTGCATCGTAATATAAACCATGTATTTTTATATCAGCTTGTCATTAAAACGGTCGGGAAAGCTTGTTGCCGGTTTGTATATTCACTACTACATACACGGATAATAACTACGTACTCAAGTTAACGCAGGTATTTTATATATTATTAACCCACCAAGGAACTTAAAACCGCCAGCGGCTACGGAACAATTGATAATCAAGTGCCATATTTTCGTATGTATTGACGGGTAAAAAAAAATTGGTGAAGGTTCAAATAATATCTATTTTACGTTTCGCTTTCTGAGACATTAGGTATATGATAAGATTTGACAGATCTCTGGAATTGGTGTTGAAGCGACCCCAATTTGTGGCGACAAGTTCACGCAATCTTGGTCACTTCTATTCTCTTGTTAATTAGATTTCTGTGGGTATTACGTTTATGGGCTATCTTACTAAGTGCCAGAAATTAAGATAAATTTAACCACGCGAAAATCTGTGAAAGTTATCTTTTATACATTAATTTTAGAAAGAAAAAACTTACCAAGTAAAGTACTGGTGGGCAGAACTAAGACAATTTGACGGGTGTTCTCTTCTATAATGACGATGCTGTCAGCGGAGACGCCCATGATGCAGTCTATCAGCGTCCCACCAGCGCCTTCGTCTTGGATTTGCACCTAAGTAATGTTTAATGTAATCATTATCAATTAATAAATAACATTTAGGTAGAGTTCTAGTGATGGAACTAGAATGTAACCATGTAACCACCATCAGCTTATCTATCTGTCACCAAGTGGTAATGTTTGTTGTGCCACTTGCTTTATATTTTGTAAAGGTATTTGAAATCCGAAAGCGGTTATTTCTTCGTTTGCGTGGTTTCACTATCCTCACAGACTACTAGCACATTCATTATCTCTTGAAAATTTAACAACATTGCTGCCTCTGCTTCGATTTTTTTAAATGTAATGGAAGTGGCAAACTAGCATGCAGTTCACATTGATGTTAAGTGATAACTGCAGCCTATGGACATCCACACAAAGACCTAGGTCAAAATGCAGATGCATTACCACTCCTGAGACCTAAGGTGTTATGCCTCTGTGCCGGAAATTACAGTGAATTATTTATAAATTAGGTGGCTCAAGAAGCTTGTTTCATAAAGTTCAAATTACGGAAAACGCGTCAACATGGACGGGCGTCCATTGGCGGGTTTGGCATGTTGGATCAAAATTATCTCTGCCCTAAACATTAAAATGTCTGCAGGCCGTTTGGTTTGGGGTATGAATCAATTATAAGGAATTACTACAAAATTACTATGTTTAAATCGTATTTGGACAGCATATTTTCAATCTGAAATTCAACAGACGATAGGCAGGATAGGCATGTGAATTTAAAAAATTCGCCCGTCAATTATCAGGCAAGGCATTGAATGGTTTAGGAATCACTTACATGGAAACACAGAGCCCCACCCACTAATACATCATTAGCACAGCTTTCAACTTTTGGCATGATGGTATTGTTGTTCGAATTGCTGCCACTTTTCATGAGCAATGATGAGAAAATTGCTGAAATAGAGCAAACATTCAGATATAGAATGTAACAATGTAGGTATCATGCGAAACATAATTTTCTAACATTGAAAATATTACAATTTGTTCAAACTCACAAAACTTTTGTCCTGTTTCAACAGTTGTTGCAGTAACATAGTTCTTTGCTAGGTCCTTCAAATACTCCTGTCGCGTACGGGTTGCCATTGTACTGAACTTTGGCGATTGGATAGCTGCATTTTCACCATTTATAACCTATAAGAATAATAAAATTAATAACATTCATGTATTTTTTCATGTTATTATTTAATAATATTCACGAAATATTTAAAAATAATATCTAATATAAACCAGTATTTATCATTTTTTAATAGCTTTCACTGTTACTGTAGTTCAGAGGAGGGTCAGTGGTGAGTGATTACCTTACTAAGCAATAAATCCGTAAAAGCTTCGCCCTTGGGGTACACTGCTCCATCCTTGATTGGGGGTCCAAATAAAGGCACTTCTTTAGCACGACTCACAGCTATGCTGTAGTGTGTATTTTCTGTACAAGGATCTATAACTCTGACAACTACAAAGACGTGTTGGAATTGAGATCGAATGTTCCGAGGCGTAAAAGGAGCCGCGCCCGGTTCTTGGAAGACGATAGTAACAATGTCGTTGCCAATATGACGCTTTCTTAGCAATTGCTGTCTATTATTTGGTGTGTAGGGAAGCATTGTAGACACATGAAACATTATTTCGCAGCCTTGATAATTGGTATACACAGAATACAGTCCTGTGGAATCTGTACGGTTGTCAAGCCCTGCTTTATATTTATCGAAATCTTTTAATCGAACTGTTTGGCCTAGCATTTGGAGGAATTCCACAAAAGCTGGGCCAGCCTCTTGATTATTATACATTTCTTCTTCAGTTGATTGTCCACTTTTGCAGTACATTACTCCTACTTTGTAATGTCTTGTGACGCATTGTTCATCTAATCGAAGTAGTTGTTCTTCAGCACCACCGTTGGATATTCCAAGTCTGTAAATTAATAATGATTATAATATTGATTTTTAATAATTTATTAATAAGAAAATAAATTACATATACAATATAAAATACCTTAAACAACTCAATTGTAACTCTGATGCAACATATTCTATTACATCTTTTGTATTATATGTAGCACTATTGTTACTGGGTTTAGAAGTAGGCAGGGCATCTTCAAGCACTGAGCCTCGCAGTGTAAGTAGTTCGGAAGTTCTGACAATGAGACGATATTGCCAAGCTAATTGTGAAGTGGGCACTGAAACATCTCCACCGCCGCGACGAAGTTCTACACGTTCTTTTTTTATGGATATAGCCACAGGTCCCAGGTTTTCGTCCATGCCAAACCAATTTTGATGAGCTGCAAAAACAACATAGTCAAAATGATGATTAACCGTAGCATAATTAATGAAGTACATACTAAAAATTTTCATAATCTTGTGATACTTACGTTGTGTGTAAAAATAATTTCTGTAGTACAGAGCACCTAAGTCCTGGCTTTCGATAGGCAGTGGAGACGGGGACTTTGCGAATGGGCAACCATTTCGCCAATGTGTTTGTCCAGACGGAAACTCGAGAACAGAGAAGCCATACGCCGCGCGAGGCCGATGCCATCCTCCAAACTGACCTGGTATGGCTCCACGAGCAGTTCGAGAACACAATGACACACATCGTTCTTCTTCACCTAAAACATATCAATAAATTTTATTGTATACTAGCTGTAACTTGCGCACGTTGCTTCACCACCAACTAAGTGACAGTGGCGCCATCTGTCGAATTTGCCAACTCAGAAACCTTCGTGGACTAATGCACAACAACTTTGCTAAAGATCATCACATGATATAACGCGTAGTTTACGATTCTATAAAGGATATACAGGCATTCATTTTTAGATATAAGAAGAAGTATGGTCTTATTCAATCTATTCATTAAGAAAAACTACACCTGATGGAATTAGTGGCAAAATACGGCCCTTTTTCCGGCACACAGGAGTAATGGGTATTCAGCCTGAATGGAAACTTAGATCTCAGGACCTGGCAAGTGGCAATGCAGTCTTCATTCGCTTAAGATCTTTTAATATCTTTTTTTGCATATGGTTTTAGGTTACGCCGTAACCTATACAGTTACCATATAACTTAACAACAACCTGAATAAGTGAGGCAGCTTGTTTGCCACACCATGACAAAAAGACATATTTTTTCATCTAGTTTTTTTTATGGAGATAGCTATTCTGGTTGAATTTTTTTGAAATTTCTACAAACAGAATGTTTCATAGACTTTCAAATACCACAATTAAAAAACTCTGTAAAAATGAGTTTTGTTCACTGTATAATCTGCAAGACCATACCATGGAATACCACCAAAACTGGTTTACTTAAGACTGGATGTAAATAGTTAGGGGTGACTAACTGAGACAGTAAAATAATTAAAGCCAAAACCTGTCTTGTGACTTTGTGACTCATGTAATAGGTATGATGCACACTAATTGCATGAATCTTTACTAAGATAACTAGGTTATATGGACACCCTAATATAAAGATGCTGTTTCAACTTCAACACAACTGAAAAGCAAGGTTTGAGGTGATACATAGATAAACTAGCTGCTTCGTATCACCTTAGAAGTATGAAAAAATTAAATGTAAAAAAAATCGACGAAAAATATTTGGGGAGATTTTTATCCTCATATTCCTCAATGGTAAGGGTGATCCTAACCATTTATTAATATAAAAAATAGACTACAACCGATTCTCATACCTAGCAAATATACACGGAAAATTTTATAATGATTGGCCCCACCAAGGTACATAATACTTATTTTACTCTGATTGTGATACCATGTAATGTATAAAATTTAGATACTTATTTACACTAAAAAAATTAATAGAATTCATAATTTTTCTATATTTTTTAAACATCAGATTAGTATAAATTATGACCGTAATGAGTTGCTACAAGAAAGATAATATATTGCAGTTATTGTGATTAACTATGTCACCTGGTTCACATACATTCAATATATCGGTAACATCAATGTTATAACACAATGAAAAAATACCTGTTAAGTCTCAAGAATGAAATGGCTCCATTGTTTTGGATTCTGATAAACACATGTTGCACATCAAAAAGTCGAAAAAGAGGTCAATCATTTGGGCAGCATTCAGGAAGGTAGGATATATCTTCTCATACAATTTACTGCTGTGTCTCAAGACAAAAGTCTTTTGAACAGTGTGTACACAGATGATATACCAACATGCGGTTGCTCACTATGGGCCTCATAGGAAGGCCCAAGGTCATGCAGAGAGCAAAAGTGAGACCTATACTAGTTTTCCTGCGAGGTTAGATCAGAAATGAAAAGAGAAGAGCATAATAAATAATATTTATAAATAAATATGTGGTATGCAAGTAAGTAAGCAATTGTTGTGCAAAATTTGGGAGTTTTTTGCCAATATATCACAAAATCACCCAGCCACACTTGATCATCTAACAAACAATGATAAATAGTATTTGGCAGATGATAATGTTATGGTGCCTATCCCTTCACACTCAGCAGCCAGAGATTCATAATTATTATTATTTGTGTTGACAAAGTTCTAAGTAAGTATAGTCAGACACTCAACTATAATATACCATAATCTATGAATGGTGTCACATAATACAACCAACATACTTGTCACAACATAGTCTAGTTCAGGAGTTCCCAAGGTTCCTAAATAAAAATATAAATTTTATATATACCTACTATAACATAATAATAATATTACAAAGAGGAATCATTTGTTTGTATGTTTGTAACATTATCACACCAAAAGTACAGGTCCAATTTAAAAAATCCTTTCTCCATTTGAAAGCTGCATCTTCACTGAGTGATATGGGCAACATCACATTTAATACACCTGTGCGAAACTGGGCGAGCCACAGTCTCAATTAAATCAATTGCTGTTCGTTAGTCTCGCTAAAACTCAGGAACGGCTGGACTGATTTAGCTAATTTTGGTTTTGAATTATTTTTGGAAGTCCAGGAAAGGTTTAAAAGGTAAGAAAATATGAAGGAATTGAAGAGAAATAGTAGAAACCACAATTTCATTTTTCCATACAAATAGTCCATATCTATCAAACCTTTGACATATAATTTCATTTTGAGGCAATACAAAGTTTGCCGGGTCAGCTAGTATAGTATAAAAGACCTCACCTCCTAGTTCATTCCTAAAAAATGGACAGCACTCAAGCAGTTCATTTGATCTTCCATCACCAGTATCTGGCACAGCATCATCTCCAGGCGGTAGACCTTTAGTAGCTAGAAGGGATGCTGCCGATGCACCTGTCGTGGTATTGCGGCGCCGACTAAGTAGTGCACCTCTAATTTCTGCAGCATAGCTCAAATTGGCCATCAGCGATTGGCAATCATAATGGGCAAATTGCTTCCTTTTGTTTCCATCAACAACAGAAGTAATAGACGAGTCGTCGATCGGTTGCCTAGAGAGTACCGGCGCAGCACCACCCCATAACTTATTAAGTTTGAGCCGTGGTTTCGGACTGACGCTGGTCCTGGGGGTGGGCCCGTCAGCATGATCACCGGCGAGGACCTCAGCAAGGCGGTCCACGGCGCGGCCTAGTCCGGGGACCTTGTCCGGAGCAGACACCCCGCTGTAGTTGTGAACCATGGCTGGTAGCCGTTCGTTGCCTCCACCGATCACGTCGATTGAGCCATGGCTCCCATACTCGCGACGTAAACCGTTCCCCGACGGGTGGTCTGTATATATCAGGTCAAGGCTCGAATTGCTGCGGTACATAACATCCCGGACTTCCTTCCTTCTGTGATGATCTGGAGCGTACATGGCATTATTTTGACAGGTACCTACCTACCTACTTTTCTAAGAATACGTGCATGAACTGTCGTAATTAGATAATATATAGCTTTGAGCACTTTATAATGTTCGTTTTATTCATAAACAATTGTTACAAAAATGCACAGGTCAGAGTAAAGATTATAAACATTGAAGCAAGCACCAAATTCTCGATTACTTATTTATAAAACGTAAAAAACGTATACATTTTAATAATTTCTGGGTAAAATTAAAATAAAACTAGTGTTTTATTCAATGTAAATTTGATAAAAAGCAAAATTTTTAGGTATCCGTATTCAGTCAATTCACACGAACTACACAAAAAAAATCAAACTGCGATTTGCAGACTGCAGACTTTGCAACAGAGTGACCAGATTTAAAAGGTACAATCTGACATAATATGCCAAACGTTTGTTTACCAATGAAATCTTAACTACACAAGAAACTTAAGGGTTCGTTGTAGGCTGCGGAACGACGAAAAAACGATAATTCATTGATTTGTAATTATTTACTTACCTACTTATTCATAAACGTATTTATTTTATCTAACGACTAGTAGTACCTATTGATAATAATATAACTGATTACAACTCTATAACTATTTTCTATTGCAGTTGACAAAAACAAGACATTTTTTAACCGGTGAAACCATAATAGTAGTAGGGGCTTAGCCTAACCATCTAGGCCTAGGGGAACAGATCAACAGACGAGTGGTAGTGTTTAGTGCCGGATTTAAGCATAGGCAACATAGGCAGTTGCCTATAAGCCGCCACCACACAAAACAAAACTAATCAACTTTTAAAACTCACAAAAAATCATTAAACATCTCTCTATCTAATTATCAATCTCATTATAAATAATGTAAGTTACATGATACATGGGACTACGCAATAAAAAAATCTGCTAAGCTTGTAAAATTCTGCTAAATCTTGTCACACTGTATTGTAGAGCATAGATAACAATAATAGACAATGTAGACAACAGACAGATTAAAAAGAAGGAATATACTAAAACCATTGAGCTGATAATTACATGGAGGTGCTCTTATGATCTATACAAAATTTTATTTATACATATATCAGAAATATTTCCATAAAAAAAGATAATATTAAGTTGATCTCTTTCTAATTAATGTAAAAATTGACTATAGAAAAAGAGACGACACTATGTTGGTTTATTTTCAATGTCACAGTCGTTAACACTACTCTATGACATTTTTTGTTCGGGTGCCTCACAGAGTTAATACACATGGAGAAGGCACATTCTACTATAGAAACAGTAGTTACAATAATGGGTAAAATCAACACATTGACAAAAACAGTTTTGACTCTTTCTAACTAACCAGTAGCTCCCTATGTAAAAAAAAGAGACACAAGATGTATGCAGAGTATCAATTTTGGAAATGATTTGATGTGACGTCATACTTAAGCCTTCGCGTGACGGTCGGCGCCGTTGTATGCGCCCGATTTGTGGTACATCTGTTGTCAAACAAACAGGTGCTCAGAATATTTTTGCTGTTTTCTTGAGAACTAAATCTTTTAACTAGTTATTGTGGTATTTTAGGTTTTGCTTTATGTTGACTGATTATGCTCTCGTATTGTTTAAAACAGAGTGGTGCACGGAAAAACTAAAATAATCTTGGATTGAACTTTGTGAGTTATATACAAATTTTCACGGATTGTGTCGTATTCGGTGGGATTTGGAAATGCAGTGATATATAGTGATATGTTTTATTAAGAGTTTTGAAGACCTGTGTTAGTTTCGTTCGTTGACCGAAGCGCGATCGTGCTACTCAAATTAACTAAACAATTATTAAATTTGTAATACTTAGCAACAATATTTACAGAGATGCATTCCAAGGAGCTGGTCGGCATAAGACTCATATTTGAAGGCTGATACAGATAATCCTACTGAAATTCAACATTACTACAATTTGCAATTTTTAGCTCTAGTTCTGGCTGAGAACCTTTCGCAAGCTGCTGGTAATCAATGAGATCATTTGAATGAATGAATTTATTTATTTGCTAAAAGTATAGTAGTTTTTATATTATTTCGCATTAACACATGCTTTCTTTAAATAAAAAAAAAATAAAAGTATAGTAGGAACATAAGATCTTCAGTATATAATATAGCTTTCTTTTATATTTCACCATTTAATTTGTCGATTGCGTCGACGTATTAGAAGATGATATCGATATTTATCAAAACAACCCTATGAAAGGCGGCCATTGTAATCGCCCAAATTTTTGTAGGCAATCACGCCAATTCTGTAGGTATTTCTATTCCATGTATATAGCTCAATGGGGTGCCTAGTCGCCATTTTGTCTGTGGCCATTTTGTGTTAAGATGTTTGTGGTACATTCGATGTCAAGTGCTTGTACATATTTTTAAATTGTGTGTTATTTATGGAAAATACATGAAATATTGACTTATAAGTGTGCAGGAATTATTATACAACAAGCCAATATGTTGTACAATGCAGTGTGGGAGCGAAAAAACCAAAAGTAAACCTTAATTGACCCTTTACAAGTTTGTAGCCGGTATTCATGCGATAGCTGGATAATTTTGTGATTGTGACTGAAGAATACCTTTTCAAAGGAAATATATTTACACATAATATTGATAAATAACATCTGTATTTTCAATGTATCCATTTTTTTTTTTTTTTTTTTTTTTGCCTTTTGTCAATTGCCCGCAGGCATTTTGCCAGCATCACGTTTGATTAATATTTACAAAGAAATGGAAAATAAGCTTTTATATACATTTAATAATTAAAAAGAAACAAAATAATAGCTACTCGGAGCAAAAAAATCACAAAATCTGGAAAAAAAAAAAATGTAAGTATATTATTAGTCAACGGACAAACAATGGTTAGTATTAATAGTTGGATTATTATATATACAATATATTCATAATATCAAAAATATAAGTATATATATATACATATTTACAGTTTAATGTTATTTAAATGTACATAATATACAATAGCATTAAGAACTTCAGGGTTAGACAAGGAAAGAAGAGTAGGAATATTAGTTGGGAAGGGAACAAGTTTAATAAGAAGGGATATGAAATGACTGCGATCATATAAGGGACAAGAGAAGAAAATATGATTTACATCTCCCTCGTCCAAACCACACTCGCAAATGGAGGTGTCCCGAATCCTCAATTTATACAGAAATTGGGGAGAAGTACAGTGTCCTAGACGAAGGCGACATATTATCGAAGTGGCTTTCTTAGATACTTTTTGTTTAAAGAACCACGGCTTAGGAGGAATAGTTGGCTGTATTCTAGAATAATAACCCCCACGAGATTTGTCAGTTTTTTGCCAGTGGTTGGACCAAGCTTCATTTAGGTAGACTTTAGGTTGCAGAGTTAAATCTTGAGGATATATTTTGTAGGGAAACATATCCCCGGAACACACGGCATCCTTGGCTAATTCATCCGCGCGCTCATTACCCGACACACCGGAGTGCCCAGGTACCCAGACAAGGATTACTGATTGATTGTTTACTGAGCAGCGTCTAAGCAAGTCTTTTATTTGAAATATAATAGGGTTATGAGACTTTTGGGAAAAGGGGCTGGATAAAAGGGCCTGCAGAGCACTAAGTGAATCTGAAAAGATGAGGGAACGAGGTAATTTACATAGGATAACGTAGTTGATAGCTTCGAGAATGCCAATACATTCTCCTGAGAACACGGTTGTTTCTGGGGGGTATTTAATTTTTTGTACTATATTGAACTCCACATGAACGATACCTATACCTACACAACTATCAGGGGACTGTTTGGAGGCATCCGTGAAGATAGAATGCCACCCTTGCCAGTCTTCTTTCATAGCTGATATAAAACGCTCTTTAGCACATGGGTCACTTTTACTTACATCAAAGTTGAAAATAATACTCGGTTGATATACTACTGATTCATATGGGTAACTATGCAAAGGCAGATTAGGAGAACGGTGAACCGGAGCATCAAAGGCCAGGAATTTATGGAAGCTGTAGACCAGTCGAGGAGTGTCTTTATGAGACCAATATGTCGATGAACTAACCTGATGGGATAGTTCTTCCAAAATTTGGAGTAGTGGATGGTGAGAAAATCGGCTTATACGAAACAAGTATTTGTCGGAAAGAAATTGTCTTCTGCAGTTGAGCGGCGGGTCTACACACTCAACCTGTAGAGCATTGATTGGGCTGGACTTCATGGCACCTATTACGATGCGAAGTGCTCTGGACTGAATCCGGTCAAGTTTCCTGAGCCCGGTTTTATTTGCCGGGTCCAACAAAAATGACCCGTAATCGAGAACACTTCTAATAATTGCGTTATAAAGGAGCTTAAGACAGAAGGGATGAGCCCCCCACCAAACCCCGGATAAACATCTTAGTATATTCATATTTCTCTCACATTTTGCAGCAATGAACTCACAGTGTAATTTACCAGTAAGATGGGAATCCAGAATAAGGCCAAGGAATTTAACGTTATCTTTAACGGGAACGGGGGAATTGTTAATTCGTATATCAACAGCCGGAAGACATCGTTTCCTTGTAAAAATCACCACGGTACTCTTAGCCGCGGACAGTTCCAGACCATTAGCACCGAGCCATTCACTCAAAGAAGTCAAAGAAAGATTCATTGCCTCAGCAGCTTTCATTATACAGGGATTAGAAACAAAAAGTAACACGTCATCAGCATATTGAAGAATTTGACAGGGATGTGAAACACAGGACTCTAAATCATAGGTGTAGATGTTATAAAGAATGGGACTAAGGACGGAGCCTTGTGGTAATCCTTTAAAAACGGAACGAGGAGAATGATAGTAATTTCGGAGTTTGATTGAACGTTCTGAAAAGAGATTTATGATAAAACGAATCCACTTGCCTGGCATCCTCAGCTGGTGAAGTTTCTTCCTGAGGATGGGCAGTTGAACGTTATCATATGCGGAGGATATATCTAAAAAGGAAGCTACAACGTGATGATTTTGGGAAAAGGATAGACGAATTTGAGAAGTCAATATGCTAAGACTGTCCATCGTGCTCTTGCCCTTTCTAAACCCATATTGTGAATTACCAAGAATGCCTCTGTTCTCAATAAACCATTCTAGTCGGTTCTTGAGTAGATGTTCAGTGACTTTTACAAAGACAGATGAAAGAGCAATTGGCCTATAGGAATCGGCATTATTCGGATTTTTATTAGGCTTAAGAATCGGTATTAATAACTGAGTTTTCCAAGATTTTGGAATAGTTCCTGTATCCGAAATAGTATTAATGAGACCTAAGAAATAAATAAGGGTGGATTCTGGTGCTTTAGATAGAAATATATACGGAATGCCGTCCAGTCCGGGAGAAGAATTTTTAACATTATTAAGGACATACCGTAATTCTTGTAAAGAATACGGAGCTTCTAGAGGGTCATTATAGGAGACATTTACGGAAGTAGGAGAAAACGGGAGTTCGTAAAACGTAGGGACAAAAGGTGGGGCCATTTTATCAAGAAATTTTTCTGATAAATCTACGGGAAGGATAGAAGAGGGTTTTTTAGAATTTGAGGACCTGAAGCGTCTGATCTGTTTCCATACAGTGGAAGCGGGAGTATCGGGGGATATCGATGAACAATAATCCTTCCAACCCTCCTGCTTTTTATACTTTAAAGTAAGTCGATACCTTGCTGTCACCTTGTTGAGTTCAATATAGTTGCTAATGGTCATATCATGACCATAGTTAATTTCGGCTTCTTTACGTTCAGCAGTTATTGAAGTGCACTCCCTATCCCACCAAGGTGGGGAAGGAGGTTTGTTAGGTAATATTTTTTTGAGAGGAAAAACTGAATCTGCTGAATCTTTTATAGCGTTGAGTAGACTTTCGAAATTTAGATCTATGTTCTCAGAGTTGATTGGAGGTAGAAGTTCCATTTTAGAGTTAAGTAAATCGGCATATTTATCAAAATCTTCATTCTCTAAGCGGTACTTTAGCAGTGGAGGCTGGTTAGGAGAAGAAGCATTTGTGTTTGGGAATTCCAGAATAATTGGGAAATGGCGGCTCCCGTGTGTCGAGCACATGACGTTCCACGTTATTTGTGACGCTAGTTCAGGTGAGCAAATTGATAGATCAATAGCACTAGTATTCTCGGATGGCCTAGTTCGGTATGTAGGACTACCATCATTCAAAATACATAGATTTAACTCATCAACAATATCTATGAGGGTTTCACCCATGCCGTCATTTCTAGAACATCCCCAAGACCTATGATGACAATTAAAATCACCCATTATTACTCGGGGGGAAGGAAGAGAGGAAATTATTTCTTTCAATTCATCAAGAATGGGATCCGAAGGGTAAGGAATATATAAAGAGAGGACAGAAATATTGCTAATCTGGACAGCAACAGCTTGAAAGCCATCACAGTGAGGAGGAATGGGAATTTGAGAAGAGGGGACAGTGTTTTTAACGAGCAGGGCTGAACCACCCCACCCGTCAGGTCTATCCTCTCTGAAGCATGCAAAGCCCGGAACTCCAAAGGAGCAATTCGGGCTGAGCCATGTTTCAGAGAGGGCTATAATTACAGGGTTAATATCGCGTATAAGAAAAGTTAGGTCTGCCTTTTTACAGGCAGACCTAATGCTCTGGCAATTCCACTGTAGAATTTTCTCCAGTGGAGGCATTTTTAAGCATTAAGTTTAAAGTTTGAAGGATAGAGTCAGCGTTGGACGGTTGGGTATTGTTGGAAAGGTTGGTAAGTGTAGAAATAAGGGAAGCAAGAAAAACTGGTAGGGATATGGATGTTACATTTGGAGATGAAGTATTGCTACGGTCGAGTAAAGCACACCCATTGGGTGCCTGAGAAGGTACAGAATTAATGATCGCATTGTGAGCGACCTGATCATAGCCTTTTGATAATTTACGTGGACTACGAGGCTGCGAGACAACAGTTTTCTTGTATGATTTTGAAACTGGAGTGCTAACAAGAGTATGGCTAGTCCCACCATTACGAGGGATACTCTTTGTGCTTACTACATCAGCGAAGGATCTATTGACCGGGACATGAAGTTTCGTAGCCTCAGCATAAGAGATAGACCTTTCGGCCATAGAGCATTTAATAGCCTTTTGACGGGAAAATTCAGGACATCGAGTTTTGTTAGTAGCAAAATGGCCTCCACCGCACGAAAGGCAGTGGGCAGCCTCTTCGTCTACTTGACAAGTATCACCTGTGTGTTCGTTACCACACTTGAAACAGCGCGGTTTCGAACGACACTGTGTTCTCGTATGTCCGAAGCGACAACATTGGAAACATTGGACTGTTGGGAAGATGTATAATTCAACAGGGATTGAATTATAGCATACAAAAACTTTGTCTGGGAGATTTTGCCCATCAAAGGTTAGCACTACAGACTGGGAGGGTTTCCATACTGGCGTACCATCTACGATTACTTTGTAATTTAGGCGTCTTACTTTTAATATCGGACTTTTACAGTTATTGGGAAGGGAAACATATTCTAAAATTTCTTCAGGAGACCAGTCTGCTGGAATGCCACGGACAAGACCCATTTTGGTTACATTAAAAGTGGGAATGAAAGCTTTATAGCCGTTGTCAGTAAGTAATGGGCTTGCTTTGAATGAGTTTGCATTATCTGCAGAAGTGAAAGTCAAAGCGATTCTATTTCGGCCGATACTTTTGATGCCTCCATCGACAATATTAGCAAATCTCCTCTTATGGAGGAATCTACCAAATGTAACGGGATGAAGCGTTGTGCCATCATTTGTTGAATTTTCGATACGTTGAACATGTATGATGTAAGGTCCATTATCAGAAGGGCCATAATCGGAACGACCGATTGGAGTTGACGATAGAGATTTAGCCAAATTTAAAACAGATGCTGGCACTTGCGAGAAGGAAGATGGAGGGGTAGTTTGTCCCGAGGGAATTTCCGAGTTCAATGAGACTATGTTTTGTGAATCTACTTTTTTATCCAGTGGAGTCTTCCTTCGTCTAGAACTTGAGCGAGACCTATGAGGCGATTTTGAATTCCTCCTTGGTTTACGCATTGTTTTTTTAGTTTTATTTAAAGAACTTTCATGGCATTCAAACTCCTCTGCTCCAACGGACATTAGCGAATAAAAAGAATTTTGACATATTAAATTATTACGGGGATCAGGATCCCCCGGATCGGGAGGTTCATTCATTTTTTTTTATAATAACAAAAAGAGGGTACTTAGGAAACAAAAATGGATGCTATAATTTAACAATAAAATAAGGACGATTAATAAACAGACACGCACAAAACAAAACTTACCCCGTCACCAACACACAATAACTACATAATATTAATTTAACAGAAATTGTGACTTTAGACACGGAATTATCAGATAAAATCGATACAATCGCGGACTACTATGTTGACTTTCAAACGTTCCGCTGGCGAAAAAAACAAATGTATCCATTATTGTTGGTTTAGGTAAAAAGTATGACATTTCGCTAGTGATGTATTGTTGTTGTAGCACTTGTAACTTTATCGATACCAGTAATAATGAAAACTGCTATTTTATTTATTTATTTTTAAGGTTTCCATGTAATGAAGTCCTTAAGAAAATGTTACTTGATGCAATAGGGATCGAACATATTAATAGTAGACAGAAAGAATGGTTTATCTGTTCACTTCATTTTGAAGAAAGCTATTTCAATAGGACCCTTGAATGTGACTAGATTACGTGAAAATACCATTCCATCCATTTTTCTGATAAATTTAATAAATATCAAATTGTATAAATAGTTTTGAATGTAGAGTAACAATGAGAAATGGAAGTCAGTTAGTGTTATTCTACTAGTGGTTATTATTTTTAAATCATATTTTTTTAATTGCTTCAATATGTTTATATTTCAGCCAGCAAATAAGAAACACTCTGGTTTGTGTGACAGAAGCAATATACAAAGATTGTCTACACTTACTATACCAACAGTGAAATGCAATAACATTTTGCAGGCAGCTTAAGCAGAGGTATTTTATAAGTAATGTACATATTTATAGAATGGATAATCCTGTATACCCAAGTTTTTAAATTGTTTCAAACTCAAACTCAAAAATTCATTTAATCACTTGGAAATAATAGAATTTGCTTGTGATAGGTCAAATTACAAATATAAAATTAAAGCGAATAACAACTGATACATTGATTAATATGTGAAAGTAAACAAAATAAAATAAATAATAGTCCAAAAATACTTAATGATAAAAATAGGTATCAACAGAATGTTCCATACTTTCTTTTACAAACGGCAAGATAAGACTAAACAAAAAAATATGGGACATTCTTTGTCATTCACTGGCAGAGTTTCAAAGCCCACATTACTGAGAAAAAACCTGCCAAAACAAAACTCAGTATTTTATTTTAAATATATTCAAATGTTCTTAAATATCTGCTAAATTTTGGTTACTCTTACATTATCTTACGTGATACTTATTAATAGCGCACAGATGAATATGTAATCAAAAATATAAAATATAAACATACAGGTAATATGAACAAACAAAATCAAATATGGTTAAATATATTTTGTGAAAATCTCTTACTGTAGAAAAAAAACCATAAAAAGAGATAGCAAAATGGTTAATTTCAATTTAAATAAAATTTTATTAACTTCTATTATAGCTTTCTTAAATTTATTGCACTATACAATAATGGGCTAATGGCAATTAATAGTTAAAAAGTAAAATTAAGATGCCGGTGACATGAACTAAAAACAAAATTGTCCGAGAAAGATCAAGCCTTTTATTGACTGAATGATCCTTATTGAAATAAAACTATTTTTACAGATTTATCTTGCGTATATTAAACCAAAATGATTGATCTTACCATGTCGCATGATGTGACTGGAGCAGACTTAAACAAACATTTGGCTAGTGTATGGCTGCCATATCAGTACTCTCAAAATTTCCGCACAACATTTTATTGATTTTTTTGTCTAACTGATCCAGTTTTTTTTAGTGGTTTTAATTTAGTGATATTAGACGTTTTTCTACTAACCTACTTGTAACGATAAAGTGAAATAATAGATGGATTGTGATATTTTATTGTAAATTCTCCATGTAACTTGAAATATGGAAAATATAAAAGTTTTCACAATCGCAATACTTTAATTGAAATTTATATTTAATGCCCGAATGAAAATCATGTTAATAATAATCATGTTTTTTCAGCAACCATACAAATATAAAATGTCAGTTTTGTGTAACATAGAGAACATCCCATCCCATCGTAAATGTCTCCAATGCATCCATGCAAGCAATTTATAGCAATGCTGCAAGGAGAGGTACATTATTTTTATAAATATATATTAAGGAGACATACCTTAATGTATGGATCTTGGGCCCGCACCTTCTATACAAAATTGAGACAAGAAGCTTATAATACTAAATCATTTCCAGTTATTCAAGTAATTTATTATACCTTCAATTAACTGTCGTAAGTAAATTAAAAAAACAATAATGTCGTAGTAGCGTTAAGATGACATATTGTTGTCATACAAAAATTATATGAAATTAATGTTTCCGACAAAAAAACAAGGACTCAAATTATTTTTTTAGGTATTTTTCCATGATTCTACGTATTTTTCTGTAGTGTACAAGTGTTTAAAGTTACTTTTAAATCTTGTTTTTTGCATTATGTATGCAGTTAGGAGTAAATACCAGTCAGTTTATTCATATATTTCATTAGGCTCCTGGAGAGCACTCTTATATTTTTTTATACTACCTAGATCACTCTTATAATGATCAAAAAGACGAAATATAAGGGAAACGAAACTATTACATTAATATGGAAAAAAATATTAGTCACAAATTCCTCAATTTTCCCAACGACCCCATTTACCAAAATGAAAATGAGAAAAGGAATTAATTTGGTCGTCATAGTATGTATAGTCCAGACACAATAACTGCCTGTATAACATGACATGTGATAATAATGTGTTTCGAAAAATATACATTATTATATTCATGTGTAGTATATACCTGTTGCTCTTGGATTTTCGGATAGCAACATATAAAAATTGTACAGTAGACCTCTTTAAGATGAAATCCATCAAAAACTCTATTACTCGAACTTCCCTTTGGGTTCTACTTATAGAGATCTTACTGTACTAGTTGGTGACAATGATTTAGATAGTCTTACTAGTGTTTGATATTTGAAGACTTGCTGAAGCTATTACCTGCGATTAAGCTCTGGAACACGCTGCCCCTTGACATTCGTAAGTCTCCCTCTAAGTTTTCATTCAAACGAAAGCTCTATAGTCACTTCCTGGAATCGTTGTCTTAGTTTTAACTTTCTGTCGTGCTATGCATGTTTACTATATATATTAGGTTGGGGAAAAAGTTTCTTCGCATTTTTTAAGATAATTCAAAACATTTTTTAATATAGTTTATTTAAATGTAACTAAAGTATGTATGTACCATTTTGTTCGATAACCTTTTGCCATCTTGTAGGTAGGGACATGATCCCATTGCTATAAACATTTTGGGACTTCTCATCAAAATACCGCGACAAGTGGATTTGGCAGTCCTCTCGTGATGTTAACCTAACATTGCATAAAGAATTCTGAAGAGACCGAAACAGGTGGAAATCTGAAGGTGCAAGGTCAGGACTATACGGCGGATGCATTAACACCTCCCAGCCAAACTCTCTTAATTTTTGCTGAGTGGCTATAGATGTGTGCGGTCTAGCGTTATCATGATGAAACACCACACCCCTTCTGTTGATCAATTCCGGCCGCTTTCTCTCAACTTCTTGCTTTAATCTCATCAGTTGTTCGCAGTAGAGTTCAGAATCGATAGTCCTGCCTGGTGGTAATAGCTCATAATGAATAATGCCCTTCCAATCCCACCACATACACAACATCACCTTATTTCGAGTTAACCCGGGTTTCGCCACAGTCTGTGAAGCCTGACCGGCCTTTGACCACGACCTTTTTCGCACGTTCTTGTCGTACGTGATCCACTTTTCATCACCAGTTATCAGCTTCTTCAAAAATGATTCGGTTTCATTACGTCGTAATAAAGAATCACAAATGAGTACACGGTTCATTAGGTTTCTTTCAGTGAGCTCGTGAGGTACTTTACGAGCTTTTTTTTGTACCCAGCTTTTTTACAAATGCGCCTAAACTGTTTTGTGATCAATTCTCAGTTCTTCAGCTACGTCGTAACTACTGATATGTCGATCTTGCTCCACTTTTTCAAAAATCGCATCCATTTTATCCGTAATAGGGCGACCAGAGCGAGGTGCATCTTTGACATCAAAATTTCCGGATTGAAAACGCTTAAACCAAATTTGTGAAAACAGCGCTTAATAATACCTTGAAATCACATTACTATAACAAAATGAGGTATGATAGGAATAGAAAACAAAGAGAATTCAGTGTGGGAGATCTAGTATATATAGAAAATGGGAATAAACTAAATAGGAAAAAGCTAGATGAATTGAGAATTGGACCATATAAAATAATTAAAAAGAAATCTAATACAATTTACGAGATAGATACAGGAAATAGAAAAACAGAGTCAAATCTTTTTCATATCACAAAACTAATTCCAGTACAGATAACAGAGAATGAGAATGTGCAAGTATCAAATAGAGAACTGGAGTGAAAATTCACGGGTGAATTTTCTTCCCCATGGGGGGAGATGTAAAGAAATACTATTTCTTTCTTCGCACTCTGTGTGTTTATTTACCATGAAGTTTGGTTATAGTTTTTAACTTTTTAATTGTCTGATTTTAAATATATATATAATAATAATTTTATCTAATATATTTTATCTTTGTATTGATAGTTAAATATAATTTATAATGTTTTTGTTTATGATAAATACTATTCCTACTGTCCATATAGTTTTTTATAATTGCACCCCTACTATCAGTATCCCACTACCTCAAGGTTGACTGGTAGAGAATGTCCTATGGCATTAAGTCCGCCTTATGTTTAAATAAATAACATAGTTTCTTAATTGATCTACCCGTTGCGTAATTGCGTCATTGTAATTTAAACATACATCGTTAACATTTGTTATATTAGATCATTTTAAAATATTGCGTAATTATATTGTTTCAGTTGTAAATCAAAAACGAAACAGAAAAATTGCTGATTTACAAAATCTTATAGGTGATAGGCTCTCCGCAGGCTGTTTTACTCGAAGAGTGTGAAAAACTTTTTGGAGAGTCACATTTAACATCCTGGCGTTCAATTAGTTGCGACAAGATCATTTCGCCGAGTGGCAAGGAAACGTCCAATAGCCGGATGCGCTGCGGTGGACCATACGTTCATAACCGTTAAGTCCCGCCCTCAGTCCACCACATCAGTTAAAACATTTTTTCTAGCTTAGTTACACTTCTTTACATTATAATTCGTAGCGTATGCTACTTATAATAATATCAAGGAAATACATGAATATCTGAGTGTTAGAGGCACTTGGACTTGTAAATCTGACTTTGTTTTAATGCAGTTAGTTTGTTTGCGTAAATTAAACCAAAATCGAACCGACGATTGTATGTTGGTTGAGTTACATTTGTATTCATTATTATTCGTAGAGCATAAGATTTACCATAGCTAAAAGGCCATAATTAAAGATAAAATCAGCAAGAGCAAAATACAATCATGGTAATATGAAAGAAAGAATGACATAGAAAGGTAGCTTATACATATATGACATATTTATTCGAAGGTTATTGCATATATCTTGTAGGCTCCAGTTGCTTCTCTACTCAATGATGAGTCCAATTTATATATTTTTATCTAGAAATACAATTAGATGACACTAGTGGTCTCAAATCTGTGAGTACAGACAGTGGTGACTGTGGGCCACGATCGTGGTGATTGCAGATATGTTATGTGATAAGTAGTAGATATATATTTTTTTATGTAATGGAAGTGGCAAGCAAACATGCAGCTTACATTGATGTTAAGTGATGACTGCAGCCCTTAGACACTTACACAAATACCGAGGTCAAAATGCAGATGCGTTACCACTCCTGAGGCCTAAGGTGCTATGCCTCTGTGCCGGAAATTACAGGGCCGTACAAGGGTTCCTTTAGATTTTTTGTACATTAATTACCAGACCAAAGTCGTATGCCCATTTATATATTATTATTATGAGGTCAAGTCCTGTTGCATTTTGTCTTGAACTTTGTGAATGTATCAAAATTATATTTTTTAATCAATGTCAGCGTCAGCTTTTAGATTCCGTTGTTACATAACTTTATATATAACACTGATTAAAAGAATTTTCTAAAACCACATGTTTGTTTTATTTACCTGACTGCGGAACGTGGAGGAAAGTAATGTGCTCATCAGTCAATGTATCAATGTTTGTTCCTTTATGGCGCAAAATCCCGAACGGGTGTCCCTTTTTTTTTATGTATTGGGCGTGGCAAACAAGCATGCAGTTCACATTGGTGTTAAGTGATGACTGCAGCTTATAGACACCCACATGAAGACCAAGGTCAAAATGCAGATGCGTTACCACTCCTGAGGCCTAAGGTGTTATGCCTCTGTGCCGGAAATTACAGGGCCGTACATTACCACCTGACCGGAACACGATAGTGCTGAACACTACCATTTAGCGGCAAGTATATTAGGTAATGCGGTGGTGCCTACGCCCGCGAGCTCCGTCACTGAAGCTCTACCACCTGTCTGTTTAACTATTCTTCAAAGCCTATATCTGGTTTTTTTAATGTACTAATGAAATAGGTAAACATGCATGCAGTTCTTAATGATGTTAAATGATGACTGCAGTCTATAGACACCCACAAAAAGACCAGAGGTCAAAATGCTGATGCGTCATCACTACTGTGGCCTAAGGTATAATGCCTCTGTGGTGCGAGTTACAGGGTCGTACATTACCACCTGACAGGAACACTACTATTTAGCGGCAAGTATATATAAAGTAATGCGGTGGTGCATACGCCCGCGAGCTTCGTTACTGGAGCCTTACCATCAGGCTAATCGGATCTTGGATGGTTCCCCGCCCCTTGGTATCGTGACAACTATGGCTGCGGGTCTATTGCGCTTACGTAGGCGGTTCGTGTCGAGACGGCACTAGTTAGTTCACCGAGCAATCGGCGAGCGCAGATGGCTCTCAACCAAAGAGTACTTATACATATACTACCTCTCAACCTGGGGGAAAAGAGTATACAAATACTCCTCGGGGCAAGAAGCACGTGCGATGATGCCAAATAAAGATTATTTTAGTGGGGCAAATATTCCGGCATTGGCCCTAGATATTTGCCTGCGGAGGCAATCGCCGTGGGGGCAACTGGGAATAATTCCACCTCGTAAAAAACTTACCTAGTACGTATGGTCCCACACGCGCAACGTAGGTTCCGTTTCTCCGAGTACATTTTTACTTGAAGTAGAGCTCTAATCTAACTACCGCTAAATGGCGTGCCGTGTTCAGCGCTATTGTATTCCAGTCAGGTTAGAGGCATAACAGGTTAAAGTGCCAAAAGCCGTTAAATAAGAATTTATATAATAAATTACATTTAATATTGTAATATATAAAATATTACATTATTAAATGAAGCGTTAAGAATACAGCTTGCCGAAAATGTATCGAGTTATAGAAACATTTTCCGTATCGAATTTCGGCAAGCATTTGGGTAACATTGGGTAACATCTCTATCAACGGCAGCCATATTGTGTTCTTGCTGAAGTTTAGGTATGCACCTTTTTTTTTAGGTATTTCGTGTCCATATATTTCCAAGGTCAATGACTAAAACTCATACCGATTGAAAATGTTTGTACAGTTAAACAATAAGCAAGTTGATACTTGAAAATCGATTCCACAAATAGTAACAAACGATTTTTTTTTCAAATTTTTATATATTAGAAAGGATTTTTTAACAATATGTTACGCCAGTTCCATCGTACCCTACAACAAAATATAGACTCTAATACAACTAATATTACAGTACCTAATACTTAGCAACTAAGGAAAAAAGCATCATAACTTCTGGTGACATAGGTTTGGAAAAATCGTTGGTATTCATTACGCCTACATCGTACATGTTCATGTCTAATTCATTTACCATCCTTCTCTCAGACTCGTTCCTAACACACTCCACTAAAAGATAATAAACTTCTTGTAGTTTTTTGCTTTCTAAACAATACGGAGAATCGACTTTTCTCATCAAAAACTCAAAGGCTCATAACAAGCTCATAAGTTCTTAATGGCATGATGGCATGTGTCTAGAACGAATTCTGAAGGCTGTCACCAAGATATTTCGTTTATACTACTAAACCATGGGAACCGAGGAGTCAATCTTTGAAGAGTCTTACACCATATCCCTTTTGCTTTAAAAATGTCGTCAAAACCGTTTTTCCATTCATCTTATCAGTACTTTTATAAATCTTGATAAAATTTCCGAATTTAAAGATAAAATGTTAATTTCTACACCTGATTTAATTGCTATTTTAGCTAATCTATCGATTTGTAGAATGTAGAGTCAAGTACTAAATATAGAACATCAATATAAACAATTAAAAACTCCGTCCTTGAATCAATTATTCACTTTTGATGCAAGTTTCATAACATAATTTTAATATGTTTAATGAACAAATAAAATTAAATAATATGATTGGTCGTATTTTATACGAGACCGTTTTTCCGTGCAAAGTATGATAAATATTATAAAATAAACTATTTCTATAATTAAACGTAGTTTTTTTTCCTTTTAGATATTATGTGATGATATCAATTGATATCTCTTAAATGTATTGTTGAACAATGTGTTTACTAAAACGTAGTAAGCATTCCAGTATTATAGAAAACTCTTGGATGCTGAGCTAAATAGGTAGTGCGGTACCTTCAGAAACCGTTTTTCCATTCATCTTAACAGTACTTTTAGAAATCTTGATAAAATTTCCGAATATATAGATAAAATGTTAATTTCTACACCTGATTTCTATACCTGACCTACCGATTCTCTATGGTTCGGTCACACCGCGGACTCTCGGCTGACTCGGCTAAACTTCCATATAGACATGGGACTCCAAAGGGAGGCTGCAAGAGGTAAAATCAGGCGGGAAGAGAGAAGAGAGAGAAGTATTGGCAGTTGTTCACGAGTTAACATTTTTTAAGACGGATTGCTCACCACCGACCGACAGGTTCTTCGATGCCGATGACGCGATAAAAAGAAATTGGAAACTCAGGCAATGGTTTATGCCCGAACCCGTCTTGTTGCAAGACGCCAGAAGAGAGAAAAAGCCGGCTCTTAAAATTAATCACTATCGGTTTTAGAATATAGCTCATGGGCGTAGCTAGGAGGGAGGGTCGCCGCGGTTGCGATCATTGCCCGCAAACGTGGCGGGCAGGGCGGTTGCAAGACAACGGTTGAGGTCCAGACCGTCATGGACACACCAGAAGCGAGGTGTGATTTTCTATTGTTAAAAGAAAGAAAAAAAAATTGGGATATCTCTTTCATGAACTAAACACACTAAACATCAATCTTTATCAAAATGAACGACTTTGTCATCAAGATAATTTTATGAAGATAATATTTGTTGTTGTCGTACGTTATTTGGTTGGGTAATTTAGAAGATAATTTAAAATAAAACGCGACATTATAACTAGTTTATTTATCACTTGAAGCGACTGTTGTATTGGGCGGAGGAGAAATCGCCAGTGGGGAGGGATGAACAATTCAACATGTCGCTGCCGTTTTATTCCTAAAATATATTTTTAAGTAGCGCCATATGACCTCACGGAGACAAAGTTCGAACAATTCAATTACGATAATAAAGGTTAGATGGAGCTGTCCAAGAGCCTATTAATAGGCTATTACAAATCGATGAAACAATAGTGTACCTCCTAGCTTTTTACTGTTCCTGTGTTCGCGTTATTGAGTAAGAAAGAAGCTCATAACGCGAGCTACACCAATTAAACGCCGCTATATTACAGTCAATAGTCCGAACTCATACGATATTAGAACCTACCTAAATTGCATCTGAGCGAAGCCGGGGCGGACCGTTAGTTCCTAATTGATATAAATTACAAAGATTACCTACCTATAAACAACACATTTTAAATTTATCTAGAGTCAAGATAGCGCAAGTAAAAGGGCATATAAGCAAGCAAGTGGCAGGCATTTAAAGTACTCGTACTTATTAGGTAAACCAAAGGAATTCCGACAGTCTGAGCCTATTTGTCGGACTTCGGCCCATCAGTAGTAAAGACGTGATACACAGAACTTACATATCGGTGCCGGCCCCGGCGCCTGCTCGCTCGCCTTGATCCACTTTGATCGCTAAATCGTAATCGCTTCTGATGAATTATATTGGATCGTATAGGTAATTAATAATAACTAACGATGAAACAATTAAAAAGTATAATTTATGATAGAGGTCCAGTGACGTAGCTCGTGAGCGCAGGCAACACCGCATTTAACTAATGTAGGTATTTCCCGCTAATAAATAGTGTTCAACGATGTCGTTTTGGAGATAATGTAGGTACGGCTCTGTGATTTCCAGCACAAAGATATAATAACAATTTAGAAATCAGAAGTGGGAACATTTTGTATGTGCATTTTGTACCTAAGTTGGCAATGGGTTAAATTCAGATAACAGACATCAGCGTAGTCGAATATCGGAAAAAGTTGAGAATGTACCCGCGCAATTTACGAGTAAAGTAGATATTGCGAAAAAAAATACGCAATCTTCGCAAAGAGCCCATAATAGCAGACACCTGACACCTTCCTGGTAAATTCACATTTTCCCGGAGACTACGAAAGATATTGTTAAAAAATTATACCTTTTTCATTTTATCCGAATAATTATGGTATGTGGATGCCATCGAAGAGTATCTTAGTTAAGCTATCCCAAACTATATTACGAGGGTGGATCCAAAAGTTCGTGGCCCAAACTACAAGGAGATATGACATCTTTTTAAATTTACCGTCATTTGTTAGTATGTCTCATATTGATTTATTGTGCGCAGTTTCATTCCGCTACTGCACAATATACATTTTCTGTGATTATTTGTTTGAAGCATTCTGACGCGATTTTCAATAATGGAGAAAATTGAACATCGTGCAGTCATTAAGTACCTCAATAAAAAATGCCTGTCACCAAAAGACATCCATCAAGATATGGTGGGCACTTTGGGGGAGTCTGCTCCGTCGTATTCCAGTGTCAAGAAGTGGGTAGCTGAGTTTAAGCGCGGTCGTGAGAGCATTGAAGATGATCCTAGGAGTGGACGGCCTACAACCTCTACCACGAAAGAAAACATCGATAAAATTTGTGATCTCGTACTGGGTGATCGACGTTTGACCATTGGTAAGATATCTGAGACAACAGACATTAGTTATGGCCGGGTGCAACACATAATAACGAAAGAATTGGGATTCCATAAGGTTTCTGCTCGCTGGGTCCCGAGGTTGCTTTCAGCTGAACAAAAACGAGTTCGATTCACAATTTCGCGAGACTGTTTGGAACTTTTTGAGACTGATCCCGAGGACTTTTTATCTAGATTTGTCACCATGGATGAAAGCTGGGTTCACCACCATATTCCTAAATCAAAGCAACAATCCAAACAGTGGAAAAGATCTGACTCACCTACACCGAAAAAGGCTAAGGTCGTTTTGTCGACTAACAAAGTCATGGCTTCTGTTTTTGGGATGGCGAAGAGCATTATTTTTGTAGATTATTTACCGAAAGGTCAAACTATTAATTCTAGTTATTATTGTAACCTTTTACGAAGACTCCGAGAAGAAATAAAAGAAAAATGGCCGGGAATGTTGCGTAAGAAAGTTTTGTTCCATCAAGACAATGCACGTGTTCACACTTCGGTTGAAACAATGTCTGTAATCCATGATTGTGGCTACGAATTGCTGCCCCACCCACCTTGTTCGCCGGATTTAGCCCCCTCAGATTATCATTTATTTCCAAATTTAAAAAAACATTTGGGTGGCTCGAAATTTTCGACCAAAGATGAGGTGATAGTCGCAGTAAACGAGTATTTCGCCGACCTTCCGGAATCTTTTTTTTTCGAGGGGATAAACAAGTTGCAGTTCAGGTGGAAGAAGTGTGTTAAGCTAGATGGAGACTATGTCTAAAAATAAAAATAAATGTAGACCCACTTTTCTTTCATTTTCTTGGTCGGGCTTCGAACTTTTGGATCCATCCTCGTACTTACCTAGAGCTACCAATTATAATGAGTTGTATTTTTCCGGGATTTACTCTTAGGCCAAATTAAGTATGTACTTCATGTTGATATGCGGTCATCAATTATGTACTTGGTTTATTGCATGTAGACTCTTAAAATTTTCACAGAATATTGATTTGTAAATTATCTTTCATAAAAAATATCTAAATAAAAATAAAGTTAACATCAAAGGGGGGCTCCCATACAACAGACGTAATTTTTAAGCAATTTTTTTGTACGGAACACTGTGCGCGAGTCCGACTCGCACTTGGCCGATTTTTTAATGCTATCCAGAACCGCCTATTATTGAACCTACTTACTTCAAATATCTTAGACAAACACCTATATAAATTTCAACTTTACATAAGAAAGTTTATTTAATTCATACATATTGCACACATTTCGGTTCACCTGGCAGGCACTTGTGCTCATCGAAATCGCCTGTCAATTTTTTTAAAACTCACTATATATAAACTTTATCATATAAAAATTTCAGCCTTACAGGTTCAAGTTTATTTTTTACATTTTCAAAAATGTGGGGTTGGTGACGTGACAGGCTAATCCTTGCCAGGCGATGGTTTTTGTACTTGGCGTGTTATGATTTATCCCTACAAAAATTTCCAGCCTTACAGGACCAACGGTGCTCGGAGGGTTCAGTATCTCTTGGACCATAAAGTCTATCAATGTTAACGTCAACTGTTGTTATCCGTAAAAAAACGTGACTTCACGCCTGTAATAAATAATGCATGCAAACACTCACGATTCGCCGATTACGTTTTGGCCCATATAACACATTGTTGGTGGAGGGCACATTACCAAACTTCCCTATAAAAAAATCCCTATAAAATGGTGTAAAGTCTTTTATCTCTGATAAAAGACTTTACACCATTATCTCTAATTGCCCCCTTCCCGGGAATCGAACCCAGGACCCCAGCGTAGTAGCAGTGGCCTGCTACCACTACCAGATAATTATCCATGCCAGAGCGAATTAATTTTATAAGATATTTCGATAAGAAGGAACTCAACTGTTGGTGGACAAGGCGTTCAAGGAAGATAGAAATAGATCTAAAGTTGGACAAGAATGTGCGGCTTATATTTTTAGGAATAGGAAAAATATTTTAATCTTTCTATTTCTCAAGCAGCTGACAAGAGGATAATAATAGATATTGTTTTATTTCCTTAAGGCTTGGCTTTTACAAATTATGCCCCAACAGCAAGTTATAGTAGTAAGCAGTATGTATAATTTTATTTTAACCTTTTCAATTTCTTCTACTTCTTTATAGGGCTCTGCGACACATTAAAAGCAGAAAGTACCTTACAATTACTTACAAATCTTTGATGACGTCTTTAAAATGCAAATATTGCATCTTTCGACAAAGAATCGCCCGACAAATTATTACGTAGTTTTTATCAACTGTGTAGATTAGCACCTTCAGTAAGTTAATCTCTATTAAAAATAATCATAGCCTATTATATCTACATATAAATCCTGTTCGTTATAAGTCACTATACCTACCTACTTGTTCGTTTATTTTGTCAAATTTATCTAGAACCAGTAGATTAAGATTAATAAATCTTATTATGATAAGAGAAATCAATTGAAGTATATAAGTACTATTGGGCCATAACCTGGTCACATACTTGTCGTTTTATTTAACAATGCGTGTTCTAATCATCTTCGCCCTCATTGGCGCTGCTCTTGGTGAGATATTGTTTGATTTTTTAAAATTATGAATGAGATCACACGGCCGCTTGTCCAGCTAAGTTCAAGGGAAAAAATTGGCGTTTCATAAAAACCCTGATATAAAATAGAATTCTATATAATACTAGCTGTTGCCCGCGGCTTCGTCCGCGTGGATGTCGTTTTATAATCCTGAATTTTCTTTACTATAAACCTCACGTAGCTCGAGACCTTTCCAACGAATGCAAAACCGTGAAAATCGGTTCGTGGGTTCTGGAGCTATATCGTCAGGAAGGAAAACCCGACTTATTTTTATATTATAAATTATCATAATTCCAGCTTTTGAGCAATATTTATTGAAATATAAACATTTAAAAACAATAATATTTCCCAATTATTGTCGGACACTTAGGTCGACCTAACCTGACCTGATGTCCATCGCTACCTCAGGTTTGCCCCGAAAAGGGGGGGAGAGGTAAATCCAAGCATTCAGACATACCTACATGCAAACACGGAAAACACCCACGGTTCACCGGTTACGTTTTGGCCCATGTAAGAGGTGGTGAGCCTGTTAACATCTCCGGGTACTTTAACAGACTCCCGAGGTACTGAGACTTTCCAGAAAATAATAAAATCCCAATAGAATCAGGGATGAAGGATTTTAAACCATTAACTCTGATAGTCTCTAACCCGGGAATCGAACCCAGAACCCCAGCATAGTAGTAGTGGCCCGTTACCACTAGGCTACTAAGGCAGTTTTGGATAGAATGAATCTTATAATAAAAACGTAATGTAACTTCACGCCTGTAATCCCCGAAGGGGTATGCAGAGGTAAATGTATGGATTCGAGCATACATGCAAATACCTACGTTTCGCCGGTTAATGACTGATAATATATTATTTATTTATTTATTTTTATTTAAGTAACTTTAATGCACAAAAGAAGGAACTGTACATAAGGCGGACTTAACGCAACTAAGGCATTATCTACCAGTCAACCTTTGGGTAGAAAAGAGATCGACGAAATGGGTGCTATAAATTAAAAGCTATATTATGTAATATTATTAAATCTATAACAACATTACAACAAAGTTAAAAGTATATAAACTTACAATTATCAATACATATATGCCATGAATATATATATAACATAAAATAACAATGTTTAATACATAGATATGTATATAAATATATACAATATATATAAAATAATATAATAACCTACATTATATATGTATATATATATATACATATATAAATATAAACATGATAGCACAATAATTAAGATGATTTATAAGCAAAAAAAAAAAAAAAATTAAATTATTTCAGATGTCAGGACGGTGCATCCCGGAAGAATTTTTGTAAATTACGTTTGAATATAAATTTACTCGGAGCTTTTTTAACATTGAAAGGTAACATGTTCCAGAGCTTGATAGCTGTAACAGCGAAAGAGTTAGACATGAAACCGGTACGGTGAGAAGGGACTGCTAGAATGAGATTTTCAGAAGAACGAAGGTTGAGGTCATGGGACTTGCCGAGATAGTTAAATTTACACTTAAGATAATGGGGAGACAGTGGATCGTAAAGAATGGAGAAAAGTAAACAAAGGATTCTAATGGATCTTCTCTGACGAATAGGAAGCCAATTGAGTTTGGCGCGGTAAGAAGAAATGTGATCGAATTTACGGAGACCGTAAATAAATCTGATGCAATTATTAAGGATCCAATTTGTCTAGAAGTTGTTGAGATACATCGGAGTAACAAACATCTCCATAATCAATGACTGGAAGGACAAGCGATTGTACTAAGAGGAGTTTTGTTTTGCGCGGCAGAAAATTCTAAACCTGTACAGAGAACGCAGTGTGGCAGTGGTATTCTTACAAATATTATTAACCTGGCTGTTCCAGTTAAGAGTAGCGTCTAAGTATATACCTAAATCCTTAACATTATCAGATATAGAAATTTGGTTATTATCAAAAAACAGCGGAGAAATATCATTTAGGTTAAGTTTACTCGTATGATACGGACTTCCTAAGATAATTGCTTGGCATTTGCTGGTGTTCACAGAGATACCAAAGGAGATGTTGCGAGCTCGGCTCTGGTTCGTACATGTCCTCAAAAAATGGGTAAATTAAAGAAGAATCCAAAAAAAATACAATTAATTTATTCAAGAATATATTTTAGAGTTACAACCACATTTAATTATAACGATTTTATCATTTTCAACTATGTTAAACATGGCGGCGATACAGCCGACACTTGGGATCAATCGATTTTGATAGTATTTAGAAAATATTACTTTTTTCTCCAAGTTCTATAATCAAAATACAATTTAAAAAATGAAAAAGTCAAAATGACATCGCCCGCCATATTCGCCATGTTAGTTTTGAGTTGCAATTCTAACTGCAAATTATGTTTTGTAACTGCAAACAAAGCTAAATAAGTGAAAATATGCAATAAAAAACGTTTTTATATTGATTTTGCCTGTTTAATGATATTGTGTACAATACATGGCCGGAGGTCCATACATTTTTGCAACATCTCCTTTATGACACCAAGTAGAGAGAGCTGTAAGGTCAGCATTCAACATGCTAATGGCATGATTAATATCATCAAAATGAGAATGAGCATAAATCTGTAAATCATCAGCATATAAATGGTAAGAGCAGTTGAGATTATGAGTAACTGAGTTTATAAAAAGTGAAAATAACAGAGGAGAGATAATACCGCCTTGTGGCACGCCAGTGAAGAGGTCACACCAATCGGATAATTCTCGATCGACGCGGACCGCCTGCTGACGACCATGAAGATAGGAGGAAAACCATTCCTGGACTAACGACGAGGTTCCAACTTTTGAAAGAATAGCAACCAAAATGTCGTAGTCTACGGTATTGAATGCGTTGGTGAAATCAATAAGAACAAGAACGGTTAATTGGGTTTATTATTATATAAATCAGGATCATTAGTTACCTACCAAGCTTTGAGAGTGCCTCAATGTATTGGCTTTTTGGTTTTACTGGTGGTAGAGTTCCAGTGCAGGAGCTCGGGGGTGTAGGTACCACCGTATTACCTAATCTACTGCAGTCTAAAAACTACATAAAAAAGAAAACATAAGGCCAAACCTAGAGTACTTATTTTGGCGTAGGTACTTACTCCAATTGTTATCTCAAACCAAGCTTAGGTAGCGGTGCGCGGTCCAGATGTGTTTTGAGCTTTATTACTACCCTACTAGAGAATACGGGGTGGTAGGTAACCCTTATATACGGTAAAGTCCACATCTATTCCGTGGTAAAGTTTAGTTGTTACTTATTTTTATTTTAATCGAAAGACGAAGCCAACTTCCGATCACACTAGCATATATATATATATATATATATATATATATATATATATATATATACGGTTTACATTAATAGTAGATAACCTAGGTGAAGTGAATTGTAGTCTTTAGACTTCTACATGAAAACTAGAGGCCTCATGAAGTCTAAGTTGTTTTGCCTCTGTGCCGAAAACAACAATGTGGTTGGGTGCTGTTAACCGGAACATCCGGACAACAATAGTCACTGTTTTTGCTATTTAACGACAGGGTAGGTAATCCGATAGTGCCTGTGTACTCCGGATCTCTTCCGACTAATTTAAAAATAATCTGACATAGGTACAGGTATTTTGGACCCCACTGAAAGTTTCGCCTATGTTTGACCTTTATTAGGTATGTAGGTAATTAAGTAGGTACTATCTTAATCTCTCCAGACACGAGAAAAATATGACAATTGAAATTCAATTGTGTCTCGCCGCCGGTGGCCGTACGATCCTTGAAGGATTAAACAGAAGATAGGTATAGTAGATGTGTAACTGCATTAAGACCTTGCATTTGTAGGTAAGGCGGCCAACCGACTCGCATTCTGTGGGACAGTCCCGGACTGCTAGGTAGTGTCCCGCTTTGATAAAGCATCCTGCAAAATATTGGATGCGCAATATCCAGCATTCTGGTAGTCAGATAGACAGAGCGTGTCTGTTGATAGACGGCAAGGCAGGAAGAAGTTGAGGAACAGTTTTCCATGGTCAGGTCCTTAACACATTAGACAGACCCTCTATTTTTAACCGAGTTCAGAAAAATGAGAAGGTTCTCAATTCGGCCGGTATTTTTTTTTTTTTATGTATGTACGCCAATTTACAGAGTTTTCTGCACCGATTTACGTAATTCTTGTTGTGTTTGATGCGGAATAGTTTCGAATTGGTCCCATACAAATTTTATTCAGGTAGGCCCATTCGTTTTTATTTTATGAGCATTTTTTACTTACTTTCACCTCAAACTAAAGGAATAAGATTAGACAGCGTGTTGTCATAACAATGCGTTGAATCCACTGACGTCCTAGATAGTCCTAATGCGCATGACAACAAGTGACAATGACATATTTACTCGTCGACGACACAACACAGCTTTACTCATCGACGACACAACACTCCTTCCTGGATAAATGCATAGAATTAACAGTCCATGATTACTTTCCCCAAAAATCAATATTTTTTTTCATTGATTTCGTATAGTCGTGTAATAATTTTGTATCGACACATCTCAACACTTTAAATAATGTACCTATCTTATTGTCACGAAGTTAAAAGAGTCAGATTTTACAAATGTGAACATTAATCTTATTGAAAATGCAGCAATAAACTAAAAAGTAATAAATAAAAATAACTACGTTAAGAAAAACCGACTTCAAATCTAAAAAGTAAAAAATAATACAGATTTAATATTAATTATTACTAACTATTATTTATATGTGTTATTTACTAATAGGATTGAAGTCGGTGCCAAGCCAAAATCATTAAAGTAGGCATTTCATTGTATTAAAACGTAACTTCATGTCTGTAATCCCCGAAGGGGTAGGCAGAGGTAAATGCATGCATTCAAGCATACATGCAAACACCCACGATTCGCCGGTTACGTTTTGTTCATTGTAAGGTTGGGGAAAAAGTTTCTTCGGATTTTTTAAGAGAATTCAAAACATTTTTTAATATAGTTTATTTAAATTTAACTACAGTATGTATGTATCATTTTGTTCGATAACCTTTTGCCATCTTGTAGGTAGGGTAAGTACATGATCCCATTGCTATAAAAATTTTGGGACTTCTCATCAAAATACCGCGACAAGTGGATTTGGCAGTCCTCTCGTGATGTTAACTTAACATTGCATAAAGAATTCTTAAGAGACCGAAACAGGTGGAAATCTGAAGGTGCAAGGTCAGGACTATACGGCGGATGCATTAACACCTCCCAGCCAAACTCTCTTATTTTTTGCTGAGTGGCTATAGATGTGTGAGGTCTAGCGTTATCATGATGAAACACCACACTCCTTGATGATCAATTCCGGCCGCTTTCTCTCAACTTCTTGCTTTAATCTCATCAGTTGTACGCAGTAGAGTTCAGAATCGATAGTCCTGGCTGGTGGTAATAGCTCATAATGAATAATGCCCTTCCAATCCCACCACACACACAACATCACCTTATTGCGAGTTAGCCCGGGTTTCGCCACAGTCTGTGAAGCCTGACCGGCCTTTGACCACGACCTTTTTCGCACATTCTTGTCGTACGTGATCCATTTTTCATCACCAGTTATCAGCTTCATACGGTACACGGTTAATTAGGTTTCTTTCAGTGAGCTCGTGAGGTACCCAAATATCGAGCTTTTTTTTGTACCCAGCTTTTTTCAAATGCGCCAAAACTGTTTTGTGATCAATTCTTAGTTTTTCAGCTACGTCGTAACTACTGATATGTCGATCTTGCTCCACTTTTTCAAAAATGGCATCCATTTTATCCGTAATAGGGCGATCAGAGCGAGGTGCATCTTTGACATCAAAATTTCCGGATTGAAAACGCTTAAACCAAATTTGTGCTACTCTCACAGAGCACTAGGTCCATAAACATCGCAAATTTTTTTCGCGGCTTGCGTTGCATTTTTACCTTTTTTGTAGTAAAATTTTAAAATGTATCGAATTTTTTCATTAGATTCACTCATCTTGACAGTACGAAAAACAAATGAAAATCACACATTTGCCCAATTTGAATTTGGAATTATGTTCTTTAAAATTTTAACTTTCAATGATACCAAAACCAGCCAGATACAAATACTACAGCCAAAGAGATTTTATTACAAGTTCATACATACTATAATGCGAAAAGACTTTCCCCAACCTATTATTAATTTGCTTGTATTCATATTTAAGTGATTAAAATATAATTATTTGTTTAAGGCTTGGCAGCGACTTCAATCCTATTAGTTAATAACACATATAAATAATAGGTAGTAGTAATTAATATTAAATCTGTATTATTTTTTACTTTTTAGATTTGAAGTCGGTTTTTCTTAACGTAGTTATTTTTATCTATTCACAAAATGTCCCGCATTCAGTGGCCTTAATTAATTAGGTACTTTACACTATTTTTGTTACAGCGGCGCCAAAGAGCGTTCAACGCATTGTTGGGGGGTCGCCCACCACAGTTGAACAGTATCCATACATGAGTAACATGCAGTATCATTGGTGGGGAATACTATGGATGCAATGGTGTGGCGGCTCTCTAATTACCACTCGCGCCGTTCTCTCTGCTGCTCACTGTTTCTAGTAAGTTTAGAAAAGTTTTTCTTTTTAAAGTATACTTGTGTTTTTTAGTATACTACCTGGTTGGTGTATTAAATAACGCTCTATAAATACTTTTAAGGTACTACATTTTAAGCACTTAGATAATATATCTGCTTGTACGAAATGTTATATAAAATACTATGACAATAATGTCATATCATTTAATATATGCTATGGTAATTTTCGTCTGTTTTATTTATTGAAACTACAAAACGATTTATGTTAAAATGATTAATCAATATCTTTGCAATATTTTTTTTTCATTCTATCGCGCAAAAGAAGCTCCTATGTTTCAAATTCATTTGCAAGTTCATGTTTGGGTACCTAACTGATTTACACGTGAATGCCAAATTTCAACTCAAGCAGTCCAGTACTTTCGAAGGAAATCGGCTGTGACAAATGACAATTGCAGGAGTTACGATAAGAGTTCCGTGTTTAGGGTTCTGTAAATATAGTAATATGGAATCCTAAAGACTCCTAAGTCCGTCCAGCCGTCCGTCTGTTCGCCTGTCACCAGGCTGTATCTCATGAACCGTGCTAGCTAGAGTTGAAATTTTCACAGATGATAACATAATGTATGTATAATTTATTTCTGTTGCCGCTGTAACAAGAAATACTAAAAATGAACAAAATTGACCTACCATGACCAAATAGGTCGAGTTCTGTCTGATGGTGGGGTCAAAAGTCTTAGGAATCGGCGTGCATGTATGAAGAGAATGATGAAGGTAGTCGAGGCACGAGAGGTATGTCAGGATCGGGATATCTGGCGCTCATATAGATATTGGTACGGAACCATTCGTCTGCGAATCTGACTCGTACTTAGCCGTTTTTTTTAATTTTCAAATATCGTGTTACCTACCTACATCCAAAAATAGTCTCCCAATGTTATATCTGTTTTGTGCAGCGGTGACCGTGCAAGCCAATGGAATGTAGTCCTCGGTACATCGTACGCGTCCAGTGGAGGCACCACCCATGCAGTGTCGCAGCTCATCTTGCACGCAGGTTACAGCGACCGCACTCTCGACAACGATATTGCCATCATCAGACTGACCACTCAAGCCACTCTATCAAACACCATCGGCGTCGCCAGGATTGCTGGCCCCAACTACAACCTTGCTGATGGCACTATCGTTTGGACGGCTGGATGGGGCACTCTAACGGTACTTTTGTTTTATTTTATCTACAAATCTTTTATTTTCAAAATTATAAGAAACTTGGGTTTGGCGCATAAAAACAAAATATACCTACTGCTTTCGGATGTTAAGCGAGGTTTGACAATACATATATGCAATGCGAATAAAGATGATTGCAGATGGACAGGAAGACCAAGAGTGACGTACCTTGACCAAATAGGTCATGTACTGTCTAAAGGTGGGGTCAAGAGTGTGATGAATGTAGAAGAGGCTCGAGAAGTATGTATGTACAATGCTCATCGAGAAATATTGCACATCGAGCTTAGGATAGGGACAATCGGCTAGTTACGAATTTGTAGAGCGTTATCTCTGCCGCATACTGCCTACATACGCACTAATAGTTTGGTATTGGTCAAAACTTGATCAACATGGTCGACAAACGTCAGAAAGGTAGAGCGCGATTAGACAATAAATCTATGTGCGCGATAGAGATAACGCTCTACCCAGCCGAAATTATTAGTATAAGTAGTAATAAGTCTCTCTCGTAAGATCGCCTCATGCGTACTGTAAGAACCGGGATATTGGGCACTTCACATTGCCTGCCTACCCCGTAAGGGACTTGATATGAGAATACATACATACTTACTTCTTTGAATGGAATCCATGATTGAAATCGATTCCGTTCACAAATTAATGAATAATCGAATTTGATTTTGTACTCCTCTCATATGAATATTGTTTTTTTTGCAGTCTGGTGGTACCTCACCGAACCAGTTGCATCACGTCGATGTACAAATCATTAATCACGATCTGTGTGCGGAGAGATACGCATACTTGAAGACTCAGCCAGGGTTCCAGAACTATCCGGATGTGACTCCAGGCATGCTCTGTGCTGGTATCCTGGATGTGGGTGGCAAGGACGCTTGCCAGGGCGACTCTGGCGGCCCTCTCGCGCATGCCGGAGATGTTATTGTGGGTATCACTTCCTGGGGCTACCGTTGCGCTGACCCCGTTTACCCAGGAGTCAACGCTCGCGTCTCGTACTTTACTGACTGGATATCTTCAAACGCGTAAACTTGTATAGTGTGCCTACTATATGTATTGGAGGAATCCTCATTAACATACGAATAAATATTCCTCAAAATAAACCGTATTTGCACTTCCATTACACACTCTATTGATGCCTTTGATCTCAATTTGATACCAGTTTATTAACACAGGCATAGGCCGTTGGAAACATTGAAAAGATATACCTATAGAGGTAAATCTTTTCAATGTTTCCAACGGCATTCTTAGGTTTTACGTTTTATTTAGGAATCTTTTTAAGTAAATGTAATAAAACTTCCTCAGTAGTCTAGTATTTTGTTTAGGTGCATTTATCTGAAATTAGGTATCATACGTCAGACCACCTCTGACCTGAGCGGCCTGACGGGTTAAACAGACGCGGAGTGGCTAGAGTGACATGTTAAATGTTATTTTTCCCCACGATGAAAAACCGAGGCCAAATTGCCGAAAGACTAAATGAAAAACAATTTTATTAGTATTTAAGTTTTATTGAAGTATTTTGAGTAAGTAGGTATTATAACTAGGTAGGTTTATATATTATTACATAGATAATATGTACCAAATTTTCTCAAGGTTCGTCATTCTTCACGTCTTCCTTTCCAGCATCTCCGTTTTCTGGTTGTGTATCAATTTGTATATGCATACTTGGTGCCTGGCAAATAAATTGACAACATTATATACTTTTACTAATAATATTATTACACGAATTTTAAAGAATAATTATGTGCATACAGTATTAGTACTAGGAGTCAAATGTGAAAAAGTAAATATATTTCTTCTAAAAGCTTTCTTCTTATTCAATATTTTTCGTCGTTTTTAAAATCGTCTTTCTCATACAATAAAATTAATCTCAAATTGTCATAAATTTTGTACCCTTACATCCTATTCGCATTTAACTTCGATTGTCATACAATAAAAAGTAGTGATTTTAAGGCAACACCTCTATTTTATTAGTAGGTAACTAATGTGATTGTTTACGAAATTTACCATTTCAACAGACATTGCTCTTTCAATATCTATATCCAACTGCTTAGCTTCTTCAGGTTCCACAAGTTGAGCTCGTAGACTGTCTATTGCTAGCTTTACCACATACTCCAATTCTTCTGCTGGGGCCTGCACACCACAATCTGTTAGAGATAATAAATATTCAACTACAATGCAGTCAATGGAATAGACTTTTACTTCTATATTTTTTGTTTAAGGGTATTGGAATCCAAGTAAGTAAATTATTGTCACCTTTTATATCTTCTATTACGTTTATAGCTTCGATCTTGTCAATGGATTCGGAAGTGAGTGGATGATCTTCATCAATCAGTGAATTCACCAAAGAAGCCATGGTTTCTTCACAATCTGAAATTTTATTTAAGGAAATAGATAAAAAAAAAGATATCTTCCAACAATCACTGGCCTGAGCCATTGATGTCTGATGGTTAATGAATACGGAAACCTATTGACTCCTACACAAAAACCGTAGCCAAAATGCGAAGCGTTGCTATCCCTGAGGCCTAAAATGTTTAACTTTTGTGATAGTTATTACGGGGTCACTATATTGGGTTTAAACTGAACCGAATTAAAATATCACCAGCTTCTGTTTACCGACAATTTATTAAAGCACGTTAGCATTCCTCCAACCTCTGAGATTGATTGCCAGTTGAAGATAGAGACGGGGATTGTTCAAGTTAATAAATTTATCCATATCCGCTTCAGTTCGATTTATTCTAATAATTATAAGTCTTTAATCTCGTAACCTTCAATATGATAAGTAACAAGGTAATTAACATAGCGCTGAACAAATCTAAAGGTCTGGCCAAACAGACGCCGTCCCGTCTCGCCACACCATGCCGGCTGTCTAGCCAGACCATGAAGCATTATTTCGTCAAACCTTTGTCAAGTCAAAATATTTTTAAAGATTTATCAAACAAGAATGTTAGATAAGCAGGGTGCTTGGATATTTATTCATTTATTTCATATAATTAGGCTCCTGGAGAGCACTATTACATCGTCATTTTTTTTTAAACTAAACTAGAGTGAATTCCCACTAAAAATAATCAAAAACACATAAAAAAATTAAATAGAAACTGAACAATTTTGTAAAATATGGAAAGCATCAATTATTTACAAATTCCTCCATTTCTCCATTTCAAAAGAAACTGAGAAAGAATGAATTCGGTAGTCATAATAAAGGTTATTCACTTGGCAGAATTCCAAGGGCAGTCAATACTGCCACTGAAGAAACTCAGTACAGCTCTTTTGAATTTAAACCAAAGTACAGGTTTTCGAAATAGCCTGCGAGCGATCGCTTCAATCCCATGATGCAGTGTCATTAAGATAATCACATGTTTTATAATAGTTGCACATGTATAAGCGTTTTTTGATAATTTTCTTAAATTTATTAATCGAAAGACATGCTGGACGCAATCAAATGCTTTGGATAAGTCACAGAATACAGATAGGGTTAGTGCCACTTACTATAATAATAGAAAATCCAGTTACCCAGTATCACCCTCTCGGTTATGTCATGTATCTGGTGATAATTCTGGGTAGGTTTGCATGTAGGTATGCATAAACGTATGCATTTGGCTCTGCCCGCCTCTTTCGTCGTATACATACATGCGTTACGTAAATAATTACCAACCTAAATGTGCCGATTGTGTGGTGTGGAATAACGCTGCTAAAGTAGGTCCAAGACGCTCATGGAGCGGTTTTTTCGTGTCCGATACGTCCTTCAATGCCTCTTCCAAAGAATGCATCACGTCTTGAGTTTTCGCATCGGTTCCTTCAATTGCTTCAACCTAAAGAATTAAACAATGCTTGAAAATAAAATATATTAAGTTAGTGAAATTGTTTAGTTAATTTATCAGCGTCAGTGGCGACAGAAGGTCACTATTACTACGCTAAGGTCTGGGGTTCGATTTCCTGATCGGGGGACGAGTGCTATAGGAGTGTGTCATTGTCGACAAAATCAACCAGCGGTCAAGTGTATACATCGAAAGTGTGGATATCTAGCGTCTACTTGCCACGACTCGACTAAGAGGCGCTTCGCGAGTGTCTGGATGAGACATTAGAATATTCCACAGAAGTTCTAAGAGATAAAACAATGAAATAATGCTCTATCTTTAATTAGACCAAAAAAATCTGACACAGTGGGAACATAGAATAGAATGAGTATTTGCTCGATTGGTCTAAATCCTGCCTGATTCGAATAGTGAACTTACATGCTGTCGAATTAGTCTGTCTGCAAGGGCGGCGAGTGCATCAAAAGCCCGCGTTTGTTTCTTGTAGAGGCTCGGGTCACCACCGTACTTTAGCAGCCATTTGCGTACCAATGAATCCACCACTTCAAAGCGTGATTTTGCACTATTTCATGGAAAAAAATGTTAATTATGATATATGATATACGTTATTAACAGTATATCATATTATAATTATCAACTTATTATAATCCCCGGCTATGTTTGGGCTTAACCTAATCCAATGTGAATGTTTTGAACATTCTAGTTTATTCGAATGACTTTGTAATAATAGTACATAGTAGTAGAATTACTTTCATGTAAATATTTGCGTCAGCAGAACATGGAAGATATAGATTACTTTGATGACAGGTTCTTTCAATGGGTTTCGACATCATAACATTTCTAGGATGCGTTGGTTATGATAGGTAGTCGACATAAGTACCGATCACATTAAACATTTTTACTAGGTTATTTGTTTAGGAATCCATAACTCGAAAGAAAAGAAACGGAACACATATACCCGTCCGTCGGTCACAGCTATTTGCTACAGAAGCAGTGGGTCGATTGATTGACCCAAGACCATTGACCCAAACAAGCACGTGTAACGTACATAAACTAATTTTATGTAGAGGGACCATTTACAGAGGCCGAATTAGAACATTAAAAAAGCTCGATAAGTTAGATTATGTGATATTATATTTATATTATAACTAGCGGCCCGCCCCGGCTTCGCCCGCGCTGCTCTGCTCCTATTAGTCATAGCGTAATGTAAGCTATCCTATCTCTCAAGTTGGATCGAACTGCACATGGTGTGCGAATTTTATTATAATCGGTTAAGTGGTTTAGAAGTCCATTGAGGACAAACATTGTGACACGAGATTTATATATATTAAGATATTATAAAGCTGAAGAGTTTGTTTGTTTGTTTGCTCGAACGCGCTAATCTCTTCAGTGTTAGATAGCCTATTTATCTTGGATGCCTTTAGGCCTTATATATCATCACGCTAAGATGAATAGGAGAGGGTAAGAACCATTGCAACCGCGCAAAGCCGGGACGGGCCGCTAGTATCAAATAAATGGCCTACTTACTTGTGAGGATCTCAAATACATTGTTTAATTTAATAATTTAATTTTATATCAATTGCTAAACGGTTGTTTACAATTTTCATGTCTAAAAAAAAATCTAACCCAGATATGACGTCAGGCAGTTCGGCCGAGAGCTCCTTGAGCAGTTCGTCAGCATCGTCGCGCGTCACTCGCATCACGTCCAGGCAGTCGTACAGCAGCTTCATTATGTTCACATCGTACACCATCTTCACTTGAGATCCGAGTGGTGTTCTAAGAAATAAAGTCAAAGTTAAAAAAAAATATGCATCATTCAGACTACAAGAATCGCTTAATATGTCAAAAATAAATAATTATTTGAAACTACGGTGACGAATAACAGTGTGGATACTCTACAAGTTAAGCTTATGAAGAGATTGTCTTACATAGGAAAGTATTTCCGTTTGACTCGTCGGGCGGTTGGAACGATAAACAGGTTGATCTGGGAGCGATCGGATTCTGGTGGCGTCTGTACTGGCGGCGGGGGAACTTGCGAGAGCGGCTTCAGACGCAACTCTTGAATCTCGTCACGAAGTGCCTGCGGAATGAAGTCGATACGGTTACCGATTTTCGGTAAAATGTGCATTAGAGACGCCTTTTACCAATCTTAACTGTTATCCATAGTAAAACAAAACGTTATAGGTTTAAAACAGGTTTAATACAACTGACACAAAATTACTTATGTTACCTTACTTACTTGGTTGCATTCAATGTTCTAAGTCTAAGCGTGGTCTGTGAATTTCACCGAACGATTTTCACGAGTTGATTAAAACAAAATAACTTAATACATAGATTTAATTGGCGTAGGTAAGTATATTGCACTGAAATTTTACCTTGATCTGCTGTAATTGTTGCTGTCGTACTATCCGTAGACGTATCACGTCGCGTCGATAGTGTTCTGGATCATATCCACCTGACATCTTTGAAGGATCCTTTGGTGGCTGAATTTTAAGACAGATGAATGCATAAGAGAGCTATTTAAAGGTGGACACTGGTAATTCAGAAAGTATTCATGAGAAAATAAAAATGATCACAAAATCCTATCTGATTAAATGGAATTGAATTCGGTAAACTTAAACACTGGCAAAACAAGCTTTCAGATATACATTTTATGTCACTCGATCGTTTAGTGTGAACTCGGCCAATATGTTAATAAATTGGTCTATTGGTCTACCTATGACTTTATGAAATTAATTACCTTTTGCGGTAGAACATCAGCCTGTAATGCAGCAGCGAGTCGTAAGCGATCTGAATATTGTTCTAAAGTGCTAAGGTACTTCTTTTCTAGCTCACCATGCCGTTCCTAAAAAAGACAAATTATTAAAGATTCATACATTTTTAGTTTTGCAAACCAGCAATTCGTTTCATCAGTTGTTCAAAAATTTGAAATACCGTGGCAAACACAGTGAAATTGTAATAGCCGGTACATATCTGTTAAATTATTGAGTAGGTATGTGCCCGATTCATCCAAAAAGTTAAACGAGAGTCAGCATTTCACGTCGACTCAGCGATGATTGGAACATTAGTCTTCTGTACTCAAAATGTAAGTTCAACTTACCCTCCATTTTCTGAGTTGCTGTAATATATCAGGGAGCGAGGCGAGAGTAGCAGAGAACTTGTGTCTTCGGGCCATCTGCCGCAGCAAGTCGTCGAGCGTGCGTTCGACCCGGCGCGGCTTGCCGAGCTTGCGCGTGAGCACGTCCCGCATCTTCGCGCGAAGCTCCTGGGCGCGCTCCTCCATCATTCGCAAGTCCACGTTCATACGGAATAGATGGGTGCGGTTCACTCTGGATAAGTTGGTTAAGTGCCGGAAGATATTATTAGCAGTTGAAATGACGCGGGATGCAGGCATATTTTTTTATTTGTAAATTTGTAACATCTTTCCTCTCAGTTGCTAAATATTTTTTCTGTAAGAATGTATTACAGAAAACCGGGAAAATGTATGCTATTTGAATTAACCGATCAGAATACGTTTGCCAGTTTACATCGAGGATGAATGTGGCCGTAGTTAGCTTTCATTAGGCCACAATTGAAATTCGCTTTTTTCTTCGCTATTTTTCGTCTGTGCATTCGTCGCGGGTTAAGAGTTTGGTGCTACGCAAGCAACTTCACTAAGCCTGTGTTGCACCAAGATATTTGTTAAAGTTATTGTAATACTTCACATCCTTCTCTAAATTTTATAGATTTCTTTAAGTTAGAGAAGGCTGTGATTCGCGACATATTGTACGCACAAAACTTAAATGCCCCTAAGCCTGGGTTGCACGAAGATATATAATATGTTAAAGTTATTGTAACATTTCACATCCTCCTCTAACTTAAAGAAATGTGTAAATATCTTAGTGCAACCCAGGCTTAGGGGCATTTAAGTTTTGTGCGTACAATATGTCGCGACAAATTGTCCATGGCGCAGCTGGGGCATGAACACGTCTACGTTCATACGGAATAGGTGGGTGCAGTTAAATCTGGATAGACAGATTTCTTTATGTGTGAAATTCACGAAGCTATAATAAGCATTTTAGAAATGGTTGGGAATGACGCAGTATGCAAGACTGAGTATCAATTTAATACCGGTAGTGAAATTCCAGTGGCTGGTTTCAAGATATAGAAGTCTATAGTCTAATCTAGTCTGTCTGTTGATAAATGGTAATACCCACCAGCGCTGCTTTGCGTAAACAGCCCTCTATTATAGCTTCTTTGACAGAAAAGAGAAAATCGTGTCTCAGTAGTGCAGCAAAATAAGAAAGACTAGGGCGCAGCATTTACTTACCCGCCATCAATGTGTGCTGAATATGAACTTATGGTTTAATGTGAAATCAAGTTCTCAGTCCATAGCTAATGACTTGCATACATTATGACATTGTTACCACCCATTTTAGGCAACAAAGTATTATTATAATATGTTCGGTACAGTTGCTAGCTACTCTATGTTAACACTCTGGCTATATATTATCTATGATTCGAAATTCGAACGTACCCTCAGGTTTTGGATTTGTGTGATCAGGAGTGCGTGTTTTGATTGTCCTGAACGGATCGAGGACTTGTAGTGCCGCGGTGATACGCGTCGGGTAATTGGATTCGGTGGTTGAAGTGTTGTGTGCGTTTTGCGTGGCTGCGGTAGTGGGACACCGACCACGCGTCGCCATTGAGAGAAACAGGTCACTCGACAGGACATAATTTAAGTACCCTTTTTCTTTATTCTCCTTCTTTGCCTAATATTAACGTTTTAATTCCCTCCCTCTAGGGATCCCCTACCCCCATAACCTAGACTGACTGACGGTGACCTAGGTACTTCGTGGCAGAAGTCCATCGCATCGTTAAGTACCTAGTGTTAATAGGCTACCGAGTCAAATAGGTAGGTAGGGCGAGGTGTAGCTTTTGCCGCCGGGATACCGAACCCAATATGTACGGCACATAATATGATACCTATTAAATTCAAATATTTCAGATACTCTGCCGATATATTTCGCTCAATTCAATTCAAATTATTTTCGATCAATCTTTATAAATCTGGTAATACAGTAACATACAGTATACAATAAGCCTTTACAATTTTCATCCAGACAATAATCAGGTATTTAAAAAATATTCATACTTTTGCTTTTGCTTCTGTTGCTTGATTTCGTCCTGCAATTCCAACACTCTTTTTCGCAGACGTGCCAGCATCTTTTCAGGGAACACGACTGTTTGTGAGAGCCCTTCAGGTCCCATACAGCCACGTAATGCGGATGCTCTAATTTGATCATATCTCAGTACAACGACTTGGTCTACTTCGTTCATGCAACTTTGTTTTTCCATCTGTAAACATCAAAACATAATAACAACACTTCAAAAACGTAAGTGCAAAAGTAATACATATACCTATGGCTATAAGCAACACTAACAGTATAAAACAACAGTTGACTTTAGTATTAAAGTTAGGTACTTATATTCAATTCAATTTAATTCTTTATTTGCCTTGCTAAGTTTATACAAAGGTCTTAAAATTTAATAATTATTATTTTACATTCAAATTTACTTATTTTTAAATTCAATATAATGTAGATTAACAATTACTTATTTCTATATATTTAACATTTCACTTATATCTTTTTGAATATATCTACTAAATTGTTCAACAACAGAAGTAGATATTCGAATAGATCACTGCTAATATTTGATATATTAATTTTGTGGTCATACAGTCATGAATTATAAGCAGTAATTACCATGAACTCGCGCAATTCATTCTTCCTCTTGTCAAGTTGCACGGAGAATTTACGTTTCACCTTATTGTGTACTTCGATGTCTTTTCGCAGGATATCCACAAGGTGATCTTGCTCTATTATATCTTGTTCGTGTTTGTGCCTAAATAATCATTAAAAAAATAGACTGCTGTAGAGCAATATTAATAAATATAACTACGTTAAGAAAAACCGACTTCAAAACTGAAAAGTAAAAAATAATAAAGATTTAGTTGTAATTATATACTACCCATTATTTATATACGTGCTATTTACTAATAGGTTTGAAGTCGGTGCCAAGCCTTAAACAAATAATTATATTTTAATCACTTAAATATGAATACAAAAAACGTTACCGGCGAATCGTGGGTGTTTGCATGTATGCTTGAATTCATGCATTTACCTCTGCCTACCCCTTCGGGGATTACAGGCGTGAAGTTACGTTTTAATACAATGAAATGCCTACTTTAGTGATTTTGGATCGATTTTGGTCGATGAGTAAATGTGTCATTGTCACTTGTTGTCATCTTGTTGTCATGCGCATTAGGACTATCTAGGGCGTCAGTGGATTCAACGCACTGTATGACAACGCCGTCTATTCTTATTCCTTTAGTCTGAGGTGAAAGTAAGTAAAAAAATGCTCATAAAATAAAAACTGATGGGCCTATCAGAATCAAATTTTTATGGGACCAATTCGAAACTATTCCGCATCAAACAAAAAAATAATTACGTAAATCGGTCCATAAATCTAGGCTATCTTATCTATTTTTTTTTAATGGTTGTTAGGGGATTTTTCCCTAACATACATTAAAAAAAATAAACCGGCCGAATTGAGAACGTTCTCGTTTTTGAACTCGGTTAAAAATAATATTCAATGTGTTATATTAGGTTCGACTTTAAGGCGACTAATGAATCGAGGAAAAATGTTTGATGCAAGTTGCACGCAAATATAAAGCGACGAGATATAGGAGATAAAGAAGAATGAGAAAAATTACACCACAACATGGCTTAGGAAGGTCAAGACTGTTAGTCCACTTCTAATAGTTAGCTACTATCAAATGAAGTCTTCATTAAATTATGATAATAATTTACTGACAAAAACATTTTACAGTGATTAAAATATTGAATCCATATATGCCCCAACTAGTCTACACTGTATTTCGGGAATCAGTCTGAGGCAGAATTGATCAGTTTTTTTTATGTTTATAAGTTGACACGGGCTATCTGATGGAAAGTGGTCACCGTCGCCTATGAACATTTGCAACATCAGGGGAGCTACCAACGCGCTGCCAGCGAGGGAAGACCTCAGAGGGAAAAAGTTCGTTCTTCAATTTGCACGTTCTGGGCAGAAATATTGACCGCATAATCCGCACCGCTAAGCCTTGCCAGGTGTCCAGTCGGTGAGGGTGGAACCTCTCCTCGGTGGGTGGTGCGGTACAGGAAATGAGACGGTGGCACCACATTGAATTATGTAGCAGAGCACTCACCATTGTAGAGATGGTATAAGACGCCATAAACTTCCAATGTATCTGCGTCCCGGATCGTTAACGATACGAACGGCGGGTTTTTATAGGGAGTCAAGTGGACCAGGCTTTTGTTTGGGGCTCTCGGTTACAAATAAGAGTCCTTATAAAGCTGCAGAAGCCTCCCCGAAAGTTGTTGTTTATTCGATCATGATTTGATATTAACAAGTTACCTCGTGTTTCTAAGCTCATAGGTTTTATTGTAAATGTCCAGATCGCAGCCTTCGGGGCACACGTTGGGGTCGAGGCGTATAGGGCCGATGTCACGGCTGTCTAAGCTGCCTTCGTCCTCCTCCTCGCTTGACGACGATTCCGATTCCGATTCCGATGATTCTTGGAATAAGAAATTGACATAAGTAATTTTTTTTTTTTTAATTATTTATTTAAGAAAACATTACAAAATATGTACATAAAAGCAAACCAAAAGTCACCAAGACTTGTCCGGTATGCTTATGCGAATCTATGTAGGTACGACAACAGTAACATCAAAGTCATTACATAAAAGAAATAATAATATCAGATTTATTATCTATTTCGTTAGATAGATTGGCAATACAAAGAGAAATAATATATTATACGCATGTGTGAGAGCGAGATAGCTAGGCAGGACCATTTACAGACACCCTGGCGTTAGTCGTGAACACAACAATTTCCTTTTATTTTTATTAAATTTATGGTTTACTGGTGTTTATTGTACATAAATAATGATGGTTACATGTGCAGTACCTGAATATAACTCATCTAAGAATGAAAACTTACATAGTCATTAATTTCACATGTAAGTACGAATTAAATGTTTGGCTCTTTAAATGCAAGGATTTAGTTCTGATACAACACTTTTATACATAAACGGATAGACAAAATTAACAGGTTTTATAATATGAATGGTTTGAATGCATAAGAATTAACTATAAAATAATAACAAATACGTGAATTACTTCGATTATCACATATAAAGGCCCTAAGTTTATCACATATACTGTTTATATGCGGTAGCCAATTAAAATTGTTATCAATCACGAGACCGAGATATTTATGCTTATCGACAGTTTCAATTTCAGGACAATTGCAGGCTTGTCGATGCTGGTGAAAACACATGTGATCATGAGCTTTAAGTTTCCTATTACTGTTATAATGAGTCTTGGTGTAGAGTGAGTGGATGTGTACTAATTTTGTTTTGTCAGCATTTAGGACTACCTGGTTATCATGACACCATTTATTCAGGTGATCGAAGTCTTGTTGGAGTTTTTCGAGAGCATTTTTAATATTTTTGTCCGCTATAACTAAGCAGGTGTCATCAGCATATTGATATGATGTGCAATGTTTCAGTAAGTATTATAGCTTGTTCGTTGCGAAGTATATTTACAGTTAATATAATAAATAAGCATTTTTAAGGAAGAAGAGAGAAGATAAGCAATTTTTTTTTGATAAGATGAACGATAAAATGTTACTAAATCCAAAGTGGGAATTACCCTGTAGATAAAAATATAGATTGCTTGTAGGTATTAATGTATCGGATATTGTGATAATTAATTTTCGATAAACAAAGATTATTATTATTATTAATAGCAAAAGCTTAGCATAAACAATTATGGTCACAGCCTGGTCACGACTTTAGTCTTAGCGGCGAGCGGAGTGGTGTCGGTATGTTAGTTTTTTGCATGGCATGTACCCTGTGTAGCGGTTCGCGCCAGCGGCCGAGATGGACGTATTTAAATATTTAGCAACATTGATCAAGTTATATGTTTTAGAATTACAGCCTAAAACATATTTTATTGAAGTACGTTCAGACAAATAAGGTAATACTTCAAAATAATTAAAAGAGCGTGGGATTTAAAAAGTGGGCTTACTAAATTATATTCGACGAGTAAATTATATAACGATTCCAAGATGCCTTATACTGATAATTTTTGGTTTTTGCTACTTCTATATCTTGTGAAACAACCACAATCATCCTGCTAGACTCGCAACTTCAGGTTGTATTTATAAAATGAAACAATTTTTGGACGGACTTGCCGAAATACACATAAACATTAGCCGGAAAGCTGACAAAGATGTCAGCTTTCCGGCTAAAGTTTTGTGTGAACAATTTAAAAATTAATCTTGGAACTTAAATTAAATTTCTAAATATCTACTAACAGTTTTATGTAAACAGTCGATATTCATTAATGCCACAAAATCGTCTAAATTAAATAACCAATAACCACGCCGCTAAGTCCGTCACTCACATACGACCCAGGCGAACCGTTACAATAAGATCGCAATGATGAAAGACGATAAGATTTGACGTATCGTATATGGAAAATGTCAAAGCATCAGCATTCAAATTGAAATCTGTGAAGTCTGCAGTATCATTAATGTGAACAAATTAGGCGCTCGTTTTTCACTTTCACTACCTAAAATACACACAGAATTGTATTTTAAATAATCTAATCACGTAGTGTTAATACCATCATCATCGCGATCACGCGGTGGACGATACTTCTTTTTGAAGATCCTGCGTAGAAAGTCGGCAAACTTGTTGTCTAGCACGAGCCGCTTGAATTGCCTTTGGAGATCTTGACAGGCTGCCTCCAAACGTTCTTTCTCTGCTTGATGCTCCTCAATACGATGCTCACAATCTTGAATTTGATCTTGCACATTTCGAACCTGAATATATCGCCTTTTAGAACATCACGTAGTTTTTTTTTTTTAAGTTTAGTGGCCAAGTAGTATTAAGTCTAGCAGGTAATGTGGTAGTTAGGTACTCAAGATAAAAAGAGTCATAAAACACAATTGTGAACGTAAAAGTAAAAGAGTTAAACTATGACATGTTTTCTTTGCATTTTACTAAATTTCAAATTCAAATTAACGAATATAAAGAGCTATATATACAATATGTTGTTAAAAATTGCTATCATATTGCTAACATAGGCTGCAAAAGCCTTTATATTATATTCAAGTACAGCAACTACGACGTTAGGACGTTGTAACATTAACTATTTTATGCACAAATGGATCCTGTTTTTAAAGTAATGAGTATTTAATTTTTAACAGTCTATTAGGAGAGTATTATAAACTTCGTAAGTTTTTACTGATGAAAAAAAAGAAAGTAAATATGTAAACCTGCGTCAATTTTGCATACACCCTTTCAGCCAATCTGTCTTCGTGTGCCTCGAACCGGTTCAATACGTTCATTTCTCTATGTAATTGGTATAAATGTAATTCCAATAATTGATTCTTTTCCTGCAATAATGAAATAAATTGTTCAAAGTATGATGTTCACACAAACGTAATAATAGAATATAAATGTGTTTTACATGTACCTGAACTCTAATCCGTTCTCTTTGCAATTGCCGAAGTCGAGAATCAAATTGTTGAATGGAAACTTCAGCATCGGCGAGCAACATGTCTTGTTCATACAGATGTCTAACAAGAATAATTTAACAAACATTAAAGTACCTATAGGTTAAAACTTTCAACTAGGTTTTATTCTATGAATTTTTCTAATCGTAAAAGAGGAACATCATCAGAAAGTACAAAAAAAAAAGAAAGCACTTATTTACCTTTCAATACGTCGTTCGCGTATTTCAATCTCCATTGCTGATGATTCTTCATCTGGTTTGGGTTTGAGCAACTCCCAAGACGCAGCCAATGGTCGTGTTTCTAAACATATAACGCAATAAATATCAATTGAACTGCCTCAGTAGTCTAGTGGTAGCAAGCCACTACTGTTACGTTAGGGTACGTAGTATTATTACATATTCTCTGGTTAGGGTTAGAACCCCTGGTGGAGGAGTTAGGTGCTATTGAGATTTTTCCATTTTCTGGAAGTTGCTACACTGGAAGAGCGCGAGGCGAAGCGAAAACGAATCGTGACGGTTGTATTTATTTAATACGTATGTCATATAAGAGCATGTTGTCGTCTTCAGAATCTGTTTCTCTACACATTTTCTTTGGGTTGTGGGACGCCACAAAGGTGAAGGGATCTCCCTACACGATTCGCTTTCGCCACGAGTTCAGTTCGCTGACCCTAGTTTGATGTTTCTGCGTCGCTTCGCATTCGCATTCTTCTCTTCTTCAGGGAAAGAAAGCGTGAAGTTACGTTATGATAATTTATAATAGTTTTACTAAATCTGTCTACAAATGTAAGTAGGGTTACCTGTGATTGGCACGAAACGTGTCACTCTAGGCTGTCGAACTCTTGGCTGCGGGTAGAGTAAGGATTTTCGGCGTTCTTGCGATTTCTTTGTAGCTGTTGTTCTAAGCCCAACTGTGACGGGCTCTGGTTTAATCTAGATAATAACAATTTGGTTCGTTTTTTTAGTTATTGATGGTAGTAAGCTAACAGCTCTATCAACGGGTACAGAAGTAAAGAAAGGTAGAAATCTGACTTCACGTCTGATCCCTAGTTGCAGTAAGTATATTCTATGGTGCAAGCTACAAATAAGTACCTAATGGTGTGTGGTTTCTAGTCTAAGAATGGGCATATTATTATAAATGAGCATCTTTTACTACACAAGTTCCCACTATGAATTAAAAATTACATTGCCATAAGCAAATTACCTCAAGATTTTTTTCAGGAAATTCCAGATCGTCATCTATTTGTGGTATAGACGGTGGTGTCTTGACCAGTTTCGATGGAATCTCCATTCGGATCTCAGCCAATCGTTCGACGATATTTTTTATTCGTTCTATCAGTTCCACCTTAGATTCACGTAACTTCAAAACCTTTTCATTGAATTCTCGCTTCGTATCATAAATCTATAAGTATAATTATTGAGCTATGAATTTCATCGTTGTGATTTAATTATTCGCTTAAATTGTCAAGTCGCATTGAGACTGCAACTGAAAAACTATTTTCACCTACATATTTATTTAACACACCTAGAAATTCTTTTAAGGTACTCATACAGTCTTGGTGGCTGGTGATAGAAGGTAACTTTACTACTAATATTTGTAGCTAATGAATAAAGTTCGTAAAACAATAATTCAATCGTGTGCCAAGCCAACAAAAAGTGCTTAGGTATCACAAATGTATAGTTATACATGACCTCTTTCCTTGCAAGACACACTCTCAGTTGCGTGTTATGCCCAGGCGGGGCAACGTAGTCTGGTTGTGTCTTAAGTAGACGGTTTCCGATGGAGGTCTCCGCTTCTTTGAGCGCTTCAGCCGCGCCCGGGGGCATAGCAGCAGGGTCAGGCTTACGAGATAGGTGTTCCTGCCACTGATGATGACAAATAATACAATTACTACGAAAATAAGTAAAGTTTTAAGTTTTTGAAATAATACATATTCTATGTCATTCTTCAAAATACACGTAATAGGTAATACTCTCTCTTACTCGAGCTTAATGCTGTAGGCCTATACTTATTTTACAAGATACCTACTGGTTCTTTATTGCGTTCCTAATCCTTGTGAGGACGATAATATTAAGACAGTAGATTTTATGTAGAATACTGTACATACAAGTCTCTTTTTTGTCTAATTTAATGATAATAAAATACTTCTATAAACTGGATATGATGTCGATTCAATCGCTGGTAGTAGTTTCTGAGTGCTTTCTTGAGTGGATGTGGTGGATTTGGTGGTAATCCTAGCAGGAAAGACGCTACACGAGGAGGACCCCAGGATGCCTTCTTCGTGACTGTTCGACGACCCGTAGACTCTGCGCGCCTGTTGATGCAAACGACATTAAAAAACGTGAAAAATGGATTGGTAAAAAACTTAGTCCAAAGACAGATTAGTGCGTATGCCTCGTATATTTGGTTATTTATGTAGGTACGTTTCAATTGACTTGACGATGCTGGGGACCTGGTGACACGTGTGGTAAGAAAATTGTGCCTTGTCCATAGGTATATCTTCACGCCAAGTCCCTCACGGGGTAGGCAGAAAGTGTGGAGCGCCAGATATCTCGGTCCTGATACACCTCCCGTGCTTCTTCTACATATATAAATTGTTGGAAATTTGTTCCTTAGTAGGTATACGCTATTAGCTAGCTTCATAAAAATTGCTAAGACGTCATGGTACGAGCCCAGATTAAAAAAAACATCATGCTATGATTTTCAGCATTGCAAGCCTTAAATAATTAAGCAAAAGTAATAAAGCGAAGCAGTGGTAAGAATATCTCAATCCTTATAATTTGCACTATTAAAACTATTTCCACGAGCAGGTACAGTCAGGAACCTTTACGGTATTTCAAAATCAATCAAATTTAGGTTTAAATATCACCGGTTTATATGGATCTTTAGCCGGGGTTTGTCTTTGACAGGTTTTTAAATATAATATGTATGCTAAATAAACCTTGGAGTAAGTAGGTACCTATTACATAATTACTTACTTTTTCTCTGCTTCAGCCAGTTCCAATAAGTTCATATTTCTATAGTCAGCATGAACAAACAAGACAATATATGAAAAAACCGTGCATAAGGTAGGTATATCACCAACATTAATTTTGGTTTAGTCAGTAATAACTTTTTAACATTGTAGATAATAAACACTACCTACTACCTAGTTGGTGGCAGATAGATTATATAGGTCAAACGATGTGGTACCTACGCCCTCGAGATTTGACACTGAAGTCTAGCACTACTTATGTATCGAAAGTCTACATTAGATTTATTTGTAACTAGCTGTTGTTTGCGTGTAGGTCGCTTTTCGCGTAACCTGTGGAAACTCATCAAATCATCCCATAGCATCCCACAGCCACATTTTTTTGTACCCTCCTTCTATCGACTTCAAAAAGAATCATAAAAATCAGACCACACAGTAAAAAAATATGCGAGGTCATCCATAAAAAATGTGAATAATATAGGTACACGTCGAATTTATAGCCTACTCCTCTTTTGTATTTTGACGGTTGAAAAGCAATTTTACCAACCTGCCACGTAAGGCAGCTTCGGCCATTTTTTGGTGTACTTCATCGAACTGGGAGTTAAAGTCCTTAGAGAGATTTTTCTGTCGTAAAGGTCTTATTATGACCTGTGGATCTCTGTAAAAAATAAGAAAAATATTATAAAGTTCATAAATAACAGAATTCACATTTTCTATCCCCCATTCATAAAGTTGCACTCAGATGATTGTTTCGTGTTTAGAGATGTCAGTAATGTGTCATTGTGTGTCGTAAATATGGAAACAATACTCTAAACACCTAGGTACCTATTTGAAGCGAGGTAATATCTATATTCCTGTTAAACTGGTTCTACTTTCTCTTTCTAATGTATATAATGAATAATGGTAAAATAAGAAGATAGCGATACTACAGAAGGAGAGATCCCATCACAGATGTTATAATTATTTGACTCAAGCTGTCGTTCGTAGTGTTGGCTCCGTCTTATTTATAATCAATCATAGTATTATTATACTATCATAACGTCGTTATTGCACATCATAATTTAATTTTAGCATAGTGTAACTTACCTACTACCAAACATTTAGGAATAATACTACTACATAGAGCAACACGGGCCACCGGCCGCGGCGGACCTGAGGGGAGTAGTCATATGCAGGCTTTCCCCTCTGCCAAACTACAAAACCAAATGGTCCTATGCCTGTCGCCCAGATATTTAAATGTGTGCGTGATATTGTTTATGTATTTTGTTAAAGTCAAGGTGTGAGTTTCGTAGTAATAGACGATTTTTGTAGTGTGAGTGTGTATCACACATATTTCCCGCCGCAAAAAATGACAGACTGTTTTGCATCGGTTAATAAACGCTATGGCTACTCCCCTCCGATCCGCCGCGCCCGGTGGCCCAAGTTGCTCTATGTACTACTACGATGTATTAAATAAATTTTAGTTAAGTTATTTGTCTATATTTGATTAGCAACAATGGTACTATAAGTCGACTATCAAATGAAATGATGTGATAACCTGATCGCTTTCAACTCAAAAGGGAACACATCCAACTGTATGATATTCCTGGAGTGCATCTTGTGTAAGGCCAGGTCAGACGCCTCCAGTTGATGGGCGAGCTTCCGTTTGGTGAGGGCTTTCGCTTCATCCAACTCCCGCTCTTGGACCATCAGTGGCCTTGGATCTAGCGTCACGTCTATCTGTTGAGATACTGGTAGAACACGGTTTCTACAAAGCACAATAATAATAATTATTATTGATATTTTTTTTCTTTTATCATACGTATCAATGTGAAGAAGCACAATTTTAAATATATTTTGGTTTTGTATTTGATAAAAATATCGAAGTGAGAAAAATTGGGAAGGCATGTTTTCTGTGATTATTTTATTCGCATTTGTCTGATCAGACGTGATATCAACATAATTATTTATTTATTTTATTGTCTTATTTATTACTCAATTCACAAATTTTGTGTTATTAATTTTCGAATATCCTAAATTAGCCGCATGCATGGTTTGCCGTTTTTGATCAATAGTTTGGGCTGTAGGTAGGTACAGTCAGGGAACTCTCCACTCAAGGAAAATCAATCAATAATAGCTTTATTTACCATTGCATAAGGTACCATCAACAGATCACAGGCGATTCGAGTGGCCAGTTCCATGATCAAAATTACAGATAGTAAATATCATTATGTTATGAGCTGCAACCTTGCCTGCCTGATTCAAAATTTCATCAACTAGTTAAAAAACCCAAAAATTGTTACAACACTTACTTTTTAACTTTTTAAATAAAATTTCCATTTATTTTTATCCATTTGAATTTTACAAAACTTGACCTTTCTAATCATCACTTAATGTAAAAACCTACAACACTCACGCTTTAATAAGTTTGTTGTATTCTGCTGTTAGTTCAGCTAATTGTTCTCGTACACGTTTCTTATGAGCGTTTGCTATGGCCATCATTTTGTCGTACTCCTCCTTCTGTTTGAGTTCCTCGTGGGACATTAACTCGCCATCTACTGTACTTGGTTCTTTGGCTTTTTGTACTTTCTGTTTTAAAGAAGATTGAAAGAAGATTCTTAGGGACAAATTACAGAAAATATTTTTGTTACCACGATTATCTACGATCGATCCAGAAATAAAAAAATACTTACAGGTAACTCAATAACATCCAGCGTAGTTGGTTCAGGTATCAAAGATTCTGAGAAATTGACTTTATAAGAAAATATGTTTCCATCTGCACCGCTGGAATATAACATCCTGTAATATCGCAAAATATTTATTTACATTGCATAATTAATAAGATTAAAATTACAATGCGTTTTTCTTTTGAACTAGCTAATTACTGAAATTTGACGTAATTTTTCAAACATATTTGCTTGAGATATTATACAACAAGCAAATATACGACACGATACAAGTCAACTTCAACTTGTATCGTGCCAATATATTGCTTGTAGTATAAATATCACCTGGTACTGAGATGATATTATAGAGACCTACTAAAAAGTAATTGCTAAAATGCGGATAGACTTACTTGCCATCAGCACTTAATTCGTAACATGTAATTGCTCCCGTGTATCGGTCATGCATGGGGAGGTAATAATTATCATCAAAGTCTATTCTAGGTATTGGTTGTGCCTGTGGATATAAAATAAAATATTTCTTAAGTCGTATTTAAAGAATAGAGATGGTATCAAAATATATATATAACGGCATCCTAATAGTTTGTGGATCAAAGGACAACAAATTTTTAAGATCTCGTACTCTTTATTGATTATTATCATATTCATATTACTCTACCTTGTCTTTGGTCCTTTGTAATTGCAGTTAAAAAGTCCTACAATAATAATTTGGAGAGCAAAAATAAAATAAAAAAGCATTTGAGTAATAAATTACCTCTTCCTTAGCCAGTCGACGACCTTTAAGTTTCTTCAGCAACTTCTGTTGTGCAGTCATCCATGTAACGTAATGTTTTTCGGCCGTATCCTCGTCTTCCGTGGGCATCCGCACCACACGTATGTATCCAGTGTTTGTGCCGACCATTAGGTACCGTCCGTCACAGCTAAAAAGGCAATGGAAACCTTAATAAATTAAAAAAACTTAAGTTTAAGTAAAAACGTAATTTGTGTGTTTATAATCAGTTTTTTTTTCAATTCACTTCTTGAAGATCTTGGTAGCTAGGTATCTTCAATTTTTTTAGCATTATTTAACCCTTGAGCTTTTATTTACCATAAATCTACCCTACATCATTAGGGCTTTGTTTTAAGAGGGCACACAAACAATCAACTTACATGAATTTTAATGTAGTAATATCATCACACCAAGCTCCATGAAAGGGACCATATTTGAGAATTTTATTTGATCCTGGTTTAACTAACAAAAGAGCTCCTGTACCGCGTTGGACCACCCAAATGCCTTCTTCGCAGTATTGTGCCCATGTAATTGTTGTTCCCAACATGCTTTCGCTTTCCACTGTGTAAGAAAATTTGGAATATTTTTACAAAGAATTTACTGGAAAGGTGTCATGAAATTGATTTATCGGATAATTCGTAGGGCTACTATAATTTCAAATTATATAGATAATATATAATAAAGAATCACTTCTAATTAGTTGAATACATTGCTGCAATAATATTTAAAATGATGCTGGCAAATGTTTTTTTAGTGTTTTTTTTTTAATTCTATGAATAATTACTTAATTTACGGTACAGAGGCTTAAAAACTAAGACCACTGGAGTTGCAATGCAAGAAGGAAGTCTCTTTTACAAAGATGTTTATAGGCTCTTTAGTATTACTTATTATCAATGTAAACTGTATACTTGTTTGCCCCTTCATCACTAAGAAATATAATAATATGCCACTGCATAATTACCTGGTGTTTAGAATCCACCCTATGCCTACGTGACTTTGAACGCTCTTGGTTTGGTGACACATAGTAATTACTTTTGCTTATTGAAATACAATTTGACTTACTCAATTCGATTTCACCGATCCATTCTGCTTCATCCTCTTCATTTTTATCTTTCTCCGCTTCCTCCTTAGCTTTCAATGCTTCTTCATCTATACTAGCTAAATCTTCTTCCGTAGGAAACGGTCTATTGCGCATACTTTAAGAATATTTTTTAAAATTAATTAATGTTGTAGTTACAGATAGTACATTTCACGTCATTGAATAAATTCGATAATCTTATCTATCTTTGCGTTATTGTGCAAATTGTTAAGGTCATGGTTTACTAAATAGAAACTAGTTATCTAAATAGCTTCTCCTATAAATGAGATCAATTGAACAATATTTTATAATAGATACTTACTAATGTTTCTTTACAAGTATTTCTTTGTAAGAGACAAAGTCTAGCTTGAATGTTGTTATTTCAGAATATTCACACACATTGACTTCAGGCAATACTGCCTCCATAACAAATCCAACTTGTCCACAAAGAAGCAAATTTCGCTCCTAAAGTTTAAGGTCGAATAAGTTAAGACATAATAAATAACACAACAATAAATAATTCTCCTGACCCGTGTGATGGAATCTCTAAATTAGATGTAATTAAAATTTTTGTTTTTTTTAAGTTGAATTAAACAATTTTCAAGCAACTTGTGAAAAAAATGAAATAACTACAGCATTTGATAAATTAAGTTGAATTATGCAGTAACATCTGAATTATTTACAAAAAATATATATATATAAAATTATCTGTTGCTTGAACTGACCTCTTCAGGCTTCCATGTCATATAAGCTATATTATTTGGTGTTTCAATAAAGCCTAGTCTTTGTAACCTGAATGGTGTCCCATGTTTCAGTAGATACATGAAAATGGTGGTGTCTTCTCCGCAAGTGACCAACAGCGTGCGTTGCTCATTGATTGTTATTTGCGTTAGCGCTTTTGAATGCGGTTTCAATAACTGCAAGGGTTATAATGATTTTTGTAACAATTGATTGATTGTTTGATTGTACAAATGAAGCTGAATAATGACATGAATAAGGCATCGAAGTGGTGACGGCTACGTAATAATACGTGCCGCAATCTATCCGGGTAGCAAAAGCGGATGCAATACATGAGCGAATTCTTTTTTTACTGCGTTTACGAGTCTACTTCACCTTCAATCGGCGTGAGCAGATGGCTCTTAGCCCATTTGCAGATTCATAATTTACAATGATACGATACGTGGCACTAGTTATAAGTAAGCTCAGTATATTTTCTTTAGACTAAACTAGACTAGCAAAAATACCTAGTACATATTTTCTTTAGAAAGAGAAGTTCAAAAATTATTAGTGCTAGTAGTAAAAATGACAAAAAAAAAACCGAAACAAGTCCAACACGTATTGGATTGTAAATTCAGTCAATTGAGCGAAGGTCAGCCAATTGAGCTTGTAGATAAACACATGTATATCGGACTCTTAATTGACAACAGACTCAACTGGGGAGCACACAAGACGTATGTATGCAATAAGCTTAGAGCAATATTGAGTAAATTAGTAATATTGAAACATAAGTTACCATATAATGTTTTACGGTTGTTGTATATAGCTCTAGCTGATTCTGTTCGCAGTTATGGCCTAAGTAGCTATGGTGGAACTTATACTTCTTATATCAAGGAAATATATGCAATACAATTAAGAATTTTGAAAACGATTGTACCACATTGTGTCAAGGAACGCTACAAACAGAGAAGATGAGAAAGGCATATTCAAACACTGTAATGTAATTAATATATTTGATAGGGTAAAATTATTGACTTTAACAGAAAACATAGAGTTTAGAGATATCACACGAAAAAAACGTAATGAAAACTTAAGAAATCTTAACTATCAACTAAAATATGTGTTACCTAAAAATAATAATATGTATGGTTCCAGAACATTGAATTATGTTATACCAAAGATCTTAAATGAACTACCAGAAGAGCTACAAGATATGTTTACAAATCTAAATTTAAATAATCACAGAAAATTCTATAGCAAACTCAAGCATTAATAAGTAATGAGAATGTATCTACCATTATCATATAAGGAAGGTTAGACCGCACACACATAGATAAACCTATTATGGTTTTATGTGTGTCTTTGCTACGATGTACTCGTAACCCCCTAATTTGTAAGACAGTTTGTAAAAAATAAATTAAAAAAAAGTTCAGACCTAAAGCTCTAAGAGACAAGTTTGAAACCTTAAAAGACTATGAGATGTTTGAAAAAATCACCGATAGCAAGTCCATGACGTCAGCGTTGACGGAGTCGTCACTGTGGACGGTGAGAGCGGAATGCACGCGCACGTCCACCATCGACTGCTGGGCTTTTAGTCGTTCGGGGTGTAGCAGCAAAGTGCGCATAACGCCGTCGCTGAAACCCAGCATCACGATACGCGATGTCTCATCCACCTTAGACAATGAGTGTATGCTGTTTTAGTTACCGTACAAGGGGGTGGTTAAAGGAAAGGTAAGAGATAAATAAACAATTGGGAATTTGAAAATAAAAAAATATTGATTTTTTTTATGTTTTATAAAACTTTGTTATTAATTGTATTGATGCGTCATGCGAAAAACAGTTTTTTTTTTTTAATTAATTATACGCAATTAAAAGTTGATAAAATTTAAATAAAAATCACGTGACTATGAACGCGCCACGATTGGTTACCCCTAATTGTGACGTCATAATGTTATAGCTGTTCAAGAATACTACAGCGTTTACGGCGATAACATGTGACTTGACAATAATATCGAAAATTTATTGCTAAATAATTTATTAGTGGATTCCGTGTAGCTATGTGTTACAAAGGATTTATAAAGGCAAAGTCTGATAATATTCCTGATGTTTATGATAACCAATTATGTGACAAATGATGTTCGGTTCAATTCTGCTGAAGTTCGAAAGTAAGTAAGTTAAATCTATACATCTATACTTTTTATAGTGTAGATATACTGTTGTCTATCCTACGTTCCCTTAACATATCTCCGAATGCAATTGACTGGTTTCGTAGTTACTTGTGTGGACGCCGGCAACGTTTACAGGCTGGTGATCGTTTTTCTTCTTGGTGTACCACTTACGCTGGTGTCCCGCAAGGTGGCGTGTTGTCTCCATTGCTCTTTGCTATTTTCATTAATTCTATTATTCAACACATATCTTCTCTCTACCACTTGTATGCCGACGATGTACAAATTTATATACAAAGTTCGCTCGATGATCTTCCTGAAGCAATTGCTACATTAAATAATGACCTCGCAAATATTTTGAAATGGAGCATTTCCTTTGGTTTAAAAATTAATCCTTCAAAAACTCAATTAATATTATTTGGCAGCTCTAAGCTTATCCATAAGATTGATTGGAATATTTTACCTAATGTAGTATTCGATGGTCATATTGTACATTTTAGTGATACTGTAAAAAATCTGGGGGTAATTTTTGTTTCTGCTGTACAAGATATTATTTAATCCACAAACACCCATTTATTTAAAAGAACGCTTTGATTACTTGTACCTCTCTAAATCTTAAGATCCTTCGCTCTTCTGTCAATTTAAAACTTAAAATCCCTGCACATTCTTCCAACTTCCTAGCGAACTCTTTTACTGTCACAGCTGTTCGTTTATGGAAGGCTCTCCCCTTTACTGTGAGGCAGGCTCAAACTATCAATTCATTTAAAAAGCAAGTAATAAATCATTATCTGTCCGTATAATTATACTTCCCATTCCTCCGATATTATTCTTTTATTCTGTCCATAAAGTTAATATTGTTCCTGTAAAGTAAGTGCTATTATTTAATTCTTTGTAATTTGTACGCCCCTTTTGTTATTATTGTTGTATGTTCCTTTTGATCTGGTTGCCTGGAAGAAATTGCTGTGTAGCAATAAGGCCGCCATTTGTGCTTGTCCTTAAATTGTATCTTGTCTATTCCTGTGTGTACAATAAATAATATTGTTGTTGTTGTCGTTGTATACAAATAAATAAAATTGTAGTGTCTGTTTGTAAAATATTTAATATTTTAATAAAAATAACCGCTTTTTACTAAATGCATATGTATATATACACGGTACATATACCAAAACAACATTTTTTACTATTTTTGTCTGTCTGTCTGTTTGGCGGGGCTAATCTTGGGAACGGCTGGACCGATTTTGACGAGACTTTCACTGGCAGATAGCTGATGCGATAAGGAGTAACTTACGCTACTTTTATCTCCGTACATCCATACATACATAAATACCTACATACAAATAAGTAGAATTGGAGTGTATCCGACTTTGACGGTACTTCCTTGGGTAGGTAGCTGATGTAATAAGGAGTAACTTTTATTTCCATACATCCATACATACCTACATACAAATAAGTAGAATTGGAGTGTATCCGACTTTGACGGGACTTCCACGGGTAGGTAGCTGATGTAATAAGGAGTAACTTAGGCTAGTTTTATCTCCATACATCCATATATACCTACATACAAATAAGTAGAATTGGAGTGTATCCGACTTTGACTGGACTTCCACGGGTAGGTAGCTGATGTAATAAGGAGTAACTTAGGCTACTTTTATCTCCATACATCCATACATACCTACAAGTAGAATTGGAGTGAATCCGACTTCGACGGGACTTCCACGGGTAGGTAGCTGATGTAATAAATAGAATTTGAGTGTCTCCGATTTTGACGGGACTTTCACTGGCAGATAGCTGATGTAATAAGGAGTAACTTAGGCTACTTTTATACTAGTTGCGGCCACGACTTCGTCCAGGTAGATACTGAACAATCATATTTTTTCTCACGTGGACGAAGTCGCGGGCATAGCTAGTCTTAATATATATAAATCTCGTGTCACAATGTTTGTCCTCAATGGACTCCTAAACTACTTAACCGATTATAATAAAATTCGCACACCATGTGCAGTTCGATCCAACTTGAGAGATAGGATAGCTTACATTACGCTATGACTAATAGGAGCAGAGCAGCGCGGGCGAAGCCGGGGCGGGCCGCTAGTAAGTAATAAAAACAGTGTTATGAAATACTCGTACTTACATCGAAATGATCTTCACAACAAAAAATAATCGATTTTGTTTTTGGATTATCATGGTGCACAGCTTGAAACCATTTATTTCGACGTTTTTCATCTTGGGAAACATTTAAAACTTTTTACCAGGAGTTGTTTTTGTAGTATTCGTACATAATGGTACAAAACAAGAACGATAACTTTTAAGATTCGACATTTTCAATATAAATTTGTGTTTTTATAACAATGTCAACAGAATAAATTAGATCTAAACACTGTACGTATTGTCTCTGTATCAACTGCTATGAGTGGAAACTAACATTATGACGTCACATGCACTCGGGTTAGTTCGGGAGCTGTCGGCGTGTCTTCGGTACTGGATTCAAAATTTTATTTTATTTTGATATAACTTATGAATTATTGCAAAAAAATAATTTTAAAAATAGTTTTGTTATAAAACTTATATACGAGTATAATCTTTCTATTTATTGCATAATTTTTTTTTTTTCAAAAACCCAATTATTGGTTTATTGACTTAACTAAATCTATAATGGTATGGTTTAATGGTAATTTTTTTTTTTTAATTTTTTAACAAACAATTACACTCATAAAGTAACAAGGACAATTACTCGGTACATAATTTTACAAGGAGCGTAATCAACCCCGTTGTCGACAAATTAACTATTAGGACATTTTAGGGTAGCGGTGTGAAAATACAAAATATTTTTTTTTAACAAAAAAAAAATAACAAAAAGAATACACCACAGATGTTAACACAAAGTAAACAATATTAATCTTACATTATGTTATTATTAATGTTCTGCATTACATTTAGAACATTTCGCTTAAATGCGTTAGGTGACGTTTCAAAAAATTCTACCTTAGTGAAATATTTGTTATATTGTTTCATGAGTCTATTTATAGGTGCTCGCTCACCTGCATTAGTTTTACAATTAGGGGGTGCAAATAGGTTGTTCTTACGGGTATTTCGTGTCGTAGAACGACATGGAATACTAATATAAACTTGATTATTAAGTCTATTGCAGTCAAATTTGTAGTGACATATGTTGTATAGTAACATTTGATCTAAAAGCAATCTTCTCATTTTGAGTGTTGATAAAGAAAATTTTGATTGAACTTAGAAGCAAAACAGCGATAATTCAGGGATCGTAAAAACTTACGTTGAACGGTCTCTAACTGTTCGCTGTATTTATCATAGCATGGATTCCATACAGAAGTAGCATAATCTAGTTGAGATCAGATAAGAGATTTATATAAAAGTAAATAAGTTGCAGGTCTTTTAAAAGGAATACATGTCCTCATGACAAAACCATACAGTCTGAAAGCTCTGTTCATGACTATATTTATGTGAGCATCAAAGTGAAGTTTTGAGTCCATAACAATACCTAAATCTCTTATCAGTGGTACTTTTTCCAATGGGCTATTACATAAATTGTAAGTGAAATCGATTTTGTGTAGTTTTTTAGTAAAGGTTATAGATTTACATTTAGATAAACTCAGAAGAAGCTTATTATGGTAACAATAACTTGTCAGACGATCAAGATCATCTTGTAAGCGTCTACAGTCTTCTAAGGTCCTAATTTCGCGATAAATTTTTAAATCATCAACATATAACAGAAAATGGGTATATTTAAAACAGATATTGATGTCATTAATGAATATTACAAAAAGTAAAGGCCCCAAAATTGATCCCTGGGCTACGCCCGATGTTATCTTTATAATGTCATCAGAAATGAATCCATTAACCACAACGCGTTGCGATCTATTTCTAATATAAGAGAACCGTCTTAGAAGGTTTCCGCGAATTCCGTTAAACGCTAGCTTCCGAAGAAGGAGATCGTGATCCACCTTGTCAAAGGCTTTGCAGAAGTCTGTATAAATAGAATCAACTTGGATGCGTTTATCCATACTCTGAAATAACGAATTAGTGTATAATACAAGATTACTAATAGTAGATCGTTTCTTGACAAAACCATGTTGTTCTTCAATTATGAGCTTATGTAGCGAAGGGTAAATATAGTTATGTACTAGACGCTCAAGCACCTTTGACAAAGTGGATAAGAGAGGTAGTTAGTAACGTCATTTTTACGGCCACTCTTATAAACAGGAACAACATAGGCCATTTTCCACACACCTGGCACAACGCCTTCAGATAAACTTTTACTATATAATATTTGTAGTGGAACTGCCAGAGAATCAGCGGTGTGCTTTAAGAAAAATGGAGGTAGGCCATCGGGTCCAGGTCCTTTCGAAACATCCAAATTCTTTAATTCTTTAATAATTTAATCTTGCGTAATGCATATGTTTGATAAGACGGAGTCACAGAAATTATTGATAGGTATATCAAAGTCAATAGGATAGGACTTATCAAAGTCAATTTTTTCACAAGTACTGCGTTCATATACTGAGCCAAAAAAATCGGAAAAAGGGTTACATATACTCTCGGGGCTATCGGATATAGTATCACTATATTTCATAGAAGATGGAATACCAGACTTTTTGTCTCGACTTCTAACATATTTCCACAGCGTATTGACATCGCTTCTTATCGAGTCTTCTACTGAATTAATGTACGTGTCAAAACATTCTTTACTGACTATCTGAAATCTATTTCTGAACAAAGAAAATTCTTCATAGTGGGAAATAGAATTGTATTTTTTCCATTTTATCCAAGCCTTTTCTTTGTTTTTAAATATATGAATCAGTGGCCGGGAAAACCAAATGGTAATGGTACCCATAATGCTAATGGTACCCATAATGGTAAATTGATTAAATGGTTATGAGCGCACTCGAACCGATTGGAGGTGTATTATGCACTGATTTCAAAGATGATCAAATGTAGCGTCGCCATGTATAGCGTACAGATAGCGCAATGGTCAATGTACGCTTAGCTCGTACAAAGAGGATTCATTTTGCGTATGTTTCTAGAAAGGACGATGATTCAAATTGTCGTATCACAGAATATAAATTATAATTTTTCAAGGTGGTTAGGTGACATCTAGCAGGATGTTCATCGAAACGGTAATAAAAATCATGAGTAAAAGAAGAATATAAAAAATATTTTTAGAAATAAGCATAATATGTTTTTATAGGCAAAATGTAGGGGTTTTGACGCAGAACGCCACTTTCGCAAAACGTCATCTCGAAAAAATTGGTCACTTTCGCAGAAAGTCATTTTCGCAAAAGGTCATTTTCTCCGAAAGTGTTTTTCGCAAAAAGTCACTTTCGCAGAATGTCATTCACAAAATTATTTTCTCTGTATTATTAAGTAGGCCTAATGCTAATAACCTTGCAGGGTAAAATAAATAATACAATATCAGTTACCAAATCTTTATTATAAACAAAGTCGTAGAAGTTAGACGGGAACGGGTAGCCGCGGGCTACCCGCTCCCGCGGCTAACCGCTGGTGCGTTAGGGCGCTTAGGCGATACGAAGGTTTGGGACAGCTAGTTTTATAAAAACTAGCGACCCACCCCGGCTTCGTACGGGTAGCATTTATCAAAGACATAAACCTTCCTAGGAAAACCCACTTTCCAACATTTTGACAGAACAAGTGAATCAACAAATAGAATAGGTAACGTTTTCGTAGGTTTTCGCGAGCTTCATACATTGTAGAAATTAAACTTGCGGATTTTCTCGCGTATACAACACTCCCAAACTTCTTCATACACCCGACGTTTCGGTCGCTTTCCAGCTGCCGTGGTCACGGGCTGACTGACTGTGTTGTATACGCAAGAAAATCCGCAAGTTTAATTTCTACAAATAGAATAGGTACTAATGACTTTTTCTATAGTGTTAAAACTCCTTGAATATTTGCATATCGTCACTACATGTGCAATTCTACAGAAGAGCACTTTGTGAAAACCGCGTATATACGTTTTCGCGCTTTTTCAGGAAGAAGAAAAAAATTAATATCTTAGACCCTACTTAATAATACAGAGAAAATAATTTTGTGAATGACATTCTGCGAAAGAGACTTTTTGCGAAAATGACTTTTTGAGAAAATGACCTTTTGCGAAAATGACTTTCTGCGAAAGTGACCAATTTTTTCGAGATGACGTTTCGCGAAAGTGACGTTCTGCGTCAAAACCAATGTAGGTCACAATGACAAGTCGTGATTCATAGAGAAAATTAAACTTTAGATAATCTTACATACATCAATCGGTGGATAGAGCATACACGTAATGGCTGTTTGGAACTGGAATCTGGCAAGGAGAGCATGAGTCTCCGTACTATATGCATGTAGCGCCCCGTCTCGCCCTGCCGTGATCAGTATAGGATGTGTCCTTAGAGCCGCCATAGCAACCACACCGCCTGCGTGGCAAGTCATCACTTTCCGATGAACACACTCTATCTTATCCACTTCTAGCTCCACAGTCCAAACACCACCATTTCCGTCCTTGTAAGCAAAAACATCCAAGTCAATGCTGAAATTGTTATTGAGGATAGAGTTGTCACAGGTGGAGTTACTTACTTGAGCATACCAAAACATATCCTTTTGATGTTTCAGACACATGATTTGGCAACCAGGGACCTGTATGTAAAGACAAAATTACTTATATTTTTTAGCTCATACAAGTTTTGCAGCTTTTTACTAGCTACAGTAATGTCTTCTAGACCGAATTTTGGGCACGGTGGCCAATCTTACACAAAGGTGCACAAGTATATGCGCAAACACAGGTGCACTCTCTATTCCCTCACTCTCATAGTCCGGAGAGAGATAGGGCACAGGACCGACGGTTTTACGTGCTCTCCGAGGCACGACCAGACTCCGAGCTACTGGCTACTACTGGGAATTTTCTCAAAGAAAAAACTCAATAACAGATTTTCCCGAACTGGGGATCCAACCCAGCACCACAGGCTTCACCATCGCAATTGCGATCACGTCAAAAACGTTGTCATTAACTCCATGAAAATTAAGAATGCTTTAAACATTCTAGTGCCTTCCTTCGGTAGCTTTGTGCTGAAGTGGCTTGACTAGTTATCCTGAAGTCGTAGGTTCAATCATTGGTCTGGAAGTAGGTGCTTTAAAAAATAATTTGGAATAATAAAGTTTGTAATGAAAATAATGGCTCAAGCTAAAGGTCTGTATACTTTTTTCCAAATCTATCCTGTAAGACCTTCTTCAGTACCAGATGAAAACTTCTTGATGCCCTAAAAACAATGGCGGTTAAACTATTGCAATAGGGTATTTTGGGCATCTTTTCTCTAGGTAAAGCTTTTGTTCACCAGTGCATGTCTTTAGGCTGAATTGTATTATATATAAAGCGAGGGACTATTTGAAAACCGGTACGCACGCAAGTCTCAGCGACGGGATTCAGCTCAACATAGGGGTCGTCTTCGGGTGGGTCAGCCTGTTCCACGCTGTCCCAGTACCAAGCGCGCACACATCCGTCGCGCCCTATCGTCGTCACCTCGTCACCGGCTTCACTCAGCAGGAACTGTATCTATTTTGAGAAACATCACTTATTTACTGAATTATTTACATTGTCAGTTGACTTGGAATATTTATAGGTCGGGTCAAAGATCTATAATGGGCGTATCTGACGGCCCGACTTTTGAATATTTCAAAAGGATAACGTGCATTGCTGTTTGGGTTAAAATCTTTTTTCTGTTATTTTTTAATTTTTTATTGGTAAGTTTTTGAAATCGGTAAATTTTTACGTAGAAAACAAAATAAGAAGTTGAACTTTATCATAATTATTATGCCTTACAATTGGCGCGTTATGACATTTTTTTCTTCCTCGTTGAGTTACTTCTAATTTGACAAGACCAGCTTCCCATACAAGCACGTTGCCCCATTCGCAGCCTGTTATTACCTGAAAATAAGGAACTAGGTACGGGAAAGAGCCTGAATTTTTGTTTTGATTTGTAATGAGTTGCTATCAGAATAATATTTCTCTTGATTTAAGTAGAACATAATTTCGAGTTATAGTACTTTTTGACCACCATACACCATTGTTGAAGTCATAAGCTTAATTAATTAGTACCGGTAGGTACTTAATTTGATAAATAGCATTTGAAAGTAATGAAGCAATAAGTGAAAACCAGTCCCACCAGTTATCATTTCATAACCAACACTTTTTCAGCACCTATGGCCTATGGCAATCCTGTCTGTGCTATAATATCTCATTTGTAATTAAACGGGAATACCACTGTAGACAGATGTACCTTTTCATCGGGCATTGGATAAACACCGAGCACATCACAGATTTCTGTTTTACCAAATCTCCCAAGTTCTCCTTTCAATTTTAAACCAGTAAATGTGTTAGCCATTTTCCAAAATTTAATATGAGCCGCTCCTGAAATTTTCGTAACTATTATGTTTATACAATCAGTCTAAACATGTACAACTAGTTGTAGGAAATTGTTGCGTTTAATTATCTGTATGAGGTAATATTTTACTTATTGCGTGTCGTGTAATCTATAGGAAACTAACTTAGCGTAACATGAAAAAAAAATAACCGCCATGATAGATATATACCATTAACAAAGATACTATGATATCATAAGCCCTCGGGCAAAAAATAAAATTCTAGTTGTTTATGTTTAGCTAAAATCTAAATATCCCTGCTTAAGTAAGAAGCATTGAGGTTCAAAATTATTTATTGCATATTCTATCATATAGCTATTTATTATCATTTAGCTTATTAGGTAGGTACGCTTCGTATTACGAATGTAAATTTGATGTATACCTAACAGTGTAACTGTTGTGCTCTACTTGCCTGCAGTGGTCAGTTGTCCAGGGCAATATGGTGAAAACATTACAGTATTGACGTCAAAGGTAAACGCACTAGTCCGCAAAAGAATCCTATGTCGTTTCCAGTTCCAAATTGTCAAATTATAATCTGGTTCTTTGCCCACCGATGCTAAAAGTTCTCCATCAGGACTGAAAACGGTAACAAAACGAAAACTATAACATATACCTATATATAACTAGCTGCCCCGCTGAACTTCGTATCGCCTTAGCGGCATAAAAAATGATTTAGTTTGATCATCGTAAAAAGGCACTGGGTCAATGCCGGATTAGCCATATAGCAGGTGGCAGCAAATGCTACGGGCCCCGCGCAATGAAAAACCCCGCGCCTGTACTAGGTACACCTTAGCTATTCTCAAAGTGAGTGGTGGCCACACTGTAATTATATAGGTATATTATTATGTTGCAAGTTGGCAATACCACAATACTTCAGGGGGAATCCCCTAATAGTGTTTTCGATTCTTTTTCATAAATGTTCTGTTTTATTTACATCCAAAATTTCAGTAGGTAATGTATTTCTAGCACCCCACGGTCACATTTGCTACGGGCCCCGCACCGGCTTGATCCGGCACTGCACTGGGTATACATATACAAGAGCAATGAAAGTTGTCGGAAAGGAATCGTAAAGATAATAATTATGTAACTTAGTTTTTGATATCGATAACACAGTAGGTAAATCTTAATTTCTCAATTTAAATCAATACGAACAAATACAATATAATAGATTTATTTTGATTTAGTCCATTTAAAAATGTTTCGTCAACTATCGTCAAAAGGCTTGATCGCTACGAGATCTCTTTATTTCGATAATAAACGTTTTACATGGGTAAGTTTTGTTATTATGTGGAAAGTTTTTTTTGCATTCGCTCCCCGGTGAAGTACAGAAAAAAAATACGCTTACACTCACAGCCCGACACTAGGGATACATCTGTGAAGTGGGTGCCGTTGTACCCATACCTACAACACATGCACAAACACCCAGATCCGAAACAATTATCTATTCTGTAGACCATACAAATATTTGTCCCAGTGCGAGGATCGAACCCGTGACCCTTCAAATCAAACAGTCATCTCACACCGCTGGACTAACCGGGTCGTTAGATAAAATATTACCTAAAATCCAGAATTGAATATGCATTGGTGGTTCCATCGCGTAACACAGCATCTATTTCCATTTGCGGCCACGTGTAGAGTAATATTAATGGTTCTCTGTATCCCTCCCTGCCCTCAGCGACCGCTATTCTATAGTTCGGATCTCTTCTATATGACTAAAATATAAAGTTTGTTTTGAGTATATAATCAATTATTGTCCCTTTGCCCACAAAATAGTTAATAAATAATTCCTTTTAATACTGTGCGAACTAAAAGAGAAGATATCAGTTTGATTAAACTGAGAACTAATGTCTAAAAGGTTGTAAAGGTAAGAATTAATATGATATTATATACATAACTAGCTGTTGCCCGCGGCATCGCCCGCGTGGATGTCGTTTTATAATCTTGAATTCATTTTCTTTGCTATAAACCTCACGGAGCCCGAGACCTATCCAACGAATGCAAAACCGTGAAAATCGGTTCGTGCGTTCTGGAGTTATAGCGTCAGGAAGGAAAACCCGACTTATTTTTATATTATAGATTACATTGAAATGTCTGGTTTCATGTAGATGATGATAGGCTACAGTGTTACTAATCATCAAGCTATTACTTAATCTCTTACCGTAATATTTCCGATAGAGCCTCCGGATGTGCTACGTCGGAACCAGGTCTGTTTGGTGTTTACATCCATAAAAGTTATAATGCTACCGGCTGCCCAGCAAACAACCGACTCATCGCACGCGCATAAGTTGAAGTACTTGTGGCAGTTGTAGCCGTACGAATGTCTTGATTATTGTTGAGGTTATTATTGGTAAGTTGATAATGTTCTACACTCCTCGATGATCGAGTCGATTGCGATTGAAGAGGATAAAATTTGCGGATGTCAAATTGGCATAATTATATTTTTTCATCAAAAATTCTCATTAAAATCTATTATACAAAAGATAATATACAACTAGAATAAAAATAGTGTAGCTTTCTGATTGTGAAAGAATTTTCATGATCTGTTCAGTATTTCCAAAGACGTCCCTACAAAAAACAAAGTTACAAACTTTATCTCTTTTTATTATTAGGTAGTTTAGTTTCTTGCAATTATTTGAAAATGTCTTTTTACTTCACTGACTTGGCACGCAAAAATTTTTATGTCCATTATGCCGGTAAATAAATTAAAACTTAAGACATAGATAAATAGATAGACGTGTTTGTTAAAGGATACTCAAATTCAAATAAATCTGTGGGAATAGTAGAATCCAAACTGGTAACTGCGTTGGACACAAACTCATCCGGATCATATTCTGTTAAAATTGATTCTTCTTCAACTTCTTCCTCTTCCTGTACTTCTGGTATTCCCTCTTCAAGTAAAATATCGCCCTCGCCTTCTGTATGATTTCTTTTTATTCAATGAAACATCTTAGCAATACCTCTACTAATCATTATTTTCCATATGTGTTTTTTTTTAATCAACTCTAATACCGCATCACATAATAAAGTAGTAGACAGTAACTGTCATGATTCGGTAAATAAATTGGAAAACTTCACTGAGTTGAATATTTGGTACCGGCTGTGCAGCAGTTTAAAGTATGTGTAAAAATAAGCAGTAGGTAAAGGAATCTGTTTTATCCAGTAAATTGAATATGTGTAACAAATTATTGTAAGTATTGCCCCGAAACAATTATCACAGTGGCAAAGCAACTGATGCCTCAGTAACGACGTGATATTTTGACCTCCGGTTGAGTAGATGTGTATAGGTTGCAGTATTAAATTACGTAACACTTATAATAATGACAACCCTTGTGATAGGTCCCACTGCTGGGCACGAGTCTCTCCCCTTCTTGGGAGCTTGCCTGGTGCTTACTCCACCTGGTTTAAAGACTGCTATCTATCGATAGCAACCGGGACCGACGGCTTAACGTGCCCTGCGAAGCACGGAAACGCGCATTTTAATTTGGCACTAGCGGTCACCCATCACACACCCGATCGCCCCCGTATAGCTTAACCGTGTAGGTCGCTTCCGATCTAAACCACCAATGTGGAATGTGCAGGTTTGTTTATAAATTATAAGTTTGTTGGCTAATTTACTAAGGCTGTAAGTAATGAAACGGTTTTCACCTGCGCCTTGCTCTGTAGGTTCTTCTTCCATAACAAATACCTAATAATGAATCACTAGTAAAATACACAAAACTTTTATTTGAGTTCGTTGAATCGGTATCTATTTAAGGTAAAAATGGTATTCGTAGATATGTTTAATCTTTGAAAATCAATTGCAAAATAAACAGAAACTGTTGTTATGGCAACTATTACAGATTAATCTATACAAATATATTAAATTGGAGTGTGAAAATAAATGTGGAGTTTTTACTAAATGCATAATATAATATGTGTCTATACACGGTACATATAAAAAACAACATTTTTTACAATATTTGTCTGTCTGTCTGTTTGTTCTCGCTAATCTCGGGAACGGCTTTACCGATTTTGACGGGACTTTCACTGGCCGATAGCTAATGTAATAAGGAGTAACTTATTCTACTTTTATACTAGCTGCGCCCTCGACTTCATCCGGGTAGTAGGGTTAATCATAAATTCTCACGCGGATGGAGTCGCGGGCACAGCTAGTAAAGAAAATAAAATAAAATATACATTAGGTATGTATATTGTATTTTATTATATATTATATATTGTATTTTATGTATATTGTATTTTATTATATGTATATTATATGTAGATACGAAAAATTGGCGAGTTTATTGTATAAGTGGTGGCATTATTTCCTTTTTCTATAGGGTTGCATTGCCATATTGCCATAGTTAGCCAGTGGTGCGTTTGCCTTTGAAAATGGCAAACAGTAAAAAAAAATAGAACAGGGTGAAAGCCACTGGGCAAGTAATAGTCGTAACACACGTACGGATTTGGTACGGTCCGCCGGGCCGAATCCGGTCGTGTGTTACTACTTTAAGAAAATATAATAAAATTAAAATCAAAAACAAATTACGGGCGATCTGAGGTTGGTAAGAGGGAAGGGGGCATTTTAAAGGTTGAAAATGGTTTGTCACGATATTCGGCTAAACGACATGTTTTATTGAAGACCTTTTTAAATAATGTGTCTAGTTCAGTGGTTCTCAAACTTTATTAAAAATCTTTTTTTTTTCGATTTAGCCCTAAAATAATAGTAAGCCTAGTCTTAGATACGTGTAGGTATGTGTGCTGTTGATTCATAATCAGATAATACATGTTATTCAACTTTAGGTACCTAAGTGTTTTTGCAAAAAACTGGTGATAAAATATCACATGCATGACAAAGCAGAGTGTGTTCTATTGAACCTCAGTCTACATCTTCCATTACTAGAGACGTGGAGTATTCTCCAGCACAGCGAAGAAATACACACTGTATGGCCTCGCTGTCTAGTGGAGGTGATGGAGATGGAGGACAAACTCTGGATTATTATAATTTAAACTAGATTTTAAGACATAAGAAGTTACCAATAACAAGCATTCAAATAAATCGGTATCTTCTGGCACTCCCATGTTAAACAGAATTAGTAATTTGGTATTATTTCACCAAAACATTCAAAGGTTCCCTTCTAAGATATTGCAATTAGAATTAGTAATAGAGAAACTTCAATTTGATATTATTTGTTTATCTGAGCATTGGTTGAAAGAAAACCAAGTGTTGATTAATTATAAAAATTACTATATTGTAAGTTGTTATACCCGAAAAACTATGCATCATGGAGGTACTCTTATAATGATAAAGAATTCTATCAATTCAAGGGAACGTAGGGACATAGTTGACTTATCAGTGGAACATGTTGCGGAAATATCTTGTGTTAAGCTGGAGAAGCATATAATAGTGTGCGTTAACAGACCACCAAATTACCAAAACATTAACGTATTTGACTCCACTATGGAGGATGTGTTGAAAAAAGCTTGTTCTAGTAAAAAATCTGTTATTGTATGTGGAGATTTCAACATTAATATTTTTGAAAATAGCTATTATAGTTGTAGACTATTGAATCTTTTTATGTCGTTCAATCTAAGTAATGTTTTTTTGGAACTCACCCGAGTGAGTTCAACCTCAGCAACTTGTATTGATAATTTATTTTGTGATCTTAAATATTTAGATAAAAATATTATTAACTGCATGCCTTCGGATCATAGCGGGCTAATAATGACTTTTGCCACTGTTAATAGTAAAAATACAACACAAAAAACATACAGACAAATAACTTCTGCTAAATTAAACCATTTTAATGACATGTTAATTAAAGAGTTATATTCCCAAAAGTTTGATTCAAATAGTGCAAATAATTGTTATGAGCAAATTTTTAAGGTACTTGATACCTACACAATTTAATAAAACATTTAAAATTAAAACTAAATCTACCAAATATAAATTTAGTTTCTGTGATTGGGCTACAACTGGCATTCGTAGAAGGAGGGAGAGATTATTTGAATTATATGGCCTTAAGAATTGTATTCAAAATTAAAAACTTAGTAAATATATTGCTACATATTCAAAAATTTTCAAAAATGTGTGTCAAAAGGCAAAGTCTGTTTATTTGAGTAGAAAAATAATAAATGCAGACGATAAGATGAAGGCTACGTGGAAAGTAATAAACAGTGAAGCAGGCAAAAATAAACGGAGTGATGTTCGCGTGATTTTGGAGACATCTCAGGGTACTGTGAGTTCGAATTCTGACATTGCTCAGCACTTTGTAGAATACTTTGCTAATATTCCCTTTGAAATTACAAAACCCTTAAACTCATCCTCTTTATTATCCATTGATATTCTGAAAACTAACGTAGAAGCTTGTACTATTCAATTTAGGTTTAAGCATGTTAGCCCACAGTCTGTAAGATCAATTTTTCATCAACTTAAAATAAAAGCTACCGAAGATATTTATGGCATGTCTGTTATGGTGTGTAAGTCGATTATAGATACCTTAGCTCCTTACTTAGCATCAATTTTTAACTTATGTATTGATCAGGGAGTCTTTCCAGATTTATTAAAATTTAGTAAAGGTATACCGTTATTTAAATCAGGTGACAATAAAAACCCTAATAATTATAGGCCGGTATCTATTCTGCCCGATCTCAGTAAAGTGTTCGAAAAACTGATGCTTATTCAATTGCTGCAACATTTCAATACAAATAACATCTTACACGAACAGCAATTTGGTTTTACAAAAGGACGTTGTACAACCGATGCCGGTGTTGCTTTATTAAAACATATTTTTGAAGCTTGGGAGGATTCACAAGATGCTATAGGTATATTTTGCGACCTTTCAAAGGCGTTTGACTGCGTGGACCACAATACATTATTTGGCAAACTTGATCATTATGGACTTGAAAATAAAGCTTTTCAACTTGTTCAATCTTACCTTAAGGATCGGGAACAAGTAGTTCAAGTGAATGGAGTAAATCTCAAGGTGCAAAGACAGGAATGGGTGTCCCACAGGGCTCAATATTAGGACCATTTCTGTTTTTAGTCTACGTTAATGATTTACTTCATTTGATGCCTAACAGTATGCCCAAAACAATTTTATTTGCAGACGATACTTCAATAGTTTTTAAAGTGAACAGACGAAATCCAGATTACGATACTGTAAATAAGGTTATAGGAGAAGTACATAAATGGTTTACTGTTAATAATCTTGCACTGAATAGTAAAAAACCAAATGTATCCGTTTGACCATCCCTAATGTAAAAACTAAAGAAGGAGACATTTTTATAAACAACTAGCGGCCCGCCCCGGCTTCGCCCGCGCTGCTCTGCTCCTATTAGTCATAGCGTAATGTAAGCTATCCTATCTCTCAAGTTGGATCGAACTGCACATGGTGTGCAAATTTTATTATAATCGGTTAAGTGGTTTAGGAGTCCATTGAGGACAAACATTGTGACACGAGATTTATATATATTAAGATGACAAAATTCAATTTGTTGATGACGCTACCTTCTTGGAAATAACGCTTGACTCGAAGTTACAATGGGGACCACTTATTAGGCAGTTAGCGAAAAGTCTGAGTGCCGCAGCTTATGCTGTTAAAAAAATTAGGCAAATAACTGATATATACACTGCAAGACTTGTTTATTTTAGCTATTGTTTATTTATATTACACATTGTCATGTCCTATGGTATTTTATTGTGGGGTCGAGCGGCTGACGTATAATCAATTTTCGTATTACAGAAGAGAGCCATTAGAGCGATGTATAACTTACGTAATCGTGATTTTTTGAAAGAACTATATAAAGAAATAAATATAATGACAGTCCCTTGCCATTACATCTATGAAAATATACTTTTCGCGAGGAAAAATTTACATCTGTTTGATAAAATCTCCGATAGGCATAGTTATAATACGAGGAATAAGAACAAGTTGTCTCTGCCAAGTTTTCGACTGACGAAAACTAATACATCTTTCCTTAAATTATAGTGTAGAATTTTATAACAAGATCCCATCCGGGATTACTGAACTCACCGATAGTAAATTCAAAGCATTAATTAAACGCACTCTATGTAAAAAGGATATAAACTCGAGGACTATCTCAAGGATAGAAATGTTTGGCTAAATGCTGATCTAGCTTCACAAGGGTGTTAAATGTAATAATTAAAGTGTAATGTTGATATTATATTGCTAATTTTAAGTTTGTTTATATTATGGAAAATTGTAAAAATATGCCTAAGAGATATTTTTAAAAGAGCCGACTGAGTTTTTTCCGGCAAGTTTTTCTCAGATCATATTGGTCTTTGGAACTTTGCCGGTGAATGACAAAGAATGACTCTTTTTCTTTTCTTTTTACTCTTCGTTATCAGTTTGTAAAGGGGAAATGAGACATTCTACTGATATACTTTTTACATTAGTTTACTACATTTAGTTTTATCTTAGTGATATTCTTGACTTTACTTAAATTTTTTAATATGTTTGACATGTATATCGATTGTTGTTCACTTTAATTTATTTTGTTTGTTTTTGATGTGTCTTATGAGGTGCCTGTCACCCTAAATGAATAAATGAGTTTCTGATTCTGATTCTGATTCACATAAAATATTATTTTATAATATCGAAGCAATCTAGAGCAAAATTGGCAAAGGCCGGAGGTTTGACGGTGGTAGCGTTTACCAGCCAGGCCCCAGCCTACTTGAGCCTCCTGCGGGTCTGGTTAGCGAGGCTTGCCGCAAGCATCGTTTTAGGCCCCGGGCTCCTGGTAAGGAGGGACTGAGCCTTCCGAGACTTTCCGGCCCAGTCCGACACTGTGGAGCCTTCCAGAACTGGAGTTCCGTGGGCTCCCGCCCCTGCCGTCCCCTCCTTAGTCCGCCATTGTGGCGAGTATTGGTGATCTCTGAGTGCAGACTGGGCAGCAGTATCTAATGACGATGGTAGCTAGCTAGCTAGATTAATTATTTTTATAATTCAACTGTGTAGGTACCTAAATATTGTACCTACCATCCTTGCTAAAAGCACATCCAAGATTTCATCCACCTGTTCTAACACTGCATCATCTACTATTACCCTTGCATTACGATTGGACCACTCGGTGACTACTACATTGTCTTGCGTTGACTTTGGATTGCCAACGCACTGTTTCCAAGTGGTATGCGAGTGGTTTACAAGTAACTTTGCGTCGTTTACCCGTGGACCACCCATCGACGACGAGTGGACGCCGTAAAACGAGGCGGTGCTGGTCGGGTGCCGGATGGCTGTAGTGTGCTATGACCCTTACATTCAATTCGCAGATTAATCGATTAATTCAACAAATCGACATTTTTAAAGTTATCTCAAAATGGAAAAAATATTGACACAGTCATGGCAAATCTCTATAATTATATAATAATATTGTTTTCTGCAATTAGAGCCTGGGAGAACACTGGGATATGGATAATATTATGACAAAATTATTATAATTTAGTATTTAAGCATTGGGGTGGCATTCAAGTATTTGAACATTTTGCCATGACTACAAAAAAATGAACTGTCAACATCAACTGTCAAATTAATTTTTTTTTTTTTTTTTTTTTGTTATTATGGCATCGCTATTACGCATATTGCCAGTGTCAAGTAAAACGATATTTCATATTTATATAAACAGCGTAAAAGTTAGTATAATATAGTCATCAAGTATGTAAGTATCAAGTATATAAGTTATCAAGTATAATATGTCAGTCAAGTGAGTGTATATAGTTATATTGAATAAAATTGGTGGCATTTTGTTTGATATAGGTTTATTACAGTGCCCGTGTATAGTGAAATAGAATAACAGTGCGAAAACACGACCTTTCAGGTTGCCTCCAAAACTTCATTGTAAATGTTCTGGTAAAGTAGCCATCGCTTTACTCGAATAACTTGACTGTAACTCACTTGACTGACATAATATACTTGATACTTACATATTATACTTGATGACTATATTATACTAACTTTTACGCTGCTTAAATAAATACGAAATATCGTTTTACTTGACACTGGCGAATAGCGATGCCATAAAAACAAAAAAAAAAAAAAAGTGAAATCTTTGAGTGTTTCTTGTTTTGTTTGAATGTTTTGATTGCATGAATTGATTTGTTTTTAGGAAGTGGTATCAGCTTGTAAACTATGGACTTTAGACTTAAACTTTAATTACAACCTTTAATTTTTATAAATATGTCGCAGCCATATCGTAAAAGTGTTATAAATCTCTATAAAACGGTATGTACATTTTGGGACGTAATGCTACAGAGAACAATATTTTGCTCATTATTCATTTAAATGCTTGTGCTGTGCTCATGCTCGTGGAATATCTATAATCACAAGGAGGCTGTGTTTGTGAACAAATATTACAACTACGCTTATTTCTGTTTCAGTTGTTACATTTAGGAAGAGACTGGCCACAAGGTTACGACTTGTTTAGGTCGCGGTTACATAAAGTGTTTATGAAAAACAGTGAAGAAACTGATTCAAAGAAAATTGAAGTTATGATCAAGCATGGAGAGTTCGTTGTCAAAGAAATTGAAGCTTTATATAAGTTGAAGAAGTATAGAACTATGAAAAGAAGATATTATGACGATAACTGACTGGTTAGTTGTAGATTACATAATGTTTACAATGGAATAGTGTAAACAATTTACAAAATTGAAAAATAATTGGTAAAACTTTCGATAATGGGCTATTGATTTAGGGAGGAAGGAGGGATAGAGTTTATACCCCCCCGCACCCTCATGATTGAGGATATGCATGATTCAAGTTTGCTATAAAATAGCGCTGTTTCCATTAAAAACACTCAGTTTTTAAGTAAGAGGGAGGGCTATGGGTAATGGGAGATGGTGCGAAGGACTTTTCTCTCAACTACACCTTTCTATGCCCGTCATACTGCCACCAGACATGACACATTAGCCAACTTAAAAATGGTGATCTAGACAGTTAATATGAAAATTGAAAAAAAATGCATGTTGTGCTTTTGTGCTATCTGAAACTTTGCAAAAGGCTTTTTATTTATTGTCTTGAAAAAAAAAACTTTCAAATATAAAGCCCATAATGGGAAGTTTGACCAAGTAGTTTACTATTTTTATTGATAACAGCATGTGATATTTTCCCAGTACCTAATGCTTAATACAACTACCTTAAGACTGTCACATGTAAAATGTACCTGTAAGTGTTCAATTCAATACTTAGCTGAGTTTATGAGTTCACAGTTTGTATGTAGGTACTACTTATTATGTCAAGCAGTTCAGCAGCAGATTTTTATTATTGTGCCTCGTGCACAATAATAAATAATTTATAATATTTTCTCTGTAATAGTATTGAATGAATGTGTGTGAATTTATATGTATATATAATATTTCATTGTTGCTGCAAGTTGTGACCTTGATAGTTCATGCTTATATTGTTAATCTATAAATAACTTAATATAAAATAAAAAGTATTTAGAAAAACATTTTTTAGATAATATCTACCAAATATGTATTTATTATATGTATTTGTATCATTTAGTTGTTCCTATTATTTTAGATGAAAATCTTTAACCATGTTACCAATTATAATTATTCACTCACGTTTCAACCATTTTTACTGCAAAATGATAATGTTCATATTCCAGTTTACCTTACATACAATATTGAAATTTCTGATGTAGAGGATAAATATGTTAGGTCTCTCATATAACTATGGTAACGTGTCTGTATTGAGACCTCTAAGATTTAATTAGATCTGCGATATGTCTATAAACTTATACAACTTTAACAGCATGAAAAACAAAAATATACCCATTTAAAATGTGTACTACGAGTGATAAAAAAATAAAAAACAAATCTATGTAATTATGTATTATAGACATTCTTTATAGTTTACATAATACATTACTTTTAATCTAGAAAACATAAAAGTTCCATTAAATAAATTTTAACACGTTTTTATACATAATCAGAACTCGAACTTTATATAAGTGGCAAGTGATATGATAAATTTATATCGAAACTTTGTAAAACATATTTATGTACATTTGATGTCATAAGTCGTGATAATAAACCCCATAACAAAACAAAATTCTTGTAGTTATTTTGGATCAGCATGTATAATGTTCTATCCTCATTTAATTTACTGGAAATGTCACCATCCATTCAAGACATACAGATACAATAAACCCTGCTTTGATTCAGTGATGTACTGATGATTTGTGAAATTTAACTAATTACTGCCTAAATTGAATTGAATTTTGTCCAAACACCAAATACAACAGCTTCAAACTTTAATACAACCTATATATATATACTCACACCTGCATACAACTACTCAATTATCTACAAACTAAAATGACGCGAGTGGGAATACTCAAGATCATTATTTTTTTTATTACAAATATGTGCCTTTCTATTGAAAGTTACAATAACAACTTTAAATGCACATATGGTGCTTATATTATTCAAAATATTATTAATTACATTAACATAGGCATGAAAAATTAATATCCATGCTTAATTTTATATTTCCATTATCCATATTAAATAAACTACATAATTTGCGTTATTTATTTCGTACATTTTCAAATAAAGGCAATAACGTCATAATAGTTTGTATGTAACGACTCGTAAGTGGATAGTTATGAAACTAAGAACAGAATTTTCTACTAAGTAGCTGGTCTTGGAAGAAGCTTGAATATCATATGGAGAATGTTTGAAATAATATGTGATACATTGATATTTTCGTTCAGCTATTTTGTAGAGCGAGATGCCGTGATGTCGCCGCTTGTATAGTCCACCATTTTGAGCTTCTGATTGCTGCCCTCGCTTTGAGTATTTTTGGCCACCCTACAGAAACTTCTTACCATTTAACATCTCATAAAGCTTATAATGAAAACCACAAATATATGGTACTAAAGTATAATATGTAAGGTTCAATTTTTTTTAACAATATAGTACTATAATAGCATCTATTCACATTTCATGGCGTTTCATCTTAACGTTACAAATTTGTATTATAATTTATATTAAATATATATTATAAGTATTGTATATAAAAGCCTTTGGAATGTTTATATTGTCAATACTACAGGGGCTAGCCTATCGGAGGCCAGCTCAAGTTGTTATGTAGTAGGTTTCCAACAGATTCAAAGCAGCTTCTCTAGAAACTTCAAAGAATAACATTTTCAACAATGAAATAAATCGTAAAATTTACTTTTATATCCATCTTTGATAAAAATAAGTTACAATTCAATATAATTTGTACTTTTTATGGATGGTGCTAAACGAATATCTCCAACGATTTGATTTATTATAGCAACTAAATTTGAAAATTGATTTGAATTCTGAGACTGTAGATCGATTTGGATCGATCGAAAATATATGCACTTATGTGCTTATTTAATATTTCTGGATTACATTTTTAATGTAGGTATAGGTATTTATCAAAAACTTAATATTTTTAATGATAAGTTTAAAGTTATCCTTCGAAAAGTGTCTACGTGGATAACTCGCGATATTATACACGCGTGGTATAAAAAATGGGTTCAGTACAAGCAATGAATCTGTTGCAATTGAACGTTTATCAGGCTATAATCGTATTATATGATTAACTTTTATAAGTTTATTTAGTTACATTCCATAAGTTGAACCACAAGTCTACTTGTTCGTGTTGGTGCACCTCTATATATACTTGAAGCCCGACTCCATTACCTACCTCTATAATGTGATCGTGAACTTTAACATGTGATTACATTATATACAGAATAACATATAGGTTTGAGATCAACAACAGTCAAGCATAAGCTAAATTGGTATTTAATAGTAGGTATAATATATTTAACACCAAAATCATGTAGTTAATTAATTCGTAATTACTAATCTTTGATTTAATGGATTTTAAGTAAACTAATTATTCTTAATTAAAGCACACAAACTCTAAACGATTTATACGGTAGAACCAACGACAGTCTATTCAATTTTTTTTATGTATTTGGAAAAATTGGAAAACTATTTAAAATTTAACAAAGTTATTATAAATGTAGGTATTATTTTATTTAATCAAATTGGACTAGTTTCGATGATATTTTTTTAGACGCTTTAGGGATTTTACAAGGTTATGAGAAGATACGTAAGTAATGTAGATACCAATATACGTTTAGGTATAATAAAGAAATTCGGGGTAGGTAAAGTAACAAACAAACACGTCAATAACTGAGAATAATCGGGCCTGTTCGGTCAGTTATCTTTAAATCATATTCAAACATAATTGTCATGAATTTTCGATAGGCCTAGTGTTCCTCGAGAGAAATATTTCATACTTTAATTTAAATACGTAAATAAATAAATAAGCTGTAGGTAAGTATCTACAAGTCTAAATAGACAAATTCTCTTCTTAAGAGGAACGTAATAATTATATTAAAAAAGTATCCATACGATAACACTTATATAATAATAAAATAGAATGTAATAAATTTAACAGGATTTAACTTATTTACATAGCTTTCTGTGATAAGAGTTAAGTAGGTAGGTACTTACTACAAATGTTTTGTTTTGTATGTAAGGGATGCATAAGTAGGTAGGTACATTAATTTTACACTATTCACGTTGTTCATTACAAGTCACACGTGCCTATAGTGCCAGGTCGTCTCATGTTACTTTTTCACTGAAATCTACTAGTCTTGCTAGTATCTCATCTCTTAATAGTAGGAGAGATACTGAACCCTCCGAGTTACGTTGGCCCTGTAAGGCTAGAAATTTTTGTCGGAATAAATCATAACATGCTAAGTACAAAAACCATCGCCTGGCAAGGATCAACCCGTCACGTCATCTGGATTTCTGATGAGAAAAGTTACTTCCATATTTCAGAACTGACTCAATTGCGACCATTTATGTTGCGTCTTAAAGTATAATTTTTGTGTGTTTGGATATTTAAAGAAAATCACGATTTGTTTACTGAAAATTAGCGGCTCAATCGTATATCAATAACAAGCTAATTGATGTACAATTTGCATTACATAATACGCTCGATACATAATTTATTGAATTCCTCCTAATATATAATAAGACGCAACAATTATGGTCGCAAAACTATGGCTGCCAGATTTAAAATATGGAAGTAACTTTTCTCATCAGAAATCCAGATGACGTGACGGGCTGATCCTTGCCAGACGATGTTTATCGTACTTAGCAAATTATGTATGACTCATCCCTACAAAAAATTATAGGCTTACAGACGTTCCGATATTCGAAGGGTTCACTAGCTCTTTAACCATAAATACCTACTCAATGGCATCTCCTATACGATCTGGTACTGTGGGTACATAATTATTTGTCTTTTAATAATACCTATAGCCAAAATTACTATACGTTTTCAGCAAAATAAGCCTATCTTTTAACACTTATTTCCCTTTTTTTTAATAAAATAATATGTAAAATAAATTAAATATAATCAACAAATTTTTTAAGAGTTTCATAGAATTTAATTTAGGGTAAGCAAGTAGCCAAATTTAAAAAATAAAACTTTTCACCAATATTATTTATACATTATTATTACGTTTAGATTGGCTACCTACTTACATACATTTTGAAAATATACACATCAAATATTTATTACGTCTCCAAGGAAAAACGTAAATCAAATACCTATTTGATATTCAATTATAATATTGTTGACTTTAATAAATGAGTAGGAAACGTAAAGCAATAAATAATATTTTAAGGCGTTCTCCTTGATCTTCATGTTCGTTTCATGCTGCAGATCGCCGCAGTTCTATAAGAAGAAATAACGTGTAAATTTCTAGATTTCAGTTACTGTTCTTGTTAAAGAATAAGACTACCTTATGGTTGCGTCTAATCCTTCTTCTCTCCGTCATCTGGGTCTTTGAGGGTGTGCCACTGCGCGATGGGGCGTCGAGGGCTAGCCAGCATGTCGGACCAGTGACGCAGCTCAGTGCCTGATGCGTTGTACCCCAGCACCACCTTGCCAATGGGCTCGGACGTTCCGATGCGATCGTAGTCCACCACCGTTACCACTAGATTCACTTTCTGTGACGCAGGTCATAATTAATTAGTGCAAAATGAGTGAAGTGCAAACGTCACTGTCCGGTTGATGAAGATGACCTTACGCTACATGAATCTGGCTACAATAAATGTTTTGTTGAAGCACATTCTGATTCAAGCAAACGACATATTCTCTGATGACTTTTATCCTCAAACTAGTGAAACGTTAACATTTTTAGATGTTTTTTTGCCAATTTGAAAATTTTTATAACGTCGGTAGGTCTCTACTCAAACATGCAGATGGCTCCATGCAAATATCTCTTTGTTTCGATACTCAAATCCTTTCTTTTTTCAAATTTTATTTATTAATGTTGCTACGGGGTACTTGTCTTAAACTTACCTCAAGTAGTTGGGATATTGAAGAATAACTAAATTTGATATTTGTATGGGTTAGGGGCCAGGAAAAGTATGGAAATACGAAATAAGTTATAGTTGAAGTAAGATATAGAAGAAAAACGAGGAACTGGATTCCTTAAACCATAAGTTATTACAATTTGAAGTCACCAAATTGTAATGCAGTTACGAGGGGAGATTTCGAAACACCACTCTTTGGGGATCAGTTTATTTATTATATTGATCAAGAAATTTCTTTTTAGAGTCCTCTACAAACGAAAACCTTTAACCGAAACAAATTGTTACGGTTAAAGGTCAATGTTTAATTTTAGAGAAGTTCTAAAATTTAATTAATTGAAAAATATAATGAAGGATAAAGGGAAGAGGATTATAGGATACACGAGGAACGGATGATTGAAAGGATGGATATTAGGTACATAACAAAAACTTTGTTCCCATTAATCCTTCAAGGATCGTACGGCCACCGGCGGCGAGACACAATTGAATTTCAATTGTCATATTTTTCTCGTGTCTGGAGAGAATAAGTGTGTTATTTATACCTTTCCATACATATATTCAAAGTCTCTGAATAGGTAATTTGGAAAAATATCTTTATTCCAAATGTTTTCCCAAAGTCGAGTCTTTTGATGGAATATTTATCTTTATAACGACCTTATCTCGATAGATTTGTAATCTACTTTCAAGCCAGACTCTGCTTGTTGCTCTGTGGTGCTTAGATCGCTTCGCGAAAATGTTATCGCATTCAGCGCCTCAGAAATACCTCGAAGGGTTAGGTAAGGGAGTGACGACATTGTAGATATTTGTGGCACGGTTTTCGGTATTGTGTCGTTTCGCAATGTTGTGACCTCCTAGCGAAGGCACTACAGCATCATTTAATCTATCTACCGCTAAATAGTAGTATTCTTTCTTTTTTTTTATTTAATAGAAGTGGCAAACAAGCATGCAGTTCACATTGATGTTAAGTGATGACTGCAGCCTATAGACACCCACACAAAGACCAAGGTCAAAATGCAGATGCGTTACTCACCAAATTGTAATCCACTCCTGAGGCCTAAGGTGTTACGCCTCTGTGCCGGAAATTACAGGGCCGTACATTACCACCTGACCGGAACACGACAGTGCTGAACACTACCATTTAGCGGCAAGTATATTAGGTAATGCGGTGGTGCCTACGCCCGCGAGCTCCGTCACTGGAGCTCTACCACCAGTAACAAATGTCGAGGGAAACTTATAATGTCGTCACATCCGCATTAATATCGCGGCGAACATTTTTTTTTAATTACTGAGTCACTTGAAATACACTCATAAGTCGCTAATAAGACATCACTGTAGCCGTGTCTCCTCCACATATTTTGCTTTTACAAATAATGAACACAATACACATTTCTGATTGAAGACACACTTTCGAGCTGTTGACAAGCAATGTTTTGTGTATTTTTTGTGTAGTGTGTAGCGCAGGAGAACATGGCTTGACAGGAACAAGGTTTTTGTTACATACTGTGTTTGTAAAATTTGAGGTCGATGACATAGGTTATTTATGCTGAAATTTAATATACAGAAACAGTAACATCAACGGATATGGTAGACATTATCACCACACAATAACATTGAAGCAGCTAATACAACATTACAGAACGATATTATAACAAAAATAAAAAAAACTCAATTAAATAAAATTCTCTTTAAAAACAAAAACACAATATGAAGAAGAAAGAAACTAAATTGAAATAAAATTTTAAGATTATTAAAATATTATTGAGGTAAATCCTAAAAGATTATCCAGAAGTAGTTCCTTCCACTTACCATTTCGTTAGGAACAGTTTTAAAAAAATGTATATTTATTCGAAAGAGTTTTTTTGAGATAGTAATTGTAATAACACGGTTAAATTTTAATGATACTGTAAGAGAGGTTTGAATTTAATGATTATGGAACTTTAAATTCAAAACAATTAGTTTGAAATCTATAATAGATAGTTAGTAAACATAGTCTTCTGTTATTGCTATGTCTAAAAACTCGCTATCGTATGATTCACACAATATATGCCACACAAACGCCTTTGTTCTATCTCAATATTTTTTACAGCTGGTACATGACTGCTGTGCTAACTGCGCATATAGTTGTCATTCGTCATCGTGTTGTGGTCTCACTTTTTATATTAATAAATTGTGCATGCTTTTCGAAGAAAGCTTTACTTTTAGAATTACCTTCTTATTTGTTATTCTCATTATAATCAGCGTTGCTAGATTGATATGTGAGTGGATAAACATGTATTTCGAAACATCGTTCATAAACAATATAAATACATATTAATAACTATTAGAGAGGGTACCAAAGAGGGTGAAAATGAACTTAAATTATTTGAAAAACTCCTTATAGCTTTAAGAAACCGAAAGAAGTAATTGTAAGAAAAGAAAATAAAGAGGCTGCGACATTCAAAAGATTGAGACCAAAGAAAATGTAACAGAAATAGAAAACCTATATCAGCACATAGCAAGGGATAGGATGGGTTTGGATGCAAGTGGTGTATATATCCATGTTCACAACAATAAGTACACAACATCAAAATGCACATTGTAAAGGCGATTTCGGATGAAGAAAACGTGATTTTGGCAATCGATATATGTTTTTGTATAACTGAAATGTTTCCTTCGTCCATGAAATCGCCGAAGCTATGTGCTACGACATCGAATTTTGAGACAATCTCGGCTCGCACCTGTATTTGTTCGAATGGTACTTCAAAAGTAAATGACTCGTTGTAATAGGGATTCAGTGTGCATTTCTTGATGCTCGTTTTCTTCTTCTTGAGACGTTTGCCATTCTGCATGAGTGCGATCTTTACGTACGGATCTGTTGTACCGCGTTCACGTGTCCGGATATGAAAAAAGGAAAGCATTATATTAGTTCAAATTTAAATAAATATTACCAAGATAGTACCTAAATTTTACTCTTCTTCTTTTTTCATCTAAATCTAGCTTGAAAATGTTCATGGATGTAAAATTATACCTGATTTTGATCGTGTCATAAATAATGAGGAACAAAAGTCTTTTTAATTTTGCAATCCACTTTCATTCTATTCTATGTGTATGTTAATATTTTTAAAAGCTATATGCATATTATATTGTAAAAGTGTAAGAATTAAGGTTTGGCGATTCTTGTATACTTAGCAAACAGAAAAAACTAGGCTATGAATACAGTGGCAAGTTATATGTTTAGGTGGCGAAGTAAAAAATATAGGAATGTGGAAAACTAACGATTATGTAGAGCCGACAGCACAAACCATCTACCGTATCCAAAAAGAAATATTGAACATCGACCACAGGAAGGAGACTTGGGCTTATTTCGGGTTTGTTTTTTTATGTATTGGAAGTGGCAAACAAGCATGCAGTTTACATTGATGTTAAGTGATGACTGCAGCCTATAGACACTCACACAAAGACCAACGTCAAAATGCAGATGCGTTACCACTCCTGAGGCCTAAGGTGTTATGCCTCTGTGCCGGAAATTACAGGGCCGTATATTACCACCTGATCTGAACACGATAGTGCTGTACACTTCCATTTAGCGGCAAGTATATTAGGTAATGCGTTGGTGCCTACGCCCGCGAGCTCCTTCACTGGAGCTCTACCACCAGTTTGTAGAGCGTTATCTCTTTCGCATCTGACTTATCGACATTTGTCGACCATTTTGATCAAGTTTTGACCAATACCGCAGAATCAGCGCTTACGTAGGCAGTGTGTAGCAGAGATAACGCTCTAAGAAGTCGAAACTAGCCGATTGTCTCATTCGTAGGCTCGATGTGTTATATTTATTGTTGGGTACTGTAAATGTCTATCTATCATTTTAACGTTAAAATAAACTTGATTAAAATTATGTATGTATTGCTGTGGCAAAATATGATTTGTGTGATCGGAGACAAAGACGGTGTAGGAATAATCTACTCAAAATTGATATGTAGAAAATGAATAAGTGGAACTGAGGCTTTATAGAAAAATGCATGCAACTTACTTAGTTGTATTTAATTTAGATCGAGAAATATCATATTAACCCGTACGAAGAAGACAAATAAATAGAGAACAAAATGAGGTACATAATAATATAGGTACAGAGTTACCCTAAAATTGCTGAAATTAGATAATAGTGTTATCAGTGTTATATCGAGTACATTTATGATAGGTTCATAATTGAAAATAAAATAATGGTAATGCACATACCTGATAGTCCACCGACGTCCATTTTCTTCAGGTTTTTAGCTTCCAAAATAACAACGGTCAGTTTTCCGGCAGTCGGTACATAACGCAACGAGAAACATATATCTCCCAGCTTGTTGTCCTGCAAGTGTTCATAAAATGTTTGCATATTATTCATAGCATATTCTTTATCGTTTTGTAAACTGTTCATTCAACGTACTACATATCTCATATGTGAATGTCTTTAAGAAGGTACTGAAATAACTTTGTTGTATTTATTCTCCTTTGCTCTTCATGTGCATTATCTATGCGTTATTTTGATAGTATATTGTATTTGTAGAGCTCTGTTTCGTGTTTATACTGTTGCCGATAAGGGTAGTTTGGATAGTGATTAGTATGGAAGACAATTGAGGATTTTGTGTAGGGAAAGTTGCATTTAACGGGTCAGAGAAGCTATTTGTAAACATATTATACGGGCCATAAATGACGTGGCTTAGGGCGGATAAGGGCTTATAACGTTTTTTAAGAAAATTAATATAACTGAAACATAACAATAGCTCCGTGTTACCTAGAAGCGTTTTTATGGTTATTAGCATATTGGCATACATTTCGACTTGGTTTTGCGTGGGATTGCGTGGTAGTATATTAATTAAATAAAACACTCTAGGATATGGACGGAGTATTTTCTACTTTTGTACGAGTTAATAATTTTAAAGGTACTAAACTACATGAGCAATACGTGCTAAACTAAATAATTAATATTTACCTATGCTAACAAACAGGAAAATAATTGTATTTCGTAATATGTTGATTATTATCTTCCTTGACACCCACCTAGTTTGTAAATTAAATAAGTGTAAGATAAGCGTACCTATGATGTTTTGTAGAAAATGCTAAATCAGCCTAAAATAAAACTTTGAAGCAAAAACGTTAGAATATCTTTTAAGGCAACACTAAATTCGTAAAGCGTTTAACAAACAAACGAAATATAAATGAGCACGCATATTTTTATGTGCAAAACATTTTTTTTTGCGTTATGGGTCGCCTCGATGACGGGCGTTGTACTATCGAATTTTGGCTGACAAGAATACTTACCTAAAATCTTGAATTAAATTACAATGATTTATGGTATCCTTTCAACTATTATGAAACGAATTGTCATGTAGTTTGAGAGATCTGAAATATATGCCAACATACGTGCTTAGGATGCCATAGTCCAGAAGAGTTAGATATAGCCTCAAATAGTATGGTTATTGCAGCTAGTCAGTCATACGGATATAAGTTTACAACCACTTCATTGCGTTACATATAACGTTTTAGCACATAGATATAATTTCCTCTAAAACATTTAAATTAAACACGGAACATACATTTTAAAAATAATACTATTACGGACGTATAAACAAAAAATAAATCAACGTTCACATCAAACCTAATATTATAAAGCAGTCGTTTACCGTTCAGATACATATTATACTGTTAGAGAAGACAGGTAGTGTAGCTGATTACGATCTGTTGCCGAAATGAAGCCAATTTCATAATTTGTAACACCCAGCTCAGATCATCATAACGTTATGTACAATATAGCTCACCTTTGCGGAAATCCATTACAACTGTCGAGAACTCACAACCTATACGAAACTTAATATTATAAACTGTTTCCTAAACTAAAACCTAGTCTATTTAAAGACCAACCATTTTAGAAACAGATCGCAATTATGTAATATAAATACATATGACATACATATATACAAATATTGTAATGCATAATCTGATCCACTGAAGAATTCAAGCAATTTTAAATTATTTTAAACTGACATAACTGATTTATTAAAACGAACTATATCCTTATATTTTCTTTAGCGGATCATTAGTCACATCAATAATTGAACGCACATTTATTTAATGGGTGCACATTTACGAGTATTTAGACATACAATAGAGCACATACACTACGACATATTTTTAACATACATACTACCAGACGAGATGAATTGCTACAACATTGAGTACGGGTTTTATTTCAGCAGACAATGTTCTTACGTGTCAATCAAATCAAACTTTTAAATAATTAAACGTATTAATGGTCGTCCTTTCTCTGGAGATACGTGAGATTAATCCCCCCTCGGATAAAGTGTATTATTGATACAAAAGAATAAGTAGGAAGAATGAGTAAACGTAACTTCACGCCTGTAATCCCCGAAGGGGTCGGCAGAGGTAAATGCATGCATTCAAGCATACATGCAAACACCCACGATTCGCCGGTTACGTTTTTGGCCCATGTAACAGGTGGCGAGCCTGTTGACGTCGTCTTCTACGGGCACATTACCAAACTTCGAGGTACTGTGAAATTTCCAGAAAATTTTATCTCTGATAACCCCTTACCCGGGAATCGAACCTAGGACCTCAGCGTAGTAGTAGTGGCCTGCTACCACTAGGCTACCGGGGCAGTTAGTTGAGTTGAGTTAGAATGAGTAGGTATTTTAAATTAAACTAAAAATTAAGCACCAGGAGATAATTTTCATAGCAACAAGTCTGTATTCGGCGTAAATGTCACAGACTAGATATCTCACTATCAGTGGCGTAATTAGGTAACCAAGAGCCCCCGAGCAAAAAAAGAAAAAGAACGGGCCCAATTAAAATTCAACGAAATTTATTATAATAAGAATTCACTCCTCTCCTCTCATCGTTCATGAAAACCAAGGAACCCTTTGAACTTTGGCCCGGTGCACTGACCCGCCTCACTTATCGGTAGCTACGCCACTGATGACTAAACCCATCTTTTGCCTTGTGATGCCTTGTGATTTTGGTTCCGAATGCCATTTTCAGCCTAATGTGATGACAACGACTCCTAACAGAAATCGTAGTACGATTCAAATAAAATCTTCTGTTGTACATCTTTCAAATAATTATAAACCGTGAATATACAAGAGCTTTTGTTTATCAGGACCGAAGGTATCCACCTGATGATATTTTTTTAATGTTAAAAAAATATCTTTAAATAAAAAATATTTTTTTTGTTCCGTATGTATGGTTCGGTGTAAATAATGTGACGTAGACTTATAGCATAGAAAAAGTACTTTATGGTCCGGCTTACGTAGCGAAAAGCTACGCGTCGTAGCCACTGCGTAGCTTTTTCTTGTATGTGTTGTCTAGTCTAGACATTGTCAAACAAATGTTGTATAAAATGGTGTGTAGAAGTTAAAGTGTGTGTGTGTCTTGTTAGTGTGTTGCATTACGAAAACCTTTGGTCAGAATTCTTTGGAAACTTTTTTGCTTAGGTACGTACATATTGGCAGACAGCAGTCAAAGATCTAGGCTCAAAACTCAAACTCAAAAATTTCCTGGGTCAGGGACTATCATATATAACAGTGTAAAAGTCTTTTATCTCTGGTCCTATTGAGATTTTCCATTTTCTAGAAGTTTCCCAGTACCTCGGAGTTTGGTAATGTGTGTGGAGATATAAACAGGCTCACCACTTGTTACATGGGTTAAAACGTAACTACCGAATCGTGGGTGTTTGCATTTATGCTTGAATGCATGCATTTATATCTGCCTACCCCTTCGGGGATAGCACACGTGAAGTTACGTCTTACATTTCTTATCAAGCTTACCCGCGGGCTCATACGCAAGGTCAATTATGCAAACACGTTATTTAAGGCGTTAAGTAGCCTGAATGACCTTGGCAAAACGGAGCTCAACATGATATATATTTGTCAAAATTTGAGCAATCTAGCGGATACTCGCAGTACTTGGTCGAAAAGATCAAAGATTAAGTAATTATAGAGGACAAGCATTCTTGTGCGTATAGTAGGTACGTAAGTAGGAAAATGGTAGGTATCACCTACCATTACAAATCGAAGACGGCGGACATAATTATTTTTCGAAAATATGATATTTATTTCAATTTCACGGTTTCTTGGGGTACAGATTTTTCAAATCCAAGATGGCGAACAGATTTTTTTGGATCTGAATTTCATAGATTCTTGGAGTGCTGATTACGAAAATGTCCATCCTTTTTCGCAATCAGCACCCCAAGAAACCTCGAAATTGACACCCATATCACAGTTTGGAAAATAATTATGTCCGCCATCTTGGATCTGAAAAATGATGTCAGTTTCGTAATGAGCACTCCAAGAAACCTAGAAATTGATACCCATATCACTTTTTCGAAAAAGAATTGTGTCCATGACGTCAAACCCTTATTATGTTTCGATATGAAAAATCTGTCCACCATCTTGGATATGAAAACAGGTGTCATGTTCGAAATCAGCATTCTAAGAATTCATGAATTTGATACCCTGAATTTGATATACCTCTTTTTCGAAAAACAATTGTGTTCGCCATTTTGGCTTTATTTCAATTACTATTCTTATTTTATTCCAACTACTATTTTTATTTCACTATTTTACTAGTTTTATTTCAACTAATTCTTATTTTACTATGGTCTAGCGGAACTTGTTTCGCCGGATAGGCGGAACTTGTTTCGCCGAACAATACCGCTTACCGATACAATACCGCTGTACCAACTCCCGCATCCCGCTCCCCGAGTCGATAGCGAATATTTCCAATGCTAATAATATATATATCTACTAGCTTTTCCTCGCTAGTTCATCTGCGTGGACTTCAGGTATAAATACAGGTACTCTTAAACCTACAGTCACACCTACAGTTACACCTTTAGTCCCATTAGTTCAATTCATTAGTTCGATCATTGAACTGGTGAGAATTTTTTTTCTCATTCGTTCTACCGTCAGCAAAAAATCCTCCTCTACCTCTGAACACATCTGTAAACTATATATACTCTACCTGTGAACAAAATTTCATCGAAATTCGTTCAGCCGCTTTAGCATGACTGACGAACAACAAACAAACATCCATACTTTCACATTTATTCATCACTGTAAGATTGTAAAATATCTAACACAAAATAGGTACCTACTTACTTACTCATATAATTTCGGTAAGTTGCAATGTAGGTAAAGTACACGTAGGTATAGCAAGTATAAAGAGTAATCAACTATATGTATCCTTCAGTTAATTTGTGTTTCTTTTTCTACGTCAACGATCCGTGTTGCAATGTCAATATTGTCAATGTATTTATATTCTTTGACAACAACATAAAATCAACTCGCGCAAAAACATAGGAAATGGGCAATATTTAGTAAAATATTAAGTCCGTAAACACTCGTGTTGTATAGTAATATATATTTTTTGTTAGGTTTTACTCATAACTTTGCAGTAACATCCCAAATATGTTAGTTTATATTCCGACAGCACGCTGTACGTCCTCCCGTTACAAAGGGCCGTAGCCGACTAGTCAACTGACGTTGACTGAGATTACAGTATGGCGGGACGAAGAAGCTCGCGCTCATGCACGGAAATTTCGATATTTTATTAATTTTCAGTAATAAAAAACACCAAAAGAAATAAAACTCTTAAGTCAAAATGTAAGGAATTTAAAGGCTTTTCTTTTGCAATAAAAACGAAGCAAAAAGATTGTGTCGTTTTGGAGAACATTTGCTTTTTATGACAAAATGGGTGCATTTTGAAATGATTTTTTCTAAAAGGGGATTACCAAATATAACATTCTGTTCAAGTCAAAATATTAATTGAATCCTTGCCTTGCCATCGTGTATTTTTATATTGCGGATTCAATTAACAGTTTTTTCTAGAATTTGACTTAAATCATGTACGAATTTAGGCATTTCATCTATCTTAAGGCCTTAACAGTTTAACCTAAAAAAACAAAGTAGAGCAACCGCGTCATCGTGTTATCGACATTTTTTGAAAAGAGAGGATGTACCATCGATGAAATGTCCAGTAGATCACGTCGGTGGCTTTTTGTGTCGCGATAAAGTCTTATTTGCAATGGTTTTGGATCATCGGAAACTTCTTCGAAGTCGCATTGAATTGGAGAGTATGGATGGTTCAGTCATCTAGTGCTAGCAGACTAGGTACTACTACAACGCTTGGGGCCTAGGTTCGATCCTTGGGTCAAGGGTTTCAGAAATAAAGATGTATGTGCTATTGGGATATCTGGAATATTCCCATTGGTCGCAGATTTTCTTTTGCTATTATTAAATCTGCTAGTTTTCGTCGTATTGTTTGTCAGACATCATATTTTCCGATTGTCTTATGCCATGTCTGTATGGAAGTATGTTGACATTGTGTCACTTTTCGTATCTCGTAAGTCAATACTCTGAAGCTCTTATTTCGCTTCATAAGAGAACAAAACATTTAACGATGTTTGTAATATTTTTGCAGTTCACGACGATTTTCACTCAGCGATTTACGACTCGACATAGCCGTAAAATACTATTTATAATACGTAATAAAGGGCAATATTTTCATCGGTTTTGAACCGATTTAAATTTCAATTAAAACATCAAATTTGACAGCTACGTATGATATAAAAGTAAGGGAGACGCAAAAGGCATTAAAACTTGCACCAGACATTAAATTGAATATTTCAGTTAGTCAGTATTTCAGTTCAATACAACACCAACGTTTTTACACCTACACGTGTTGAAACCTTGTGGATTATCTCTGTCTATCCACTTTGAGGATCTGGTTTATTCGCACTAAGCGCACTTAATTGCTACACCCTTATAAATTATAGCGAGTTCCTATAATTAGAACGTGGAAAATTTCATAGATAGCTAGACACGTTAAAAATAACTTATAAAGGCAATCGGTGACACGAGAGCGTGGGTGAAGTTCGTAGGGCGTAGGAAAATTTTATCCTTATATATATCTTATCTATATGATCATTATGTACATGTATAAGTTGTGGTGTTTTTAGATACCAACCGGAGCTGTCCGCTAACTTTTTTCGTCAAAATATTAATTGAAATTATACCTTTTCACATTGCTTTGAGTCAACGATGTTATAGATAGTAAAAAGTGATATTATGTTGATAATACGTCAAAAGTAAGCGTATAAATATGGGCTACTAAGCAGCAACTCATTTCTACCCTTTTCTTGCGTATTTTGTATTTTCTCTCACAACTTTAGTGAATGACATAATATGTCACATGTACTTCTTGTTAAATATAAATATACGGAGCCCATTAGATAATCAAATCAAATTATTATAGCATATGATGTTGTATACAATATTATTCGATACCCATAGTAATAGATATATAGACTTTATATTTTATTTCATATTGATATCAATTTAACATTGACACTGGAATAATACCACCTATCATTTATAAAAAAACGAGTTTGATTATAATATATAGTATCGTAAAAAGAAAAAATAACATTGTCTACTGAAATTAAATACTAATGTAAAACACATTGCAATTTACGTAAGTAATTTTGATGGAAAGTATACTTATTATAAATTATTCCCCTTTAGATAAATATGATAATTTGTACGTAAGTAAAACAATGTATTTTACTATCATTCACAATATGTAATTGATATAATAAATTAAATATATAATATGTTTCGGGAATATGTAAGGACAGACATAGCACTGTCCTTCCTTCGTTGATTGGAAGGTGATCTGTAACATATTAGTAAGCATTAAGTTTTGTATATGAAACATATAATATGTGTGGATAAATGAACAAATCCAACACTTTTCAAGTCAGTAGTTAGTGTGATTTACTGACCTAAGATTTTTAATAGTTTGTTGTTTGTTTGTTATGCCTACTGACAACGTTTCCAACGTATTTCATGTAAGCATAATACACAATGTGTATTAATACCTCTTCGTTTTAGTAAATAAAAGTAGGTATGTGAAATATATAAAAATAAAGCAGTTTATATCAGTGCTAATATGTATTTAAATTGATGAGTTAATGACCTGAATTGCCATTTTAGTTAGTAGAATATCTTTAGAAAAAGGATTCTTCCTATATTGTTTTTTTATATAATAAGATAAGGCAATGTACACACTACATGACAGATACTTGAATATTATCACTAACAGAAAATGTCAAATCAGGGTCAGGACTGAGCATATCAAAACGACACACATGCAACATTCACCAGCCGCATTTAAAATAAACGTTAAGTGTAGGATGGAATAACAAAAAATCGAATCAGAAAAAATAAAATGCGGTGATAGGTGATGAAAGGTTTATAGGTGATCTAGATCCAATTTTTTGTATTATTAATCCGACTGGCAAACAATGCTCCTGGGCATTTTACCTACTAAAACCCCGTTTTAAAATTGGCCAATATTTTTTTTTGTCACTAGGATTTTTTATATTTCGGTTGATGATGTATATAAAATATCAATGGAACGTGTTAACATTATAGTTTACAATAATATACATCTTGATGTGTCTCAAAATAATACTTACGTGAATGATCATTTCGTTTTTGAAGCGGCATGCAAGATTGTTCAGGACACAATCAAACACAGCCAAGCAGAGCAGAGAAAATATGGAGAAAAAGAGAAAAAACCAAGTAAATACATTTTTGCTGTTGAAATTAATTTATCGGAAAAATAAATGTCGACCCAATCCACATTGAGATGCCTTGACTTTGTATAAAGCTGTCGTTGGAATTTGGATGTATTCGTGTTTAGACATGTTAACATAATCAAGGAATCTCTATTAAAAAGTGCAGTAAATTTAAAAAATATATGCCATTCCCTTTAAAACTACAGTTATTATGAAAAGTGTGTACGATAAACTGAAATATTTAAAAGGTTTTTTTGAGTTCAATAGATTTTGAAAAGAAATGGCATATTATGAAACAATGCTTTTTTACCAAAATAAATCCATTTAAAAGAAATACATCAAACTAACAAATCATTTGGGAGTGAAGAATGAAATGAAATGGATGTATTTTGTTAAATTAGCCTAAGCTAAGAAAAAAAGATAATGTTGTATCCTTAACTTGATAGTTGCGTACATATGTATATCGGCTTTTCAAATCTTATCTTTATTTTGTGCATTCATGGGAGTAATGTAGGTATACCATATATATTATGTTCCTAGTTGAAGATTGTGTATAAATCAAAAAGAAAAGGTTGTTGATGTGACCTGGGTGTAACTGTTAACATATTTATACTGAATGTTAACACAACCAATATTTTTTTGCATCGTATCATCATAAATTTACAGTAATCATTACTATTTCACGACCCATATTATGTATGCGAGACAGTTTATTTATTACCCGTAAAATGTTTGATCAATTTTTTTTACTAAAGATTTTTCTCCTCATCACATCACTTGTAGAAAGAAGTGCTGAAAATCAAATCTCAAAATTACAGTACCTCTAAGATAAAAAATCTTTTTGCTGTTATTTAACGTTGGTAGAAAAATGTATGTATCGTCATTTTATTTTGCTTTCAATATTAATTAATATCTTTCAAAATCTTGTGTTTAATGTCATTTTTATTATAAGTGAATTTAAAACTGATGTATTCTATAAAATATTCTTTTCCTTAGTCAACGTAGAAAACAAAATCAATAAATTTATTAAAAGCAAAAAAAAGTTCCTCCCTGTATAATATTAGTTTTCAATACCTCGATAGTTGAAAATGTGTTGGTTTATATGTATGTTAGCGCACCTGGCCTCCTTCGCCCTCTACACTCTGAAGTTCGCGCCACTCTTCAATAGTCTGTGCGAGGTCCACTTGGCACAGCGGTACCTTAACCTCGCCGATCTGGTCGTGCTTCGAAAATCGGTCGAAGTCGAAGATCGCAAATACAAGAGTTTTATTCATTGCATCGGCGTACGGGACGTTCTGTACAAAAGCCATAATGAAACAAATTCGTTTGAATTATAAAGAATTATATACAATCATAATATTATTCTGATACTAAGAAATTGTGTGTACTTGCCTTAAAGACAAATGTTTCGTTGAAAACGGGGTTCAGAGTTTTTCGATGAACTTTAGTTTCAAATTTCTTCTTCTTATCAGGCAAAAGATATACTTTTACGTATGGATCTGACGTGCCACCCATGTCTAAAGCAGGCAGTTCTTCCGCTTGAATAACGGTTACTGATAGACTATTGCTATTAAAATCGTATTCCAGCTAAAAAAAAAATTGTATACGAATAGTTAGAGCTCTTGAAACGAAATAAAATGCGGTGATAATGAAGTTGGCAATGTAATTATTTACAACGAGTGTAATGTATAAAAAATACACAAAATTAAAGGCATTTGACTGATGAAGGTGAATGGTTTCTATGTTAATTGCTGTTTTATAACATGGGTATGTCAATGATTAACAAGATAGACTTCGTTTAAAAAACCTTTCAGCCTCCGTCGTCACTCAATGTCATTGTAAAGCTCCACACCCACCTTATATTGAAGCTTGCCTAACTTCTGTTCTTCTTTCTTGGAGTCGCCGTCATCGGGTTCCTCAGCATTCTCTGTTAGCTCCTCCATGTCCGGCTGAACCTAAATGCACGTCCCGCGGCAAATTTCACATGAATATCATATTTCTTATGCATAATAAGTATCTAAGTGCTTGAAGTTGTCCATATTCATGAGTTGGTTGCCTGTATTTGGGCAACTTTGTTACTGCACTACACCATTTCCTTGTTTTGTTTACAAATGTAATTAGTTTCGCTATGGACTATGTGTGATATGTGTTACTCAGAACATGTCTCAAAACATATTCAAATTTATAGTTTGCTTGGTACAAAACCATTTAACTAACCGTATACTCATTCAAAATTGATTGCTTAGTAACTGGTAGTTCAACTTTATATTGATGTTCCTGAAAAACAAGTATCACCACTCAAATTATCTTACAAAAAGGAAAACATTACCTTTTCCTTGTAAGCTGAGCCAAGAAGTTGGACAGATTTGAAGTCCACTCCTTTCATACCCTTCTTGCCATCTTTGGATCGTCTCTTGCGGAAACATCGCCGGATGCAACAGAAACATACTCCCAGAACTACTACTGCCACTCCTGTGAATATATATTTATCATTATTGCAATATACCTAGATTTTTTTATGTTATTGTTTGTGACAAATAGCAGCGATGGTGGTGCAGTTCACTAAATGATAGTTCACTGAATGTTCACAGGCTATAGATATCTACACATAAACCGGAGTACAAAATGCTATGTGCCATCCCTGAGGCCTAAGTTTTTTTACTTCCGTGATCAGACATTACCTATCAACTACCATTAGACAGCAGATAGATTAGTTTATGCGATGATGTATACGTTCTCGAGCTCCGACACTGGAACTCTACAATGTATGTATGTATCTACGCCAGGTCCCTAACGGGGTAGGCAGAATGTAGAATGTAGAGTGCCAGTTATCCCGGTCCTGACAAATATGTCAGTTCATCATTCTCTTCATACATGCACGCCGATTTCTAAGACTTTTGACTCCACCATCAGACATATTAATAACTCGACTTATTTGGTCATAATAGGTCAGTCTTGGTCTTCCTGGGCCTCTGCAACCATCCACATTCGCATTGTATCTCTGTTTAGTCATTCGACTAAACAGATACCTATACAATGAGAACAGCAATCAAAAGATTGTTTTTTTAGTAAGCTTTATAGGATTTGCTTGGATCAAAGCAGTTACAATAAAACGGCACCAAAACGCACATAACAAAATTCAACCATTTAAATTTATGTAACAATTATGTTTAAAATAATCATAAAACATTAAAGGAAAAACTCACCGACAAGTATAGCGACGAGTTGCCAAGTTTCCATATTCATTTTGCGTGCCAAATCTGCTGTTTTTTCTCCGAAGGTTTCTTGGGTTGTTGTTGAGGGCGGTATTCCTTCCGTGGTTCCCATACTTGTCGTTGATTGAGCCACTATCGATAAAAAAATATTGTGGTTAAACAACGAGAATATGATAAAAATTAAAAGAATTGCCTATATAATTGATGATGAATGATTTTACGGAATGGTATGTAAAATAATTCATTTCAGGTGTAGGATATTTCACGAACATACTAAGAATCGCTGCATTGTAAGGTGTTAGAACACTAAAAACATGTATTTTTATAAATTTATTTCTGAACCTGTGCGTGTGCTTGTCTGCATGATATGTAGATACGAGCGTAGAATAAACTATGTCAGCTAAACTACTTCGAGATCTATTTATTTATTTCTAGGTCATAATAATTGTTGTTGTCATTATTTTAATATAGCCTATGTTAACTTTTGACAAAAAAAAAATATAAGTAAGAAGTTTATTTGCGTGAGTTTACTAGGTACATACCTTGAGCCTCTGTGGACGATGGCATAGTGGGGCCCGGGTTCTCGGAAGGCTCCTCTGCTTGGCGACGCCATCTTACATACGCTGCTTGCGGCGGCATTTCTGTGTAAAATATAAAGAAATTTTATATTGAGCTCATTCATTTTGCAATTTTGAATAATTTAGATTTTTTTTATTGCTATATTTAACGTACAAAAAATTATTTGGTAACTCAAATCAGGCAACTCGTATGCATTTGCGTTTGTATGGGTAAAACCGTTATTTATAAAAATTCAAAGGCGATAACCTACTGTATGTTCTTATACTGTGTTAATAGGTAAAAATAAAATATTTTTATAAAGAAGGTAAGCTCGTTTTCAAATTCATTTCATGCAGCCACAGACATCTAAATTATTCTTATTAGATACTGTGTCATAGAATATCCGGTATTTGTAACTAAACTCCTGAAACGCCGTGTCCGATTTTTATGCGTTTTTTTTGTATCTTCGGTATGTCAGAAAATAGGTCATAAAGCATATTAAAATACCGCTAGCAGATATTGAGTTCGCTGGAACAGTATTCATAAATCTTTATATTTTCAATTATGATTCTTAATATCTATATGTCTATATGTCTACTCAAAAAATGATCAAATTATGTTTACATATTTATAGAGCATCGTCATTATTTTTGTCCGAATTTGAAGTTTTAATAATAATAATAATAAAACTTCAACTTCGTCACTATCCAGGATCTCGGCAGCCCCTGGCGGTCGGTGAACCTGTGAGAATCACCAGGGGTATTTTCCAGGGCGATAGTCTGAGCCCCCTATGGTTTTGCCTGGCCTTGAACCCTCTTAGCACGTTGTTAGAGGCTTCGGGGCTTGGCTATCGGCTGCGCAGAGACGGTCGGATGATATCTCACCTGTTGTATATGGATGACCTGAAATTATTCGGCTCCAGTAATTCGCAACTGACAGAGCTACTAGAGGTTACTGAAAACTTTAGTAACTCTATCAGGATGGAATTCGGAATCGAAAAATGTGCAGTAATGCATGTACGACAAGGGCAGATAATGGAATCTGAGGGAACAAATCTCCCAGGTTCTATTTCGTTCCGAACCCTCTCTGCCGCCGAGAGCTATAAGTACTTGGGTATGTCGGAGGCCTTAGGTATACGCGAGAGTGACATGAGGCAATCGTTGAAGGAACGTTTCTTTGGTCGCCTGACAAAAGTACTGAAAAGTCTTTTGTCGGGTGGTAATAAGGTCCGCGCCTTCAACGGTTGGGTCATGCCGGTCTTGATGTACTCCTTCGGCATACTCAAGTGGACTCAGACCGACCTGGATGCTCTTGACAGGCGAGTCCGCTCTTTGCTGACGGCATACCGGATGCATCACCCGCGGTCGTCGGTCATGAGACTGTACATCCCGCGGAGGTGTGGCGGTCGAGGCTTCCTTAGCGCCAAGACCCTACACAACCGTGAGGTGTGCAGCCTCAGAGAATATTTCCTGGCCGCCGACGGGGATATGCATAAGGATATGGTGGCGGTCGACAGTGGACTCACCACTCTCTCTTTGGCTAAACAGAACTGGCGCAAACCTGAGGTACTCACGACCAGCGACCGCAGGAGTGTGTGGCAGGGCAAGGAGCTACATGGACGTTTTTACCGGGCCCTACACGGGCCTGACGTAGACACTTTAGCATCCGTGGCCTGGCTACGATTCGGTGACCTATTTGGGGAAACGGAAGGTTTTGTTTGTGCAATAATGGACGAAGTGGTAATGACCAACAACTACCGGAAGTTTATCCTGAAGGATGGCACGGTCGACATATGTCGGGCATGCCACCGACCGGGTGAATCAATCAGGCATATTGTGTCCGGCTGTTCTAGTCTTGCCAACGGCGAATATCTGCACAGACACAACCAAGTGGCCAGGATTATCCATCAGCAACTTGCCTTGCGATACAGTCTTGTGGCCGTGGAGGTGCCATACTACAGGTATGTGCCCGACCCAGTTCTGGAAAACGACCATGCCACAATGTATTGGGACCGGTCTATCATCACTGACAGGACTATTGTAGCCAATAAGCCTGATATAGTGGTGATAGACCGCTCGGAGCGCCGCGCAGTGATTATCGATGTCACCGTCCCTCATGATGGGAATCTCGCGAAGGCCGAGAAAGACAAGGAACTTAAATATCTTGATCTGGCTCACGAGATTGTCGCCATGTGGGACGTAGATTCGGCCATCATTGTGCCGATAGTCGTTACGGTCAACGGACTTATAGCAAAGAGCCTCGACCAACACCTCAAGAGGCTCAAGCTAGGAAGTTGGGTCAAGGGTCTGATGCAGAAGGCGGTACTCCTCGGCACGGCACGTATAGTGAGGAGGTTCCTGTCTCTGTGACCCTAATCATCGACGGCTTGGACCCTGTTCCCGCTGCCGGTGGCACACTATTTTTTATTTTTTTTATATATATTTGTGCTTTGTTAATATTATCTTTTATTATATTTAATTAAGTTACTTGTATATGTAAAAAAATAATCAATATGGATAAGTAATAAATGAGTGATAGGTATAATAATAAATACACTTTATTGCACACCAAAAGAAAATTCACAAAAAAAAAAACATATCAAACACATATGTTACAATGGGCGACCTTATCGCTAAAAGAGCGATTTCTTCCAGGAAACCCAAAAGATAACAGGACATATTTAACATAAAAACAGGTAGGGTGTGCGTTATTAACTTAAAACTATTAGTCCTAGGACAGACATGAAAAACGACAAAGCAAGAAGGATACAAGTACACAATACTAAGGTAGAAAACATAAATAGAAAGACTTAACCTGATATTTAAATGCTACAATAGTCTGAGCTTGTCTAATTGCAGAGGGCAATGCGTTCCATAAGCGTACAGATTCAACTGAGAAGGATTTGGTGTAGAACTGACTGGAGTGAACGGGAGTGCTCAAACGCAAAACCATTGAGGATCGAAGGGAACGGGAATGAGAGAGAGAGGAAAAACAAAACAATCTTTTAAATATTTGGGACTGTTAGGATTAAATAGCAGGCAGTATGAAAGAGAAAGTATACGTACATTCCGGCGATGTTGAATGGAGAGCCACTTGAGCTTATTGCGATATTCGGACACATGATCATATTTGCGAAGACCAAATATGAATCTTATGAAAACATTTTGAAGGCGCTCAAGTTTATGTAGTTGCTCTTGGGTCAAATTGAGATAGCAGACGTCAGCATAATCAAGTATCGGAAAAAGTAAGGATTGTGCAAGCGCAATTTTAGTAGGAATCGTAAAAATTTACGTAATCTACGCAGAGAACCTACAGTGGCAAACACCTTCCTGCTAACATCACAAAGCTGAGGAGCCCAAGAGAGATTTTGATCAAACGTTACTCCCAGGTTCTTAACCTTCTCAAGAAACGGTATATGTATGACATCGAACAGTACCCGAGGTAACTTATCCCAGTCGATTTTACTCACCAGCCTAGAGCTACCAATGATAATAAGTTGAGTTTTCTCGGGATTCACTGTAAGGCCAAAAGATTTGCTCCATGATGATATGCGATTAAGGTCGTCGTTAATTTCATAGATAGCACTAGGTATAACGTTTTCGTAGGTTTTCGCGAGCTTCATACATTGTATAAATTAAACTTGCGGATTTTCTTCTATAAGACCAGGCTGAACATCGTCGAATTAGTCTGCCCGTGACCACGGTAGCTGGAAAGCGACCGAAACGTCGGGTGTAAGAAGTTTGGGAGTGTTGTATACGCGAGAAAATCCGCAAGTTTAATTTCTACATAGCATTAGGTAGTTCCTTTAAAGAAGACCTAGTATAAATTTGGAGATCGTCTGCATAGAGATGATAGAGAGAAGATATATGGAGGCAAATAGAATTAATGAAAATAGAAAATAACAGAGGAGACAACACGCCACCTTGTGGCACACCAGCAGGACTAGCACACCAGGTCGAGAAATGTTCTTGATCCTGTATGCGATGCCGGCGGCCATACAAGTAATTACGAAACCAAATTGCACACGGAGATATGTTAAGAGAGCGCAGAGTCGCAAGTAAAATTTCAAAGTCAACAGCATTAAAAGCATTACTAAAGTCTAACAATGTTAATACTGTTAACTGTTGATTGTCCATACCAAATCGAATGTCATCGGAAATTTTCACTAAAGCAGTAGTTGTACTATGACCAGGACAGAAACCGGATTGCATAGGATTGAGAAGACTATGTGTGGAAAGGAAGGAACTTAACTGCTGGTGAACAAGGCGTTCAAGGATTTTAGACAAGAATGACAGGATAGAGATAGGCCTATAATTGGAAAAGGTAGCGGGATTAGATTTTTTTGGAATGAGAATTATATTTGCATCTTTCCACAGAGTAGGAAACACACCAGAGGAAATAGAGGAATTGAGAATGGAAGTAATCACAGGAGTAAGGATATCTAATAGAGGAATGATCATCTTACGACTAATGGTGTCGCATCCGACAGCATTCGAATTGATAGACAATATGCTCTTCCTAACATCACGTTCTACAAATGGACTAAACATGAATTCAGAATGACTGGGAGTGGGCATTTGTGTGAGAGTGGACAAGGTATTTGTTTTAATTACATCGTCAATTGACGTGGAAGATGAGAAATTCTGATTAAGCAAGTCAATGTCTAAATCATTAGGAAGAGAGTCGGAGCGAGATTTACCCACTCCCAGTGTTTTTAAAAATTGCCAGACTTTTGCTGGGTCTTCGTTTTCCACAGAACTATGAATATGGCGTCGTTGTGAATCTCTACATACTCTATTACAGCGATTCCTAGTAGACAAATATTTAATTTTATTTATTTCAGTTGGTACAGATTTAAATCTTGCCTTAGCGTTAACCTAAGTTTTGTGTAAATGTATCTTATCATTTTAAAAAAATGGTTATAGGTCATGAACATTTTCTAAGCAAAGAACTTAGATTCACCGGCGTCGCCAACAATATAAACTATTAAGTAGATTGGTATTCAAAATCTTTCAAAAATGTATCCCAACAAGCCAAACTTATAATAACGAACTCTATCTAACACAAACTTGAAGTAGAGCATCTTCAACCACATCTGCTTTAAATTGAACAGTTTGAAGTAGGTATTGTTTATAACAGGTTTAACTTTCATGAGATGAAAGGGAACTAAAATGAGTTAAAGTTTTGGTTTGAAGTCATTCGATAAAATACTTGCTCTAAGCGATGCAACCTTTAACACGGCGATGGTACGCAGGAGTAGTTCTAGAGAAAGATGGGGGCTCTTGACTATGATTTTGATACATTTTAGTATTCATTTCAACCTGTCGTGGCTGATTTTGGAGATGGTTACACCCCTAGTTTTAAAAGGAATTTGGCAACACCACTTAATCCTTTCAACCACAAATAGTAAAGGTCGTTATCAAAGGGATTTGGGTCAGTTAATGAACTTGGTAATATTTTGTGATGGGGAAGGGTTAAGCTTGACTATGCTGAGGATGGGCTTTACTAAGATAAAACCCAAAATAATATGTCACTAGGTACCTAAGATTTTACATAATTGTATTTTTTATGGTGGTAGAGCTCTGGTGATGGAGCTCGCGGGCGTAGGCGTAGTAGATTATGTAATGCGGTGGCCTACGCCTTCGAGCTCCTAACATAGGAGCTCTACCACCAGTAAATAAGAATAGTAATAAATTGTAGAAAAAGATTTGAAGATAGAACGATGGGCTACACTACGTTGCTTTGTTCCTCTTTGCCTAAAATATTGCTACGAGTTCGTAGCTCACAGCTACGTAGCGTAGTCAATCGTTCTATCTACAGTCCTCTTTTTTTATTTCTATCTGAGGGTCGAAAGTTTTAGAAATCGGCGTGCATGTATTAAAAAAAAGATAAATGTAGAAGACCCCGCAAGGGACTTGACGTGAAGATACATAAAGATCATTTTAGAGATCCGTACTCAAAGGGTAGAAAAGGAGCCTCAATGATGTTAATACGAATATATAGAGAAGACACGGGGAACAAACAGCCGGTTCCGTTTTTAAATTGATTTGATAGATTTTTAGTAAGACGTTTTCACGTCAGCTGTCATGTTACTATGGGAAAGTGGTAAATTGAATGCTGCCAACTGCAGCCACATGAGGGTTCATGAGAGACGCCAATAAGTGTAGGAATGATCGCCGTAACCGAAAGCGGCTAGGAGGATTAATATTATTATATTTTAAGTAGCTACCTACAGCCTATGTCAAACAACAATATTTCAGAATACTCGTAGATAGAAATGTTAAAGATTAAGCTTAAAACTACAGTACCAAGATATTTACAAAGAAGTTTGAACAGTCAATTCTTTGCTTTAAAACCAGCAATAGGAAATCGAAAGTAATTTCCAAAATCAATTCAATCAACTGAACATTTTAGTTGTTACACAATACGAGCAAGGTTATTCAATCCGATCCAATTCAATCATATCGGCTCGGTTTTTTTGCATTTACCATCGGCTGATCTTCGAATCAGATTATTGCTTGTCTAGTTTCTGCAGATTAAAATTTACGCTATCTTTTATCTTCTATTTATTTTTATAATTGAGATATTTTTATTAAGAGATATGATGCACAAAAGATACATTTTATTGTATGTTTGAAATAAATGAATTTCAAACTCCAGAATCGAATTATTCTTTTTAACTGATATAAAGTCCACTTACTTAGTGATATAGGCTGTTTTTGTTCGATTCGATCGTTTATGATCGATTTGAACCGATCTTAAACCCGATTTACCATAAAATCGGGTTCAAGTTAATAATTCTTCATAAATTAAAGTATAAAATACACGTTAAAATAATCATAGTGAAATAATTTCCAATAAAAAAGTAGTTGCATTCTTTTCGTGAATATCAAGTGTCCATCAGATCAGTCCCATAACTTTCAATGTGCTTGCTTAAACGTTTTTTCATTGCGCAACGTTTTGTTCTAAAGTAATTTTCCTAATGTACATCAAACTTTATAATGTTTTTTTTTTATAATGTTAATCAAACTTTTAAGCTTCTTCTAAAATGTTTTATTAGAAATTACGACTTGCATATGAGAAAACAGGCACATTTGTTAATGTATCACTATTCATTTGAACACAGATTAAAATACATAGAGTCATAAATATAAAACAATTATTTTGAAGGATTGCTTAGAAATATAGGTTGGTACGAGTATCTTGCTATAAATAAAATTATCGTGTGTTAAGTAGGTCATAACATACCTAATGTAGGTATGTTATGTATAAGTGATTTTATATATTTTTTTATGTTACAAATGTGGTAAACAAGCAGGCAGTTCACATTGATGTTATGTGATGACTGCAGCCTATAGACATCTACACAAAAACTAAAGGTCAAAATGCAGATGCGTTGCCGCCCCTGAGATCTTAGGCGTTGTGTCTCTGTGACAGTTATAACAGGGCTATACATTACCGTCCAACCGGAACACGATAGTGCTAAACACTACCATTCAGCGACAGATAAATTAGGTAACGCGGTGGTGCCTACTCCCGCAAGCTTCTACACTGGAACTCTACCACCAGTAATTATTATGGGGCCATGAGATAAAATAGACGAATGATTGTGATCATCATGGTGCACATATAATTTCATCCAGCCTAATATTTTTGTGAATTGTACCGCGGGATTTAAGTTCATTCTATATTTTTAAGTTTTTTTACTTAAAACATAAATTAAATTAGGTACCTATTACCCAAAGGACATAGCGCTGAGAATAGGAATCTACTTCATTAAGAATGCAAGCTCAAATCCTCGAATAAATTTACCAGGGTTCACGCAAGATTTAGTTTTGGATAATATAGGTATACTTTACTATTCCAAAGCATAATTTTAAATTAAACTTAGGCAGAAGTGAATGTACTTTCAGTTTGACCACTGTGCCAATGGATGTGCCCATTCATTTTGAAAAAATGTTCGACCAATCATATTTATTTACTATAATTACATAGTAGGTGTATTGTTATGTCATTATAACTATTAATAACAGCATTTTGTTATATTAAATCTAGAGAACATTGAAGTCCTCTGCCTTCGAAATAACCGACAGATAATATAATTAACCAATATTAACAGTAAACAGTGGTGACGGCTGTTAAGTACTTTCTTCACATAATTTACCTATGAAAATAAAATATTTGAAATTTGGATTTAGAGAACCCGCCCATGCAATATTGATATGTTATGTATATGATAAAAATTAATACAAGAAAATAAAAACTGCACACAAGGATTCAAAAGTACGTTCTACAATAATATTACATTTTTAGCTACAAGTTTTATGTGCAATGGCATTCGATTAAAACTATACTACGATAGATATAGATAACACATCTAGGTACATAATTTATGAATTATGCGTAAGTACTTGCATATTACAGGAAAGCTTCCACTTCATCAACGTGTTACATTAAGGAAAATTGTGAGACTTATTCAGTCTATTACATCTTAAGAGAATATTATATTTAGAATTATAGATACACTAGATAAATCGGTTCGTTTGCTTACGTCTGCGCTGACAAAAAGTCTTTAACACCAAAGCAAGTACGAACTAATTAGGTGAACAAAAAGCAATTACGGGCTGGGATGAAACACACCTACTGGGAAACTAGCTGTAGAGCTAAAGAGTGCCGCATTACTGGCTGGTAATGGATGTTTTATAACCACTGACCTTTAGTTCCCTAGGGATTAGCGAGTGTCGCTTCACTTGCAGTTGTCAATGTCTAATTGGGTAGTCACTTTGCACGAGTTGGGTACATTTCTGTGGAATTTAATATTGGAATGGAGCGTTCGTTTCGTACTGAGACCAGGATGGCGGAGGTGCGCGCGCACCCGATCGATTTGCCGTTGCGCGCTGCGATGCCTCGACGTTTGAGGATGCCTGGCCAAGTCACGACGTTTACGTCACACGTTGCGTACATTGACGACTTCACTTAAATGTTAAAACATTGAATGGGCGTACCGAGACTTTAACTTTACATGTATTCATGGTAAACAAAAGGTCTCGCGATTTTTCTTATTAAAGTAATAATAAAAATGTATTGATATTTCATCTGCTTACGGAAGCTTAAAGGTTTCTTACCTTTGTAGTTGTAAGTAATGTTTAAGGTGTATGGGAATATAATTTAATATGTATAATATGTAATTTTATTTGATTATTAGTTGTAATCAAAGTCGACAACACCAACTAATATATTTAATCTAATATATTTTTTATACCACAATATCTAATATAATTTTTAATTATTTTTTATAAGCGTGTTTACACACAGTCTTACTTCAGGTTTTACCCTTTCTCAGAGGTACCCCACACACACAACATGCATACACTCAGATCACGAAACAAACTTCGGGGACACGTGACTCGGATCAAATTCGCTATTTCTTGGAACCAAATGGTAAAAAAAACTCGTAACTCAATCACTGGGGCGACTGGGTCAAAATCTTCGTTATAATATTCCCATGTTCATAAAGGACATTAAGGAATGGTCACAAAATGTTTGGCATAGGTGCAAAAGATCGTAGGCGTCATTGCGTGCAACTTTAAATTAAAATTTATATTTATGTTGATGGTAATATGCATAAGTTTTAACCATCAATGTAATCTGCATTGTAGGTAGTGACTTGTTAACTACATTAATCCTTTCAGTAGGTACATAAAAGAAAATAAAAACATATTTCCGTGGATTGAATATCAATTTCCTTTCCCAATTTATATATATATAAAAAATACATTGTAGAAATTATATTTGCGGATTTTCTCGTGTATACAATACTCCCAAACTTCTTCTCAAACCCGACGTTTCGGTCGTTTTCCAGCTACCGTCGTCACGGGCAGACGGTAGCTATAAAGCGACTGAAACGTCGGGTATAGGAAGAAGTTTGGGAGTGTTGTATACGCGAGGAAATTCGCAAATGTAAATTTCTACAATGTATGAAGTTCGCGAAAACCTGCGAAAACGTTAAAACAATATACTGAACTGGTTTATGCATGTATGAAAAATTCCTCAGAGAGAGAAGAGAAACTAAATACAATTTTGAAAAGTCAAACCCGAAAATATGTCAGTTATTTTTTTGGTTAATCCTAAAACCGGTGGGTAGACGTGGGTACACCAGAAGCGGGTTGATAGTCTATCTAACTTATATATATAAAAATCAATTGCTGTTTGTTAGTCTCGCTAAAACTCAAGAACGGCTTACCGATTTGGCTAATTTTGGTTTTGAATGATTTTTGGAAGTCCAGGGAAGGTTTAAAAGGTAAGAAAGTATGAAGAAATTGAAGGGAAATAGTAAAAACCACAATTTTATTTTTCCATACAAATAGTCCGTATCTATCAAACCTTTGACACATTATTTCATTGTGAGGAAATACGAAGTTTTCCGGGTCAGCTAGTTACATAAAAATAATATCTGTATCGTTATTACACTATTAGAAGGTGTTTTAAAAATAAATAGGTACTTTACGGTACGGTGTTCGTCTAAATATAGCATCAGTTACATGTTTGTGTGACCTTTGTGTTACGTAGCGTTATACTGCCTTTATCATTTTATTTCTTTAAAAATAAAATGTTTACCTTGTCTGGTGGAAATAACTCGTTCAAATCTGGACACTTAGATAATAAAAAAACTTACATAAATAAAAACTGTATCAATTCATTATATAAGTAATATTTTGAATAGAAAAACCTGTATGTTTGCTTGAAATAAATAAATAAAATAAAAAATGAACATGGTTCTCTTACAAATTTACTAAAGAAGAAAAAAAGCCGAAATTTGGAAATTATAGAAAATTGGAAAATTTACTTCGGGCAGGATCACTAAGCTACTGAAGAAGTCTAAAATTCACTCTCATAAAAAACTAGACTCTCATTAAATGGTTTGAAAGTCTTAATTGCTTAATTGACACTCACACGCAAAAACTCACACATACTCTCTCTCTATCTCACTCTCATCTTTATAATATTATCCACCACTTCAGCCGAAAGTGGGTGAGTGTTATATTAGAAAACACCTATCTTAATAATATTATCATAGTCACCACACTGCTCGTCCAGCAGTGGATGAGGGTTTGAATGAGCGGGGAATCTTTGTTTTAACTGACATTTAAAATCAAACATTTATAGTTATAACCACACTTACAATAACAATATAATGAAAATGTTTATTTTATGTCGAGAGGCTAAAGTATTCAATCTAGCTTCTATTGAAACAACCAAATTTAAAACCTTCTGCGTAAAGGTTAGCAGCATGTTATTTTAAGCAGTTTAAAAATAAAATATAGGTACTCTTTAATAACATCACTAGGGAGAATTGACGCCCACTTGTTTAGAATTGCTATAGCCGGAGCGACGGGACGGCGGCAACGGCGTCCAGTGTTCGTCATAGGTTCATTGTTATTCGGATTATCTAAGATCGGATCTGACAACAGATTAGAATTGACAAAGGATTTTTGTTTCGTCAATTTTAGATAGTCACTGTCCTAGAAACAGATCGTTTGGGATATTTGATTTGTTGTGGTTTATTAACAAAACACACATAGCCATAAGTAATAAATAAACTAATTTCTTATGTTTTAATATTAGATCAATCTTTGAGGGAAGGATTTAGTCTTTCTTCTGTGGTTCGACCACTTAAATAAATCACTTTTGTTTATGTTTACGTTTTTGAATTTTCTTGCCGTTTTATACAGACAGCAGTAGCCGTTAAATAAAAAAAATCGACGATTATCTTATACACATCTGTCAGTGGCATTATGTATTGCCTATATCTATAAGGTTACGTAGAAAGGGTGAATATAAAATTAGATTATAATATACTTTTCCTGTATTAAATTTGCATATAATTTAAGTGCTTTTGAAACAAATGTTTTTTTTCTGAAAAGTTTGAAATTGTTTACATAATTTATATCAATTAACTGATTCAACAAAAAATCATCAACTAAGAAAATAATTGAGGTTAGTCATTATTTAATTATAAATCAACAGCTCTTTATTTTCAAGAAATGCACATACAACTAGAAGACAAAAAGTAAATAGACTTTTTTATCCGATCCGATCCGCTCCCGCGGCTATCCGCTAGTGCGTTAGGGCGCTTAGCCGCAGGAGCGGCTAGCCGCTTTAATAGTTTAATATCCAACCACCTGTTATGTATAGTGCGTACAATAACAGGCGGTTGCATAATAAACTGTAAAAGCGGCTAGCCGCGCGGCTAACCGCTAGTGCGTTAAGGCGCTAAATGGGTTGCTTAGCACAAAACTCAAGAACGGCATAACTAATATCGTTAATTCTTTTTTTATTGTATTTGGAAAATTAAAATGCTTTGGAAAACTTAACCATTGTACTTTTTCAATGCAAACCTTATTGCCCTTGAAAGAATTGTCAGTCGTCAATTATCATTCTAAATAGACGAATAGGTAAATACTGATGATTGAAAATGGCATCAAATTGCCAGTAACAAACTGAATTGCACCCACGTGAAGCCGGTGAGGGTCGCTAGTATTTATTTAATAATTCTTTCTTTATGACATTAAAAGGCAGTAAACAGGGTGCTACGTAGATGCTACGCAGCGGGCTATTACATAAAGCGTGTATATCTTTTACGACTATATTTTATGCGCATATATAATATATCCTATCGATGAATGGCAAAGTCCTTTAATACATAAAATACATATTACGTCAATAGTCTTTTTATATTTGAACCTTTTCACTTTGTTTTTTCAATATTTAATTTATAATGGCATAGCCATTTATTACAGTTATTTCTCTGTTTATTATTAACAATTTCCCAAGGGTTAGCATCGACACACGAAACATTCAATTATGACAAGAAATCATATTAGAGTGAACTTTAGAAATTAAAGAAATAACGCTAAGGATTTTTAAGAAATAAATGTTACAATTATTAAGGGAACGGCGACATCTTAACGATATTGTATAAACTGCAAAATCTATCATATCGGTTGTGTATTTATTACGAACAGACGGGAACCTGATGGAAAATGGTCACCGTCGCCTATAAACATTTACAACACCAGGGGAGTTGCCAACGCGCTGCCAGTCCTGAAGGACTCTTTTGACTCCATTTTTGCGCATATTATGCAATAATGAATGCAAACGCTCCAGTTATAGTGCTTATAGATCCTCCATTGTTACTAGTATTTTCTCTTGAATTCGTATCGTCTTGTCTACTCTGTATTAGTGTTGCCACGAATAATGACCTGGCCGAATAACCGAATAACGAATATTCGGCTTTCCCGTCGGCCGAATGGCCGAATATTCAACGGCCGAATTTTGATCGCAGACGTTTGCATTAATAATATGCAAAACGAGGAAGATAGTTATAGAAAAAAGTTCCGTGTTTGAATAAAATTTGTTTTTATTTGAAAACTGCTCGCCTAAATCGGACGGCAGACCCATAAAAATGGTAGTCAGGCACAAAATTTGCTAAGATTTATCTATCATCTCCTGGCAGTAGTCTATACGGTGAAAGACTTTTTTCAGAAGCGGGTAATACTCGTATTTATGAAGAACATCGCAATTGTTTACTGTTAACAAATGCCGACAAAAATGTTTTTATTTATCAAAATTTATGATTGGCAAGTTTTAAATATTAATATACTCATTTGTGATTAATATGTGGTATTCTATTTCCATTATTTATTTTTCGGTATTCGGCCAAATAGTACCCAGTTTTCGGCCGAATACCAAATATTTAAAAAAGTGGCCGAATAAGCCGAATACCGAATAATGGCCGAATATTCGTGGCATCTCTCGAACATATCTGTATTAATGAATACTTTTTATTGATCGACACATTCGTGAATGATAAAAGTTGAGTGAGTTATGTCGTATTCCCCTGCGTAGCGCCCACGTAGCACCCACATGCTAACTTTCAGAGATTATATTTTTTATTTTATCTTTTATTTTGAAAACAAACAAGTATACAGTTTACATCGATGGTTAGCAGATACTGCAGTCTAGGTATTACAGGATCTGAAAGGAACTTATTTAACAAATACGAGTAATCATCACGATTTTTACATTAGACGTTTACGACGTTTACATTAGAAATTACCGTAAAGTTCATGCTTATACCTCTGAAATATTAATCAGTTAGTATGAAAATTAACAACAACAACCATTTAAATTTTAAATTTATTTTATGTTCTGCTTAATAAGTATATTATTATTGACACATATGGTTGAGAAAATTCCAAAAAAGTGGACAAGTGAACAATACAATGCGTCATAAATAGGTGCCCAAAGATGTGATTTACGACATGTAAATCTAGACTTTAACAATCTTTTATACCTATGTCAGACAAATGTCGAGAAAAAACTGGACTGCTAAACTTGGAACTGGTCCAAGATAAAGTCAAGAACTCGGAGAATTGACGTCGTGAACATTTCTGCGGTATAAACTATTGATACAACACATCCATATTATACAAGTGTTGCAGAACGAGTTTGTATAAGTATTTCTTTAATTCAATTCTGATATATTTGTTCAAGTTAATTCGAGTTTAAATATTTTCTCACTCCTTAACTATATTATTTTTTACTTTAGAATCCTTGCAACAGATTTGAATATTTTAAAAACCGGTCAAGTGCGTGTCGTGCCACGCGTAGTGTAGGGTTCCTTATTTAGTGTATTTACAGAGTAAGAAATGTAATGTAACAAATTAATAAATATTTTCTATAGAGTTTGTCGAAAACTCGCAAGCTTGTAAGGCCAACTTAAGCGTGATAGTTTTCCTTTTAATTTCATTATATATAGCTACTATGGCCGTAACGTTTGAATTTCTAACAACAACAGTTTAGTTGGTAGGGCGGGGGGGGACACTTGACTCTAACGAAAATTTGCACTTTAAAGCTTAGTAAGTCACGAACAGTAAACTAAATCGTAAAATGATGTTCAGACATCTATGATATTTGAAAGACCTATCCAACGATACCGCACACTATATGGCAATCGAAAATTAAAAAAAAATATGCGCGCATTACCCCTTAATCTCTCCAGACACGAGAATAAAATGACAATTGAAATTCAATTGTGTCTCGCCGCCGGTGGCCGTACGATCCTTGAAGGATTTTTTTTTTCATGTTGTTATTCTACCACTTTGTCTGCGTGATCAAGGTACCTACCAAGGACCTAATTGTGCCAAATTTCAAGTCTCTAGTACCAATAGTTTTTGCGCATAACCGCGGACGGACAGACAGAAAGATGGACGGACATGGCGAAACTATAAGGGTTCCTTGTTTACTACGGAACCCTAAAAACATGTAAGCTCCCAATTATTATTAAATTTGAAATAATTATAAACCAGTTAATACTCGTAGCTTGGGCTTACGAATTGATTCACGTGAAATACGTATACAACATAGGGACAAAAATGGAATAAGAGTGTATCCAGCGTCCATTGACAGCGCGGCAAGGCATGGTAAAGGATTTTTTTCGTGGGCAAATGATATTCAACCTTATTTCAATTAAATTTTCAAATACATTTATTTTATTACACATACTTCTAATTGACCCGCGGGACGGTTTGGCGTGCCGTCTTTCGCCATGCCGTCACTGGGCACTGGCCCTTAAAGTTAGGATGTAATTCTTGAAAATAAATCAATACTAAATTGGAAAACTGGTCCAATAAATACGTACAACTTAGTTTTTTTATATAAATAGGAATCGTCCTAATTTTTACAAAAAAAGTGAACTGGAAAGTTGTATTTTGTTGTAAATAAGATAAAAGAGGCCACAAAGTACAAGTAAAAATCTATATCCCGAAACACAATCACATTTACTTGTATCACAATCAACTACCAATACTGACTTGGTAAGAATTTGGAGTAAAATTTTTTAGTCTCCATGTTTTCAGGAGTGTTTACCGAATTACTGATGAACAAACAATCTATCTATCTACTCACATATTGGTTGGGGAAAAAGTTTCTTCGCATTTTTTAAGATAATTCAAAATATTTTTTAATATAGTTTATTTAAATTTAACTAAAGTATGTATGTACCATTTTGTTTGATTAACCTTTTGCCTCTTGTACATAACACCACCATCAACACCTCCCAGCCAAACTCTCTTAATTTTTGCTGAGTGGCTATAGATGTGTGAGGTCTAGCGTTATCATGATGAAACACCACACCCCTTCTGTTGATCAATTCCGGCCGCTTTCTCTCAATTTCTTGCTTTAATCTCATCAGTTGTTCGCATTAGAGTTCAGAATCGATAGTCCTGCCTGGTGGTAATAGCTCATAATGAATAATGCCCTTCCAATCCCACCACACACACAACATCACCTTATTGCGAGTTAACCCGGGTTTCGCCACAGTCTGTGAAGCCTGACCGGCCTTTGACCACGACCTTTTTCGCACGTTCTTGTCGTACGTAATCCAATTTTCATCACCAGTTATCAGCTTCTTCAAAAATGATTCGGTTTCATTACGTCATAATAAAGAATCACAAATGAGTACACGGTTCATTAGGTTTATTTCAGTGAGCTCGTGAGGTACCCAAATATCGAGCTTTTTTTTGTACCCAGCTTTTTTCAAATTTTCGCCAAAACTGTTTTGTGATCAATTCTCAGTTCTTCAGCTACGTCGTAACTACTGATATGTCGATCTTGCTCCACTTTTTCAAAAATGGCATCCATTTTATCCGTAATAGGGCGACCAGAGCGAGGTGCATCTTTGACATCAAAATTTCCGGATTGAAAACGCTTAAACCAAATTTGTGCTACTCTCACAGACACTGCACTAGGTCCATAAACATCGCAAATTTTTTTCGCGGCTTGCGTTGCATTTTTACCTTTTTTGTAGTAAAATTTTAAAATGTATCGAATTTCTTCATTAGATTCACTCATCTTGACAGTACGAAATACAAATGAAAATCACACATTTGCCTAATTTGAATTTGGAATTATGATCTTTAAAATTTTAACTTTCAATTATACCAAAACCAGCCAGATACAAATACTACAGCCAAAGAGATTTTATTACAAGTTCATACATTAGTATGTACGAACTTGTAATAAAATCTCTTTGATAGATCTCTTTCTTCATTATAGTTAATGCGAAAAGACTTTTTCCCCAACCTATTATACAAATTTTATAACTCTTAATTGAAATCTGCGTAACATTTCTGTTTAATTGTACATAATGTACTATGTTATGTTTAGTTACATTTTGTACATCAAATTAAGTAAATTACTATGACAGTTATCATACTCGTAGGCAAACAGTTGTACGCCGATAGTGTTATTTGTAAATAGATAAAAACAAAGGTATCCACCAAACACATTATTTGACAAAGGATCATAACAACATTATGTCATACATACATAATGTATGTGTAAATATATATTTATTTCATTTTCATTAAAATATTTAATTCCCTTATACAGTTACAGCGTATAATGTTACGTGTACTGAAGGTAAAATCAATATACTATTCAAGGACAATCATTGCGAAAATAGGGCGCTTTCTCTTTAACTTTAAAGGCTTAGTCAATTGCGTAATGAATGTAAAACTATCACAAAAATGACTTTAAAAAACTATCACAAGGATATTAAACTCCTAATTTTTTTTTGGTTTAGCAAGAATTCAATATAGGGATAAACATTGATCGTATTACACATTGGAAAGGTTTTTAAGGAATACAGAAAATCACGTTCGTCTCTAGGTTCATTTTCAGGCTTGATACATAATAATTAAATCAAAAATACCAAACAATCTATTCATATAATTACTGTCAACGAATTGGCAAGGATGTAGTCATGATAAACGTCGATATCAACAATGCTCATATGATCAGCAGGATATTTAGTCAGTCATATGGCATTCTTATCTAAATATGAGGCTGCTTACAATTCGAATTTAACATTATTACAACAATCTTTTATATAAATATTTAATTACTAATTTACGAAAGCTTATTAAAGAGAATAGACTTACCTATGTTTTAAAGATCACTAAACAGAACGATAATCGCTGACGACAAATTCCATTATGTGCTGGATTTAACACTATACTGAATGTAGGCTTTTAGGGGTAGGGGTTTGGCAAGAGCGTGGCGATACCATCGACGCCTGAAACTAACTGTGTCAGCGGCGCTGCGGTCGCATTCTGTGAAAATGAAAATACAGCGTTTACAGCGATCGACATGGGCGCTTTTGTTTAGACGCACACCTTCAAAGAAAGCTAACGTTTTTTTTTTAAACATTATATTGTTTATGCCAAATTACATTTGGATATATATTTCGCTTCGCTACACGTTATCACTTAATACCCATGTAGATATTTTTTTAAATAAAAATGATTAACCTGCTTAATTAGAGACAACGATTAAATTTGAATTCGTTCTTAATTTAAGGTTATTTTGGTCGATTTATTGGGTATCTAATCGTTTTGTAAAAAGTATAATATTTTGAATATTTCAATTTAAAACAAGTAATTAAGAACCTAAGTAATGCCAATTTCATTGGAATTCAATTGACTAAAGAAGGGCATTTGTTTAAGTAAAAAGAGTTCACATTTTGATTCAATGGTAACCGAATAAGTATTTAATTAATTACTGTCTAATAATAATTTTACTAAGTATAATTTTATAAGAAATCTAGTGTAGTAGTCTAGTTTCTCTGTATCTTATTCTCTTATCTTATCTAAATATTTTAAAACAAAAATAATAATATGACTTTTATTGCATAGGTAGAAGTGTTGACTTAATATTAGCTTCGTGAAAGCGCTGTTTCAGCTGAGGTGTAGACACTACTCTCGGGTTGCCAAACGTCATTGATTTTTGTTACGCTAATTTTATAGACCGAAAGTTTTTGTTTGATCGAAAATATGTGTCAGTAAGCCAGTTGCAAAGTTGGAATATATTGTGTAATTTAAATATGCAATAATTATGTCACCAATGTATGACGCGATATAAAGGATTCCCTGACCCTAGGGCGGCCAAAAGTCCCTGATTCTGTGGGACCGTCCCGTAATGCTGGATGTAATCCCGCTTTGCAAGAATTAATAAAATAGTTCCGCGAATCGTTGGGTGCGTCCCGCATGTCCCGCATTGGATGCATTGACGTATTATGCCTATTTTTTTTCAAGCTACTACATAACCACACCATCACACACATACATAAAACATACACTACACTCATTGAGTTAATACATACTCAATGCACTACACTACCACACACACATGCAAACAACAGCGGAGTATCCACAGAGCATCTACGCATCGTGTGAATTCGATTGAAAATTGTTTGCGTGTATGTGTATGTGATGGCTTTGTTCCATTTTGCATTTTTGTAAATAGTGTCACTAGTGATAAATATTATTTTAAAAATAAATGACTTTATTAATTAATTTATGTGTTTTTATGTAATTTTGGTACATACGTATACTGACAAAGTCCCGCATGCTATCATCGGAGAGTTGGCCGCCTTACCTGACCCTTAACTTTTTCTTTTATTCAATTTAAGAATCGAATTGAAGAAGTAACGTATTGAAATAATCGAAAGTCAAAATAACGTAAAATCATAAACTCTTACAAATATTTAGTGGTAAACAGGACGCGCGGAAAGGTTTTTAAAAATATATTTAAAACATTATTTTTATTAGTATAATTTAAAACCATATCTACTCCATCTACTGATCGTTGTTTATATTACGTCAGGACTTAATGGCGCTCAACTTGATACGAACCATGCCTGAAAAGTCGGAAAACTTCAACAGCGAGTTTCTACTTCATTCCACTAGATGTCACTACTTTTATGAAACATTATTTACGTAGAAGGAATGTAGTTGTGTTTCATTCTAATAGATTTACTGATTATAAACAAAATATGAACTAAGCAAAATGTGAAATCGACAAATTTCATTTGAAATTCTATAAAATGTCAGAGCAAAATATTGAAAAGGAAATGAATTGCGTGTTACTGTAATCTCATGGAGTAGTATACATCTACGTATTTAAGTATTTACGAAATATAGTTAGTTTAACTCAAATCTATCAGATCGAGTTGATAATTATTATTGTGAAACAATCTTGCTACTTAAAACTTGCTTAGATACAATCAGAAGTTAGTAATAATAAACTTGATCTGGAACTGTTACAAGATTGAAGTCTGTTTTATTTAATTACTCTCCAAGTGTCTCCAACTATCCTATTAATTTTCTTATAATAAGAAATATAAACTTTCAGATCACTTTAAAAGGATTTTCATGATGAACGAACTTGGAAAAATCTTCGTCTTTATATCATAGATTTATTATTCATGCTTTATATAAACTCAGTTTCTTTTCATGCGCACAGGTTCTTTATTTATAAAGTCGTTATTAAAACAAAACCCTCTCTCTCTCTCTCTCTTTCTCTGTCTTTCTCTGTCGTATTGTATCTATGTGCCTGTCCATGAAGCTGAATGTAATTATGGAGGCAACACCTAGAAAGACAGCTGGAGTCATTTGACTCTCGAAATATAACAAAACATAAAATGAAACACACGTTGAAACGTAAGGAAATGCACTGAATTTAGCCAGGGTTCAAATGTACCCGATGTTTAGCAAGCAATTGTAAATTCACTCGTTCAAAGACACCTTAGAGCTTTAAAACACTCTTGTTATGTAAAAAGCTTACTGGCTTTCAGGTTCTCGGAAAGGATTGAAACGAAACGTTACGTTAATAAAATGTATATAGTGTACACGTAGCCTCTACGTATACGCTATATGCGTTGTGTACGTGTTTTGTCACAGATATACTAGAATAGAAATTGACCAAAACTTTAAAAAAACTGCTCTAGTGCGTGTCGGGCCCGCGCAGTGTAGGGTGCCGTAGTTACAGAGTAAGAGATGTAAAGAAAAAAGTAAATAAATATTTTATATGGAGTTGTTTAAAATTTTCGAGTAAAATACATTTGATCGATTATTACTCGCAAACTTGTAAAGCCAACTTAAGTGTGATAGTTTTCCTTTTAATTTCATTATATATAGCTACTATTGTCGTAACGTTTGAATTTCTAACAACTATCGTTTAGTTGGTGGACGGGTGACACACTTGACTGTAACGAAAATTAGCTAAAGTGCCAATTTTCGTTAGAGTCATGTGTAAAGTGTAAGCATTATAAGTCACGAACAGTTAGCTAAATCGAAAAATGATATTTGCACACCCCTTACATTTTTGGAAGACCTATCCAACGATATGCCATACTATATGGAAAACCAAAACAAAAAAAAATATCTGCGCGTTACATGTAGAGGAGGGTACCTCCTAAATAAAAAAAAAATCTTGTTTTTATTCTACCACTTTGTCGGCGTGATTAAGGTGTATACTGTGCCAAATTTCAAGTCTCTATGGTTTGTCCGAACTAGGATGATAATTATGACAGCTCATGCCTATGAAGTTTTGAAATTTATCCCTTACGATAAGTATTAATTTTATATAATTTTTCATAGGCGGCTACCGCCCACTTAGTGATTTCAATGCATGTCCACAGACCGATAGTTATCAAATATCGCAACAGACTGCCGAAAATCGATATTAATAAATTTATACAATTGAAACTTTAAAAAAATAATGTCTTACTTTAAATGAAATATTTTATATTTATGAGATGTATGTACATATGAGTATTATTTAATTATTTTTAAAGAAAAAACGTAATGAAAAAATACTATTTTATTGTATTTTATCTATATAAATAATCTTTTTAACGAATTCTTAAAAGTACAAACTATAACTCCAAAAAAATGATAATGGCAATACTATAATTGACCATCTCGTTAAGAAATACTATTGGTCCGAGCCTATTGTACCTACTGACTGTAGGTTTATCATTTGTGAACATCTTGGTGTGTCTTGGTGGCCGAGTTTTGGCGGGAACCTTGAAAGAGGCGTATGGTGCTCCTATTTTACTTCATTTTCTTGGTGTATTTTTAAGTTATATTGAATCAAGTTGGTGGCATTTTGTTTGATATAGGTTTATTACAGTGCCCGTGTATAGTAAAATAGAATAACAGTGCGAAAACACGACCTTTCAGGTTGCCTCCAAAACTTCATTGTAAATGTTCTGCTAAAGTAGCCATCGCTTTACTCGAATAACTTGACTGTTACTCACCTGACGGAAATACTTATACTTATATTTATCTAATGGAAAGTTATTATTTATCTTATGGAAATGGCAAATAAGCTTGAAGTTTATAGGTAGTGAATACTGTAGCCTATTGACATCTACATACATGAAACTCTTCATGTTGCTGTTTCAAATCTTCAAATTACAGGGCCAACATTATCGCCCAATTGGAACTCACTAGCCTGCACACTACTATTTGGTGGCACATAGATAATTATAAGGTCGTCTGGTGGTACCACTATCCTCGGGAATCCATCCATTGAGCTCTATCACTAACTGACTTTACTAGAGGAATTATTTTCTGTCAGTAGACGAGATTTTTTCCGCTAGTGAATGATGGGGTCATCCCTTACTGACGCCTGAAAACGATTGCTTTATTGCCCTACTAACAGCAGTAACAATAGAACCAACAACACTAAAAGCATAATAGTCACACAAATTAAACACGCAATTAATATCGATTCAAAGTTCAATGAAAATAATAAATCGATAATCGCGTTTATTCATTAGAGATTCAAAAGACTCATCACTATTCTATCCAGATTAAGACCTGTCATAACTATCATCCTGAAATAGACAAAGCATAGTACCAATTGCGCTAAACCGCGGACGGACAGACAGACAGACGGACATGGCGAAACTATAAGGGTTCCTTGTTTTCTACGGAAACCTAAAAACATGGATATTTAATGGGTGTAATTGGCGGTCCGCCATCTTTCTTTATATGCCTTTTTAACAGAGTATCGAGTATCGAGGGTTAAAATATGTTTTCTGTTTAATTTCAATTTTAGTGGTGTTTTTTTGGAGTCGGTAATTTTTAAAGATTATCGTTTTTTTTTGTGTAGGTAAATGTTGTCAATCAACTTACATGCCCACGTCTATCCAAACATTATTGAGTAGGTTCTGTCAACATATTACAGTATTATCTCCTTGTGGCGTCCAACGCTCAGTAGCGTGATATGATTATTTTCAGATGTACTCTACATGTTCATACAATTTTTTAAGGGTTTCCCTCTATTTTCCCATGATGCCATCATTAGATCCTTCACGACAATGAGCCAAACTTAGAAGTTCTGAATATCGTATCGGTGAACAAACATATACATACAGTCAAACATAAAACCTGCCGCTTTTTAAAAATAATAAAACATTTAACTTTTTAAAGAAAAATGTAAAGAAAATTATTGCGAAAAATTCTAAATAAAACAACATTTAACTACCTACCCCGATGCTTCAGAGTCAGCAGAACACTAAGCCGGGTTCGATCTCAAATTGGAATTTTCCCATTTGAGAAGATTTCCAGTGACACCCCGCGGAGTTTGATGCCCAAAGCATTTTAATGGGCTCGCCAAATATTGAACAAAACATTGGTTCAATACAAAACTTAGGCTGAAAATCGTAGTTGTTTAAGGCGTGAAGTTAATATGTGTTATTAAAGTTAACAAACAAAATTACACGTCTGTAAGTTAGCAATGACCTCTGTTAATATGAATTTGAGCAAAAAGCTTGATCACGACATTTACTTGTGAAGTCAAACGATACGTGTGTGGCCGGTTAAATGTTTGTGTTGATTTCACTTCTGAAGATAGTGCCGTCGTGGTCGAAATCCGTCCATTACAGAAATTGCAGTTTCCAACTTGGTCTTTTTGTTGACCTTTGGGTTGGTGAATTCGTAGGAATTTCTCATGATATCGAAGTAACCTTCAACCTCAGATAAATAGAGCTTTAATTAAAATAAAACCGTTATAGAAAACCTTTGATTTCAATTGATATTAGACTTTTTATGACAACTTTAGCAAGAGAGTTAATTACACAAGTTGCCCTTTCAATTAAAATTTACCTATGAACGGAAACATGTATTTGATCTGAAATACAAATTTAACATGCGATTGATAATATTATTTATAGTTTACGTGTAACCAGCCGGTAACGCAAGGAAATTAAATGGTCTTAAAAATTTGGTAAGTATAAAAGTTAAGGCTAAAATTTTATGTGACCTTAATATCCGCGTAAATTAGGTATTTAAAGTCCTCATGCACTCTGTGCTTCATCCAATTAGATGAGATATAAAGTATCTAATAAAGTACTGCAAGTTTCTTTGAATAGCTAGAATTTTGTTTATGTATCCTACTTGCCCTCCCGGCGAAGTATGTATCACCTTAACGGGAAAAATAGCATACGACCTATTCTCAGACCTACCAAATATACACACCAAAGAGAATAAAAAATCGATCAGGCCGTTTCTGAGGCGTTCGAGTTCAACTAAGACTGAGACACGAAAATAATTTATATATGTCCTAAATGGTCTCAAAAATTAGTAATTAATTTATTTCAACGTAAAAGCTACATTAGTCTGAAGTTGCTACAACAATAATGATATATTGTTCAAAAGTCAAATCAGTTGTTTTAGTCAATTATAATAAATTATATTACGCAGAAAGGGCGGACCAAAAATACTCCCCAAAGTTGTTAGAGCAATTTGTTCTCCAGTCACTTACTTAATTGTCAACTAACTGGCACGGCGAGGGATACACCATATGCGCAGTTTTATACCACCGGAGCTCATCTATCTTACGTGAGTGCGGCTTTTAACCCATGAATTATTCTGACGATAGCAACTCGTAACATGCTCACGCGGGTAATGATATTCTTTATCTCATAAAGAAGTAACAACAGACCGCCACGTAACGCTATTTTGGTTTTGTAATGACGTGAGTTAAAATAATATTGAAAATCAAATTATGTAATTGTAATTTTGCGTTGTGAAATGTTTGACTTTTAAAAAATATAGGTAGTGATCAGCACTAAGTTCTGGTTAAATGATAATGTTTGAACTGTTATTTCTGACAGAGAGGCAAAACCACTTAGGTCTCAGGCCTGGTGATGTACCTATCTGCATTTAATCTCAATTTTTTACATAAATGTCTTTAGCTGCAATAGTCTTTTAGCGTACATGTGAACTGAATGCTTGTTGCCACTTTCAGTGTAAAAAAAACCGGTCAAGTGCGTGTCGGGCCACGCGCAGTGTAGGGTTCCGTATTTAGTGTATTTACAGAGTAAGAAATGTAATGAAAAAAATAAATACATATTTTCTATGGAGTTGTTCGAAATTTTCGAGTAAAATACATTTGGTGGACTATTACTCGAAAACTTGCAAATCCAACTTAAGTGTGATAGTTTGCCTTTAAATTTTATTATATATAGCTACTATTGCCGTAGCGTTTGAACTTCTAACAACAACCGTTTAGTTGGTAGGGGGGGGGGACACTTGACTCTAACGAAAATTTTCACTTTCAAGCTTAATAAGTCACGAACAGTTAACTAAATCGAAATGATGTTCGAACATCCATAATATTTTAAAAGACCTATCCAACGATACCCCACACAATACGGAAATAGAAAATAAAAAAAATATCCGCGCATTACATGTAGGGAGGTTACCCTTAATTTCTTTTCATGTTTTTATTGTACCACTTTGTCGGCGTGACCAAGGACCTAATTGTGCCAAATTTCAAGTCTCTAGTACCAATAGTTTTAGCGCTAAACCGCGGACGGACAGACAGAAAGATGGACGGACATGGCGAAACTATAAGGGTTCCTTGTTTACTACGGAACCCTAAAAAAGGTAGTTATGTTATTAGTTTGCAGATAACACATAATGGCATAATAATTTTATTGGTGGTACAGCTCGTGAGTGAAAAAAGTGGTAGTGGTCTGTGCTATTGTGTTCCAATCACGCGGATAATGTGTTACGAGGTTTTTCATGCAGACAACAACAAAACGGTTATTTCGTCGATGTCTATGGGATATCATACTTTATCTTGAGTAAATGTTTATCGGTTAACGTATAACTTTCAGTCTAGAATAGAATAAATCATGGCAAGCTCTATATTTACGTTGATTTGTTTAAAAAGAAAAGAAAGATACGAGATTAAATCGATCATTTAGCAAATATCCCCGTAAAATATGATTATTTCACAGGAAAAAATGTTTCTTAATAACTGAATCAGCCTAGAGTTAAAAATAATTTCAAATATCGGAAGGGTCTTAATATACCTACTTGGAACTTCTTGGAATCTTGTCACGATCCTTTACATTTGTTATGAAAGTGAGACTATTTATATACATAATTCGTTGATCCTATAACTCCTAACGTGTGGTTGAAATATCAGGAGTTTAGTCTTCCGGCCAGGCTGTGAGCAGATCGATAGGATGAGTAGCCTGATGTAAGCCGTAAATCGATTTGATGGTAGCTGTAAATTTACCCATTGCGAGTGGCCTGTATTATTCTGTAGTAAGAGCCAAGAAGTATGTGTAGTTCACGTAAATTTATTCATTGTAGGTACCTACTTTTAAAAAGGTAAAAGAAAATCAAAATACGTTTGGAGTTAGAAAGTATAAAAATATATTTTTTTATTTAATTTACATAGATATAAGAAATCATAATTATTCATTAAATTAAAGTATTCCAAAATTAAGTAAAGTATTCGTAATTAGAACAAGAGTCAACGCTTTTTTTAATGATTAATAGTAGTACTTAATACAATTAATTTGAGTACTCAAAATAAATATTAAGCTCATTGTGTACCTACAAGAACATTTTGTATGGGCCTGTAATTTCCGGCACAGAGGCATAACACCTTAGGCCTCAGGAGTGGTAACGCACCTGCATTTTGACCTTGGTCTTTTTGTGGGTGCCTATAGGCTGCAGTCATCACTTAACTTCAATGTGAACTGCATGTTAGTTTGTTACTTCCATAACACAAAAAAATTATATATTCAATTTGTTTGAAAGAATCTCTTTACTGAATCGGCTCATTATTATATATAGAAGTACCTAGCTGTCCCCGCGACGTCATTTGCGTAGAAAATATTTTTTCTTACTTTACAATTTCATCACATTTTTTTATGCTCCGCTCTTATAATAGCGTGACGTTATTTAGCCTATCGTTTCTGAATAAATGGGCCATCCAACACAAAAATATTTTTTCAACCCAAACCAGTAGTCCCTGAGATTATCGAGTTCGACCAAACAAACAAAGTCTACACCTTCATTATAGATATTAGTAAGTCCAGACACCAACCTTAATTATTTATAACGCGCTAAAGTTATAGTATGTAATATATAGTTATAATAATTGAAGGATATAAATATTCAATGTAATAAAAATAAATATATTTAAATTTCAAACTGTGCTTTAGGGATTAAGTCCCCAGATTAATTGTGATCCCGCATCTTGGGACGGACTAAAACTTAATTTTGTTTCTTAAACTTGCTCCCAGCTAAACTCGGGATTAATGTAACTTAAACTAAGCACTTTGTTTTGTAATTAATTTAGATGAAAATAAGTGTATTACAATTAAGAGATTATTTTGTTAAATCAATGTGATAGACATATTCATAGAAATCAAAATTAATAGAAATTATAAGAGAGCTTAATAAGAAATAATGGAATTATTTCCACTATTAATATACGCCATTAAAAATATTTTTCTGTTTGACCAAATGCCTTACCAATGCCTTAAATTATAGGTAGAAAAAATATCGGCTGTTTGAAAACACCCGACAGCGGGTTAGCCACTAACCCACCCACCTCCACCAATCCGCATTCGAGCAGCGTGGTGGAGTAAGCTCCAGGCCTCCCCCGAAAAAGGAGAGAGACTCGTGCCCAGCGGTGGGATGTATAATGGGTTGCCATTATTATTATTGTTACTGTACCTGAAACTTGTTTTCCCCCTCATTAATTTTATTTTTATCTATACTTATAATAAATCTGTAGAAGTGTGAATTCTGTACATTAAAAATATTGAAAAAATAAATACCAGGGGATGTTATTAGATCGATACCAAACACAAATATGTGATTAGATTTTTTTTTGTCTGTCTGTCTGTTTGTTCAAGCATCACATAAAAACTACCGGTCCGATTACAATGAAACTTGGAATGATTATACTTTAACCTTTGGCGCACAACACTGAGTACTTTTTATCCCGGAAAAATGTCTGTTTGTCTGTGTGTTTGTACACGCTAATATCAGAAACAGCTTATTCGATTTGCGGTTCACTAATTTATTGTGGTAAGTTTCACTTAACATTTAGTGTTTGTTTCATGTGAATTGGTAGAGGAATAAAAAAGTTATGTCATTTTAAATAATCGTATCGAATATTTTTAAGCTATTCTGTATCTTAGTTCTATCTTTTAGGGAGTTTCGTACCTAATAGGTAAAAACGGACCCTACGGATAACTAATCCTCCGCTGTATGTCTGTCTTTTCGTCCGTCCGTCTTTCTGTCACCAGGCTGTATCTCATAAGTAGTGATAGCTAGAAAGCTAACATTTTCACAAATTATGTATTTCTGTTACCGCTATAACAACAACAACAACAACATTACTCTTTATTGTACACCAAGTAAAATACATAGTAGTAAGACAAAAGAAGCACAGTACAAATGGCGGTCTTATTGCTAAAAGAGCAATTTCTTCCAGACAACCTAAATAAATAAGGAAAACAAATAGAAAGAAAGAAATAGTAGGGTGTACAAGAACAAAGAAAACATTACATATAACTAATTTGAGAGACTATCCAGAGCACGGTGCAGCGACAGCGATGGGTTGAAGGGAAAAACGAAAAAGGAAGTTAACAAATCTATGAAGGGAAGGAGAAAATGAATATAAGAGGTAAAATACATATTTAGAGAGAAAGATAGTGTTCTTTAACCAGTTTTTTAAAATTTAGAATAGTTTGAGCCTGTCTAATTGACACAGGCAAAGAATTCCACAAGCGAACTGCTTCTACTGAGAAAGATTGTGAAAAGAAAGAAGAAGTGTGAATAGGGGTGCTTAAAAGAAGATTTTTTGATGAACGTAACGCTAGACAGTGCGCATCACATGCATAACTAAAATTATTTTTAAGGTATTGCGGTGTATTCGGGTTAAACAGCACGCAGTATAAAAGAGAGAGAATGTGTGTATTCCGGCGAAATTGAATTGGGAGCCACTTGAGACGTTTTCTATATTCGGAGATATGATCATACTTGCGCAGACCAAATATGAATCGTATACATAAATTCTGAAGGCGCTCAAGTTTGTTGAATTGCTCCTGGGTCAAATCGAGATAACATATGTCGGCGTAGTCTAAATTAGGGAGCAACAACGATTGCGACAGAGCAATTTTAGTTGGTATGGGTAAGAAGTTACGCAGTCTTCTTAAAGAACCAATCGCGGCAAAAACTTTCCTGCTTACGCCAGAAAGTTGAGGCCTCCATGAGAGGTGCTTATCCATTATTATGCCTAAATTTTTCACTTGGTCGCTAAACGGTAAAGGAACACCTTCAAAATTAACTCGCGGTAGGTTATTCCAATCAATTCTCTGAACCAGTCTAGAACTACCGATGATAATTAATTGCGTTTTCTCAACATTAATTTGTAATCCGTAACTTTTACTCCAGTTTGAAATGCGAGAAAGGTCATTATTGATACACGTAATGGCATTAGGAAGATCTTTTAGACAAGCTTGCGAGTAAATTTGTAAATCGTCTGCATAAAGGTGGTAGAGAGAAGTAATATAGGATGTAACAGAATTAATGAAGAGAGCAAATAAGAGAGGAGATAGCACGCCACCTTGCGGTACACCAGCAGAAACAGTGCACCAGTTAGAGAAATTATCCCCAATCTGGACACGGTGCCGGCGACCAAACAAATAACTTTGAAACCAACCAATTACTGGCGGAGATATATTAAGAGTACGCAACATAGCTAGTAAAATATCAAAGTCAACAGCATTAAAGGCATTGGAAAAGTCCAATAACGTTAATACCGTTAGCTGTTGATTATCCATGCCGTGACGAATGTCGTCAGTAATTTTGACAAGAGCAGTAGCCGTACTGTGACCTGGACGGAAACCAGACTGCAATGGACTGAGAATATTGTATCGATTAACGAAGGAGTTCAGCTGGTTATAAGTGAGACGTTCAAGAATTTTAGACAGGAAAGGAAGGATAGAAATAGGCCGGTAATTTGCTATAGAGGATGGGTTGGATTTCTTTGGAAGGGGAGTAATATTGGCATCTTTCCAAGCGTTTGGAAAACAGCCCGAGGAAATTGAATAATTTAGGATATGAGTTATAATAGGACAAAGGATTTCAAGGATGGGGATGATCATTTTACGGCTAATGCTGTCACAACCGACGGCATTCGACTCGATAGCCATGATACTACTCCTAATATCACGCTCAGAAAATTGACAGAAGGAGAACTCAGAGAAGGCAGGAGTGGGAATAGAAGAAAGATGTGACAGGGTGTGGGATTTAACAACCCTATCAAGAGTACTACTAGAAGAAAAATGCTGATTAAGCATATTTATGTCAATATTATTAAGATTAGGGTGATTACGAGATTTCCCAACTCCTAATTTTCTTAGGAAAGTCCAAACTTTATCAGGATTTTCATTTTCTACAGAACTATGGATATGGCGTCGCTGCGCATCTCTACATGCCTTGTTGCAGCGATTACGTACAGATATATATTTAAGCTTGTTCCTATTTGTGGGTATAGCTTTATATTTACTCTTTGAGGTTACTTTTCTATGGATAAGTTCTTTTAAACTGTCATTTAACCAGGGAGCAGGAAGATGTCGAATTCTGACCGGCCGGATGGGAGCATGCAAATCATAAAGTTGAGTAATGAGAGAATTAAAGAGGGATATTTTTTCATCGATATTATCTGCATCGCTGACAACAGACCAATCAATTTTGCTGGCGTCCTCGCGGAGCCTCTCAACATCCATACCACCAAAATTGCGCTGTAGAAGGACTTTGCGTTTAGCCTTGGGAGGACGAATTTTGTACGAAAGGTAAATAAGGTCATGATACGAAAAGGCATCAGCAGGACATTGACCGTGCTTAGCAACATGGTCAAGGGAAGAAACAATAATTAAATCTAAAAGAGATGGAGTGCAGTTGGGAAAGTGGTGGGTGGAAGCAAGGGGGAGAATATGCAAGTTTGAGGAATCGACAATAGTATTCAGGCGAGTAGCTCTTGAATCATTTTTAGATAAACATGTGTTAAAATCTCCCATTATGATAGTGTGGCTATAAAGTGGCGAGTAATCTTCAAGCAGTTTCTCGAAAGACGAGAAATAATCAATATTAAGCGAAGGGCTATAAAAGACACCAAGTAAGAGTTTAGAATGTGAAAACAGTATTTTTAATAAGAGGTATTCAGCACCATTAGGGGAAACAGAAGAGGTAATTATTGAGAAGGGAATATGTGATCTTAGGTAAATCGCTACTCCACCACCACCACGATCAGTGCGATCATGACGTATTAGTTGAAAACCCGGGATAGAATACGAAGTAGACGGGAGACATGGCTTTAGCCAAGACTCGGAGACAAGAATAGCGTGAACACTATTGGAAGAGAAAGCTGCCAACATATCTACATAATGAGCCGGAATACTTTGCGCATTAATGTGAATGACGTTAAAGTTCTTCAGCACATCTGAGAAGGTTGAATCAAGGGTATCAGACAGAGAGGGAATGCTTACAAAACTGTCTGTGCTGCTTAAACCATCTAACCCTCCTATAGATGAGACAGAGAAAAAATCATCACTGTCGCTACTTACATGAGACATGCTATGGATATAAGTATACAAAATTATATAAATGCAAACAAAAAAGGAAATAACTAAAACAATGTTAATACTTAACTAAAACAACAAAAAAAAAACACACAAAAAGAAAATAATAATTAAACAAAACAAAAAATAATAATAATAATAAATTTAAAAAAAAAAAAAAAAATACACTCTTCAACTCACTAGCTCTCTTAAATTTTTAATTCAATATTTGTGAGAAAAAAAGAGGAAACCAAAAAAAAAAAAAAAAAAGATCGTGAACAAGAAAAAACAAAAATTAAAAACAATTTAAATCTGTATCCTGGAGAGAAAAAAAAAAAAAAAATATAATGTCAATAAAAATTTTAAGGCATCACACACACTAAGCCAGTGAAACAATAGTAAATGTCTATAGTTCCCTAGCCGTTGCGCGTGAGCGTCATAGACACAGATCAAGGTTATAGACATTTGTGTATTAAAGCAACTTCATAGATTTTTATCAGTAGACAATAGGTCTATGGACAACTTAGTTAAATTTGACATATGACAAGTAACACGAACAAACATCTGTCAAGGTCTGTCACAACACAACACAAGTCACAACAACAATTATTTAGAGAACGGAGGTTACCGAGAAAAAAAAAAATAATGAAATCAGAGTTGGCAAACTAAACTACTTACGTAATACAGAGCGGAAAACAAGATAATAGGGGGTAACAAACAATTATCGGTCGAGTGTAAACAATAACTGAGATGTAAAGAAAGAACAAAGATTGAGATTTGTTACTGCCTTTTAGTGGCGACGATGGTACGCTTAGACCTTTGTGCTAGTGCAGTCGTCGAAAGAGCAGCTTTATTCTCGACCCGCTTACTTGTTGGAACAGTAGAAACATTCGGCTCAAGTGGTGATGTTGGGATCGAATCCATTTCCGCCAAACTTTCGACACGGTGTCTAGAACCATCCGGTGCTATGATATGGATCCAACCGTCACGAGTCCAGCATCTGGTTACTCCATAACGCTTTCGCGCCTCCAAGAACGCTTCATGCCGGGGCTTTGTCAGATATTCCGACTGCGTGACTCCAGTACCTTTAAGTTTGGTTTTTGCAAACCAGACTTTATCCCGGGAAAGAGCATTGCTAAATTTAACGACTATCGGTCTGTGTTTCTTGTCGGAAATACGCCCGAGCCGATGACAGCGGACAATACATTGGGGAGAAAACTCTGATATCAACAATTTGTCTGTCACAATGTCAGCTACAATGCCCAATGTGTCTTCAGTTTTCCCGGTCTCCGGTATCCCGTGCATAAGGATCATCTTGCGCCGACGCTTCATTTCCATCCTGTCAATCTCTCTGCCAAGGAACTCAACTTGTCGTTGAAGTGTGTTCATTGCAGATAGAATAAATGCCCTGAAGGTGGTAAAATCCGTGGCTATTGAAGATGAAGCTGAAGATGGTGAAGTATTCTGGAGATCCTTCTGAAATGCCTCCATTCTAGTGTGAAAAAGATCCGCCATAGCATTGAGAGAGTCCTTGATGGTGTCCATGTTGTGTTGTGAGTGTTATCTTGTGATTTAATCAAAGGAGAAAGAGAGCAAGTGTGCAAAGCTATAATGTAGACGCTCAAAATATTCATAGAATTTTTAGGTCTTATGTTGTATTGTAGCTGCCATAATAAATCTATATACGTACAAATAAATAAAATTGGAGTGCCTGTTTGTAATATAAAAATAACCGCTTTTTACTAAACGCATATGTATGTATACACCGTACATATACCAAAACAACATTTTTTACAATGTTTGTCTGTCTGTCTGTTTGTTTGGCGGGACTAATCTTGGGAACGGCTTGACCGATTTTGACGGGACTTCCACAGGCAGATAGCTGATGTGATCAGGAGTAACTTAGGCTACTTTTATCTCCATACATCCATACATACATAAATACCTACATACAAATAAGTAGAATTGGAGTGTATCTGACTTTGACGGCACTTCCACGGGTAAGTTAGCTGATGTAACGAAGAGTAATTTAGGCTACTTTTATCTCTATACATCCATACATACATACATACCTATATACAAATAAGTAGAATTGTAGTGTATCCGACTTTGACGGGACTTCCATGGGTAGGTAGCTGATGTAACAAAGAGTAACTTAGGCTACCTTCTATCTCCATACATCCATCCATACATACATACCTACATACAAATAAGAAGAATTGTAGTGTCTCCGATTTTGACGGGACTTTCAATGGCAGATAGCTGATGTGACAATCATATTTTTTCTCACGTAGACGAAGTCGCGGGCACAGCTAGTATATAATGTAACTTTTGTATCAATACAGGGGTTACAAACAGTTAATTTGGATTTTCTAGTTTAATGACTACAATGTACTGATCAAGCTATTTCTTTTTGACAATCTGCTTAAAAAGAAGCATTTTATGTAACATAAAACCTTTGTATCGTATGTTAAGTGCAAAAAAATAATTATTTTAGTGATTCAACATAGTTGCATGCGTACAAAGTTACTGTTACGAGATTCTATGAGCGACTGTTTCACACGAGCGTACCTATGGACTGGGACATCGTTGAGCCACGTGTGAACGTCGCCGAGCCATGAAACGATATGCACGTGATTATTTCCAGGAGACGACGAGACGACCAATCTCTTGTGCCAAGTTGACGCTAAACTTGCGTGACGTGTTAAATGTTGATTTTTAATTGGCTAAAACCTTTTGCAGCTCAGCACGGTTAGGCAGACGTACTCGTATGAACATAAATGGATTATGCATACGTGTCATTGCATATATGACCCTTTTTTAATAAAATATAAATAGTTAAATTGTTTATTTTTAACGATGGAAATAGAGTTAGTTACATCAATACATGCGTCGGACACATATACAAAACTTTGAGAATTCCACCGCGGATCTCCATAATTGAACAATATCTGTCCGTCCCGAGCGTCTGGTACACAGCACCTTAGCCAAGCTGACTTCTTCTTTGTAGAGCTGTTAGTTTTACAAAATAAATTTATAGGATGTATTTTTGTCATTATAAACAGTTCACAAAGATCATAAGTGATCATTTCTTGTTGTTTCTATAAACTAAGGTTTTTATCTGTTGATCAGTAACTAGAAGGCCGTTGATTGCCATCTAACCAAAACACGATAGCCCTAAACATTAATATTAAGTGGATGATGCATAAGATAATGCGATGGAACCAACGTTATGGAATTTCTTCACCGAAACATGTGAGTTTTATTTCAGTACAATTCGAGAATGGTAACAAAAATTATATGAAAAATCTTTACAGTATTTACAAACAAATGGTTTGTAAATACTTACTTACTTGCTTTTATCCTTTAGACAACCACAACATAAAACAAGTAGGTATCGTTACGTGTGGTTTGTTGGGAACGTGAAAAAAAATGTTGTACTTGAAGCCTCAATTGTGTACATTTTGCACATTTTTACCAATGCAGTAACTTGGATCTCTCTAGTACGAATTGTAGTATGTACAAAGTACTACAAACTAATGCATAGAAAGACGCGCAGCGCAGCCATAATGATTCAGGCGCTGAGTTCGCAGTACAAAGGGAATCCTGTTGGCCGAATTGCTGGCACGTTTTACGTGGCGTTATTTTAGCCGAAACATAAGTAAGGTTTGCTAGCAACCGCCAACAGCTGCACAACGTTGAGATTTTTACGGTCTGTGGCAATGCTTTCTGAAGGAGATTGGCTTAAACATTTTAACCAGACTCAAGTCTGAATCCTTTTTTACGGATTTTTATCGATGTCAATAAACCTAAAGTAGTTGTTCGTAAAATTCGGTTAAATAGGGAATCAACTCAAAAAAAACTTCTACATAATATCATTATAATACATATTTTTGTTGTTCTGAAAAATCGTTTAAATTCTGTATTAATTTAAAAAATATCATCAACCTCACTAAATATGTGTAAATACTAAAGAATTTCAAGACATTCGGGGTATAATGATAAGAGAGTGCTACGTGGTTTTTGCTACGAAGTTGCGTAACACACGCGCGCGGTCGTGTGCTTATGTACTAGAACTAGATCGATGAGTTAATTATATAAGTAATATTAGGGTTTACCCAAACCAAATGCACCTGACTATTGTTATTCGGCTGTAATAAAAATACGGTTAGTACATAGGATGATTTTAAAACCAGTTTCACATTTCAAAGTTCAATAAAAAAGACTTAAGATACCAGATTCTCAATAGGTTGGAATGGTGCCTTATAACGTTTGCAACATTAATCAATGTGTGAAAAAGTGTGTTATTGCAAAGCAGCCTTTGTTAAAACGGTGTGGGGCGACCACAGACTATATAACATATTTAATTCAATCAATCATGCATACAAACATGATTTGCTATTTAGGATCTAGGGTTCAGTTTATCGGCATTTACTGTGCTCTCTATCCTGTAAGGGACTTCAAGGGGCGTGAAGATATATACATACATACATGTATACATACTCGGCAAATTGCCAAACTCCGAGTGTGACATTGAACACTGAGGATAATTTGAATGGAATAATACTTATAGCTATTAGCTGTTTGTCGCGAAAGGGTTGACAAGGGTAGACAGAGGTAAGTGGTGTTTGCCTGCCTGCATGCATTGATGCAGACATGCAAACACCCACGAACTGGCTAAGAAGCATGCAGTTCACATGGATGTTAAGTGATGACTGTAGCCATAGAGCAACACGGGCCACCGGCCGACCGACGAGGAGTAGCCATAGCGTTTATTACCGATACAATACACTCTGCAATTTTTTGCGGAGGGAAATTTGTGTGACACACATACACACAACAAAAATCGTCTATTCCTACGAAATTCACACCTAGACTTTAACAAAATACATAAACAATTTCACGCACAGATATTAATAACTCGGCTCACTTGTGCTTGTACTTTGACAGAGGGGAAAGCCTGCATATGGCGATTCCCCTCCGGTCCGTTGCGGCCGGTGGCCCGTGTTGCTCTATGACTGTAGCCTATTATATAGAAATGTTCTCAAAAACCAGAGGTTAAAATGCAGATGCGTTGCCACTCCTGACATCTAAGATGTTATGTCACTGTGATAGTTGTTACAGGGCCATACATTATCTTCTAACCGAAATACGATAGTGCTGAACACTAGCTAGCATAACACCTTATGCCTCAGGAGTAGCAACGCATCTACCTATTGACCTCTGGTCATTGTGTGGGTGTCTATAGGCTACAGTCATCACTTAACATCAATGTGAACCGTATGCTTGTTCGCCAATTTTATTGCATAAAAAAACCACCAATAAACATACAGACCACCACCAGATAGTAGGTACATACGTGACGCAAATATTTAAAGTATGAAAAAGCATTATTCTGACCACTGATCTTTTTATGATTTTTTGACGTGGTCTAGTTGAGTTTGAGTCTCTTTAATTTTAGTATTCCTATAATATTATATGAGTAACCTACTGGTGGTAGAGCTCCAGTGACGGAGCTCGCGGGCGTAGGCACCACCGCATTACCTAATATACTTGCCGCTAAATGGTAGTGTTCAGCACTATCGTGTTCCGGTCAGGTGGTAATGTACGGCCCTGTAATTTCCGGCACAGTGGCATAACACCTTAGGCCTCAGGAGTGGCAACGCATCTGCATTTTGACCTTGGTCTTTGTGTGGGTGTCTATAGGCTGCAGTCATCACTTAACATCAATGTGAACTGCATGCTTGTATGCCACTTCCATAACATAAAAAAAAAAAAAGTAAAGATTACAAAGCCTATAATTTATGAAAAACAATACAGGCTATTATAATATTTGTAATTTATTATAGCCATTAAGTGGATCTTATCGTCGCAATAAATAATAATTACAGGAGCGAAACTTTCTTCGGAACGTCACGTTTCAGACCGTTGATGACGAAGTTCGATAATGTGTAACGGTGTAACGATAATTGAACTCGCTAAATATACAACTTTACAAATAAGCTCGTATATTTTCCCAATAGCAATATGTTTGTGTTACGATACAATATTAAATGGGCGTAAATATTCAATTCCATATGGTTTTTATAGGTACGAAGTAGAACGAAGGTACTACGGCAAGCAGGGACTGAGAGCTGTATGTATAAATAACATTTTACAGAAATAACGCACACTCTCAAACACCAGAAAATCGAGTTATGCACTGAAATTACAACTTTTTGTGTTAAATTATTTGAAGAAATAAGTTGTCTTTAATTTATACGAACAGTATGTACATCATACGCACGTATACTTGCCCTATCTCTACCTACGGCCGCACACAAAACAGAAATCTTCTCACTCCTCACGCACACTGTTGCAATGTGATGTAGCGTAATTTGCTCAACACCACTATTTCATACTCGCTAGTAATAAGATGGTCCCGTAATAACTATCACAAAGCCAGAAAACCTAAGGTCTCAAAGGTGGCAACGCATCTGCATTTTGACCTCTTCCTTTTGTGTAGATGTCTATAGGCTGCAGTCAACACTTAACATAAATGTGAACTGCATGCTTGTTACCACCTTTGTAACATATATTTTTTTTGACAAACAAAAAAATAAGTTTTGATTTTTTTTTAAATCATGTTTTGTTTTTTTTTTCATTTTCATTCAATAAAATGCATTCTATTGAACTTCTTGAACATTTTAGTTTCGATAGACGTAAGTCTCATTTTCGTTTGTATTGATTGTTCACCAATTAGGTGACCATAATTTACTTAATTGTAATTAATTTTGAATATATAAAAAATATATATTAAAAATGCCTGAAATCGCTTAGGTTATCTGAACAAACCACTGTCAGGATCTGCGTTTATTACGTTGAACTTTGTATAAAATACGGATATGTTCATGTACCTACCACCGTTACCATATCTGTTCGAAAAAGGTATGCCAATGCTTACAGAAAACGGTATCTTACCAATCACTACGATTCCGATATCGAAATTACAGAGTAAATCGTAAACAAGGTGCGGAGGGGCACCCCTTATACCCGCGATGGCTCAAAGGTTTTCAACGCAAGCGGCAAGGAAAACCTTTATTATTTATCGGTTAAGTAGCGGTACCGAAATATTTTATAATCGGACCGAAGGTATAGCCGTTATCGTTGTATAAGACTACCATTATTTTCGGGTTATTCAGACCCTGTTATGGTTTTATCCGCTCTATATTATACGGGTGCTTAACGCTCTTGTGTTCCAGTTGCATGATCATCATAATCATCATCATTCCAAATGAAAGACGTCCACCGCTGGGAAAAATCCTTCCCATTAGAGGAGTATATGCTGAAACGCCACGCTTATTATTATTTTTTTTTTTATGTAATAAAAGTGGCAAACAAGCATGCAGTTCACATTGATGTTAAGTGATGACCGCAGCCTATAGACACCCACACAAAAGACCAGAGGTCAAAATGCAGATATATAATCTTTCTATTCGTATTAAAATATTTATCTACACAACGGTGCCACCACTCAATTTTTCAATATGCGAACAATCCCAGAATCAGTTGAGAAGTTTTGTTTAAGTTTGTTCAATAGCCTGATTTGTGTATTCGTTTCCAGGAACATGGAATAAACGTCTGCCTGAAGTGGCCTCCTGGCCTCCTGGTTGAAAGTCTCGGTTTCGTTGAGCTTCGGGTTTCTATAAATAGCGTCCATAAACCCTGCCCAGGTATTTTAAAATAAATTACATATACGGTCAGTGTCGATAATTTTTTATAAAAAGAAAATTTGACCAAGATGAAACATATTAGAAGAGTAAAAAAAATAAAATAAAATTAAAAGGGGAAAAAAGATTCGGAGGAATTGAGAACCTTCTTTTTTTGAATTCGGTTAAAAATAAATTACGGGCGATCTGAGATCGGCAAGGGAGGAGAGGAGTATTTAAGGGATTTCAATTCAATTTCAAGGGACGAATTACAATTTAAAAAAATAAAAGCCATAGTTGAAGGTAATAGATAAATCTACATTTATTGTACAGTGCTCAATAATAAATATTGCACATCGAGCTTAAGAAGGAGACTTCGGCTTATTTCGGGTCTGGAGAGCGTTATCTCTTTCGCACCGTACCTATATGAACCGTATTTTTGAAAAGGACGTTTTAAACTTCTAAGCAAATATTTTCTATAGACAATTATTATAAAGTTTTGTAAAGTTTCAGTCAATTAGTGCTACTAACAGAGAATGAAAGATAAAAGATAGATCTATACATAATATTAAGAGTCGGCAGAAGTGAAAAATTGAATATTAACGTTGTGGATTTTTAGCCACTAATGACCATTAGTTTTGTGTGATGCTTTAACAAACAGACAGACAGACAATTTTATTTTAATCACATATTTGTTTTCGGTATCGATCTAGTAACATCCCCTGGTATTTATTTTTTCAATATTTTTAATGTACCTACTTACAGAATTTACATTTCTACAGTTTTATTAAATGTATAGATGAGTCGAAAAAAATGTCGATTCATAATCGAAAGCCAGCAGCTGCGTCTTATCTACCGAAACATCTATTGACGTAAATATCATATTCTAATGATACATACATTACTATACACGTGCGTGGTCATCATTTTTACGGACATCATTCATGTACATTAGTGCATAACCTAACTCTTTCCAAAAATCTATTGCTCAAACAAAATAACAGCTAGTAATAATCCAAAGCTGCAACACAAATAAACGAGTGAATACACTTTCCATAACTGAGTCGCACATTTTCATAAATCAACGTATTCAGGACAGCATGAAAATATTTCCTTTAACATACCTCTCTATTTAAGTTTATGAATGTCATTATGCATTTCTGTGTAAATTGTAATAAATTGCCATGCGAAATATATGCAATCAAGCTCACTTCAAACATACCCCGTTTGAATAGGCGCCCGTAACGAGCGTAACTTTGTTCTACAATAGCAGTTATGTAGATAAAATTTAGATGATGTTGTCACCAACTGTTATAAACTTATTGATAGCATGTGATAGTCCTGTCGGATATTGAAATAGCTTTATTAGCAGTTTGTATCGGAAATTATTTTAGATTTAAACTTTAAACGGTAATTTAAAATTTTGTTATTGTTGTATACATGGGTTGGGTGGAGTTCAGAAGTTGTTTCATTATAGGTATTATTATAATCTCGGAGTATTGATAGAGGTGATACCTTACGAATAAGTTAGTAAGCTAGTAGTATGATGAATTGTTTGTACTTTGATGTAGTCAATTTTAATTATTTACATTGTATTTATGAATGAACACCAAAGTATCCAAACAAAGCTTATCAAATTTTGATGAGTCGCATCGAATCGCGATCGCAATTTAGTGAGCTAAGTCGTAACGGCAGTAGGCTGGGCACATAGCTCGAAGAACCGACAGCCGTTGGGGCAGAAGAGTTCTCGAATAGCGACTGCGTACCGGACGACGAAGCGTTGGCAGGTCCCCCACGAGGTGGACCAACGACCTGGTGAAGGTTGTGGTCAATCGCTGGATGAGGGCAGCCCAGGACCGTTCGTTGTGACAATCTTTGGGGAAAGCTTTTATCCAGCTGTCGGCGTTTATCTTTTGGTGAAAATGATAATGATGATAGTACGTGCGAAGATAAATTCGTGATAGTAATATTATTCCGAAAATTATAATCTTTTACGAGAATAGAAGCATAATAAATTGACCCATTTATTGAGCATTTGTTTATAGAGATATCTTGTAGGAAGCGAATTATTAGTTTACGCTTATAAACACATGAATATACTTCTGTCTTTCTATTTCAACCGACACAAATTATATCCAGAAAATAAAATTCCAATAATAATTTAACTAATAAGTTGTTGGTTGCAGCTAACGCAACTACTGCTACACTTACCGGTTTGATTCTTAAGTTGGAGGATACCTAAGTCCTATCGGATATGTTTGGGAATATTCCCCACCTTCGGCGTTTCGTAATATTTCCGGTGATGTCCATTGGCACTCACACATGGGGAAAAAACGTAACTGAAGTTTCTTGGGTGTTCGAATGAATGCATGTACTCGTATTTACCCTTAGTTACACTGGGATGAAGCTACGCTACGTACGAATGGACTGAAAGCATATAATAATATAATATTAAATCATATTTGGTTGCAACTCTATTAAGCTAATTCTAGTTCACGTACATTGAAACCGCCACGAAATGCACACGTAGTTGAACTGAATCAAATTACACATTGTGAGTGCAACATTTTGATTATCCATACTGCATACAACAGTAAACTTTACTCCGTATAAGGATAAATTGTACTATTTCATTGTGAAATCCACTTCATTACGCTTCGACGAGGCACTCTCAGTCAGAAATAGTCCTTACAGTCTATTGTCTAGGTACATATTCGTCTTGAAGTGTATTCCCGACTTGTTTACAACCCATGTTCTGTCGTCTAAACTGAATTCTGTGTCTAACAGAGTTATAAAGTTCTTGGAAGTCGGCGCTATTAATAATGTACGAGTGAATTTACCAAAAACGTGTGACTACTTAATGAGTGGGTATCGCGGATTGCTTTGCCATACAGTTTTTTCGCTGCTTCATAGCCTATTTTATTATTCTGTGTTTCATAAAATACGATCCACAATTTATTTTTAATTTTATATATTGAGTTTCAGGCAACAATGCTTAAAAAAAACAGTAGGCGCGTATAAAATATATACCTTAAAGACTAACATACATATTATATAACACCAACACTATTTATCACGTACTGTCGGCGACGTGATGCGCGGCTTATCAGTAGGCAGTTGTCCCCGGAATTTGAGTTTGCATCTCAGCATTTTGATATTCTATCTAATAATATTATTATATCGCTACATTCTGATGTGGTCGTCTGGTGGTAATTGCCGCCTTCATAACAATAAAAGCTTTCTTCGTAGACTCACGTCACGCGAACGAAATGTGTTCTTAGGTTTTTAGCTTGAGAATTAAGATCAGGTGTTGCTTCATTCTCATTCTGCTAAGCCTTCCACACGTGATTACCACACCGCCCACTAGTGGAGAATTCTTTCGCTAATGCAGTCAACCGAACAATGGTGGTCCAACTATTCGTATAGGGTGGCTATTCGTATAGGGTGGTAGTAAATGCAATAACGCAAAATGGGCATCAGGGTTTCTCGATAAAACTGCCGCAATTGCTATTGTCAATCCGCATGCCAAGCATTATGGCATCAACTCCTCAAAATGACGCACAACCCTATTGTCGGCATCGTTAGGGAAAGCTTTTGTCCAGCAGGACATATTTCGGCTCAAGTGATTTCCTATTAATAAAAGTCAGAAAACATAAGCCCATTAATCGAAGCTTACTTACAAACAAGTATAATATCGATAGGTAATTATTTTCCATCCAAGTTTAATATGAAGCATCGCGTACTTTCAATTACTTAGATCAAGGCTAAACCTAATTCAGCCGCGGTGAACTACATTATACACTCATCTGGCTGAACGAATGATAATAACGAAATGTAGTCTTAATAAATCGAATCATACTTTGGACGGATTCATAAGCGCGACATCATTTTAGAGAGCGGCAGAAATTTCGTTGAAAGCCGCTATCCGATTACCTACTGTATTCGGAAAGCGTCGGGTTTTGGTCCAAGTTATGGGAAACATCGGTACACGTAGGTGGTTGGCAAATTTTATTCTGATTAGTTAATTCTTTCCATATTAAGATTATTACTACTACGAAAGATAACATTTTGTAGTATTGTATTGAATTAGTAGATTCTGATTAAAATTACACGTCGCTGTATGTAGGTAAAAAATAGGCTAAACGCTGTATCCAGTATTATTAATATTTAATTTCATAGCTCTTACGTACCTATGGATCGCACATACTTCTGACGAATCGAGAGCAGATGAGCTGTATATCTATATGTACTCGTATATCTCCGTAATTACCATCACAGACCCAAAACAATTTAGGTCTCAAGGCTGGCAACTAATCTGCCTTTTGACCTTTCTTGTGTCTGTAATCAGCATAAGTCGCTTCCATTAAAGTTAACTGTTTGTTTGCCACCTTCATAACAAAAGAGCTACCTTCTACTCACAGCGCGTGTACGTACGTCTACGTAGGCTACGTGTGCTACGCATTTAGCCGCTTTTTTATTCATCTATTAATTGAGCATATTCCGCTTCCTCTTATGGCGTGAGGCCGACGGTCGCAGGAATCGCTTCCCCCCGTGATAATCGACAGGCGACAGCGATCCAACGTGCCACGCCGTAGATTTATGACGTAATATCTGAGACGACGCGCGATACCTTAGGGTTGTCATATAGAGTGGTAATTTAGGTGTTTTAAAAAATTGGATTGCATTTTATCTAAGTCTTAAAAGTTTATTGTGAATTCCAGATATTAATTACTACAGTAAGCAAAGTATAGTAATTTGAGACGGTCAGAATTTACTGACATTACATTACTGACGCATATAATAGCACCTGAATTTTAAATGATCTACTAATAATACCAGTGATATGTTCTTTAAAACATAATTTTTGATCCAATAGAATAAAACCAAGTAGATAATAGAGGTAATAGAGAGAAGATACTTCTTTACAGACATGTCTTTAAAGTTGTATCTTGAGGCTCTTTCCTAGTGAAGGACATATACATACACTTATCGACTTTGAGAGTGATCTTTTTACCCGATCAGTATGTATGTATGTATATTTAAATTGTAAAAATCCTGTTGAAGTTTGTCGCATTCTGACCAATCATTGTTAGCCAATATATTTAGCCAATCTCTATCCACTATCCAATTCCCGTGCAGGCCTTATACTGTTTTTATGCAGACTGATGATATCTTTGGGTAAGGAACACTAAATGTTCCATACCCAAATGCTATCCGTCTGTCTGTTCGTCTGTCATCAGGCTGTATCACATCAACCGTGATAGCTAGAGAGTTGAAATTTTCACAGATAATGTATTTTTGATATCACTAAAATAATTCATACTAAAAGCAAAATACAATAAATATTTAAGGAGGCTTCCATACAATAAATGTGATTTTTTGCCTTCTTTATAGATAATGCGCAATACATTGACGCGAGTCCGACTCGCACTTGCTCGGTTTTTTATGTCAAGAAGTGGCAAATAAGCATGCAGTACACAATAGTGGCAAGTGAGTATTGTATCTTATAAACATCTACATAAAAACCATATCAATGCAAATGCGTTGCCACTCCTAGGAGTAAGTTATATACCTTTGTACCAGAAATTACTGGAGCTTATATTACACAATTAGTGACAGGTAGATAAGATAATGCGACTCTACCACCAGTAAAATCTACCATAGATACTTCATTCCACGTTCTGAGAGCCTACAAACAAACACCTGTATACATGTGTTTCGGACCATAAACGATGTAAAAATCGCCATCACCGTTTTATCCATGTTAGTATAATTTTATATAAATCGATACCTGAGCGATAAGGCCGCCTACTATGCCTATTCTGTAATTTTATATGTATTTGCCTGTCAATTGGTGTACAATAAAGAATATATTAATATAATATATAATTTTCTGGGTGGTAGAGCTCCAGTGTTGGAGCTCGAGGGCGTAGGCACCCCCGCATTACCTAATCTATCTGCCGCCAAATGGTAGTGTTGAGCACTATCGTGTTCCGGTTAGATGGTAATGTATGGCCCCATAATAACTATCACAGAGGCAAAAGATCTTAGTCCTCAGGGGTGGCAATGCATCTGCACTTTGACCACTGGTTATTGCGTAGATGTCTATAGGCTGCAGTCGTCACTTAACATCCATGTGAACTGCTTGCTTGTCTGCCACCACCATCACATAAAAAAAAAATATATATATTATTAAAATGACATGGAATAATATCACTGTTACTAACTAAAATATTTCTGTAAAGTTCGTCAAAATAAATAAATAAACTAATACATTGTAGAAATCATATTCGCGCATTTTCTCGCGTATATCACTACCCCTCAAAAAACTCGCGAAAACGTAAAATAAGCTAATAGTAAAAGGACCGAGAAGTTTGTGGCTATCTATTGGTGATTAGCGAAACCACTGGAGTCTTCCCAAAAGTAACGAGTCCGCCGTACGGTTGTACTAAACATCGGCTCTCTGACTTACTTTGCCTTAATTGACCGGTCAGAAAAGGGTGCTAAGGTCACGGAAATCTAAATATTACAATAACACTGTTTTCATTTCTGTTAAAGCTCGGTGTTTAAATAAAGGAACAGCTCAATGAAGCTTGAATATTCTGCGTAAAGAGAGGTAAATTATTGATGCTAATTTAGAAGTTGCATAATAAATTAATCATTGACAATATGTAGATTACCATAACAATAGATCGTAACACCCAAAAAAGACATAACAAAACTATAAATGTCAGCTAGTATAGCAAAATAACACGAGACATATACATGAAATAGTTTTATAAGAGTATGCTCAGTAGATGAAAATATATTACGAATTCAAATTAGAGCTTATATTATGTTTAAAGAGAGATCCAGAATGTAAAAACATTTGACTTTGAGTGTTTTGATAATATTTGTTTTTATATTATTTCGCATTAACACATGCTTGTGAAATGTAATATATATAATATATATATATTTAAAAATAAAAAAAAATATCGTCAGGATTTGAATTTGTTTTTGGATTCTCTAGCAGTTTGAATAAGAAGGAATAAAAGAACTGCGACCTGTGTAACACACTTCGTACTATTTTACTTTAATTGGATTCGAGCTTAAATCCATTTTTGATGGCATAAGATCGGCACTTCATTCCATTTCTAGAAATAGGCGTCTAGATACCGAATCCGAATCGAATGAATTTGATTTTGAATTGCCCTTTGTTATTAGGGCGCTGATACCTAGTGGATAAATCGAAAGATAGTGTGCCATCTAAAATGGCGTGATTCTGCGATATAAGTGATGTTATGGACCAAATAATTTAAATTATCATATTTTTTACAGTAAAAAAGAAAAAAATAATACTATAGAATTTTTTTGCCAACCCTTCTTGAGTGAGCAATTTTGTACACCACAGTAGTTGCGTCATAGCTTCCTTCCTGTTTATCCACGGTTTATTCTGTACATTACGCTTCTATCTCGATAATATTTTATCGATATAAATTATGTTAACACCGTGGATGCAATAAAAGCGATGATTTAATATCGACCGAGCCGCAGGTGAGCGGTACTTAAGTTGATTCTAGGAGCATACCTACACGGGACAATCAAATACATTTACAGTGCTCAACAATAAATAAATATTGCACATCAAGCCTAGGAAGGAGACTTCGGCTTATTTCGGATCTGTAGAGCGTTTTTCGCTATATTATAGCTCTTTCGCACCGTACCTATATGATCAAGTTTTGACCAATAACAGACTGTCAGTGCTTAACAGTGTGCAACAGAGATAACGCTCTACGAAGTCGAAACGAGCCGATCGTCTCTTTCGCAGGCTCGATGTGCAATATTAATTTTTGAGTACTGTAATGCTTTTATAATACGCCAGGACGGTACGACCTCATTACCCTCTAGTGGACGCGAATTCTTCCACTAGTGCAGTCGGTCAACCGAACAATGACGGTCAAACAAGTAATATAACGACGCTGGATGGCCTGCAGCGTCTCGCGATAAAACTACAGTCACTGCGATCGTCAATCCGTCTGTCAAGCGTAGCGATTACCTATGCCATATTGTCTTCTGGTGCACAAGATTGCACAACACTGTTTTGAGCGTCTCTGGAGATCTTTTTTCAGCAGTGGACGTCTTTCGGTTGGCTGGAATGATTAATGCTTATCTAATATTTAAAATTTTCGAGTTACAGTGTTTGGGACAATACTCCTCCTAAATGACTGAACCTATCATTATGAAATTGTGTGCGTATATTTGATAGGTGTATGAGTAGTCTATTTTTCATATCCTTAAATGATAAGGGTGATTCAAATATTTTCGATTTTTGGATACTTACTTAAGTTTTTTATACCTCTAAGGCGATACTAAGTTCGTATTTAATAGAAATCAGTGAATTAATCAATAAATATATATTAATTTATTCATACACTAAGTGTCCATACCTAGGTCATTTACGGAATAATCCTCCTCTTCCAGCACCATGTCTCAGGCTCCTCGAAAAAACCTTTGGAACGCGATTATTTCCAGTAGGGATCGCAATTTCTGGCGTAGTGACAAAACAGGTTAGGTTTCAGGAGTGGCAAGGCATGGACTGGATAACTGATGATATTTTGTTAGCAGTTCAACGTTTTTTAGTATTCATCTTCCATAACTGTTAATCGTTGGCCATTTGCACCATTCAAATAAATACTCTGTAAATAAATAAATTCAATGCAGTAATGTGTATAAAACATTTCAACAGCCCCATTAAAATTATGTCGCTTGCAAATTTTGAGTAGGTAGCCAAAAACACCAATCACTCGTTATGTTTTTCAACCAAAATGACATGCAGTTTTTGCCACCCTGCTGGGGTGAAACTCGTCGTTGTCGCTTTTAATTTGTCATTTGGACAGCACAGAAGTCCGCATTTAGCTTGGGATTTTTTATGGTAAAATAAAAATATGACATTTGTGACCCTTGTCTACCCCTTTTTACGTTGAAGCCACTTATTTGAGTTTGTATTCAATTGCATGCGCGTTATGCCGCTATTTTAACACATGTTGTATGCTTAATATGTTTGTGGTATAAAATGTAAATATGCTCACTCCAGATAAAGCCGGAAAAGGGTTGTTCTGAGGAGAGTATGTGCACGTAAATCAGATATTGTTTTTCCAACATCGGTGAAAGATTTTTAGTTGGGCTCTATTTATTTTGTTAGCGCTGATTTTATGTAATACCTCCGTTGCTTTTTTTATAATCTTTGGCAATCACTAAGAGACACTTTTACGTCCAATATAAAGGAAAAGAAAATGAATAATAAGTTTTATGTATCTGAATTACTTTTATGTGTAACATTTATAATGTTAGTACATTTAAGACGCCACGAAAACCTACTGTCGTTTAATCGCTGACAAAGAAGATATATTGAATAATACGATGGAGCTCTATCAGTAGTAATTGGTGATTATCATGAAATATCACATAAAATATACAGGCTTTGCCACTGCTTTTAAAAGTGACATACAAATAAATATCACCGACGTCGTAGTTGCGGTCACTATTATGAGTGAAGTGAAAATATATTATAAAACATACGAAATTGATGTTTGCTGCTACATTTAAAATTCACACTTTGCGTGTCGTGTGTTTTACTATACACGCACATCTATACAGAGGCACAAAAATAAATATAGAATCGAAATATCCCCGAGAGAATTTTCCTCCCTACACAGCCTTTATTTGCATTGGAGCGAAAATATTTAATCAGGCGTATAATCTTAGCGTTCCCAACGCTTTTGTGGTATGAATGTGTAGGTATACGTTTTCGTCAAGACCTCGTATTTTTTGTAGTGTGGATGGAACAAATATATCCTTATATACACTACCTATCCTCTTTACGTAACATTAAATATAATGTGATAGATTGGATATTTCATGAGGAAAAATGTTTATGAAAAATTCTAAGCTAACCGAATCAGTACACGCTAGCGCTGAACTGTGCCATGAATGGCAAATAGACTAGGTAATTCAGTGTTGCCTACCTACAGACTCGATCTCCGCCATTGGGACTCTGAAATTAGCAACTTAACTATGCATCATTTTATTACGAATCCGTAACTTAACAGTAGTTTTCGTTTTCAATAGCCTAGTCAAGATTCTGAATTATCTTTGATTCTATGAATACTGCCTATTAAAAAATATTTAACCAAAGTATTTTGAATATTACGAAATTTAATTTGATCATAAACTCTATTGTCGAGCCGATATAAAAGTTTCGTTCTTCCCTTGCATCTGTAGAAATATTTATTCACAAAATTAACACTGAGTTTTAATTTTTTGCAATAATAACGAATGTTAATTCACATGTTATAAAATCTTCTTAGCTTAACGTTATGGCCCCATAAGCTTAAATGATTTATAGGTGTAAAGTCTTGATGGAGCGTCACGCTTTAATCTTATTGAAACAAATTAGGCAATTTTGTTTTGTTGGTGTGTGTGGCAGTCAAGTCGTACACACGAATCACGTCATTTACCTGTTTTGTCTGTGTGCATGCTATGTTAAGGGTGTTGTTTTACAATTTGTAGACCCTGTGATATAAAAAGCATTCGCTTATACATCTATGATTTGGAACATAGATGTTTTAGATTTTCGTGATTGTAATTTAGTACCTGCCCGATTTTTAAAATAGAAGGTTTGTAGGTATTTCTGTTCTTGCAACTTCCAAGTGGTCCTCATCGTATTCTGAATTTCAAGCCTTCCCATTGTTATTTAGATTTGTATGAGCCTACCCGTAGTGTCCTACAACAAAACCAGTAAATTAGCTTTAATTGTTTGAAGAGAAAATATTTCTTTATCCTACTTAATGTCGTGGTATACTAACGACTACCAATATAGGTGTGAATCTAGGTGTAAACCTATATAGGTAGTCGTAACAGCCTGTCCCGGTTTTGCACGGGTGCAATGTTACCTACATTGTCTACTAATATTAATACGGTAGTAATCTATACTTTTATACTAAAAGTATAATATAACTCGATGTAACAATTGAAAGGTGAGATATTGTAAAAATATATAAATACCTACTAACTATTTGTCGAACACGTAGGGTGGCGAAAGCTGGTATTTTTCCTTAAACGGACTCCGCTGTATCTGTTTTATACATACTATCAACCCAAAATTACACCAACAGGGGTCAAATTTCGCAAAATTCGTCTTGTGTTGCACCCACGTTCCAAAAAGAACACCCATGCAAAATTTCGAATTCCTAGCACTAAGGTGAGCGAATGACCTTTCGCTCTAACGAAAACGATTGACCACCTGACCGAAGATGTATTGTCTCTCTGCCTACAATGGACAACAGAATCTAATATAGAGCAAGGAGCACTACCAGTTATTACAATATTCAAGTAAATCTGTCAAGATTAGGGCAGTGTTTGCTCTGACGACAGTAATGATGGAAGTGGAACGGATAATTCGCAGCCAACAGAATTATAATTATTACACCATCCAAACATAAGTGACGTCGAATTGTATTTATAAAAATGCTACTGGGGATTTATACGCACATCACGACACATCGGTTCAAAAATGCGTTATTCGATTTCGATCCATCGATTTCATTCTTTAGTTGTTACAAATCGGGACTTTCCCGATTTTCCGCGCCATTAGTTATTTGACAAACGGCGGTTTGTACTCACAATGTCGTTTTATCCATTACGAGATTTCAAAGATCAGATATTCTTATTTGGCCTTTTAACTGTCTCCTGTTACTACTCGTACTATTTAAACGTATTGGCTTAAAATTATAAAAACGTATTGTTATAATATGGAGTTAACAATTACTTTCGTAAATCAGACAATTATAATACTCTGATGAGTGTCATGTCTAAATCTTCTATGTTATTTTTATACAAAATTCTACCAATGAATGACAATGATGAAATAATGTTAAGAATGCCTCCTTTCTTTTCCCAAATTGTAGTTGTTAGTTTGTAAGAGAATAGGAGACGAGGGAGGGAGAGAGGAGAGATTCTATCGATTTACTGACATGCAATTAATATTTTTTATACAGTTTGATATCTTTTTATGTCATTTACTTTAAATTTAATCGTAAAAGACTTAATTATTATTGAATTTAAATTGAATTTTTAAAAATACAAACCTTGTAAAGCATAACAATATATATTTGTATTGAAGTCTTTCTTTCAAGTTGTAGTTATTTAACTGATTGAACCTTGGCCTTCAATATGTATTCGTAAAGTGATCTAGACAGTAATTACGAGACCCTATATTATTCATAGTCTCTGAAGTCATCTTTGTGGCACACATCCAATAAATGTTAGACATGTAAGTTGATGCATATACCTACATTGACTTACTCTTGTTCTACAGGAACTCTAAAATCAGTAAATCACTTACATTCTTCTCTATGAATCTTCTTATAACTTTTTTCGTACACATAGTCAGATCCGAGCGTTGTACGTACTTCGCGTCGTAACATGACGACCTGATCATCCATTACTGGAGGAGATTTCTACCACTAGTGCTAGTAGTAGTCAACCGAACAGAAGCGGTCATTATACGAGCATTCCAATAGGCGGTAGTAAATACAATAACGCTGAATGGGTAGCAGCGTCCCGCGATAAAACTATCGTCACTGCGGTTGCCAATCCGCATGGCAAGCGTAATGATTATGGCATATTGTCGCCTAGTAACACACAACATTATTATAAGTAGCCATCTTTGGGAAAGGCTTTTGTATAGAAGTGGACGTCTTTCGGCTGAAGTGATGATGATGATGATGATACTTACTCAAATACTTTTGTTTTGTATTCCTAGTGATTGCGAAGTAACAAAAATATACAAAACGAATGTATTAAATTATAAGCTTCCTAAATGAAAAAATCTTGGTGCTCCTAACGGAAGACCAGCGCTGGTTGTTCTTCAACCAGCACATGCTGAGTTAGGACCAATTTGTATTGATGTCATTTTACCTAATGTCACTTAAAATACTCTTCTTACTTGTTACGTTTGAACAAATAAATGTTCTTTCTTTCTAAATGAAACCAAAAAACACTTTAAATTAATCACGGTGATTTTTTTGGGACATTTAAAATGTTTAAAATTAAAACAATAAACCTTTCAATTTTATATAATTAAATGTCATTCCTGTTCACATGCTTGTACCAAGACCATTCGAATCTTATTGTTTTCTCGAAGTTTAAATTATTACGAACAATGTGCAAGTCACAGTTGGCGAATTCCATTTTCACTAAAACTCGGTGCCACGCGCCAGTGAATATTTGGAAATACACTACAATTTATTCCGCAAAACAGGTCAACTTTAATAAGTACGACTGTAACAACATTTTCTGATAATTAATCTTACTTCAGAAGTCACTAGCTAAAATTACAACATGGAAATGAAATAGTTCGCGTAGCATATAAATATAGAAGTAATTTTGATATAAATTATGAAGAGATATTTTAGATTTTAACGTTTTGATATGCCGACAGCGTTATTACTGGCACAGCAACATTTCTAAACGCATTCACCTTTTAACTCACTAAGTTTTTAGGGTTGCGTAGTCTACAAGGAACCCTTATAGTTTCACTATGTTGGTCCGCCCCTCTGTGCGTAGCTTAGCTCAGAGACTATTATCTCACCACATTAGTACCACAAAGCTATATTTTGGTATACACAATAAACATATTAGTTAAGCCGACAAAGTGGTTAAATAAAATCTCCATAAAAACAAGTTATTATAATCTATTTATTATGAAGTATTTCAACATTTTTAATTGTTATCTGAACATTATTTATAGTAATAAATAAATAATAAAAACCAATTTATTTGCCTCTCACCACAATTTTACAAACTTATGAGATAACAATGATGAAAACAATGAATATAGTCGCAATGACCTTGAATTGGAGAGGATTTAACTTATTTCACTTCAACAAAGCTAGATAAGAAAAGGTGTGCATCTTCTTGCAACTTGTCCTAAACTAAAATATTTGCATAGAAATTTATCTCCATCAAATAATTGCATTTTCCATACCGCTGCTTTAGTAAAACGTAAACAAATATTTCTTTGTGTATTCCAATGATACCTCTGACCGCTTAAAGAAAACAAACCGGCTTAGATATCTTATTCTAAAAAAAATATTAACTTTCTTCCGTACGTTCTTTACGATATCAATTAAAAAGCAGCACATCAAATAGTTTTAATGTAATTGTTAGCAAAACTCCTTTATGCTCTTAGCATCGTTGAAGTAATTCCCTTGGGTGCACCGGATGTGACGATGGAGACTAGCACAGGAAGCGGACTGTGGCACGACGACATGTCCTTCCGGCTCGCTCCCTGCCTCCCACTAAGGCTTTCAAGTTCAGTTCGTTGAGAAAATTACGAAGTGAACGGTGAAATGCAAGGAACATCAGCATAACAATAGTGCACGCCTTGGTTGTTAATAAAACTTAAAAGGTCTTTAGAAAATGAATTAAGAAAATTTTCTACGGCGAACGAAATTCTTGCGAAAGTTTTTCGTCATTAGTCACTTTGGTATCTCTTGCTACGAGTTTAGTTCCAATTTCTACTATACAAATTATTATTTAAGGAATACAACTTCAAACTTCGACCGTTTCTTGAACGACTATATAATACTATTTAACGTAATTATTTTAGTAACTAAGGTGCTCATTTGCAAGTGGACTGTATTGTCTTTTTATGAGTGTTAATAAATAAAATTTTAAACCCAAATTAAAAAGTAAAGTGCTTGACAGATCACATAAATGCGAGGATACAACAATTACACTTTGTTATGTCTTGTAGGTTAGGATCCCACTGCAGAATCATTTCGTATGTCCAGATATGCTGCAAACCTTATTTTGTACGCATATTTATAATCTAGAGAATATATACTAGGTTGCCTATAAATAGCCCCAAGTATTTTTATGTATAAGTTTTTTTTAATATGGGTGTATTCTCTACCTTCTACCTATTACCTAAGCGACGACCCGGTTGGTCCAGCGGTGTGAGTTGACCGTTTGACTCGAAGGGTCGCGGGTTCGATTCCCGCGCCGGGACAAACATTTGTATGGCCTACAGATATTTGTTTCGGGTCTGGGTGTTTGTGTATGTGTTGTTTGTTGATAACGGCACCCACGACACAGGTTTATACCTACTGTGAGGCTGTGAGTGTAAGCGTATTTATTTTTTATTTTATTTATTGTGTATATCTTCGTCCTAAGAAAACCGTCTAATTTATAAGACCGTTTTTACCATATTTGCATCGATACGTATTAAAGAGCAGTATATTAAATAGGTTTAATGTAATTGCAAGCAATGCTTCTTTATGGTCTTAGCTTCTTTGAAGTAATTCCCTTGGGTGCCCCGGATGTGATAATGGAGGCTAGCACTGGATGACGACACGTCCTCACGGCTCACTCCCTGCCTCCCGCCACTCTAAGGCTTTCAAGTTCAGTACGTTGAGAAATACGAAGTTAACGGTGAAATAACAATACTTTCAGTGCACGCCTTGAAGTAAAAATAAAAGGTGTCTAAAAGTTAACGGTGATTTTTTCTGTAATGAGTTATGTCTCTATAATCGTTTTAACATAGAGCAACACCGGAGGGGAGTAGCCATATGCAGGCTTTCCCCTCTGTCAAAGTACATGCCCAAATGGGCCTATACCTGTCGCCTAGATGTTTAAATGTGTGTGTGAAATTGTTTCTGTATTTTGGTAAAGTCAAGGTGTGAGTTTCGTAATATACGTTATGGCGACTCCCCTCCAGTCCGCCGCGGCCGTGGCCCGTGTTGCTCTATGCGTTTTAATAAGTAAAAAGAAATATTATTTATTATTCTTTGAAGATGTCATAGGTTATACAGACCCTTGTTCGTTACATAGTATCTACAAAACAAACTATAAACTAGACTAGAGAAATATATGCTAGACAGGAGACAGGTGATTGTGTGATAAAAATAAAAAATTGAATGTTAATAGGTAAATACGTTAAGAAATACTTATCTCTAAACAGTTCACATTAACAAATCGTGCCACTATTTAAAAGAATCAGTTCAAATATCTAAGCCCAGAAAATATCTTCTATTAAGTACCTATCCTTTCAACATAAATGAATTATGATCTGCATTAAAAAGCAGTACATTAAATAAATAGCTTTAAAGTAATTGCTAGAAAAGTTCCTTTATGCTTTTAGAAGTAATTCCCTTGGGTGTTCCGGATGTGACGATGGGGACTAGCATAGGAAGCGGACTCCACGACGACACGTCCTTCCGGCTCGCTCCCTGCCCCCCCACTCCAGGGCTTTGAAGCTCAGTTCATTGAGAGCACTGCAAAGTGAACGGTGAAATGCAAGCAGCATCAGCATAACAATAGTTTTATTGCACGCGTTGGCAGTAAAAATAAAAGGTGTCTAGAAAATATATGACGATTTTTTCTTTGGCGTGTAATGTCTGATTAGTGGCTTTGATATAAATTATTTTATGTTACCAAGGTGACAAACAAGCATGCAGTTCACATGAAGTTGTTATGTGATGACTGCAGCCTATCGACATCTATACAAAAAACAGAGGTCAAAATGCAGATGCATTGCCACTTGCCACCCATGACACCTAATTTGATAGTGATAGTTATTACAGGGACTTACAAAATCTAAAATAGAATATAACCTATTAGACACACTAACTGCCGAATTAATGCCTCGAGCTGTTATGTCGTAAATGGATCTATATCAGTAATTAGTAACAATATATATAAAAATCAATTGCTGTTAGTTAGTCTCGCTAAAACGAGAACGAGAACGGCTGGACCGATTTGGCTAATTTTGGTTTTGAATGATTTTTCGCAGTCCAGGGAAGGTTTAAAAGGTGAGAAAATATGAAGAAATTTAAGGGAAATAGTAGAAACCACAATTTCATTTTTCCATACAAATAATCTGTATAGATCTATTAAACCTTTAACACATTATTTCATTGTGAGGCAACACGAAGTTATATACCTTTGTCCTTGTTGAGTAAACTCTATCGGAGTCTCTCCTTAAGCAGCAGCTCTAATTTTTCATAAAGACTCCGTGAGTTTACCACAGACACAACGCACTGCTAATCTTAAAGAGAATGCGACATGATAGAATTATATATTTTATATCCAATTAAACGCCCTACATATCCAACATTAATTCCTAATTTTGTCGCACAAGGGTGCTCCATGGGCTGTCACTATTCATCGACTTCACGTTGCCTATTAGGTAACATAATGGCCGTTCCACATTAACCTGAACCTCATAGTGTGGATTCGGTGGGAAGGAGAGTGTGTCTTGGTGCATAATAAATAATTTTCACAGTCACGCGTGAAACATGGTTATATTCTGAGTCCCTTTAATGACAAAACTTAATTTAAGAAAATGGTGTTTTAGTAAAACATGATTAAATTGCCTATGGTTAATACAACAGCCAGTTAATTTTCACTCCGAATATAATTTCATTATAATATTAGCCAAACCCGACCGATGCTGTGGCTCCATCTAAAGGTTCGATTCTCGCAACAACAGGATAAAAAATTGGTACCTAGTAAAAACATTGTTGTCTATGTAGGTATTATACCTAATAGTTAAATGTTCTATTTCTTTCTTATCTTGCTTTATCTTGCATAAAAAAACGAAAAAAATGTATTTCCTCACTCAGTCTTTTTTGACTGATGGTAGAGCTCTAGTGACGAAGCTCGCGGGTGTAGGTGGTAGTACCTACACCCGCGAGCTTCGTCACTAGCATTACCATTACGCATACTTGCCGCTAAATAGTAGTGTTTAGCTCTATCGTATTCCGGTCAGGTGGTAATGTACGGCCCTGTAATTTCCGGCACAGAGGCATAACATCTTAGACCTTAGGTGGTAACGCATCTGTATTTTGACATTGGTCTTTGTATGGGTGTCTATAAGCTGCAGTCATCACTTAACATCAATGTGAACTGTATGCTTGTTTGCCACTTCCTTTACATAATGTAAAAGTCTATAATGAAAAATCCAAAAAATCATTACTTGTTTTATGCTTAGTAACAGATAAATCTGTGTATCTGAATTCAAAGATGCAAAGCCAAATATTATTATAGTTTTTTATGTAAAAAATATATCGTCTATTATATTTTCTTAATATTATTATGTTCTAAGTTTGTCTACATTTACATCAATATTTTTATACCAATAACTTTTTGTGTTTTGTGTTTATAGTTTAATTAAATTGTTCATAATAAGTGATATAAGTTGGTAATTAAATAAATTAATTCTTGAATAAAATTGATGGGCGTGAAAATAGAATATAGCCTTTAATAAATAATTCTAACGCTGCTGTTACGCTGGGCTTTCGTTGGCAGGTTGCTGATGAGATTATGGAATGATCAGTTACGACAGCTGTGTTTGAGACTTCATTAAATAATTAAATCTATAATGAAATTAATTAATTTCAGAAGGAAAAACCATGTACATATCTAGATTTTGTTTGGTTACATAGGAAGTAGACGAAGATGTTACACAAAGACGCAACAAAAGTGTAATTGTTGCACCCTCGGATCTTGTTATTATTTGTCAAGTAGGAACATTTAATTTTATATTTAGATTCCTTAAAAAATAATGTATATAGTAGCAACATTTCAAAGCGACTAATGACGCAAAACTCTGTGATATCTATTTCGCAGTAGAACATTTTCTTAATTCATTTTCTAAAGATCTATTAAATGCTATTTACCACCGAGGTGTGTGTTCTAACAATAAAACACTTCTTTAATGAAATGCTGATGCTACTTGTATTTCAACGTTTACTTCGCAGTATTCCCAACGAACTTAGTTTAAAAGTCTTAGAGTGGCGGGAGGAAGAGAGCGAGCCGGAAGGACACGTTATCGTGCCGCAGTCCGCTTTCTATGCTAGCCTCCATCGTCACTTCCGGGTCACCCAAGGGAATTACTTCAATCACCCTTAGACCTAAAACGAGCTCCACTGGCAATTAACTTATGGCAATTTGATGTACTGCTTTTGATGGGTATTATATAAATATCACGTTGAGAGGAAAATATTTCTGGGAATAGATATTTGAGCTGGTTATTTTGAATAGTGATTATCGTAACTTAGAAAATATTACTACCTGGTTCTATACCCACCATTTTTATTCCGTTCTATTTTAATTTTTTGCGTACATTTGACGGACATTTATTCGACGTGGTTTCCACAAAACATTTATAATATAAATACGCTTACATTTTTCTCTGTTTTCAAATCCTGGTTCACAACAAAAAGTTAAAAATATCTGTTTCAGCCTCGCAAAAAGATTAAAAATACAAAAATAGAAACACTTCCTTGTTCTATATCAGTGAATTCAATTCCCATTTCTCCCATGTCCCGCCTTTAAGCTCTTCTGTCAAAATCTCAACGTTAGCAGAAATTTCTCTCATGAGTCTACCTTCCATTGAAACTTTTTCATTCACTGAGACGACGAGTGATGAACTTTATAAAGTCATTAACTCCATAAAATCGAATGCAGTAGGTGGTGATGACATAAGCCGGATGATGGTTATGCCTATACTCCAATTCATTATTCCCACGTTTTCACATATCATTAATTCTTCATTAGCATCTGGGGTATTTCCTTTGATTTGGCAAAAAGCCGTAGTCTCACCACTTCCAAAAGTTAGTAACCCCCGTGAATTAAAGGAGTATAGGCCAATTTCAATATTACCGTTTCTATCAAAATCCCTGGAAGCTGTGGCCACAAACAGGTCTCTTCCTTTATACATGGAAATAATATATTATCCCCATATCAATCCGGCTTTCGTCTTAGCCACAGCACTACCACTGCACTTCTCAAAATTACGGAGGATATTACTCCTAATATGTGGAGTGCCATGGAGTATAAAATGGTTACTGTTTTGGTTTTAATAGATTTCTCAAACGCGTTTAATATGGTGGACCATGATATTCTCCTGGCCACCCTAAGACATCTGAATTTTTCTCCAACAGCTGTTGGTTGGTTTTGCTCTTACCTGAGGAAGAGACAACAGGCGGTTCGGGTAAATGGTACACTTTCAAACTGGTGTAACCTCAATGCAGGTGTTCCACAAGGTGGTATACTTTCACCTCTCCTCTTCTCTATTTTTATTAACATTCTTTCTGCTTCGTTGAACTGCTCTTACCATTTTTACGCCGATGATTTGCAACTATATAGTCATTCAGACATCGAGAACATTGCTCATGCTATAAACAGAATTAACTGCAACCTAAATAAAATTAGTACCTGGTCACAAAATTACGGCATTCAAGTTAATCCTAACAAGTGTCAGGCTATAATCATTAGAAGCTCACGACAATTGGGTAAATTAAATATGAGTTCTGTCACCCCTGTCAAGTTTGAAAAGCAAGTGATTCCTTTCTGTTCAGCTGTGAAGAATCTAGGTTTGCATATTGATGCCACTCTCAGCTGGAAAGTTCATGTCAGCGAGGTAAGCCGGGCAGTCTATAGCGCACTACACTCCCTCAACCGACTTCGAAACTTTCTGCCGTTTGAAACTAAGATTCGTCTTGGTCAGGCCCTCATTCTCCCCATTATTGATTATGCTGATGTGTGTTATTCGGACCTGAACGATTTTTTTCTCAACAAACTAGACAGATTAATTAATAACACTATCCGTTTCATTTTTTGTCTGCGGAAGTTTGACCATATATCCTCTTACCGTAATAAGTTAAATTGGCTTCCCATTCGGCAGCGAAGACAAATAAGACTGCTCTCTCAACTCTTTTCTATTCTTTCCGACTCTTCTTCTCCTTCTTACTTAAAATGTAAATTTGAATATCTTTCTTCCTCTCACTCTTTACAATTACGCTCTAACGATTCTCATGTTCTCACCATACCACTTCACCGTTCTGGCTTTGTACCCAGCTCCTTTGTGATTCAAGCTACACGCCTGTGGAATGCTCTTCCGGAGGACTTGCGTAGACTCACCACAAAATTTGCGTTTAGAAAGAGTGTTAAGGCTCATTTTCAGTCATAAAGTTTTCAAATCGTCATAATATTTTGTATTTATATCATATTTGCACGTATGTATAATTGTATATATATTGTTGTGTATATATTTATTAATTTATGCATAGATATGTATTTAAATAATATGTATATATACTTAAATATATTTTATTCTATTAACATAATTATATGGATAATTTTTAGTGTATTAAGTTGCTTTTTTTATTTTGTGTTAATTTTTTTTTGTTGTTTAATCTACCACCGCCTACGATTTTTCTCTTCACTACCAATGGTTGACTGGTAGAGAGCGCTCTTAGCGTTAAGTCCGCTATTTGTTGCAATTTTTTTTGTGGCAATAAAGATTAATTAAATAAATAAATAAACAAAATGAGCTGGCAAAGGCTGAGCTGGTAAACTGCTTACTTACATAAGCCTAAGATTAATCAGTTATAGTTAGCAAGCTTTTCAATTCACATCACACGGAATTTTTAAATCTGGTACCTATAATATATGTCTAAATTTAAATTCCCAATGTACCTAAGATAAAAATACTTATCCATAATATACGTTGATTGCTTGGCTATAATATGTATATAAGTATATGTCATTATTTTTAATAGCGTTCCGTGTGTAAAAACGGGATCCTGTTACTTAGACTCCGCTGGCCGTCTGTCTGTCAGTCACCCGGCTGTATCTCATGAACCGTGTTAGCTAGACAGTTAAAATTTGTATCGTCGTTATAACTAAAATCAGAAGAAAATAAATATTTAACTGGGGCCGTCGATAGACCTTATTTTTCGCTCGATATTTACAACGGTAGACGCTTGAAATATTTACAGAATATTATATTATATAAGCACCTTAGAAAAATATTACGTAAATAAATATTTATGGGGGGCTCCAATACAACTAACGTGATGTTCGGAACCCTTTCATGCGCGAGTCTGACTCGCACTTGGTAAATTTTTAAATCTCTTAATTCTGTTCAGTTGTTTATAACACCAAATTTATAATGTTTCACGATTTAGAGAGTGGCCCGCGTTGGTGGCAATTTTTCCGTTTCCGTTTTGATTTACTGTTTGTCTTCATTACTTATTCCTTGTTACATTTTATATTGCGTTCTTGCTCTCGAGACGTCGAAAATTCATATATATTTATTACAAAAATGACGAGCCAGTTGGTCCAGCGGTGTGTTACGACCGTTTGAACCGAGGCTCACGGGTTCGATTCCCGTACCGGAATAAATACGAGTATATGTAATATTTGTTTCGGGTTTCGGTGTTTGGGCGCGATTTTTGCTTCGCGCCATGTTTATAAAATCTCTTTATTTTTAAATTCTCACATAACTAACCGTTGATGATTGATAGAAATCTCAATTGCACGGAACCTTGTGCACGGTAACGCGAGTCCGACTCGCACCTGACCGCTTTTTTGTATTAGCACCCCTGAAAACAGGTAGATAAGTAGTCGTGTAACTAAAATTAGCAAATCGATGTAAGCTATAATTCAAGTGTTTCCTACCGGTTTCCCTGGGAAAATGATTGACTTAGAGCCTGTGTAGATGAGACGTTTTACGCGCGAATCCACACGCGCGTTTCAATAAACCGAGTGAGGAAATGTGCGTAGGCATCGGGACGGGATATATAGCTCTAGTATCTCACGTACACGCGAGTGTCAACGCGCGTGTGGACTCCGAAAAAATGCCTCATCTGGACAGGCTCTTAAATGCACTAAAGTACTAGACAGGTCTTGGTAGCACGGTTCCATTTTTCGGAAGTCGATTTACCACACTTTCCCATAGTATTATGAAAGATGACGTGAAAACGTTTTACAAAAGTATCTGTCAAATCAATTTAAAAACGCAACCGGCTGTTTGTTTCCGGTATGTACTCGTATGTATCTTTACGGGAGGTGGGTCAAGACCCGGATATGTGGTGCTCCACACTCTCTGCCTACTCCGTTAGGTACCTGGCGTGAAGAAACATTGTTCCCGGTGCCATCTATTGACGTCAATGGGGAAAATAGATAAAATTGTGTGGGTATTTTGATATTATGTAAGTTAAGTTTGTAAATTTTATTGACCTCGACATTACAAACGTGTTTCATCGGACGTGGTCACGAGTGGACTGTAAATCGCGAAAGTTTAAAAATAACAATTTAGTATTCCGTCGGTCCCACTGAAATCGGGTTGGAGTTCGAGATAAACTAAGGTTTAGCATTTTGTTATGCACGAAAAAACATGAACTGTTGGCTTACCGCTACTTGATACTATGGATATTGGAATAATACTGTAGATAAACGTATTGTACCAAATATGTAAATCTGAGTCAACTACCTACGGTATCGTAATACCGAAAATATGATGCGTAAGTCAATGTAACGGGAAATACATACCATTAAATACGTGTTTATTTAACGCATGTATATTTTTTATTTGACATCAGTTGCTGGTAATCCGTTGCTGATAACATTTTATGCTTCGCTAAGTTTGATTTCTATGGTTACGCCGATTGGTGGTTGATGGGATTACTGATGATGGGTTTTTTCAATCGAAAAGACCATAGATTTAATAGCTACTTCGTTAGATAAATCTATGGAAAAGACTCTCAACGACACTCGCGGAGATGAAAAATATGTCTGATAAATATCTCCGTAGATATCCATCTACTCATAGTATAGTTGAGATATTATATCATAGGTATGATTGTATGTGGTATTACTTACACTTCTGTCTATACTGTCAGAAAAATACAGGCGTTCGTTTGCAATAAAAGGAGACGGGTAATTTTGGGCCTGCAAAATCGTTATGGTTAATCCATTACAAAGTACATTTCAATTAGCAATCCAACCCAACTTTTACTTGATCATAAATATACTTCAATTTTTTTAATTGCCAGTACAATTAAAAAAGTGCCCCAATTTCGAATTATTTATTCCAGAGTCATTTGAAAATGACATAATTTGTATAGTGTTAACACCTGGGCCCAGAAATGTATGAAACAGTACCATTCTCCTTTGTTTATTTACCAAGCATGACAGCTGTATTATTTACAATCAATCATACGTATATTTCCACTATCTAAAAAAGTATCACGTGCAACATAACATGACGACTAAACGGCTGCCACTGTAGTGGCTGCGCAATAAATAAAAAAGGCGATTTAAGAAATCCCAACATGATTCCCGGATTTATACAGAGTGTTCAGACGCAAAACTTTTCCTTCAGGTCATCAAAATTCTTCCCTCGTTCGGACGATTGAATGTTATGGGCCGTGAGACGCTCTACTTCTGAATTATGGGCTGTTGCCCCTTGACATGCTTAGTGGCCACTAAATATATTCCATGATACTCGAAATTTGCGCTCTATCTGTAACCGACCTTATCCTGGACGAAAGATTTATATATGGTAATGTAGTAACAAAAAGGACACGATCTTTAATGGTGACAACTACAGACACTGCGTATCGATAAAACTATGTGGGGTTACGTTGGGTTTCGGCATAGATACACATGAGTAGCTGCTATCTAGTTCATTGTTAAACTTTTTATTTATTGTATATTGTAATAATACTCGATCGTCAGTAGATGGACGAATCCACAATTAAATATACTAACGGTCCACCCCGGTTTCACACGGGTGAAATGGCAGTTTTTAAGGCGTATTACTTACATTATTTTCCTCAATGCATTACAGTCAATGCATCACGTATACTCTACTTGGGTACAAAATTTCACCGAATTCCGTCCAGGTGCATTAGCGTGATTAATCAATAAACAAACATCCATACTTTCACATTTCTAATAAGTAGTAGTAAGATTTTAAATAGGGGTTCTGTCCCACTTCGCAACTAGCGAGAGCGCCGATAAATTATGTACTAAACACCATAAGTAATATGTTACGAAGAAGCGATTTAATATTACAGTTTTATGTAATTTGTAATAATTAAATGCAAAATTTTAAGGTTAAACGTTCGCATCAGCTAAGCAACTTATCCCAAAAGATGGCGCAGTTTCTCGGAAAGCGTGTTTTTAATTAATTTCAACAAAATTAAAGCGAAAGGGAGTAATTAATGTGAGTTTAGCGAACATGAAAATCATTTTTGTATACATTTCTGATTTAGTTGAGACTACTGATAGCTACAATTTCCAAATATTGGTTAATGTACTGCGACTAGAATACGTGAACCAGCAATTCGCACACATACAAACGAAAGAAATGTTATAATTTATATACCCAATATTCGTCGCATCAAGAAACAGACATATGGCGTAATAGAGTAGTGAAAGCTACAGTCTAACCGGTGGCGTACCCATGGTTCGAATCCTGTCAGATGTAAACAATCTAGCTAATAAATTATTGTTGTTTTTTTTACTTTTTATTAAACGTTAATTTTTAAAGATTTTTTAATGCTATTAATTAAGTAGCTAATATTTTTTTTTGTAAAAGTTTTGTAAGGAATGTTCCTAACAAAAATAACTTTATCTGTACTAATAATTATAAAATAATTTGTATGTTCAAACCATTATTTTAATATATTAGACACTAACATAATAAAATAATAGTCTAATGTATTTACTTTCCAACCTAATTTATTTACTTTCCTAATCCGTGACAAAAATAGTTTAGTTACGGTTCAGTGTGTTTGTGAAGGTGAAATTATAAAGTGACTAATTAGTTTTTATATTGTTCCACAGCATGAGAACCCCAGGGTTACGGCCCTGTTATTTCCGGCACAGAGGCATAAAACCTCAGGCCTCGGGAGTGGTTACGCGTATGCATTTTGACCTTGTTCTTTTTGTGGGTGTCTATAGGCTGCAGTCATCACTTAACATCGATGTGAACTGCATGCTTGTTTGCCACTTTAACTACAAAGCCAAAAAATCCCTGCCTACCAACTATGACTTGACCGGCTTATTTATACCTACCTAGATGTATGTATTCATTTGCAATCAATGTTATCAAAGTCATTGGAGCTTTACTGGTGGTAGCGCTCCAGGGACGGAGCTCGCGGACCTAGGCACTACCGCATTACCTAATATATTTACTTGCCGCTAAATGGTCGTGTTTAGCACTGTCGTGTTACAATCAGGTGGTTATGTACGGCCCTGTAATTTCCGGTACAGAGGCATAACACCTTAGGCCTCAGTAGTGGTAACACATCTGCATTTTGACCACTGTTCTTTGTATGGGTGTCTATAGGCTGCAGTCATCATTTATCATCAATGTGAACTGCATGTTTGTTTGCCACTTTCAATAAGTACCTACATAAAAAAATTTAAGTACCTATATAATATGCTTGTTTGCCATTTTAGTACACAAACTAATAATAACGTAAATTACGTTAACATAGGTTATCTATGTACGGATATATCTTCACCCCTTACAGGGTAGGCTCAGAGTGGGAGCACAAGATAAAATTATTTCAAGCAATTCGCGTCGTGGATCAACTCAGTGTGATCTAGCAACATATCATTTTAGTTGAAAAAGTGTGTTATCTCTACTACATGTGTTGTATTTTTTTTTCTTTTGCGGATTATAAATTAGAAGCGGTTGTTTTTATATTATTTCGCATTAACACATGCTCGTGAAATATATTTTATTTAAAAAAAAATGGAAAGAAAAATTTGACTTCAGGCGAGACTCGAACTCGCGGCCTACTGGGAATCTAGTCCAGCCGCTCTTCCAATTGAGCTACTGAAGTCCTGCCCAATTTGTCAATTCTTAAATTATATATATATAATAAATTATATAGATATATAATTTATAGCAAAATAAAAGATTCAATAAGATACTTCCAACAATATATATTTCAAATAAGAATTATTTGTATAGAATCATTTCAGTTCAAAGACAATAGATAGTAATATAGTTGGCAATAGATGGCGCTGCTGCTACCATAAAGCAATGCAATAAACGTGAAGGAAAGAATTGACAAATTGGGCAGGACTTCAGTAGCTCAATTGGAAGAGCGGCTGGACTAGATTCCCAGTAGGCCGCGAGTTCGAGTCTCGCCTGAAGTCAAATTTTTCTTTCCATTTTTTTTTAAATAAAATATATTTCACGAGCATGTGTTAATGCGAAATAATATAAAAACAACCGCTTCTGATTTATAATCCGCAAAAGAAAAAAAAATACAACACATGTAGTAGAGATAACACACTTTTTCAACTAAAATGATATGTTGCTAGATCACACTGAGTTGATCCACGACGCGAATTGCTTGAAATAATTTTATAATGGGTTTTATTTCTCACAGAGCGGCAACGTCGCGATTGCGCTGTTGGTGGTATTGCTATTTGGTTCTCGCAATATCAGTCTGACTCTGTCGCACGCACTACTACATGCGTCAATTAGTCGATTATTTTCAGGTAAATACAACGTACTTTTAGGGCATTTTATTATTATATTATTACACGAGCGAAAATAAATACGTAAATTAGGGATATATAAGGTCATTCTGAGTATAAAAATCATTACAGTAAAGAAAAAAAAAGCAGTTCAAATTTGTATAGGAAACGTTTAACCTTAAGGCGTATTTCCTCATATTCGACAATAATTATAAAGATTCCTAGTGTTTCTTTCACTGTCATCGAGAGCCACTAATACCTAGATTCCGAAATGTGATAACTTTTCATATCTGATATACCTATTTTATTATATATGTAAGTTAAAATAAGATAGACCTTTTAATTTAAGCGTTTAAATGTTTAATATATTTACAACACAGATCCTATGCTACCAATTTACTGATAAAATGTATTCTTCGATATATCTCAACAATTAAGATGACCATCTAACTGCAACATAACTGCCATCATCAATTTTATCAAGTGCGTTCAAAACTCAAGCTACTCGTATAATTTAAAGTGACAATCAAAACCCAAACAAAGAACCAGCGAAATTGACTTTTCGCCTATATTTTTTAATACAATGAAAGCTACGTTCAATGAAAACACGTTAAAAATGATCACAAAATTGAGTTTACAGATGTCATTACGGATAACGCGTGATTATCACAGGTTGACCGTACCGTCCGCTTTTGAATGCCGCGTATCCCGCGTGTCACATGATTTGGTTTGCTAACCAGTAGCCACCGGGGTGAGACATGAGCTCCTGTCAGCTCGCACTAAATGTATGGAACTCTCATTATACGCGACCCCGATAAGGCCAATTTATAAACTCACTCTATAATAAGGATGGCAACAGTTATTCATGATAACGATTCAATGAGCTAATATCTAGAGCGTTTAAAAAGCTTTGTTAGCGTAAGTTATCTTCATTATTGGATGGATTTTGGGGTGTAAGTGGCGCCTTACCATCCTGGTGCCGCAGCCAACCTTACCTGCACGTGGTGCACCCTGCCGACCAGCAAACAAGGCTCTGGCGACTGGTTCCACATGGTTGCTGGGTCGGCACTACCAGCGTAATCCCTCCTAGTGTCCTGCTTGGTGGTAAGGTCCCTTGGGTCCTGCCTGGCTAGCTACCACCCTCAGGTCGTAATCTGCCGCCAAACGTCTTCGGGCGTGTTCCGGCTTCCGAGCCTGAGAGCCAGTCCCCCCCCTCCCCTCCCCCTATCCTCTTCCTCGTTCCTATCCTTGATGTGCACCGTATTGTCCGCCCCCGGGGCCGGTATGTGTAAGGACATCTTGCGCTCAGGGGCGCAACATGTTGGCCCGGGGGCCAGGGAGAGCCGATGAAACGGTAACGGTCCGCTGCCGCCCGCCGGTCAGTAGGGGACCCGAACCCAGGCCTCTCTATTAAACTCTGGCCTGGGAGGCTGTCCCGCCAACCGGTGTTAAGTCCCGTGTGCAGTCGTCGTGCCGGAGTAAGAGACCGGAGTGGGCCCGGCGCCTGTGCACGGGGGGGATCGGGGGTCCTTCCGTCCCCCGGACCAGCAAATTGCACCACCTCTGTGTGCAGATGGTCTGATGCACCTGCAACTTTGCCCCTCGGGCGGTCGATACGGTGTACATCATTATTTCCCTTATCCGACGCTGTTAGGAAGATTAAAAAAAAATGGTCAAAAAGAAAAAAAAGAGTAGTAACGCAGCGGACGCCCCTCCCACATTTACTGTGGACATGTGCAACATCAGGGGTTTACATACCAACCTTAACGCCGTTCACCACCACCTTGAAACGGCTAAGCCAGCCCTACTCTTTCTGACGGAGACACAAATATCCTCTCCACTTGACACATCGTACCTTACTTACCCCGGCTATACTCTGGAGAACACTTTCGTTCGCCGCGCCGGGGTATGTCTGTATGTCCGAGAGGATGTCTGTTGTCGCCGTCTTGACCATTTTGAAGACAAGGACCTGTCGCTATTGTGGGCACGCGTGGATTACGGTGGATCTACCCGAATATACGCGTGCGTGTACAGGTCCTATAGCGGAGACGGGGAGACAGCCCGCTTATTCGAGCACATCCAACAGGTGGTCGACACAGTGCTTGTGCAGTATCCTTCTGCGGAGTTGGTGATTCTTGGTGACTTTAACGCACACCATACGGAGTGGTTGAGTTCCCGGATCACGGACTTCGCTGGAAGATCTGCACACGATTTCGCGTTGGCTAATGGACTCTCACAAGTTGTAACCGGGTTTACCCGGATACCAGATGTCGAGGGTCACACTGCCTCTTTGCTGGATCTTCTGCTGACCTCACATCCTGCCAACTATCAGGTGGTGGTCGAGGCTCCCTTAGGATCCTCGGACCACTGTCTGGTACGCACAAAAACCTCGTTGTCGGTTCGAGCGCCGCTGCGGCCCTCGGCAACTCGACAAGTTTGGCATTACAGGTCGGCAGACTGGGATGGACTGAGGGAGTTCCTGACGTCCTACCCATGGAGGCAGCTTTGTTTCTCGTCGGAAGATCCGAGCACGTGTGCCGATGCTATAACCGATGTGATACACCAGGGAATGGAATGTAACATTCCGTACTCTGTGGTATCCATTGGCGGACAGTACCAGCCCTGGTTCGATAAGTCCTGTGCTGTGGCTTCTAGTCACAAGCAGGAGGCTTACAGAACCTGGACTGCGGCTCACGCTTGTAAGGATCCTAATGCCTCCGGCCTTAAGAGAGCACTCAACGCTGCATCCAGGTCCACTAAGCGGCGCATGGCCAAAGCGAAGTCGAAGCACATCGGTAGAGTTGGCAGGAAACTAATGAGGCACCCTCCCGGGAGCCGTGCCTATTGGTCTCTTGCCAAAGCTATCGAAGGGAATTTTTGTCGGTCATCTTTCCCGCCACTGCGTAAAATTGACGATAGCCTGGCCCACACGGCAAAAGAGAAAGCTGACCTTCTGGGCAGCCTCTTTGCCTCAAACTCGACTCTTGACGACATGGGTATCACAGCGCCTACCATCCTGCGCTGTGAAAGCTCTATGCCTGACGTCAAATTCACTCAGAAGAACGTCAGGCGAGCTCTTTTATCCCTTGACGTCAAGAAGTCGAGTGGGCCGGACTCCGTCCCTGCGGTGGTGTTGAAGATGTGCGCTCCCGAGCTGACCCCCGTTCTGACGCGCCTGTTCTCGCTTTCCTACGATAAAAGAACCGTACCGTCTGCGTGGAAGACCGCCCTCGTGCACCCGATACCCAAAAAAGGGGATCGCAGTGACCCGGCCAATTATAGGCCCATAGCAATAACCTCCCTACTCTGTAAAGTCATGGAGCGTGTGATCAATACTCAACTGCTGCAGTATCTAGAGGATCATCAGCTGATCAGTGACCGCCAATATGGATTTCGTCATGGCAGATCTGCTGGTGATCTTCTAGTATATCTTACGCACCATTGGTCCCACGCCTTGGACAAGAGTGGGGAGGCATTGGCTGTAAGCCTGGACATTGCTAAGGCCTTTGACCGGGTCTGGCACAGGGCACTCCTCGCGAAACTTCCATCCTACGGTCTTCCCGAGAGGCTATGCAACTGGACAGCCAGCTTTCTGTCTGAGCGTTATATACAAGTCTTAGTTGACGGTCAGCGCTCAGACAGACTACCTATCAATGCTGGTGTGCCGCAAGGCTCTGTGCTATCTCCCACGCTTTTTCTTCTGCATATCAATGAAATGTTGGAGCAAAACTCCAATTTTCATTGCTATGCGGATGATAGCACGGGAGATGCACACTATACAAGCCGTGCAAATGCCTCTCGGACACTTATCGAAGAAAGCAGGACTAGACTTGTGTCTGAAGTCGAGCACTCTCTGGAGCGGGTCTCAGATTGGGGTCGACTCAATTTAGTGCAGTTCAACCCCTCGAAGACACAAGTCTGCGCGTTCACCGCTAAAAAAACCCCATTCATTGTAGCACCACAGTTCCAGGGCACTCCGCTTGCCATTGGTAAGAGTATCGGTATCCTGGGCGTTGACATATCGAACGAAGTGCAATTCGGGAGTCACATTGAGTGTAAGACCAAGTTGGCATCCAAAAAGTTGGGGGTGCTTAACAAAGCGAGGCAGTATTTCACATCGGGGCAGCTACTACAGCTTTATAAGGCCCAAGTGCGGCCCCATCTGGAATACTGCTCTCATTTGTGGGCGGGAGCCCCCAAATACCAGCTTGGTCCACTTGACTCCCTACAAAAACGCGCCGTTCGTATTGTTAACGATCCAGGACTTACCGACAGGCTCGAACATCTGAGCCTGCGCAGAGACATTGGGAGTCTGTGCGTGTTGTACCGTCTCTACAATGGTGAGTGCTCTGCGGAACTGTTTGACATGGTGCCACCGTCTCTTTTCCTACACCGTACTACCCGCCGAAGAGAGAAGTTCCACCCACACCGACTGGACACCTGGCAGTGCTCAACGGTGCGGTTTTCACGTTCGTTCCTGCCCAGAACGTGTAAATTGAGGAACGAACTTCCCTCTGAGGTGTTCCCTAGGTGCTACAATATGGGGTTCTTCAAAAATGGCGTCAAAAGAGTCCTTCAGGGCTGGCAGCGCGTTGGCAACTCCCCTGGTGTTGCAAATGTTCATAGGCGACGGTGACCACTTTCCATCAGGTGGCCCGTTTGCTTGTCTGTCAATCTTCAGACATAAAAAAAAAAAAAAAAAAAAATGGACTTTGTTTTCATTATACTGCTTACAATTTTGCTTTAATACAAGTAGCGTGTTAAACGTTAAAAAGAAATGAATTTTAAAATGATTTTTAATAGCATGCATTAAATAGTAGTTTTAAGTGACGAATGCAGCCTAGAGTCATAATTTACTAAAACCAGAGATCAAAATGCAGATGCATTGCCACCCCTGAGGTCTAAGTTGTTCTGCACCTGTGATAGATATTACTAGGCCATACAACACAATCTTACCGGAACATGATAATATTGAATTATATATCTGCCGCCATTTTGGCCATTTGGTTGCAGATATATTAAGTAATATAGTGATGCCTATGCCCTGGAACTCTATATCCAGTAATAAATTTGCGGATATATTTCTTATAGGCGTATAAATATACCTCTTTGTCATATGTAGGTAATATAGTACTTATACACCTACCTTGTATCTATTATTCGATGCTTTGGGCTATGAATACCAATGTGTATTACTTCGTAGGCGTCTACGACACTAGAGTGAGAATGAAGATGACTAGAAAAACTAAACTTTTGAGATAAATAGAAGGTCTTGACTATAAAAAACACAATTTGAACAAAAGAATAATAAGCTACGCATCGTTCGCAGCCGTTCTGAAGAGGTTTGCTACCATTCATTCGATAATTTGGTTTCGTTTATTATATTGAATATATTTTTTTATAATAAAAGAACTAAGTTACAGCAATAATAATGTTATGATCAACTTCAAACGGGGATTTCTGAAACTCATATGTATCAATATTTTGAATTAGAAAATAAGGAAGTGTACTGTAAAATAAATACACAAGTATATGTCGGAGAGTAACCTAAATGTGACTACTAGCGCTATCTAGTTTGTTGGAGACGTAACCTAATTATGACTAGGATAGATTGTTTAATAGAGAATACTAGGTGGCGCCACGGTCGGCTTAGGTACTTGGATTTGTTTACCTTAGAGGGGATAGTTACTTACCGATATCGGGTTTATAAAGGCTAGCAAATAGTTCATGACAGTCAGTCACAGTCACACAGTTGAATCGAATTATTGTAAGGCAGTTATGCTGTCAGTTAGAACAGTGAACGTCAGTGATATTAAAGTGATGTAAAGCGGGTAGTCCTGAACTTGTGATAGTAGTAGTATCGTATTCTGATAAACGTGGTTTCCCGGTCCGAAGGGTTTCTTGCCCGTTCTTCCCTGCTGGAAGTAATCGAAAGGGCAGATCTTTGGCAATATACGACTATCTTCTGCCAACCTGTGCTTTATTTCATCATCCGCTCGAGTGCCTACCTACAGATGCCCACGAATACCAATAACATATCAGTTTATGGAAAGACACGCCCATAAAACCTAGATATCCGGACTGGTGAGGCCCTCCTGCCGATATATATATTAAAAAAAACACACACCTAGTCAAACAAACCACCCTTGGACGTTCCCGGAGCAACGGAGCCCAAAATACTGGCAGCGTTGCCCTTTTGGCCGCTGGTGTCGTCTCACATCGTTGTAGGGATGTGGGGAGCCATGTTCAGGGCTGTGCCCTCTGCATGGGGTCTCTGTTCGCTGACCGTGAAGACGGTCAGGTCCTTGGATTCGGCGTCAAGTCAGGTGGGTGCCGTTGGTCCTTGGCATCGGCAAGTGCAGTCGGCGACCAGCGAACTTTGTCGATGCGCGAGGGTTCCGGATGTCAAGTCGGTTCGACTAGAGGCCGCACGTCAGTCTTCCTCTGTGTTCTGTAGTAGGTCACGGGGATAGAGCCTCCCGTCTGGCGATCGCACGTGCAATGGCGCGCCATCATGCAACATCCACACATACGCGAGGTCGCGTATGTGTGGGTGCTCAGATGCGTCTGCACGCGCGAACATGGCTGCGGCTAGTCTCGTGACAAATTCCCCGATGCTCTCCATTCTGAGGTCCCTCTGGATGGAGAGCATCGGGGAATTTGTCCCTTTTGGATTGCAATGGCCAGCCTCTGCACCAAGAACGTCCCTGAGCGATAGTCATATAAATAAATAAATAACTATATGCTAATTTGTGAAATCATTATAAATTGCCAATATCCATAGGATGTTTCAGATCAATGAATCGTTATAAAATGTTCCATTTCACCGAGATTAAAACGTAACAAAAATAGGTATTGCGAAAGTTTAAAAAATAATTCCATCCGATGCTTATTTGCCATTCACGCCAATTAGTTTGATTATAACAGACTTGGACGTACCGCAGGCAATATTAAGTAGCAATTAAGAGTTTCTCTTTCGTTAGCACGCTAATTGAAATGAAAATTATTTAACGAATTTATCTCACGCCTGATAGAATCTATTAGATAGTAAATGTATTATTTCTTTACGCTACATTCTCGAGCTAATCGGTATTAATACGTTGACTTTTATGTCAAGGTAATGAAAATGATAGCATGCAGTTCACACTGACGGTAAGTAATTTTCTGTAGCATGTAGGTATAAACATCTGCTTAAGAGATTTCAATTTCCGCCACTGCATCTTTATTACCAGTAATGTATACGACTTAAAACAAAAATGATACAAAATAAACTTCATTACATTTTAAAATTAAAAACATAATAAGACTCTTAAGGTGTATTGGAAGGATGAGCATAATTGATCTGTTTACAATCTCAGCGTGTGTCTCAGCTCATCTTGTTCTAAAATAAAGTTTGTATTTACCGGTATTTTTATGTACAATTTTTATGCTCACGTCCTTGTATAAATTATGAAATGTTATTGTTTAGTATACTTTTTATAACGGATAGGTCTAAGTATACGAAATTGTGGGCAAAACTATTATATTAGGTAATATAATTATTCTTCGCTAAACACTCTTAATAGAGGTCAGTCTCTGTGGCGCATGGCGACCCCAACAAAATGATTACGGGTAGCGGCGCCATTATCATAAATAATTTCAAGTCCAAATTAATAAGCGTTTGCCCAATAATTCAAATCTAATTTAGTGGCAATCAGAGCAGTTACATTATAATTAACTAGCCTTTTAATTTACTCAGCATTTGTTTCCGCAGAGTGCGTTTGTTCAAAACTTTTTGAAAAGTCGTGAATATAAAGTAGGTAGTGGAAGTACTAATTAGTTTGCAACTACGATTTTGTTTGCGTTATTTTACGACGATAAGGCGAGACCAATGTGGTTTTTTGGGAGGTGGTAAAATTCCTAAACGCTGGAGAGCGTAGGCCGCCCTCATTTCCTCTGGCGTAGTTTAATACACTGGTAACTGAAATACAGAAAAGTAAAATGATTCTAGAATTAACACTTAACATTTCAATGGATTGTTCCATGAATGGTAAGTACACTTGGCCATACGCATTTGAATTTTATGATGTTTGAATCTTTGTGCAAAATGTGGGTATTATTTTCTAGGTTTCTCTTTTCAGTCTAATACACATTTTTTATTTACCAAACACCGATCAATGCTAATATGTTGCTACAAGATTGCAATCATAAAATAAACATAGTTTATTTATATTTCTGGAATTGCGATGCACATGACCACGACAAATTGTCATTGCGAAACGATCATTAAAATATATTTCAGCCTTTGCTGAATTATGTGATAGTAGGTATCTGGAATAGCAGAAACACTATTATAAAAGCTAATCACAACTTTTTAGGCCGTATTAAGTTTATGGGTCAGTTAATTTTAAAAGGCATATTTTTTTTTAATGTAATCGAAGTGGCAAACAAGCATGCAGTTCACATTGATGTTAAGTGATGACTGCAGCCTATAGACACCCACACAAAGACCAAGGTCAAAATGCAGATGCGGTACCACTCCTGAGGCCTAAGGTGTTATGCCTCTGTGCCGGAAATTACAGGACTGTAATTCATAAAGTGATGCAATCATTTTTGCTTTATTTTACAATACATGTTTTATTGAAGTGTGTGGAGTTACGTAGAACTGGGCATTACGTAAAAGTAAAATTGTTATTATTGTGTCACCTGTAATAATTTCTAAACGTCACCTAGCAAATTTATCTTTTATGTTATATTTTTTATTTTACTATGTTTTTATGAGGCACCGCGGTCGCACAGCGACAGACTGGCAATACGAATTTTAAAAAATGCAATCGATCTTTGGCGATCTTTACCTGCGTCAAAGATTTGTTTAAAGCTTTGCAATGACAATGTTTGCCGGTGTAGGCATTGCATTATTTTGTAGCATTTTGTTTGCTAAGTTTCCGTGTTAGACATCATCTGTTTCGGCCTGCATTTGTTTGTGAAGCATTGAAATTTAAACTGCGTGCTGTATATTTTTCGATATTTTTTGTGCCTACTATACTAAATATGTTCTCTCTCACTGCAGAAAAGCTCGCTTTTTAAATATTTTTAGGATTGAAATTGAAATCATTTTTCTTTTCTACTGGTGGTAGAGCTTCAGTGACGGAGCTCGCGGGCGTAGGCACCACCGCATTACCTAATATACTTGCCGCTAAATGGTAGTGTTCAGCACTATCGTGTTCCGGTCAGGTGGTAATGTACGGCCCTGTAATTTCCGGCACAGAGGCATAACACCTTAGGCCTCAGGAGTGGTAACGCATCTGCATTTTGATCTTGGTCTCTGTGTGGATGTCTATAGGCTGCAGTCATCACTTAACATCAATGTGAACTGTATGCTTGTTTGCCACTTCCATTGCATAAAAAAAAAAAAAAAAAAAAAAAATTGAAATACAGCAGTGCTGTGAGGTTTTGGTTTGATTTATGCTGTGGTCGGTTTTCTCACTATGATTAAATTCGTAAAAGATAAGTGTTACAAAAGGAAAATATGTTGTCTTAATGTATTTCATGAAAACTGATGGGTTATATGAAGAAAATAAAAGGAAGGTGTCTGATGTTTTTTGCTTTCGACAGTCCAAATCTAGATACACTTACCTACTTACAAAAGATAATGTGAATGGAAGAGAGAAAAAGGCCATAGATATTTAGTTAGCGTTAATGGCGGTCTGACTTCAAAATTTTTGATTTTTTTAATGTAAAGGAAGTGGCAAACAAGCTTGCAGTTCATATTGATGTTAAGTGATGACTGCAGGCTATTACACAAAGACCAAGGTCAAATTGTAGATGGGTTACCACTCCTGACGCTTAAGGTATTACATTACCACCTGCCCGGAACACGATAGTACTGAACCTACCATTTAGCGGCAAGTATAATAGGTAATGCGGTGGTGCCTATGCCCGCTCACTGGAGCTCTACCACCAGTAATAAATATATGACGTGCCGTGAAATCGGTGTTTTGTTATTCTTCTGTGACGCGAAAATGCTGGATTTTGAAGTCGGTATTTTCTTGTAAAAGGTCCTTTTCGATTTTTAGTTAAGGTAGGAAGGATAATTATGTCGATAAGTAACTTAAATTACCTATAGTACTCATCTATTCAAACACTGTATCTCCTTTATCCTAAGAATTAAGGAGTGCCGTGACTTTCAACGTTTACTCAGTACCGTGAAATCATGAGAAATTATGATTTTCAAATGCAAATCATCATCATCACCATCATTCCAATCGAAAGACGTCCACTGCTCTACAAACCCTTTCCCGAAGATGCCCGTAACAGTGTGGTGCGTCGTTAGGGGAGAATTTTAACTGGTGGTAGAGCTCCAGTGGCGGCGCTCGCGGGCGTAGGCACCACCGCATTACCTAATATACTTGCCGCTAAATGGTGGTGTTCAGCACTATCGTGTTCCGGTCAGGTGGTAATGTACGGCCCTGTCATTTCCGGCACAGAGGCATAACACCTCAGGCCTCAGGAGTGGTAACGCATCTGCATTTTGACCTTGGTCTTTGTGTGGGTGTCTATAGGCTGCAGTCATCACTTAACATCAATGTGAACTGCTTGCTTGCTTGCCACTTCCATAACAAAAAAAAATATGCCTGTAACCACGCTTGGTAGGCGCAGTGGCCATAGTCTTATCACGATACGCTGCTGCCCATCCCGTGTTGTGATTATTACTACCGCCCTATTAAAATGATTTGACCGCAATTGTTACGTTGAATTCTCCTCCAATCGAGGGCGATGGTTTCGCCACGTCCCGAATCCTTTTCAGATGCAAAACGTAAATTAATTGGATATGCAAATACAAGTAAAACCAAACAAGCAAGATTAAAAAAAATAGGTGTACAATTAACGGAGTAATCAGTACATACCTAAAAAACACACAAACAACCGAAAAGAGAACCTCCTGATCTTTGTAGATGGGCTAAAAATGTAAGTTGATATTCCAAGGATTACTTAATAATATTCAGAAAACAGATTGAGGAGAAGTGCTCGAAATTGCATTCGGTACGGTGACACTTTGAAATTGAAAAATACTACTGTTGCACCAAGTGCACCGACGCGATGGCGGAGTTTGTGCAAGAAAATAAACATTTCTCGTCAATTGATTGATATTTTTAAGGCGTACATTTGTTTTTTTTTTGTTACCGAATTGAATTCGTAATCGATAAAATAATAACGTTTACAGTGCAAATAATATAGTGGTTAAAGTATGTTCAGAGATTTAGATGTTATAGCCCCCATTGACGGTCAATTTTTCGTAAAACTTTTGTCATAAAACTGTGGCGTCACTCAAAACGATTTACGCCAACTAGATTTCCCCATTCACGAACTGATGCTAATGTCAAATTGAACTGATGCTAAATCTAAGGTAATTGTCTCTAATAGAGGGCCGGATTTTTTTTAACAAAATACATAAACAATTTCACACACATTTAAACATCTCGGAGACAGCGGCTTCTCGGAAACAAACTCGGATCAGTCGCTACACCGATCCGCGTATCGTATATGGCACATCTATCAATCTGTGTTGTTTACATCAGTCCAAAACAACACGAGCGATATTATCGTATTTTTAAGTTTTCAAGAATAAAATAATAATTTTGTGAATAAAATTTATTTACATTTTAAAGGTAACGCTATCTTTTTGTAAACTTGATGGGACAGATTAATTTTACCAGCAAAGAAACAGAGCAAATCGGCATTATTCAGGACGTCAGTTCAGTCGGCGATTGAAACCACCATTTTTAGTGGAAAATCTACTTAGTTGGTAACACTAGTTGGATTTTGAAATGTAAGGAAAATTTCCGGGCGCGTCTTCAGTTAAAACTGTAGATCAATGATTCGCCACTGACGATCAAATTTTAGTTTTACGTCAGTTGAACTGATCAGTTTAACTGATCGTCAGTGGGGGCTATTATTAGAGAGTTATGTATGATAAAAAAAGAATTATTATTACAAATTCCGGTTCTTACACACCCCTCGTGCCTCTTCTAGATTCCACTTCCATCACTACTTCAGCCAAAAGACATCCTCCCTGCCCCACAGATGCCTACAACGGTGTTGCGCGTCATTAGAGATGAATATATTAATATAATTATGGAGTGGGGTGTGTGTGCTTTTTACTGGTGGGAGAGCTCCAGTGAGGGAGCTCGTGGGCGTAGGCACCACCGCATTACCTAATATACTTGCCGCTAAATGGTAGTGTTCAGCACTATCGTGCTCCGGTCAGGTGGTAATGTACGGTCCTGTAATTTCCGGCACAGAGGCATAACACCTTAGGCCTCAGGAATGGTAACACATCTGCATTTTGCTTGTTTGCCACTTCCATTACTAAAAAAATACTGCGCTTGGCATGTGGATTGGCGGTCGCAGAGACGGTGGTTTTATCGCAGGACACTGCTGCTCATCCCCCGTTTTTCTATTTATTACCGTTCTATTGGAATAGCTTCATCGTCATTGTTCGGTTGTCGAACTACACTTAGCTTATTCATAACTCTCTATATTGTAATCAATACCTGATTATTCTCTCGAATTTCTGATGGCCGAATACCGTCACTCAAATTCGAGTAATGCTTATTTATATACCATAAAGACATCGCCGACTACGTATCCAATCCAAGCGGTTAGTATTGAAATACTAGTACCTTACGTGGGTGTTTGCATGTATGCTTGAATGCATGCATTTACCTCTGCCTACCCCTTCGGGGATTACAGGCGTGAAGTTACGTGTTTTCTCTTTGAGTTAGGGTAGTATTGTATACCGGATCATACAATACTACCATAACTCAAAGAGAAAACATTATAGAGTTCTAGTATTTTTATTACTCTTGATAATGTGTTTGGTCAGCTTGCCTGCTGAAAGTAATAGCGTTAATATCAAAAATATTATGACGAGACAGATAATTTATAGAGTAATAAGATCGTTTGACCTTTAATAAAAGTAGCGACCTATGTTTGTAGTGTTTGCTATCTAAAATTGATCTCGTATAATAATTCAGTAGGCTCAATTCCCACTTCAATAGAATGAATTTAAACGATGAAACAGCTTTATTAGATTTTAACAAGATTTTGTGAGAATAAAATCTTCATTTCCTATTAATATTTTACACGGTAGATAATACAATGTAATTTAGCTTACAGTCGAAGGAAACATTATATCATCTATTTCGAGAACTCTTCTGCCCAACAGCCGTTGGTTTTTCGACCTATGTGCCCACTGCTGCTTAAGTTTCGCTAAGAGTCCTCGAATGAAAAGTGAAAATGAATGAATTCAACTGCGTACCGGAAGACGAAGCGTAAGGCAGGCCTTCCACGAGGTTGACCAACGAACCAGGGTTGCGGACAATCATTGGATTAGGGGGGCCCGAACCGATCGTTGAGGCAATCTTTGGGAGAGGTTTTTGTCCAGCAGTTGAAATGTTTCGGCTTAGATGATGTGAATGACGATGATAATGTATTTATTTACCTACGCTTTGTAACTCTTTGGAAAAACTTGGCAAAGAGGGTTAGAATCGCTTTTAGTCTTCTAAATCTGAGAAATAGTAAGATTTTTGAGGTTTCTGGATGGATATGCCGTGGAAATATGGGTGGCGAACTGGCGTGTACATAGTTCACATTCATGGTAAGTTAACAGCAGACATCTACATGAATACTTATAGTCTCATTCCACCCCTAGGGTTTTTTTGCACGCATTACCATTTAACCTCGATAGCGCTAAATAGGCCCAAGTGTTTTACGATACAGTACAAATATAAGCAATTAAAATAATGTTATAGATCAATTTTATTGTACTACGAAGATAAAATTATTTTGCCGAAAACAACCACTTCAATTCAACCGTGTATAATGGTAAGTATATAAGTATATAGAATAAATTCTACGCCATTACTTCACCGGAAATACTCGAGTTGAAGCTGAAAATTTAAAGATACTAGGTAAATGCACTTTTGAATATAAACAGAAGAGTTTCAAAGTTAGCACAATGCATTTGGCTGGTAGTTGATTTTGTGAAACTAATTAAGATTTGTATTTATCTTTGAGAATATAAAAGGAAACGTCTTTTTAGATTTTACGACTTACTTTTTATTTTTTCTTTTGTTACGGGTATTGCGTTATTATGCACAACACAATTTTTGCATTGCGTCATATGATCGTAAGTCTAATATAGATTAGACAGAGTTATGATATATAGATATAGATTAGATAGAATTAATATATCTGCAGACTAAAAACCAACTTTCAAATAAATATTCAATAATACACTGCACACTACAATTAAATAATATTGGAGAGTTTGGAGGTCTCAGAGTGTACACACACTTCCAAGTGGCACCTACCCTACTTCAACCCTATTAGTAAGTAGCACATAAATAATAGGTAGTATATAATTCATATTAAATCTTTATTCTGTTTTAGTTTTGAAGTTGGTTTTCCTTAACGTAGTTATTTTTATTATTTATATAAAAAAGAGTCTTACGTATATCATTTTACTGAAATAGTTTTACCGTCTTTCTTAGCTCTTTTGCCATAGAGAACCACAGTTCTTAATCAAGTGTTAATTTCACGTATCTCACCTGGCAGGCGGTCATTCCATAAAGCAATTACTTTGATTGTTAGAGCCCCGGAGAGGCTTCTATATTATGTCTCATTCATATTTATACGAATGGGATTGCTGATAAAATTTTGTAACATAATAAATGTATAGGTTCCCTATACATTTATTATGTTACAAAAATTGTTTATGACGTCATAGGGATTGAATTTTTGCTCGACCTCAATAACAATTTTTTTTTTTTTTTTTCTTCTCCACTCAACGTAAAGGGCTTTGTCGCTTAGCGACCACATCGCCCAATCGGAAACACAAAAGGTTTACACACACAAAAAGAAAACAATTTATACATATTCAATTCCTAGATGATAAACATCTGATTGTGAGATCAAATAGAACTAGCGCTTTGTCAGATTTAGGGTATGCCAAAATACTATTACATATTCCAATATTATGATTGGGCGAACGAAAAGCAGTCTTCCTTTCGTTTGCATTCCGTGCACATTCCAGCAACAAATGTTGGGCATCTTCCAAAGTCCCACAAACGTCACAATTTGGTGAAGGTGTCTTTTTCATTAGATAAGCGAATTTGTTTGTTGGAACGTGCCCAGATCGCAACCTGAAAGCAGTAACTAATAATTTCCGGTTGAACACACATTGGTCAAACCATGGAAATGAAGTAATTAACGGTTGTATGGTCCGATACCAAATACCCTTTTCTACAGATCTTTTATCAAAATGTTCTTGCCAAAGGTCCCTACACTGACAACTTAGGGAATGTACATAGTCCGAATACAATGGCTCAATTGATATGGGGTCTCCATCCGTGCACGCTTGTTTTGCTAACAAGTCAACTTCATCGTTACCACTCAGCTGTATGTGCGAAGGGATCCATTGAAGTACAACTGTTTTATTCTTAGATTGCAATTTTAAAATTGATTCCAATATCGTGTAAGCTATCGGTGCGCCTCGCACGGGGGAGGTGCAGCGAGCTATATGTTGAAACGCACTCTTTGAATCGCTGAAGATAACAAATTTGTCACAATCTATTGAATCGATGTATGCGAGGGCTTCCGCAATAGCCACCAGCTCGACATGCATGATAGAGATATTGGAATCAATTCTAAGTTTTGAATTACTTCTGAGAACGGGGTCAAGGAATGCAGCGCCGCCCCCACCCTCGCCCTCCTTGGATCCATCGGTATAAATTTCATAAAAGCCGCAAAAATTAATATTTATATAATTAGTTACAATTTTAAGCAATAACAAGTTATTATAAGTTCGTTTGGCGCGGTCTATTGCCGGAATCTCAGTCTTTATTACCTCCGCTAAATCAATGCTACTTACCCATGTATGTAACGAGAACATCTCTAGTTGATCACTCGCGTGAATAGCAGCTGAACCTAGCATCGACTGAATGGTTGAGAGAATAGGTAACTTTCTACGCACCCAGTATGTACTGTTGCTATGTTCTGTCAATTCATTTACATATCTCGAACACAAATTATTTTTTAGTGATTTAGACTTCAACCAAAATTTCCCAGCAAAATACTATCTTCTAATAGCAAGAGGGGGCAAACACAACTCGCTTTCCATTATGTGAATCGGGGTGCTACGTATGAAACCCCCGATAATACGCATTGCTTGGTTTTGCACCCTATCGAGTTTTGTCAAATTGATTTGGTAGCTATTGTCGAACAAAAAACTAGCATAATCTATTCTCGACCGAATAATAGATATATATAACCTCCTTATGAGTTTCGGATGTACTCCCCAACCGGAACCAGCTAATACTTTTAGTAATTTCATAAACTTATTCGTTTTTTCTACTGTTTCGTTTATGTGTTTACCCCATTTCAGAGCGCTGTCCAGCCACAAACCTAAATATTTAACTTGTAAGCAAATTGGTAGTGCGTTATTATTAATAGTAACAGTAGAATCTAATAAATTTGGGAACCCCCTTTTTTAAAGATGCAAATTTTACTCTTTGTAGGTGAGATGTCTAGACCTATTCTATTAAGTAAATTAGTTATCAATATATACGCAGATTGTATCTCACTTATCGCGTCAAAAGACTGTTTTTTGGAGACATATATCACAAAATCATCAGCATATTGAGAAATTTCGACATTGCGTACACTTTTGCAGATGTTTACTGATGCTAAATTAAATAGGAGAGGGGATAACGGGTCATCTTGCCCTAAGCCCCGCCCCGTCCACCGCATCAACACCCTATTGTCGGTTGATATTTGTAGCATTCTTAAACTTACGTATGACCATAGATACCTACTCATTTTGGACCCGACTTAAAGTTCCTCGAGCACATTAATTAGACACGCGACATCCACGTCATTGTATGCATTTGTGATATCAATAAAACAACCTACCGTCACTAAGTCCTTTGCAAAACCTAATTGAATATGTGACGTCAAGCAAACAAGATTATCTAAACACGAGCGTGCTTTACGAAAACCGACCATAACTTGAGGGAATAGCTGTTGCTTTTCAAAGTACCATTCAAGCCTTTTGTTTAAAATACTATGAAGGATTTTACACAAACAAGATATAAGAGAAATCGGCCGCCAAGCAGCCGGCGATGCATTACGTTTAGGTATAGGGACAATCTTAACCTGACGCCATTGGATAGGTAAAAAGCCGCTACTGAAACATTTATTATAGAAAGATAATAGTACCTTCTTACCACTTATTGGGAGATGATTAATCATTGAGTAGGATACCTCATCGCTACCGGTAGCTGTATCATTCTTTTTGCTGGAATTTTGTAATTCCGACATAGTGATATCTGCATCCATCTTAATATTGGTAGACGAACATGCTGGATGTGGCGGGCTTACAAAGTCGGGGCACAGGTCATTTAATAACCTTTCCGCACTTTCCTTGTCAATACATTGTCTCGGTATGTAACGCCCCTTAATCCAACTCATCTTATGCCACATTTCGGACGCTGAGGTAGTTTCAGATACAGACCTCAATAACTTATTACAGTATTGTAAAAAGCTGCTTTGTCATGATCATCATTTTTGAATGCAACAGCTCCTGCTATCGAATTTCAAAATATACTTTTTACATAAATAATTAAATACTGGGCGGTCCTTTACAAATTGAGAAATATGAAGACTCTTACCCATATCTTCATTAACCACACTTCCATAACAAAAAAACGTAACGTAACTTCACGCCTGTAATCCCCGAAGGGGTAGGCAGAGTTAAATGCATGCATTCAAGCATACATGCAAACACCCACGATTCGCTGGTTACGTTTTGCCCCATGTAATAGGTGGCGAGCCTGTTGACATCTCCGGGCACATTACCAAACTTCGAGGTACTGGGAAATTGCCAGAAAATGGAACAAATCACAATAGAACCAGAGATAAAGGAGGGGAATTTTATTCAGATGAAATGAAAATAGTTGAAGATACAGGGTCAAACAAAGATTGGCTACGATTGGCTTTTATTTTAATAATCAACCCCTAAGAGATTGAAATAGGGGATGAAATTTTGTACAATAAAATTAAACCACTTAACCGATTATAATGTTTTTTTGTCACGGATATAGTAGCAACCGAGGACCGAATATGTGACAAAACTTTAAAAATGTATATTATACGAATTCCACACGAAAAAAGTTCCGGATGATAGTTAGTATAAAATATCATAATTATGCGCATACGTACCTACATAAAATGAACGATATTTTATTATAACGTGAGAAAATGAGCTGTAACATACGTAGGTATAAGCTGTCAGTCGTCCGCTGGTCTGTCTGTGTATATGAGTTTCATTTCCTCCATTCGACATCGCGCCCTAAAACCATTTCGCTTCGTGACATTCAGAATATGACGACGAAATGAAAGCCGTTATTTATTATTTTTCTCTTGGAAGTTGCAAATGCACTCGAAATCTATGTAAATGATGCAGGATATCAGCTGTCGGCAACCTTTAAGCAGGCAAGGGTCACATGGTGGCAAATTCTACCAAAGGCGGGCCACACTCGTGATTACAAAAAAAAGCAATGGTATGAAATTGGATAAACATGTGAAATTTTATTGGTACCTACTCGTTATACTTACAATAAGAAAATGAAAATTACAAAGTAACTTTTCAGTGTGATGTTTGAGGTTGTATTTGGGAAGCAATTTCTGGTATGTTAGCTGTCATATTTGAAGTTGCAATTCGTAGAATAGCTCTCAAATGCTCATCTAAGAGACGAGAAGCATATTTATTTTTTCTATAGTTGTGAATTGAAAAATTTGTGCCCATAAATAAGTGCTACCAAAAATTGTAATGAACTGCTGAGCAAACCGTTTCAATTCGTCAAAATCAGATGGCAAGCTACCTTCCATAAAATTTAACAAGATGTTTGATTTCACTTAAACTAAAAGAACTTTTGAGAGCATCATTAGACTGGAGATCAATCACGTTCATCTGTAAATGACTCGGTACTGTATCCACACCACACTGAACGGTCAATCGTGCGTGGTTAGAACATTATATCTATGACTTATTTACAAAATATTCACGGGCCGCAAAGAAGACGTCGGCGGGCCGCGTGTTGCCGACCGCTGCAGGATATGACTACAATAAACCGAAACTCGTCAAGTTAGATAGATATGCTGTAATGGTGATCTGTGCTTCAGTGGTAAAGACTAATTCGTGAAGTAACTTCACTTTTCGTTTGCGGTTGTGATGTCAAAAAAAAACAACGTAACTTCTTCAAGCCTGTAATCCCCGATGGGGTAGGCAGAGGCAAATGCACGCATGCAAGCATACATGCAAATACCCATAATTTGCCAGGTAACAGGTTTTGGTGTGTTGTTTGGCCTATGTAACAGGTGGCAAGCCTGTTGACTACTGGGAAATTTCCAGAAAAGGGAAAAAATCCAATAGATTCTTTTAGCCCCCGACCCGGTAATCGAACCCAGGACCCCAGAGTAGTAGTAGTGGCCTGCTACCACTAGGCTACTGAGGCACTTTAAAAAAATATTGGTATCATTATATCGCGTGCACCTGTATTGAGGCACTTCGTGCGAACAATGACAAATGAAAACACATGCAGTTCACACTGGTATTTGTTCGAACGAAGTGTCTCACTGGGTCACATATTTTTGTTTTTAAAATTAAAATCTTTCTTGTGTTTATTTGTTGCTTACTGACCTCTTATTTGTTTATAAAGTTTACTAACACAATGGACAAACATAGACCGGCTACTTTTTATTTTTAAAATCGACCGCTAAAGGATTGATTAGGGGATGAAATATTTGATGAAAAATTTAAACCTGTCTTTTGTTATAAAAATAATAAATTGAATTGAATTTATTATAATATTTACCTATTACAGCGCTTATAACAATCTATATTGTAAAATTTCTGAAAACTATTAAATAAGTTTGTATTTAAAGTATTTATACTACCTACATACCTACTCTGTTACTATCGGTTAACCGAATTAATCTAAAAAAACACAGTATAATAAATACTGTGTTTTTTTCTGTTATGTCAATGCGACAGTTAGAGAAAATCTATACTTTAATAAATCTGTAGAAGTGTAAATTCTGTACGTTAAAAATATTGAAAAAATAAATACCAGGGGATGTTATTAGATCGATACCGAACACAAATATGTGATTAGAAAAAAAATTGTCTGTTTATCTGTCTGTCTGTCTGTTTGTTTGTTCAAGCATCACATAAAAACTACCGGTTCGATTACAATGAAACTTGGTATGATTATACTTTAACCTTTGGGGCACAACACTGGGTAAAAATGTATGTTTGTCTGTGTGTTTGTGCACGCCAATTTCAGAAACGGCTTATTCGATTTGCGGTTTTCACTAATATATTGAGGTAAGTTTCACTTAACATTAAGTGTTTGTTTCATGTGAATCGGTTCAGAAATAAAAAAGTTATGTCAATTTAAAGAATCGAATCGAATATTTTAAAGCTATAGGGAAATAAATATATAGGGAGTTTCGTACCTAAAAGGTAAAAACGAACCCTACGGATAACTAATCCTCCGCTGTCTGTCTGTCCGTCCGTCCGTCTGTTTGTCACCAGGCTGTATCTCATAAATAGTGATAGCTAGAAATCTAACATTTTCACAAATTATGTATTTCTGTTACCGCTATAAAGACAAAATTAATTACTAAAAATAAGAAAATGAAAATATTTAGAAGTCCAAGGGGGCATCTAATAAAGGAGTTTTTTTTTCGATAATAACGGTAGCAAGTAGACGCTTAAAATTTTCACAAAATTTTTAGGTGTTATATTGTATTGTAGCTTCTATAATAAATCTATATATACATATTATCATACATACAAATAAAATTGGAGTGTATGTTTGTAATATTAAAATAACCGCTTTTTACTAAACGCATATGTATGTATACACGGTACATAAACCGAAACAATATTTTTTTCAATTTTAGTCTGTCTGTCTGTTTGGCGAGGCTAATCTTGGGAACGGCTGGACCGATTTTGACGAGACTTTCAATGGCAGATAGCTGATGTGATAAAGAGTAACTCAGGCTACTTTTATCTCCATACAAGCATACATACATACATACCTACATACAAATACATAGAATTTGATTGTCTCCGATTTTGACGGGACTTTCACTGGCTAGCTGATGTAATAAGGAGTAACTAACGCTACTTTTATACTAGCTGCGCCCACGACTTCGTCCTGGTAGATACTGAAAAGTCATATTTTTCTCACGTAGACGAAGTCGCGGGCACAGCTAGGGGGCCATCCATAAATTACGTCACACGTAAATGGGGAGGGAGGGTATCACCGAAATGTGACAATGTGTGACAAGGGGCAGGAGGGGTCGAAAGTTTTGTGACGTCACATGTTAAAATTTAAAATACTGAAACGTGAAATCTAGATGTGAATAAAAAACTCTAAAAATCTACGAACTTGATCTATATTTATCAATAATTCACTATATTTATTGATTCGAGTGAGACTCAACTTCACAAGAATTTTGAATGGTAAGGGTTTAAATAGGTTTAAGTCGTCTGCGAGTGCTCGCTCGCTTTTCTACCGTTCCGCGCGTCGGTTGTTAGCGAGACCTGCGACAAGTACTGCCAAATGCGCCGGCGCAGTGACTTCAATACGTTCCTATTGTTTACTTGACCATTGTCTTTTGCCGAGTGACAGTCAAAGTTATCTCAGTTTACTTATTTTAATATTTTTAATTTATCATTAAATTATTTTAAAATGAATAAAAAGATAGATTTAGGTATTCTCTACCGTAGATTATAAATTGCTGATATAAAAGAGTGGATCCAAAGCCCATGGACACTAGATAATTAAGTTTTTTATATATATAATTAACGTAATTAGTCGTTTATTGTTTTTTAACTAGTCGTTGTTTTTTCAGTTATCTGAAATATTGGAATTTATGTTGATTTTATAAGATTATTTAATAAAAATAAGCAAAAAATGGAAAAAGCTGTTTTCTCTCGATTATTTTTGAGTACATGAATAAATTTTAAAAATATGTGACGTCACATCAGGAGGGGGGGGCTTATAAAAATGTGACAACCTGTGACAAGGACGGGGGGAGGGGTCCAAAAGTCCCGAAATTCGTGTGACGTAATTTATGGATGGCCCCTAGTTCTTAATAAATATTAATTCACAGCTACTATGGCTTATATCAAAATATCAAATATCACGAAGGAAAGTGACCAGCATAATATCTTTAAGTCCAGTTGGTACCGAGAAGTAGATTGGAATAGCGCGGGTCCAATAGACGATTAGATCAACCCTTATAACTTATTTATGACACCGAAAGCTGTATTTCAAATTAAATTATTCATTAGATGTCTCTACACTTCACAAACACCAGACGAATCATAACTCTTACTCAAGACGATATCCTGCTTTACAAGGGAGCGATGAGGCAACTGAATATTTTTTTTTCTTATTTAGTCCACCCTCCAACCGGATGTTTTGAAAACTTGAACGGAGAAACGGAAATGAGAAAGACTGGCATGGACTTCATGCGTGACGGGCAGTATCAAGGATGAAATATTGATTTTGATAGTTTTCAATTAAATGATGCAATCCCTACAGGTGAATGTAACGAACATTTTCAATGTATTTTTGAAATATACTGTACAAATGATTACCTGAGTGCAAAGAGCAACATGGGTCAGCGGCCGGGGAGGACCAGTGGAGAGTAGCCATATGCAGGCTTGCCCCTCTGTCAAAGTACAAGCACAAGTGTGCCTATGCCTGTCGTCTAGATGTTTAAATGTGTGCGTGAAATTGTCTATGTATTTTGATACAGTCAAGGTGTGAGTTTAGTAGTAATAGACAATTTTTGTAGTGCGTTTGTCACACGTATTTTCCCCCGCAAAAAATTACAGACTGTTTTGCATCGGTAATAAACGCTATGGCTACTCCCCTCCAGTCCGCCGCGGCCGGTGGCTCGTGTTGCTCTTAAAAAATAAACATTTAATTGTCGTTTCAGTGGTCGCGATTTCAAGTCAAATTTTACTTTCCATTTTCTTTTATAAAACGTTAAATATTTTTTTAATTTAATATAAAACGAATATTAGGTTACTGCATCTGCAATACATACTACTAATGGAGAAGACAAATAAAAATTACGATGCAAAATCTAGGTTATCTTGTGTTGTGCATAAAACGAAATACATATTGTTATGTTGACCACACTGAAATAATACAATTTGTGTTCACGAAGAAAGAATTTATACGATGAAATTCACCAATTCATTTATCCGTGCCACCGCAGTTTTTGTTTGAAATACGCTCGCAGAAAAATAAAAGTCAAACTTGCGCTCGAGTACGTTGAATGTAGAATGCAAAAATCAAAAATACCGTTAAAATTCACATCAAAACGTATTCAGCGTTTGACTAATAGGTGCACGTCATGGTACAGAAGACTTGAAAGTAGGAAAAAATTCGCGGCAGCTGTTTCAATGAAAAATAACGTGTCATTAATCATAACGACGAAAGAAAGGAGCGACAAGACTGCGCGACAAATACCTTCCTGCGGCGAACGCGTCGTCGCGTTTACATTACGCATCATGTAGCATAAACTGGAACTTATATATGTGTAATAACTATTTATTTTCTAAAAAAAAATACTTTAAATCTAAGTACTGGTGGTAGAACTTCAGTGAGAGCTATAAAGTATAGGCACCACCGCGTAGCTAAATTACAGTTATATATTGAAATAAAACTATTTTTACGGATTTATCTCGCGTATATTAAACTAAAATGATTTTTAAAATCAACCCGACGTTTCGGTCGCTTTTCAGCTTCCGTGGTCCCGGGCATACTGAGGTGACATTTGTCTGACAGAAGTTTGAAAAAATCAAGCAAGACCTCAAGATACCATAAGTAATTATTGTGTTAATCCTGAACGCTACGCAAGGCGTTTACGAAATCGACGGAGGTAGCTACATATAATTTTTTCAAACTTCTGTCAGACAAATGTCACCTCAGTCTGCCCGGGACCACGGAAGCTGAAAAGCGACCGAAACGTCGGGTTGATTTTTAAAATCATTTTAGTTTAATATACGCGAGATAAATCCGTAAAAATAGTTTTATTTCAATGAGTGTAGCTCGCGAAAACCTAAGAACATATACAGTTATACATATATAAGGGCTGTCCTGTTCCGGTCGGGTGGTAATGTGCGGCCCCGTAAGTTAATTTTTTTTTTACCGTAATCTTCGGTATTTATATTTATATGTTTATCAACATCATCAATCAACAGCTGAATACTTGTGTGTCACTTCATATGTAGGTAGGTATAGTCCGGGAGGTAGCGTTGCATTTTCGGCAGTGATTTTACGCCGATTGCTTGCCATGTCCTACCATAGATCTCGAATGACTCATAACTGAACCAAGAGTCAGCTGGCGCACCCGCGGTGGGTGTGAAATAGGGAGGTTGCGGAAGTGGTAAAAAAAATAAATAAATTAAGTAATAGTGCGCCGGCTGAAACTTTTTTCATAAATATTTGATCGCTGCCATAATCGCTCTCTGACGAATCACTTTCCGAACTTTCCTGCAAAAAATCGCTGTTTTTGTTTTGATCGAGTTCTTCAGCTCGATTCTCTTCACCTTTTTTTTATGTGATGAAAGTGGCAAACAAGCATGCAGTTCACATTGATGTTAAGTGATGACTGCAGCCTATAGACACCCACACAAAGACCAAGGTCAAAGTGCAGATGCGTTACCACTCCTGAGGCCTAAGGTGTTACGCGTCTGCGCCGGAAATTACAGGGCCGTACATTACCACCTGACCGGAACACAATAGTGCTGAACACTACCATTTAGCGGCAAGTATATTAGGTAATGCGGTGGTGCCTACGCCCGAGAGCTCCGTCACTGGAGCTCTACCACCAGTAAAATCATCTATAAATGAGGATCTTACTTATTTTGTTATAAAACTGTATACAACATGTTAAGAAACATTTATGTGTTTTCGATAGGCGAAAACTTGGAAATACTAATTTATTTTTATTTCTGGTATTATAAGTATGTATATCATTAATTTTCTTAAATAAGTGCAAGTTTTTCCTAGCATACAATATATTTTCATAAATATATTGGCAAGGGACCGTCATTATATTTATTTGCTTGAATAATTCTTTCAAGGAGTCACGACTATTACTTAATCATCAAAATTAGGCTACCAGAAATATACAAGCTCAAAGAAAGTGTCAGCGACAAAAATTCCATACCGCCAATAGTGTCGCTGCTAGCCGTTATACTGGTGACTGATACTTGATCTCCCTCGAACCATTTCGAGACATATTTTTCGTCTTTTTCTTCCCATCCCCAGTTAGTGGGAGGAAGTTGAGTAGGATCTTGGAGGTGAGTATGGCTCCAAAGGTGCTATATATATGACGTGCGCACTAAATGCTGGCGTAGCTCGGATTGCCACCGTGGGAAGATCGCCCCGTCGATACGGTTTTTCCACTTGAGTATATCGAGTGGAAAAAGTGAGTGAGTGAGTGTATAGCGAGTGTATAGTGCTTGTTATTCATTTATTTAACACAATATACATTTGCAAGTCGGAAAACTTTAGAAAATAAGATTTTTTTTTCAAAAAGTTAGACTTGAGGCAGAAGTTGATAGATAGGTAGACTGAGGGCAAAGTAGGTAGATCTACCTAAAAGTTGGTGTAGAGTTGGCAGCACTGATCCACACGGACAGGCAGATGTTGCTTTGAAATTTTGGGGAGAGAGGCTTAGGTAGCCCGAAGGTCGTGTTATGGGTTCAAGAAAGGCCAGATACTATCTCGAAATACGTGTTTAAAAGAAAACGGCCTAATATCAATGCTCCAAATTTTTTAATCTCGACTGAGTCAGCTGACGGTTTTTCCACCGCTACACAAGCAGCTGATTGTTGTTTTCATAGGCTAAATTATTTATAGAATCACGTAGTTCAATTTCATCCGGCGTAATATATGTAACTTTATTTTACTTTTTTTTTACAAGTTCATATGAGCACCTGACGCATCATCCCCCCTCCACGATGCAGCTGACGATTTTTTTTCAGCTCAGTATGATATCAACTATCTATGAAAAAAGTTTTAGCCAGCGTACTATTACTTATTTTTTTATTTTTTTTACCTCTTTCGCATCTTCTAGCACTTGCACCCACCGCTACTTGAGCAGACGGTCGATGCAGTTATAAGTGATATAAGATCAACTATCGATGTTAATTTCAGCCGGCTTACTATGACTTTTGCATTTGCAACGCTACCTCCCGGGCTAGTATGTCACGAGTTTTAAAAATTTTACAATCTAGCTTAAATTATTTTAACACTTGACTATATATAAGTCAAATTACAGTTTTTTAATGCTTTGTCTGAGCATAGCTGTGAACCGACGGACGGACAAAAGGATTTATATTATAGGTTACTAAGTCTGAATGGACCAAAAAGACCAGACGGACTATATACAAACTTTGTATATATATAACGATTTCCTTGTAGGCTACGAAACTCTAAAAAGGAACAAAATACAGTGTTCTGACCTTTTCAAGTACACACTTATTAATTTTATAATTATATTTGACGTGTTGACACTTAGTGAGGAAAGTTTTCTAATTATTAAACTTAACGTTACCATAAAAGTAATATAAATTTGCTTTTATCCACTTCAAAAACATTTAGATTAAAATACATGGTGACTTTTTTGTGGACCAAAAATTTGGATATTTCGTAGTTTAGTTAAAAAAATTGCATTAATAGTTGCTACTTGCGACACATTATTAATATAATTACGTCATCTACGCAAATAAATAAGATAGGAGTGTCTGTTTGTAATATAATCATTACAGTTTTTTTACTAACTTAATCTATACGCGTTACATATACAAAAACATTTTTTCAAATACAATTTCATTTAGTACCTACCTATTAATAAACCTTACTAAAGAGGAATGTGCCGTTTGTAAAAGAGAGTATGGAACATTCTGTTGATACCTATTTTTATTATTAAGTATTTTTGGACTATTATTAATTTATTTACTTTGACATATTAATCAACGTATCAGTTGTTATTCGCTTTAATTTTATATTTGTAATTTGACCTATCACAAGCAAATTCTATTATTTCCAAGTGATTAAATGAATTTTTGAGTTTGAGTTTGAGTTTGCAATATAAAAGTATCTGACACCCTGTATATAAAAGTGTAACTTGTAGTATGTGGGCGAGAATGTATGTGTGTGTTGTATTTATTGTAATTCGGGCGAATATTTTTCTTTGCTATATTATGTTCATCGTTTCTTCATAAAAAATGTATGTATGTGCGCCTTTTATTAGTTTTGTTACATTCTGATAGTGATTTTTTTTATCTGACCTTTACCAATCAAAGCTCAAATACGATAGCAATCCATCCCGGCTTCGCACTAGCACAATATTATAAACAGTTTCTTTATTGATAAAACCGAATTATAATCTGTTTCTCAGTTTGAAAGATCTTAGCGTATAGGCAGTGATAATTTTTACTGCTGGTAGATATCCAGTGATGGAACTCATGGGTGTAGGCTCCACCGCATTACCTAATATACTTGCCGCTAAATGGTAGTGTTCAGCACTATGGTTTTCCGGTCAGGTGGTACTGTACGGCCGTGTAATTTCCGGCACAGAGGCATAACACCTTAGGCCTCACGAGTGGTCATTTTTACCTTGGTCTTTGTGTGGGTGTCTATAGGCTGCAGTCAGCACTTAACATCAATGTGATCTGCATGCTTGTTTGCTACTTCCATTACATAAAAAACAACGGTTTGTTTTATTTCAAAAATTTCATTGTAATTATTTTAAAACGTAACTTCACGCCTTTAATCTTCGAAGGGGATGACAAAGGTAAATGCATGTAATGAAGCATACCTACTACGTGCAAACACCCGCGTTTGTTGACATCTCCGGGCACATTACCAAACCTCGAGGTACTGCAAAACTTCCAGAAAATGGATAAAACATTTTACACCATTATCTCTGATAGTGCCCGACCCGGGAATCGAACCCAGAACCCCAGTGTAGTAGTAGTGGCCTGCTACCACTAGACTACTAAGGCAGTTGAAATTATTTTACCTCATAATAAATATTATTGTTATTACCGATAACCGAAAAAATATTAAATTCACATCAAGAGCAATGAATCGAATCTCTATGAATGTATTTTCATAAATTAATTAATTAACATTGGTGCATTTCTTCGTGAATTTGAGTTGTTAAAACATTTTATTGAAACATGTATATTACGAGGTTTCGCTTAAAGTATGCGGAATCGATAGGTAATCGTGGCATACATCAATAAAGGCATTATTGATGTATCTATAATAATATACTCTGGTAGATTTACGCCTTTCTACATTGTTGTAAACTTAATCATCCATGCCATTTTGACACGTATTCATCTTTATGTTAATTCATTTTTTCTTGGTTGTTTCTCACTCTTAATTATAGCGATGGTAATTTATGCTATTTCTCGTTAATTTCATAAGCTTGTGAATTCGTGAACCTTAGCATGCTAATTGATATTGCTATGCTATTTGCTAATACGGTAATAATTGATACCCTAATGAAGTATATGATTTCTGAAAGGGTGTCACGCTAATTATTATTAAAAAATCTCACGCATCCATTTTATCATCGAATTAGCGTTTCACATTTCGCAGAATTAAAAAACTTTATTAAATTTGCGAATTGCTAATACAGCGTTGGTATGCTATCAATTAATGCTTAATGCTAATTAATCCATTACTACCTAATTCGATTTTTCCTTCCATGAAAATTACAGCTAGTCCACTGCAAGGTGTTAGCGATTCTTGAACAAGGGTATTATCATAACGTCATCATTATCACGTTTTCATAGGCCGCTGAAAATAACTCAGGTATCTACGTTTATTTTATCCATTGTGCTAAAACCTAAAACGTTCATGATTAATAGTGTGCCAAATGACCTTTCTTTTCCAGTTTCTTAGGATTTACTATTTCATGATGTAGCAAAACTACTATTTGAACAAAGAGTACCTAGTCGAGTTGTTATTATATTACTAGCTTACAAGGCAAACGTTGTTCTGCAATGTAATGAAATTAAATGTTAGCCCATGACCGTAAAAAAATACAAAAAAGTATTTATCAAACGACGGGGCGAACATCGAATGTTTGACAGGAAAGTAGGCAGAATTATATAGACGAGAGATTCACTTATGAGTTACTGATGTACCAAATTTCAAATTGGTTTTGTAATGTCTGAGAAAATCGCCTGTGACAGATGGACAGATGAACAAACGATCTTTTGAGGGTTTCTTCTTTTCTTATGAAGTACGGAACCCTAAAAAGATTTGCAAAGTGTACTGCGTCTACATTAAATAAGTAGGTAGGTATACCTACAACGCAAATATTTAACTATTTTAAAATTAATAGATTAAAATAAATAAAAAAATAGGTGAAGATTGAATCTGTAACTAAAATAATTTAAAATACAGGAAATGACCTTTAAAGCCATAGGTACAGTTCCGTTCTCCTTCTGTCCTCTACGAAGTATATATTAACATAGGAAATCGTTCAACTATACAGAACCCTGTGCACACGAAACCGGCACGGCACGGCTGGTTTTTTGTACCTTATAGTCATGCAGATAAAACTGGAAATATTTTCATGCTATTTGTTACTAGGAATGTGGTTCAAATTCCCTGTTTCTACAATAAGATGTGAAAGACGTCACAAAGGTTAGGACCTCTCTCTACCACTAGTCACACAATGTCACACTTCGCCGACCCCCTCCCTCCTCCGTAACTTGTGACGTAATTTATTAAGTTTTAGGTTAATTTGAAAAAAAAACCTCACATATTTTTAAGTTATTTGTTAGGGTATATCAATGTTTGTCAGGTAATTATCCGCTAGTTGTAAAATGAGTTGTAAAAGGTATAACGTAACGTAACGTAACGTAACTTCACGCCTGTAATCCCCGAAGGGGTAGGCAGAGGTAAATGCATGCATTCAATCATGCATGCAAACACCCACGACTCGCCGGTTACGTTTTTGGCCCATGTAACAGGTGGCGAACCTGTTGCCATCTCCGGGCACATTACCAAACTCCGGGGTACTGGGAAACTTCCAGAAAATGGAAAAATCCCAATAGAAGCAAAGATAAAGGATTTTAAACCGTTATCTCTGATAGTCCCCGACCCGGGAATCGAACCCAGGACCTCCAGCGCAATAAAAGGTATACTTGATTGTTTTTGCGTAAGCGGTAAGTTCCCAGACATAACAATTACCTATATTATCTGGATGACCTGACCGACCGTGGAAATGGGAATAGGGCTGACAACGTGTCGAGCCACTTCGCATGTCAGTAATGTTATGTTATGCCACTTTGATAATTTTACGTAAGAGACCTATTTAGCGTACGAATAGTTTCATTTGCTTTTGCAGTAAAATTAAATATTATTGGGCATAATATTTTTTTAGTATAACATTGCGGTGGAATGAATAGAAATTTCTATTTGAACTAAAATGCTGTTCGATATGCCGGCAATTTTAATTTAATTCAAACATAATTGTGAGTCACGCGCTTGCATGATTTAGTCCTTGTTGATTGATTTTATATAATTTTCAACGATTATGTCAGGATGAGGATATTTGGCGCTATACACTCTCTGACTACCCCGTTAGGGACTTGGCGTGAAGATACATACAAAACATTCAATAATTATGGTATGAAAACTTGTCTAGCCGACTGATTGGAGTCGGTTTTTGACTTAAATATATATTTAAACACTTAATTTTCACTAGGTACTTTCATTGGTCCGTTTTAAACACCATGGGTTAAAGATATTTAATAATTCGAAATAAATAATAAATAATAATGGCAACCCATTATACGTCCCACTGCTGGGCACGAGTCTCTCCCCTTTTTGGGGGGAGGCCTGGAGCTTACTCCACCACGCTGCTCCAATGCGGGTTGGTGGAGTAATTCGAAAATTCCTAATATAAATAATTCAAGTAACCGAACCGTGGATCTCTTGCCTAGCAAAAATTATTAACTACCTTAAACCACCGAACCTTCTTTTGTCTATCTTCATTGGTTATTAATGTTTACATCTTGCATCATGCAATAAAGCTATATGGAGTTCAGTAAATATAATAATATCAGCTGTCCATATAAATACATACATACAAATAAATAAAATTGGAGTGTCTGTTTGTAATATACAAATAGCCTTTTTACTAAATGCAGATGTATGTATACACGGTACATACAACATAACAACATTTTTTTCAATTTTTGTCTGTCTGTCTTTCTGTCTGTTTGGCGGGGCTAATCTTGGGAACGGCTTGACCGATTTTGACGGGCACTTTCACTAGCAGATAGCTGATGTAATAAGGAGTAACTTAGGCTACTTTTATACTAGCTGCACACCCGACTTCATCCGGGTAGATACCATCATAAACCTAACATAGAACAATCATAAATTCTCACGCGGGCGAAGTCGCGGGCACGTAATATTAACTCAAGTTGGATATTTCAATTCGTATAATTAAATTTAGTCATTCTCAAGTATCGTACATTCAATTAAAACTTATCGCTCACAAAATGTCTAACTATGTACATTTGAATAATAATGTTTACCACTAATAAAGCGGAAAATGAAGCTCAGGGGTCGGCGGAGTGACGATGGTGTTTCGGTCCTACGGCATAACATTAGAGGGGGCCGAATTAAAATTTCATCGCGTACAGCCTTTGCACTATGTTTCATACGTGGGTATGTTAATCTATTTAGATCGACGCTCGTTACAAAATGAGAACCCTACGTGGCCCGTAAGCGATATTCGGGAACACGTAACTTTTGCCATAATTTTCGTCGTGATCTACACTGACAGCACTTCCCGTTTCTGTTACCAACAACATCTACTCGAAATTTAGTGCTCATGTTGATAATTTAATAAACTTAAGCACTAACTGCATGGCACAAAATAATTCACTTACAACTGTAAACCTCGTTTGCGTAAGCCGTTTCCGGAACAATGGGGATTAAAATAAGATGGATAGATAAGATTTAAGCGATCCTTTTATTTTTTGGAGTTTCGTCTACGGTGTAAAACATCAGAGCCGCAACGAGGCGGGTACGGTTACGGGTCCTATGTAATGCAGATGCTTATCCTACGGTGGTTCTGCGTGGCGGGGTCCAAAACCGTTAAAGAACAATTTGTTTAATCAGAAAAGTGAATTTACAGAATTGTAAAATATTGTAGATATTTTTTATATAAAAATAAGTCGGGTTTTCCTTCCTGACGCTATAACTCCAGAAAGCACGAACCGATTTCCACGGTTTTGCATTCGTTGGAAAGGTCTCGGGCTCCGTGAGGTTTATAGCAAAGAAAATTCAGGATTAAAAAACGACATCCACGCGGGCGAAGCCGCGGGCAACAGCTAGTTTTTTATAAAATTATTCTCATATCTTTGGCGAAATCAAATTCTATTTCATACTAACTTCAATTCAGTCAGTTGATCGTCGCGAAGCGCGCGGCGCGGATGTAGCACCGGGGCTGGCCCCCTCTGCTGCGGCTTCTTCTGACCTGCCATGCAGGTCGGCGTTGGGTGCCCTGGGATTCAAGGGCTTCGGTGGAGGAGGCACGCATCGTCAGTCGAGAGAGGGGTGGGGGCTTTATACATTTTTTTTAATTTTTATTATTATTCCACTTATTTATTGATACAACTTATTAAATAATTTTTTACATATATATGTATAAAAAAAAACAACAAATATATATATAAAAAATTAAAAAATAGTGTGCCGCCGGCAGCGAGAGCAGGGTCCAAGCTGCCGGTGGTTAGGGACACAGAGACAGGAACCTCCTCACTATACGTGCCGTGCTGAGGAGTACTGCTTTCTGTATCAGACCCTTGATCCATCCACCTAGCGAGAGCCTCTTGAGATGTTGGTCGAGGCTCTTCGCTATCAGCCCGTTCACCGATACGACTATCGGCACAATGATGGCCGAATCCACATCCCACATGGCGACAACCTCGTGAGCCAGATCAAGATATTTTATTTCCTTGTCTTATTTTCTTTCCTTCCTTGATTATTATTATTTTTATTATTTACTTCAATTATATACTTCAATTGCGCTTCTTTACATTTTTTTTTATGGAATGGAAGTGGCAAACAAGCATGCTGTTCACATTGATGTTAAGTGATGACTACAGCCTATAGATACCCACACAAAGACCAAGGTCAAAATGCAGATGCGTTACCACTCCTGAGGACTAAGGTAAGCGACAAGTATACCTATTAGGTAATGCGTTGGTGCCTACGTCGGCGAGCTCCGTCAATCGAGCTCTACCACCAGTAGATATGTAAAATATTGAAAACGTCTCGATTGCTTTTAGTTCTTTTTATGTGTTTGTTAGAAAATATTCAGGGATAAGTTTAGATTCACAATTGGACCCGTTAGGTGGCACTTTGATTGAGTAGGCCTGCTTCTATCTACTTACTTCATTTCCTATAAAAATGAAATACTCGTATATAGGTATTATATGAGACTAAAACTACGTACAGACCTCTATATTCAACCAGTCCTCAAGTAGACCCATCTCAATGGATAACCCTGTATAAGTTACAAGATGCGAAATATCTCACTCAGCCCGATGTTTAACATATAAATTGCTATCAATTTTTTAGATTTATATTTGCGAGGCTGTTCGTCGTAGATAAGACGCGGAGGCGCGACGCTGTGGTTTTATTGCCTGAGTACAGAGTTCATATCCGTTTGAACGATATGGAAAACGATTATACCCGGTTTTAATACGGGGAAAAAAAATCGAGTCGACTTTTGAAATTCAATTTCTGTTATATGGGATATTTAGAATATATCAAGAAATAAAACGTTGGCATCGTTTACTTTTGATTTGTTATATGAGATGTCTATGTAATTGATGTATTCCTTTGAGCATGCTAATCGCAAGATCAATGGAGTAATGTTATGTATTTACCTCGTATTCATGTGCGATCAGTAATTTCAATCTCCACGGCAAGTCTCGTAAGGGATAGGCAAAAAGCGTGTGGGGACAGACTTTTTAGTCTCCCGACCATTGAAATATAGTTCTTATTATGGCGGTTTTATGACTGTGTTATTAAAACCATTCAGTTACTTTGGTGTACGTATATATTATTATGTATGTATGTATCTTCAAGCCAAGTATGTATGTATCTTCAAGCCAAGTGCCTGCCCCCTATGGGGCAGGCACAGAGCGTGTCTCGGTCCTTACAAGTCTCCCGTGCTTCTTCTACATTCATCATTCTCTTAATATATGTATTATGTATGTACGCCGATTTCTGAGACTCTGTATATCCATAAATGATATGACATTCCAAATTCAATTTCTTGAACGGGCAGTGAGTAGGTGGGTAGTTTTTATTTTTGGGAATATTTTCAGTGTTTTCCCCGGTATTGGTAAATATCATGTACAATTTACTATAAAGTCGTGGGAGTATTCGAGTAGGTAAGTTGAACACGTGACTTTGTTTTTATTGTTAACAGATTTTTTTGAGTTGAATAAATATCGTAAAAACTTACCTAAGGATATTAGTAAAGAATTTAGTGAAATAGGGAATATAAAGTTGTAATTGTCTATTCATTTAGAAAGTAGTCACAAATATTTTTACCGAAAATGATGCCCATATATTGTAGGATGTTATCCCATTTTCGTGAAAAAACAAATATACCTACTGATTTGCTGACGCACCAGTGCTCGTGACTGTACTGTGTATTTTCTATGTAGATGTGTATTGAGAAGATAGAGGTCGTTTTAGTATTCCGTAGAGATCTTGCTGCAAGTGGTTTATGGTCGTTCTTGGCAGCACTGTTTGCCTACACACTGATCCCACTTTAATCACTCTCGGATCCCTCTATCGTTATACAGTTACGTGAAGGAAATCGACGATAAATGTGTATTTTCGATTATGTGTATGATATATAATTATACGTACTGAAATGTCAATGGTTGTTTTACCAATTGCAAACAAATTTGTCTTGGTATTACCAACGGTCTATAATATTGTTTTTTAGTACATAGGTGCGCTATATCATAGCACGTGAGCTGCGTTGTGTCGTCGATGACGTGAGCTTAGTTTACTTCAATATTTGTGAATATTCGCTTTGTTTTTTTTTTAATTTTTATCAGTAGGCACACAAGAGTGTGCGTACAGTTCAAATAGTAAGTACAGTATCCGACAGTAAATATTGCACATGGACCTCAGGAAGGAGACGTCGGCTTATTTCGGGTCTGTAGAGCGTTATCTTTTTCGCACCTTACCTACATGACGTATTACCACCATTTTGATCAAGTTTTGACCAATACCGGACTATATCAGTGCTTACGTAAACAGCAGAGATAACGCTCTACAAAGTCGAAACTAGACGATTGTCACTTTCATAGGCTCGATGTGCAATATTTATTAATGAGCACTGTACCTACATTATGTTTAGTGGATTAATAAGATAATCTGACGTTTTGAATTGATGAATTATTTAAAAAAAAATTCTGGAAAAAACAAAACTTTGATTCTTAAGTTTAATAATGCTGCAGAAGACAAATAGGTATTTATATAAGGATATTTTGAAATTTAATGGCAACAGAGGCATATTATTGAGGTGAATATTATTTGCTTATAATAATCTCTACAAGGGTAACGAATCCGTGTCTTATATCGCATTGTTAATTCAACATAATTTCTAAAACGAAGTGTCACTTTAATATTTCTACAATATTATAAGATAAAAAGTAATGTCAGAATAATTGAAATGCAAAATAAATCCGCGGGATGGGTTTATACAAGCTCCGCGAACCTTAAAAACTGTTTGTGGATTGTATTTCCTGATGCTTAAGGCTCAGGCAATGCCAGCGACTTCACTGCCGTGTATAACGAGCCAGCGCATAACTAGAAAAGATATAGTGTACTAAGGTATTTAGATGCGTCATTAATTTAATTAATAATAAAATATAATACTTTTACAATATCAAAAAATTACTTACACAGTACTTTTTGGAATTGATAATAATTGAGGGAGAAAAATGTTAACCGATATGTGATTGTACGTATAACTTTTTCTAACGGAAAAAAAAACTCTGGCTTTGTCTTAAAAAAGACATATTTTTTAAAGTGCTTACTGCGACAGCTCTTTAATAAAATGTTCACTGGTGGTAGAGCTCTAGTGACGGAGCTCGCGGGCGTAGGCACCACCGCATTACCTAATATACTTGCTGCTAAATGGTAGTGTTCAGCACTATCGTGTTCCGGTCAGGTGGTAATGTACGGCCCTGTAATTTCCGGCACAGAGACATCTTAGGCCTTAGGAGTGGTAGCGCATCTGCATTTTGACTTTGGTCTTTGTGTGGGTGTCTATAGGCTGCAGTCATCACTTAACATCAATGTGAACTGCATGTTTGTTTGCCACCTCCTTTACATAAAAAAAAATAGTTTAGTTTTAGTTATTAGAATTAAAAGTGGTGTAAAAATATTCATTTGTACTGAAAGTATTGAAGTATCTAAAAATTAATTAATAGTCTAAAAATTGTCGTCTCAACGCCCAATAGGTACTTTTCAGTATCTGGAGTTTAATATCCAACTAGCGGCTCGCCCCGGCTACGCACGAGTGCAATGAATGCACGCCTATGTGACTCAGTCAAGATGCAGCTTTCTAAAGGTGAAATAATATTCGAAATTGGTTTAGTAGTTTTTGTGTTACTTACTAATAATTATCATCTCTTCCTCCGCATGTGAACCATAACAGGGGAAGGGGATAGTTCGGGGGTCGAGGTGCAACCCTCCTTCCACGGGCCTATCTGCTCCCGAAGCGTCGGGTGCGTGGAATTGGAGGGATGGAGGCACGCAGGGAAACTCGCTGAGGGGAGGGGTTTTTTTTCTATCCCTTGTCTTTTTAAATATTTTTTTTAATGTTTTTGTGTGAAAACGTTACAAACATAAAAAACGGGATTCATTCCCGGAGTGCAACCCGTTGTTTTTTTTTATGATACATAAGAAGGAACGAGAAAGAATTCAGCATTTATTTATATTTATTTAAATAGCAATAAAAGTATATAAACTCACTCACAGCGTTTTAATCAAAGTTGACAATTTGTTACTAGGTAAGCAATGTTTATAGTATCATTATTTGTAATCACATTTTCGAAACCGGCACTAACGATTTCGATGAAATTTGCAATGTAGACGTTTACGAGAACGAAAAATGATTTAGTTAGGCCTGAGAAAATTGGTTGCCTTCGTATTTTCTCACAAAAAGATGTGCCCGCGTAATAAAGTTTATAATTTCTGGATTCAGGCAACCTTTTTATCTATGCGTTTTCTCTATTTCATTTACATAAATATGTAACTTACATTTTTTCATGTTTTAAGGCAAGCTCGTATTAGTTTTCTTGAATACATTACCCACATTAAGATTTTCTAGCCCCAAACAATTTACTATATTTAAAAAAAACTACGTCCACTGTAGCAAAATCAATCCTTAGTTTTGTCTGTCGCTTTAAGATGGCTCAATATTTCGTACTTTGCCACCGCAGCTGAATGTGAGAGTCTGTAATTAAAAGCCCCTCAGATCGGCCTCGAACTACAAACACACTTGCGTTGGTGATGTGAACTAGCAATCCAGAAATCATTGAGTTTAAACCGCATATTACGTTACTTACCTAAATCTACCTATCAACGAACAATAATCTTTGTCACAATTTCTTTCTATAAAATTTCGCTAAAGAAACTGAAAAAGTTAAAAAATTATTATTTTATAATAATTAAAATTAATAAATTAAATATAAAATCTTCTTTTTTAATGTCGGTTAAAAACTTAATCTTTACTGATGTAAATAACTCACTTATTTTAAGTCAGCACCACATCTATACAAATAAATAAAATTGGAGTGTCTGTTTGTAATATCAAAATAACCGCTTTCTCCTAAATGCATATGTATGTATACACGGTACATATACCAAAACAATTACAAATAAAAAATGAAGCATGAAACAGAATATTACAAATAACTAAAAGACAATGCATAAGGTCAAAAATTTTACGAAATTACTCTAGTTACATTATAAGTCAATCACATATGAGAGATAGGGGTTGAAACTTTTAAAAATGCCATGTCGTATCTCGGTGACTATTCAGTAAATTAGAGGGTAGTACCATCGAGCCAATCGAAACATGCCGTTATAAATCAAGAGTAAAACCTAATGTTTAGTTCCTGAAGTATAGGCACTATAATTTTTTTGTTACACTAATCTTTAATTAGAGAACCAACTACGTCTGTAAATAAAGTATTAATATTTATAATTAATTATTATATATTTATACGTATATATTTGAACTGCCTCGGTAGCCTAGTGGTAGCAGGCCACTACTACTACGCTGAGGTCCTGGGTTCGATTCCCGGGTAGGGGGTTATCAGAGATAATGGTGAAAAAGCCTTTATCTCTGGTTCTATTGGGATTTTTCCATTTTCTCGAAATTTCCCAGTACCTCAAAGTTTGGTAATGTGCCCGGAGATGTCAACAGGCTCGCCACCTGTTACATGGGCCAAAACGTAACCGGCGAATCGTGGGTGTTTGCATGTATGCTTGAATGCATGCATTTACCTCTGCCTACCCCTTCGGGGATTACAGGCGTGAAGTTACGTATATTTGAATAAAGTAAATTCGGCACGGAAACACGTAATGAGCGTGAGTGTCAAAGCGTACCTACTGAACATGTAAAGTAATGGTGGGGATAGCGGTTAATATAGCTGACACAGCAAAAAATATAATTTAAAAAAAAAGTAAGATAATTTACCATAGTAATTTACCTACGACATGATAACGATAAATCGCGTCAAATGAATCCGTGAAACATCAAACTTAATAAATGATATCAAAAAGACGACTTTATTTTTTTCTAACATAGGAATTAGACTATTGCAATGCAATATTATCAGAATCATACCTACCTATTTCTTTTTTGATGAGTTCAGTAATGGATTGAGTTAGCGTGCATTATAACTAATTGCACGTTATGAGGACTGAAATGCTTGTAATAAATAAGATGAATGGCTGACTATAGCCGTATATTCATCACGATAAGCGTATCATCAATCTTTTTCTTAGTCCTTAACGTCGCGTCCGCACTGACTTGGCTTGTTACTCACTTCTTTTTAACATAATAATATACGTTTTATAAACAATATGGTATGTCAGTTGCCGCTTTAACTATTGGATAAGCTATATTTAAAATAAGTGTTCATATAATTGACTGTGGGAACTCTTCTTTTAAGTTGTAGTAACTTGTGTTAGAAAACGAACGATATTGTATTGTGTAGAAATGTAACTGTCATACAAACATCGCTTCGATTTTGGTTTCATTTACGCAAAAAAAAAACTCCAATCATAACAAACACTCACACGTTCAACTCTCTACTCAGACAATACTTACATTCTAGTGGTCGGGACAAGGTAATTTCGTCAAGCTGTAAGGAAACGTGGCATAGCCGAACGCACTACGGTGTGTCCTTTTTATGCCCCGCCCACTGAATGTCTATTACATAAATAAACATATTCTGGCTTAACTACACTTCTTTACATTATTAATCGTACTTGTAGGTGTACAATCGAACCGTTCTGATATAAGTGGGACGAAATACGACGATGCTTACTTTTTGAACTACTGTACTGGTATATTCCGGATCACATTGTTTTCAGTCGATAAATAAAAATATTTTTCTCTCATTCTTTGAATATTACATTGCCAATATCAACGTCCAATAGAAATCTTAATAGCAATCATAAAAAAGTTTGGATGAATGAATACTGTGGGCAAATCACGGTCTAACCCTATAACGTATGCATGAACGAATGCGAATGATTGGAAATCTGTTCTTTATATTATATTGTATAAGTTTTGTTTCGAAAAAATGTGGTCTTATTTTTTTATGTAATGTAAGTAAGCATACAGTTCACATTGATGTTAAGTGATGACTGCAGCCTATAGACACTTACACAAATACCAAACTCGAAATGCAGATGCGTTACCACGCCTGAGGCCTAAGGTGTTATGCCTCTGTGCCGGAAATTACAGGGCCGTACATAACCACCGGACCGGAACACGATAGTGCTGAACACTACCATTTAGCGGCAAGTATATAAGGTAATGCGGTGGTGCCTACGGCTACGAGCTCCGTCACTAGAGCTCTACCAAAAACTCAAATTAATCCAGATCAATCAATCAAATCAATTTTCTAATTATTCCAGATATTTTCATGTTTGCTTCGAGCAAAAATCCTGTTACGTGAATGTTTATGACATTTTTTGTTCTATTTATCTTAAACCTCATAAAAACTTTCAACTCTTGTGAACAAAAAAATTTTTTTTTGCCTGGTTCCATATCAGCGGATTGTATAGACCTATTAGTCTAATAGTCCGCCGCTAAATCTGCAGGTATTTTTCCAGACAACCAAGCTTTAATCTATTCTACGACTGTTTTGCGTTTATAAAAAGTAAGTTTCATTATAAAACACATACCTATCTGCAGATTTAAGCGGAGCGATCTCGTACAATATACAATTATCTATATTCCTAAATTATTATGTGTCATAAACTCGCACCTCGTATAATATATCGTGGCGTAGTCAATGTAGCGCAAAGCTGTGGTAGCGTAGAGTTACGAATGATTTTAGGGCTCTTTCAATTTAGACGTTTCGCGTCGGAGCGCTGCTGTGCCCAAGCGGTCCGTTTATCGTATGCCGCACGGACGGTCATTTGTTTGCATACAAAACGCACGGTGCGGTAGTATGCCCATCGGTACCGCTAACGCTCGGTAACAGGAGCGACGCCAAACTGTTCCCACACCGTGCGTTTTTTTATTATTTTATGGAAGTGGCAAACAAGCATGCAGTTCACATTGATGTTAAATGATGACTGCAGTCTATAGTCATCCACAAAAAGACCAAGGTCATAATGCAGATCCGTTGCCACTCCTGAGGCCTAAGGTGTTATACCTCTTTGCCGCACGACAAACGGACCGCTTCGGCACTGTAGCGGTCCGACACAAAACGCCCTAAATTGAAAGAGCCCTTTATACGATACGAGTAAGCAGTCTTTTTCCTAACATCCAACCCAATTACGTTCAAATTATTGATACAACTTCACGACCCGGTTAGTCTAGCGGTGTGAGACGACCGTTTGATTCGAAGGGTCGATCCCCGCACCGGGAAAAATATTTGAATGGCCTACAGATATAATTTGTTTCGGGTCCTGTTTGTGTATTTGTTGTGTGTGTACAACAGCACCCACGACACATTAGGACGGTTTATACCTAGTGTGGGGCTGCGAATGTAGGTAAGCGTATTTATTATGTATTTTATTAAACAGTATACAAGCCGTCAAGTATATAAAATATCATCTCTATGTGCCACACAAAGTCCATAAATGACATTTTGGTCAAGTTTATGTACATTTAATTATCTGTATCAGAGCACGAACGAAAGTATTTTATCTGTTAATGACTTCAAGTACATATTTCCCTCGCAAATTATTAAGGCAACAAATTACATATTCGTACATAACATCATCAACATTAACAAATTTACCACGTACAATACATTAATATTGCAAACCGGTTTAGGGCAAACTTTACGATATACTGCTCCCGAGTCGACTTGATCGCAAATAACAGATACACATAACGTGTGTGTATTGTTCAAGATACCTACTACATACTCGTACATCACGTAAAGGTGTAAGGGGTTCTATAAAACTTTCAACCTAAAGTGGGTTGAAATATATCTTAAGTTTTTTCATTTTCATTTCAGTATACAACATAAGTTATTTTTAACCAAAATAATCATAATGATTTAAATGTACATTAAGCATGATCTAAAATTCATAAACTAACACTCAATGAGTTATCGTCTCGAACGTGTTTTACAGTGTTACTTATTTTCACGAATTGCAATGATAAAGGTATTCATTGTTTTATTTATACTTGATCACAAGTTACTCGTACAAAGAACGTGTTTGGTGAAAAGTACTACTACTACATCACGTTAAGCTACTAGGCGCTTCTGTAGGTATGTAGGTATGCGAAATGTATGAAATATAAAACGAAATAGTTTCTCTTTTAAAAGAAAATTTGTGTCATTTATCTTAGTCCAATGCCTCAATTTTTTTTAAACAGATATTGTTTTTCATGCTTCATTTTTATATGATTAATCACTATAAAGTGTTATTACCCGCATGACCCGTAAAATGGTGATATTACCTTGTGAATATTATTACCATATTCAATTTATTTGCAGCTTAGCAAAGCATCGGGATTCCGTGACTTATTACAATGTTGCTCCAAAGCTTGCCGTTCCTTTTAACAAACTATAACAACACAAATAAATTCGAGTTAATATCATGAAACATTATTATGCGCATACATATGTTTTCTGTCCTAATTAATGCCGCACAGAGAGTTTGAAAAATAATAAAATTAAGACGGACTTAAATACAGACTTTTGCGTTTAAAAATCGATTCGAAACGACTTTGACCTGCTCAAATTTTATTAAGAATGAATCTCCGGAATTCTTTTGTCATTGGTTACAACTGCTCTTTTCGTATTAAGCCACGTTGCCTTTAAAAAGGTTTTTTGTACTTCCTTGACTACAAACCTGCAATTAAAGAGTAACAGTCGTTGTTTTATGCAAAACGGGTAGCTGAATATTTTATTGACAAAAATGATTACATAATTTTGACTATGCATCAGATAATGATGACTAACTGTGGTATTTAATTTTGTCTCTTCAGTGTCAAGTGTAGCTATGGACGTTCACATTATCTTTATTTTATTTAATAATATTTGTATTAAATCTAAGGTTTTGACAAAAGAGCAACACGCTGAGTTTGTTGGGTAGCGGAGTTCTTCTCAGTAGTGCCTGCACTTGGAACTCTGCTAAGTGAATGACTATGATTATGACGAACAGATTTTTCATTTTCTTCTATGAAGGAGTTGAAAAATTTGAAGATTCACGTATCGGTTAAATATTATTATTAAATTGGTATTTATTAATACCTATTGAATTATTATTATAAGTCATTCTCTCTAGGTAGCTTATAACCCGACAATGCAAAAGTGTCCTTGTAGACCAATTTGAAATATTTGATTTGAATTTTGAATTTTTGATTTTTGCTAAATGTTTTTCTAAGAATTAACTCCACCTTCACAAATGCTATCATAATTTGCCATGAAAGAGTTACATACTGACAGATCTCGTAATACGTTATTACGACTACGAAAATGTTCTAAATTCAGTTATCTGAATATATTCGTCTTCAATAACTATAGTTTATTTAATAGATGCACAGACAAATACGCCAGTTGACGCGACAGCAATGTTGTTCTTGTCCTCAAATCAGTTGATAGAAACGTAGCAAGCAAACAGTTCCTTATCGTCACCGATCCACCCCGTCTTGTGACGTCAATAATTGCCAGTCTAAATGTTTACCCAATTTGCTATCGAATGCTTATTCAGCTTTCATTCGGAAATTAGGCTGGCGTTACCAGACGACCCCTCGAGAGTTTTGCAAATAAATACTACGGTCCTAGAGTAAATAGTACCCATGATTGCAGGAATTTATACTCGTATCTAACAGTTCACCTCACCACGTTTAACGATTTAAATACGCTAATGAACGTTTCAAGTCCTCTAATTTCAAATGTTCCCTTTGCCGAAAATAGGCATCCTTTTACATGTATTTGTTTATTTAGTTTGTGTAGGTGTTTGTAATATAATATAAATAATTGGTTTTCTTCAGTTAACTGTTATACCGTATAAATGTTAAAATAACTTCATACCTATTACAAGGTGACTAGATGGTACTGTATAAGTAATAAGATTTGTGTTATTAATTACATATTATTATAAGGTAGTCTAATTAATCTACGATATGATATGAAAGACAAGTTAAAGATATGAAAGCAAAGTAAATTAGGTACCTATATTTTCTGTCTGTCAAAATATATTCCGCAGTATCCCTAAAAGTTGTCTACTAATTGGGTCTTGTTAAAATTATATAAAGGTTCGAGCGTGACAATCATAGCGTTGGGTTTGTTAATTACCATATTCATCTGGTTTGTCAATAAAACCGTTTCATTAGGTAACAATTAAGAAAAATAAGAATGATTTTGAAATATTTAATCTGATTTGGGTACGTAAGAATTGGATACATCAAATTCAGTTATACTATGCTAATTTTGTGCTGCGTCTCTTCATACAAATTCATTCAAAACCTTTTTTTTTAAATGGATACAACTTTAAAGAAATTTTCAAATTATTTTATTAACTTGTGTTGGTATGATATAGTCCGCGTGTACAAGGCAAAAAAATCTTTGTTATTATAAGGTGTCATGAGATTTGATCTACACAACTACTTAGATTAATGCCATATCACTTTCTATTGGAAATAATGGTTATAATATGGCGGAAAGGAATTTTTCTATATCATATACAAAATAAGTCATCATCAAGTCATATCAACAATTAATATAAACACTATCTAGTTCTTGTTTCAATGTAGGTATGTACACAAGTTTTGATCACACCAAGAATTATCGTATCTGCTGACTATGCAGGCAAATAATTCGCGCTGAAATGTAGTATTAACATTGTCATTAAATGACGCTACAGCTTTAGAGACAAAATAGGGGACCGAAGGCAAGGAAATAATTAGAGAAACTAGTTCGCTTCTCGCTGGAATTAATGTTAGTTCACGAGCGAGATTTACAGCGGAGTCGCTCGGTGAACTTTGTTCTCTCATTCGGGACGCTTTGATTTATTCAAACAATTCGATCCTCTTTGTCCTATCAGCAATCAACGTCCATATCATCGCGCTTATTAATTTCGAATTTAAATATTCCACGTCCCTTTTATGTAATTACTGACATAGGTATTTAGGGTAACTGTTTCTGGTTTGATTACTTCTGCTTTTCGTTAGTGATGTATTGATTCTTCTTTTATATGAAGAGTGTTTCTTAAATATCTTTAAACTGTTTATATTAAAATTCGAAAGTAACCCTAAACGTCTTAACCGTTGATTTTGGTACAAGTAGATTAGACATTGGAAAAAGACGTAAGGTTAGGTAGTACCTTTCATTACGAGCACGAGGCATTTGAGAAGAAGTATAAAGCTAAGCATAGTGTTTTTGTTTTTGTGATTTCGACCTACGTGAGTACGAAATAGTAAACATAAAAGTTCGTATATGTATCGCAAACATATATACTGTTAGTAAAAATCCTGTAAAATATGTAATAATTTAAAGGGGAAAATTTATGTACATACTCTGTCTGTAGTAATATTAGTTATAATACATGCTAAGTCTGTCTGTTACGCTTTCAAGCCTAAACCACTGAACTGTTTCTGATACTAACGTTTATTCGAAATATGTGTATGTATGATAAGTAAAAAAGCCGTCTTAATAATACTGGTGACCAGGAATATCATGAAATCATAAAAAAGACGTGTGGCACCTGAGTGCCTCTGAAGACTGCCGCGGTAAAGCTATTGCATAACTTTTTTTATCAACATGTAATTATAATTATTTATTTATTTATGCAGTATTTTTTTGCTTTGTTTTTCTTTGACGAGTTGCTAAACTAAAAACCGGTCAAGTGCGTGTCGGGCCACGCGCATTGTGAGTTTCCGTAGTTACAGAGTAAGAGATGTAATGAAAAAAATAAATAAATATTTTCTTTGGAGTTGTTCGAAATTTTCTAGTTAAATACATTTGGTCGACTATTACTCGCAAACTTGCAGGACCAACTTAGGTGTGATAGTTTTCCTTGTAATTTCGTTATATGTAGCTAATATCACCGTAACGTTTGAATTTCTAACAACAACCGTTTAGTCTGTAGGGGGGGGCGGACGCTTGAGTCTAACGAAAATTTGCACTTTAAAGCTTAATAAGTCACGAACAGTTAACTAAATCGAAAATCAATGTTTCCACACCCATAATATTTTTAAAAGACCTATCCAACAATAGCCCACACTATATGAAAATAGAAAATAAAAAAAAAAATATCCGCGCGTTACTAGCAGGGGAGGTTACCCTAAAAAAATTTTTTTTCACATTTTTGTTTTATCGCTTTGTCGGCGTAATTAAGGTGTATACTTGGGCCAAATTTCAAGTTTCTAGTACTAATAGTTTTTGCGCTAAACCGCCAGACAGACAGACAGACAGACAGACAGACATGGCGAAACTATAAGGGTTCCTTGTTTACTACGGAACCCTAAAAAGTCATTAAAAGTTCTTCTATTCATCGATAGATGGCAAAACTAAAAAGTATCTCCGACCGGCAGTCGGAGTGGGGGGTGTTAGGTTATTTTCGTTACGGAATTTCTGGATTCGGTCTCCACGCTCAAGGCCCGCGATAGAAGCTATGCAATAGCCTGCATTTTAATTTTTACTACCGCTTTATTCGAATTTCGTTTGACCGCTATTGGTCGGGGGACTAACTGCACTAGCGGAAGAATTCTCACCCACTAAAGAGCGATGGGGTCGTCACGTCCCGATACCTGTCCCGATTTGTACCTACATTACATACACATTTCTATTTTGAGTCGTCTTCTTTAGACGTAGACGATTTTAACGGTAGAATATATTAGTTTAACGTTACAGTTATGTGATTAATCATAAAGGATTGTTTCCTTGACAAAGTACGAGTATATCAATCACGTTATATTGATGTTTCGCTGGATTTAGAACATCTCTTCGTTTTAGCTTTCATGAAACACCAGCTTTAAATTTATTGGAAAACAAACAAGCTAGCTGAAATTTTGCTCAAGACTATAAAATCATTCATCAATCATCGGTTCGTTCAGTTTTAATCGAGTTTCCCTCTTCACTTGACACGAAAAATATTTCGGTAAATATTAAATCTGGTTATTCAGACTGTTTACGTCACCGATGTTTTGTCGATTACAATCTTTTTGCGTTCACCGCAAAGAATATTTCTTCGAGAATAAAAGATAGTATCACTTGGTGTCCGTTCAAAGAAAAAATAAAAGATTTCCTAGCGTACGTGTGAGGTGGACTTACAACGGCTTTGATGATGTGTTACAACCGCCGTCACGGGTTGTCGTAATTAGAAATGGTACCATGAGTACCTACACGTGATGCGCGATCTCGGTAATATTCTGTTCCCCTCTGCCTATCATTTCGTCTGGAATTAATTTCTTCATACTCTGTGGATTAACGATAGCATATGAAATTAGAATGAAGGCGTCACTTATGCTTATGTTTGTAACAACTTTGAGGAAATGGAAATTATTTCACGAATGCTGAATAGCACCTCTTTTTTTGGTAATTTGAATTTAAGATATGTTCGATAAAAAAAATATATTCATCACAGTCAGCTTAAATAAACCACCGCGTAAGCCATCCGTTTGGACGCTACCCTTGCCTGTCATGTTTTTACGTGCATATTCATAAAGAGGGTTGTTAGCGATAAAACGATCGCTGGCCGGGACACGCTTTACGATTCACCCTGTTTCTGTGAGCCAATCGTTGAAAAAATATCTGCAATAATTCTGTAAAGAACGCTAACATGAAGTTGGGTAACGAAACTAAATGATGAATTCTGTCTGTAGTTAGCACAGTGTATACAACGTTTTTTAACTGGTAGAGTAGAGTTCTGGTGTAGAGACTCGAGGGCGTAGGCACCACCGCATTACCGTGTTTATCAATATCGTGTGTCAGTTATATGGTAATGTATGGCACCGTAATAAATATCACAGAGACATAACAACTAAGGTCTCAGGAGGCAACGCATCTAAATTTTGAGTTCCGGTTTTTGTGTACATGTCTATAGGCCGCAGTCATCACTTAATATCTTTTTGAACTGCTGCATGCTTGATTCCCATCTTCGTAGCATAAAAATCTATCTCTGCCTGGTATTATTGTAGATTAGCGTTACTGTTTACCGGTAAGTAGGTAATGTACGGTCCTGAAAGGCACTAAGGTCAAATAACTTAGGTCTCAGGTACGTAATTAGTATTATCGTATGCTATAGCATGCGATAATACTAATTACGTACATGCATTGTTTTATATGTAGAGATGTCTATGTGTTACAGTACTCATGTGGAATTCTGGAATTAATGCCAAGCCCCATATTCTAATTCTGCCTCATAAAACTCACAAAATTAGGTAATTTGATCACAGCATGAAGTCCGGTCAGTAATCCCACCTTGAAACAATGACCTGTGTAATAATGTTACTGAATACATATCGTTTTGTTGAAATATTATTATCTGACATATCCAAAAAATATTGCTCATATTTGAAATCCTGAATTTCCTGATCACTTCATCCGAAAGACGTTCATTGCTGGCCAAACAGTGTTTTGCATCGTTAGGGGAGAATATGCCATAATTGCCTCGCTTGGCGTGCGGATTGCCGATCGCAGAGACGATAGTTTTATAGCGGGACGCCCAGCGATGTGCATGAGTATTGAGACCTATGTATTGTGAAAAATATTTTAACGAATTTATCTCTAATTTTATGTTCGAATTTAATTACATAGAAAGGTACTAATTTTTAATTACGTCTTCAAATGCAGAAGCAAATAATGTCTTTTTGAACATAGACTATATCGGGCACTGTCTGATCTCCTAATACCTACATTTATTCTCGGCGATTATAAAAAATGCACATTGGAAAACCGACGCGACGCACCAATGCACTAATGACTGGTCATGTCTTCCAAAGACCATTAAACCGTCAAGACACGAGAAACCGCCGCCGGCGGCGTGTGAACAATTGAAATCAATTCAATCATATTTTTGGGTGGCTGAGTGATAAGGATTTTTAGTTAATATAAGTGATGACAAAAAGATATGGCAAAAATCAGTTCAACCAAAAAAAAAACGGTCACAGCTGGAGAGTTAGTTAGTGGGTTCGTACGTAACTTCCCGCGATGACAAAATACATAATACCACAATCTAAAGAAAACGAACATGTTAAGTAAGTGATAATACTTCTTGAATGTTCTAATTGTTCCAATTAGATAAATTAGAGACATATAGGTATGCCAGTAGGTACTTAATATGACATCTTATTCCATTTTGGAAGCGCTTCATTTGAATCGCAATAAGACGTCATGATTTTCATTTGTCTCATATGACAGTGCGAGGGATGAGACAACGGTTAAAATATATAACTTTTATTGAATTAGAATAACAAATACTATAACTATATACTGTGAATATTTCAAGGGTCTACCTATTACAGTTATTAACGAGCAAAATCGCGTGTTTTATGGGAGCCCCCTTAAATATTTATCTTTTGATTGTTTTATTCTGTTTTTTGGATTTGCTGTTATAGTGGAAACAGAAACACATCATCTATGAAAATTGCAACTGTCTAGCTGTCACGGTTCATGAGATACAGCCTGGTCACAGACAGACGGACAGACAGACTGATAGAGAGACAGATAGACAGATAGACGGACAGACAGATGGGTAGACAGACGGACAGCGGCGTCTTTTTGCCCTATTTACCCTTTGGGTACGGAACCCTATATGTATTTAAATCATTCTCAACTCTTAAACAATTCGTCCAACGTTAAATGTAAATTGTAAATGAGTGGGTTTATACAAGTCAATGATTCCCAAGTTATTGGATTGCTCTAACACTGTCAGGCCCCGGGGGATATGGCGCTAACCTCTAATTTTGACCGGTTCACTAAGCTTCCAACCGCTGTTGTGGCGAGCGGAAAGCCTATCTTGTCGAATCTATTCAGTAATTTTTGGACCATCTCTGAGTATGAAGTTTCAACTATTATGTGCCAAAATATGCGGATGAAATTGAATTAGGTAATTTGTAACAATGCGTTTAATTTAAAATTAAATTCACATATATATAAAACTAAACTTAATTTTTATAACTGTAACTGTATAAGCTGTGAATTGTATAATTATATTGTTCTATATCTGTAATTGTGCTCTCTCACCCTGTAAACTTATAATTCATAATAACGTTGCCTTGTAGTGGAACATGCCACATATTAATTATATTATTCTTGTCATCGCGTGTTGCCTATGCACATCTGCACCTTTATAATGTACTTGCATTGTATTACTGCTTCTGCTATCTCGACTGGACTGCCGCACCTGAATGCCGCTTGCGCACTGCTGTTCTATATGCCGCGGTCATCCTGCTGCCCCGCTATCTACTAGCGCCATTACCACAACTGCAACCAGTATAGTAGTGTTTTGCTCTAACCGGAGTCTTGAACGAATGTATGTGACTCCCTGTAGAAGTTAATAAAATAAATCTTTTGAATTAAGCTTAGCTTTTGATTTGGGTCTGCCCCTAGACTAAGCCTGGGCTATATTTGGCGCCCAACGTGGGTACCTGGTAACGTGAGTTAAATAATTGCTTATTGTTATCAAAGTTTGAATTACAAAATCACGATCTCGAATAAGTTTTAATATAGTTCTAAATCCAAACACTTTTTACAATACTACCTATAACAGAGACGGCGATGTCGCCACGGGTTTCAAGAATACCGACATCACAGCGTTCAGATTTTGTTTGCACACCAAGAGAGGGGAACGTACGTATGTGTCGATTCAAACGCACTCTTAAAGGTGCGTCTATTTACATTCCTTTAGGAGTAGGTGACGCGTCGTGTTCACGCCTTGTCACCAGCAAAATAAGCCTACCTTTTCTGTTCACATTCCCTTTTTGTGAGTATCTTCCTTTTAAAAATTGCCTATAGAAGCATCCTTTTAAATATTCATATAATGGCTTCACAGGTGCCGCTTACTCACTCTTAAGTTGCATTGCCTTAATAATAAGCCAGTGGATATATAAATTAAAATTCTGAAAGTCCGTTAGCTAAGCTTTTACGTCAGGTGGCGTATAATATAAACATGAGTTTTGAAAGTCGAATTTAGACACGTAAATACATACAATTTTAATAACCTCATAGACTTTAGACACAGTCTAAAGAAAATGAACATGTTTAGACGAAAATATTTATGATCGCACGTCTCTTAATATACAGATACCTACGTTTTAACTTCGTAATGTAATTGTACCGTTTCAAATATCCAATGCGGATCTTAATGAGAGTACACAATTAACTGATTATTCGTGTGCTATCCATTTATATGTGGATAGCTAGGATTAACACGAACCGTTTCCAAATACAGATAAAATATTGTATTACGTCGCTACATATTGTCCAGGCCTGTTTGGAAATTCAAATGCACTATATCTGTGTATTTCAATATAGGTATTTCAGCATTTAATCACAGCCCAGTCGAAATGAATGCAGGTTTTGAGAGTGGTTTTTAATAAATAAATGATTTTTTTCCTATAAAAAGGTGTTGTTATTTGAAACATCTGTTGAATAATTTTAAGTACCAATGTATTTGTAATGTCCATTATGATGACTTTATTTTTCAACTAGCTGTGCCCGCAACTTCGTTAACGTGGAATAGTGGCTTTGGGCAGCATTTTAGGATATAACTTTAGGTTTATTTTGGATCATACAAAAAAAACGCTGGGCGTCGGGACGCTGGCCGTCGGGACGTTGGGCGTCGGAACGCTTGACGTCGGGACGCTGGCCGTCGGGACGCTCGGCGTCGGGACGCTCGGCGTCGGGACGCTCGGCGTCGGGACGCTCGGCGTCGGGACGCTCGGCGTCGGGACGCTGAGCGTCGGTGCTGACTTTATTAATTTCAAGAAGAATAGTAGAAAATGGAGCAGGAACTGGATGAACATTTTACCCCCCACTTTCATCTGAAATTAAATGCAATATTGCTTCTTATTTAATTATAAATAAGATAAATTAAATTTATAATATTTTTTGATTGCAAATCAAATGTCGGGACGCTGGGCGCCGGGACGCTGGGCGTCGGGACGCTGGGCGTCGGGACGCTGGGCGTCGGGACGCTGGGCGTCGGGACGCTGGGCGTCGGGACGCTGGGCGTCGGGACGCTGGGCGTCGGGACGCTGGGCGTCGGGACGCTGGGCGTCGGGACGCTGGGCGTCGGGACGCTGGGCGTCGGGACGCTGGGCGTCGGGACGCTGGGCGTCGGGACGCTGGGCGTCGGGACGCTGGGCGTCGGGACGCTGGGCGTCGGGATGCTGGGCGTCGGGAGGCTGGGCGTCGGGACGCTAGGCGTCGGGACGCTGGACGTCGAGATGCTCTATGTCGGGACGCTCGCCGTCGGGACGCTCGGCGTCGGGACGCTGTGTGTCGGGACGCTCGGCGTCGGGACGCTCGGCGTCGGGACGCTCGGCGTCGGGACGCTCGGCGTCGGGACGCTCGGCGTCGGGACGCTGGGCGTCGGGACGATGGGCGTCGTGACGCTGGGCGTCGGGACGCTGGGCGTCGGGACGCTTGACGTCGGGACGCTGAAAGAATTGTAGAAAATGGAGCAGGAACTGGATGAACAGTTTATCCCCCACTTTCATCTGAAATTAAATGCAATATTGCTTCTTATTTAATTATATATAAGATAAATTAAATTTATAATATTTTTAGATTGCAAATCAAATGTCGAGACGCTGGGCGTCGGGACGCTGGGCGTCGGGACGATGGGCGTCGAGACGCTGGGCGTCGGGACGCTGGGCGTTGAGACGATGGGCGTCGAGACGCTGGGCGTCGAGACGCTGGGCGTCGGGACGATGGGCGTCGAGATGCTCGACGTCAAGACGCTGGGCGTCGGGACGCTGGGTGTCGGGACGCTGGGCGTCGGGACACTGGGCGTCGGGACGCTCGGCGTCGGGACGCTGGGCGTCGGGACGCTGGGCGACGGGACGCTGGGCGTCGGGACGCTGGGCGTCGGGACGCTGGGCGTCGGGACGCTGGGCGTCAGGACGCTGGGCGTCGGGACGCTGGGCGTCGGGACGCTGGGCGTCGGGACGCTGGGCGTCGGGATGCTGGGCGTCGGGAGGCTGGGCGTCGGGACGCTAGGCGTCGGGACGCTGGACGTCGAGATGCTCTATGTCGGGACGCTCGGCGTCGGGACGCTCGCTGTCGGGACGCTCGGCGTCGGGACGCTGTGTATCGGGACGCTCGGCGTCGGGATGCTCGGCGTCGGGACGCTCGGCGTCGGGACGCTCGGCGTCGGAACGCTCGGCGTCGGGACGCTCGGCGTCGGGACGCTCGGCGTCGGGACGCTGGGCGTCGGGACGCTGGGCGTCGTGACGCTGGGCGTCGGGACGCTGGGCGTCGGGACGCTTGACGTCGGGACGCTGAAAGAATTGTAGAAAATGGAGCAGGAACTGGATGAACAGTTTATCCCCCACTTTCATCTGAAATTAAATGCAATATTGCTTCTTATTTAATTATATATAAGATAAATTAAATTTATAATATTTTTTGATTGCAAATCAAATGTCGAGACGCTGGGCGTCGGGACGCTGGGCGTCGGGACGATGGGCGTCGAGACGCTGGGCGTCGGGACGCTGGGCGTTGAGACGATGGGCGTCGAGACGCTGGGCGTCGAGACGCTGGGCGTCGGGACGATGGGCGTCGAGATGCTCGACGTCAAGACGCTGGGCGTCGGGACGCGGGCGTCGGGACGCTGGGTGTCGGGACGCTGGGCGTCGGGACGCTGGGCGTCGGGACGATGGGCGTCGGGACGCTGGGCGTCGGGACGCTGGACGTCGAGATGCTCTATGTCGGAACGCTCGGCGTCGGGACGCTCGCCGTCGGGACGCTCGGCGTCGGGACGCTCGGCGTCGGGACGCTGGGCGTCGGGACGCTGGGCGACGGGACGCTGGGCGTCGGGACGCTGGGCGTCGGGACGCTGGGTGTCGGGACTCTGGGCGTCGGGACGCTGGGCGTCGGGACGCTGGGCGTCGAGACGCTGGGCATTTTTTTTCTACGTTTGGTACCTTTACCATCATAAATTTTGATATGTATAAGTTTGGGGAAAAAGATTCTTCGCATTTTTTAAGATAACTCAAAACATTTTTTAATATTGTTTATTAAAATTTAACTAAAGTATGTATGTACCATTTTGTTCGATAACCTTTTGCCATCTTGTAGGTAGGGACATGATCCCATTGCTATTAAAAATTTGGGACTTCTCATCAAAATACCGCGACAAGTGGATTTGGCAGTCCTCTCGTGATGTTAACCTAACATTGCATAAAGATTTCTGAAGAGACCGAAATAGGTGGAAATCTGAAGGTGCAAGGTCAGGACTATACGGCGGATGCATTAACATCTCCCAGCCAAACTCTCTTAATTTTTGCTGAGTGGCTATTATCATGATGAAACACCACACCCTTTCTGTTGATCAATTCCGGCCGCTTTCTCTCAACTTCTTGCTTTAATCTCATCAGTTGTTCGCAGTAGAGTTCAGAATCGATAGTCCTGCCTAGTGGTAATATAGGTAATAGCTCATAATGAATAAACATCACCTTATTGCGAGTTAACCCGGGTTTCGCCACAGTCTGTGAAGCCTGACCGGCCTTTGACCACGACCTTTTTCGCACGTTCTTGTCGTACGTGATCCACTTTTCATCACCAGTTCCGGTTCATTAGGTTTCTTTCAGTGAACTCGTGAGGTACCCAAATATCGAACTTTTTTTTGTACCCAGCTTTTTTCAAATGCGCCAAAACTGTTTTGTGATCAATTCTCAGTTCTTCAGCTACGTCGTAACTACTGACATGACGATCTTGCTCCACTTTTTCAAAAATGGCATCCATTTTATTTGTAATAGGGCGACCAGAGCGAGGTGCATCTTTGACATCAAAATTTCCGGATTGAAAACGCTTAAACCAAATTTGTGCTACTCTCACAGACACTGCACTAAATCCGTAAACATCGCAAATTTTTTTCGCGGCTTGCGATGCATTTTTACCTTTTTTGTAGTAAAATTTTAAAATGTATCGAATTTCTTCATTAGATTCACTCATCTTGACAGTACGAAAAACAAATGAAAATCACACATTTGCCTAATTTGAATTTGGAATTATGTTCTTTAAAATTGTAACTTTCAATGATACCAAAACCAGCCAGATACAAATACTACAGCCAAAGAGATTTTATTACAAGTTCATACATACTATAATGCGAAAAGACTTTTTCCCCAACCTATTATTTTGTTTCAAAATTTTAGGCAGCTCAATAAGATTAGACACAATTTAATTTGCAGTTGTTTTTTTAATTTCTTATTTAATTTATTTAATTTACGTTAAACGTGCTTGTTATAGGTACATTTGTTAACCAAATTTCAACTCGGCCACAACTTTCAGAGCAAATTGGCCGTGATAGACACACAGACGGACGGAAAAATGCACGAGTGATCTTATAAGGGTTCTGTAACATTCCGTAACAGAGAATGATGACGGTAGATGACGGCACGAGAGGTATGTCAGGACCGGGATAACTGGCGCTCTACACTCTCTGCCTACCCCGATAGGAATCTGGCGTGAAGATACATAATTCCGTAATTCGTACGTCCGTATTCCGTAACCTTTGGATACCTACGTAATATTATTCCACAATCAACACTGAGTTTGTTCGGTAGCAGAGTTCTTCTTAGTAATGCCTGCTTAGTTAGCATGGAACTATGCTAACTAAGTAAATAAATATTTGAAGTTTGCAGCGATAAATGGATGGGACAGTATAGTAAATCGTTTAATAAGTTATAAACATTGAAATGGAAATTAATAAGCAAAGTAATCGAGTATTCGGAAATTAATTTCCGAACGCTGCCATATTAGTATTCGTATGTGCACATAAAATAAAGTGAATATAAACTCATGATTTCCTCATTCGAAACGGATTAAAGTTGAATTTGGCTATTTTACAGACCGAATTGGTAAAATTTGGTACAAAAGCGTTACTCCAATTACAAATCTATACTTATAATAAAACTGTAGGAGTGTGAATTCTGTACATTAAAAATATTGAAAAAATAAATACCAGGGGATGTTACTAGATCGATACCGAACACAAATATGTGATTAGAATGTTTTTTGTCTGTCTGTCTGTCTGTCTGTCTGTCTGTTTGTTCAAGCATCACACAAAATCTACCGGTCCGATTACGATGAAACTTGGTATAATTATACTTTGACGTTTGGCGCACAACACTGGGTACTTTTTCTTTCGAAAAAATGTCTGTGTGTTTGTACACCCTGATTTAAGAAACTGCTTATCCGAGTTTTTGTTTTTACTAATATATTGTGGTAAGTTTCACTTAATCTTTAGTTTTTGTCTCATGTAAATCGGTTCGGAAATAAAAAAGTAACGTCAATTTTTTAGGGTTCCGTACCTAAAAGTTAAAAGCGGATCCTATTACTAATTCCCCGCTGTCTACCTGTCTGTCTGTCCGTCCATCCATCTGTCTGTCACCAGGCTGTATCTCATAAACAATGATAGAATAGAATAGATTATTCTTTATTGTACACCAGAATTGTAGGAAATACAGATGCGATAGCTAGAAAGCTAAAATTTTCACAAATTATGTATTTCTGTTACCACTATAATGACAAAATTACTAAAAATAAGAAAATGAAAATGTATAGGGGTCCAAAGGGGCATACAATAAACGTATTTTTCTCATATACATATTTTTTGTTCGATATGAATAACGTTAGAAAGCAAACGCTTAAAATATTCACAGATTTTTTAGGTCTTATATTACCTTACATAGTAAATACATTTTCGTTAGTAGCGTTGGTGTCATTGGTGTCATTAGTGTCGTTGGTGGCTTAGACGTTGTTGGTGACTCTGGTGGTGGTGTTGGTGGCGTTGGTGGTGGTGGTAGTTTTTAGTGGCGATGGAGACATTGGTGGTGTTGGTGACGTTGGTGGTGTTGTTGGTAGTTTTGAAGGCGTTGGTGGCATTGGTTGTGGTGGTGGTTTTGATGGCGTTGGTATCATTGGTTGTGGTGGTGGTGGTGGTGGTTTTGGTGGCGTTGGTGACATTGGTGGCGTAGGTGTTTGGCGATGCTGGTGTTGGTGGTGGCGTTAATGGCGTTGGTGGCGTTTATGGTGGTTGCTGTGGTGGAGGTGGTGACAATGATAATTTCTTGCAATCTTAGCAGTCTGTGTGCTTTAATCCCCGATGTAAAGTAGATTTTTTTAGCTAGCCAAAAGTTATATCCAAAAGCGCTGCCCACAGTCCCAAAGTCACTATTCCACGCGAACGAAGTTGCACAGCTAGTAGTCAAATAATACTGTGGCGTACACTCACTCTATGAAATAATGAGATCTGCTATTCATTAAACTAAACTAACTTATTTGACTTTTTTCGCTAAGCAAAAATGTTCTAATTAATACATAAATTAAATATTACAGAGTAAATAACATAAAAATTCGTGGTTTTCATTGACTGTAAGCGAAAAGTGTAGGTGGATTTATAGAGGCTCTCAAAAATTCTCCCTCGCATGCACAAAAGCGATTCATAAGGCTTGCTTCGTTTGCCTCAACCTCGTCTGCAATCTTGTATCTCTGGAGTTTAAGTGTTTGGCCTCCCTTTGCCCAAATGAAGCCCACGAACGTCTCTATCAACATAGCCGTATACGCGTATGACTCTTATCTTCTTAAAGATATAGTCGATTATCCATCGCTGCTTAATAGTGAATTATTTCGTCAGGTTGCCTTTTGTATTTCTTTTTTTCACTTTGGGCTTTACAGTGGGGAACATTATCCGGTACCAATACAACACTGTTACTTACATATCCTCGTATGAAGATGAAAAGGGGACGTAGTTTTAAATAGGCGGCTTACCTTATCTCGGACTTTTTAAGGACGGATGCTTAACGGTTCCGTACGTGATTTAAGTTATAATGTAGATAGATGTAAGATTTATAGATAAATACCTCGTACGTTGGTATTTATAATTTATATTTATAGATACCGATAAATGAATAGTATTAAACTGGTTACGGTTAAGAATATGAAAACATTTTTTATTATCCGTTGGTTTCGGATAGTCGGTCGGTTTATCCAATAGGTATCCTTACCTATTGGATTTTGAAGGAATAGTCGAATAAATTTATTTCTCATTTATTTGCAACTACAAAGTCTGATATTTTAGCTGCATTATCCGACCAGGACGCATTTTACGCATAGGCAAGTAAATGTAACATTACAAGAGCAAGTACTCGTAGGTATTTAGCCGGACAAAAAAACTTCGTTTTTATTCTTATTCCGGAATGGTTACGGTAACGGATTTCGGATACCCCGTAGTTTCCTCCATAACAGCCTAAGAATGGATATCCTATAAAACACCAACGTTTTCTTTTGTTTGAGGCCAATAATAAGCTTTGACTGACAGACGGACGAAAATGCCACTTGATTACGGGTCCGGGTCGTACTTTGCAGGCACACGGAATCGTAAATCTAGTACCTACATGAAAGTATTTTACAAATCTTATGAAAAGAAATCCCCGGCTAAAAGAAATACCATCGTACCAGTGTGTTGCTATAAATAACTTTTGATGAAAAAGTATGTCTGTACTTACCACACAAATCTCCCACTTTAGGGAGATATCTGACAACGCCAATAAAAACTTTGGTAACATTATTTTTATTTGACTTGTTATGTGTGTTTTTGTAACAGTATTAAACTCCTGGTTCTACTGCTATAAAATCGAAAAAAAAATGATCGTTGCGCTGGTTTAGAAATACATTCGATTCTCTTATCCACAAACGTCTATTAGAAATAATTTTACTATAATTCCTGGAAGCAATAAGCAGAGCTAAGTGTTCATACGTACACTCCAACTTCAGAAATATATTAGGTTGGGGAAAAAGTTTCTTCGCATTTTTTAAGATAATTCAAAACATTTTTTAATATAGTTTATTTAAATTTAACTAAAGTATGTATGTACCATTTTGTTCGATAACCTTTTGCCATCTTGTAGGTAGGGACATGATCCCATTGCTATAAACATTTTGAAACTTCTCATCAAAATACCGCGACTAGTGGATTTGGCAGTCCTCTCGTGATGTTAACCTAACATTGCATAAAGAATTCTGAAGAGACCGAAACAGGTGGAAATCTGAAGGTGCAAGGTCAGGACTATACGGCGGATGCATTAACACCTCCCAGCCAAACTCTCTTAATTTTTGCTGAGTGGCTATAGATGTGTGAGGTCTAGCGTTATCATGATGAAACACCCACCCCTTCTGTTGATCAATTCCGGCCGCTTTCTCTCAACTTCTTGCTTTAATCTCATCAGTTGTTCGCAGTAGAGTTCAGAATCGATAGTCCTGCCTGGTGGTAATAGCTCATAATGAATAATGCCCTTCCAATCCCACCACACACACAACATCACCTTATTGCGAGTTAACCCGGGTTTCGTTACAGTCTGTGAAGCCTGACCGGCTTTTGACCACGACCTTTTTCGCACGTTTTTGTCGTACGTGATCCACTTTTCATCACCAGTTATCAGCTTCTTCAAAAATGATTCGGTTTCATTACGTCGTAATAAAGAATCGCAAATGAGTACACGGTTCATTAGGTTTCTTTCAGTGAGCTCGTGAGGTAACCAAATATCGAGCTTTTTTTTGTACCCAGCTTTTTTCAAATGCGCCAAAACTGTTTTGTGATCAATTCTCAGTTCTTCAGCTACGTCGTAACTACTGATATGTCGATCTTGCTCCACTTTTTCAAAAATGGCATCCATTTTATCCGTAATAGGGCGACCAGAGCGAGGTGCATCTTTGACATCAAAATTTCCGGATTGAAAACGCTTAAACCAAATTTGTGCTACTCTCACAGACACTGCACTAGGTCCATAAACATCGCAAATTTTTTTCGCGGCTTGCGTTGTATTTTTACCTTTTTTGTAGTAAAATTTTAAAATGACTCGAATTTCTTCATTATATTCACTCATCTTGACAGTACGAAAAACAAATGAAAATCACGCATTTGCCTAATTTGAATTTGGAATTATGTTCTATAAAATTTTTACTTTCAATGATACCAAAACCAGCCAGATACAAATACTACAGCCAAAGAGATTGTATTACAAGTTCATACATACTATAATGCGAAAAGACTTATTCCCCAACCTATTATAAATAAGCACATCCACTCTTAGCTAGTGTGTTTTTTTTAAACATTTAAAACTTGTCCAAATTAAATTTTTCGCAAATTTAGATTTTGAAAATGTGACAATATTTTTAAATCGATTTTTTCTTTTTTGTTCTAATCTAACCTATTTTGGGGATCGGAGATGTCTCGTTCAATAATCCCAAAAATCGATTAAATGAATAAGGGAACAAGAAATGCCTTTTATTATTTTTAGGCCTAGAGATTATGCCATAAATTTTTCATAAATATATCGTCTTAGGTAGGTACATTTGAGGGTATCCGAGCGAACAATCTTTAATGTAGTATGAGGCGTTTCAACAATTTGTCTCGAATAAATTACTCCTTTTTCAATCACTCCCTCGAGAGCAGCTTTGAGTTCAATATAAAATACTATTTAATGCTATACTTTACATAAATACGCTCGAGCCGCTCGCTAACGAGCCAGTCATGAATATTCTTGCATATTCAACAGGATATGAATCACAATAATACTTTAACATTTTTAGAACTTTATATAGGATGAGTCGTAGAATGTTTTAAAATTTAAAAAGGTAACAAAATTATGAAGACTATTTTAGTAACACTATGTTTGGTTGTAACACACGTACCTGTGTTATCGCTATAAATAAATCTTAATCCACGTCTATCATTTAAATTGAATGAACTGATTTCATTCAAATTAAATGATAGACGTATACATGTTATTGCTTCAATGCATATAGGTATATACGTGTTCAGATTTATATCGAGTGCCTGAAAGCTCAATTTTCTAATTTCAATTGTTAGTATAATAAACAATAAATGATATTCATAGTCAAACGGATGGTCTATATTATAAGTATAGTTTAAAAAAGTATATTTTTATTGTTAGAACGAAAGAAATTTTAGAATTTTTATCTATTTCCTTTTAAAGAAGTTACCAACGATGTAAAGAATTGTTCAGAAAAATTTAATGCAAGTTTTCACTGTTACAAACTTTTTTAAATATCCGCGTATAGTAGGTACGAATGAAATGTAAATTGTGTCGTAACCCGTGAAAGATGTACTGTAGCTTCACTGGCGGATGTATGGTTAACATATTAAGGTGCACCTTATTTGGAAATCACCGCAATAAAAACCACATACCTATCATATAGCTTCTTATTACAGCGTGGCGGGACCGTATATTAATCATAATAATTTTGTTCAGTGACGATTGGGTGCCGTGCCACGTGCCATCGTGCCATCGTGCTTCAGTATACCGAAGCGTACTGTGGTATACCGCGGTATGTCACAGGTCGCTTCGCGGGACGATAAGGCCTATTCGTTATAAAATAATGTAATGTTATTGCCACGAAAACAACCCTTTACCTCGGGTTAAAGCTTAATTCCGTTCTGTATTTTCCGTAGTGAAAGAAGTTTTTTGAAATATTTACTATAGAATCGACTGTTAACTGTTGATGAGAAAAATGAGAATTTTTAACCCACTTACTAATGCCTTTAAAAGAGTAAGAAATGTTGTAATGAACTATCCAGGAAACTTTAATAATAATATGAGTTTTCACTTTCAAAAACAAAAATATAACTTACATCTTTTAAAAAATTCATCTTGTGAAATGTAAATTTTCCCGGAAAGATTTTTAGAGTTACCGCAATATATAAAAACACATATCAGAATATAGTTTCTTGTATTGTTTATTTGTTTTTTTTTTCTTCAAACCCGTTAAAAAATAAAATAAAATATGACAATTGATATCAATTGCACACACGCCGCCGGCGGTCTCTCGTGTCTTGACGGTATAATGAAAGAAAAGTTTTGAAAATTTCGAGTACTTATTAATTTGGGAATCCTGGTCCTGTTAAACTTGAGAGTAATCAAACTTTTTATCACATTCACTAGTGCCTTTTGAAAAACAGAGTAATATTGTAATGAACTATCTAGAACCACACACCACCACAGGAAATGTGAATTTTGCCGTAAAAGATATACTGTAACAGTTGATGTGTACTACATTAAAGTATTAACGTTCACAAAGAAGTACCTTATTTGAGTGTCACCGCAATAAAAACCACATACCTATATTATCTAATTAATATTGTTGTAGCAGCGACGCTAAAGTTTACTTCCGTACGTGTTTTCTCCTTCATAAAAGAAAAGTTTTTGAAAATTTCGAGTATAAATTTGGGAATCGACTATTAACTGTTGCTGTGAAACTTGAGAATTATGTAAATTTTTAATCACAATCACTAGTGCTTTTTGAAAAACTGAGTAAATTTGTGATGTACCTATATAGAAAACTTTAATAGGTACGTGTTATCGATTTAAAACTAAAAAAGATACGATTTTTTTAAAAAATGTGTGAAATTCACACGAAATTCAAGTGAATCCTAAAAAAATCATTAGAGACACTAATTATACAGTGTCTTTGTTAAATTTCATGTTAAATCTTATGAATTTGCTCGTATATGTCTATCTTTTTTACTGTTGCTTTTTGTTTCATAGTTGTTTTCACTTCAAAATCATTCATATTATTATGAAATGTGAATTTTCCCGAGAAATATGTACTGTAACATCTGTCGTGTACATCATTAAAATATTAACGTTCACCAAGGATCACCTTATTTGAGAGTCACCGCAATAAAAACCACATATCAGAATATAGCTTGTTGTTAGGGCGCGGCGGGACCGTATATTTATCTAATTAATTTTGTTATAGCAGCGACGCTAAAGTTTACTTCCGTTGTGTATTCTCCTTAGTGAAAGAAAAGTTTTGAACTTGACGAAGATTTCGCCCAGGAAAATGTGATCGTTTTATGTAGGCGATTTTGATTGTACGCCTTCGGGCTACTATTTGTTATTTTGCTACGATTTGTATTTACAAACGAACAAAGTTACGTGTAACTAAACGTGCTTCTTTTTCTTTTATTTTATTTGTAAATCAATGTTAAATTATTGAGTCGGGATTCTTATTGTTTTACAATTTTTGGACTCTTTGAGGTTAGTTTTTAAATATAACAATACAACCAATTACTACGCAATTTGAAAAAAGATTTCATTATTTATGTTATCATACAGCTAATCAATCTGTCACTTTTAATTCCTGTAATTATATATGATTATTTAAAACGTCGATACTAGTCGGTATTAATATAGCATACTTTAAAGTTATCACGCTTATTACTTCGCTTATCAGTAACAGCATCTTCATATCTTTTATGCCATCAAGTAACAAACGAGACAGTGAATCCTTTAGTCTATAATCCAAGTTGCCTAGTCCTGAGGCCTTTTACACTTTATTTATACTTTCGGCTGAAAAAAAAAAGCGGAGCCGTACATTATTACCTGGCTAGAACACGATACCGCTGAACACAACTATTTAGTCATGAGAAGATTAGGTAATGCGGTGGTGCTTACACTCTTGAGCTATTTCACTTTCAGTTAACACCTATCTTGTTCTATGGAAGTAAAAAGATTTTTTATGTATCGAATGTGGCAAACAACCACGCTGCGCATTTGGATGTTAGACTGCAGCATATAGACATCTACACAAAACCAGAGGTCAAAATGCAGATGCGTTGCCACCTCTGCGACCTAAGTTGCTATATCTCGATAGTTATTACGGTGCCAACAATGTAGATATTGATATTATGTTATTTTTGAATATACATGCATTAAAAAATAACATAATAACAGTACAAAGGTTACCGCTGTGATGCTCGCCGTGCCGCGTGCAGGGTTGCGAATGTTACGATCAAACGTGCATGATAACGTTCCTGCATGAACGTTTTCATATCAGATTACGATTCATTTAGGCGTATCACACACTGCAGCGCACACCAAAGCGTGATGCGGGGCTGTGGTTTTTGGAGTAACTTAAACTTTGCGTGAAAAACGCAATGTGCCCTTGTCATCCGTGGAACAACGGTCAAGCATGGGATAAGCTTTAGTGAAATACCAACCGGATATGCGCTTTATTCACAGTAGTAAGCGCTCGAACGCATAGTTCATACTAATATTAGGGCGTAACAACTTGTTTATTTGTAACGCTTTTCGGGTAAGGCGCTGAACTATCAACTATGTTTATATATATTTTTAACATTAGTCTATGATTTATTCTGTATCTGTAACGGCTATTTTTAAAAATTTCAATTGTCAATTTTTTTTTCATTTGTTTTGTTTTATTTGGCATTCACCACCTGTTTTTGAATGAGCTGGGCCCGTACTACTACGTCTTATTGTAATTCAGGTTAAATGCAGCTAAAATTTTCTTTTTAGTACAGCGCATATGAAAAAACGACACATAACTAATATCGATTTAGTTTAGGTTTGCAATAAAAAAATATCATCCTTACATTGTCTTATAATAGCTTTTCAAAAAGGCGCGGTGTTTTCTTTCTCTTTTTTTAACCGTCACTGTAAACGACTTTCTGTTAACGCTATGTAACCAAAACAGACATTTCAAAATTAAAAAATAACAATGTTCAATCATATTTTAATGCCGAAAAATCAAAAGACGCCGACATAATTTAAATTGAAAAAAATTGCAACGATCACATGCGTTCCTAAACAAGATAATTTCACAGGTTTTCTTGGATTTTTTGAAAATGCTGCTTTATTTGCTTTACCTACTTTCTTAACGTTTATTGGATAAGATAAGATAAGATAAGATAATATTTATTTGCATAAACATGTGTGTGTACATACATCGAAGGTATACATACAGGATGACAAAAACAAATTAAGCGCAGACATGTTTGTCACAGAGTGACGTGCAAAAAAATTTTTTTTTTTTTATGTTTTAAAAAGTTAATGAGACAATATTAATTTAATGGTATTTATCATGATTATAATTACATACAGAGATCGATATTATATTCAAATTATTTAATGTCAAGTTTATTACAATTACTCAATGATAGGAAAATAAAATTATGGAATTATCAGTTTAATTATGTCAGTACAAATTGTTTTTCATTTAGGAATTCAGTGACACTATAGTATGCTCTGGCAGTCAAAAAATTGCGTAGTTTATTTTTGAAAACAAGTTGAGAGAGTTCCTTCCAACTTTTAGGTATATTGTTATAAATGACTGGTGCCATGCAGTAAACACTTCTGCGCATCATGACCGTCTTGGCGGATTGGAGACAAAGTTGACTATTATCACGTCTACTGCGTCGATATGTGTCAGCTAAACGATTATAGTAATGTGGATTTGACTTAACAAACACAGCTACTTCTAATATGTACAAGGAAGGTAAAGTTAATATTTGGTGTTTTTTAAAATAGGGCACGCAGCTATCTGTTTTCGCCAGTTTGAACATCGCCCGTAGACATCTTTTTTGAGATTTGAATGAGATTTGGATGTAGGTCAGTATTCATATTTTTTTAATGTAGCATCTGTCAATGTCTTATTATTATTAGTCTTCTCATTATTCTACTTTTTAGGGATCCACACTTAAAAAAAAAGGAACTTTTTCGGGATCAAACGTCTGTCTGTCTGTCCGTCCGTCTGTCTATCACAGCCAATTTGTATGGAAATTACTGCGCCTTTTGAGTGAAGATTTCAAATGGTAAGTTATCTAAAAGTAGGTATGGCAAAAATTGACATCACCTTCCCATCCTTTACATCCGAAACTCCTTAGCCAAACATTTTGAATAAAAAACAACAGTAGTATAGATATAATATTTGTTTTTTGATACTGTGTTTTATTTATAAATGTTTATACTTTCCAAATAATTAAATCCAAGAAATTTATTCACTACATCAATAAATGTAGATATTAGTAGTCTACAGATGTGTGTGAAACAACTACTACAGATAATCATGTGGTTACTCTCACCTATGTAAGTGATTTACCATGGCATAGCTTAGGGGGCAAATCACACTGTAAAATCTCACTAAGATGCATTTAGATCTTTACCTTTACATTAAAAGAAAACTTTTAAATCTATGATATTTTAAGTAATATGAAATTTCTGAATAAATACTAAATCCTCACTTCCCAGGGATTGAACATGGAATGTCAGAGCTAGCAATAATATCATACTACGACTAAACATAACAGTTACAATATCTGGCACTATTGATTTTCTCTATTTTATTATCCGCAGACAGATAAACAGAGCTCGTCTTATATATCATAATGCTTAAACCCGCTTCTTGAATGGAATTACTGTAATTGGTCCTATATGTTCCCCTAGATAGACTCAAATAGATGGATTAGTCACGATCCGCACGGCTGCAGACTCATCATTCAAGTACGTGGTTTTGTCTGTGAAATAAAACTATAATAATATCGAAAATACAATTAAGGAAAGAACTTGGTAGATAATATTTGTATTTGAAATATAGACTGCGTTTTTACACTTGTAAATGCAAATAATGTGAAGTAACCACGAAGAAATATGTACCTTTAGAGGAAGTGCGGGACATTTGGAATATACTATATGCAGATAAATTGGTATCATGGTACTAGTACCTACATGTTGAAGGTGTCGTGATACCAATCTATACTAATATTACAAAGCTGAAGAGTTTGTTTGTTTGTTTGAGAGCGCTAATCTCAGGAACTACTGGTCCGGAGAATAAAAAAAATTCAGTGTTAGATAGCCCCTTTATCTTGGAAGATTTTAGGCTTTATAACATCACGCTAAGACAAATAGGAGAGGTTAGGTAACATTACACCCGCGCGAAGCCGGGGCGGGCCGCTAGTTTGATATAAACCGGATTTGTGTCTACTGTAAACATAGAAATAGCATTACCCTAGAAGTTAGAGGTGGGAGAAGTAGAAAGTGACCTAATGGAAATACTGTAATTGAATGAAGAAATATTGAAGAAATAAAAATAAATATCCACGTGCATGCTTGTCAACGGAGGTGCCGTTACATACCTAAAAAAAAGACGACGTCAATGAAAGCTCACAGGTGGCTTGATATTTCCGGTATCTTCAACATTTATCGTTTTATTCCAATGAATTAGCACAAAAATTTTACAAATTATACTGGTGTCCCAGAACTCAACATCAAGCCGAAACGGGATGACAGGATTGATTGTAACCATCATGAGAAAAATCTGAAAAAAAATCTATCCCATGTAGTTTGAAAATTATGGGCATTTAAGGAAAACCTAGAAATTTGGTCAAAATGTAACCATTTTTCGGTTATCATGAGAGAGATGGATAGTGGACATGTTTTATCATTCATCTATCTCTCTCATCTATCTCTCTCATCATTTTGCCGTAAAATAAAGAACCTACTAAGGGCTTGTGCGAATAAAAACCATCTTAACTGAGTAAAATGGGTTAGCAAAAATCGGGTTACTTGAGGTTTTTATTTTTTTACTCGTTTTTTTAGTATGAAACTAACAAGTATTGTACCATTTTACAATTCTGATTAAACGCGCCAACTTTTAATACCCACTTGCCAAGGCACTCTAGTACATTTTTTTTAAAGGAGGGTGTTTCAGAGTCGACAAATTTTGAAAATGTTTAATTCATAGTTTAACAAATAGTCTAAATTCTAAGAAACTTGGGGTAATTGTGTCATTATTTTAGACTGCGATTCTCAAGATGTTATTTAAGGTTACGATTCCAAAGTTTAAATGAACAAAAATAATAAAAATTAACCACAATAACCGAAAAATGGTTACATTTTGACCAAATTTCTAGGTTTTCCTTAAATGCCCATAATTTTCAAACTACATGGGATAGATTTTTTTTCTGATTTTTCTCATGATGGTTACAATCAATCCTGTCACCCCGTTTTGGCTTGACGTTGAGTTCTGGGACACCCTGTATACACGTCTTCCTATTAATACATACCAACCCGCTTGAAATATAATTTTTCGCGAACAAACAGACAGACACAGCGGAAAACTTTGTTGTATAATTATGTGTATGATATATGTTTGTATAGTATAGAGACATACTTACTCCATATACCAAAAATATTGTAAAATCTGAGGTGTTACAAATATGTAGGCACACCGCGTCGTTCCGAGTGACAGGCGCAATCTGTTTTCAAATAATTACTTCTGAAAGCCGAGACGGGGGAAATTAATTTCTTTGTTACTGTAACAACGTCGATGTGAGAAGATACTTCCTATTTCCTTCAATTCAGATATACCTATAATATTACCTATTGGCATTCAGGTGTGTAAATTACTTATGTTATTGTAGACAAATTGATGCATTTTTTACAATACATAAATGAGAATTGCAAACGAAATCAAAGATAGATAAATTTATAGAGTTTTGTTTCTAAAGTTTGTTACGACTAGTTAATTTAGTGGCAAAACGGCAAAAAGCTAAAAGTGGCAAACAAGCATGCAGTTGTTAAGTGATGACTGCAGCCTATAGACACCCACACAAAGACCAGAGGTCAAAATGCAGATGCGTTACCACTTCTGAGGCCTAAGGTGTCACGCCTCTGTGCCGGAACTTACAGGGCCGTACATTTATTATCAGTGTTGTCTTACAACTACGAATGTTAAATTAGTTTATAGTGAATACACAAATTTAAATTTTTGTAGTAGACGAAAATATCCAGTTTTTGTTTTGCTAAGAAATATTAAGTAAGAGCTGGAACATGGAATAAATTTTATATCGAACCGCGCAAAAAAGACAGTAATAAATGGCAGGATGATTGGGTTGAATTTATGTACTTAATGTACATAAATTAAACCCAATACCTAAGCTACCTGAAAAATGTATTTCTCGTTTCTATTTTTTTTCTATAGGTAGGTAGAGGTACCTCCAAGAGCGTTGCCAGCCGACGATACAGAGGGGGGCCGTTTGGCTGTAGGAGAGGGTCAGGTTGGCTCTAGGGGGAGCATTTTGGTACCTGTACACATATATCAGTCTTTTCTTATTAATACGTCATTTTTTATCTCTAGAGAGGGGCAACTGACAAACATACAACACCTAACTATAATAAACACACTAGACTTTAATTTAGCTACTGCACATAAATCAACCCGCTATTTTGAAAGCTACAATGCCCCAGAAGAAAAACACACAAATTAAATATACATGTAACAACCCTCTATCTCGGTTTAGCTCGGAAGCAAAAAACAGGCAGTAATAAGTATAAAAAACGAACCAAAGATAAATGTGCGAACGTAAGAACCGAACCTAACCTTACTAACAAAACACAAAATATACCTTCAACATGATATTTACACAATAACACAAGACGTACGAGGTAAGTAAGTTTATTACAAGGTAATTTTTCAGAATATCACAAAGCCACGCTTTCGACAACTTTGTGCCACCTTCAACCACTTTAGGTGTCCGCCCGCGCCCGTCTAAAATCATAATGTAGTTATTATTTCAGCTGAGCTCGTAGTAGAGGCTCTGCCGTCGACAAGGCGGCCATTTTCCCAAAATTATCGCTACTCGCCCTCGGTACGACAGAATCGAGGACGTTCCCGCGAACTTGCACGACGCATTAACGAAAAAATATTATTTCCAGAGAGAAAAGACCCTTTGCTGGCGCAGAAACCTGAAGCTATGGCGAAAATTGTTTATAGCGTTAAGTATTAATGACATTGTGGATTTATTAAATACGGGCTATGAGCGGCCGTATTTCGTATTTTAATGTGATCAAGATTAATTTATTTGGATTGGTTTATTATCTTTTATAATGTATTGTTTCAATCTTCAAATTAGACACTTATACAATTATATCCATTCATATGCGTCTCCGTTTATTGTCGTAATAATTATTGCTATTAATGGAGATCTATAAAAAAGTCATAGTATTTTTTTTTGTGTCATCGACACGTAAGGTTACAACTGCAATGCAATAAAATGTAGATGAGGTACGGCAGGTGTGTCAGGACCGGAATATCTGGCGCTCCACACTCTCTGCCTACTCGTTAGGGACCTGGCGTGAAGATACATACATACATAAAATGTACCAAATGTATGCAATATTTTTTTATTCATCAGTCCACATGAAATATTCTACAAAATATTGTTGCTATAAATAATAACGCATTTATTTAGATACCTTTCAGTTATTTTAAACAGAAAATATTTGAGGAATGTGACCAGGAAATAAAAAATAAGCTCTGATTTATGTCACAGTAAACACAAAGAAATCGCCGACTGATCTTTTACGGTAAACAAGTTTTCGTTATTCAGCACTTATTAAAATATAAAAGCGGTATCAAACAACTTCATAAAAAATATAAATTGAGTTACTTCTACATTTGTAAAAAAGATTTCCAGAAGAAAGCGTCGTCAGATAAGCTTCCAAGATTTAGTGCTGTAGGACGACAAAGGCAGCGAGGGCGATGCGAAGTGGGCGGGGCGGGAAGAAATATCCCCGTACACTTGCCAAGTAATTCAAATAAAAATATCTATTATTATATAATCCCCTCATTGTACCAGATGACGTCATTATGTTTGGAAATAATTTACAGCTCTGAATTCATCTTGATGATGATCCGAATTGTATTTTCTAGAGTCTTGTAAAAATCAACAGTCTTTTGAAAATAAAAACTAGCAATTAATTTACTTTGAAAATTCTATAAATATATTTTTATAGTGTAATTTATAATAATAATTTACCTTATTTTATAAAATCCATCATGCCTAAAATAAAAGCTCTCCAATCATTAATTTTTACTGTATGCTTATAGTTCTGGTACAAAAAGTACACATTATAACTATCATGTTATTAATGGATTTACCTAGAATGGAAGTTGTTATGACTAGGCTCACTTAATCTTCTAACATCACTAAGGAATTATTCATTGTGTTACTATAAGCGGCACTCTATTGCCTACCCTAATTAGATTTAGACGACAAGGGCAGCTATAAAAGGAAAAAGTTGACTAATCAATTAAAGTAATAGACGTCATTCGTAATTTTGTAGTATCTCATAGAATAAAAAGCTAGTCCGAGGCTTTTCTCTGCAACGTGTAAATTATCCAATAGGTAACACATTAATTTTATTTTTGATCCTTATTAAGGTTATTTCATGATGTGTAATATTAAACGTTTTAAGACAATGGTAGTTGTTCCATCACGCCCGGTTTTAATAAAATATTAAGCAGTTATTTTGTAAAACATGATCTCTCAGTAAAGTTGCTTTTACCCGTTATCAGAATCTTTGCCGTCATCATTATTACAGGATGAAATATCTACTTCATCATAAAATCCTACCCTCGGCAACTTTCGCTTTGTATGAGCTTCAAACTTTTCTTTTGTAAAACAAGTTACTCACTGTACTCGGGGAATCTTAAATTAATTAGTATTAAAGTTATACTTTTAGGTATCTGTGATAAAATACAAGTTAATAAAAATATAGTGGGTAGGTAATATTAATTGATTTCGTATGACTTCTCTAAAAAAATCAATTTGAAAAGATATTTAAGTTTTGAACGACGAAAAACAAGAGGATCAATTTGATGTCTATTTATTTTTTATGTATGACCACGCATATTTTTTTTTATGTGTTTTCCGATTTTTATGGCTCTTTGTTTCATCGATAGTGTAGGTATATCTGCAAGTTTGTCTCATTTTATTTTCTTTAATTAACACCTGAAAGGTTACAAAAGCCGAAGATGATTGCAGATTCACGTTCCATTTTTTTTATGGATTAACTATTTTTATTCTCGTATTACTTTTATTGAGTAATCCAAATTTCATGATTCTTTTTTAGTGGGTAGAATATAAAATAATGCTTTGAAGTTGTTATTGTGTTTCACGTCGAAGAGTTAGAAAATTCGAGATGATTGGTGTTTCACCATAATTTTTTGTAATAAAGTGAAATATTACACAAGTTGGGTAGCAACGTCCTGCGATGAAATAACGTCACTGCGATCGCCAATCCGCATGCCAAGCGTGGCAATTACGTCATATCGCTCTTATGGGGGCTTTGGTCCATCAGTGGACATCTTACGGCTGAAATAACGATGATGAATTAGATGTTAGAGCATCATTCCTCCATCCTATTTAAAATTAAGGAGGTGCACATAATTATATTGTTCACAATAAAAAACAAAAAACAAAGCCTCGGAACTAGATGAGTTGCATAAATTGCGCCGGGTTAAACAAGTAATCTGCTACACAAATTGGATACATGATTTTGTTAGCTTACGAGCTTGTTTGCGTTTACATCTCCAACATTTTTTTCCTAAGCGTGTACATTTCAATGAAATTGTGTTCCCGATTCAAATAAAATTCAAATTCGTCGAGTGAATCGAGGTCCCTCGCTTGTAAAGGGAGATTCAATCAAGAAGGGATTGAATTGTAGCACCGCCTCATTTATATAAATGAACGAACAAGCCATAAAATCACTCGATGCTTAATTAGATTAATATATTATCGCGATAACTTTTTAAAAAGAAATGCAGTAATTTACTAGCCGTTATTATAGGTAAATTTTTAATAAATTTTAATATTCTCGACTGATTCCTGCGGGATAGATCAATGTAGGAGTAATGGCGAAATAAATTAATTAATCGTCAACGATAATAATCAATAACTTCAGCTTTAGGTTTAACCGATGAGATGACTTAATTTTTAAAATGAAATGTGATGATCACATTCGCCTTAGAGCCATTAATTATTTTCATAAGCTTTGTATCCCAATAGTAGGTGTAATGTTTTTATGTTCTCATGAAGTGGCAAACAAGCATACACACATTGATGGTAAGTAATACTGGAACTTATAAACTTCTACATGAAATCAGAGATTTCAATACAGACGCAATGCCACTCCTGAGGCCTAAGGTGTTGTGCCTCTGTGCTGGAAATTACAAGGCCGAGCATTACCTACCACTTGATCGGAACACGATAGTACTGAATACTGCCATTTAGCGGCAAGTAGATTAGGTAGGTAATTCGGTGGTGGTCGCCACCACCAATAAAATAATAAGTACTTCAGATCAGTCAAAAGTCTAAATTAGATAGTCATTCGCAATTATTATGCATACTAACATTAAACATGAGAAAGCTGCGTGTCATTAAATTTGTCTGACTGTCTGTTATACCATCACGGTAAACTATCGAGCTGATTGTGATTAAATTTTGGATGGAGGCAGCTTCAACCCTAAGAAGGCAAGGTACTTTTTATTTCAAAACCAAATACCACGTGGATAAAGCAACAGCTAGTTAGCTTGCTTCCTCGTTTTATTATAAGTTTTAACCATTTTGAGTCCAATCTGTAGTACCTATAAGCCTGGGTTGCACCAAGATATTTGTTAAAGTTAAAGTCATTGTAACATTTCACATCCTTCTGTAACTTCTAAGTGTTAATTGATCTACCTCTAAATCAAGTGTCACGACAGATTTTTTTTAAATTATTGTGTTGGTATCATATGACAAACTTCGCATGCACATAGGTACATCACATCACTCCAGCCGATAGGCATCCACAGCTGGCCTTCCCCAAAGATGCCCACAGCAGTGTGCTGCGTCATTAGAGGAGAATATGCCATAATCGCCACGCTTGGCAGGTGGATTAGCAATCGCAGTGGCGGTAGTTTTGTCGCGGGACGCTGCTGCCCATACCGTGTTGTTATTTTTACTACCGCGCTATTGGAATGGTTTGACTACCATTGTTCAGTTGACGCCATTGAAAGGTACCTAGATACAGGTACAGACATGATATTATTGATCGTATGAAAAAAATAGACAAGCAATATTTTATTCAAAGAAACAGTTACACTAAGCTTTGTATAAACTTCCATACCAATGGCGAGTATCTCTTCCCAGACTTCGAATAAAAATAGAATTTTATGCAAATGTTATTTTCAATTGAATATGTTTCCCGTGATGGAGCTCAAAGTACAGCACCTAATGTACGTAACAAGAAACAATGGCGAAGCCTCTCTACGTAAGTCCCTAGTTTCCTTAACAAGCAGTTGGATGAGGGCCAAAATAACAAACGTTATTTTAAGCGGAGGACCGAACTTCGATTTTATCTACATCGGTTCATATTTATTTTTTTACTGTTACTGCGCAAATTATACTTATATTGGACACGTTTGTCTCAATCCCTACCAAAACTATAAATGCGAAAGTAACTCTGTCTGTCTGTCTGTTACCTTTTCACGTCCAAACTACTAAACCGATTTTAATGAAATTTGGTACAGAGACAGAGCTGACTTTTAGAAAGAACATAGACTACTTTTCGACATCCACGCGGGCGAAGCCGCGGGCAATAGCTAGTATAATATAAAAACGATAGTAAATACATTTCTGTTTCCTATAAGCTCTAAGAGGTCACATTACATATCTTCAAAAATATTATTAAACACATCCATAGATTTATACGAAGTAGATAATAAATCTATGAACACAACACGCTTCAATTTTGTTGACTAACCTCAAGCATTTTGCGCTTTTTATAACAAATCAAAGGTGGGGTTGACACACCACTACATTTTGCAGTTTTGGTTCACAGTAGATCTAACATATCGTTTTCTTTAAGTTTATATAATAGGTTGGAGAAAAAGTCTTTTCGCATTATAGTATGTATGAACTTGTAATAAAATCTCTTTGGCTGTAGTATTTGTATCTGGCTGGTTTTGGTATCATTGAAAGTTAAAATTTTAAAGAACATAATTCCTAATTCAAATTAGGCAAATGTGTGATTTTAATTTGTTTTTCGTACTGTCAAGATGAGTGAATCTAATGAAGAAATTCGATACATTTTAAAATTTTATTACAAAAAAGGTAAAAATTCAACGCAAGCCGCGAAAAAAATTTGCGATGTTTATGGACCTAGTGCAGTGTCTGTGAGAGTAGCACAAATTTGGTTTAAGCGTTTTCAATCCGGAAATTATAATGTCAAAGATGCACCTCGCTCTGGTCGCCCTATTACGAATAAAATGGATGCCATTTTTGAAAAAGTGGAGCAAGATCGACATATCAGTAGTTACGACGTAGCTGAAGAACTGAGAATTGATCACAAAACAGTTTTGGCGCATTTGAAAAAAGCTGGGTACAAAAAAAGCTCGATATTTGGGTACCTCACGAGCTCACTGAAAGAAACCTTATGAACCGTGTACTCATTTGTGATTCTTTATTACGACGTAATGAAACCGAATCATTTTTGAAGAAGCTGATAACTGGTGATGAAAAGTGGATCACGTACGACAAGAACGTGCGAAAAAGGTCGTGGACAAAGGCCGGTCAGGCTTCACAGACTGTGGCGAAACCCGGGTTAACTCGCAATAAGGTGATGTTGTGTGTGTGGTGGGATTGGAAGGGCATTATTCATTATGAGCTATTACCACCAAGCAGGACTATCGATTCTGAACTCTACTGCGAACAACTGATGAGATTAAAGCAAGAAGTTGAGAGAAAGCGGCCGGAATTGATCAACGGAAGGGGTGTGGTGTTTCATCATGATGACGCTAGACCTCACACATCTATAGCCACTCAGCAAAAATTAAGAGAGTTTGACTGGGAGGTGTTAATGCATCCGCCGTATAGTCCTGACCTTGCACCTTCAGATTTCCACCTATTTCGGTCTCTTCAGAATTCTTTATGCAATGTTAGGTTAACATTACGAGAGGACTGTCAAATCACTTGTCGCGGTATTTGGATGAGAAGTCCCAAAATGTTTATAGCAATGGGATCATGTCCCTACCTACAAGATGGCAAAAGGTTATCGAACAAAATGGTACATACATACTTTAGTTAAATTTAAATAAACTATATTAAAAAATGTTTTGAGTTATCTTAAAAAATGCGAAGAAACTTTTTCCCCAACCTATATTTTTTTTCAATTTACGTTGATTCCAGTTATGTGTGATATGAACGTTTATGTGAGCACAAAATAGTGAGAACAAATAATTTACGTATACGAAAAAACTTTGCAAGAGGAGTATAGTTAATTTTAATTTACCAGAAAACGTTTAGGTTTAGTCCACAAAACTTTGAGAAACACTCTTTAAATTTTTTATTTATTTATTTATACTTTTATGCACATTATACATATGGCGGACTTAATGCCACTAGGCATTCTCTGACAGTCAACCATGGGGTTATGGGAGAAATAGTCTAGGGTGTGGGAGCAAAAAAAAAGTTACAAAAAGTATTATATAACTTATGATATCAAGTACAAAACAAAAAAAATAAAATAATAATATATCTATTGATATAGGTACTTACTAATTAATAAATACAAAAATTCATACATGATATATTTAATTTAAATTTACTTAAAACATCAAGATAAATAAATACATAATGTATATTATAATAAACTACTATATATATATATATATATATATATATATATAAACATATGATGGCTAACATATGAAATTAGGACAACTGACTCAAGAAGTATTTCTTTAGCATGAACTTGAAAGTTAATTTACTGGGAGATTTCCGGATGTCAATGGGAAGCGAGTTCCAGAGCTTTATTGTCGAGATGGCAAAGGAGTTTGACAAGAAACCTGAACGGTGTGAAGGAATTGCAAGAGTTAAATTTTTAGATGAACGTAGAGCGAAATTGTGGGTGTCACCTAGAAATTGAAATTTGTTTTTAAGATAGCTGGGGGAATATGGATCGTTGATGATGGAAAAAAGTAAGCAAAGAGATCTTACATGTCTTCTTTGTCGGATAGGGAGCCATTTAAGCTTAGAACGATACTGGGATATATGGTCAAATTTGCGCAAGCCAAAGATGAACCGAATACAATTATTGAGGAGACGATCCAACTTGTTGAGAAGTTGTTCTGATATATCCGAACAACAGACATCTGCATAATCAATGATAGGGACAACGAGAGATTGTACTAAAAGAGTTTTTGTACTAGTAGGCAAAAAGTTTTTATATCGATATAAAGATCGCAAAGTAGCAATGGAGCTTTGGCTAATCGACATGTCCTGTTTATTCCATTTTAGGCAATTATCTAAATTTAATCCTAAGTTCTTGACGTGCTGAGAAAATGTAATAATAGAATTTTCAAAGGTGACCGGTGTTATAACGTCAAGATTTAGTCTTTGAATCTGCGAGCTACCACCTAAAATAATGCAGTGACACTTTGATGCATTGACCGAGATACCAAACTTCCTGGACCACTCAGAGATAGCATGAAGGTCGTTGTTGATAACAGAGATGGCTTGGTTAAGGTTGGCACTATCAGCTTGAGCATATATCTACAGATCATCAGCATACAGATGGTAAGAGCTGCGAAGGTTGAAGGTAAGGATATTAATAAAGAGGGAGAAAAGAAGAGGGGAAAGTATACCACCCTGTGGTACGCCAGCAGAGAGATTTTGCCAGTTTGAGAACTCCCCATTACCCCGAACTGTCTGCTGACGTCCACCAAGGTACGAGGAAAACCATTTTTGAACCAATGACGAAGAGTTGAAACGTGCGAGAATAGCAAGAAGGATGTCGTAATTCACGGTATTGAATGCGTTAGAAAAATCGACCAGAACCAGTACAGTTAACTTTGAATGCTCCATACCGATTCTAACATCCTCGATAACATTGACAAGGGCGGTGGAAGTGCTATGAGCAGGCCGAAAACCAGATTGAAGTGGAGAGATAAGGTTATTTGCAAAGAAAATAACCTTATATATATATATATATATATATATATATATATATATATATATATATATAAAGATATAAATCGAGAGAACTGTTTATGAACTATGGCCTCTAAAATTTTTGACAAAAAGGGAAGAATTGAGATAGGGCGATAATGCGTAACCAAGGTGGGATTTGATATTTTGGGTAGCGGTATGATGTGAGCCTTGCACCAGATTGAAGGGAAAGCCCCGGTCGTTAGGGAAAAGTTGATAATATGGGTAAAAATGGGCAATAGACAGTCAAGAACTAAAAGTACCATAGATCTGCCTATTCCATCGCAGCCGACTGCCTTAGATTTCAGAGAGAGAATGCATTTTCTAACTTCGTCACTGGTAACAGATGAAAAGGAAAAAATGTCACATGGGGTATAGGGCAAAGAGGAAAGGGACCGGATAGTTTCAGCTTTAGTAATTGGTTCTAAAGTGGAGGTATAGGAAAAATGTTGATTCAGATCATCTAGTGTAAAATTAAATGAGGATAGGCTCGAATGTGTTTTAGAGAGACCCAGTGATTTTAAAAATTTCCAAACGTCTGCAGGTGAGGAATTAAGAACGTTTTCGTAGATGTAACGACGCTTCGCGACTCTCACCATCTGATTACAACAATTTCTTGCTTGATTGTATAGCAAACAATTTGCGTCACTGCGATCTCTTTTAAAATTGCGAAATTTTATCGTGGCTATACCTTTTTTATGTAATGAAGGCGGCAAACAAGCATGCAGTTCACATTGATACCCGCTAGATGTGTTGCCACCCCTGAGACCTTAGTTATTATGTCTCTGTGATAGTTGTTACGGGGCCATATATTACCTACCATCTAACCGGAAAACGACAGTGCTGAACACTACCATTAAGCGGCAGATAAATTAGGTAATGCGGTGGTGCCTACACCCTCGAGCTCCTGAGCTCCTCCAACATTGGAACTCTACCACCAGTAAAAACAGGGTATTAATTTGCCATCAATATGAGGAAAAAACTTAAAACAAAGTTTTTTAAGGAAATTACTATAAAATACGGCATGTTTCAATTTTACTGGTTGACCGTTAGCAATTTTTGCCGTTCACAACAAATACTTGCCTCAAAGGACTCGACACGCCACTACATTTTGCGGTTTTGGTTCTTAAAGCGCTGTTCACGTATCGCTTCCGTTCGTATTCACTGAAATGTAACCTAGAAATGGTTTTTTGCTGAGCAATCTGTGTATGAAGTGCCTGTAATCCTTACTAGTATAACTGTATAGTCCTTCTCTATCTTGTTAAATTTACCATCATTATGAGTAATGAAATCTTCTAAAATTAATAGAATGTTTACGTTTTTAGTGCCCAGTTTCAATAAACAACCAACGTTTACTTTAGGTACGGTATTGGTTAAAATTGACATACATTTGATATTTGCCATGAACTTAATTAATTAACCGACTTGTAGCTATTTACGGATGTTGGTAAGGTACAGAATTCCTGCATTGTTAAACATGTATTACAAAATACGGTACGGTTGATCTCTAGCAAGCATTTTTGCCTTTTATAACAAATCAAAGGACTCGACACGCCACTACATTTTGCAGTTTTGATTCTTATAGCGCTATTCACATATCGTTTCCGTTCGCATATACTAAAATGTTTTTTGCGAGTGTTATCTCTGCTGCACACTGCCTACGTAAGCAGTAGTAAGCACTAATAGTCCGGTATTGGTCAAAACTTGATCAAAATGGCCGACAAATGACAAATAGGTAAGGTACAAAAGAGATAAAGCTCTACAGACCCGAAGTCTCCTTCGTAAGGTCGATGTGCAATATTATTATATACCTATTGTTGAATATTGTACCACTTTTTGTTTTGATTACACTTCTATAGAATTACTTATTCGTAGGCCACACATTAACAAAAAAAGAAGTCGTTACGGCAGACATATGTACAAAAACATTAGCTACAATTTCATTATACCATACCCAGTATGTATCAATTTTACACATAGATTGAGGTTTAAAAGTACCTTCAACATCATTCTGCGGTTTTTATTCTCAGAACACTTTTCGCGTATCGTATTCATTCACAGGAACTGGAAGGTAGAGTTGAAATATTTTTTGCTGAGTTTTTTATGAAGCACCCCTTACCTATGTCGCTGTAGCACAGTTATCATCGTACCCTGTAAACTGCTGACACGAATAATTCAATTCAGTTTTTTTCTATAGCGATTCAATTTCAAATATATTTTTTTTATGTAATTAAGGTGGCCAACAAGCATGTAGTTCATATTCATGTTAAGTGATGACAGAAGCCTATAGACACTTACACAAATACCAGAGGTCAAAATTCAGATGCGTTGCCACCCCTGAGATTGTGTCTTTGTGATAGTTATGAAACGTGGTCGCTCACTATGGGCCTCATAAGAAGGCTCAAGGTCACTCAGAGAGCAATGGAGAGGGCTATGCTCGGAGTTTCTCTGCGAGATCGAATCAGAAATGAGGAGATCCGCATGAGAAACAAAGTAACCAACAAAGCCCACCGAATAGCGAAACTGAAGTGGCAGTTGGCAGGGCACATAGCTCGCAGAACTGACGGCCGTTGGGGCAGAAGAGTTCTAGAGTTGCAACCACGTACCGGAAAACGAAGCGTAGGCAGGCTCCCCACGAGGTGGACCGATGACCTGGTGAAGGTCGCGGGCAATCGCTGGATGAGGGCGGCCCGGGACCGTTCGTTGTGGCATTCTTTGGGGGAGGCCTTTGTTCAGCAGTGGACGTCTTTTGGCTGAAATTATGATGATGATGAAGATAGTTATTACGAGGCCATACATTTGATGATGGAGATTGTATTTGTTTTTATATAATTACTAACTGACTCAACAAACTTCGTTTTGTCTGAGAATGAAATAATAGGTTAAAGGTTTGATAGATACAGACTATTTGTATAGGAAAATGAAATTGTGGTTTTTACTATTTCCCTTCAATTTCTTCATATTCTCTTTCTTCTCCTTGTAAACCTTCCCTGGACTTCTAAAAATCATTCAAAACCAAACAGTGTGTTGTTTTAATAAAATAATCTTAAATTAAATGAATTATATGTTATGATTGATGGATCCAGTACAAAAGCACGAGAAATAAATATAAAATATCAGACATTCAAGCTGTACGAAACGTAAACAAAAGGAAAATCCATTGGAAACTGTCATTCGTCCTTTAACATTTCGCTACTTCGGGGAAGTCTCACGTATTCAATTAATTTCACCTCTACTCTTAATTTATTTTCAATCAATTTACCATTAAATTAAATTTCCAATAAGTTCATGAATTTGTTTTAATTAAATAACTAAGACAATAATAATCACAGAGGTTTGAAAATGACTGGCATTTTCAAACCTCTGTGATTAATAATTGACTGGAGGAATAGATTGTTATTTAAAAAAACTTTATTAGCAACTGGATGTTATAATTTAGATATTTTAAGAGATTTCCTACAAATTCATTAGATTTTTTTTATACGCTTACACTCACAGCCCCACAGTAGGTATAAACCTGTGTCGTGGGTGCCGTTGTATACATACAACATATACACAAACACCCAGACCCGAAACGAATATCTGTAGGCCATACAAACATTTGTCTCGGTGCGGGGATCGAACCCACGACCCTTCGAATCAAACGGTCACCTCACACCGCTGGACTAACCGGGTCGTAAAAACCACAATTTATTTTTTCCATACAAATAGTCCGTATCTATCAAACCTTTGACATATTATTTAATTGTGAGGCAATACGAAGTTTGCCGGGTCAGCTAGTTTTTTATAAAAGCGGGGCTTTGATAGCTTAGTGGTAAAGCGGCTGTACCGATTATCCTAAGGTCGCAGATTCGATCCCTGTCCGAAGCACTATTTTTCTTTCCATTATTCCTCCAATTTCTAAATTCACTCACATGTGTTATTGCGATAAATATTATTACAATTTTGAAATACGTTAAAAAGTTTCTTTGTTTATTTCCAGGTCATTTTGTACTAAAACAAATGATATCAGTAAATATCTTGATCTCACAGTCGATTTATCTACTTACTGCCATTTGTTAAGGTTCCATTGTTCAACTCCGAACATTAACACCAAGTGTTATAATATTCTCGTTATGACAAAAATATCACTTCGATCACGCCACGATCTTTTCGGTCATTTTCGGTTTAACAATTTCTCACCTTTTATTGCGCTCAAAGAATTAAAAATGTTCAAAAGTCATATCTAAAAGTAGTCACTTGTGACATTCAAATTTATGTGTGTTGTAACAAGAAGTCCAAAGGGAACGAGATTTGAGTTTGTCCGCGGTAAATCGCGAACCGCATAGTACCCTAAGGTCTTGTTTTACACTGTGACAGCAACGCTCCCAGGGAGTGTTCTGCGTTTATTGCTCACTTACATTTGATTTAAACTTACTGGCTATCTCTTTTGTACATTATGAAATCACAAATTTCTACATTTTAAGCAAATTACTGTGGTAGAAAATTATTAAAAACGTTGATGTTAGCTTTTTGATTTTAGTCTAAGATAAGGTAGAGCTCCAGTGTCGGAGCTCGCGGGCGTAGGCACCATCGCATTACCTAATATGCTTGTCGCTAAATGGTAGTGTTCAGCACTATCGTGTTTCGGTCAGGTTGTAATGTACGGTCCTGTAATTTCCGGCACAGAGGCATAACACCTCAGGCCTCAGGAGTGGTAACGCATCTGCATTTTGACCTTTGTCTTTGTGTGGGTGTCTATAGGCTGCAGTCATCACTTAACATCAATGTGAACTGCATGCTTGTTTGCCACTTCCACTTCCATTACATAAAAAAGAAGATAGGATTCTATTTATATGACAGTTTTATTCTCATGATATAAAGAACAAATACCAAGACTGACCTACCTTGACCAAATAGGTCGAGTACTGTCTGAGGGTGAGGTCAAAAGTCTTAAGAATCGGCGTGCATATATGAAGAAAAGATGAATGTAGAAGAAGTACTGGAGGTGTGTCAGGACAGGGATATCTAGCGCTCCACATTCTCTGCCTATCCCGTGATGGGACTTGGCGTGAAGATTTATACATGCATACATTATATTTTATGTACAATGTTTGTATTTTCTATTTTAAGCCAAGTCTTAAAAACTAATAGACTGAATTAAAAATTCTTGCACCAAAAGGATGCCATGATATTGCCCATGAACACCGGCCAGTGTTAGTCGAAATAAATTAGGAATTCATAAAAAAAAAATAACTAAAGGTCTGGCCAGAAAGATGGCGCGGCGTGACGGGTCTAAGCGGCGACGCGACGTTTAGCTGTTCTGATGTACTAGACAGTATGGAACACTACTGTACAAAATTATTTCTTTTTAATTTATTATGTGTGTTGTTGTTTCTTTTTAATGTATTATGTGTTTTTGATTATTATTAGCGGTTATTCACTCTAGGTTAGTTTAAAAAAAATTACGATGTAATAGTGTTCTCCATGAGCTTAATTATATGAAATAAATGAATAAAATGGCATCACTGTTACGCATATTGCCAGTGTCAAGTCAAATGATATTAGGGGAGACCCGTGCAAAACCGGGTACCGGGGCAAAACCAGGACTTATATCTATCTCGGGAAAAAGTTGCCCATTTTTGTCTCTACTCTGGTCACGTCACGGCGCTGTATGGATGCACTTGTCAACAGAGTTTCGTGGGTGAATGATCGCGCGGTGAAATTTTATCCGTAGTTTTTTTGTTTTTTGGTGGAATTATGTAATTATGAAGTGCTTTAGAATGTTTCCACATAGCCATATGTGAAAGACAGTAAGTACTTGTATTTTTTATCTTATCATGTGTTTGTCTAATAATCATTTGAATACGATCAATTTCAATGTTGACAGTTTTTAAGTGTGAAGACACAGACAAAGAATTGTAGTGTGCGTGGGGGCAAAAGCGTTCGGGGTTATATCGGGTATACCCGATTTTACCCAGGCTAGATAAAGAAAAATGGAAAGAAAAATTTGACTTCAGGCGAGGCTCGAACTCGCGACCTACTGGGAATCTAGTCCAGCCGCTCTTCCAATTGAGCTACTGAAGCCCTGCCCGATTTGTCAAATCTTTCCTTCACATCTATTGCATTGCTCTATGGTAGCAGTAGCGCCATCTGTTACCAACTATGCTAGTTAGGCAACCGATATAATAGACTTTTCAGTTTATTGAATATCGTAAAGAAGTCGCTTTTACCCTTAATAATTGTTTTATATTATTTCGTATTAACACATGCTTGTGAAATATATTTTATTTTTAAAGAAAAATGGAAAGAAAACTAGATTCCCAGTAGGTCGCGAGTTCGAGCCTCGCCTGAAGTCAAATTTTTCTTTCCATTATTCTTTAAAAATAAAATATATTTCACAAGCATGTGTTAATGCGAAATAATATAAAACAGGCTAGATAAACCCACTTCATTGCCGTGTTATTCATGCTCGTGTTATTCGCATCTTTATTTAATTCTATTACAGAATGATCTAAATAGCAACGGACATAAGGAAGACGACTCGACAGCGATGCCATGGACAAGCTATTAAGGCTGTTGCCAATGGAAGAATGGGTCACAAAATAGCATCGAAAACTTTCAATTTACGACAAAGTACATTAGAAGATTGATTAAGAAAATGTAGAAATTGTCATGATTTAAGTTCCGCAGCAAAAAAAAGTTTGAGACGATTCAAAACGGTGGCAATGGAAACACTGTTAAAGGAACATATTTTAAAGTACGTAAGGTTAATCAGGAGTATGCCCAATGCACAGTTTGTTCTTTATGGGCTCACGAGTGTTGTACAGGGTGGAAGAATGAAGACTTTATCGAATTCCAATGTTACAAATGTTAAAAGTAAATATTTTCCATGAAGTTGATTAGTACCCGTTTCTGCCCCAATGGCAATCCGGTTTTACCTATAGGTCGGGGTAAAACCGTAAAAATTAGAGGTTTGTGATATTCTTGATTAAAGTAATACAATTTAATCTAATTACTGTCTTTTGATGTCTAATGTGGTAAATAAAGACTACTATTGATTATTCTGGCGTTATTTTGTACCCAAATGACTTTTGGGTAACTTTTAAAATGGCGACCTCAAGTCTTAAGGTCCCGGTTCTACCCCAATCTACCCTACATATTCGTAATAAGCAGCGTGAAAGTGAGAATCAGTCAGTCAATTATCAGTCAGAGTCACAATCAGTGATTCTAGTAAAACGATGGTCAGGACATTTACTACAATGAAGTTTTGGAGGCAACCTGAAAGGCCGTGTTTTCGCACTGTGATTCTATTCCACTATATACGCGGGCACTGTAATCAAACTATATTAAACAAAATGCCACCAACTTTATTTAATTTAACTCAAAAATGCACCCAGAAAATGAAATAAACAAAGAGCACCACACTCCTCTTTCAAGGTTCTCGTCAAAACTCATTATTATGTTTTAATAGCTTTTAAAATAAACGTGCACTGTAAAAAAGGAAATGGCAACAAACCCATCTTGGCCAAATTAGATTTCAAGTACAAAGTCTTTTGTTAAAGATTTCTCGAGACAATAAACGGATGCACATAATAATAATGGCACCCAAAACAATACCACCGGTTTATAGGTACTCGTAGAGAATAGAAAATCTTCGAAAGTGACCCTCGAAGATTTTTCTGTTCTGTATAAATCTGTTTCAACCTATAAATATCTACAAATACAGCGTAGTCGTTTCGTGAAAGTAATCTCTTAGCCGTCCTCACGTGTGTCAGTCAGTGAGCGTGGCTAATTTGCAAGCTGCACTAGTATCCAGGAGCTTTTAGCCCGCCTTCCTTCCGTCGCTGTTTACGCACCGCGGACATAAATGAGCGCACTCCGTTCTAATGACGACCACCGCCATTTTGGGAACGACTCGCATCCTAAAACTCGTGTAAATTGCGAGTAACATCGAAAAACAAACAATGTAGTAGAATGGGTAATAGAATGTTGGAACCAGATTTTTTAAGGAAATTCAATATTTGTTTGCTTTGTAGGAATTAAAGGATATCCGTCATAAAATGCAATAGGGCATCATTCGAGCAGACTTCTTTCCAACATGAAATGATGATAATGAAACAAACCAGCAGATTAAAAGCGATCCCGCTTTTTATGAATAGATACATTTTTCTCAATCATAGTTTTTTGAAAAGGATTCTCGAAGCAAGGAAATGCTCATCTAATGAGGGCACTGCCCATAATGACGACCGTTGCCAAATCGGGATCAACACACAATACATGTTCAAACTTGTGTCAATTGATAATAACACTGAAAGCAATGAGGTTTTAGGAGAATTTCTTGAATGTCAGAAGCAAGAACTAATAAAAGACTTTTATCAAATCATTATTACGAGTAACAGTTTCTAAACAAAGTATTATAGAATACGCTGTTAATTTACAACTAAACAAATCCTACAGTAAAAGACAGATCAGTATAATATATCTTTATATCTACACTATAAGGCCTTACACTACACTATAAGGACTAAATGACCAAATAGGTCGAATTCTGTCTGATGGTGGGGTCAAAAGTCTTAGGAATCGGCGTGCATGTATGAAGAGAATGATGAAGGTAGACGAGGCACGAGAGGTTTGTCTGAACCGGGATATCTGGCGCTCTACACTCTCTGCCTTCCCCGTTAGGGACCTGGCGTGAAGATACATACATATATAAGGCCTTTCGAAAAAGATTCTCGAAGAATATAAGTGCACCTTTAACGAGGGCACACCGAACAAAGCCAACGGTTTATGCAGAACAGGAAAATCTTCGAAAGTGCCGGTTTCAACCTTTAAATGTATGCAAATACAGCGTTGTCGTTTCGTGGAAAGTAATCTCTTAGCCGTCCTCACGTGTGTCAGTCAGCGAGCGTGGCTAATTTGCAGGCTGCACTAGTACCCTGGAGCTTTTAGCTCGCCTTCCTTCCGTCGGTGTTTACGGGCCGCGGATATGAATGAGCGCACTCCACCCTAATGACGACCGCCGCCATTTTGGGAACTACTCACATGCTAAAGATCTGGTGTCGCTTAATAATTACCCCGAAAACGAAGAAGTTGTAATAAAATATCGCAGCAAGATTTTTGAAAGTTAATTTTAATTTGTCGTACCTACCAAAAAATAATTGAAAGGTTCTCAACATCCTTCTGTAGCATGCGACGTTACAGTTATAAATTCAATAAATCCCACAGTAAAAAGCTGAACCTGCATATTATTATTGTGATTATTTTTATGTATTATATTGTAAAATAATAATCACAGTGTTTTGAAAAAGATTTTCAAAGCAAACAAATGCACATCTAACGAGGGCACACCGAACAAAGCCAACGGTTCTTACAGAACAGGAAAATGTTCGAAAATGCCGCCGTCTATTCTTGAGTGTATGCAAATATAGCGTTGTCGTTTCGTGGAAAGTAATGTTTTAGACCATGCTCACGTGTGCCCCTCAGCTACCGTGGCTAATTTGCAGGCTGCACTAGTACCCAGGAGCTTTTTGCCCGCCTTCCTTCCCTCGCTATTTACTTGAAAATAAATTAGCTCACTCCGCCCTAATGTCGACCGCCGTCATTTTGAGAACTACTGACACACTAAAACTCTGTGAATTGAAAATAACTTTGAAAGTAAATTAGTTGTATTAGATGTTCTTCAACGTTAGAGACAAGAACAAGTTAAAGTCTTCAAGATATTAAGAATCAAGGTATTAAAAATGTATTCTATTTTTTGTAACAAAAAAAAAAATCGAAGACAACAATTCCTGAAGTAAAAAGCAAAACAGAATTAAAAACCTTTATATCTACACTATAAGACTATTCGAAAGAGATGCTCGGAGCACATAAATGCACCTCTAACGAGGGCATACCGAACAAAGCCAACGGTTTATGCAGAACAGGAAAATCTTCGAAAGTGCCGGTTTCAACCTTTAAATGTATGCAAATACAGCGTTGTCGTTTCGTTGAAAGTAATCTCTTAGGCATCCTCACGTGTGTCAGTTAGCGAGCGTAGCTAATTTGCAGGCTGCACTAGTACCCAGGAGCTTTTAGCTCGCCTTCCTTCCGTCGCTGTTTACGGGCCGCGGACATAAATGAGCGCACTCCGCCCTAATGACGACCGCCGCCGCTGCCATTTTGGGAAAGACACACATAATCATACTCGAGTCAATAACTCGTGCAAAAGTAATTAAGGTGAGTTCCGTGCAATATTTTCATAACAATCGATTACTTTGACTGGCGTTTCAATCAAGGCTGACCAAACAAACGTCACGATGGGAGATTTGTTTTTTAATAAAACCTGCCCTAGTTTACCACGGAATTGTCATTTTGACTTACGAAGTTTAACAGTGTATTAACGCTTATATTAGAGTTCATTGTTATCTAAATTAAAATTTACTCTAGTTCTTATGTAAAGTACTAAAATAATCTATTAATTTTGCGACATTTTATGGAATGTTATATTACTTCATAAGATAAATAAACTTTCCAATTCTTTTTTACGAACACATTGTTGGTGGTGAATATTGTAGCCTATAAACTACTACATAAAAGCGAGAGAATTTAATGTAGATGCGTTGCCACTCCTGAGATCTAAGTTATCATGCCTCTGTGCCAGTAATTACAGGACCCAATATTACCACATGATCGGAAAACTATAGCACTGAACACTAACCTTTAAAAACCTGTAGATTAAGTAAAATGTGCCTACGCCCGTGAGTTATGTTGTTGGAGTTCTAGCGTGAGTAAAAATATATAAATTATATTTAAATATTACTACAGTACGTACACTTACAAATACTGGCGTTGGGACGCCACTTAACATCAATGTTAATGATAGCTTGTTTGCCACCTTTTTAAAAAAGTTGAAGCATGTGTTTCAAATAAGAAGAGCCTATTACGAGATTATAAAATACTATTGAATGCTCATGTTTCAGAAATATTCGATTAAATTGAAAACGATTTATGACGTCCTTTAACTGACCACAGGTTATTTTAATCATAATCGTTAATTTTGCTTTCCCGAACATGCGTGGCTTTTATTGTTATGTTTAGTAGGTATACCAACTATTTTGAAAGCTGTATTGTAGCAGTATTGTTTTTTATTGAGTTTATCGTGAAATGTTAACCCAAATACGGACGCGGAATAATATTGCCGAGGACAGAACTATAAAAAAGTCGTAATCATATAAACTAAGCCAATTCAATACAAACGACAAGTGGGTTAGTTTGTTCAAGTTCTCTCTTAAATTTATAGACGAGAAAACGTCTCCAAAGAAATGCAAAAACGGAATAAAATTGCATTCAACCCTCGATTGACCGTACTTAAAGCAGCGGTCTGAAGGAGTTTTCTGAGGTATCATTTTTAATTGATACATATCATCAATAAAGCTAAAGTAAAAGTGAATATGTTCTTACTTATGAAAACAAATAGTTAAAAGTCAATTAAATTAATACAAAAATTACATTAGCATGATGACGTCAACAATATAAGTGTAAACCAACAGAAATTGAAAAGAGATGAAAATTTAAAAATGAAACTGGATGTACTTCAACATTTTCACTACTAAACTGTAGCTTTCATATTTTTTATGGTTTTTTTATGCGTTTTTTTATGTTTTTTTTACCGTTATATGTATGCATAGGTGTTAATAAATAAAGATAACTGTGCTATCCCTTTTTATCGTAATTTTTTAAACTATTTTATACATATATTTTTTATTTGGAGGTGACAGACGACTTTTGTTGTAATATGAAATGGGAAACTTGTATCGCAAATAGATTACCTAAGGAAATCCAAAAAAAAAACATTGTATACATACGTCTAGAATTGACATATTTTGTACAAATTGAAGTTCATAAATTAGAATAGATAGATACTATTCGGTACACAACAATTGTAACCAATTAAGTACCTAACCAAAAAGTTTATTTGGTTTTAGCACAAAAAATAACCTATTCTCTTTCTCAGGATTCAAACTTACTACTCATGAGTAAAATTTAAAGTAATTTCATTTTGGAAGCATAACAGACAGACATACAAAAACTCGGGCTTACTCTCTCGTTAATTATTTTAAAAGTATAAATATTCTACAACAAAGAAAATTCATAACCAATCATTAACCGCTACCATACGATAAATGTGTTGACAAATATGCACACCGAGTAGTCCATACTGTTAACAATATATAATGGGTAACAATACCATAACCTTCAATAATATGGTTAACGACCTGGCGATAAACTTTGCACTAATTACACAGCACTGTTTTTGTGTTACGCCAACGTAAAACCAATTATCATACGTTTTGTACAATGTACGTGAATAAATACATCAGAACAATAATAATTATAGTTGTATTAAGCTACTTAATTTACCAACAATGTTTTTCACATAATACCATAAGAACTATTAAATACCTATCTTGAACCAGGACTTCGCTACGAAATTGAGTCGTAAGAGGCAAGAACAGTTGGGTTGGATAGAGGAAAATCTACATAGATACCTACTTACTGAAATATTACACGTTCACTCAACCCAGCGAGGTCTGGCCTTTCAATATCAAATGGAAGTTATTCGTAATATAGTAATTTTTTGTAACTTAATTATTAGACTTAGTTACGTATTAGTTCAATTTTCATTCGTATATGCTAATGTCATTACTTTACGCCTGTAATCCTCGGAGGAGTAGGCAGAGAATGCATTTAAGGATGCAAACACAAACGATTCACCAGTTATGTTTTGTCCCAGGTATACATAATAGGTGGCAAACCTGTTGACAGCTCCGGGCCAACCACAAAACTCCAAGAGAAGCACTGGAAATCATGAAAAAAAAAAAATCTTCAAAATTATGAATTATGTAACAATTTTTGTACTAACATCAAAATTAAATAAAAAGCGCAATCTTGGCGTAAGCGTAAATAGATCATTATTACTCATAGATACAGTACCCGGGTCATCAAGATATATTGAATACTAGCCGTGGGGCTAGGCCCGCGCGGGTGTCGTTTAAAAAGTAGCCTATTAAAATCGGTTTAGTCGATTGGACGTGAAAAGGAAACAGACAGACAGACAGAGTTACGAGCCGACGAAAGAGACAATCGGCTAGTTTCGATTTATCTCTGCTGCACACTTCCTATTCCTACTAAGAGTCCGTTATTGGTCAATACTTGATGAAAATGGTCGACAAACGATACTGTACTGAAACATAAGCAACTTCCATGTCAAATTGATAACATCCTTTTTAGGGTTCCGTACCTCGAAAGGAAAGAACTTTAAAGGTGTGCATTATGTCCGTTACACGTTGTATATTTTGTTTCTACTTAATATTTGATTAAGTTAGTTTCCTATCTCATAGATCTTTCCTAAATCATCTATCCAGTTTTATATTATTAAAAAAAGACAAACTATGTCTTATTTTCAAATTGAATTTACATTCAGTGATATTTCTTTATAATTAAATCTTAATTCAGACTTCAAGCGTGTTCTTTTACGTAGTTAAGTTTTTTTTTTTTTTTTTTTTTTTAATGTTTTAAAAGTGGCAAACAAGCATACAGTTCACATTGATGTTAAGTGATGACTGCAGCCTATAGACACCCACACAATGACCAGAGGTAAAAATGCAGATGCGTTACCACTCCTAAGGCCTAAGGTGTTATGCCTCTGTGCCGGAAATTACAGGGCCGTACATTACCACCTGACCGGAACACGATAGTGCTGAACACTACCATTTAGCGGCAAGTATATTAGGTAATGCGGTGGTGCCTACGCCCGCGAGCTCCGTCACTGGAACTCTACCACCAGTACGTTCCAGTAAGTACTCGTATATGATATGAAATTAAGACACGGAATGCAAAATACAAAAGACAATGGTCATGTTGCCGTCTACACTACAGTTAGGCGAGATTGTGCTGCTCCGAATGTAATCGGGTGAAAATTGACGGCGCGGAAAATTCAAACAGGATTTGGTTATTGCATTGCTTGTTTGTGAATTACCGGCGAATATTAGATTTGAAAATCATGCCATATGACTGTACATCTCTTTGAATCAGACGTCATTTTATTTTATGTGTACAGTGTACACGGCAAAAGACTCTGTATCTTTTTTGTCGTTGATTTAATTAGTTTTTGGTATGTCTGTCTGGTATGTGTACCATTGCTTGTTTCTGCAACACAGTTTTTTATGTAATGGAGTGGTAAACAATCATACAGTTCACATTGATGTTAAGTGATTACTGCAGCCCATAGACACTAACACAAAGACCAAGGCCAAAATGCAGATTCGTAGCCACTCCCGAGGCCCAAGGGTTGTGCCTCTGTGCCAGAAATTACAGGGCTGTACATTACCACCTCACCGGTACACGATAGTGCTGAACACTACCATTTAGCGGCAAGTTTATTAGGTAATGCGGTGGTGCCTACGCCCGCGAGCTCCGTCACTAGAGCTCTACGACCAGTCGTTTCCTATCTTAAAACGAAAGCAAGAGACTCGCACAGTTTATAGAATGATAGAATTTATAAGACATCGGAACTGTATTTCTTGCATTAGAATCCTGGGTGGTGCGTAATCCATCATCATCAGTTGATCCGAGAGACGTCCTTTGCTGGACAAAGCCTTCCCCAAAAATTCTTACAACAGCGTTGTGCGTCATTAAGGGAGAATATGTAAGAGGCATGTGAATTGACAGTCGCAGTAGCGGTAGTTTTATTTGGTGGTAGGTTGTTATTGTATTTACTACCATATTGCAATGGTTTGGCCGCCATCGTTCGGTTGATTGACTGCACTGGCGGCAAAATTCTTCTCCATTTGCGGGAGGTTAATCCATACTTAATATGAAAAAAAACATACGGGTCGAATTGAAAACCTCCTCCCTTGTGAAGTCGGTTATAAACAAAGCCCTCCGCGCTTCATCGTTTTGGTCATGTCCGATAATCTCAGAAACTGTTAATTCGATTGTGAATTAACTCTATCCTCTCGCAGGTTTGGAATGCAAAAAAATTATTTACCAAAATCGTCAATGTACGCAACTACGCAGACAAAGATGCTGGCGGTAAAATAGTTAAATCTGAATTCCAGAGACAGTTATCGAGTTACCTTTTGTGATTAGAAAAAATCAAAGAAGAATATTCGTGAATATTTGAGAAATTTGTCAACGAATATCAGATTTGAAAATAACATCGTACTAATATGTTATAGCCATACTCTCTATAGTACGGCTTTATTCTAGGAACTAAGCTTTTATTTACTTTAAACTATGCACTAGCGTGTAAAATGTCGCGTCTGCGATAGAAACCGCAAAAAACGTTTGCAAATATAAATATTTTTGCAACAATGTAGTTCTCGCCTGTTGTAGTGACTGAGTATTTTTTATTTTATGTGGATAATGTGGGTGGGTTTATCCTACCTACCTTTATCTTATAAAAGAAGCTAATAAACGACACCCACTCGCAGCTAATATTGAAAATTTCTTCATATCCGAGTTGGTACCTCATTATAAGATATATCAAAGAGTACACGATTTATTTTTAAATGTTATGGACACGCAGTACACATTGATGTTTTAATTCCTTATAGTTTAGAAGTAATTGCAAAAACCGAAATACTTACGTCATCTTTAGTTTTTAAGACATAACTTTAGAAATTATTTGCACACCAGGTAAAAACTGCTTCAAACCATTTTCTAAACTTTATTTCGGATAGAATGAGTCATCGGACGTGTTTTTACGACCATTATCTCTATTATCCGCAATTTTTAACTTGTTAACCAGACAATACTTCACATTGATAAATGGTTAGTGGAACCGTGTTAATCTTTTGTAAGTAATTATACTTATGAGTCATTAGTATTATAGACATTAATATGGGCACGCTATTAACTATTATATGTTGAAAAAAAAACACTGTTTCGTGGCAAATATTGGTTTGGTGGTATCTGATATACGTAGGGTATAATAATATATGGAGCAAAAACTGCTTGTCATAGAGAAAATCTTTTAAGCATCTATTGCATAATGTATCCCGATAAAAATATAGCCGTTCAAATGTGGTGTTATCCGCAACATATCGTACTATAGTGCCCGTATCTTCAAATCTCCATACCTGTATCGCGTATCATTCGGGTAAAAGGCGCAACTAACTTATTGCATGTTTTGCAAGTCACAACGGACTTATATTTGCTCTCTACCTATATGTATTTGTGACATCTAAACTCTATGTAGATTTATTGTGAGTGTATTAAGTAAGACACTCGCATAACGTGTCGTGATGGTTTATAGTTGGAGCTAATCGGTTATGGACCAGTACGCCAAATGCAAAACGCTCTTGTTTTACTAGAGGAATATCTGTTTCGCCTGTAAATAACATAAACTTATTACATAAATAGAATTAAAAAGCTAACTTCCCAAACTGCAGTACCTAAATGGAAGTTGGATCCTGATAAAAAATATGTTCGTTTAAATGCGGTGTTACCCGTAACATACAATAGTACCAGTATCTCCACACTTGTGGCGCGCCTGTCGTGTGGGTAAACGGGCGCAACTAAATTATTACATGTTTTGCCAAAACGCGTTGTTTTCTCCCTACATGGGTTCATGTATATGTAACAGCTAAACTCTATTATGATTATTTTGCAACTGCATAATGTAATAGACACGCAGTCCTCGTTGATGGTAAATAGTTAGTGCAATAGTATTACTTTTTCGTGGAACTAATGATGGTTATGGGCCAATAGTGTTAGGAACCTCTAGGTTTACAATTAACTATCCAGATTGGTGTACACTGCTGGACCCATTCCTACTATTTGGCTGGTAATTTTGAGGAGGTGGTATCTATGCTGTTTTGCTCCTTGTCGTTACTGAATTATTGTATTTTTAATTAGCAGATAAACACAATAATATGAGAAGGTAAACATATAACAGCAAGTAATGACGTCGACGACAGAAGCCAGTCTTTCTATTTAGCAGCAAATAAAATCTTTTTTTCTTGTTTTTTTTTATGTAATGGAAGTGGCAAACAAGCTTGCAGTTCAGTGATGACTGCAGCCTAAAGACACCCACACAAAGACCAGGGTCAAAATGCAGATGCGTTACCACTCCTGAGGCATAAGGTGTTATGCCTCTGTGCCGGAAATTACAGGGTCGTACATTACCACCTGACCGGAACAAGATAGTGCTGAACACTACCATTTAGCGGCAAGTACATGGTGGTAGAACTGCTGGGAGTTGGCAAGACCGTATTACCCAATCTTTTACTCACGCACGCGCTCACACACACACACACACACACACACACACACACACACAAACATGCACGCACGCAGGCACATACATACAAACACACACCCACACATGCACGCCCCATATCTGCTTCAAATGTAATAGTAAAATCTTCAATGTGTTCACTATTTTGTAATTATAATAACTTTACGTGTAGGTATTTACTTTTGAAATTATGTTTCATTACTGTGTTAATGTAATCATAGAAGTTATCATTATGTTAAGGAAGAGCGGGGCCGCCTAACACAAGTATATTACTTACTTAAAAGGTGACCCCCACCACAATGTACAACCTACGATTTTTGTTAAAGAAAATAAATAATTTTTTTTTAATTTATTTTATTATTATTTTTTTGGCGATAAGTGGTAGTGTTCAGGGCTATCGTGTTCCGGTTAGGTGGTTATGTCATCAGCATCATCATTTCAGCCAAAAGACGTTCACAGCTGAACAAAGGCCTCCATCAAACAATGACCGTTTTTATGTAGATGTAAGTATTTACTTAGAATCAAATGTGAACTATATGCTTATGTTCCACTTCATGGCATTAAAAAATAGTTATGTCTATGCCCTCCCTACTGATGGTCATAACTGGACTGACTAGACAATATATTTTAGACGTATATTCCGAATGCATAATATATATATATTCTTTTAAAGTCATTTCTGAGGAGGACACTTTTAAGACTATTAACTCCCTCCCTCCCTCAAGTCAAATGCAGTTGGCTGTGACGATGTAAGTCGTGCTATGATCTTGCCTATACTCCATTCCATAGTTAATGTTCTAACTCACTTAATTAATTTCTCAATGCTATGCGGGGAATTTCCTTTAATTTGGCAAAAAGCTTTTGTTATTCCTATTCCTAAAACCAGTAACCCCGTGAATTAAACGAGTATAGGCCAATTTCAATACTTCCATTCCTTTCCAAAACTCTGGAGGCTGTCGTCCACAGGCAGGTTTCTTGTTTTCTGGAACAGCATAAACTTATTAGTCTCTACCAATCCGGATTTCATTCGGGCCATAGCACCTCTACTGCACTCCTGAAGGTCACTGATGATGTTCGTAATGGCATGGAGGATAAACTGGTCACAGTCCTTGTTCTTACTGATTTTTCGAACGCCTTTAACATGGTTGACCACGATATCCTCCTTGCTTTATTAGAACATCTCCGATTCTCTACAACCGTTTTAGATTGGTTTGCCGCATACCTCAGAAACAGACAACAAACAGTTCATCTAAATAAAAATCTGTCTGACTGGAGTGATTTGATTACTGGTGTGCCGCAGGGTGGTATACTATCGTCCTTGCTGTTCACCATCTTTATCAATTCGTTGTGTCACCTACTTGACCGCTCCTACCACTTTTATGCTGACGACTTGCAAATATACGGCCAATATAACATTAGTAATATTAGCAAGTGTATTACCAAAATTAACACTAATTTACAAATTATAAGCATGTGGTCTCATAAATTCGGCATTAAAGTTAATCCTAACAAGTGTCAGGCGATTGTAGTTGGCAGTCAAAAGCAGCTTGCCAAATTAGATCTCAGTTCCGTTGCACCTGTCACTTTTGAGGGCCAGAAAATTACATTTCTCTGTCTCATTTAACTGTTGTGCGGCTCAGATAGCTCTCTAGACTCCCGATGGTTAACTGGAACAGAGCGCTTTTAGCGTTAAGTTCGCCATTTGTCAATATATTTAATATTGTGGCAATAATGTATTAAATAAATAAATAAAATAAATAAATGAATATTCCTCCATTTTAAAAATAGTAGCACTGGTATCTCCATACTTAGCTATGTGCGCATGTCGTGCGGGTGTTTACTCGCAGATGCGTTGCCACACCTGAGGACTAAAATCTTTTGCCTCTGTCTGTAAATAAATGATTATGATTATGTAATAGTTATTACGGGACCATACATTACCATCTAACCGGAACAGGCACAACTATAATATTACATGTTTGGTTACAACAGGCTTGTTTTCTCTGTACATGGCTCAAAGTAACTCAATAAACGCACCACCAAATTTTTTTGCAAGTTTTAAAATTCATGGACACGCATTTCATGTTGATGGTAAATGGTTAGGTACTATAAAAGTGTCAGTTTAGCTAATGATATGTATTTATGTCTATGAATGTTGACGTTTTAGAAACGTAAAGGTACACAAGTGATTATTCAGAACAAAGTAGATGATAGTAACCAGCCCTTGTGTTTTAGGATAAATGTAGGTATACTCTGTGTGTACAGGCGCATATAACCGTCATTTTTGCTTACATGCTTGAAGAATCCTCTTTTTTTTGTCTGTAATTTATTAGGGACTTCGAGTCGTCGTGCGACTATGACAGCCCCGTGATTGCTAATTAATGTCGCCTTATCAAGAATGTATAATATTACATATACCAGTGCAAAGCATTTTACTAATATCACTCAAAGGGTCAGCTAAGATGCTTTGGATTTCACCTAAATTCCTTAAATCTACACCGTGCTCTTTAAATATTGAAGATCTTAAAGTAGCGCTCCGTTCACACTCCACCACAATGTGGTACACATCTTCTAGTCTATCACAAGTGGTACAATTTGGCGAGTTAACTGGCCTCATTAGAAACTAAAAAGCATTGAGTGGAATGTGACCGGTGCGAAGCCTATGCGTAATTACAATCATCTTCCTTCTCAACTTACTGTTTATTAAGTACGGATAACAAGGATCCTCTTGGAGGTGTACCTAAAGATTATAGTGCTTAAATAGGTAGGTACTTATCTGCTATTTCAAGCAGTCACGAATCCAATTAATTTAAAAAATCATGCAAAACAATCCTGTTATATTACATATTCTTTCTGTAGATCATGAAACTGAAAATTTAGTGAATTTGTCTTTCAGGTACCTAAACAGATATTGTTTCTTGACATAGTCATATTTCATAGGAAATACGAGCACTTGATGTTTCTCGGAAGCACACGGGACAGAATAACAGAATAACAATGCCATGACTACGATATACTGCATGTTAACGCTGTACACGTGAATCTTCTCCACTACATTATATAATACAAACATGGAACTAACAACAAACTCGACAACCGGGGATAAGACGTATTATTGTAAAGTATGACACACAGCCACTTTCCAACAGTAACCCTTGATTTGATAAACAATTTTAGCTGCTACAGTTTCTGAGATGAACCGCTTATATTATTCGTTAGCAATAAGTATTGGATTTTGAGTCCCATGTGCTGATCAAAGCAAAGCACTGCCATATATTTCTACTCATGTATTCTTCTTTACCTCAAAATTAACCTTTTCGAAGCGTCTTGTAACTAACTTCACGGATGCATTTAAGTTTTGCGCGTACTATACACGCTGTAATTCGTGTGGCCGGTGTAAGTCTCGCAAACTTATGCGACCACTACCGCGCTCGGTCGCACCTGTGTTGTGGTCGTCTATAGTTGGACGTCAGTTCAAATTTCAAATACACCTATGTACATAAAAAAGATATGTTTGTTTTCTCTTTTAATTAAAATGCTTTTCGTGTCGTTTTATATTGAGGGGAATATAATATATATAAAAACGCGGTGGATTTTTTAGGTAGACGTTACCATTACTCATCTGACTTAGTCTCAGGCACCCGGCTCATCCAGAGCCAAGCCCTTGTATCAGAGCCGGACTAGGTCAGAGGGCCTGAAGGGCTTGGCTCTGGATGAACCGGGTGCCTCAGACTAAGTCAGATGAGATTATCTATCTCTACCATTTTTGTGGCAAGCCCCGCAAGCTAGACTCGTGGGGTGTGAGTAAGCTGAGGCCTGAATGGCAAACGTCACTGATAGGTTGTCAAATAAATCTATCATGATTATGGCAACGTAGCGTCTATATGAATCACAGATGAACACTATTTGAAACTTGCGTTATGTCTGCGGAATGACCTTAACGACCGAAGAAATGTTAATGTTTCGATCATTCGATAAAAAAAACGTATATTAAGCACGTTCAAATAAAGCTGGCATACTTCAAATAAAGATGACGATGTCATCATACCCCACTCCGAATGTCACACCTTGTCACACACGGTTGTATTGCACGGCCAAAAATTAAACTGAACTTGTCAAGAATATACAGAGTGCTATGTGACATCGTATTCATCCAATGGTACTTTAAAAATAAGCATGTCTCGAGTGCGAACTGTGTTTATCACGACATGTTCCGTAGGTTTAATTTAAAAACAAAAACAATATTATATTTTTAAACCATAATCTAATAAATAATAATGGCAACCCATTATACGTCCCACTGCTGGGCACAAGTCTCTCCCTTTTTTGGGGGGAGGCCTGGAGCTTACTCCACCACGCTGCTCCAATGTGGATTGGTGGAGATACGGGTTAGTGGCCAACCCGCTGTCGGATGTTTTCAAACCGCCCATAAGGCCTCCGACAAGGTTTAACGACTGCTATCTATCGATAACAACCGGGACCGACCGCTTAACCTGCCCGCCAAAGCACGGAAACCCGCAATTAATTTGCCACTAGCGGTCACCCATCACACTACCCGACCGCGCCCGTAGTGCTTAACTGAGTAGATCACTTACGATCTACATCAACCGCCGGGCCATGCGCGCTTCGTATAATCTACCTACATGGAATCGCGTACTACACATTCAGACGGATATTAGAAATGTTATGTACTGGTGGTAGAGTTCCAGAGTTCGACAGCATGGACCACCACATTAACTGTGGAATACCTACCTTGTTTACGTAAATGACATAGCCGCGGGCGGGCTCGTGTAAGATACGGGCAGTAAGTAATATGTCAGTTTTCAAGAAAAGATAGAGTGATTCATGAGGAAGGCTTGTGTATATAATATAACTTGTTAAAGAATGTGTAAATTGATTGGAATATAACAATAAATGTTGGAGGTATCGGAATAGATTAACCTGCCTGGGAGCTTTCATCCATGATGCTGCCTAAACTCATTGAGATATAACAACATAATGTACAGTGGAATATTTCCTTTTTGGAATATCTATAAAAAAAGCCCACGATGGCATACGTATTTATGTATATTTTAAGGATAGCTGATATTCATTATATTCTCCAAAAAATTAATAGGCTTACATTGCGGTAAATGGAAAATGAGTTAGTAATTCACAAAAAACCACTGGTGCTGTCAAAATCATCTGTGGTTTTTGTGTAGATGTCTTTAGACTGCTGTACTTACTTATCATCGATGTGAACTGCATGGTTTTTTTGGCAGCATCATAAGTATCTTAACATATAAAAGCTCCTATAATTTGTACTCCTTCCCGGCAATCATTATATATACCTATACTTAATTATAATGAACATTTAATCAAGTAGATAGCAATTAATAGTCATTATTCCTTAGGTGGGTACGTTTATGAACTGTATGTAAACCCTTCTCCCAATAACCATTGGGAGAAGGGGCATAAATATTAGGCATGAGGTTGACTTCATGTTTGTACCTATGACTTAAAATGTAATTGTTAGTACCTTTTTCCATTTATTAAATTATGCCATATTGTAATCCTTATTATACGATTTTTTAATAGTTTAGTGAGGTTAGTTGTACCGGTATAGTGGCCGGCGGTCGCGTAAAGTGCTGACCGGTGGAAACATGAATGTATTGCGCAATTCAGAAATGTCGTACAACCATAACACTTTTATTGCCATCTATTTAATACAGTGTTTTACGTTGGCATTGATTTTGACAGCACCAGTGGTTTTTTGTGAATTACTAACTCATTTTCCATTTACCGCATTGTAAGCCTATTAATTTTTTGGAGAATATAATGAATATCAGCTATCCTTAAAATATACATAAATACGTATGCCATCGTGGGCTTTTTTTATAGATATTCCAAAAAGGAAATATTCCACTGTACATTATGTTGTTATATCTCAATGAGTTTAGGCAGCATCATGGATGAAAGCTCCCAGGCAGGTTAATCTATTCCGATACCTCCAACATTTATTGCTATATTCCAATCAATTTACACATTCTTTAACAAGTTATATTATATACACAAGCCTTCCTCATGAATCACTCTATCTTTTCTTTAAAACTGCATGAAAATTCGTGCATTGAGTTTATCGCGAACAAACAGAGAGACGCGCGGGGAACTTTTAATAATATTTATAGATTTAGCTACGATGCTAAATTGTCGTGATGAGTTATTACATAATTATCATACTTCATTTTGATTTAAATAATTAATTATTAGTTTGTAATAAGGGCCTAGACAAGGTTACTTGCTAACAACACTTCTATTTGAAACGCGTGCTTGTTATTTGATTTTTAAAGATGACTAAATACAACAACAATACAATGAATAAATTTGTATTTGAATATGTTGTTCACGAATGTTTATGGAACGTTAAAAACAAATGACTTGTACAAAAACAAACAGGCTAGGCATTCAGCATATCTACACTGCCAGTATTTGGCGACGTTTTTGCGCGTTCATGGTGGCGTCGAAATGAAACTCTACTGAAAAAAAAATGTAAACGTTCACACGCAGCGCACTAAAGCACTAAAGAACTTGCCTTTCCAGTTGTACTAAAATACTCTCTTAAACACTAAGATAATGTAAATCGACCACTGTGCTCAGTACAGTTCTACTTTTGCCTTAAAGACCTATTAAGCGAGAATATGAGTGACAAGTAAAGCTACACCTGCAAAATTATATTTTGTCAGTCACCTGTTGTAGATAAATGGAAATATTTACATACAACAACTGGCATGTTTATCTTTCAGACTGATGTAAACAAAAAATGTTTTTGCGAACTTTTCCAAATTGTGGTACGGAATACTGAAAAGCATCGCAGCATATCTCCCGTGAGAGCTACAGATGGCTCTCAAACACGAGTACCTTGGTCTTACATTGAAATGTGTGAAAAAATTCTGTCGTATGTCACACGTTGAGGTGATACATGATAATGATTTTCCATCTTGTTTCCTTTGTTTTTAGGTATCCAGTAAAAGGGAAATATTAATTTTCATTTAAAAAAAAATGTTTTTTAATATTATAACTTTTAACAGGGTTGGCTGCGTGGTGTTTCACGACCACTTAATCCGACCGTGGACAATTAAACAAATATTTGCATAACCTACTGATATTTGGATCATATGACAAAAAAGTACATTTCAATCGCAAACTACCTCGGATATTTCACTTTGTAATAAATTTGCGATTGAAATGTACATTTTCGTCAAATATCCAAAGTGTTATGCTTATAATAATATAATAATGGCAACCCATTATACGTCCCCCCCCCGGGCACGAGTCTCTCCCCTTTTTGGGGGGAGGCCTGGTGCTTACTCTCTTACCACGCTGCTCCAATGCGGATTGGTGGAGGATGTGTTATGCTTGCTTGTTTGCTAATTAATTTTATTTAATTTTAATAATTTGTAATAAATTTATTCCTGAAAACGCCGAGGTACTTTGCGATTGAAATAAACGAAATGAGATAAAACTTGTGAATACCGTATGAAAACAAAACGAAAAGTTGTGCCAACTTGTTACTGCAAGTAATTAGGCAGCGCGGCACCTAGTTTTCTATTCAAACTAACTAAAGCAATCGAAGTGCCTGTGGATGATAGTTAGGTACATACTTACGCCCAAGTTAAATTCACGTGTGTTTGATGCCAATAGCGAACCTCTAGTCGAACTAAAATTTATTCATGTTGTTACTTTAATTAAGCATACATCGAAGAACGTCGCCGCGTCGTTTGTATTACTACGAAATATACCTTACCATTATTTTGCCCATCGCCATTTTTGTTTTAAAAGAAATGCTAAAGCGTCTGTGACTTTAGTTTGTGATCTTATGTAGTCGCTGCAAATTCTATAATATTTCCTTACCTTAATTATGCTCCTCTCCATAGCCCTTTGGCAAGTTTTCAGGTCTTGCTTTGTTTTCTTGGTATGGACCCACATTTGACTGCCATACGTTAGACTTGGCAGTATGCAGGTGTCCATTACCATTTTTTTAAAAGTCAAATTAAACTTCCCCTTTAGCATTTCCTTGAGACTCCAGATTTTTTTCCAGATTATGGCTATTCTTCAATCAATTTCTTCCTTGTTCTTATTAGGACTGAATGACACACGTTTCCCGAGGTAAATGTAATGGTCCACATACTCAATCTCCTGATTGTCTATGATGAGTTTGTGTTTTTGTGCTAGTAGTCATAATTTTAGTTTTTTGGTAGTTCATTTCTAGACTACTTTGCGACTTACTTCATTTCAAGTATTAAGCATAATCTTTATGTTTGTGATGTTTTCAGAGAAGAGCACTATGTCGTCTGCGAATCTTAGGTGACTAAGGTGTATATTTTTATTCCAGTTTCTTTCCAGTTTAATTGCGAAAAGATATATTGTAGTACTGCAATAAATAACTTTGGAGATATTGGGTCTCCCTGTCTGACTCCTCTACCTATAGGGAATGTGTTACCTCTATCATCCAGTTTCACTTTACTGGTAATGTTTGAGTAAATATTTTTTATAACGGTTATATATTTAGTTTTCTTGCTTGCTCGCTTGCTCACTCGCTTGCTTGCTCACTTGCTCGCTTGCCCACTTACCCGCTTGCTTGCTAGCTCAATTGTTCACATGCTCGCTTGCTCACTTGCCCGCTTGCTTGCTTGCTCGCTTGCTCATTTGCTCACTTGCTCGCTTGCTCACTTGCTCGCTTGCAAACTTGCTTGCTTGCTAGTTTGCTCGCTTGTTCCTTTGCTTGCTTGCTCTCTTGCTCGCTTGCACACTTGCCCAATTCCTTGCTCGCTTGCCTGTCCACTTGCCCGCTTGCTTGCATGCTCTCTTGCACACTTACTCGCTAGCTCACTTGTTCGTTTGCCCCCTTTGCTAGCTTGCTCACTTGCTAGCTTGCTCGCATGCTCGTTTGCGTGTTTATTCGTTTGCTAACTTCCTCGCGTGCTCGCTTGCTAGCTTGGTCGTTTGCTAGCTTGCTCGCTTGCTAGTAGCTTGCTAGCTTGCTTGCTTGCTCGCAAACTAGTTTGCTAGCTTGCTCGCTTGCTAGCTTGCTCGCTTGCTTGCTTGCTCGCTTGCTCACTTGCTTGCTTGCCAGTTTACTAGCTTGCTCGCTTGCTTGCTCACTTGCTTGCTTGCCAGTTTGCTAGCTTGCTTGCTCGCTCAATAGCTTGCTTGCTCGCTCAATAGCTTGCTTGCTCGCTCAATAGCTTGCTAGCTCGCTTGCTAGCTTGCTCGCTTGTTTGCTCAATAGCTTACTTGCTTAAATTTGTTAAAAAAAATGGTTAATTCGGTAAACAGATAGGTGAAGGTCGACCTAGGTTCGCCTCTTAGACTATTTCGATTGTCGGTGAGTCGGTGAGTGAGTAGTGTGCAGTGAGGGTGACGCATACATTTCCGAACGTTCCATTTTTCACCTATGGACTTCCTACTTTTTGTAGGACAGATAATCGGTCAAATTTTGTGACCGACTCAACGCAGCATGTCATTGACAGAGAGCCGAGAGCAGAGAATATGTAATAATACTACGCCGAGAGAATCTCATGAGTATAAGGAGGAAAGTGGATTTACAAAGGAAGGTTTGTCATTGGCTTTTGAGGAACAGAAGTGAAAAAAGAAAATTCTGGATTGATCCAATAATCTCTCAGAGATTATTGAAGGGGATATTAATGTTCGTTATGCTGATCTAAGATGTGAGACTTTGACCAGACAAGTTTTTTAAATATTATAGAATGTCAATTATTATTCATAAATTTTATGAACAATGACACGACATTCACCTATCTGTTCACCAAATGAAACATTGTATGTATCCATTTTTTTAAGAAAGTTTTTTTTGTATTTGTTAACCAACCAAATGTATTTGAAACCAAAAAAATTAAACATTATAAAATATGTGTTTGAGGTTTATCGGTAAGAGATCGGTGTAGTCACTTATATTTACTTACTTGTTTACATCTCCTTGCCAGGTACCTAGTCATGAACATAAATACTTAGGCAGTACCTTACAGACTAATTTTATATAATAAAATAATAATAATGGCAACCCATTATACGTCCCACTGCTGGGCACGAGTCTCTCCCCTTTTTGGGGGGAGGCCTGGAGCTTACTCCACCACGCTGCTCCAATGCGGATTGGTGGAGGTGGGCGGGTTAGTGGCCAACCCGCTGTCGGATGTTTTTAAACCGCCCATAAGGCCTCCGACAAGGTTTAACGACTGCTATCTATCGATAGCAACCGGGACCGACGGCTTAACGTGCCCTCCGAAGCACGGAAACGCGCATTTAATTTGCCACTAGCGGTCACCCATCACACTACCCGACCGCGCCCGTAGTGCTTAACCGAGCAAATCGCTTACGATCTACACCAGCCGCTGGGCCATGCGCGCTTTAATAATTTTATATGTTTTAAACTTTTAGTTTCAAACACATTTAATTGGTTAACAAATAGGTGAAAGTTGCTTATAGAAAAAACATATTTTTTTCAAATAATCATACCTATGAACGTAATTCTATAGGCAACACATGCAAGACGTGGTTGTTCATGAATGAAATTTGTAAATAAAAAAAATCGTTAATTCGGTAAACAGATAGGTGAAGGTCGACCTAGGTTCGGCTCTTAGATTATTCCGATTGTCGGTGAGTCGGTGAGTAGTGTGCGTTGACGCATACATTTCCGAACGTTCCATTTTTCACCGATTATCGGTCGGGATGCGTCGATTTTATTTTTCACCGACTTTTTGTAGGACGTGGGCGTTGCACTATGGCTATCAGTACGTTCTATTTTCCTCCTACAAAAAATCGGTCACCGATTATCGGACGTGGGCGGGAGCCCTAAATATGCTAGAAACTAAATAAAGGCATTATCCTCACCTGAAAGAATCATAGAAACAACATTTAATGCCTTTATTTCAGGTGGAATTTATTAAAGAGATATGTTTCTTATTTATTGTTATTTTAACACAAAATAATAGATTCAAATAGATTTTCTCTTTAGTCATCACATAGAGCAACACGGGCCACCGGCCACGGCGGACTGGAGGGGAGTTGCCATAGCGTTTATTGCCGATGCATAACAGTCTGTCATTTTTTGCGGGGGGAAATGCGTGCGACACACACGCATCCTACAAAAATCGTTTATTACTACGAAACTCACACCTTGACTTTAACAAAATACAGAAACAATTTCACGCACTCATTTAAACATCTAGGCGACAGGTATAAGCCCATTTGGGCTTGTACTTTGACAGAGGGAAATGCCTGCATATGGCTACTGCCCTCCGGTGTTGCTCTATGAGTCATCATCATAAATCAAAAACCATAGACAAACCCCCAAAAAGATTAAACTGCTATACAAATAGTTTAATCGTAAGAAAACCTATACAATGGGTTTCTTTAAATGTATATCTGAAACTTAAAAATACTCGTATAATGACAACACATGTATGACGTACAATGACACTGCAATTGGTAATAACATTTTATAAAAACTGTAACTGCACAAACTTCGTAATTATACGTTGTGACATATCTAATATTTGTATTTAATCTACTGTAAGTAGGGTGTAGGTATAGCAACTAAGTAAAATTAATTGTTTCGATTCATTTTGAGAAAAAAAAGTACCTATACCTTTTATTACAAAGCTCTGACACAAAAATAATATGTATTACTTTTCTTTACGTATAGCTTTGGAAAATTCGTTCGCCATTTACGTTGGTGTTTTAGTTTAATTACCTCCTAAGAAAAGGACAAAAAGCTAAATTGAACACTTTCGCAATACCCTCCTAATTCAAAAGGGAGAACTGGAGTATTTACCAAGCAAAGAACTTACAATTATGGTGTAATTTATCAAAAGAATCCACAAAAAAGCGCAATATACAAAAATAAATAGGTGCCGTCCTACTCGAATGCGGTCGCAGTTACCCGTTAAATTGAACGGCGCTGGGGCAATAAAACCTAATTGAGTGTGTGTCCATTAGGGGAGAGGGGATCGTCACAAGCCACCAGTCGATTGATAAAAAAAATATTTCGAAATAAATTTACTTTCACTTAGCTTTAATTTATTGTTGGAAATAATTTAAAAGATTAATGTGGCCTGCCGAATTGGTTGTGCTATGCATTGGGCAAAAGTTGATATAATGTAAATATATTAAGTGTCCATATACAGCTAGAGCAGTGAAATGACTAAGCGATGGATGTTTTCTGTGCGAATAAGTTCAAGTCGTATAGCGAAGTTGAACATATTCGTACAGATATTCTGATCGAAGTGACTATTTTTTTTTATGTCAAACGATTGACTGACAAGTAGACGGGCCACCTGATGGAAAGTAGCCACCGTCGCCTATGGACATATTGAACACTTCTAGTTTAATATTACATATCAGTCTAAAAGATGAAAAGTTTGTGGAGCAAATAAAGATTAATTTATTTGTTATATTTATATTATTAAAAAATATATATTCTATGTATACAGTTTTCACGTTCCTATGATTTCAAAGATTCACAGCTTCTCCTCCGTAGGTGATAGCGTGATTATATGTGCCTATATGTTGACCCGACCTGTTAATAATATTCATGCAAAATTTGAAGTAAATCCGTGCACTACTTTTTGAGTTTAACCTGGACACATACAGAGAAACAGACAAAATTTCTAAAAACTATATTTTTGGCTTCGATATTGATTGTAGATCACGCCCCAGGTATTATTTTTAATAAATATTCAATGTACAGTTTTAACTTGTCTACGATTTTATTATATGTATAGATGAAAATATTTATTTTTAGGTAACGTATCTTTTTCTATTGTAACCTAAAATATACCTATATTTTAGGTTACAATAGAAAAACAACCAAATACAACCAAAAAAATTAAGAGTTACTTTTCAGTGAATTAGTATAAAACTTAGTGCGTTAAATATTATTATGTTTTAAGGATACGGTAGATTTCAGATGACGGAGCTCGAGAACCTAGCGAAACTAATTGCTTAACTGGTTCTACTTAAACGGGAACGGTAAGGATTCGTGTTAACGTATAATATGTCTATAAATTTGCAAAATGGTGATCGGATAACATAACACAATAATAATTTTAAATTTCATCGAGCTAATTGGATTACAGACATAAAATAAGAAGCAAAGATGATAAATAAATGTTCTCTGAGAAACGGAATGTTTTTTCACTATTTCTTAATTCATTAACTATTAAAGTTTTTTACGATGTTCAGAATATTATTGTAATAATATTTATTAAGTTCTTCCATTCTGTCCTCATATTTACGAAGTGTCGATGTATGTGTGTTATTTAAATATTAATAATGAAGGAATTGGCAAAGAAGTAGGAGTAGAGATAGATAAACATCTAAAAATAACTTTTTACCTAGCTCGTAGATCCAATCCAGGAGCCTAAAAGAGGCGCCCAAAACTATGTTTTACAATTATATTCATGAAATTAACCTTGTTGGTTTGAAAACATCCAACAGCGGGTTGGCCACTAACCTGTATCTCCACCAATCCGCATTGGAGCAGCGTGGTGGAGTAAGCTCCAGGCCTCCCCCCAAAAAGGGGAGAGACTCGTGCCCAGCAGAGGGACATATAATGGGTTGCCATTATTATTATTATAACCTTGTAATTATAGACGCATATTACTTTGAGATAAATTGTCGGCTAAATAAATACGAGTATGACATGATATTTAAAACGTCTCGATCAACGATCTTCGGTTGCTAGTCTCACTAGAAGTCAGCTAAATAATTTCATCAACTTACATAATTATTTGGCTTAATTTATATGTATTTCTTAATTAATTTTGCACACCAACCAACAAACAGGAAATAAAGTTTTACATTCAAGTTTCGTCGAAACAATAAAGTGGATAAAACAAAACCAGTGACGCCACCTCTTGGAAACAAGTACAGTAGTTACAAGTAGTTCACCCAAATAGAACTTTCCCACAACGACAGCTTTCCATTTACGGAGAATTTCCAAATGGCAAATTCTCATAATCTAGGAGCATCCGACAACGACACGAAGTTAAATGCCTCCCATTACCCCGACCAAATAAAGAAAGCCTGCTACAAACTTGATAAGTGCACAAAAGGGCTGGCGATTTTGGGATTAAAGGTCAATAAACAAGCCTTGGAGCTTCGCCGCAAGTGATTAATCGGAAGTAGACTTTTACTTTTTGTATGAAACAACAACATTGGTCAAACATGTTGTTTGACTGACTTTTTTGGTTCTAATAGATTAATTTCCATATCTACTTGTATAAAAATCAATTGCTGTTCGTTAGTCTCGCTAAAACTCGAGAACGGCTGGACCGATTTGGCTAATTTTGGTTTTGAATGATTTTTGAAAATATGAAGGAATTGAAGGGAAATAATAAAAACCCCAATTTTATTATCTTATACAAATAGTCCGTATATATATAAAACCTTTGACATATTATTTCATTCTGAGGCAATACGAAGTTTGCCGGGTCAGCTAGTTCAGCATAAAAATGTCATCGTTAAATTGCGATTAATCAATGTAATTTCAACATAATTTCACGCCACTGTTCTTGAAAATATCTTCATCATTCCGAAAGATGTCCATTGCTGGAGCCGCCCGATGCGCTGGTATGGGCTGCTTGCATTATTGTACTTACTTTTTTATGTGATGGTGGTGGCAAATAAGCGTGCAGTTAACATGGTTGTTAAGTGACGACTGCAGCTTACAGACATCTACACAATAACCAGAGGTCAAAGTGCAGATGCGTTGCTAAGAGGCAAAAGATCTTACCCTTGAGGACTAAGATCTTTTGCCACTGTGATAATTATTACGGGGCCATAAATTGCCCTCTAACCGGAACACGATAGTGCTGAACACTACCATTTGGCGGCAGATAGATTAGGTAATGCGGTGGTGCCTACGCCCTCGAGCTCCATCACAGGAGTTACTACCGCCCTATTGGAATGATTTGACCGCCATTGTTCGGTTGACCGACTGCACTTGTGGAAGAATTCTCTCCCAGTAGAAAATTCTTCCGCTAGTTGGCGGTGGGATCGTCACGCTCCGAAGCCACCAAAGGAGTATGCAGAGGTAAATGTAAATTATATACTTATTAGATCTTTATCTTTGTACTTTACGGACGTTCTTGAGTTTTAGAGAGACTAACAAACGTAATTACATTTTTATGTATCTATAGTGATATTTGTTATTTATGGGATTTTTTCAGAGATGAAAGAATGATAAAATTTTACATCGTAGCAAAGGTAACAGTAGACAGAGCGTTGCCAAGCTTTATATAATAATAAATAATAATGGCAACCCATTATACGTCCCACTTCTGGGCACGAGTCTCTCCTCTTTTTGGGGGGAGGCCTGGAGCTTACTCCACCACGCTGCTCCAATGCGGATTGGTGGAGGTGGGTGTGGGTTAGTGGCCAACCCACTGTCGGATGTTTTCAAACCGCCCATAAGGCCTCCGACAAGGTTTAACGACTGCTATCCATCGATAGCACCGGGACCGACGGCTTAACGTGCCCTCCGAAGCACGGAAACGCGCATTTAATTTGCCACTAGCGGTCACCCATCACACTACCCGACCGCGCCCGTGGTGCTTAACCGAGCAGATCGCTTACGATCTACACCAGCCGCTGGGCCATGCGCGCTTCGTAGCTTTATATATATAGGTAGTTTTATAAAAACTGGATTCTCCAGGAAGAATTCATATGCAAAGTTATAAAGTTATTTTTGAGATAACTGTGACACTGAAATGGTTGGAAAAGTTTTTAACTACGAGAATTGTCCTTCCAAGATCCTAGTTAGTCTAGTACGACACATATACGAGTCGGCAGACAATAAAAGTAGTAACATGGTGAAGTACAGCAATGGCGGTGGAGTTTGCCACTCATCACCCTTTCAGAGCCGAGAATAGCTTTTTTGTTATGGATAGGTACCTGACACCTGATTCGTATTTCAGCAATACTGTTACAGAGTTTGACGTATAGGTAGATTCATTACATTCTTAAAAAGCATCAATGTTTTTCCCCTTTATGTACCATAGGTACCTTTATTTACAGCAGGAAAATAAATTGAGATACACTCATGCAGCTGCGATTAATAAAACAAATTTTAACTTAAAATTTGTGAACATATAAAAGGGAAAAACATCATACAAATTAGAGAGAAAATAATGAGATATTAAAATTGTCCTTGAATTAAGATATAAATTAAATTAAGAATTATACTTATATAACACACAACTAATAGTTTTTTTTTAATTCTTTCGCTGTTCCTCATTTAAAATTTCTATATTTTGGTATAAATACCGAATGGGTACAGTACGTTGTCAGTTGCCATGGTCGACGGATGGAAATCAAAATGTAATTACTAGAATCAAATCGGTAAGATAGGTGATTGTTTGCAGGTTGGTTTAAGAAGTTTCATAATCCGGAATCAGTATGAGTGGTTCCTGTTATACAAGTTTGCCCCTTCACGCTGTAATGTAACCCTTTCCCAAGGGGTTTTACGTGAAAGTGCATCCATTTACAAATGAACTGATATTAACTCTCTGAAACTTTCTTGTAATTTTTTACTATATTAGGCACAGAAATCCAAAAACATTTATTAAAATATAACATTAAAATAATATTCTTCACTGTTCATATATGACTACAACAGTCAACATCTCTTTTGAATTTCAATGTTTAAAGCATATAGAATTCAATGCAATACGGGGAATGCCCCAAGCATTCGGTAAATTTGAATGAATGTTTCAGAGTTTATTTTAACATACAAGTTTATAGAAGCGTATCATGCTCCATATGGATCTTTTGAATTTCCCTTTTTTATAAATAATGAATTAAGTCATGTTTGATTTTTTATGATCCAATACAGGTTTTCTCCTTAACAAATTTTTTGTATTTAATTTATCTATGAAAAGGTCATAATAAGTATATATCTTCTAACATATTCTTTATCATTTTCTTATTTCTTATTACAAATACATTTAGTAATTAACGAAGCATAACTGCTACATCTATATACCAATTACAATACTTACAACATAACATACATAGTAATATATACGTAGGTACTGTACGTGTATATACAGGTAGCTGTAGTAGGTTAGCAATATGTTAAAGATAGTCGGCTGGTAACATGTTAGGAGAGGACAGAAGATAGTGGATGATTTCTCTGTTTGTAGTATTTTATTTTAATGGCTTCTCGGATAGAGTTTCCTTACACAGTTATTCAACGTTATTGATCTACAACAACGGTTACTTATTGTTTGTTGAGCCATTACTGTGATTTTCACATTTATTGTAAGCTCTACCTCGGTCTGTTATTATCTATTTATAAATAAACAGATAATGTGAAAATAGTAGTCGCTTCACAACCACTTCACTACAAGATTTTTACTTTTTACTAGTGGTCGAGCTCCAGTGACGGATCTCGGGGGCGTAGGCACCACCACATTACCTAATATACTTGCCGCTAAATGGTAGTGTTCAGCACTATCGTATTCCGCTCAGGTGGTAATGTAGGTACGGCCCTGTAATTTCCGGCACAGAGGCATAACACCTTAGGCCTCACGAATGGTAGCGCATCTGCACTTTGACCTTGGTCTTTGCGTAGGTGTCAATTGATCAATTAATTAATAAATACTTAAGTATAAAAATATGTAAACCAAATTAATTTTATTACAAGAATTTCGTAGCATTTACCTTCGGATCAACCATTCCATAGTCTGCTTGCGATAATTATTATTAAACACAAAATTCACTTTCCATGCGTCATCTTTGTGTTCGAATCCTTTGATTTTTATGACGCATATCAATAGTATTCATTAGTATATCAAGTTTTAATAAATTACACTTTACATTAAAAACCAAAGATCACATAATAGCCGCATTGTTATTAAAAACGTAGATTTGTTTTACCTATCTGTTTAAGATTATTGAATTGGACATAATAATATAATTGAAACATAAGAATGCCTTCGAGCTACATCGTTAAAGCCAAAAAATATACCGGCAACTTAAAATAATAATTGTACATGATGACAATGACAAACACTGTTTGATGGAGGAATCCCGTCGTACGATGGGAGTGGAGTGAAGGATGCTCCACACCCTCCGACCACACGAGGGTAGTGATAGCGCACGAGTCGCGCCCGGCTCGCACTCTAGTAGTAAACGTCATTGTAATTCTACCTTAGAATTTATGTAAGCGTTAACATATACATTTACTTAGAATTCTGAGAACTAACTATCTGAATTACCTATGTTATTTCTCATGTGCTGAAGGATGCTCCACACTCACCGACCTCTTAAGGACGAGGCCGATGAAAACGCACACGTCGCGCCGGGCTTCCATTTTCATATTACCTTTGAGTTTATGTAAGCATGTAATAGAGTTACATGAGAGAAATACTTACTGAGGAATGTAATAAATAAATCTGTTTGTCTATTGTTAATTTAAATCAACAACCACTTATCTGAGTTATGTAATTTATATTCATAGATACGTTTTTTAGCTTACCCTGAGGCGACATTTCACCGTAAGAATATATTCCTAATAAAAAGTAAAAGAATACACAGATAATTAAGGATAGTAAATGATGATATTGAAGTACGTAGTCAGATTCAGAAGTCCGGACGCGTGATGGGAGTGTAGTGAAGGATGCTCCAAGCCCTCCGACCTCTTGAGGACGGCGATAGAGCACGCGTCGCGCCGGGCTCGCACACAAGTGGTTAATGTCATTGTCATACTACCTTAGGGTTTATGTAATTGGCTAACATGTAACCCTTCCCGAGAAATCCAAGACCATTCTGTTTGTCTATTTATCATTGTATACAGTAACTAGTGTCTTATATTGAGTAATTTGCTTTAATTCATAAATATAATATGTTATTGACATGATACCGCTAAAAGTAATAAACACGCTGATGATTTATAACAGTGAATGAGATTTTTTAAGTCATCGTAATTCATCCTCAATAATCCTTATGTTTAAAATGTATTTATATATGCTAAACGCTTTTGATAAGGTCATAGATTTACATGCCATACACGTGTATCAGAATTTAATACAACCGCCGCAGTACTTACACAGTAAGATGTCTGTGACAGACAAACAAAAAGATGTACGGGCGATCATATAAAAGTTCCGCTTTTTAAATTTTGAGATACGGAACTCTAAAAAGTCAATAGACCGCAAGAGTGGTTCTATTTTAAGCTGCTGCTATTTTCTCACCGAATGTCAATTAGTGCCAATATACGGTGAAATTTTCAGTGCAGTGCACAAGACCCAAGCCGCTTAAATGTGGAAGCCATTTGGACCCCGCTCCGTTAAATCACTGGTGATTAATTCACCGACATTTAACCCTCTTATTGATAAAATTACGAATTTGATTTTGCGATTTAAGTTATGATTGCATTTAATTGGAATGTAAATTATGACTGCCTCGAGTGGTAGACTCCACAGTTATGTTGAGGCATCAGATTCAGTTCCCGGGTCACTGGATCAATATTAATGGGATTTTTATCCATTAAATCTAAGTTGTTTTGTTTCTGTGGTAGTTATTACGGGGCCATGCATTATATAATAATAATAATGGCGACCCATTATACGTCCCACTGCTGGGCACGAGTCTCTCCCCTTTTTGGGGGGAGGCCTGGAGCTTACTCCACCTCGCTGCTCCAATGCGGATTGGTGGAGGTGGGTGTGGGTTAGTGGCCAACCCACTGTCGGATGTTTTCAAACCGCCCATAAGGCCTCCGACAAGGTTTAACGACTGCTATCCATCGATAGCAACCGGGTCCGACGGCTTAACGTGCCCTCCGAAGCACGGAAACGCTCATTTAATTTGCCACTAGCGGTCACCCATCAAACTACTCGACCGCGCCCGTAGTGCTTAACCGAGCAGATCGCTTACGATCTACACCAGCCGCTGGGCCATGCATTACCTACCATATAACCGGAACAAGAAAGTGCTGAACACCAACCATTTGGTGGCAGATAGATAAGGAACCACTATCACAAAGGCAACTTAGGCCTCAGGGGTGGCAATGTATCTGCATTTTGACCTCCAGATATTGTATAGATGTCTATCAGCTACAGTAATACCATCAATGTGGACCGGAGGCTTATTTGCTACTACCAAAACATCAAATGTTTTTGATATAAGTACCTAATTTATTTATTACTACTACTAGCTGTGCCCGCGACTTCGTCCGCGTGAGAATTTATGATTGTTCAGTATCTTCTCGGACGAAGTCGTAGGCGCAGCTAGTATAAAAGTAGCCTAAGCTACTCCTTATTACATAAGCTATCTAATCTAGCCAGTGAAAGTCCCGTCAAAATCGGTCCAGCCGTTCCCGATATTAGCGGGAACAAACAGACAGACAGACAAAAATTGTAAAAAATGTTGTTTTGGTATATGTATCGTGTATACATACATATGCATTTAGTAAAAAGCGATTATTTTAATATTACAAACAGACGCTCCAATTTTATTTATTTGTATGTATAGATTCTAGGCCTCTTATCCCTCACTCGCGACAGTGGAAGTACTTGCCTATTATCGCGCTATGACGTCACCAGATTCCTCAAATCTGGGGATTTTACACATTAGGTATATTATAAAAACATCAGACGAGAATTTACGAGAAAATAAGCTGAGATACTTTACAATACAAACACACTATATTAGCTTTCTAATGGTAAATATCTTTAAGATGTGGAATAATTTATTTACGTGAATTACCTTGTGTTTGAGCCCGCTAGCAGGATCACGTGAAACAAGGAATAATTAAGCTAAGAATTTTTTAAAATTAGAATTAGGGAATTCTAATTTTCTCAGTAGGTACCTACTTTGGGATTAAACTTATCGATAATCAATCAATAAAACTCTTCCGTTAGTGACTGACAGACAAGGCATAGCCGAAATAACTGGCAGAAAGCAGTTTGGTGTTTAAGTTCTTTGGGATATTGGAGGAACACAAAGAGACGGTGTCCCGAAATTGTCGCAAACAAAAGTAACTATTGAAATCAAATAATGACGAAGAGTGACGTTGAATATATAGATAGAAGCAAAAAGATGTCAATAAAACTATATGTAAGTACCTATTTACTATCTGTATCCATGTAGTTGGAACGTTGGAAGTAATTGCTTAACGTACGTAACGTCACGCCAGTTGAGTCCTCAAATCTGGTCACGTCACGTCACGTTATGTGACATCACACATGAACTCACAAGAAAACGTGATCAGACACTTTCCATTATACTAGGTACATAACGAGTTATCGTGAACTAATATTGCCGTATATTTCTGGTTATAGGTACTATTGAGTAAGAATTTAATATAGAAAACTAATATTAAAAGGGAGATAATAACCGCCTTTGCTAATATTGAGTAATAATTTGAGAGTGTGGGTAAAAGTAGTGTTAAGATATAGGTAATTTTTGCAAAGATTTAAATATATATTTAACCCATTTTAAATTTAACCTGTATTATAATATAATTACTAACCTATACCATCATAGAGCGACGCGGGCCACCGGTCGCGGCGGCTCCGATCTGCCGCGACCGGTGGCCCGCGTTGCTCTATGATACCATCTTGTTTTAAAACGCATTTGTTATAACAAGAAAAAAATGAGTAGGTATGAAAAGTATTTATTCTACAATTTTATTACAAACTAGCGACCCGCCCCGGTTTCGCGCGGGTTCTATTTTATTATAATTGGTTCACTGGTGGTAGAGCTCCAGTGACGGAGCTCGCGGGCGTAGGCACCACCGCATTACCTGATTTACTTGCCGCTAAATGGTAGTGTTCAGCACTATCGTGTTCCGGTCAGGTGGTAATGTACGGCCCTGTAATTTCCGGCACAGAGGCATAACACCTTAGGCCTCAGGAGTGGTAACGCATTTGCATTTTGACCTTGGTCTTTGTGTGGGTGTCTATAGGCTGCAGTCATCACTTAACATCAATGTGAACTGTATGCTTCTTTGCCACTTCAATTACATAAAAAAAAAAAAAAATATACCATTGGGTAGGTTTACATGAGAAAAGTTATTATGGTCGTTAAGTTTTCTGAAAATTTCAATTTTCCACGCAATTTTGTGGGTTTTTCTTTCATTAAAACCTTCTCCGGACAATCACAAAACAACAAAAAAGAATTAACGGAATCGGTCCAGCCGTTCTCGAGTTTTGAGCTTAGCGACACATTTAGTGATTCCTTTTTATTTAAACAAAAAAAAAAACATTCATGACATTCAATCTCAACGGTTCCGAGCCGCCGCCTTGTTAGGTGTCAATAAACAGTACTTTACTGAAGCAGGTTAAGTCCACCAAACTTCTAGGTTTCAAAGTAGACAGTGCCCTTAGGTGGGACGAACATATAGGTGAAACCTCCGCGAAGGTGGGACGAGCGTGTTTTGCATTAGGCAGACTCGCAAAGACGGCAACCCGTGGAGTAGTAAGGTCGTGCTACTATGCTACAGTGCACAGCACGCTCACATACGGCATCGAACTATGGGGTCGAGCCGCCGATATGAAGCGTGCATTCATAATGCAAAAACGTGCTATACGAGCGATATCAAACACACCGCGGGGTGACTCATGTAGAAAATTATTCAAGGAGCTTAATATACTCGCATTGCCTTGCGAGTACATAATTATTACGTGTTGCAATATTTACTATAAGTAATATGCACCTATTTAATAGTAGAGAACTTAACGGTTGTCGGGGTCTAAGAAGTGATAAACACAAAGACAGACTAGTAGTGCCGTCACATAAACTAGCAAAACTAAAGAATAGTGCACTCGTGTTCGGCCCCGAAGTGTACAATCAGCTACCGGATCGTATAAGGAATGCACCTTCCATTATAGCATTTAAAACAAGACTACAAATTTGGCTGCTCGAGAATACCTTTTATAGCATAGAAGAATATTTGAGTATGCCAATGACATTGTAAATTGACATAACTGTTATATTATATTAATTATTATACCGCATTAATTAATTAAGTTAATATCATACTAAATGATTATTTTAATTTTATATAACTAAACGATTTCTCTATTTGAGAAACTTCATATTCTAGTATCTCGTGTACTAATTGTATCTATGACCTGTAACTTAGAAGTTATTAATAAAAAATTGTATTGTATTACCACCTGACCGGAACACGATAGTGCTGAACACTACTATTTAGCGGCAAGTATATTAGGTAATAACTAAACATACTCATATCATTGTTTTTAGCAAACCTTCCGTTTAATTAATGTGTTAATTACCAGTGCCGGATTAGCCATATATAGCAGGAGTAGCAAATGCTACGGGCCCCGCGCCAGTGGGGGCCCCGTGCCTGTGCCCGAAAAAAAACACAAATATGTAATACACCTTAGCTATTCTCAAAGGGAGCGTTGACCACTAATTATATAGGTACCTATATTATTATGTTGCAAGTTGGCAATACCACAATGCTTACAGGGGGAATCCCCTAAATTTTCGATTCCTTTTCGTAAATGTTGTTTTATTTACATCCTAAATTTCAGTAGGCAATGTAACTCTAGGGCCCCATGGTCACATTTGCTACGGGCCCCGCACCGGCTTTATCCGGCACTGTTAATTACACTCACATCCTAATACACCACATGAGCGAATCTCTGTGCCTTTGAGTCGTAAATATTTACTCGCTCTTGATTCTACGAAAGATGAAGTGAGATGGTAAATATAAGGATAAACTGGAATAAATACGACATGTTTGTAGACAATCAATGATAATCACACTTGAGCATGGAAGAAACAAACAACATTTTGAGTTCCACGTTCTGTTCCATCTATATCAACAAACCCGGGACATAATTATTATTTGTAATCGTTTGACAATAGTAAATAACCGTACAGACTTAGAAATACATAGTTACCTACCTATTTTTTTTTCTCCTATTTCGTAGGCTACGGAACCCTATTAAAATTAAAAGAGATTATATTAACTTGCCATTCTATCAAATATTTTTTTTTTATGTAATGGACGTGCACCGTGCAGTTCACACTGATGTTAAGTGATGACTGCAGCCTATAGACACCCACATGAAGACCAAGGTCAAAATGCAGATGCGTTACCACTCCTGAGGTCTAAGGTGTTATGCCTCTGTGCCGGAAATTACAGGACCGTTCATTACCACCTGACCGGAACACGATAGTGCTCAACACTACCATTCGCTCGCGAGCTCCGCCACTGGAGCTCGACCACCAGTGCAAAGTTAATATTTCCACGTATCCTATTAACCCAATATTGTTATTTACTTTTAAGCCCAGTTTACATTATCTGTTAGCAATAAAATTATTTCACATACCATAAAATATATTCAGCTCTTAATAAAACCAATAAAATATATCAAAACAACGCAAACCCCATATCGTTAAGCCTTTTGTTCAACCATTCGTACTCATATTTTTCCACAAAACGTTTTGGGAGACACCATTATCTTAAATAAACATTCGATTCTCATTAACAAGTACCATTAAAAGTAAATCTCCAAAATGGGATTACTTTCGATACGAAAAACGGATATAATATAGAAAGAGTTTAGGAAATTGAAAATTGTGCCGCGGAATATAACCCCATTACTAAGGAAATGAGGAACGTGGGTATGTTGTACAATATTCGTGTAGGTACGAAGGCACTTCTCTCAATTTTGATACGTTTACAAAGCTGATGGCCAAAAATGTGCCTTTTTTATGTTTTCACCTCCGTAACATTGTTCCTCATTTTTATATATTTACCAAGGTATAAAGTCGCTAATGAAGCGATGTTAACTACATTCAATTTCGAGGCGTCCATATTCATAATTGAAATGTTAAATCTAACGTAGGGTAATCTATCAATTATTTATAACAATAATTTAATAAGGTACATGTGTTTGATAAATCATACATATATATGTACCTCATTTTTTTTATGGTAAAGAGTGGCAAACAGTTTATATTGTTGGTAAGCAATTACTGGCCTTTAAACATTTACATAATCTAAGATTTCAATGTACCTAGATGCATTGCCGCTTCTGGAGCCTAAAACACATTTTTTTTAATGGAATTGGCAAACAAGGGTTCAGTTCACACGGATGTTAAGTGATGACTGCAGCCTATAGCCACCCACACAAAGATCAAGGTCAAAACGCAGATGCGTTACCACTCCTGAGGCCTAAGGTGTTATGCCTCCGTGCCGGAAATTACAGGGCCGTACATTATAACCTGACCGGCACCTGACCGGAACACGGTAATGCTGAACACTAACATTTAGCGGCAAGCTTATTAGGTAATGCGGTGGTGCTTACGCCCGCGAGCTCCGTCACTGGAGCTCTACCACCAGTAAAAAATGAAGACATGAAGTTGTAATACCTCTGTGACGTAAACGTTACCAATTGACTGGAACACGATAGCGCGGAGCATTGCCATTTAGCGGTAATTCGTTAGGTAAAGCTATTATTAGCCTAAATTGTATTATCTTAAAAATAGGGACAATAAATGAGTCTGACATATGTGACTGAAATAGTTGAAGGGGTATAAATAGACGTAATTTTTCTTCAGTAGTTGCTAATAAAGCACCATTTTGAATAAATAAATGTAATGAACTTGTTAATCAATGGTTTAATTTTTTTTCGACGACCATTCTTTCTCGTCGATGCTGTAAGAGAGCTTGTACATATTTAAACTATTTATTTCACAGTATTTAAGTTTGAATGGAATCTAAACAAACCTTCGTAATATAGGTACCACGACGACGAGCCAGCTGGTCTAGTGGTAGATATGTGACGAGCGTTTGAACCGAGGCTCACGAGTTAGATCCCCATACCGCAAACAAATATATGTATGGCGTACAGATATTTGTAAACTTTTTTAACACGTTTTAATTTTATAAATTTCTAATTCATGCTCCAAAAGTGGCTTCCATATCAGAAATTATTTTATTTTGGTCACACGTACATATTTGGGTCAATGATTTACATATGTGTGCTATTTTAACTTAATCGGCCGAGTACTTTTATAGAAAATTGACTCTTACAGACAGACAGACAGACAGACGAACAAGTGATCTTATAAGGGGTTCCGTTTTTTCCCTTTTAAGGTAAGGAACCACTATTTTTTTATGGGATAAAAAGTACCTAAGTCTACGCAAATCTGTGGATGGAAGCTAGTTGATTTATAATTCTCTGTCGAATATTAAAGGGCTTGAGTAAAGGGTTACATTCAGGTGTTTTGATTATAGCAACTGAATGAATTATGAGTAACTAAGCTAACAATAATCTTTTAAATCAAAGTATCTTGCTTTGTTCGCTCATTTTCATCATCATTGGGTATGGTTTAGCTAACGATTATTTCTAATGAAAAAACACTTAATATACATATTTCTTTAAATCAATCATCATAATTCATGTAACAATTTCACCTCTATTTCCTGCTTGTGTTAGTACGCAAAACATTATATTTAGACATACATATAGAGTGTACAGTGCTTTGATTGGGTGGCGAATTACTGAGATGATATTAACGTAAGATTAAGGCTGTCCTCACATTTGCTACCTACACTGGTGACTAGGCTAGTCAGATATTCGATTAATAATATTGTAACGTTTTCTATAGGTACTGTTGTTATAGGACGCATCTAAATTTATTTTCAAATTTGAGTTTTTATTGATAGATGGTATTAATAGACTTAAAATGTATGTGAACTACCTCAGTCACGTAGGTGGTAGTAGTAGTAGACCGTTAGTGCTACGCTGAGGCCTTGGGTAAACTTTATAGCTATTTTTCAATCGTAGAATATTCGAAAGGCTCGGACGACTCTCAGAGTTTGCTTATAATAGGTTGGGGAAAAAGTCTTTTCGCATTATAGTATGTATGAACTTGTAATAAAATCGCTTTGGCTGTAGTATTTGTATCTGGCTGGTTTTGGTATCATTGAAAGTTAAAATTTTAAAGAACATAATTCCAAATTCAAATTAGACAAATGTGTGATTTTCATTTGTTTTTCGTACTGTCAAGATGAGTGAATCTAATGAAGAAATTCGATACATTTTAAAATTTTACTACAAAAAAGGTAAAAATGAAACGCAAGCCGCGAAAAAAGTTTGCGATGTTTATGGACCTAGTGCAGTGTCTGTGAGAGTAGCACAAATTTGGTTTAAGCGTTTTCAATCCGGAAATTTTGATGTCAAAGATGCACCTCGCTCTGGTCGCTCTATTACGGATAAAATGGATGCCATTTTTGAAAAAGTGGAGCAAGATCGACATATCAGTAGTTACGACGTAGCTGAAGAACTGAGAATTGATCACAAAACAGTTTTAGCGCATTTGAAAAAAGCTGAGTACACACTGACTGTGGCGAACAGACTGTGGCGAAACCCGGGTTAACTCGCAATAAGGTGATGTTGTGTGTGTGGTGGGATTGGAAGGGCATTATTCATTATGAGCTATTACCACCAGGCAGGACTATCGATTCTGAACTCTACTACGAACAACTGATGAGATTAAAGCAAGAAGTTGAGAGAAAGCGGCCGGAATTGATCAACAGAAGGGGTGTGGTGTTTCATCATGATAACGCTAGACCTCACACATCTATAGCCACTCAGCAAAAATTAAGAGAGTTTGACTGGGAGGTGTTAATGCATCCGCCGTATAGTCCTGACTTTGCGCCTTCAGATTTCCACCTGTTTCGTTCTCTTCAGAATTCTTTATGCAATGTTAGGTTAACATCACGAGAGGACTGCCAAATCCACTTGTCGCGGTATTTTGATGAGAAGTCCCAAAATTTTTATAGCAATGGGATCATGTCCCTACCTACAAGATGGCAAAAGGTTATCGAACAAAATGGTACATACATACTTTAGTTAAATTTAAATAAACTATATTAAAAAATGTTTTGAATTATCTTAAAAAACGCGAAGAATTTTTTTTCCCAACCTAATATTTATTTACTAGATGTGCCCGCGACTTCGACCCCGTGAGAATGTATGATTGTTCAGTAGGTACCTGCCCGGACGACGTCGTGGGTGCAGCTAGTATAAAAGCCTGAGTTACGCCTTATTACATAAGCTATCTGCCAGTGAAAGTCCCGTCAAAATCGGTCCAGCCGTTCCCGAGATAAGCGGGAACAAACAGATAGACAGACAGACAAACATTGTAAAAATATTGTTATGATATATGTACCGTGTATGTATATGCATGTGTACATACATATGCATGTAGTAAAAATCGGTTATTTTAATATTACAAACAGACACTCCAATTTTATTTATTAGTATAGATTTTTTGTGTATCCTTTCTCGTGGGGGTAGGGAGGTACCCTACCCCTACGGAGAATATGGACGTGAAAGTGATACAAGTGCACCATTTCAATCACTTCAAATGACGTTTACCTACTGAGCATCATACTTTCAACCACATTAATTTAAAAAATAGACTTAATACCTAGATACAGACTTGACAATAATAATCGGAATGAATAATTAGCCTTTGTTCAGAGAAATCAGCTCTAAAAATTATAAAGTTATGGATGAAAGAGTAACATTGTCCACGATTCTGTTATAAGAGCGCCATCCCGTAAAGGAAGTTGAACGAGAAAAATAAATGAATTTTCAACGTTACGGTGCCTATGAAGTTATTATTCAAGCGGTAGTCGCTATTGTGGAGACGACCTAAATAGAACTGGTTTGGACTTAATTAAACTAGACTACATTTATTTGTCCCGTGTTCTAGTAGACATCTGATATATTTAATTAACTGCGACGTTAAAAATGGTACTGTAAGTACATTTGAAAAAAAGGAGAGAGAAGAGAGAGAGAGAGATAAAATATTGTATTTGGGTAGAAAATTAACCCGTAAAAGAAAAATAAATATAATTATTCCACAGCTCATGTTTTATATTAAACTGTGATTACCTTTCATGAAGATAAGTATGTAAATGTTTTAGTCAAAAATGCCGTCTCATTTCCTCTCTTACAAACAGATAACAAAGAGTTTTAAAAAATATCTAAATATTCTAAAGTACTTAAATTTATTTGTGCTTTGACCATAATTGTATTATGTCTCTGTATATATGTGCTGCAAATATACCTAATGTTTCCATAAATTCCTATCAACAATTGTTAATACGTTTAGACAAAATTCGCTCTAGGCCCTTAAATTAATGAGTAAAAGTTATAATATTATGAGACAGCCTTTCATAAAATTATCGTTTTTGTTTATAACGCACTCTTGAAATATTGTAAGCGTTTCGATGATGCTGTAACAGATCGCCTTAATGAGAAAAGTTGCAAAGACTTCGTGAGACTCAGAAACAATGCCAACACCAAACAATTTTGTGACACTGGACAATCAATTCAAAAGCTTTTTGCAGTTCGTACTTTCCTACTCATAAAACTTTCACCGCCTGCCCTTTTTACACGTTACCGTACTTTTTACACCGAAAACAGATTAATCCAGCGTCACCCAACTCGATAAACAAAAGTTTTGGAAACTTTATTACGTTCGGAAGCCTTAATTGCATGCGTGTTAGATACAAGAGAAATACATGTAGAATGAGTATTGTGTTTGCGAGAACGCAGCGGTGCACCGCAAATTAACCCTCTGTGAGATTATTTGCCCTACTGTGCAATCTGTGCATTACACGTCTTATTTTATTAAAGAAATAACAGCGAATTCCAATTTTAACCGCTGCCTTTGAATTGGGGATCTCCCTGATCCCTCATCAGCAGGGTGGATCTAAGCGAGGATTTTTTCATAATTTCCCATGATTTCCTTTTAGATTAGGTTTTTGGTTTTTTGCACGCCGCTCCCGTGAACTACGTAGGGTGAGTGAGTGCTGAAATAGGGTGGTAGGTGAGGTCCATGGCTGAGCGTAGGTATCTACTGCATTTGTCAAAGGTATTTGCTTAGTATGAATCGACTTGTTTTTTACATGAGCCTATAAAGATTCGAACAAACATTTTATATGCGGGAATGTTGTACCTATAGTTTTTACGTTTGTTATAACTGTTTGTTTTTCGAATAATACATAATGCATAAAAAATAATATGAAGAAACACACTCACACTCTACGTGTGAAATGGTCTAAATGTATTATCGTATTACCTTACCTTAAAATGTTTCATTAGGATATTAATTTATATATATTTCATTGATTAGCTAATGTGGTAGACATAATTCAAAAGATCACAATATAAATAAGGGAATAATAAAAAATATGAGTATGGGAAGAAACACAAATAACTGGTAAACTTGGGTGTGTGACATTACTAGATCAATTTACGGAAATATTTGAAAACGATATTACTTGTATAGATATAAGTATTGTTAAAAGCGTGGTGAGATTGTATGATCACATAAAAAGTAAGTAGAAGTATTAAAATAGATATATTAAATACTTATCATATGTGTACTGTGCTAAAGCGGCTGGACGGGTTATCTTGAGATGGAAGTTCGATCACTGTACATAAAAAGTCGCAGAATATTTCTTTCCATTTATACTTTAATTTCTAAATGCACTCGCGTGTGTTATTGTGATAAAGTTCTAGTGCAGGAGCGTGAGGCGAGGGGGTAGGCACCGCCGCATTACCTAATCTATCTACCTATCGCGTTTCCCTCAGATAGTTATGTGTCGTCCCGTATTATCTATCACAGAGACATGAGAATTTAGGTCTCAGGGGTGGCAACGCATCTGCATTTTGACTACTGGTTTTGATGCAGATCTCTATAGGCTGCAGTCATCACTTAACATTAATGTGAGCTGCATGCTTATGTACCACCTTCGTTACATAAATAAATAACTATTATTAGGTTGGGGAAAAAGTTTCTTCGCATTTTTTTAGATAATTCAAAACATTTTTTAATTCAGTTTATTTAAATTTAACTAAAGTATGTATGTACGATTTTGTTCGATAACCTTTTGCCATCTTGTAAGTAGGGACATGATCCCATTGCTATAAAAATTTTGGGACTTCTCATCAAAATACCGCGACAAGTGGATTTGGCAGTCCTCTCGTGATGTTAACCTAACATTGTATAAAGAATTCTGAAGAGACCGAAACAGGTGGAAATCTGAAGGTGCAAGGTCAGGACTATACGGCGGATGCATTAACACCTCCCAGCCAAACTCTTAATTTTTGCTGAGTGGCTATAGATGTGTGAGGTCTAGCGTTATCATGATGAAACACGACATCCCTTCTGTTAATCAATTCCGGCCGCTTTCTCTCAACTTCTTGCTTTAATCTCATCAGTTGTTCGCAGTAGAGTTCAGAATCGATAGTCCTGCCTGGTGGTAATAGCTCATATTGAATAATGCCCTTCCAATCCCACCACACACACAACATCACCTTATTGCGAGTTAACCCGGGTTTCGCCACAGTCTGTAAAGCCTGACCGGCCTTTGACCACGACCTTTTTCGCACGTTCTTGTCATACGTGATCCACTTTTCATCACCAGTTATCAGCTTCTTCAAAAATGATTCGGTTTCGTCGTAATAAAGAATCACAAATGAAAAATGGAAAGAAAATTTGACTTCAGGCGAGACTCGAACTCGCGGCCTACTGGGAATCTAGTCCAGCCGCTCTTCCAATTGAGCTACCGAAGTCTTGCCCGATTTGTCAAATCTTTCCTTCACATTTATTGCTTTATGGTAGCAGCAGCGCCATCTATTACCAACTATGCTAGTTAGGCAACCGATATAATAGACTTAGCAGTTTATTGAATATCGTAAAGAAGTCGCTTTTACCCTTAATAATTGTTTTATATTATTTCGCATTAACACATGCTTGTGAAATATATTTTATTTTAAAGAAAAATGGAAAGAAAAATTGACTTCAGGCGAGACTCGAACTCGAAATTTTTTTGCGGCTTGCGTTGCATTTTTACCTTTTTTGTAGTAAAATTTTAAAATGTATCGAATTTCTTCATTAGATTCACTCATCTTGACAGTACGAAAAACAAATGAAAATCACACATTTGCCTAAATTGAATTTGGAATTATGTTCTTTAAAATTTTAACTTTCAATGATATCAAAACCAGTCAGATACAAATACTACAGCCAAAGAGATTTTATTACAAGTTCATACATACTATAATGCGAAAAGACTTTTTCCCCAACCTATTATACACTATTTCTTCGAGCGTATTTTAACAGGTATACGCATTTAATATACTATTACATATTTATGTACATCTATACTGTCATACACCACGAATATACAAGGAAAATGTTTGAACGAAGGTTTTTTCGAACATCTATTAGCCCTATTTCTTTCCCTCTCGTGTTCGTACGACAGGCGTTAGGGGACTTTGTATTCGTTTGTTTACAAAAGGTTATAACTGAGCTGTGTTTGCCTTTGTTGGTGTAATTACGTTGTTACTCGCCTGGCACCTGTCACCTTCGATCGTTGCTCAATTTAGACCTCGTCTCGCAAGAACGATTTATAATAAGTTAGTGGTTGTTTAGCTTAAAGCTTTAGATTTTAATTTAATTTCTAATAACTTCCAAAACGGATTCCAAGTAGGTCACCTGCAAAAATGGCATTGATTGATGAGATTATGTATTTTAAAAGGTGTAAATTTGATTTTGCGTATCTATCAACGGCTGCTTTGTTACTGCCACAGAAGCAAAAATCTTATATCTCAATAGTGAAAACGTGTCTGTAACATTGTAACCTCTGAATTTTGTGATGACTAGAATAGGCTACAGAATTCACATACCATCAAGGTTACAGTACATACACTGTATCTTCGTTTAGCTTTCCTTATTATAAAAATGGCAATACATAAATGCTTACAAAGTGATTTTCAATTTTATTCCGTACGTTGATAAGAAAACACCTAGTACATATTTTAAATTCCTTGAGACTTTCAAAACCTAAAATACGGGATGTATTACAGCTTAATCCAAAAACAAAGTTCCATTAACCCTTTATGATTCCGGGTAATAGAAACCACAAAAATAAAGTGTGAACAAGTTTGTAACAGCTTCAAAACTTATTCTTAAGTTTTGAAACTTATACCTAAGTTCGTAACTAACTTATTACAGTTTTTATACAGTAACTTTAATAGTTCTGAATACTTTGTTCGTTTAATAAGTAATTTCACAGAAATATGCTAAAGGTTTATTTGAAAGAACATTAAGAGTCCGTGCATTCATTGATGGCTGAAAATTTTCTATATCCAGATTCGAGTACATACATAAAACAATATAAAGACCGATGTCTAACTGGTGGTAGAGCTCCAGTGTCGGAGCTCACGGGCGTAGGCACCACCGCATTATTTAATCTGCTTGCTGCTATTTCCGGCACAGAGGCATAACACCTCAGGCCTCAGAAGTGGCAACGCATCTACATTTTGACCTCTGGTCATTGTGTGTGTGTATAGGCTGCAGTCATCACTTAACATCAATGTGCACTGCATGCTTGTTTGATACTTTTTTACCGAGTTCAAACAACGAGAACGTTCTCAATTCGGCCGGTATATATATATATATTTTTTTATTTATGTACGTGAATTTCGCCGAGATTTCTGGACCGATTTACGTATCAAACAAAAAAAGATTTTTTGTTTGCGGAATAGTTTCGTTAGTTAGTTAGAATTGGTCCCATAAAAAATTAATTCAGATAGGCGTAGCAGTTTTTATTTTATGAGCATTTTTTACTTACTTTCACCTCAGACTATAGGAATTAGAATAGACGGCGAGTTGTCATACAGTGCGTTGAATCCACTGACGTCCTAGATAGTCCTAATGCGCATGACAACTAGATGAGAACAAGTGACAATGACACATTTACTCATCGACGACACAACACAGCTTATTTACTCCTTCGTGGATAAAATTTTTTCATTGATTTCGTCTATTCGTGTAATAATTTTGTATCGACACACCTAAACAATTTAAATGAGGTATCTAATTGTCACGAAGCTATAAGTGTCAGATTTTACAAATTAAACAGATGTGAACATAAATCTAATTGGCAATGCAGCAATAAAATAAAAAGTATTAAAAAATATAACTACGTTAAGAAAAACCGACTTCAAAACTGAAAAGTAAAAAATAATAAAGATTTAATTGTAATTATAAACTACCTATTATTTATATGTGCTATTTACTTATATTATAGGTTTGAAGTCGGTGCCAAGCCTTAAGAAAATAATAATATTTTAAATACTTAAATATATTTTATTATATAATTTATTTATTATATAATATTTTAATTACTTACTTTTCAGTTTTGAAGTCGGTTTTTCTTATCGTAGTTATATTTATATTACATAAAAACAAATGTTTAGAGATCTATAATCGGTGCAACGACGACAGAGCATTAAAAACCTCCTTTTTTGAAACAGGTGAAAAGTCATCATCATCACTCCAGCCGAAATACATCAACTGTTGGACAAAGCATTCCCCAAAAACGCCCACAATATTTTTGTGCGCCATTAGCAGAGAATATGTCCTTATCGCCACACTTGGCAGAGGGATTGGCGAACGGAGTAGCAGTTTTATCGCGGGACGCTGCTTCCCATTACGCGTTGTTTTTTTTACTACCGCCCTATTGGAATGATTTGACCGCTATTGTTTGAGACTGACTGCACTAGCGGGAGGATTCTTATTCACTACAGGGCGATGGGGCCGTCACTTCTTAATGCCTTTAGGTGAAAAGTGAAGGCATGGAAATAAAAACAGCTTGAGGCACTACACTGACTGGATTAGATACTGATCCAGGGATCGCAGGTTAAAATCCTACTCGAAGTAGAATTTTTAAAACGGTTTTTGTTTCCATTCACCCATTATATTTTTTGTGGCATAATCACTCCAGCGCAGTAGGAAGTGGCTTGCTACACTACAAAGGTTAAAAATTAAACCAACTAAATCGCACGCAACGAACAGTAGTCACGTCATAGGATTAGGCAGGTACATATTATTTTACCTTGTTCAAATCCATTAGAGACAGATTTAGGTATTGAACACAATAGATTAACAAATTATTATCACAGACATATTATAATTAGGTGAATCTAGTATGTCTAATTGTAATATGAGTAATAAACAGCATTAGACGGGATATTCAACATAATTATTCCAATATAATACAGATTAATGGCAGCTTGTTTATTCGCTTAGAATAATGAGTGAAATCAATATCACGAACAATATAGCAGCATTATAAATGGACTTTTAATTGTGATTGATGATAGAACTCTTCTGATAGGGCTCGTGAGGTGCATTAAGATGAGGGAAAACCTCTCATCTTAATTTATATGCTTACTGTTAAATTATTTTTTCTCTGATTTAGATGACGGTAGAGCTCAATTGTGGAGCTCGCGGCCGTAAGCACCACCACATTATTTAATCTCCTTGCTGCTATATCGCAATGTTCAGCGCTATCGTGTTCTAATCTGGTGATAATATGCAGCCTTGTAGTTTCTGGCAAAGGACATAACAACTTTGGTAGGCTTCTGTGGTGGTAACGCATCTTTACCGAAATCTCTGGCTTGTATGTAGATCTATATAGATCACAGTATTCACTTACCAACAATGAGAGCTTGTTTGCCATTTTCACAATATAAAACCTGACAATTGCGTATGCGTATCTTCTTTTATAAGTTGATCGACTATTACTCGAAAAGTTGTAGAGCCTACTTGGATGTGATACTTTTACCTTTTATTCGTTATACATGTACTTATACTAGTAGACGATTTTTGTCATACGTCCAAATACCATAGTTTAGCTGCTAGAGAAATGTGCATTATAAATATTTCACAAACGGATCCTGAAATCGAAAATGGCCTTCGCAAACGCAACGCAAAGAAAAAAAATAGCATCCCCGCTTTACGTGTAGGGGAGGTATCCCAAAAACGAGGTCGAGGAAAAAGTTTCTTCGCATTTTTTAAGATAATTCAAAACATTTTTTAATATAATAATAATAATAATAATACTCTGGGGGCAGAGCAGCTTGTGGCGAGCTGTTGGTGAGTAGCGACACCACCCCCTACCATCATCTCGAGTTCCTCCGAGAGAACTGGGCTCCGCCTCGTCCGCCACACAGAGGTACGGCCGGACAGAGCATCAGGTCTCTCACCTCTGGCTTGCCTTCATTGGCCGGTCAGAGTGGGGCGCTAGAGGTATGGCATTTGCAGAAATTTAGATAATAGGCTGTTGTCTAAATTTCTGAAAGAGCCATACACTCGGGGGTGGAAGTGTCTAAAGGCATAATAGCGGGGAAGCCCGCTCCGAGCTCGAGATTACTCGCTCGTGATGGTGAAACCGGGGCCACACCTCTCGACACCCCCAGCCTCTCTCAACAGTGTTGCCCCCTGTCGACCATCGGGTTGCCTGTTTGGGGGGCCCACCAAGGAGAGGCGAGTCACCACCTGCCTAAAGTAGGATTCGATAATGTGAGATGTTGAATATAGGCAGGTGCCGGATCTCACTCCATAGGCCCAGCCAGCTAGTCCCCCCAGTTCACCCACATAGCCCAAAGTTTGGCAAATCACTTTTCATTACAATAGTCCCATTATATTCTGCGGGGTCTGTCTGTGCCTGTATTAACTATTGATGCAGTCAGAGAGAGGTCCCGCCGAATATAACCCATTACAAAGTAGATCAAAATTCTCGAAAGGGCCTCTACGTGTTGGACCCCCCATGTCCCCGCGCAAGCCTGACAAAGGTCCGGGGTTCAAATTGGACCCCGTGCTGACGAGAGACATAATAATACTCTTTATTGTACACTCAACAGAATCACAAAACAGAAAATAATTCATGGACAGTAAATACAACGGGCGGCCTTATCGCTGCCAGCAATTTCTTCCAGGCAACCATAATTATTTTATTTAAATTTAACTAAAGTATGTATGTACCATTTTGTTCGATAACCTTTTGCCATCTTGTAGGTCCCTACCTACTACTATGAGAAGTCCCAAAATGTTTATAGCATGTCCCTACATGCTATAAACATTTTGGGACTTCCCAAAGAAGAAGACCGCGACAAGTGGATTTGGCAGTCCTCTCGTGATGTTAACCTAACATTGCATAAAGAATTCTGAAGAGACCGAAACAGGTGGAAATCTGAAGGTGCAAGGTCAGGACTATACGGCGGATGCATTAACACCTCCCAGCCAAACTCTCTTAATTTTTACTGAGTGACTATAGATGTGTGAGGTCTAGCGTTATCATGATGAAACACCATACCCCTTCTGTTGATCAATTCCGGCCGCTTTCTCTCAACTTCTTGCTTTAATCTCATCAGTTGTTCGCAGTAGAGTTCAGAATCGATAGTCCTGCCTGGTGGTAATAGCTCATAATGAATAATGCCCTTCCAATCCCACCACACACACAACATCACCTTATTGCGAGTTAACCCGGGTTTCGCCACAGTCTGTGAAGCCTGACCGGCCTTTGACCACGACCTTTTTCGCACGTTCTTGTCGTACGTGATCCACTTTTCATCACCAGTTATCAGCTTCTTCAAAAATGATTCGGTTTCATTACGTCGTAATAAAGAATCACAAATGAGTACACGGTTCATTAGGTTTCTTTCAGTGAGCTCGTGAGGTACCCAAATATCGAGTTTTTTTTTGTACCCAGCTTTTTCAAATGCGCCAAAACTGTTTTGTGATCAATTCTCAGATCTTCAGCTACGTCATAACTACTGATATGTCGATCTTGCTCCACTTTTTCAAAAATGGTATCCATTTTATCCGTAATAGGGCGACCAGAGCGAGGTGCATCTTTGACATCAAAATTTCCGGATTGAAAACGCTTAAACCAAATTTGTGCTACTCTCACAGACACTGCACTAGGTCCATAAACATCGCAAATTTTTTTCGCTGCTTGCGTTGCATTTTTACCTTTTTGTAGTAAAATTTTTAAATGTATCGATTTTTTTCATTAGATTCACTCATCTTGACATTACGAAAAACAAATGAAAATCACACATTTGCCTAATTTGAATTTGGAATTATGTTCTTTAAAATTTTAACTTTCAATGATACCAAAACCAGCCAGATACAAATACTACAGCCAAAGAGATTTTATTACAAGTTCATTCATACTATAATGCGAAAAGACTTTATCCCCAACCCATTATTATATTTCAAGATTGAATTGCACCTGTTTGTCGCCGTGACTTTTATAATACGTATATTTGTACTTTCATACCAAATTACAGCTTTCTAGTACTAAGAGTCTCTGTACATAGACTACTAGCGGCCGGCTTCGCAGGTGTACAATTAACATTAGCCGCGAGGCTACTTAAATCACAGAAATTTTACCGTTTTCGCAATATTTTTTACTGCTGCTCCGCTCTTATTCATTTTAGCGTGATGTTATTACAGCCTTGTAGCCTTCCGCGATAAATTGACTATCTTACATTAAAAGTATTGGACCAATGCCCTTCCCCCGCATGAGAATTTTCTGTGGAAGTAAACAAACAGACCAACAATTAAGTTTTTATTTCAAAGTGATTAAATTAATGTCAAAATCTTGAATATGGAATCCTAAAAAAATTCAGTATCAATGCTACTGTATGCAACATAGATAGGGATATACGCAGCCTTAATTACAGATACAGAGGTATAAAACCTTGGGTTTCAGGAGTGGCAACACATCTGCATCGAAGCTTCTAGTTTTAATGGGCTGCTTTGATGTTTTTGGCTGCCGTACTTACTTGCTGTTAACGTCAATTGCGTGCTCGTTTACTATTTTATGTATGTATGTATGTATCTTCACGCCAGGTCCCTAACGGGGTAGGCAGAGAGTGTAGAGCGCCAGACATCCCGGTTCAGACAAACCTCTCGTGCCTCGTCTACCTTCATCATTCTCTTCATACATGCACGCCGATTCCTAAGACTTTTGACCCCACCATCAGACAATATTTTAGTTTACTATTTTAGTTACATAAAAACGTGACTACACAAAGCATTCTCACTTCAGATGGTGATTTTACTGGTGGTAGAGCTCCAGTGACGGAGCTCGCGGACGGCACCACCGCATCATCTAATATACTTGCCGCTAAATGGTAGTGTTCAGCACTACCGTGTTCCGGTCAGGTGGTAATGTAGAGGCATATAACGCCTTAGGCCTCAGGGGTGGTAACGCATCTGCATTTTGACCTTGGTCTTTTTGTGGGTGTCTATAGGCTGCAGTCATCACTTAACATTAATGTGAACTGCAGGCTTGTTTGCCACTTCCATAAAAAAAAGATATAAATAACATTATATTTTTAACCGACGCAGTAACAGTCGATACCTATTATAATATAACTACTATCATAAATGTGAAAGTTGTTTGATTGTTCGTTTGTTTGCTGCTTAATCATGCTAAAGCTGCTGGATGGATTTCGATGAAATTTTGTCCACAGCACTGTAACACATAGGATTTTTATACCATTCATAGGTTTTTAGGGAATTTTTAAGTACACGAAGACGAAGTTGCTGGCAAAAGCTACTTATATATAAAAGGCCAAGCGGGTGTTAGACCAAACAAAATGTAGAGTCGATTTATTTGTTCCTGTGTTAAGAAATTATTCCAGAAATAAAAGCCATTAAAATGAAATAGAGCGTTATTTAAGATAATTAATAATTTCTATTACTCTTGAGACTTTAGATCCATACACTTTGACCATCCCATTTTCGGAGTTCATTATAGGTATTTATTATTTATCAGTTCGTGCATCCTTATTTTTTACATTTTACCTCTCAGTTTTAGTAATGGTTCACGTAATTTACCAACCTTCTTCGTCGTGTATGATATATAATACCTATACATTGACGGATTTTATTAAATAAAAATATTATTAATTAAGAATTAAAGGGAACTTCGGGTACGTAGTATTACGTATTCTCTGCTTCAGTTGACTTCGACATAACTCAAGTCGTTTATTACAAGTACCTAGTAAGTACATCAAATTGTAAAATTGTAATGTCTGATGCCTAACACCTAAAGCACTATATTTCATGAAAATAAAAAAAAACCATTCAAATTATTTGCATATAGCTCCGAAATGGTGTCTCGCTTTTTCTTACACAAATCATAAACTTTTATCTTTGTCACTTTAGAGTTTCACAGGAATAGCGTATGTGGACCATCAGTGTACTAACAGGGTTAAAACAAAAAAGCAGGGTTAAACAAAACTTCGATTTATTTTTGTTTTTTGCAGGTAGAATTGCAAACGGGCTTACGGTTTACGTTGTGACATTTATAGCCTGCGGGCATTTCCTAAAATCCAAAGAGCATTGCGTCTCGAGGCTTCAAATTACGACATGGACCTGTAAGAAGATAATGCAATCTGGCTTCATTCCGAATCCGGCTGGACCCGACCGGATCCGTATACGTTTGTGTTTTTTTTAATCTTTCCTTTGCGGTTAGTCTCCAGATTAATGTGCTTCGCCTAATTACTGTTGCCTCTTTTATTTCCGTAACCTTAACAAATATTTTGGTGCAACTAACCCTGGGTTGCACCACGATATTTGTTATAGTTAAGGTTAGTGTAATATTTCACATTCTTCTCTAACTTTAACAGATTTCTTTAAGTGACTGACTGGTAGTAGAGCTCCAGTAACGGAGCTCGCGGGCGTAGGCACCACCGCATTACCTAATATACTTGCCGCTAAATGGTAGTGTTGGTTAGTGTAGCACTATCGTGTTCCAGTCAGGTGGTAATGTACGGCCCTGTAATTTCCAGCACAGAGGCATAACACCTTAGGCCTCAGAAGTGGTGACGCATCTGCATTTTGACCTTGGTCTTTCTGTGGGTGTCTATAGGCTGCAGTCATCACGTAACATCAATGTGAACTGCAAGCTTGTTTGCCACTTCCATTACATAAAAAAAAATAGAGCAGGATGTGAAATGTTACAATAACTTTAACTTTAACAAAAGTCGTACAACCCAGTCTAAATTTTAAGTCTGTCAGTCTAAGATTTCCTTAAGTTAGAGAAGGATGTGCAATGTAACAACTACTTTAACTTTAACAAATGATGTGGTGCAACCCAAGCTAAGTGTTATTGTGACAACAATCGGAGCGTTTAGAATAGTTAAGTCATATCGCAACAATAATTGAATCGTTAACATGGATCCGACAACCCCCGCTGTGCTGCTTAATATTCCGACCACCTTGTTCTGTCCGAATCAGCAGCTGCCACATCTATCAAGCTATTACATTTTCTGTCCCACTTCTTAATTGAATTCTACTGGGACTACCTGTTACGAATAAAAATATCGTCATTGATTTATTTTAAATCACAACTGACATATTTACATATTAGTAAGGATTGATTTGATACAGTTTTCAGACGGTATATTATTGGTAGTAAAGCGGTACCAGAGAACAGTAACATATTAGTAGGTATCCACATTTTATATATAATTCCTAAACTATCAACAAAATAAATGACAGTATGCGGTAGAGTTCACAGGTGGTAGAGTACCAGTGTCAGAGGTTGAAGACCTAGACACCACTGCATTATTTTATACTCTCTGCTGCCAAATGGTTGTGTTCCTCACTAACGTATTGCGGTGAGATGGCAATAATGGCATCGTGATTTCTGTCACATAGGATTTCAACTTAGGCTTCAGGCACACCGTGGACACTCCGCCATAATTCCATACAAACGCTTATTTTATTACACAGACATCAATCAGTCACGTGTAGTACATGCACGCCCACAGCGTAGCACGTAGGGTTATGAGGTTATAACTTTAGGCCTCGGACCGACAATATAGAAATAAAATAATACTAAGTACTTAGGTGGATATTTATTTCTTTCTTTCTATTCTTTGACCCGGTTTACACTATGCACCCCGTCATGCCACTAGCAAAATATGACAACTTAATTCTAATTTTATTTTCTTGTAGCGGCTCAACAGTAAGGCAAATTTCTATTTACCAGTTTCACCCAGTTTACCGGTGCATTTTTAAAACATAATAAAAATAACTACGTTAAAAAAAACCGACTTCAAATCTAAAAAGTAAAAAATAATACAGATTTAATATGAATTTTAAACTACCTATTATTTATGTGTGTTATTTACTGATAGGATTGAAGTCGCTGCCAAACCTTAAACAAATAATTATATTTAAATCACTTCAATATGAATACGACCAAATTAATACAATGAACAAAACGTAACCGGCGAATCGTGGGTGTTTGCATGTATGCTTGAATGCATGAATTTACCTCTGCCTACCCCTTCGGGGATAACAGGCATGAAGTTACGTTTTAATACAATGAAATGCCTACTTTAATGATTTTGGCTTTTTAGATTTGAAGTCGGTTTTTCTTAACGTAGTTATTTTTATTTAATACTTTTTAGTTTATTGCTGCATTGTCAATAACATTAATGTTCACATCTGTTAAATTTGTAAAATCTGACTCTTTTAACTTCGTGACAATAAGATAGGTACATAATTTAAACTGTTTAGATGTGTCGATACAAAATTATTACACGACTATATGAAATCAATGAAAAATAATTTTGATTTTTGGGGAAAGTAATCATGGACTGTTAACTCTATGCAATCTGGCTTATCCACGAAGGAGTAAATAAGCTGTGTTGTGTCGTCGATGAGTAAATATGTCATTGTCACTTGTTGTCATGCACATTAGGACTATCTAGGACGTCAGTGGATTCAACGCATTGTTATGACAACACGCTGTCTAATCTTATTCCTTTAGTTTGAGGTGAAAGTAAGTAAAAAATGTTCATAAAATAAACGAACAGAAAAAAAAAATATGGGACCAATTCGGAACTATTCCGCATCAAACACAACAAGAATTACGTAAATCGGTCCAGAAATCTCGGCGAAATTGGCGTACATACATAAAAAAAAAAATACCGGCCGAATTGAGAACTTTCTCGTTTTTTGAACTCGTTAAAAACACAAACACTACTTCAACAAATAGCACAAGTATTGGAAAATAACACTCACTACCTACTCATTATGTCCACAAGTCACTTCAATATACTGAAACACTTTTATTAGTAATGCAATGCAATCTCATAGCGTAAAGGTAAGAAATTATAATATTAAAAAAGTTTTTAGTTAAATAAATTGTAATTGTGAACATAATTATTTTACCTTAGGTATTTTTTCCTTCGGGAAACTGAAAAATTATCTTTTTTTGTCACGACTTGTTGAGCTATATACTGCACAATAAAGCACCATCTAAATGTAAATAAATAAAATATTCGATTACAAATTAATCAAAACTAGGCCGCTCTCAACCTCGCTGTAGAATACCAACCGTCGCCCATAAGAGGGGAAGAGATTGGGTGAAGCGCGGCAAATGGGCGGGACGTCGAAGTGTCCATTCTATACGTAGTATTATTACATATTCTCTGCTTCAGGGGTATCGTTCTCTTTCTTGTCACTTTAGGCTTTGACTTTGTATCTTTAGGCTGCAGTACTCGCTTAAACTCCATCCCTACTTCCCTACTTACTATATATACTATATTACTATATATTACTACATATATATATTTATATATTTTATATGTAATATTATAAATGCAAAAGTAACTCTGTCTGTTACCTTTTCACGTCCAAACGACTAAACCGATTTTAATGAATGTTGGTACAGAAACAGAGTTGACTTTGAGAAATAACATAGGCTACTTTTTAAACGACATTTACGCGGGCGAAGCCGCAGGCAACAGCTAGTATAAAAATAAAATAAAGAATAAAATACGCTTATACTCAGTCCCACAGTAGATATAAACCTGTGTCGTGGGTGCCGTTGTAGGTACACATACACAAACACCCAGACCCGAAACAAATATCTATAGGCCATACAATGATTTGTCCCGGTGCGGGGATCGAACCCGCGACCCTTCGAATCAAACGGTCATCTCACACTGCTGGACTAACCGGGTCGTCATGAATTGCATGCTTTTTTAAAGAAGAATGAAATAGGTACAATAATTTTAGCTTCAAGACTGAAGAAGAAAATGTCAAAAACTTAGTCATACGAAAAATTAAATAGTCCGCTTATTTTAATATAATCGTGAAAAGTTTTGTAGTGTTGTAACAATAAAATGTATGGTAATAGTGATGAATACGAGTAAGTGCTACCATGTTAACTCCTATTAAAATTATATGGTTTTCATTCATAACGATGAGCTAATGAGTAAAAAACAACAATTTGGACAAAAGACTGGAATAATGGGAAAGGTCCTTCATTGTTGACTAAAGTAACAAAAAATGTATGAAGTGCTTAACTAGAAAAAACCAAAACTTTTCAGCTTACAAATCTGAATAGATTTATTAATAGTGAGGTAGTGGTAAGTTACGGTGAAAATGTTTGATAAAATTTAGCTAGATAGAATGTCTATGATTTAAACTTTCTTAGAAATATTATTGAAATCTATTGAACGATTTCAAAGCTAAAATGAATCAAACGGAAAATCATTTGACTATACCTACTGCATACTACTAAAACGAATGCTAAAATATCCCCACAATAAAAGCTACCAAAAATGTTCTAAACGGCAAAACTTGCAGTATATTTTCATCGTTCATTGTCGAATAAAGTTAAGTTTTATGATTTCCTCTTTTTTAGGGTTCCGTAGTAAACAAGGAACCCTTATAGTTTCGCCATGTCCGTCTGTCTGTCTGTCTGTCTGTCCGTCCGCGGTTTAGCGCAATAACTATTAGTACTAGAGACTTGAAATTTGGCACAAGTATACACCTTAATTACGCCAAGAAAGTGGTAGAATAAAAACGTGAAAAACTTTTTTTTTACGGTAACCTCCCCTACTAGTAACGCGCGGTTATTTTTTTTTATTTTCGATTTTCATATAAAATGGGGTATCGTTGGATAGGTCTTTTAATAATATTATGGGTGTGCGAACATCATTTTTCGATTTAGTTAACTGTTCGTGATTTATTAAGCTTTAAAGTGCAAATTTTCGTTAGACTCAAGTGTCCCCCCCCCCCTACAGACTAAACGGTTGTTGTTAGAAATTCAAACGTTACGGCGATAGAAGCTACATATAACGAAATTAAAAGGAAAACTATGACACCTAAGATGGCCCCGCAAGTTTGCGAGTAATAGTCGACCAAATGAATTTGACTAGAAAATTTCGACCAACTGCATAGAAAATATTTATTTTTTTCATTACATCTCTTACTCTTTAACTACGGAACCCTACAATGCGCGTGGCCCGACACGCACTTGACCGGTTTTCTTTCTAGGAGTTGAATAGCGGATACGAGGCAAAAAAATCTCTGAGCGCATAAAGTAGCCTCAGAACAAGAATCCACGTCGTTCTTAAAATTATGTAGGCAGTAACATCAAGTACTGTTAACGTAGTGAAAAGCCTTTGTTTTGTTAATTACTGAGCTCGGGCCGGTCCGCACCTGCTTTCACCACAGCAAAATAAATTATGCGACTAAATTTCCGTGTTTCAATTAAAAGATATACCTACTCCTGACCAATAGTTGGTACCCTTCACATAAAATTAAATAATAGTTCGTAATGGCTCACTTGTACAAAGAAAGGGTGGCAAACAATTTGTATAATGAATGTTGCATTTTTTGTCCCTCACGAATAATTGTCGTTCTCCTTTTTGTTTTCGATGGGACTTAATTTTAATGAAATGTCAACTTTAAAGTAATGCTGTCGTGTTTCCGTTAAGTGTACTTCAAATATTTTCAGATCACATTGTTATTTAAATATCCGAAAGAAACTTTATTGCTCGTGAGATAATGGTGTTAAAGTCCTTTATCTCTGGTTCTATTGGGATTTTTCCATTTTCTGGAAATTGTCCAGTACCTGGAAGTTTGGTAATGTGCCCGGAGATGTCAACAGGCTCGCCACCTGTTACATGGGCCAAAAACGCAACCGGCGAATCGTGGGTGTGTGCATGTATGCTTGAATGCATTCATTTACCTCTGCCTACTCCTTCGGGGATTACAGGCGTGAAGTTACGTTACATTACGTTTACTATGTAATTAATGAAAGGAAACCCAGTGAAAAGGCCAGTGAATGACAAAGAATGTCTTTTTTTGACAAGACAGAGTTTAAGAATAGTCCTAAACTCTGTCTTGTCAGTTTGTAATAGAGAAAATGAGACATACTATTGACATACTAAATTATTATTGGCCTATGCAAATAATATATGGAACCAAAAAAAAATTGAACAGGATGAATCCATTGGAAAAGTACAAAAAATTAAATTCAAAGGAAAGATAAATTGCGGGTGCTTTGAGGTCGGATAGGGGTGGGAGGGTGCAAAAAAGCGTAAATACAATAGTTTTAACTGACTTTGCTATTTAACATTTTTCGATAAATAGGACTCGTAGTTTTGCCGGAAATTGTGATAAACCATTTTAAAACCTTGAAACGCTTCCTTTTATGGCCTCAGATCGCGCGTAATTTATTTTTGCCTCGAGTTTTATCATATTTTCTTACTTTTGTAATGGGTTTCTTCAGTTCTCAATTTTATTCGTCACAAAAATTATCGGCATTGTCCTGTTAAAAAAATGGTTTTTAATTTTATGTTATTTTTGTTCACCTATGTCTTGTCCACCCTGTATACTTAATGAACTGTATCTTAGACTAGACGTCTCATAGCGACACATGAACGTGGCGCGGCGTGGTGCATTAGGTATACGAGTACCGTGTCAGTCGCAGGTATGAAGTGCGTTGTTTCAACGGGTGAATACATACACAAGGCGGCAACGTCATGCGGAATTACTTATGAAGTTATTACCTTTTTTACTAATATTCAATTGTTGCATAGTAGTTTCACATCAACCAATGGTATCTACTTAGGCTACTTATTATTTCAAGTGTCCTCAATTCCAAATACGTGCAGCAAAAAAGACTTGATTATTATATCATAAATTATATTTATACTATCATAAATTATATATATATATATATCACAAATTCAAACAATCAATATATATTGGGTTATATTTCAAAGATCGCAAGTTCAAGGACCGCCCAAAATTTTCCCTACAATCAGCACCCATTCACAAGTGACGCATGTGGCAGCCATTGCTCTCCTCGAGCAATTTTAAGGGAGCAAGCGGTTACGCACCAATTCTATATACTTTTAAAGTTAATTTTTAGAGGACGTATTTTTTAGGCAAATCTTCAGACGAGTATCCAACTATATAACCAGGCAAGCTACAGGGTCTCCACATGGATAGAGAAAATGTCAGCGTCGACGACGGAAGAATTTAAAATGATCAGGCTGACATAGTCCGAGATGAAAAGCGGAGCCTAAGACAAATTGCGATCGTAAAAGACTATGTATGCTCTGTGCCTTATTCAATTAAGTTAGTCAAACCTGTAAATATTCCCGCAAAGGCTTAACATCAGCAACCACATACAAAAAAGTCAGCTTGTTATTTTATAAGCTACATTCCAAGTCACGTCACTATTATTTATATGATTGGTAGCCAAAAATCTGATTTGCACGCAAATACACACACGTATGTTTTCATCTTTAGTGAGATGAATGGTCACATTAAAGTAGAACGAAAATAGTATGAACATCAGATACATCGTGGACGTAGACCCATACTACATTACTACACTGTCTCGCGTGTCGGTCGCAGGTATAAGTTACTGCGTTGTTTTAGCCTGTGTACACCGCCACTGTACACCGGGCGGCTGTTATGTTGGAAAATGCACATAGATTTATTGTTTGATTGCGATTTACTTAACAGACGTGGTAGGCTTGATACAACGGTCGCCATGTGACGTTTCTGTGCGGGTAACTTAATTACGAAGATTATAAAAAAAATGTAATTTTACTTTAACACGCTTATTAAAAAATGGCAAAGTGCGTGTTGGACCACAAGCAAAGTGATGTGCCGTTTTTCAAGTACATTTTGAAATGTCTATTGTCAATATTTAGAATAAAATATAAGTCGCAAGTCAAAGAGTCAAATGAGTTTAAGAAATTGATTATTATTAAATATTTTCTAAAGTCTATAAATTTCAATTCTTATCATAGCCACACAAACTATAGCAGGTACTACAGTAGAATGTAAATGAAGAGTGAGATTGAAATTTGCGGCTTATACGTCATGAGCACGTCGGTATAAATTGTTCCTGACACTTTGATAGTGCATTATTGTCTTGAATATCGACACGATACGCCCATCTAGTTTAAATGTACCTTTAATGGATTACTTTATAATTTCAAATATCATCTATACAAATAAATTAAATTGGAATATCTGTGTGTAATAAAATAACAGCTTTTTACTAAATGTATATGTATGTACACACAGTACATATACCAAAACATTTTTTTTTACAATTTTTGTCTGTCTGTCTTTCTGTTTGGCGGGGCTCATCTTGGGAACGGCTTTACCGAATTTGACGGGACTTTCACTGGCAGATAGCTGATGTGATAAGGAGTAACTTGGGCTACTTTTATCTCCATACATCTATACATACATACATACCTACATATAAATAAGTAGAATTGGAGTGTATCCGACTTTGACGGGACTTCCACGGGTAGGTAGCTGATGTAATAAGGAGTAACTTAGGCAACTTTTATCTCCATACATACATACATACATAACTACATACAAATAAATAGAATTTGAGTGTCTCCGATTTTGACGGGACTTTCAAAGGCAGATAGCTGATGTGATAAGGAGTAACTTAGGCTACTTTTATCTCCATACAACCATACATACATACATAGCTACATACAAATGAATAGAATTTGAGTGTCTCCGATTTTGACGGGACTTTCCCTGGCAGATAGCTGATGTAAAAAGGAGTAACTTAGGCAACTTTTATACTAGCTGCGCCCACGACTTCGTCCGGGTAGATACTGAACAATCATATTTTTTCTCACGTGGACGAAGTCGCGGACACAGCTAGTATGTGTATAAAATATTAAATTGCATAAACATTTATACATAACATGGAAATCCTTAACTTCCCATCAAGTCACGTGTCTTTTATGCAACTGTTTAGCCAAGCTACGGTAGCGGAGTAAACATGGTCAAGTTTTTTTACTTATTAATACTCATACTTGTCACCACAAACTCATAATAATAATATTATGTTGTAGGGCGCGTTAATAATGTCCAAAATTTTGAAATCAGTACCTGTTTTTGATATTTTGGACGAGAATCAAGTACTGAGCATCCTGTATAGGTTCTTAGAAAATAATTTTCTTTCATTGAAGGGTTCTCATTTTCGAAAATATATATTCGAAAAACTATTTCCTAAATTCAAATTTTACGCTCACGTTTGTCCAGATGTTTGTGAGGGCACTACGTCTGAATGGACCAAAAAGAATGGACCGTAGTCCATTCGGCCGTAATCAAAAAACGTCCACGTCGCAACGGCCCGGTCATAAAATCATTTAAAAGTACAGTCGCATACAAGCCTAACAGTCGTATGGCTTATAAATTTTCACTACAAAATATTTACATATTTTTCACAGAGGCATAACACCTTAGGCCTCAGGGGTGGTAACGCATCTGCATTTGGCCTTGGTCTTCATGTGGGTGTCTATAGGCTGCAGTCATCACTTAACATCAATGTGAACTGCATGCTTGTTTGCCACTTCCATTACATAAAAAAAAAAAAAAAATAAAGTAGTATTTAATCTAATAGTTGTAATCTACTTAGATTATAGACAAAATCGTTAACATCGTTTCTAGTTGGCACGACTTCAGGTACCTAAAATCAATGCTCAACAATCCCCCCCGAGGGTTTCCGCCTTGTCGTGGCGGGGGGGCTCAGTACCCGGTGGTTGGCCTCACACCGGAGAAGCCAAGAGGAACCCAGAGAGGGGGCGGCGTTTGGCGTGGCTCTGCCCGCCACTCGCTGCTGTGGTGAGGAGACGGCTGGGGAAGAGGTGTACGGGTGTATCGTTGCCCTGCACCCTATCCCCAGCCGCCTAGCGGTTGTCTCGCCGTAAGATGGGGACGTGGTGGGGAGGCGGCTGGGGAGGAGGTGTATGGGTGTGTCGTTGCCCTGCACCCTATCCCCAGCCGCCTAGCGGTGGTCCCGCCGCTCGATAGGGACGTGGTGGGGCCGCGGGGGGGCGGTTGAAGGTCAGTTCATCCCTGTCACTCCCGCTCCCCCGGGGCCGGACAGAGTGCCCCTGGACTCCTCCACCCGGGCGTCTTGGGACGCCTGGCGTTGTGAGTGGTCGGGGCAGGGACCTTTGGGTGTCGGACTAGGGGATGTCCGTCGCCCAAATGGAGATAGGTCCCAAGCTGGGTGGCGTGCACGTGTTCCGCACGCCACTAGTGTTGGTTGGAGCCAAAGAGCTCAACCTGCGGAGGGCTCGGAGACGAGCAGCCGCCGGCGGGGTCGCGGATGTGTGCGTAAGCGTTCCCGTGACCCCGCCACTGATGGCGGAAGAGTCGGAACACCGCGGGGTTTTAGTGAGTACGAGTCTCACACTACCCGCCGTCGTTTCCCCTAGACGGCGGGTGCCCATGAGGGTTTCCCCGCGTAAAAAAAAAAAATTTGACCTCGGGCAGGAATTGAACCTGCGACCTCAGGATAACCAGTCCAGCCGCTTTACCACTAAGCTACCGAAGTCCCACCGCTTTACCACTAAGCTACCCGTTCTGGTTATCCTGGAGGTTCGTTTCCTGCCCAAAATCAAATTTTGCTTTAATTTCTACATTAATATAACCTAAAAATTACGGAACACTACTAGACTGCGCGTGGCCCAACACGCACTTGGCCGGGTTTTTTTTTGTCAATATGTTTAAGTAGTTGATTATTTTAATATATGCATCTTCACGCCAGGTCCCTAACGGGGTAGGCAGAGAGTGTAGAGCATTGTTTCTATAAAGAAAATAATACAAATTTAAGAAAAAAATTAAGAGTTCATTATTAAGACTTCAGTATTTCAATTTATAACTTTTGCACTCGAATGTACTCCATGTATACATTTTAACAATATTTTATGACCGGTCCGTTGAGACGTGGACGATTTTTGATTACGGCCGAATGGACTATGGTCCATTCTTTTTGGTCCGTTCAGACGTAGTACCCGTTTGAACATGCTTTTATACATACCAACCTAGCCAGGTTGGTATGTATAAAACCTAAGGTTGTGTCGTATGGTTTGTCGTTTTTAAACTATATTATAAATATATATTTAAATATTACTTGGATTTGGATAAAACCTATTTGGATAAGAAAAATTCTCTGATGTCAATAAAAGATTTATTATCTAATATCTAACTAGCGGCCCGCCCCGGCTTCGCCCGCGCTGCTCTGCTCCTATTAGTCATAGCGTGATGTAAGCTATCCTATCTCTCAAGTTGGATCGAACTGCACATGGTGTGCGAATTTTATTATAATCGGTTAAGTGGTTTAGGAGTCCATTGAGGACAAACATTGTGACACGAGATTTATATATATTAAGATATAAGTACTAAGTTTGAATTACATAGCTCGTAGGTATAGTTTAGATTTTGTTTTCTTTATGTCAAAGGATTAACAGACAAGCAGACGGATGTGCAGATGCAGGGGCAGACCAATTGATGGAAAGTCGTTACCGTCGTCTATGAACATTTGCAACACCAGGGGAGTTGCCAACGCAAGCCAACTGAAAACTGAAAGACTCTGGAACGGAAGGATGAACGCGCGAATCGGACTGTTGAACACTTACAGATGATCATAACACAATTAGAGATGATATTATAAATCGGCTTTCTTTTTTTCCGAGTGGGCAAAGCCGCAGTGGAGGAAAAAATGTTCGGAGGAAGTTTCCTTTGACAGCATTGGCGAGAGAACAGTAAGCGCGGCTTCATGGAAGATGCTGCATCAGCCTCTTGTCAATTCAAATTTGAATGTGGAACCTTCGGTCTCTATGTATACAGGTTTATTACCACTATGCTACAGAGGCAGTTTATTTCGTCGATATCAATTTTTCTAAATATAAATAATACACATTATAAGCTACACATAACTAATAGGTATACGTTATAATAAAATAATAAAAAAATTAAAAAGTATTTATTTGCCTCTCCACAGACTTTTTACAAACTTGTGAGCTACGAATGATAAAAACATAAATATGGTCGTCATGACTTTGAATTGGAGAGTACCGGTGCCTGAAATAAGTAAAACAATGTCTCACTTGTGATACAGGTCACCAGCCTCTCACCGCGCTGTTTGTGCAAGATTCTTTGCGATTATATTCTATAGGTACAGCTTCTACTTCATACGAAAAAAATCAAACATTTCACTTACATATTTGTGTATTTTTTCATTTATTATTTTTCATTTGGGCTATAGATATAACTACAATGCAATTTATAAAAAAAGTGAGAGCATATTTTTATCCGAATGATTTATTCACTTTCGATAACCTTAATCCATTACATGACAAACCTTTATTCCAGAACTGTAAATATAAAACAAATTGAACCTATAGCGTTCACGCCTAACTCTTTTTGGCAAAAACGTTGGAACCAATCACGATTTCATTGGCCTAATGTAATTTGTTTCATGTCCAATCTACTCTCGTAAAAAGAGTAACGTAGGTGTTCCTAATGATTCCTAAGCCTTAATTAAATAGAAGCACGTTATAGCGGAGAACAAATACCTACGAGTACGTGATTATACAAAGTTCTAATAAGACTTAACATTTTCACGGACGTAAGCAACAATAATACTGATCTAATTTGATTAGAATCATCGCTTTTATATGTTCAATATGTTGACCATTTAAAACATCAAGAATCTAACAAAAACATGATTTCACGCATTTGTATGTCAATGATTTCACGTCTGTATTTTCCGGAGAGGTACCCAGATGTAGGTTTACCTATATTATAACTTTTTACCAACAAAAGTAGCTCTCACAAATAGAAACTTAAAAGTTTAAAACAAATTAAAGCTATACTGATCTAATTAGCACACTTATTTTTTGTAGGCGCTAAACAAATTAGCAAAAGCCATGACACCAAGGCAGCTCATCTTATCAGCATTAATGTAACTATTATGTACATCATTTGATTACCTGCTATCGAAATGGCGCTTAAAAAGTGTATTGTTCTAATAAAAATATTACAGCAAAATCACTGGTTAGTATATGAAAAAAATGCAAGTTAATTTGCAGCTAATTAAAATAAAAATTTTCTATAAAAAAATGACTCTACCTAGTACCTAAGCTGGGTACGGAAGTCCACTAGTATGCGTACCTACCACTGGAAAATATGTACATATTTTTGAGCTCCTTCCAAACTTATAGATGATAATAAAACTGTCTTTCTAAAGAAAAAGAACATGTTTGAACTTCCTTTTTTATTGAGTACAGATTTTTAAGTGCAAAGTAATTGCATGCAAAGTGTTCATATAGCGGCCATCTAGCTAACTTAAAATAATATGAATTGTGTCAACTCTCTAAATTGATAGCATGTTATATGTAAAGCTCTTATTATTTTATTAAAGACCCGCAGATGTTGTCAGCAGCGTGTAATAATATTAAAAAGTTTTTGAATAAGTTGGAAAGTTCTAGCCACCCCACTACAGGAAGCAATTCTACGGAGATTCTCATTCTTACATTTTGTCGTGAATGTTTCATAATATTTATAGTATGAAATGTAATATTGTGTATTGGTCTACGTAAAGATCAAGTGAAATGAAATAGAATATAACAGAATTTACTTACATATGTAGTAGATATTCAAAGGTGAAAACTGGAGAACGTACGCACCATCGCATTACCGCACCATAATAATATTATAAATATTTACTATTATTCTTCCTACTCAGTGGTCCAGTAGTCACTGCTACGTTGGGGCCCTGGGTTCAAATCTCAGAGATCGTTTATGTAACTCCTTTATTACGAAAATGAAAATTACTCCTTATTATATCAGCTATCTTCCAGTAAAAGTCCCGTCAAAATCGATATAGCCGTTCATTGTTAAAAATGTTATTATGGTATTTTATACCGTATTCACTTAGGCATTTACTAAACAGCGGTTATTTTTATATTATAAGCAGACACTGCAATTAACATTAAATTTATTTGTACATTGTGCAAAAGATGTACCTACAGATATATTAATTATATGATATATTTACTTAATATCTAATTAATAGTGTATGCACATGATGAAAAACATTATCAAATGGCGTTGGCTGATATCATCAATTCATGTCAATCTATAATCTGTTTGATTCATGGTTTATTAGGACAACAACAACAAGATTTTCACATTGATAATCCCAATGGATTGGGTACTTACACAATATTAATTTGATGATAACTCAAAGTAGTATTATTTTTAGGTATCCAGTAAGGCCATATAAAGAAAAAAAACAGACAGCAGCCTCCGCCGATCTACAAGCGCTTGTTGGCACTGATTCACTCAGGTAACATGGGCACAAAGTAAGCAGTTTGAAGCAGAGACTATTTTTTGAGTAGCAAGCAAAATGTCAGACTCATCGGATGATCGGTGAATTTTAAGCTTTCAAAGAAAATTTATAAATTTACATACAACTTTTTCATTTGCATTATATTTTTGTTAAGTCTTCTTATCTGAAGATGAAATGAAAACACATTACCTATATTTGAAAATAAAATTAAGTTTTACTTTATTATGACCACAGATACCTATGCTTACAGTAGTTTTCTCGGACTCTCTACAAATCTGTTCCTATAAGAGTAGTCTGTATGCTATTCCCGATCCCAAATCATATCCTTATCAAAATCCCTTTTCCATTATGCGAAGTGATTAACGAACATCCATTCAAGCATAAATCCTTTCGCATCTATGCGTAACACTGGGAGGATCAATCTTGTGGAATGGGTATATCTGTCTTGGACTGTTTCTGTTATTTGAATGTCCATTTGGAGTTGATGATATGCCTATTTCATTTTTTAAGTATAGTAAGTAGTTGCAGCGAAGCCATTTAAAGATTTTTGCAATCTCTTTATTTCAATCCGTAAAGTATTTAAAAAACCGGTCAGGCGTCTAGGTACAAGATTCCGTACAATTGAGATATTTCCTATGTTACCTCAAATACTTTATTGTAACAGGTTTTTTTCTGTAATCCTCACAGTAATACATATTATTAGATATATCGCGCAGTAATAGATCGACGGTCCCTACGTACATAAGGACATGTCAAAAACCGAGGTTTTCAGGAGAGCGTATTTTGTGTTCAAACCGCTCTAGAAATAATTCTATGAACGAGTACAAACTTTTTTTTTCGGTAATGTTTTATTAGATTTAGACACTTTAAAATGATATTTGTACATATTTATTTTTCTTACATTTTTCTGGAAAAACTGACAGATAACTGTTTCTACGCTAATCTTAAAATAAATGCATGTCAGACAAGTTTAACGTAGCTAGTATGCTGGGGACGTTGAACGGTGGAGACGGACTGGACGTGGCACTTTGGGCTTAATTTCTTGTTTGTGTTTTACATATAAATATGTTGAAATAATTTACTCTATGGATGGGTTAAAATTCTATATCGGAGGTGTTGCAGCGGTTGTGAGATGATTTATAATGATGTTCTCTAAATATCTGACTAAATTTAAGTTATATTTTTTTGTATAGACATAGTTTTAAGCAAAATGATGATGTAAATATTATTATTAAAGTAATATTATTTGATGTTAAATCAATATTACAGACAAGTCTTAGATAACTTTTTATACTCAGTCAAGAAGAAAACAGTGTATACAATAGATTTGAAATAAAAGAGTTTATGAAAACGTAGGATTGTGTTATTATTTTCAAACGGATATATTATACGTTCTAAGTTCGCCACCCATGGATATAAAAAAATCATCAATAAAGACATATCGGTTTATACGCGGTTTCATTAATTAGGGTTTAGGACCATATTTCTTGAAATGTAAACAAAGACATGCCTTTAAATAAAATTTATCAGGATTGTGTATTATGAATTACTCTAGGTTTAACAGTGAAAATAATTTATTGTTAAGTTACAATCTTCTTGAAATCTGAACAATTGGTTATCTCATTGAAATAGATACTAAACATAAAAATCACAGTTAAGATTTATAATTAAATTTCTTTAAGACTCTTCGAGCGAGGAAAGATAGTATTCATAAAGATGTTTTTTAAATGTAAGGGCTTGCAACTGCCGAATGTTAACGGGTAACCCATTCCATAAACGAACAGCTGCATTAGAAAAAGAGTTAGTATAGAAGGAGTAGTATGGGAAGGAATTTTGAGTCGAAGATTATTAGAGGAGCGTAGGAAGAGAGACTTAGAGAGGCTAAGGAAACGTTCCTTGAGATATAGAGAATAGTGAGGATAGAACAATACACAGTAGAGAAGGGCAAGAATGTGTGTATTCCTGCGAAGGCGAATTGGCAGCCACTTGAGTTGAAGTCGAAATTCGGAAACATGGTCATATTTACGTAAACCAAATATGAACCTTATACATAAATTTTGGAGATTTATTTGAGTTTTAGCAATGTGCGCATTTTCTGAATAATTTTGATAAAATCCTTTCATGTCTTTAGTACATATACCCGTATTTTTATCATGCTTGTTGTAGGACAGGTTGTATAAAAGTGTTACTTTTTTATGTCATTCAGTTGACAGACAAGCAGACGGGCCATGGAAAGTGGTCATCGTCGCCTATGAACGTTTGCAACACCAGGGGAGTTGCCAACGCGTTGCTAGACCTGAAGGACTCTGTAAACTCCATTTTTGAAGAAGCCCATATTGTAGCACCGAGGGAACACTTCGTTCCACAATTCACTCGTTTTGGGCAGAAACGAACGACAAAACCGCACCTTTGAGCACGGCCAGGTGTCCAGTCGGTGATGGTGAAACTTCTCTCTTCGGCGGGAAGTACGGTGTAGGGAAAGAGACGGTGGCACCATGTCGAACAGTTCGACAGTGCACTCACCATTGTAGAGACGGTATAACATGCACAGACTCCCAATGTTTCTGCGCAGGCTCAGATGTTCGAACCTGTCAGTGAGTCCTGAATCGTTAACAATATGAACAGCGCGTCTTTGTAGGGAGTCAAGTGGACCAAGCTGGTATTTGAAAGCTTCCGCCCACAAATGAGAGCAGTATTCCAGATGGGGCCGCACTTGGGCCTTATAAAGATGTAATAGCTGCTCCGATGTGAAATACTGCCTCGTTTTGTTGAGCACCCCCCACTTTTTGGATGCCAACTTGGTCTTACACTCAATGCGACTCTTAAATTGCACTTGGTTCGATATGTCAACGCCCAGGATACCGATACTCTTACCAATGGCAAGACCAGTGCCTTGGAACTGTGGTGCTACAATAAATGGGGGTTTTTTTTAGCGATGTGCACGCAGATTTGTCTTCGAGGGGTTGAACTGCATTAAACTGAGTGGACCCCAATCCGAGACCCGCTCCAGAGATTGCTCGACTTCAGACACAAGTCTAGTCGTGCTTTCTTCGATAAGTGTCCAAGAGGCATTTGCACGGCTTGTATAGTGTGCATATCCCGTACTGTCATCCGCGTAGCAATGAAAATTGGAGTGTTGCTTCAACATTTCATTGATTGATACAGAAGAAAAAGCGTGGAAAAAGGTAGCACTGAGCCTTGCGGCTACTTATATTCAAACGTATTTCTTAGCATGGCTTTTCGTACTATTATCTCCTATTAAGACAAAAGCCGCAAAAAACTTATTAATGAATTTAATATACTTGATTTATATCAGTTTGTGATAGTATATTAGCTGATGTGTAATATTGTTCCACATCTCTAGTTGCTTCGGCAGCTTGTCTTTAGTCATTTCGTCGTTAAAAACTTCCAATGAGCGATCCTCAAGGTCCATTGAAATGTATTTTTCACCACATACATTTGCCTCTAAAAAAGAGGAAAATTTTAATGGTGTTTATTAAACTGTAGACAAAGTAAATAAAGACAAATCCATAAATAAATTTATAGTGACACGTATAAACGAACATGTAGGACATGACTTCATATACTTAAATATTATGAAAAGCTTTTCTTATCTATAAAAAATGATCGAGTAAATCATATTTTAAAGAAGTTTGCAACTCATTATAATGATTTGCTTTTTTATTGGAGAACCTCCGTAAATGACGACAAGTCAGATAAGACCGCGTTCGCACCGAGCGGCGCGCATTTTAAAACACTGTACAAAACGATAAGTATACATATCCGCATCTACGGCACTTATTCGTCGTACTTATATTACTTGTACTCTTATACGATTTGTATTTTGAGTAAAATACATAATATTTCGTCAAAAATCTTATATAGGTATGAGCACATGGACAATCTAAAACCGTATATGCAATTAAAAAAAAATGCCATTTTTGACATGTATTTATGTACGTAGGGACCGTCGAGATATTTTTTGTCTAATTTATCCCCATAAGTATCTCATGTGTTTGAAATATATTTAATGTTTTATGTTTAGGTCATTCTTTTATAAACGACCATACGTATAAACCAAATTTCAACTCATCGGAACCAGAAGTGTTGAAATTAATATGCTTTGAAAGACAAGCGAACAGAAAACCAAAGAGATACGCAAGTGATTTTATAAAGGTATGATTCCGAACTCGTGGAACCGAAATACGGAGACCAGTAGTGATGCCGCAGCACTACTGGTCTCCATATATTATCTATGAGTTTATATGAGATTACATTCCGATCTACGCGACACTGTCGCGGCAGCACTGCACCGCTGCCGTGTTCGGCAATCGTACCTTGAGTGTTTCGTTTTATTCATACATACCTGTTCCTAAAAATTATATACGTTCTGCATCGGAATTTTTGGTTGTACATCGTGTCAAGGAATACCTATATACTACTGCTTTTTCTTTAGATCGCTCACCCAACATCCTATAGAGACTTGATAAGTGGTCGGGCCATTTTGTTTTCATTTGAACAAAATGAAGTACTTTTCTATTGTTAAAGTCACATGTCATGTGGAACGTTTACCCGTGGTCCCGTTGAGTTGACCCATTACCGGGTCCAGTACCTTACCAGTAGTTTACCATCAGTTGAATACAATGAAGTCATATTTAAATAAATATCTAAATTCCATTCTTGGAAACAAAACATAAAGATAAGATTTTAGTAATTAAATTATTACTATTTTGGTTCTTTCTAAACTATCTTAACAGTTCTAATGCATACCTAAGTGAAATTTCGCCATGATTTAATTCTATCAGAGTATCAGTTATGAATTCATCATTTTCAATTGTTATTTTTGATCTGGTTCTAACTGGATTTCTCTTTTTGTTTTTCGATTATTTGTCCAAAACGTCTAGGAAACGCATTGACTTTGTGCAATTTAAAAAAAAAAAATTTTGCTTTGCCAAGTCTCCGACACGTTATTGGTTCGGTGCCTTTCGCCGTATACACTGAGAGTTTTGACAATATCATTTTTGAGCCAGTGATGTTTAACATATTTTAAAAAAAAATGATTTTAATATTTTTAGTGTTGCACCGGGACTAAACAAATTGCCATCCTTCCAAGTCGTTCACTTGGTATTCATGGCAATAATAAGCATAATACTCCGGTTTGAGGCTTACTTTTTGTAATGCCGAATATTTTTTGCCCATCCTCCACATCGCTTGCTGCCAGTAATAATAGCACCCTTTAATCTCAATCTCTGAAAAAACATTATGTACTGCTTTTAAGGCTGCAAGTTCAAAATCACTGGCACTACTGAGAAGAACTCTGCTACCGAACAAACTGAAGCTGAAACTGTTATTAAAAAACCTTAGATCTAATCCATCCATATCCTCCAATAGAACGTCCATGGCATATGCATATACTCAACCAAACCTAACACTGAGACTACCTTTATAGAAGCTATCACCCGCATTCCACAACAGACCAGTCCCACAATCAGCACCCGTTCACGAGTATGACGCATGTGGCAGCCATTGCTCTCTTCGACTATTTTGAAGGGAATTGAGCATTTTGACATAGGAACCTAATATGCTTTTATAAAGATTGGTATATGGTTGTAATGAAATATTATGTCGATATAGTCAGAAGTTTAGAGTAAAAGCCCTAATGCCATGGAACCACGGGTAATTAAAATTACCCGTGGACCCAGTAATGGGTCAACCCAACGGGACCACGGGTAAACCCCCGTCATGTGGCGATAATCTCAAAAGGCCAATAAAGATACTCTCTTCTTTTGTACCCTTGTGACTTTCATATTAAGAGAAACGGTGATATTTACACGATGCTTCAATCTGTCACCACTATGTTATTACTATCATAAATGTTACTCAACAGAAACTCATAGTTATGACTCCATTTTCATAGGAAATGTGCTTTCCGTACACGTATATTAATATATTAAAACAAATAAAGGCACAGCGTTGAATTCTCGTATTCAAAAAGGTTTACGCTTCTCATATATCTCCAATTAGTGGGGATTATTTTTATTCCGACATCGAGTGGCAATTTTATTCTACCTACAACTGTTCTACAAAATACTTGATGTGCATTACCCATCTTAGATACTAACTAGCTGTGCCCGCGACTTCGTCCGCGTGAGAATTTATGATTGTTCAGTATCTACCCGGACGAAGTGGTGGGCGCAGCTAGTATAAAAGTAGCCTAAGTTATTGCTTATTATATAAGCAGGCATGGCAGATAGCCAATGAAAGTCCCGTCAAAATCGGTCCAGCCATTTCCGAGATTATCGGGAACAAACAGACAGACAAAAATTAAAAAAAAAATGTTTTGGTGTATGTACCGTGTATAAAATATGCATAAAATATAACCTGCATAAAATATGCATTTAGTAAAAAGCGGTTATTTTTAGGTATATAACAAACAGACACCCCAATTTTATTTATTTGTATAAATGTATAGATTACCTACTTAGGGTCAAATAGTCCCATATATATTGGTGAATTAATTAAAAAAAAATAATTAAAAAATTAATCCTCTCAAAGCTTTTGTTGGAATACTCAACTTTTTTGGGCATATTTTTTATTTTCTTAAAATTGAGTTCTAAAACTACCCCAATGAAAAAATAACTATCCTCATGAAGATTCGCGGTAGTCTTAGTACCCAATTTCAGAAAATTATTGTGATGAAAATAAACTTAACTTCATGCCTGTAACCCCCAAAGGTAAATGCATACATTCACATTCGCTATTCAATTTCGCCGGTTACATTTTGGCCCATACAACAGGTGGGAAGCCTGTTGAGATCTCCGGAATCATCACCAAACACTGAGGTACTGAGAAACTTCCAGAAAGTGGAAATATCCCAATAGAACCAGAGACAAAAAATTTACACCTTTTTGAATCGAACTCATGAGCAGTTTACTACTACTACTACGGTGGGGGCGGTGGGGCGTAGTGGTAGTGAACTGCTACTACTAGACTACTGAGGCAGTCAAGGTAAAGGTACTGTATATAGTAAAAATACCGTAATGATTTTGACAATACTTAAACTATTTAATAAATACTTACAAATATTTAATCTAAAATTTATATTTATGAGATGACAACATCAGCAAACTTAAAATTAGCGTGCCTCTTACTGTTGAGATGCAGAATCGCGTTGAATTTTGTTTATTTCATCCCAACAGTGCAACAACCACAACATTATCATAAGCAACAGACGGGATTTTACGATATAATGCCATTTTCACGATAAATCATGCAATATTTTGTCAGATACAAATAGCGCACGAGGGATATCAACAAACCAAATACAAATAGTATTTTCAGCAGAATTATCTTATAGGTAGATTGCTCTTTTTAACCGAGCACCTCTGCCTCTGATACCACGCGGTGTGATTGTGTAGCCTGCATCTGGACTTACAGCTAGATAAAAATATGGTGTAACACCACATAAGTGCTCACGTGTATAATCAGATTTTTCGCTATTACGTTTTTTTTTATTTATAATATTACTTGAGTGACAAATAACGCAGATAACTAGTTGTAGAACGTTGCAATTTAGCATGAAGGCTCCTAAGGGAATGTTGCAGCAAGAAGGGAGGGTTTCTCTACATTCCTTTGATAACAGGTATTATACATATGAAGTCACGGGCAGAGAACATGTAATAATACAACGTATAGAATGGATTTCTCCGCATCACCCAACCTCCTTCCCTCTTATAGGCGACGGTTGGTATTTTCTACGTGCTACGAACACAGGTGCACGTGTAAATACACGTCTCTGATTGATGTCTGTGTAATAGAGACCAAATTAAGCGTTTGTATGAAATTTTGGCGGAGTGTCCGCGGTGTGTCACGGGCAAAAGCTAGATATGGAATTATGTATTTATGTATGTATCTTTACGTCTTAGGCATAAGCAGAGTGTGTGCGGCACCAAATATCCCGGTCCTTACATATGCTGTACGTCAATGAGTTATGTTTGAAAAGTAAATGTAACAAAATAAATACATATCTCCTGATCAAACAAGAAAGTTTAGAACTTGAAGTAACGTTAAAGATACTGGTGGTAGAGTTCCAATGTTGGAGGGTCTACTTATTAACACTGCGTTACCTAATTTATCTGCCGTCAAATGATAGCCATGCCATATTGTGTAGAGGTCTATTATAAAAGCTGCAGTCGTCCCTTACCATCAATGTGAAATGCTTGTTCTCATGTCATAAGAAAAACTATTTTTTTTACGAAAGTCATGTAAATGAAAACAATAAATATTATAAATATGAAAGGAAGTTTATGTAGCAGTAAAACATAAAAATAACAAAATGTAAGTTTTTATACACCCTCAGTATGTTTATCAGAGCATAACTCACCCGTCAGTTAACTGGCCATACATCTTAAATACGAAAGTAATTTTGGCAATACACCCTTTAAGTGATCGATTACAGCGTGCCTGAGTAAAATCATTCATGAATATTTAGCAAAGCTTCCAAGTTAGCCGGGTACAGTAGATATACTACGGCTATTTTTCGTTAAAAGGCAATAGAAAGATGGCGACGGCGTTTTTATTGGGGTTCTTTCGCAAAATTGCAAGATAGAGACAGTGGTCCTTCTAATACGCGCAAAAAATATGTTCGTTCTGAAGAATTGTCGACTATTTGATTATATTTTCAACAGCTTGTAGGTTAATATTAAGTAGGTACGTGCTATAGTTTATTTAATTCTATATTTTCTCCATATTTCAACTTGTTTTCCAAACTTTCGAACCAGTCCAGAAAAACAATAATAGCAAAATTCGAAGAAACAGTCTATCTACATTTAATTTCTATGGCACGTGATTAATAACGACGGTTTTAAATATTGAAAAATAGAAATCATTATTAAATAGTTTTCTACGTATATCCACAATAAATTATATTCCTAAGAAATAATATTATCAAACTAGCTGTGCACGCGACTTCGTCCACGTGAGAAAAAATATGATTGTTCAGTATCTACCCGGACGAAAGCGTGGGCGTAGCTAGTATAAAAATAATAATATGTAATATGTTACTCCTTATTACATAAGCTATCTGCCAGGGAAAGTCCCGTCAAAATCGGAGACACTCCAATTCTACTTATTTGTATGTAGGTATGTATGTATGTACGGATGTATGGAGATAAAAGTAGCCTAAGTTACTCCTTATCACATCAGCTATCTGCCAGTGAAGGTGTCGTCAAAATCGGTCCAGCCGTTCCCAAAATTAGCCCCGCCAAACAGACAGACAGATAGACAGACCGACAAAAATTGTAAAAAAAAAATGGTTTTGGTAAATGTACAGTGTATACATACATATGCATTTAATAAAAAGCGGTTATTTTAATATTACAAACACACTCCAATTTTATTTATTTGTATAGATGTATAGATGGAAGGTACAATACAAAATAAGATCTAAAAATTCTGTGAACATTTTAAGCGTCTACTTGCAACCGTTATTATCGAGCAAAAAATGTACGAAAAAAAAACACCTCTATTGTATGCCTCCTTGGACTTCCTAACATTTTCATTTTCTTATTTTTAGTAATTTATTTTGTCTTTATAGCGGTAACAGAAAAACATAATTTGTGAAAATGTAAGCTATCACTATTTATGAGATACAACCTGGTGACAGACAGACGGACAGACGAACAGACAGACAGGCAGCGGAGGATTAGTAATCCGTAGGGTCCGTTTTTACCTTTTAGGTACGAAACCCCCTAAAAAATAAAACTAAGATACAGAATAGCTTAAAAATATTTGATATGATTATTTAAATTAACATTACTTTTTTATTTCTGAACCGATTCACATGAAACAAACTCTAAATGTTATGTGAAACTTACAACAATACTTAAGTGAAAACCGCAAATCGAATAAGCCGTTTCTGAAATTAGCGTTCACAAACACACAGACAAACAGACATTTTTCCGGGATAAAAGTACCCAGTGTTGTGCGCCAAAGGTTAAAGTATTATCATACCAAGTTTCATTATAATCGGACCGGTAGTTTTTATGTGATGCTTGAACAAACAGACAGACAGACAGACAGACAAAAAAAATCTAATCACATATTTGTGTTCGGTATCGATCTAGTAACATCCCCTGATATTTATTTTTTCAATATTTTAATGTACAGAATTTACACTTCTACAGATTTATTATAAGTATAGATTAAGTAAAATTATCTCATTGTTACGTTAAAGTGTTTTGAACTTAATACTGCTTATCTGAGTTAACTATTTAAGCTTTATAAGCCTTGTTGTATGTTAGCTGTTTAAGCCTTTTTATTAAAGCCTCATTTTTAATTTATATAAACAATTCAATGATTTAACATTCAAAATGATATAAACAGATGCGATTACTTCGTAATATTGTTGCTATAATACCCACAATATAAAGTAATTAAGTATCTTATTTAATTTTTAAAGTAAATCCCTCGTCAAATTATGCACTGAGTAAAGTAGTCGGTGTGTAATATTTAATACAAGCCGGGGCTATGTTAATTATCTCTATATTTACCAGCTGGGTAAGATACTGTTTACTGGGAAAGCGGTACTTGCAACTCGTCGCGATCGCTTGCATTTCGCTTCTTGTGGCTTCGAACCAAGCTACACCATATAAGCTACAAAGAGAATAGTTAAAATTGCTTTTTACCACTTGAATATTCAACTTAGATAGCTTGCCAACCTACTTGTTTGATATATGTTACAATCTAACATGTTGGAACACAAACAGAGGAATGCATTGGGTTTACGACAGCTACAAAGTACGATAGATGATAGTAGGTCAATTCGAACAATAGATATTTATATCATACAAGTTTGTACCACAACCTCGTTAGCGTGGATTTTCTTCGGGATAAATCTGTATCTGCGATACAATACAATGTTTACTGTACGAGTACGCTATGATTAAAAAATAAATTTAATAAGAACAATAATACTTCAAGTTTCAGATAACTCTTGTGTAGAGAAATGTTACTACCGGTTAATTTAACTGCAATGAAAAACTATTTTTGGACACTTGTTATGTTAGTGTTGTTGTGTATTTGTTTAAGTGTATGTATGTATGTATCTTCACGCCAGGTCCCTAACGGGGTAGGCAGAGAGTGTAGAGCGCCAGACATCCCGGTTCTGACAAACCTCTCGTGCCTCGTCTACCTTCATCATGTTTAAGTGTTCTGTTGATATTATTCTTTTGAGCGACACGTTTTAAAGACACAGCTTTTATTAACATTTTAAATATATTATTATAGGCTAGTTTTTTCTCGTGAAATATATTTTATTTTTAAAAGAAAAATGGAAAGAAAAATATGACTTCAGGCGAGACTCGAACTCGCGACCTACTGGGAATCTAGTCCAGCCGCTCTTCCAATTGAGCTACTGAAGTAGCTAGTTTTTTCTCGTGACTTCGTACGCATGTACTTTTAATCATTGCAAATTGTAGTCTATAATATGTTATTCTAATGTATAGTCTATATTACTATAAGTTTCATTCAAATCCGACTAGTGGTTTTTGCGTGAAGAAATAACTAACATCCATCCATCCATCCATACTCACAAACTTTCCCTTTTATAATAATAGTAGGAAGATAAAAATAATGTAGTCTCTTCTTTAATTTATAAAGTAAATCCGCCGCCAAATTATGTATTAAGTAACATAGAGCAACACGAGCCACCGGACCCGCCGCGGCGGACCGGAGGGGAGTAGCCATAGCATTTGTTACCGATGCCAAACAGTCTGTAATTTTTTGCGACTACACACTACACATCGTGTAGTACTACTAAACTCACACCTTGACTTTAACAAAAACAATTTACATAAACAATTTCACGCACACATTTAAACATCTGGGCGACAGGCGTAGGACCATTTGGTCTTGTTCTTTGACAGAGGGGAAAGCCTGTATATGGCTACTCCCCTCCGGTCCGCCCGCGGCCGGTGGCCCGTGTTGCTCTATGACTAAGTATAGTAGTCGGTGTAATATTTAATGCAAGCCGGGGCTATGTTAATTATCTCTATATTTACCTACCGGCTGGGTAAGATACTGTTTACTGGGAAAACGTTACTTGCAACGAGTTGCGATCGCTTACATTTCGCTTCTTGTGGCTTCGAACTAAGCTGCACCATACAAGGAATAGTTAAAATTGCCTTTAAACATTTGCATATTCAACTAAGATAGCTGGGCAACCTACTTGTTTGACATATGTTACAATTTAACATGTTAAAACATAAACAGTTACATGCATTGGAATTCATTGGATACATGACAACAACAATATACGATAAACTTTTACAACTTACTAATTTTGAGTCGGCGCCAAACAAGTCTTCGAACTAAATTTATAAAATATACACGTCGAATTGATAACCTTCTCTTCTTTTGTTTATTCGTAGGTTGGAAATTCCAGCCTTTCTCGTATAGATACGGTAGTCTTTTCAAAGGTGAAAAGTGAAATTGTTTCCAATTAGTTTTCCTAGTGGAAAGTTAGCGTGTGACTAGTGCTGACAAGCTTGCCAGCTTTGTATGAGGTCGCGGAAAGCGCTAAATTTTAGAATGTCACCCCGTGCTTAATTGACCGTTCTTACTTCAAAATTTGGCTTTTTGTTGGAACTGTCTTTGCCTGACCCACCACAACGCTATTCTTTTTGAGGTTTTTTTAAAGAATATAATCATATTCGCATTCGAGTTTCAAGCAGCCGCAATAAAATTATTGATTAAAAATCGTTGGATAATCAACGAATAGAATAACTTCTTTTGGAATAGATTATTTTTCAAAAGGTAGGGAGGGAGAGGTAACAATGTAAATTTAAATTTATCATTTTCTGTACATAGGCTCGCCACTTGTTACATGGGCCAAAACGTGTGAACCGTGAGTGTGTGCATGTATGCAAAAATGCATTTACCTCTGCTTATTATTCGGGGAATACAAGCTTGAAGTTACGCTGACTCATTTCTCTTGAAGTATTAAGCCAATTGATATTCATCAATTACATTTACAAATTCAAGGAGAGGCACTCTTTTAGCAAACTCAACACGGCAAAAATGACTTATAGTATAAAGTACCTAGGTATTTATCATCAAAACATACCTATTGTTTCTTTGTATAAAAATATAACGATGAAAAATCCAAAATTGATTTCTTTTTTGACATGTGGTACGTTGGAATAATTCCTGGCTACAGCGTTTGTTACGTAGATGGCAATAACTTTTTAATTGAAACGGGTTAGAACTTGTTACTGAACATGTGACTGTGTTCGGAAGTTATTTAATTACGTTGACATTCAAAGCTGTGTTCCATATTTTACATCATTACATATTATTTACGAATACCCTTTTTAAATACCTACTACTATTTCATTATTAATAGTGAATGCTATGTATTCACAACTTAGACTTCCGATCGCTAAACGATCTCGTTCACTGTTTGACACACCACTTACGTAATAGGTTAGGGTTCGACTGCAGAATAATTTCGTTCATCCAGATATGCTGCAAGCCTAATTTTTACGCATATTTATAATCTAGAGAATATGTATCCTATAGGTTGCCTATCAAAATATGATCGTAAGTATTTTTTTTTTTGGGAAAAAAAATCTTTGCATATTTTTTCATCAAAAAATTGTCTACTTCACGTCAATATGTATAAAGACTCTGAAAAATCACGGCTGCCTTTGCGCGCTTGGCCGCCTGTACATTTTAACGTTCCGCCCCGATACCTTATTACGTTCATAACGTATGTTTATTATTTACTAGCGATATTATAACCTATAGCCATCCTCGATAAATGGCTAACTAACACTGAAAAAACTTTTCAAATCGGACCAGTAGTTCCTGAGATTAGCGCGTTCAAACAAACAAACAATCTCTTCAGCTTTATAATATTAGTATAGATATATCGAATTAAAGCTTTTTTTTTCTCATTATTATGACCTACAGGAGCCAAATTAAATCAGGCTATCTAATACTGAAAAAAACTCTTCAAATAAGGATTGCTGGCTGTTAAAGATAAAAAAAAATAATTAAAAATACTAGCGGCTATATTTTGATTGGCAACCTACTTGATATCATGTTCTCTAGATCATAAATATACGGGTTTGGAGCATTTGACTGCGCTACTAAAGAACTTTGTAACTTTGTCACACCGCGGAAACTCCGCCAAAATTCCATACAAACACTTAATTTGGTCTCTATTTATTGTTTTATTATATTATTTCGCATTAGCTTGGTCTCTATTACACAGACATCAATTAGGGACGTGTATTTACACGTGCACCTGTGTGCGTAGCACGTAGAAAATACCAACCGTCGCCCATAATAGGAGAGGTGGATGGGTCAGGCGGTGAAATCGGGCGAGACGTCGAAGTGTCCATTCTATACGTAGTATTATTACGTATATTTATTATCGTAGTATATATTGTCACAAAGCTAGTTTGTGTTGCGGCAGTGAACCTAATTCATTTTTATGAGGCTACGACGCATTGAGTTTAGAATCAAAATACTAAATAAATTAGGTTTTAGAACATTTTTTTAAAATCCTAGTACATAACTGAAACGTATTTTAAGGTTGAAATCTATTTAGTAGCGAGATGCCTACTATTAGCTAACTTTTTCATACAATAGGTTGCATTACGCCAACCTAAAAGAAACTGTAATTACAGCTTATTGTAGCCAGGTACACCCGATACAGTCAAGTCACAATAACTACTCTGTTTTAATATATATGTCAAGTAGGCATATTGTATAAATGTAAACTTTTTTGATAAAGGGTTCGAGTTTGCATAGGTTCAGGATTGGCGATCAGTAAATAAGCTTGGTTATCTACCAACGACTTATTGAGTTTGCATTGGCCCATAATAAAATATGTATTGAATGAAAGTATACTATTGTTCTCAAAACTAAATGGGTACTATATTAAATGTTTTATAATAATAATAAAGAGCACAGTTATTGCATTTACTCAGCTTGGTGTTATTATTGATATGCAAGTTTAACAAGAATTACATACAAATAAAACACAACACACGAAATAAATGAATGTCCAAAATTAGATAGTTGACATGGTGTCTGTTGGTAATCTCGTTGATAATGCAAATGGACCCATAAGATGAATGCACTATTGTATTACGGATTTACCTTATGTACATTCTTTTTTTATTGAATATAAAAAATGTTACTTATATCTACTAAAAGTTTAACTTAAAACGCAGGGGATAAATGACCAAGTGTTTAATCTATTACAGTAAATTAAGTTTAAAAGCTGATATTATTTGAACAAGAAATAAGGCAAAGATCCTACGCCCCAAGCACTTTAACGGTTCGGACCTCGGACCACCTGGCTTTAACACGAGTTAAAGAATTTTTTTTTTCTACAGTTAAAATCTCACTTGTAGTGTCATTTTAATCCGTATTTCCATCCATATTCATATTGTAAATGTGAAAGTACCTTTGTCTGTCTATCTATATATTCAGAGTTACCTACATTTGAGTCCTTTAAAAGAAAACCTGGTGTGTCTATTACCAAACTAAGACTGTTGCCCTGGGAATATTCACTCTTTCAATCCGAGGGTTGAAGCCGAAACTTTAACCTGTCCCATCTTACTACACAAGCGGGCCACCGATACATGAGAGATTTTCTGGATTGGGAGATTTTTTCATTAAATGAATAAATGCACAAAGTGATCGAGTGTATCGAGATTTAATCAAATTACAGGAGCGTTTAACACTAGGAACGATATTATTACATTAATTTTAGGTAAGGGTTACTGGTTACTTGTAGGCTTCCGTAAGCCTACAAGTAACCCTTATAGTTTCGCCATGTTCGTCCGTCCGTTCATAAATGAATATACATATTAGCTATGCGGAGAAAATCGTTCCAAAAAGGCAAAGTTTATTATTAGATTGATTTATTGACTAGCAAATGATATTGATTATCTATTGATGTTGTTGTCTATAATATATATATATGATATATAGTGGTAAAACACGGTGTCGTAGCAGCTAGAAAGAAATCGTCATTTCACGTCAAACACAGTCTATAAAAACGTTTTTTTTTAATTTTATAGGAAGGTAGATTCCGCCGTTCAAAATAAAACAGAAGTAGGTAATCAATTGAAAAATTCATATAAACAATGTAAGGTACCACCTCAAGAATGTAGGTACCTACCTAACATATAACATTACAAAAAATCTTGTTTATTGTTCGTTGAGTAGAGTTTTCGTCTTCTCTTTCGTCTGTTGACGAACTGTTGTGTCTACAATTGACTAGGATATCAGTGAACATACATTAAAGACTAACGTAGAAGGAAACCTCAACATCCAATCCAAAAAATCTGTTTTAATTTGAGATCGAATAAAATTTAAATATAAAATACCCAGTTTTTTTATTCAATACTAAAAGCTACAGGTACAGTTATTTATATTCCATATTGACCATCAAAAATAGTCAGAGCTTTATTTAAACATGCTGCGCTTAATAACAGGTGGATAAATTGATGCTAGAGCTAGCTTCACTGAAATATTGTTTAAAAATTCTAATAACGCAATACTATAACGATGACGTGAAAACGATAATAATACGAGTAATATCACAGTAGATAAAAATAACATCATTAATCAACACAATATAATCACAATTCAACACATAATTACCTTGGTAGTGCAGTAGTAGTAACTAGCAAGTCACGGCTGCTAGGCTAATGTCCTGAGTTAGATTTTTTTGTCTAAGGATAGTTAGCATGTAGGGTTAATCTCACCATCTATACCAACATGTATTAACTACATTCTCGTAAATAAATTATTATGATTATGACAATCTTTTCAATTCGTTATTCCTAAAAATACTCTCCGACTCTGGTTCTCTACTATCGAACCGAAGCCTATCAATAGTTGGCCTATTCTACTACTACCGACACAGATTATTATGTTTGATGTGCACAAACTGATAGGGAACCATTTTGACGCTTAGACAAATTCATTACATCCATAAACATGCAAAACTTCACAACGAACATATCCCGTTTCAAACTTATTACTACTATTACAAACAGCCAAAATAAAGCAATACAGAACTCGCTATATCCGTATGAGCTAAGTAATTAGCTCACTAGTGCTCCTGACGTAGGCACCGTATCGTCTGACCTGTATTCGGGGATAAATAGCAGTGTTTGCCTTTATAATATTCTGAAGCATAATTAAATAGTGACAATATATTTTATTTCTACAATGAACCGAGAAAATTGTAAACATTACATTATGTAATTTGATGACCCGGTTAGTCCAGCGGACCGTTTGATTCGAAGGGGTCAGTTTATTTTTCCATTCACTTCTTAAATATCTTGGTAGCTAGGTATCTTCATTTTTTTAGCATTAATGAGCCCTTGAGCTTGTTTTTATTTACCATTCGGTTCGGGTTCGATCCCCGCACCGGGATATATATTTGTATTTGTATCGGGTCTGGGTTTTTGTTTATACGACACAGGCTTATACCTGATGTGAGGCTGTGAGTGTAAGCGTATTTAATTTAATTTTTTTATTATTTATTTAAACCTATTTAGTTCTGTTATTTTGTAAATATTCAGCAATATTTTTGCTAATAAAAATAACTTAAGATTAAGATTTTTTTTCTATATGATTGTATATTCAGCTAATACTAACATATGAGCAGCAGCCTTGATGTTATGGCATTTAATGCTATTCATCATAGACACGTACACTGCTGGACAAAAACCTCCTCCAAATATTTCAACAACGAATGGTCTTGTGCCACTATATATATACTGGTGGTAGAGCTCTAGTGACAGAGCTCGCGGGCGTAGACACCACCGCATTACCTCTATCTGCCGCCCAATGGTAGTGTTAAGCACTATAGTGTTCCGGTTAGATGGTTAATGTATGGCCCAGTAATAGCTATCACAGAGACATAACAACTTAGGTCTCATGGGTGGAAACGCATCTGCATTTTGACCTCTGGTTTTGATGTAGATGGCTATCTATAGGCGGCAGTCATCACTTAACATCAATGTGAACTGCTTGCTTGTTTGCTACCTTCATTACATAAAAAAGAACTATTATCCAAAGGTGGACCGACGACTTGAGGAAGGTTGCAGGCATTCGCTTACTGATATTAATTAACTGAAACATATTCCATTACCTTCTCGCCTTCTAGATACCATACGCTGCCATTTTGCGCGTAAGGAGGGCCCGCTCTTGAACTTACATAAATAATTCATTGGTACCGTCATTCGCAACAGCACACATTGTAATGAGTTGCTACTCAAAAGCCTTTTAGCCGACAAATAAAACCTTATCCCCTAATTCATAAACGTATTTTAGCTAAAATGTTGTTAATCTCTCCTTTGTCTTTTACTATCCTGCACATTTGACAATCCAACTGACAAAGACAAAGCATTCTATAGCTAAAACGTATTAATGTACGTTTATGAATAAGGGGGTTAGGCTTATCCACTACTTAATTACCAAGCAATATTCCCTGCATGTCCTACTGTTATTTCTATCACATGAAAACCGGAGAAGTGCAAGTCAACACTAATGTTTCAAGGGTGCCTTACCAATGGGTCAATATAAGTTAAAGTATAATGTTTTAAGGTGGAAAAAAATTTATTTTCTAGGAAATATCAACAGTGCAATGCAATGGCTCAAAAATCATGGTCGTTTATTTTTAAATTCTCAATAAAATTTGAAATTATAGTAGCCCTACGAATTATCCGATGAATCAATTTCATGTAAGTTTATTGCTTGTGTGCCCTCTTAAAACAAAGCCCTAATGACCTACGGTAGATTTATGGTAAATAAAAACAAGCTCAGGGGCTCAATAATGCTAAAAGAATGAAGATACCTAGCTACCAAGATCTTTAAGAAGTGAATGGAAAAATAAACTGATTATAAACATACAAATTACGCTACGTAAAGTTTTTTTTAATTTATTAAGGTTTCCATTGTCTTTTTAGCTGTGACGGACGGTACCTAATGATCGGCACAAACACTGGATACATACGTGTGGTGCGGATGCCTACGGAAGACGAAGATACGGCCGAAAAACATTACGGTACTTGGATGACTGCACAACAGAAGTTGCTGAAGAAACTCAAAGGTCATCGACTGGCTAAGGAAGAGGTCATTTATTACTCAAATGTTTATGCGAAAAAAATCACTGTGATTTGAATATTTTTCTTATCGTCGTAAAAATATCTTTTTAATTTTATTTTTTCTCCAAATTATTATTGTAGGACTTTTTTATTTGCAATTGCAAAGGACCAAAGACAAGAGTATTAACATATGACGAGATCTTGAAAATTTGTTGTCCTTTGATCCACAGACTATTAGGATGCCGTTATATCTTTTGAAACCATCTTTATTCTTTAAATACGCCTTAAAAATATTTTCGATTATTTGGCGCACTATCAAGATCTGTTCACGGGTACCCTTTCCTTTCATGAATCCTGCTTGTTCAGGGGTGATCTCTTTCATTAAGTATGTTTTTAGACGCTCGTTTAGTATATGCAGAAGAATTTTACTTGCGTGAGAAATAAGCGCAATCAGTCGGTAATTACTGCACTTCTTGGTGGACCCTTTCTTGTGTAAAGGAACAAACACAGTATGAGACCAAGCTTGGGGCCAGGTTCCCGTTTGCCACACCTTATTGCATAGGATGTGAAAGATTTGTACACCACACTCTGCCGAGGCTTTAATTGTTTCGATTGGAAGCAAATCTCTTCCTGTGACTTTTCCTTGCTTTAGGTGCTTGATTGCCGCTCTGACCTCATCTTTCAGAATACTGGGCTCTAACTTACATTCCTCAGGTTCAGTTTCACTGAAGCAATGTGACTGCGGATCTTGATATAAAGACTGACAGTATTCCCTCCAAACATCAGATATTGCGTCTATTTCCGACACTATCACGCCACGAGAATTCTCGACTGCCCATGTCTTACTTGAAAAGGATTTCGTTATTACTTTAATCTTCTGATAGAGATCCTTGGGTTCGTGCCTCTCTGCATGAGCCTCCACCTCCTCACAAGTTCTTTTGAGGTGGTTGTTCACATCACGCCGACAAGCTGTTTGAATTAGGGCTGATTTTTCATTAAGTGTCCTTACATCAGCTCCAGAAGATTTCAGTCTTCGTCTTTCCTCTACAAGTTGCAGTGTGTTATCACTCATCCAGTGTTGACGTTTACGTGTCCGTTCATTAACTCTGGATTCTTTCACAGATGATTCTATTAACTCTTTTGACCTTTCCCAAAGTTGATCTGGGGTCTCTGCACTGGAGTCCACACTAATCCACTGCATCCAGTTATGTTCCAACACTGCCGTAAACGTCGAATGATCCTCTACTTTAAGCCTTTTTCTCCGTTCAAGCTTTTTGGATGCTCTTAGCTTAAGCTTAACTTTAGCAATCAACAATTGGTGATCAGATCCGCAGTCAGCCCCAGGGAGTGTGTGTGCCGTTCGTATTGATGTCTTCCATCGCGTTCTGATGATAATGTAATCAATTTGATTTCTGTAATTACCATCAGGTGAGGTCCAGGTGTATAGTCTTCGAGGGTGATTTTGAATAAGATTTCAAAAATAAAATCGGAGACACTCAAATTCAAATAGAATTTGAGTGTCTCCGATTTTGACGGGACTTTCACTGGCAGATTGCTGATGTAATAAGGAGTAACTTAGGCTACTTTTATACTAGCAGCGCCCACGACTTCGTCCGGGTAGATACTGAACAATCATATTTTTTCTCACGTGGACGAAGTCGCGGGCACAATAAAGCTATTTTTGATTGATTTTGCTTGAGGGAGAGTTCCCTGACTGTACCTACCTACAGCCCAAACTATTGATCAAAAACGGCAAACCATGTATGCGGCTAATTTAGGATATTCGAAAATACTCGTTAATAACACAAAAATTGTGAATTGAGTAATACATAAGACAATAAATAATTATGTTGATTTCATGTCTGATCTGACAAACGCGAATAAAATAATCACAGAAAACATGCCTTCCCAATTGTTCTTACTTCGATATTTTTATCAAATTCAAAATCAAAAATATATTTAATTGTGCTTCTTCACATTGATAGTAGTAGTATGTTTGAAACAAAAATAAACATCAATAATATTTATTATAATTATGCTTTGTAGAAACCGTGTTCTACCAGTATCTCAACAGATAGACGTGACGCTAGATCTAAGGCCACTGATGGTCCAAGAGCGGGAGTTGGATGAAGCGAAAGCCCTCACCAAACGGAAGCTCGCCCATCAACTGGAGGCGTCTGACCTGGCCTTACACAAGATGCACTCCAGGAATATCATACAGTTGGATGTGTTCCCTTTTGAGTTGAAAGCGATCAGGTTATCACATCATTTCATTTGATAGTCGACTTATAGTACCATTGTTGCTAATCAAATATAGACTAATAACTTGACTAAAATTTATTTAATACATCGTAGTAGTACATAGAGCAACTTGGGCCACCGGGCGCGGCGGATCGGAGGGGAGTAGCCATAGCGTTTATTACCGATGCAAAACAGCCTGTATTTTTTGCGGGGGGACATATGTGTAATACACACTCACACCAGAGAATATGAAATAATACTACTGACACTACAAAAATCGTCTATTACTACGACACTCACACCTTGACTTTAACAAAATACATAAACAATATAACGCACACATTTAAATATCTGGGCGACAGGCATAGGACCATTTGGTCTTGTACTTTGACAGAGGGGAAAGCCTGCATATGACTACTCCCCTGCGGTCCGCCGGCCGGCCGGTAGCCCGTGTTGCTCTATGTAGTAGTATTATTCCTAAAAATGTTGGTAGTAAGTTGCACTATGTTAAAATTAAATTATGATGTGCAATAACGACGTTATGATAATATAATAATACTATGATTGATTATAGTTAAGACATAGCCAACACTACGAACAACAGCTTCAGTCAAATAATTATAACATCTGTGATGGGATCTCTCCTTCTGTAGTATCGCTATCTTCTTATTTTACCATTATTCATTATATACATTAGAAAGAGAAAGTAGAACCAGTTTAACAGGAATAAAAATATTACCTTGCTTCAAATAGGTACCTATTCAGATTATTGTTTCCTTATTTACCTATGATAAAATTAAACAAAATTTTTGACACATCACTGACATCACTTAATACGAAACAATCATCTGAGTGCAACTTTATGAATGGCGGATAGAAAATTTGAATACTGTTATTTATAAACTAAAATATTTAAAATATTTTTCACTATTTTTACAGAGATCCACAGGTCATCATAAGACCTTTACGACAGAAAAATCTCTCTAAGGACTTTAACTCCCAGTTCGATGAAGTACACCAAAAAATGGCTGAAGCTGCCTTACGTGGCAGGTTGGTAAAGTTGCGTTTTAACCGACGAAAAACAAAAGAGGAGGAGGCTAATAATTCGACGTGTATATTTATAAATGGAAAGTGGTTCCCGTCGCCTATGAATATTTGCAACAGCAGGGGAGTTGCTAACGCGCTGCCAGCCCTGAACGACTCTTTTGACGCCAGTTTTGAAGAACCCCATATAGTTACCCCAACCCCATAGGTTTCCGTATTCATTAACCATCAATGTGAACTACATGGGTGAATTTCTCAAGCATAAATTTTAGACGGCGTCGCTGAAAATCATATCTTAAACTACATATATGTAATAAAGTTTATTTTTTTAGGAAAATAGACTTATATTTATTGATGAGGCCATCAATATATTTGTAGAAAACATTTTGAAAATTAGATAAAAAACAAAATGTTTCCCATGTTTCTAAGTTTGGTGGCGCGTCCACAATCCGTTTTTCTTGTACCTATTAACCACCATTTAAATAAAACTACACTAGTTTAACAACTACACCAGAAATAACTAATGTTATTTCTATTAAGCGTTAGTTATTCTATTCGATTACATTTTTATTATTTTATTTAGTGCAATACTTTATCCTAGAGGGAATCAAAAAGGGCCGTCCGCGCAAAATCTAAAATATTGGTGGGAATAACAAAATCATTAATTAGCTCGTACACAATACATCTTTAAGGATGACATTTCCATCATTCTCTTCGTTTAGTAGGACGCTCACGGGAAGCAATGACAGTTTCGTGCTATAATGTTGTTATTTCCCGTCAAAAACGAAAGTAAGCCTTTTCAAAGTAATCGGACAAAAATAGTGCAATATTGGTGTGATGTTTAAAATCGTTCCTTTTAAGAGTATGTGTTGTTATACATAATAGGTTGTGGAAAAAGTCTTTTCGCATTATAGTATGTATGAACTTGTAATAAAATCTCTTTGGCTGTAGTATTTGTATCTAGCTGGTTTTGGTATCATTGAAAGTTAAAATTTTTAAGAACATAATGCCAAATTCAAATTAGGCAAATGTGTGATTTTCATTTGTTTTTCGTACTGTCAAGATGAGTGAATCTAATGAAGAAATTCGATACATTTTAAAATTATACTACAAAAAAGGTAAAAATGCAACGCAAGCCGCGAAAAAAATTTGCGATGTTTATGGACCTAGTGCAGTGTCTGTGAGAGTAGCACAAATTTGGTTTAAGCGTTTTCAATCCGGAAATTTTGATGTCAAAGATGCACCTCGCTCTGGTCGCCCTATTATGGATAAAATGGATGCCATTTTTGAAAAAGTGGAGCAAGATCGACATATCAGTAATTACGACGTAGCTGAAGGACTGAGAATTGATCACAAAACAGTTTTGGCCATTTGAAAAAAGCTGGGTACAAAAAAAAGCTCGATATTTGGGTACCTCACGAGCTCACTGAAAGAAACCTAATGAACCGTGTACTCATTTGTGATTCTTTATTACGACGTAATGAAACCGAATCATTTTTGAAGAAGCTGATAACTGGTGATGAAAAGTGGATCACGTACGACAAGAACGTGCGAAAAAGGTCGTGGTCAAAGGCCGGTCAGGCTTCACAGACTGTGGCGAAACCCGGGTTAACTCGCAATAAGGTGATGTTGTGTGTGTGGTGGGATTGGAAGGGCATTATTCATTATGAGCTATTACCTATATTACCACCAGGCAGGACTATCGATTCTGAACTCTACTGCGAACAACTGATGAGATTAAAGCAAGAAGTTGAGAGAAAGCGGCCGGAATTGATCAACAGAAGGGGTGTGGTGTTTTATCATGATAACGCTAGACCTCACACATCTATAGCCACTCAGCAAAAATTAAGAGAGTTTGGCTGGGAGGTGTTAATGCATCTGCCGTATAGTCCTGACCTTGCACCTTCAGATTTCCACTTGTTTCGGTCTCTTCAGAATTCTTTATGCAATGTTAGGTTAACATCACGAAAGGACTGCCAAATCCACTTGTCGCGGTATTTTGATGAGAAGTCCCAAAATTTTTATAGCAATGGGATCATGTCCCTACCTATAAGATGGCAAAAGGTTATCGAACAAAATGGTACATACATACTTTAGTTAAATTTAAATAAATTATATTAAAAAATGTTTGGAATTATCTTAAAAAATGCGAAGAAACTTTTTCCCCTACCTAATATTTATAATATAAAGGTTTTGTATCATTTCAAAATGACACAAATATAATTATTGTATGTTTAGAGATATTTTTTTTAATAAATATTTTATACAAGTTTCTAATTTTGGTGATCCAATTTTGGTGAATTTTGTGGTGTTTTACGTATGACAAGAATTATTTGGCTACATCAAAATTATTAATATTTCTGCATGCTAAAATTAGCTACGTTGTAGTAAAACAATTTTGTTGCCATATTTACTTACGTACTTTGGAGTCGGGTAACAATTTTGGTGTCTTACAAATTCCGTTGTTGACAATATATAAGAACTTTTTAGTATTAAATAGATTTCTCTTACATTTTTTTATAACTCAATAGGTATTTCTTGAAAATAAATAATAAGGATTACTGCTAAATTCAAACACAAAAATTTCCACCAAAATTAGAAAAAAAATCGTAGTTGTTGAAATTCACTCACATCCTTGTTTGTCAACATCATTTCATCATAACATTAAGATGTTGTACATCATCTGCTTTATGGAGACATCAATGGCTCAGGCCAGTGATTGTTGGAGTTGTTCAGATCTTTGTTGCTTTATTTATTTCCATAAATAAAATTTCAGATTGTGAAGAAACCATGGCTTCTGTGGTGAATTCACTGATTGATGAAGATCATCCACTCACTTCCGAATCCATAGACAAGATCGAAGCTTTGAACGTAATAGAAGACATAAAAGGTGACAAATAATTAACAAACGTGGATTCCAATACTCTTAAACAAAAAATCTAAAAGTGAATATTATTAAAAGTCTATTCCATTGACTGCATTGTAGTTGAATATTTTTTATGTCTAACAGATTGTGGAGTGCAAGCCCCAGCAGAAGAGTATGTGGTAAAGCTAGTAATAGACAGTCTACGAGTTCAACTTGTGGAACCTGAAGAAGCTAAGCAGTTGGATATAGATATCGAAAAAGCAATGTCTGTTGCAATGGTAAATTTCGTAAACAATCACATTAGTTACCTAATAATAAATAGAGGTGTTGACTTAAAATCACTACTTTTTATCGTATCACAATCGAAGTTAAATGCGAATAAGATGTAAGGGTACAAAATTATTGTATGTGAAAGACGATTTTAAAGAAGAAAGCTTTTAAATATTTTTACGTTTTCACATTTGAATCCTTGTACAAATACTGTATGCACATAATTATTCTTTAAAATTAGTGTAATATATTATTAGTAAATGTATATAATGTTGTCTTTTTATTTACCAGACACCAAGTATGCATATACAAATTAATACACAACCAGAAAACGGAGATGCTGGAAATGAAGACGTGAAGAATGACGACCCTTGAGAAAATTCAGTATCTATATATATTACCTATTTAATAATGTATACCTAGCTATAATATCTACTTACTTAGAATACTTCAATAAAACTTAAATACTAGTAAAATTGTTTTCATTTAGTCCTTCGGTAATTGTATTGGGCCACGGTTTTCTGATCGTGGGGAAAAATAACACTTCACAAGGAACACGAGACACTCCGCGTCAGTTTAAAAAAATCAAACAATAATGTGATATAAAAATCCCTTTAACTATAATTAACCAACTTCGAAAAATGGAGGAGGTTCTCAATTCGTCCGGATCTTTTTTTTAACTATAAGTACATATTTATATGAAAGCTGTTATAATTATTGCGATGTCCCTACGGGGTGTAACAAGTCTAAATAAATTGAAATTAACCCGTCAGGCCCCTCAGGTCAGAGGTAGTCTGGCGTATAATACCTAATTTCAGATAAAAAAAATTCTCGACCGTATCCCTCCCCCTCCTATTTTGATTCTGTAAACGGCAGTGGCAAACTTCCAGAACATTGAAAAATCCCATTAGAACCAGAGATACCCAGTTTAGCAGTAGTGGCCTGCTACAACTAGACTCCTGAGGTAGTTTTATTACATTTACATTAAAAGATTCCAAAATAAAATGTAAAACCTAAGAATGCCGTTGGAAACATTGAAAAGATATACCTATAGGCGCGCATTAATAAATTGGTATCGAATTGAGATCATAGGCATCAATAGTGTGTGTAATGGAAGTGCAAATACGGTTTATTTTTGACAATATTTATTCGTATGTTAATGAAGATTCCTCCAATATGTATAGTAAGCACACTATACAAGTTTACGCGTTTGAAGTTATCCAGTCAGTGAAGTACGAGACGCGAACGTTGACTCCTGGGTAAAAGGGGTCAGCGCAACGGTAGCTCCAGGAAGTGATACCCACGATAACATCACCCGCATGTGCGAGAGGACCGCCATAGTCGCCCTGACAAGCGTCCTTGCCACCCACATCCTGGATACCAGCACAGAGCATGGTTGGAGTAACTTCCGGATAGTTCTGGAAGCCTGGCTGAGTCTTCAAGTAGAGGTATCTCTCCACACACAGATCTTGATTAATGATTTGTACATCGACGTGATGTAACTGGTTCGGTGAGGTACCACCAGCCTGCAACAAAAAATAGCAATATTCAATGAGAGGAGTAGAAAATCAAATTCAATTATTCATTAATTTGTGAACGGAATCGATTTCAATCATGGATTCCATTCAAAGAAGTAAGTATGTATGTATTCATATTAAGTCCCTTACGGAGTAGGCAGGGAGTGGAAGTGCCAAATATTCCGGTTCTTACAGTAAACAGGAGGCCAACTTACGAGAGAGACTTCAAATAATTTCGGCTATGTAGACCGTTATCTCTATCGCGCACAACCTTTCTGACGTTTGTCGACCATTTTGATCAAGTTTTGATCAATACCGAATTATTAGTGCATAAGTATCAGAATCAGAATGGCAGTATGCGGCAGAGATAACGCTCTACGAACTCGAAACTAGCCGATTCTCCCTTTCCTAAGCTCGATGTGCAATATTTCTTGATGAGCACTGTACATACTTCTCGTGCCTCTTCTACATTCATCACACTCTTGACCCCACCTTTATGGTTTTTTTACATGACCTATTGTGTCAAGGTAGGTCACTCTTGGTCTTCCTGTCACTCCAAATGTCCCACTGCAATCATCTACATTCGCATTGTATATCTGTTTTATCATTCGCTCGCTAACATCCGAAAGCAGTAAATATGTTTAATGCGCCAAACTCAACAAAATTACCGTTAGAGTGCCCCATCCAGCAGTCCAAACGATAGTGCCATCAGCAAGGTTGTAGTTGGGGCCAGCAATCCTGGCGACACCGATTGTGCTTGATAGAGTGGCTTGAGTGGTCAGTCTAATGATGGCGATATCATTGTCATTAGTGCGCTCGTGGTACTGTGGGTGCAAGATGAGCTGCGACACTGCGTGGGTGGTGCCTCCACTGGACGCGTACGATGTACCGAGGATTACTTTCCACTGGCTTTCATGATCACGACTGCACAAAACAAATATATAATTGGGAGACTAATTTTGGATGTAAGTAACACGATATTTGAAAATAAAAAAACGGGCCAGTGCGACTCAGATTCGCACACGAATGGTTCCGTACCGTTTTTAGGGTTCCGTAGTAAACAAGGAACCCTTATAGTTTCGCCATCTACGTCTTTCGTCTGTCTGTCCTTTGAAGACTTGAAATTTGGCACAAGTATACACCTTAATCACGACATTAAAAATATAATTATTAAAAATATAATTATTTAGGGTTCCTCCGCTACACGTAACGCGGGGATATTATTTTTATTTTTCGTTTTCTAAATAGTATGGGATATCGTTGGATAGGTCTTACAAAACTGTCACGGGTGTGCGTAAATCATTTTTCGGTTTAGTTCGTGACTCATTAGCTATAAAGTGCCAATTTTCTTTAGAGTCAAATGTCCCCCTCTCTCTACCATTTAAGCGGTTGTTGTAAGAACTTCAAACGTTACGGGAATAGTATTATTATTATCTACTTAGTATTATAAATCTATGGTAACTACATATAACGAAATTAAAAGGAAAACTATCACACCTATGTTGGCTTTACAAGTTTGCGAGTAAAAGTCAACCAAATGTAATAGGTACTCGAAATTTTTGAACAACTCCATAGAAAATATGTATATTTTTTCATTACATTAATTCAAACCCTAAAATTACGGAACCCTCACTGGGCGTGGCTCGACACGCACTTGACCGCAGCACTATCGTGTTCCGGTCAGGTGGTAATGTGCGGCCCTGTAATTTCTAGCATAGAGGCATAACACCTCAGGCCTCAGGAGTGGCAACGCATCCGCATCGTAGTATTTGTATTCTCTTTGATCCGCATTTTGACTTTTGTCTTTGTGTAAGTGTCTATAGGCGACAGTCATCACTAAACATCAATATGAACTGCATGCTTGTTTTGGCACTGCCAAACAAATATATATACTTAAATAACATTTCGTATAGTAGGTAACTATATTATCTAAGTGCTTAAAATTTAGTAATATAGAGAGCGTTATTTAATACACCAACCAGTAAGTACACTAAAAAACACATGTACTTTAAAAAGAAAAACTTTTATAAACTTACTAGAAACAGCGAGCAGCAGAGAGAACGGCGCGAGTGGTAATTAGAGAGCCGCCACACCATTGCATCCATGCTATTCCCCACCAATGATACTGCATGTTACTCATGTATGGATACTGTTCAACTGTGGTGGGCGACCCCCCAACAATGCGTTGAACGCTCTTTGGCGCCGCTGTAACAAAAATACTGTGTAAAGTACCGGTAAAACTTTTCTAAAGCTGACGTCGATTTGGAAGATCGTTTTAATAGATAGCACTCGTAAATAGGAAGCGTCTTGCGAAGTCTTAAATGGCGGAAATGCACAGTTTTTGAGATATATATTTTTTTTAATTTTCCATATTTTTACTAGTATTTCGGCTTTGGGCCGCTGCCGCGGCACGCTCGTTTCACTCGCTCGGCTCGCGCGCTGTTTTTCATATTATATTACAACCTAACCTGCCAACTTTTCAGAATTTTTTACAATAATCAATTATTTTGTTTATTTACGCTCGATCTTCCATGCATTGCACGCACATTGACCTGTGACTCCATCGCATCTTACATGTACACAAACAAAATGGCGTCCGTTCCATATGTCCGTTCATGTTATGTGTAATAAATTAAAAATGGATTTATTAATATGTACAACAAGAGTAAATGTAACAGAAAACTTAATGAATATTTACGAAACGAAGAGAAGTAATTTACAAAATTTAATAATAAATAGATAAGAAACATAATACTCGTATGAAATACAAATAGACTGAGAGATACTGAACCCTCCGAGCACCGTTGGTCCTGTAAGGCTGGGAATGTTTGTAGGGATAAATCATAACACGCCAAGTACAAAAACCATCGCCTGGCAATGATCAGACCACGGAATAGATAAATAAAGATGGAATGGTAATGTGGGCGTGGCAAGCGCACCACAACTATGCCTGAACACACACAGTTCGGCCGAACCATTCGTTCGCCGCTCGTAGTGTCGTGTAGACATCTTAGAACAACACATCTCTGGGTAAAAATGCCGTTTTGTGTAATTTCAACACGTAAAATGAAAAGTAAGACCTCCAGTAAATCGAGGAGGTATAGTTAAAGATATTTAATACCACCGTTACCCTAAAAACCCTTTAATAATTATTAAATTGAACTAAAACGAAAATCTTCACTAGTGTTGTGATATATAATATAATATACAATATCGATATTTTTTTATGGTCCATATCGATATTTGTAAACTTTTTTTTAATATGACAGTGGTGGATGGAGCATTAGCATCTGAAACACTAAACTGTGCCGAATCATTTTATGCATCATTCATTGGAACATTCGGAACATTTGGAAAATTGCGTCAAAGGATTGAAATACAGATCAACTGCTTAGTTCCGGGTAGTGTACCCGATGGTATGAAAGTGATAATAAGTTAATGTGACAATGTTTCATTATACTTTTATACATTTTTTTAAAAGAACACTCAAAACCGATTACTCTTCATACTCATCGATCATCGATCAGCAGCACCGCATTATATTAATATTTGTGTAGTTATATTAATATGTCTATAATTTACCTGCTGCTAAGTGGTAACGTATGGTGGTAGAGCTTCAATGGTAGAGCTCGAAGGCACACAATTATCATGTGAGTAATATGGGTATGGGATGTCAGTTAACCTATAATGATGGGTGTCAATTTTGTGGTTTCTTGGGGTGCTGACTACGAAAGAGGCAACCGTTTTCGAATCCAAGATGGCGGACAGACTTTTTTTATCAAAATGTGATATGGGTATCAATTTCGAGGTTTCTTGGGGTGCTGATTACGAAAATAGCATCCGTTTTCAGATCCAAGATGGCGGACAGGCTTTCTTTTTATAATATTGATACCCATATCACATTTTGAAGAAAAAAGTCTATTTGCCATCTTGGATCTGAAAACGGATGCAATTTTCGTTATCAGCACCCCAAGAAACCTCAAAATTGATATCCATATTACATTTTCAAAAAAAGTCTGTCCGCCATTTTGTATCTGAAAATGGATCTTTATTCCCATCGGCCCCCTCTGAGACCGCCACCGGGGTGGCCGTTGGGAATAGTGCCAACGGCCACCCCGTGGCCGTAAGTTTCATTTGCCCCCTTCGTAGTAATACTGCAATGGTTTATTCGCATTTCGCATCGGACGTTAGGTACCAATAGTAAAAAATTGACTTAGGTGTCAATTTTTCAATTTGACAATTGGTGTCAAATGGTAAATCCAAGATGGCGGCTGCATGGAGTTGTCAACTTTTTCGTCATGGGAGTCGTTTTCTTGGTTCATGAGGGTGTTGAATTCGATAGTGGTGTTAAAAAGTAAATCCAAGAAGGCGGCTGCATCTTTTTCGTCATGGGTGTCGTTTTCATGGTTTATGGGGGTGTCGAATCCGATAGTGGTTTCAAAATGTAAATCCGAGATGGCGGCTGCATGGAGTCGACATCTTTTTCGTCATGGGTGTCGTTGTAATGATTCTTGGGGGTGTTGAATTCGATAGTCGTGTCAAAATGTAAATGATTGTAGCTATTAAAAAATATTTAATTTTTGTGATATTTTTTTGTTATATTGGTGCAAAAAACTGTTCCATATAGAAATGTCATAAAACGAATCAACAAACAAAATAACATAATAATATGATACACTTGAAATTTAAGTACTTATTTGTTAAAACATATTTATTCTTCACGTAAATTATTGTAAGAGTATCTGCTAATATACCCTAGAAAGAAATATTAAATTTTAAAATTGTTTTTATAATCATTAGAAAATTATGAAAACATTCCAAAATTATTAACCAATATTAAACTTTTTTAATACTCAAGTTTGTTTGAATTCAATTTTCATTGGTTCTTACCGTCCGATGCAAAATGCGAATAAACCATTGTAGTATAACTACGAAGGAGGCAGATGAAACTAACGGCCACCGGGGTGGTAAACGCCACTTATTAGTGCCAACGGCCACCCCAGTGCCGGGCTCAGAGGGGGCCGATGGGAATAAACGAGTTTGACCAGTTGACAACTTTTTCATCATACATTATGACACCACTATCGAATTCAACATCCTCAAGAACCATGAAAACGACACCCACGACGAAAAAGTTGACAACTCCATGCAGCCGCCATCTTGGATTTACATATTGACACCACTATCGGATTCAATACCCTCATGAACCATGAAAACGACACCCATGACGAAAAAGATGTCGACTCCATGCAGCCACCATCTCGGATTTACATTTTGACACCACTATCGAATTCAACACCCTCATGAACCAAGAAAACGACACCCATGACGAAAAAGTTGTCAACTCCATGCAGCCGCCATCTTGGATTTACATTTTGACACAAATTGTCGAATTGAAAAATTGTCACCTACGTAACTTCACGCTTGTAATCCCCGAAGGGGTAGGCAGAGGTAAATGCATGCATTCAAGCATACATGCAAACACCCACGATTCGCCGGTTACGTTTTGGCCCATGTAACAGGTGGCGAGCCTGTTGACATCTCCGGGCACATTACCAAACTTTGAGGTACTGGGAAATTTCCAGAAAATGGAAAAATCCCAATAGAACCAGAGATAAAGGCTTTTTCACCATTATCTCTGATAACCCCTACCCGGGAATCGAACCCAGGACCTCAACGTAGTAGTAGTGGCCTGCTACCACTAGGCTACCGAGGCAGTTGTCACCTATCACCTAATAAACCACTGCAGTAAAACTACGAAGGGGGCAAATGAAACTAACGACTACCGGGGTGGCCGTTGGCACTATTTATTCCCAACGGCCACCCCGGTGGCGGTCTCAGTGGGGGCCGATGGGAATAAAGGGAAAACGGATGACATTTTCGTAATCAGCACCCCAAGAAACCTCAAAATTGATACCCATATCACATTTTGAAAGAAAAGTCTGTCCGCCATCTTGGATCTGAAAACGGATGCCATTTTCGTAATCAGCACCCCAAGACACCTCGAAATTGATACCCATATCATATTTTGAAAAAAAGTCTGTCCGCCAGCTTGGATCTGAAAACGGATGCCATTTTCGTAATCAGCACACCAAGAAACCCCGAAATTGATACCCATATCATATTTTAAAAGAGAAAATCTGTCCGCCATCTTGGATCTGAAAACGGATGCCATTTTCGTAATTAGCACCCCAAGAAACCTCAAAAGTGATACCCATATCACATTTTGAAAAAAAAAAAAGTTCTTTTCGGGGGACAATTATCATAAACTAGAGAAATAACACTACAAAGCAATATGGGCTCGGTCTAATAATAAAATAATCAACATCAACATTTCAGCCGATTTCCATAGGTTTACAATATCCTGTATCTGAAAATAGAAGTCATTTTCTTAATCAGCACCCCAAAAAACCTCGAAATTGACTCCTCTAATACATTTTCAAAAAATAATTATGTCTGCCATCTAGGATTCGAAAAAAGATGTCATATTCACCATTAACACAAACACCTGTGAATGTGCGACCACCTGCGACAATATAAGCTTCTGAGCACGGTTTTCACTAAACATCTCAATAGAGGTCACATTCAATACTCTTATATAAAATAAAAATAATTCATTAAAAATATTGTTTAACAAAAACACAAATTTCGATAATAAGATAAAAAGTCGATAAAATATAAAGAACATCTCACAAGCTGGGATACCAGTAAATAATTTTTTCCACGAAATAATTTGTGAAAAATTAGTATCAATATTGGATGTTTTTTATATATCACGATAATAACTATTAGAAATTAATTTAATCGACCGTAAAAAGTATGCCACACATTTATTATCATTATCTCAATGGATTGATGTGCATTTTTCGCATTTTTTAAATGTTATCTATGGTTCAGTAATTGCACGATCATTGTGGAAATGTTATAAACTGGTAATACAGTTTGTGGAAATTATGACATTCGAATATTTCGAATCAAAACGTCTTAACTTTGCGAAATCAGAGCATACGAAAAGCAACCGAATTACTTAAATTGAAAGAATTAGTTTTGTGAGAAGTAAGTGTTTGGGAGTGGTCTATTTCAATTGACCAATTGCAGTTTGAATTGTCTCTGTAGTGTCAATGTCAATGCGTGCAACTGGCGACAGCGGTTTCAATATGAAAATGGGTCTTTAGCCATTCTATCCTTATTTATCTATTCTGTGGATCAGACAGTCACGTCACCAACCCCAAATTTTTGAAAATGTAAAAAAAAACTTGAACGTGTTAGGTTGAAATTTTTATATAATTTAGTTTATTTATAGTAAAGTTTTAAAAAAAATTGACAGGCGATTTCGATGAGCACAAGTGCCTGCCATGCGAACCGAAAGGTGTGCTATATGTATGAATTAAAATAAACTTTCTTCTGTAAAAGTTGAAATTTATATAAGTGTTTGTCTAAGATATTTGAAGTAAATAGGTTCAATAACAGGCGGTTCTGGATAGCATACAAAAATCGGCCAAGTGCGAGTCGGACTCGCGCACAAAGTGTTCCGTACAAAAAAATTGCTTAAAAAATACATTTGTTATATGGGTTTATTATATGGGCCCCCCTTTGATGTTTGCTTTATTTTTATTTAGTTATTTATTATGAAAGGTAATATACAAATCAATATTCTGTGAATATTTTAAGAGTCTACCTGCTACCGTTATTAATATTGAGCAAAAATACGAAAAAAACACGTTTTTTGTATGGGGACCCCCCTGAATATTTTTATTTTTGTAATTTTTGTTATTTGCTGTTATAGCGGCAATGAAAATACATAACTAGGTAAAATTTCAGCTTTTTAGCTATCACAGTTTATGAGATACAGCCTGATGACAGACAGAGATCTGTTCTTCAGCTTCACTTGACTCATTTTCAGCAATACGATTATTGCTTTGAAATTCTGTTTACACGGACACAATCATTTTCCGTTGCGAGGCGATTATGGCAACGAGCGAGAAGAGCGAGTGTTTAGACGAAAACGAATGTTTTATATTCCTTCGATAATCGTATCTTCGAGACGAAAAACTCTCCTCGTCTAAAGGGCTCTTTACATGGGTCAAAACGTAACCGGTGAATCGTGGGTGTTTGCATGTAGGTGTGTCTAAATGCTTAGATTTACCTCTGCCTACCCTTTCGTAGCGATGGACATCAGGTTAGGTTGGATCAAAGTGTTCGACAATAACCGGTAAACATTATAATATTGTTTTTAAATGTTTATATTTCAATATGAAATTGATATGAAATTAAAAGTAAGAGGAGTGCGGAAAACTAGGAAAGGTGGTGTAATCATAAGCACCGAGACAAAGGATGACCTTGAGAAACTAAAAGAAAAAGTACAACGCACATTATCTGGACTAACTGTTGATGATCACCTTAAACGCAAGCCCCGCATTATAATTATTGGTGTATCCACGGCGATGTCTGAAAATGAGGTCTTTAAATGTATATTTGAGCAGAATTTAACATAAAAGATACCATCATTAACTAGGGAGATATTTTTGGCCTCTGTAAGACTGAGTCACAAATCAGGCAGAAGAGATTCGGAGACATGTAACTTTATAATAGAAGTACCGGCCAATATACGTAAAGCACTTATAACACAAGACAGATTGTTTATTAACTGGACATCTTGTCCTGTAAAGGACTATACTTTAGTAACAAGATGTTATAAGTGTCAGCAGTATGGCCATGCCGCTAAATCTTGCAAATCTACGACCTCTACGTGTGGACACTGTGGAGAAGATGGCCATTCGATCAAAGAGTGCCCAAAAAAACAAGACTCACCTAGATGTGCAAGTTGCTTGCGGTTTAAAAAGCAAAGTAATCACAAAACGGGGGATATCGACTGTCCGGCAAAAAAAGCAGCAGAATATAGGTACATAAACTCCATTGACTATGAAGGCGCCTAAGAGCGCCACATATTAGTTTATATTTAGCCTTAACCTATTTGTTCATATTATTTTAATTTAAGCATGGATGTTAGTTTAATTTCGGAAATAGATAATACATTTTCAACTGAGTCTAGGTCATGTGAGGTTGATAGCTCATTAAATCACACTCAAAATGACGGCGTGGTAGTGTATGCAAGGGAAAGTTTAAAGGTCATAATCGAAGAACCAATTTTACAGGACAGTAATTGTCTTATTGTCAAAATTGATAAAAAATACAGCCATAGTTGCAGTATATAGATCACCGTCTGTTAGAAACTTAGATTCCTGTAATTTATTTTTAAACCAGACTCTACAATCATTAAATACTTTTAAAAATATTATTCTTACAGGTGACATTAATATAAATCTTATTTCAGAATTACGTGACACAGGCACTCAAGAGTACCTAAATATATGTTCTTACCATGGGGTCTTTCCCTGCCATACCCTGCCAACATAACAAAGTGGTTCATGCCTAGATCATATGATGATCAAATGTAGCCTTCCATATATTACACTCGTCGCTAATTCAACCATTACCGACCATCACGCCGTCATACTAACAATAAATTTAACGCTACCTAAGCGAAATCGTACACTAACAAAGACTAAACTAAATATAAACACACTCGAATGTAATTTACGCAATATTAATTTTGACCCAGTTTACAAAACTGCTGACGCTAACGAGGCATTATCATACCTTATACAACATGTCCAGCTAGCGATATTTCGTAACACCGAAACAATAGCAGTAAATAATAAAAAATATAATATAAAACCATGGATAACCCCTGGATTAATTCGGTGTACAAGACAAAGAGATAAACTTCATCAAAAGGCTAAAAAGTTCCCTGATAACTTAATACTACAAACAACGTATAAAAGATATAGAAATGTTTGCAAACTAAATAAAGCTGGTAAAAATTGCAAGGAACTTTGGAGAAATATCAAAAACTTGTCTTACACATCTAAACAGCGTGTATCAAATTCGAGTTTGCTGTATTCTAATCCCAATGCGCTTATGTCTGTTAATTATGTAAATAATTATTTTATCAATGTAGGAAAAGATTTAGCTGAAAAGATTCAAAGAAATACTGGTAAGCGGTCTTTTTCGTCCCGCCAAAAAGACATAAATAGTCACTGTCTGAAATCTTTTGTTATGCTCGACACAGATGAGGATGAAATAGCTAGAATTATCTCAGGACTGAAAAATAACTCTGCAGTTGGTTATGATAACATAGACAATCATATTCTGAAACGTTTCACACATATTTTTGTCCCCCCCTTAACCTACTTTTTTCAACTCTGCCTTTCAACTGGCATGTTTCCGAATTATTTAAAAAAAGCAGTAGTTATTCCTATATTTAAATCGGGGAACAAAGATCTAGTCTCCAATTACCGATCGATATCGATCCTCCCTTTAATATCTAAAATATCAGAAAAAATTATAAATAGTAGGTTAGTAAATTATCTTGAAAAATATAAATTTATTTCGTCTATGCAATTTGGTTTTAGGGCAAAACTATCCACTGCAGATGCAGTTCACGAACTGACAGACTATATCTCGCAAGAACTTGAGAAAGGACACCAGACTTAAGGTATTTTCATTGATATGGCCAAAGCTTTTGATACCATATCTGTTCCCATGCTTCTGACCAAATTAGAAGCTCTAGGCATAAGGGGCACACAGCTTAAACAGTTTGCTGACTATTTAGATAACCGATACCAATGCGTAAAAATAGATAATACTGTCACCAGTGAGGATCAAAAATGCAGTGGCTTTGGTTTCCCGCAATGAAGTATTTTGGGTCCAACTTTATTTTTGATATATATATATAAATGGCTTATGTAATTTAACCATTCAACAAGGCCAACTTATATCTTTCGCAGATGACACAGTTTTAATATTTACCGGCAAAACCTCAAGCGAATTATATGAGATTGCTCAATTAGGTTTCAATATAGTTAACAATTGGCTCCAAGATAATTTACTTACATTAAACGCTGACAAGACAAAATATATTCATTTTTCAATGCGCAAATTTTCAAATAAAATAACATCTATAACCAACGAATTTATGTGCACCGTTGTTATAACCCATCAGGTAACTCGTGCAATTGTCCTGCCATTATTAAAACTCTCGATATCAAATATCTCGGGATATTGATAGACGATACACTTTCATTTAGATTACATATTGAATCCCTTGTTAAAAGATTACGCAAATTAATATTTGTATTCAAGAAACTACGAAAAATAGCTGACCCTAAATTGATTATTCAAATATATTTAGCTTTAGGACAAAGTTTAATTCAATACCGTATCACATCATGGGGTGGTGCGTCAAAAACCACTATTTTACCAGTAGAACGAGCTCAAAGAGCTATTTTAAAAGTAGCCCATTCTCATCCCTCTTCTTTTCCTACATTTCTTTTGTATCAATCCATTAGCGTTCTAACTGTCCGCCAAATTTTCATATCTAACATTATATTAAAACAGCATACCAAGCTTACTTACAATATTGACATACTAACAAAAGACGATATGATATGGTCTGCACTTCTTGCAATCTTTTGGTGAAAGCATGTTTCGAGGTTGAAGTCATAACTTCAACCTCGAAACATGCTTTCACCAAAAGATTCTATTAATTTCTTGGCCCATTTTTGTATAAATAATTGAATAAAAATCTGTTATTTTATAAGTTAGACTATCATAGATGTAAAATAATTTTAAATAACTTTTTACAGAATCTTTCGTATGAAAATACAGAAAATTTACCCCTAGTATAAAAATAGGTTTTTGAAAACTGTCTAAATTTGATTATTATTAAAGTTAGAAGTAATAGTATCCTAGTAGTAAGAATAATTAAGAACGTATATTTAATTGTTAATTAAAAAAACTTCAAATAGCTGTAGATCTCTTCCAGCCCGTTCGGGTATAATACATATGTTTTGTACTATTTTAAATATTAAGATATTATTGTATTAATTTTGAGAACTTACTTTTTGAAATAAAGAATTTATTATTTATTTATTATAATAAATATTGCTCAACAGCTGGAATGATGATAATATTATATAGAATTCTATTTTATATCAGGGTTTTTATGCAACACCATTTTTTTCTTTTCCCTTGAACTTATCTGGACAAGCGGCGGTGTGATCTAATTCATAATTTTAAAAAATCAAACAATATCTCACCAAGAGCAGCGCCAATGAGGGCAAAGATGATTAGAACACGCATTGTTCAATAAAACGACCAGTATGTGACCAGGTTTTGGCCCAATAGTTTTTATATACTTCAGTTGATTTCTCTTATCATAATAAGATTTATTAATTTTAATCTACTGGTTCTAGATAAATTTGACAAAATAAACTAACAAGTAGGTATAATGACTTACAGCGAACAGGATGTACATGAAGATATATTAAGCGATGATTATTTTTAATAGAGATTAACTTACTGCAAGTGCTAATCTACACAGTTGATAAAAACTACGTAATAATTTGTCGGGCGATTCTTTGTCGAAAGATGCAATATTTGCATTTTAAAGACGTCATCAAAGATTTGTAAGGTACTTTCTGTTATTAATGTGTCGCAGAGCCTTATTAAGAAGTAGAAGAAATTGAAAAGGTTAAAATAAAATTATACACACTGATGTCACTTACCTACTATAACTTGCTGTTGGGACATAATTTGTTAAAGCCAAGCCATATGGAAAAAGAAAACAATATCTATTATTGTTTTATATTATTTCGCATTAACACATGCTTGTGAAATATATTTTATTTTAAAGAAAAATGGAAAGAAAAATTTGACTTCAGGCGAGGCTCGAACTCGCGACCTACTGGGAATCTAGTCCAGCCGCTCTTCCAATTGAGCTACTGAAGCCCTGCCCGATTTGTCAAATCTTTCCTTCACATCTATTGCATTGCTTTATGGTAGCAGTAGCGCCATCTATTACCAACTATGCTAGTTAGGCAACCGATATAATAGACTTTTCAGTTTATTGAATATCGTAAAGAAGTCGCTTTTACCCTTAATAATTGTTTTATATTATTTCGCATTAACACATGCTTGTGAAATATATTTTATTTTAAAGAAAAATGGAAAGAAAAATTTGACTTCAGGCGAGGCTCGAACTCGCGACCTACTGGGAATCTAGTCCAGCCGCTCTTCCAATTGAGCTACTGAAGCCCTGCCCGATTTGTCAAATCTTTCCTTCACATCTATTGCATAGCTTTATGGTAGCAGTAGCGCCATCTATTACCAACTATGCTAGTTAGGCAACCGATAGTTGCCTAACTAGCATAGTTGGCGTGCATGTATGAAGAGAATGATGAAGGTAGACGAGGCACAAGAGGTATGTCAGGACCGGGATATCTGGCGCTCTACACTCTCTGCCTACCCCGTTAGGGACCTGGCGTGAAGATACACACACACATAAAAATAAGTCGTGTTTTCCTTCCTGACGCTATAACTCCAGACCGCATGAACCGATTTCCACGGTTTTGCATTCGTTCGAAAGGTCTCGGGCTAATGGGCTATAGCAAAGAAAATTCAGGAAAAAATATTTATAAAACGACATCCACGCGGGCGAAGTCGCGGGCAACAGCTACTTGCCTAGAATTACTGAGTCGTACCTAACCGGAACACGATGTTTAGTTTATTCATATATTTCACATAGTTAAAGTTCTTAAAAACATTTATGTCAAGTGTTTGGCGCGCGGTACTTTAACTTACATAAATTATGGATGCCGCCACTCACTAAAGGATACATTTTGCATCGCGTAATGCGAGCCTGTTTTCAGGACATAAGGAATTATTTAATGTCAAACAATGTGACACCGGTTTTTAGCAGTTCACATAACGATATTACAAGTACTTAAGAATCAATTCTTCACTTCTTTCGTAGGTAAGGTAGCAGGCCATTACGGGTACGCTTGACCTCCAGGACTCGATCCTTGGATCAGAGCAGGTGTGACTTAGGGATTGTTTCTTTAGAAACGTATCTCAGAGTTTGTTAATGTCCATAAAAAAAAATGCGCAAATAGATGGCTTTACTGCAATCTTGCACAAAATATTTGCGTTTTTGATGGGCCGAGTGCTGGATAGCTCTAACACATATACAATTATTTTCGTGGAGGATGGATCTAGACTGTCCAATTATGCAGCACTGGAATAGGCTGCATATTGGGCACTCAGGATCTAAACCTACATATAAATTAAGATAGATTAACATTTGTAATTTTTATTGATTAATTTGTACATATTTAATGACGTATGAAGAATTTATGATTATTAATCAAGTGCCAAATATTTTATTAAGTAATTGAATTTCGTATGTATGTATATTATTTGTAATTTAAATGTTTTTTTATTTTGAATTAATTATAATCAATCTATACAAATAAATAAAATTGGAGTGTCTGTTTGTAATATTAAAATAACAGCTTTTTACTAAATGCATATGTATGTATACACGGTACATATACCAAAACAACATTTTTTACAATTTTTGTCTGTCTGTCTGTCTGTTTGGCGGGGCTAATCTTGGGAACGGCTGGACCGCTTTTGACGTGACTTTCACTGGCAGATAGCTGATGTGACAAGAAGTAACTTAGGCTACTTTTATTTCCATACATACATACATACATACCTACATACAAATAAGTATTGGAGTGTATCCGACTTTGACGAGACTTCCACGGGTAGGTAGCTGATGTAATAAGGAGTAACTTAGGCTACTTTTATCTCCATTCAAACATACATACATACATACCTACGTACAAATAAATAGAATTTGAGTGTCTCCGATTTTGACGGGACTTTCACTAGCAGATAGCTGATGTAATAAGGAGTAAGTAACTTAGGCTACTTTTATACTAGCTGCGCCCACGACTTCGTCCGGGTAGATAATGAACAATCATATTTTTTCTCACGGGGACGAAGTCGCAGGCACAACTAGTCTAAAATAACATAAAAAAATATCATCATTTTCAAATTGTTCAATTTCTTCATATAGAAGAAAAGAAAAAGTTTGTTCGTCTTAATTTTCATTCAGTCATTCACGTAGCAAAGCTGCTAGTGTTGTAACTACGTAGAAAAACCCTGCTACTAAAGAAAGTAATTGTGAGACTCTTTTCAATAACAACTTAAATGTAATACAGATTAGATAAGAGTTGATTAGACCATAAATTATAAAGAGAATAAAATATGGAAATAAAATATGGACACAATTCATAAATCAATCAAAAATAAATACAATGATAAAAGATACATCACACCAGCAAACCACAATAGACCAGTCCCCACAATCATGAACGCTCTGCCTACCCCTTCATAGAGTACAGGCGTGAAGTTATATTGAGGTTAAGAATTTTAGCGTTAAGTCCGCCATTTGCTCACATGTTTTTTATATTGTGGCAATAAAGATTGAATCTATAATCTATATCTATCTTAAATCTATATCTATGTCATCTATACATCTATATCTATACATTCTATATTCTATACATTCTATACATTCTATATACATACATATACATATAAATAAATAAAATTGGAGTGTCTGTTTGTAATATGAAAATAACCGCTTTTTACTAAATGCATATGTATGTATACACGGTACATATACCAAAACCACATTTTTTACAATTTTTGTCTGTCTGTCTGTCTGTTTGGAGGGGCTAATCTTGGGAACGTCTGGACCGATTTTGATGGGACTTTCACTGGCAGATAGCTGATGTGACAAGGAGTAACTTAGGCTACTTTTATTTCCATACATCCATACATACATACAAACCTACATACAAATAAGTAGATTGGAGTGTATCCGACTTTGACGGGACTTCCACGGGTAGGTAGCTGATGTTATTAGGAGTAACTTAGGCTACTTTTATCTCAATACATCCATACATACATACATAATAATAATAATAATAATAGAGGCGAGTCACCACCTGCCTAAAGTAGGATTCGATAATGTGAGATGTTGAATATAGGCAGGTGCCGGATCTCACTCCATAGGCCCAGCCAGCTAGTCCCCCCAGTTCACCCCCATAGCCCAAAGTTTGGCGAATCACTTATCATTACAATAGTCCCATTATATTCTGCGGGGTCTGTCTGTGCCTGTATTAACTATTGATGCAGTCAGAGAGAGGTCCCGCCGAATATAACCCATTACAAAGTAGATCAAAATTCTCGAAAGGGCCTCTACGTGTTGGACCCCCCATGTCCCCGCGCAAGCCTGACAAAGGTCCGGGGTTCAAATTGGACCCCGTGCTGACGAGAGACATAATAATAATAATAAGGGGGCAGAGCAGCTTGTGGCGAGCTGTTGGTGAGTAGCGACACCACCCCCTACCATCATCTCGAGTTCCTCCGAGAGAACTGGGCTCCGCCTCGTCCGCCACACAGAGGTACGGCCGGACAGAGCATCAGGTCTCTCACCTCTGGCTTGCCTTCATTGGCCGGTCAGAGTGGGGCGCTAGAGGTATGGCATTTGCAGAAATTTAGATAATAGGCTGTTGTCTAAATTTCTGCAAGAGCCATACACTCGGGGTGGAAGTGTCTAAAGGCATAATAGCGGGGAAGCCCGCTCCGAGCTCGAGATTACTCGCTCGTGATGGTGAAACCGGGGCCACACCTCTCGACACCCCCAGCCTCTCTCAACAGTGTTGCCCCCCGTCGACCACCGGGTTGGCTGTTTGGGGGGGCCCACCAAGGAGAGGCGAGTCACCACCTGCCTAAAGTAGGATTCGATAATGTGAGATGTTGAATATAGGCAGGTGCCGGATCTCACTCCATAGGCCCAGCCAGCTAGTCCCCCCAGTTCACCCACATAGCCCAAAGTTTGGCGAATCACTTATCATTATAAGAGCCCCATTATATTCTGCGGGGTCTGTCTGTGCCTGTATTAACTATTGATGCAGTCAGAGAGAGGTCCCGCCGAATTTAACCCATTACAAAGTAGATCAACATTCTCGAAAGGGCCTCTACGTGTTGGATCTCCCATGTCCCCGCGCAAGCCTGACAAAGGTCCGGGGTTCAAATTGGACCCCGTGCTGACGAGAGACATAATAATAAGGCATATTGTTTCCGGCTGTTCGAGTCTTGCCAACGGCGAATACTTACACAGACACAACCAAGTAGCCAGGATAATCCATCAGCAACTTGCCTTGAAATACGGTCTTGTAGCCGCGGAGGTGCCGTACTACAGGTATGTGTCCGACCCAGTTCTGGAAAATGACCATGTCACGATGTATTGGGACCGATCTATCATCACTGACAGGACTATTGTTGCCAATAAGCCTGATATAGTGGTGATAGATCGCTCGGAGCGCCGCGTAATGATGATCGACATCACCGTCCCGCATGATGAGAATCTCGTGAAAGCCGAAAAAGACAAGGAAATAAAATATCTTGATCTGGCTCACGAGGTTGTCGCCATGTGGGATGTGGATTCGGCCATCATTGTGCCGATAGTCGTATCGGTGAACGGGCTGATAGCGAAGAGCCTCGACCAACATCTCAAGAGGCTCTCGCTAGGTGGATGGATCAAGGGTCTGATACAGAAAGCAGTACTCCTCGGCACGGCACGCATAGTGAGGAGTTTCCTGTCTCTGTGTCCCTAACCACCGGCAGCTTGGACCCTGCTCTCGCTGCCGGCGGCACATTATTTTTTATTTTTTTATATATATTTGTTGTTTTTTTTTATACATATATATGTAAAAAGTTATTTAATAAGTTGTATGAATAAATAAGTGGAATAATAATAATAATAGTACACTTTATTGCACACCAAAAGTACATCGGTTAAGATTACATTTTTGACATGTGTGAAAATGGGCGGCCTTATCGCTAGAAGAGCGATTTCTTCCAGGCAACCCAACTATCGAAAGAAATACAGAAAAAATTACAATAGGGTGCGCGACACTAAAAAGGTACCCTCTAGGTACCAACTAAACTAAACTGGTAACATATAACAATATGAAAATAAATTAAAGAAGCAAGGGACAGTGAACAGGCGAACGAATGAGAAAGGAAGAAAGTAACAGACACATGGAATTTAAAGAAGAGAGGAAAGGAAGTGAGCCTTAACTTAACAATATATACATACATACCTACATACAAATAAATAGAATTTGAGTGTCTCCGATTTTGACGGAACTTTCACTGGCAGATAGCTGATGTAATAAGGTGTAACTTAGGCTACTTGTATACTAGCTGCGCCCACGACTTCGTCCGGGGAGATACTGAACAATCATATTTTTCTCACGTGGACGAAGTTGCGGGAACAGCTAGTAAATAAATAAAACTATAACGTTTTCGCATTTATCCCACGTATATTAAACTAAAATGATCACCTACTTAAAATCGAACGCGAATTTATTTCAATAAGTGTAGGTCGCGAAAACCTAAGAATGTTTAATTTTATGCATCTATACAATCTATACAAATAAAAAAATTGGAGTGTCTGTTTGTAATATAAAAATTACCGCTTTTTACTAAATGCATATGTAATATATGTATACACGGTACATATACCAAAACAACATTTTTTACTATTTTTGTCTCTCTGTCTGTCTGTTTGTTCCCGCTAATCTCGAGAACGATTTTGAGGGCACTTTCACTGGCCTGATAGTTTATGTAATAAGGAGTTACTTAGGCTACTTTTATACTAGCTGCGCCCACGACTTCGTCCGGGTAGGCACTGAACAATCATACATTCTCATGGAGACGAAGTCGCGGGCACAGCTCGTACTAAATAAATACATTTTTACACAGGCTTATCTACTATCAGCTTTCAGAATCAGACGTGGTGCCATAATCACTGGCAGCAATTTTGTGCGGAAGAGCGCGCGATACTTTAACTTACTTAAATGATGGATGCCGCCACTTACTACAGCATACATTTTACGTTGCGTAATGCGAGCCTGTTTCCGTGGGATCGTGAGTATTTTAATGTCAATATAATGGTTGCACAACCAGTGTTGACCCGTTGTTAGCAGTTAACATAACAATGTTAATGCTAATTTTCAATGTTACAGTTAAAATATTTGTTAAAATTATAGTACACTAGCTATTGCCCGCGGCTTCGCCCGCGTGGGTGTCGATTTAAAAACAACTTTGTAGCTTATGTTCTTTCTCAAAGTCAGCTCAATCTATGTACCAAATTTCATTATAATCATTTCATTCGTTTGGGCGTGAAAAGGTAACAGACAGACAGACAGACGGACAGAGTTACTTTCGCATTTATAATATTAAGTAAGGAAGGAATAAGAACAATAGTAAGTGCCTTTTCACATGAACCGGTTGCCGGGTATCCGGCGCCGGCTACCCGGAAACCGGTTTATGTGAAAAGGCTTATTTTTACTGGTGGTAGAGCTCCAGTGACGGAGATCGCGGGCGTAGGCACCACCGCATTACTTAATATACTTGCCGCTAAATGGTAGTGTTCAGCACTATCGTGTTCCGGTCAGGTGGTAATGTACGGCCCTGTAATTTCCGGCACAGAGGCATAACACCTTAGGCCTTAGGAGTGGTAACGCATCTGCATTTTAACCTCGGTCTTTGTGTAGGTGTCTATTGGCTGCAGTCATCACTTAACATCAATGTGAACTGCATGCTTGTTTGCCACTTCCATAACATAAAAAAGGCACTTACATTGACTTTTAGTGCCTTTCCACATGAACCGGTCACCGGGTTGCCGGCGCCGACTGTCCGGTAACATATTCTAACATATTCAGGACAAATGCCGCCGGTAAATGGGAAAGCAAAAGTACATGGCCATACACTAAGCTGCCGGGTATCCGCTGTCCGGCGCCGGCTACCCGGAAACCGGTTCATGTGAAAAGGCACTCAGTTACTGCCGGATGCGTCGCACCAGCATATTTTTGACATTGTTACAGTTACCAGGATTCCAAGTGAAGTATTAAGTATTCTAATATTTGATAGATCATTGACATTGACAATAACCTGAATCAGAGCTTCTTGGACGGTTCCAGTTAACAGTTAAAGTTATGACGTCATTAAACAATTTGGAAATTTAATAACACATTTTTTGCTTACTTTAGCAAAATTGTTAAAGCCAAAGAAAAATGTTGCAACCTAGTCCAAGAATGTTAAGTGTGTCTGTAGTCTAGTGGTAGCAGGTAGGAGGCCACTTCTGCTATACTGTTGTTACGTGATACTGGTATTTTTCTATTATAAAAGATTAAAAGATTCCTTGTATCACACTCAGCAATATACCTCACGTTAGTCAATAGGATTGCTAGACATGGGAATCGAACATGGTCTGTGCTGAATTGTGGTTGTATAAAAAACGCTCTGTCTATGCTTTAGAGAATACTAGCGTGAATTTGTATTTAAGTTAAGAATAACATTACACGCGATTAAATATTTTCTATTATCAGGCTTGAGCATAGAGCAACACGGAGGGGAGTAGCCATATGCAGGCTTTCCCCTCTGTCAAAGTACAAGACCAAATGATCTAACGCCTGTCGCCTAGATGTTTAAAGGTGTGCATGAAATTGTTTCTGTATTTTATTAAAGTCAAGGTGTGAGTTTCGTAGTAATAGACGATTTTTGTAGTGTGCGTGTGTGTCGTACGCATTTCCCCTCGCAAAAAATGACAGACTATTATGCATCGGTAATACACGCTATGGCTACTCCCCTCCAGTCCGCCGCGACCAGTGGACCGCGTTGCTCTATGGGGTTGAGAATCTGATGTCGTGCCATAATCACTGGCAGCGCCATTTAATACGAAAGGGCCGCGGTACATTAAATTATATAAATGAACTGCTGTATGCCTCCGTGAGAGACGTAGAGATACATTTTACGTAGCGTAATTCGAACATGTATTATTTTTTATGTAAAGAAGGTTGCAAACAAGCATGCAGCTCAGATCGATGTTAAGACTGCAGCCTATAGACACCCACACAAAGACCATGGTCAAAATGCAGATGCGTTACCACTCTTGAGGCCTAAGGTGTTATGCCTCTGTGCCGGAAATTACAGGGCCGAACATTATAATAATACATAACAATAACATTGATCTTGACGAATAAGTTTTTCTTTTTCTTCATTTATCATCATTGAAGGAATTGAAAAATTTTGTGATTATTATGTTTTAACCAAGTAGTTTCAAATTCAAATTCTAATTTTTAATTTACTAATAATATATGATTTTTCTTTTACTAACATAACCTCTTGAGTAACGATCGTTTTTTAAATATTTAGTCCGAACTATCTAGTGCAAAATAACTGTGAAAATATAAAAACAAGGTCAATATACGTGGAAAAGGTGAAGTTTACCGAAAATATTGGAAAAATGAGTAAAAATAAAATCAAAAGTACGCGTCACCAAAACTGTAACCTATTTCAATAGTGTACCACCAACATTAATCAATTAAAACTTTAGTGCAATCTATGAAATCTATGTGCTCAGACAGATCCAGCAAAACCAAAATCAAAAACAGTGCAAAAATTGTGTAAAAGTGACAATTTCGTAATGGACAACCAAAAAAGTGAACACCTACACATACCTACATATTTGAAGAAAGGACCTAAGTATAAACAATCATTAAAGAATAATATAATCTGTTCATGACTGTAAGTGAAAGTCAGTGTTACAAACTGAATTAGTGAATATATAAAGCAAAATAAAAACGGTGCAGCATAACCTGAAAAAATTTTATCATCATCAATCAAACAGTATAAATTCATTGACATCATTGTTCTATTTAAACTCATAGCGACATCTACAAATATTCCGTATAAACACAAAACATCAATTGGTCCCAACAACCAAGATATGAACCTTAAAGAAGCAGCAAAGGTTTACTAACAGTACGTAGCAAGTTAGTACAACACAAAATAACGAGAGGGCAGCACTGGTCCGAAAAAATAAATCTGGAATATATATATATATATACCTAACAAAAAAACAACCTAAATCAGTATTTTACCTATATTTAATAAAACACGTAATAAAAATATTTCAAGAATACGGAAGGACAATTTAAACTTCTATTTGAGGAAATGAAAATTGAAATGCTTAGGCAAGGAACAGAATTAAAATAATCCATTACTAATACTTTGATGGACCGTATGGATGAAAAATTATTATGTATTATACAAGAAAACAAAGAAATGAAACAAAAATTGAAAATTTAGAAAATCAGCTTGAGTACTTGAAAGGAGAAAAAAGACAAAATAATATTGTTGTTTTTGGCATAGAGGAAACAGAAAAATCTACATGGGAATTGCTACAGAAAATTAAGACAGCTTTCAAAGAGGACGCAAATATAACCATAGAATCAAACGAAGTTCACAAAATCCATTGCTTAGGCAAAATTAAACAAGGCGATAAACCAAGACCGGTTTTATGCTCGCTTGTGAGTGGCTGGAAAAAGAGCAAAATAATGAAAAACAAAAAATATTTTAAGAAATTTTACATCATGGAAGACTATTCAAAGGAAGTTATGGAAAGAAGGATTATTAGCAGAGAGGAAAAATTACAGCCAGAATTATTAGCAGAGAGGAAAAAAAAAGGAAATATAACTTTCCTTAAACATGATAAACTTGTAGTAAAGGAAAACAGTTATGATAAAAGAAAAAGAGCCCAGTCAAAAACTCAACGAAAAAAACAACAAACTATTAACACCGCCAAAACGAACAGGACAAATGCCTTTGATGTAATGAGAGGACGATCAAACTCCTTAACTAACCTTTTTACAAAGAAACAATAGCAATGAACAGCCGGTAACTAGTCAGAAAATAACAGTACCCAACATGCAACAGACGAAACACAGGAAGTTCAAATAATGAAAGAAACAAAAAAAAAAGAAAGAAAAAAACTTGAAAAACTGACAATCTAACCCTCCCCCAAGACGCCTTGTCAGCGCGGGGGTAGTAGACTATAACCCTTCAAACTGCAAGAAACAAAAATAATAATATAACTAGCTGCCCCGACAAACTCCATTTCGCGTCATTCTACGACACAGAATAGAAAGGGATAGAGGAAAATGGAAGCAGTTGGAGGAGGCTTTCACCATGCTAGGCGGTCCTTACAGCTAATTAATAAAAAAAGAAAAAAAAAAGAGGTTAATCAAAGTTAGAAGTTAAAATATATTATGTTTACCTATAGTGATAAAGAGATGAGTAGATATACTTTAAAATAGCTTAGAAAATAATTTATTGTTTAATTAGGAAGTACTTTTTATAAAGGAGATGTTGCGAGCTCGGCTCTAGTTCGTACACGTCCTTACAAAATAGGTAAATTAAATAAGAATCCGAAAAAAATACAATTAATTTATTCAATAATATATTTTAGAGTTACTACCACATTTAATTCAAACGATTTTATCATTTTCAACCATATTCAACATGGCAGCGATACAGCCGACGCTTCTATATATTGGAAATCGATTAGTTTAAGTTCTTAGTATTAACACATGAAATCGATTTCGATAGTATTTAGAAAATATTACTTTTTTCTCCAAGTACTATATAATCAAAAAACATTAAAAAATGTCAAAATGACATCGCCCGCCATATTCGCCATGTTGGTTTGAGTTGCAATTCTAACTGCAAATAATATTTTGTAACTGCAAACAAAGCTAAATAAGTGAAAATATGCAGTAAAAAACGATTTTGCCTTTGAATGATATTGTGTTCAATACATGGCCGGAGGTCCATACATTTTTGCAACATCTCCTTTGAAACAAATGCTGAATATTGTAAAAGAAAAATGTTAACTATTTTTTTTGTACTGCTGTTTAAGGAATAATAAAGCTTTATTATTATTTAAAAAAAAAGGGTTATTCACTCTAGGTAGTTTATGATTTATTGACGTTTTGAAAGTATCTGTAAAGATCTATTCGAAATAAAAATATTTTCTATTCTATTCTATTCTTTCTATTACACCTGACCGGAACACGCTAGTGCTGAACACTACCTTTTAGCGACAAGTATATTAGGTAATGCGGTGGTGCATACGCCCGCGAGCTCCGTCACTGGATTTCTACCACTAGATGTCAACATACCGATGCGTTGCCACCCCTGAGAGCTACAGATAGATCAGGTACGACGGTGGTACTTACGCCCTCGAGCTCCTGCACTGGGACTCTACCACCAGTAAAGTTTAATGACATCGGGAGTGATTTTATGTCAAAACACCTGCTAACAACAGGCGTTGCATTGTTTAGACGTTGAACACTATTGGACACTTATTGTTATTTTATCTAACACTGAGCTACCGCTTACTAATCATGAAATCTTAGTACTTACGAAGGTATGTTTAATATTACTATAAGACTCAGCACGATGGGCAGTTATGTTTTTATGGAACATAGCCATCCGCTTGAAATGGATATTAAGAGAGGAGTGATTTGGAGGAATGAAAAAGGTGTGCTCTCTTGATCCAAAATGGTACGTGTAAAGAAAGGAAAGGTTACAGCGAAAGCCTATTTTCAGAAACCTTTTGCCACTTGTTAATTTGGGGTATTATACTTTTATTTTTTATGTAACGAAGGTGGCAAACAAGCATGCGGATCGCATGGATGTTAAGTGATGATTACAGCTTATAGACATCTACAGAAAAATCAAACCTTTAAGACTACGCAACGGATTTTGATGCTTACTTTGATAGATAGAGTGATGTTTGAAAAGATGTTTAAATGTATTAACATACATATAATAAATCAACACTGACAATTTTACATTTTTCTAATGTAATGTCGTAAATAATCATTTTTTTGCGCTTATATAGCACGCTGTCTGAACCCTACGAGATAGACCAAAATAATATACTACAGTATTGTACACCTTCAAAAAAAATAGAAAAGTACTTGATGGTATATGTCTGTCTCTTAGGGATAACCCACAATAACCATGTTTCATCTTAAACTTTTTACAAGAATTAATGGCTTATTTACAAAGCGATTTTTAGGCAATACAGAATTAATCTTTATCCAATTAAGTACCTTATAATATACATTCTGCATTTAGTATAAATCAATTATACTTTACAGTGTGTAATTTAAATGAATATTTTCGAAGATATTACACATTAATAATGCACGGACATAGCGGTTGCGGCGGTACAGGCCGGGAGGTCGGCAGCGCCTGTCTTTTTTTTATGTAATGGAAGTGGCAAACAAGCATGCAGTTCACATTGACGAACACTACCATTTAGCGGCGAGTATATTAGGTAATGCGGTGGTGCCTACGCCCGCGAGCTCTGTCACTGGATCTCTACCACCAGTAAACCTGTCTATTAGTATTGCACCCGTGCGAAGCCGGGGCGGGTCGCTATCTTTATTGTAATATTTATACTTATTATATTATGATCGTAAATATTATCTTCACTTGGCAATAACACAAACTCTGTGCAAATACTGGTACACACCCAACGACGATTAGGCTGGCGTATTGCCAGCGTCTCTGTTCTTCGAGTAAGAGTTTAAACTACACTTAATGTACTGCAATACAATTTGATACGTCATCGTCACTATGATTCTTAATCGTTCTAATATATCATTTTTAGCTTTTATCCGCGACTTTGTTCCCGTGGAATCCGTTACTTGGCGGTTATCTCGGTAACCCTGTGTGTAACTTGTGCTCCGGTCATTAAGCAAAACATACAACCAGTTCTGTTGCTTTTAGCTCAAAAATGCGGATTTACATACAAACTTATATCACCTTTTTTGTATCAAAACGATAAAATTTTCGAGAATGTTCGTGAAAAGCTAAGCTTTTCTTAATTCTTTTTTTTTTCACACACCATTCCTTCACAATTTATCATCTATACTTATAATAAAACTGTAGAAATGTGAATTCTGTACATTAAAAATATAAAAATTAAAAATACCAGGGGATGTTACTAGATCGATACCGAACACAAATATGTGATTAGAAAAATTTTTGTCTGTCTGTCTGTCTGTTTGTTCAAGCATCACACAAAATCTACCGGTCCGATTACGATGAAACTTGATATAATTATACTTTGGTATAAACTACACCTTTGGTGCCCAAAACTGGGTACTTTTTATCACGGAAAAATGTATGTTTGTCTGTGTGTTTGTGCACGCTAATTTCAGAAATGGCTTATCTGATTTGCAGTTTCACTAATATATTTTTTTGTGGTAAGTTTTACTAAACATTTACCCCCTTATTCATAAACCGTACATTAGATACGTTTTAGCTATAGAATGCTTTGTCTCTGTCAGTTGTATTGTCAAATGTGCAGGATAGACAAAGACAAAGGAGAAATTAGCAACACTTTAGCTAAAATACGTTTATGAATAAGGGGGTAAGTGTTTGTTTCGTGTCAATCGGTTCAGAAATAAAAAAGTCTGTCTGTCTGTCTGTCCGTCCATCTGTCTGTCTGTCACCAGGCTGTACCTATCTCATAAATAGTGAAAGCTAGAAAGCTAACATTTTCATAAATTATATATTTCTGTTAACGCTATAAAGACAAAATTAATAACTAAAAATAAGAAAATGAAAATATTAAGTGGTCCAAGGTGGCATACAGTAAACGTATTTTTTTTGCACGAGTTCGACTCGCGCTTGGTCGGTTTTTCCTTTGTTAGTAACGTTAATCATACCGCATAGCAGCGTCCCGGCATAAAACAATCGCCGCTATGATCACCATTCAGCATGCCAAGCGTGGCAATTATGGCATATTCTTTCCTTATGACGCACAACACTTTTAGGAGCATCTTCGGGAAAGGCTTTGTCCAACGGAGAGGGATGGACGTCTTTCGGATGTAATCATGATGATGGTGATGTTAGTGTAGGTGGCATAAATAAGTAAAAATGCACAACGTTAATATACAAAAATTAAAACGACCTTTTCGAAAATACGGTTCAGCATAGGATGGATGCGCGTTTAAACACATAATTAGACATTTTTCGCAATCCTAGCAGCTTGTGCGTATCCCCGATGGCCATACGTCTAATATCGTGTACCCAACGCCCAGCGTCCCGACGTCGAGCGTCTCGACGCCTAGCGTCCCGATGTCGAGCGTCTCGACGCCCATCGTCCCGACGTCGACTGTCTCGAAGCCCAGCATCCCGACGCCCAGCATCCCGACGCCCAGCGTACCGACGCCCAGCGTCCCGACGCCCAGCGTCCCGACGCCCAGCGTCCTGACGCCCAGCGTACCGACGCCGAGCGTCCCGACGTCGAGCGTCCCGATGCCCAGCGTCCCGACGCCCAGCGTCCCGACGCCCAGCGTCCCGACGCCCAGCGTCCCGACGCCCAGCGTCATGACGCCCAGCGTCCCGACGCACAGCGTCCCGACGCCCAGCGTCCCGACACCCAGCGTCTCGACGCCCCGCGTCCCGACGCCCAGAGTCCCGACGCCCAGCGTCCCGACGCCCAGCGTACCGACGCCGAGCGTACCGACGCCCAGCGTACCGACGCCGAGCATCCCGACGTCGAGCGTACCGACGCCCAGCGTACCGACGCCCAGCGTACCGACGCCCAGCGTCCCGACGCCCAGCGTCCCGACGCCCAGCGTCCCGACGCCCAGCGTCCCGACGCCCAGCGTCCCGACGCCCAGCGTCCCGACGCACAGCGTCCCGACGCCCAGCGTCCCGACACCCAGCGTCCCGACGCCCAGCGTCCCGACGTCGAGCGTACCGACGCCGAGCGTCCTGACGCCCAGCGTCCAGACGCCCAGCGTCCCGACGCCAAGCGTCCCGACGCCCAGCGTCCCGACGCCCAGCGTCCCGGCGCCCAGCGTCCCGGCGCCCAGCTTCCCGGCGCCCAGCGTCCCGACGCTTAGCGTCGAGCTTCTCGACGCCTAGCGTCCCGACGCCCAGCGTCCCGACGCCCAGCGTACCGACGTCGAGCGTCCCGACGCCCAGCGTCCCGACGCCCAGCGTACCGACGCCCAGCGTACCGACGCCCAGCGTACCGACGCCGAGCATCCCGACGTCGAGCGTACCGACGCCCAGCGTACCGACGCCCAGCGTCCCGACGCCCAGCGTCCCGACGCCCAGCGTCCCGACGCCCAGCGTCCCGACGCCCAGCGTCCCGACGCCCAGCGTCCCGACGCCCAGCGTCCCGACGCCCAGCGTCTCAACGCCCATCGTCCCGACGTCGACTGTCCCGACGCCCAACGTCCCGACGCCCAGCGTCCCGACGCACAGCGTCCCGACGCCCAGCGTCCCGACACCCAGCGTCCCGACGCCCAGCGTCCCGACGTCGAGCGTACCGACGCCGAGCGTCCCGACGTCGAGCGTCTCGACGCCTAGCGTCCCGATGTCGAGCGACTCAACGCCCATCGTCCCGACGTCGACTGTCTCGAAGCTTAGCATCCCGACGCCCAGCATCCCGACGCCCAGCATACCGACGCACAGCGTCTCGACGCCCAGCGTCCCGACACCCAGCGTCCCGACGCCCAGCGTACCGACGCCGAGCGTCCCGACGCCGAGCGTCCCGACGCCCAGCGTCCCGACGCCCAGCGTCCCGACGCCCAGCGTCCCGACGCCCAGCGTACCGACGCCGAGCGTACCGACGTCGAGCATCTCGACGCCTAGCGTCCTGACGCCCAGCGTCCAGACGCCCAGCGTCCCGACGCCAAGCGTCCCGACGCCCAGCGTCCCGACGCCCAGCGTCCCGGCGCCCAGCGTCCCGACGCCCAGCGTACCGACGCCGAGCGTCCCGACGCCGAGCGTCCCGACGCCCAGCGTCCCGACGCCCAGCGTCCCGACGCCCAGCGTACCGACGCCGAGCGTACCGACGTCGAGCATCTCGACGCCTAGCGTCCTGACGCCCAGCGTCCAGACGCCCAGCGTCCCGACGCCAAGCGTCCCGACGCCCAGCGTCCCGACGCCCAGCGTCCCGGCGCCCAGCGTCCCGGCGCCCAGCTTCCCGGCGCCCAGCGTCCCGACGCTCAGCGTCGAGCTTCTCGACGCCTAGCGTCCCGACGCCCAGCGTACCGACGCCGAGCGTCCCAACGCCCAGCGTCCCGACGCCCAGCGTACCGACGCCCAGCGTACCGACGCCGAGCATCCCGACGTCGAGCGTACCGACGCCCAGCGTACCGACGCCCAGCGTCCCGACGCCCAGCGTCCCGACGCCAAGCGTCCCGACGCCCAGCGTCCCGACGCCCAGCGTCCCGGCGCCCAGCGTTCCGGCGCCCAGCTTCCCGGCGCCCAGCGTCCCGACGCTTAGCGTCGAGCTTCTCGACGCCTAGCGTCCCGACGCCCAGCGTCCCGACGCCCAGCGTACCGACGCCGAGCGTCCCGACGCCCAGCGTCCCGACGTCGAGCGTAACGACGCCCAGCGTACCGACGCCCAGCGTACCGACGCCCAGCGTCCCGACGCCCAGCGTCCCGACGCCCAGCGTCCCGACGCCCAGCGTCCCGACGCCCAGCGTCCCGACGCCCAGCGTCCCGACGCCCAGCGTCCCGACGCCCAGCGTCCCGACGCCCAGCGTCCCGACGCCCAGCGTCTCAACGCCCATCGTCCCGACGTCGACTGTCCCGACGCCCAACGTCCCGACGCCCAGCGTCCCGACGCACAGCGTCCCGACGCCCAGCGTCCCGACACCCAGCGTCCCGACGCCCAGCGTCCCGACGTCGAGCGTACCGACGCCGAGCGTCCCGACGTCGAGCGTCTCGACGCCTAGCGTCCCGATGTCGAGCGACTCGACGCCCATCGTCCCGACGTCGACTGTCTCGAAGCCCAGCATCCCGACGCCCAGCATCCCGACGCCCAGCATACCGACGCACAGCGTCTCGACGCCCAGCGTCCCGACACCCAGCGTCCCGACGCCCAGCGTACCGACGCCGAGCGTCCCGACGCCGAGCGTCCCGACGCCCAGCGTCCCGACGCCCAGCGTCCCGACGCCCAGCGTCCCGACACCCAGCGTACCGACGCCGAGCGTACCGACGTCGAGCATCTCGACGCCTAGCGTCCTGACGCCCAGCGTCCAGACGCCCAGCGTCCCGACGCCAAGCGTCCCGACGCCCAGCGTCCCGACGCCCAGCGTCCCGGTGCCCAGCGTCCCGGCGCCCAGCTTCCCGGCGCCCAGCGTCCCGACGCTCAGCGTCGAGCTTCTCGACGCCTAGCGTCCCGACGCCCAGCGTACCGACGCCGAGCGTCCCGACGCCCAGCGTCCCGACGCCCAGCGTACCGACGCCCAGCGTACCGACGCCGAGCATCCCGACGTCGAGCGTACCGACGCCCAGCGTACCGACGCCCAGCGTCCCGACGCCCAGCGTCCCGACGCCAAGCGTCCCGACGCCCAGCGTCCCGACGCCCAGCGTCCCGGCGCCCAGCGTTCCGGCGCCCAGCGTCCCGACGCTTAGCGTCGAGCTTCTCGACGCCTAGCGTCCCGACGCCCAGCGTCCCGACGCCCAGCGTACCGACGCCGAGCGTCCCGACGCCCAGCGTCCCGACGCCCAGCGTACCGACGCCCAGCGTACCGACGCCGAGCATCCCGACGTCGAGCGTACCGACGCCCAGCGTACCGACGCCCAGCGTACCGACGCCCAGCGTCCCGACGCCCAGCGTCCCGACGCCCAGCGTCCCGACGCCCAGCGTCCCGACGCCCAGCGTCTCAACGCCCATCGTCCCGACGTCGACTGTCCCGACGCCCAACGTCCCGACGCCCAGCGTCCCGACGCACAGCGTCCCGACGCCCAGCGTCCCGACACCCAGCGTCCCGACGCCCAGCGTCCCGACGTCGAGCGTACCGACGCCGAGCGTCCCGACGTCGAGCGTCTCGACGCCTAGCGTCCCGATGTCGAGCGACTCGACGCCCATCGTCCCGACGTCGACTGTCTCGAAGCCCAGCATCCCGACGCCCAGCATCCCGACGCCCAGCATACCGACGCACAGCGTCTCGACGCCCAGCGTCCCGACACCCAGCGTCCTGACGCCCAGCGTACCGACGCCGAGCGTCCCGACGCCGAGCGTCCCGACGCCCAGCGTCCCGACGCCCAGCGTCCCGACGCCCAGCGTCCCGACGCCCAGCGTACCGACGCCGAGCGTACCGACGTCGAGCATCTCGACGCCTAGCGTCCTGACGCCCAGCGTCCAGACGCACAGCGTCCCGACGCCAAGCGTCCCGACGCCCAGCGTCCCGACGCCCAGCGTCCCGGCGCCCAGCGTCCCGGCGCCCAGCTTCCCGGCGCCCAGCGTCCCGACGCTCAGCGTCGAGCTTCTCGACGCCTAGCGTCCCGACGCCCAGCGTACCGACGCCGAGCGTCCCGACGCCCAGCGTCCCGACGCCCAGCGTACCGACGCCCAGCGTACCGACGCCGAGCATCCCGACGTCGAGCGTACCGACGCCCAGCGTACCGACGCCCAGCGTACCGACGCCCAGCGTCCCGACGCCCAGCGTCCCGACGCCCAGCGTCCCGACGCCCAGCGTCCCGACGCCCAGCGTCCCGACGCCCAGCGTCCCGACGCCCAGCGTCCCGACGCCCAGCGTCCCGACGCCCAGGGTCCCGACGCCCAGCGTCCCGACGCCCAGCGTCCCGACGCCCAGCGTCCCGACGCCCAGCGTCCCGACGCCCAGCGTCTCAACGCCCATCGTCTCGACGCCCAGCGTCCCGACGCCCAGCGTCCCGACGCCCAGCGTCCCGACGCACAGCGTCCCGACGCCCAGCGTCCCGACGCCCACGTCCCTACGTCGACTCTATTGACTCCCAGCGTCCCGACGCCCAGCGTCCCGACGTCGAGCGTCTCGACGCCCAGCGTCCCGACGCCCAGCGTCCCGACGCCCATCGTCCCGACGCCCAGCGTACCGACGCCGAGCGTCCCGACGTCGAGCGTCTCGACGCCTAGCGTCCCGATGTCGAGCGTCCCGACGCCCAGCGTCCCGACGCCCAACGTCCCGACGCCCAGCGTCCCAACAGCCAGCGTCCCGACGCCCAGCGTCCCGACATCGACGTTAAATATCTCTACATTTTAATTCACGATACCAATTATATTACTCTCCAATGTGGTTCTAATTTGCGAACACTTAGCCGAGAATCCATCAACACTAATCTAAATTAAAAGTAAAGCGTTCAATACTTGGCACATTTTCTCTCTGCAATTTCCTGAAGGTAACCAGGAAATTGCAAAAAAATATAGCATTTTTTTCTGATACTTTAACTGCAGAATTATCACAATGGGAAGTCATTAATATTATGTCAAAATGAAATGTACTTAAATTCTTTTAAACATCTGTCGCCAAATGGTAGTGTTCAGAACTATCTTGTTTTGGTTAGGTTAGGTTAGAGAAGAAAAAAAAAGGAAGAAAGAAGAAAGAAATAAATAATGAAGATAGAAGAAAAAATAAAGAAGAAAGAAAAAGAAGAACTTACTGGTGATAGAGTTTCAGTGTAGGAATTCGAAAGGCACCACCGCATTACCTACTCTATCTGCCGCAAAATGCTATCGTGTTTCTGTTAGGTTAAAGAAGAAAGAAAAAAGAAGAAAGTTAGTTCTTCCTTATTCTCTCTTTTCTTCTTTCTTCTCTTACCTAACTTGACATAAACACGATAGGGCTGAACCATTTGGCGGCAGATAGATTAGATAAAGAATTAAAGACCTACTTAAATCTAATTTCCCTACTATTTTGAAAGATGTACTTCGTCAAAACATTATTCTTTAAGCTTACAAATTTCTTACGGTATTCATTATAATTCTTACAATACGTACTGGAATAAATAACAATATATATACTAGGTAGTAGAAATGAAATACCCAGAATTAAATTAAAAGGGAAAACAGTTTTATCGCAAAAATAAAATCTGACGTGTAGTGTTATAATCGTCAAACATACTAGCTGATATGCTCCGAAATAGATACCGCCGCCAGCGCTAATTAAGAGATTTTGGTAGTTTACATTTAAGCTAAGTTAGTTATCAAGAGTTTAATCATGAATAAATCTGAGGCAATGAAATGGCTTGAAGTTGTGTTTACTCACACATGGGTACTCATACTCAAAGTCAGCCTGTCTCTCTGTTGTTATCTTGTCACTTAAAGTAAAGTAAGTATATTATACTAGACATCTAAACCGAACAAAGTAATAAGTAACAAAATATTTATTATCTTAAAATGTATGTATGTATCTTCACGTCAGGTCCCTAACGGGGTAGGCAGAGAGTGTAAAGGGCCAGATATTCCGGTCCTGACAAATCTCCCGTGCCTCATCTACCTTCATCATTCTCTTCATACACGCACGCCGATTCCTAAGACTTTTGGCGCCATCAGACAGAACTCGATCTATTTGGTCATGGTAGGTCAGTCTTGATCTTTTTACAATCATCCACATTCGCATTGTATATCTGTTTAGTCATTCGCTCATTCGACATTCTTTCTATATGCTCGAACCATCGGAGCATGCCTTTTTTCATTTTTACACCACCCATTCACACAAAGCCCCTTTCTTACATGTTCATTACGATGCCTCTTCTTAAACTGCTACCGCTAAATTACTTTTGTTGTTTAGTGGTAAAAAGGCCACTGCTGAAATGTGGTCCTGGTTGCATGTATGCTGGAACTAGTGCTAGTGCTCCTTAGCGGAAAACAGGCGTGAAGTTACGTTACACATAGCAAGTTATTTTATCATGATTTCTGAATAAAATGTGTTAATGATATATTGATTTCCTTGTATTTATCGCAATCTCATTTGCTCCGGAAATTAAAAAACTTCGGGCAGGACTTCGATAGCTTAGTAGCTTATTAGCGATTGGGCTTAAACATCCAGTGGTCGCTGGTTCAGATTCCATCCAATGTCAAATTTTCTTTCCTAAAAAAATGACATATGTATCTGTCGAGTCTCTGATACCACTTTGGTATATAAACCCCGGTCGACGTAGTGATACTCGATACAGGAACGGTAGATATGTTTGCCTGAACGCATGTATACATACAGGTACCTGTGCTAAAAACGTGGCGAAAATACAACTTTCTTTAAACCTTTACGGTTCTATACTTGTGAACGGACCACAAGGGTTTATTTACCTCTGTATAATCTATCTGCTGTCAAATGGCAGCATGCGTTATGATGATAAAAAACAACTTAAGGCCAAGACAACCCAAGTGGAAACATTTCTGCTTTTGGGATCTCTGGATTTTTGTATATGTCTATAGACTACGCATTCACTTACTGTCCATGTATTGTGTTACTGTCGTGCAAAAATATCAGCAGCAAATTTTTATGGAGAACGCACCACAGCTTTTTTATTGCCGAGATTAATAAACAAACTGCCTCCCGACCTTAAAAATAAACTAAAACAGAAAAAATTTAAAAAGATAATTAAACAACACTACTTTTCTAAACCATAATTCAGAAAAATTATGAGAAAAAAAAAATTGTGCTGTAAAATTGGTACAGCCTGTAGGTGCAAGTCCGATAACTTGTTTCTTTTGTCTGTTCGGCACCGAGTCGCCGATTGCTTACCTACTGAGTTGTTTACGCATTAAATTATTTATTTCAAATAACCCGCGTGTGATTCACATTTTGTTAGACAAACATATTCTGCTTATTCTTGTACTAGCTGTGCCCGCAACTTTTTTTTGCGTGGAATAGTGGCTATGGGACTTTGGATATACATTTTGGTTAATTTTGGATCATAAACACTTTTAAGTAGCTAAAAAAAACTGCTTTGCAGTAATACTTCTCTGTACACGATATTAGACGTATGGCCATCGGGGATAAAAGCACACAGGCTGCTAGGATTGCGAAAAATTGTCAATTATGTGTTTAAACCCGTATCCATCCTTTGCTGAACCGTACTTTCGAAAAGGCCATTTTAAACTTCTATGCATATTATTTTTTTATAGATAATTATTATAAAGTTTTGTAAAGTTTCAGTCCATTAGTGCTTAAACAGAGAATGAAAGATAAAAGATAGATCTATGAATAATACAGGCACTCCGTAAGAACCGGCGGGGGAGAAAAAATGGATATTAACGTTGTGCATTTTTATCCACTAATGCCACCAACACCACCATCACCATCGTCACCAACATCACCATCACCACCACTGTCACCACTACCACCTCCACCACCGCTACCACTACAATCGCCACCAACGCCATCACCGCCACTTCTAAACACCTACGCCACCAATGACACCAATGCCACCAAAACTACCAACAACACCACGAACGTCACCAACGCCACCAATACCTCCATCGCCACTAAAAAACACCGCCAGCACCACCAACGCCACCAACAACACCACCAGAGTCACCAACAATACCTACGCCACCAACGACACCAACGCCACCACCACCACCATCATTATCATAATTACATCCGAAAGACGTCCATTCGTCTCCGCTGGACAAAGTCTTTCCACGAGATGCTCCTAAAAGTGTTTTGCGTCATAAGGAAAGAATATGCCATAATTGCCACGCTTGGCATGCTGAATTGTGATCATAGCGGCGATAGCTTTATGCCGGGACGCTGCTATGCGGTATGCTTAATGTTACAGAGATATTACCGCCCAAGTGCGAGTCGAACTCGTGTACGAAGGGTTCCGTACAAAAAATGGCATAAAAATTACGCTTGTAGGAAGGTAAAATACAACATAAGACCTCAAAATTCTATAAAAATTGTAAGCCTCTATTTGCTACCGTTATTAATGTCGAGTAAAATTTATACAAAATAAAACACGTTTATTGGATTTAATGTTTACCGTTACCGTTATAGCGGTAACAGAAATATATAAATTGTGAAAATTTTAATTTTGTAGCTATCACTGTTTATGAGATACAGATTGGTGACAGACATACGGATAGACGGACAGACAGACAGACAGACAGCGTAGGATTAGTAATAGGGTCCGTTTTTACCTTTTAGATACGGAACCCTAAAAAAGATAGAATATATATATAATAGTTTAAAAATATTCGATATGATTTTTTAAATTGTCGTAACTTTTTTATTTCTGAACCGATTAACATGAAACAAACACTAAATGTTAAGTGAAACTTATCACAATATATTTGTGAAAACTGCAAATAAGATAAGCCATTTCTAAAATTAGCGTGCACAAACACACAGACAAACAGATATGTTTTCGGGGTAAAAAGTACCCAGTGTTGTGCGCCAAAGATTAAAGTATAATCATACCAAGTTTCATCGTAATCGAACCGGTAGTTTCTGTGTGATGCTTGAACAAACAGACAGACAGACATACAGACAGACAGACAAAAAAAAATCTAATCACTTATTTGTGTTCGGTATCGATCTAGTAACATCCCCTGGTATTATTTTTTTTAATTTTTTCAATGTACAGAATTTACACTTCTACAGATTTATTATAAGTATAGATTACTAATAATAAGTTAAATGAGGAATTGCAACTTCCGTACAAACCATCTCTGGTTTAAGGGAGTGAAGCTGATCGGCAAATATGTATTTTACTGTGTAAATAAATAAATAAATAATTGTAAACTGCATGCGTGTTTCCCAATAAAATGAGTAATAAAATATTATTTTTTAATTTGATATGGGTGACTTTCATACATAATAACCCACAACATCGCTGAAATGTACATGGAAATAGTAACTCTTTCACATTGAGAAAGAAATAGCGTACAATAATACCAAGTAGGTTAACTTAACTAAAAATTTAAATACGGCCGCCTAAAGAGACCCAGTGTGTGAATAAATATTAAGTTTTCAACTGGCTCTTGACAGGGGCGGTAGGTAAAAAGGAGCAAAAGTTTTCACATTATTTCTGTACGAAAGAAGTGCGGAAGTTTGCGGAGATGGTTAAATTGTCGCTATGACGTACGAAACTGTTGCTGAACACTTGCGCCATCTGTGATCTGCCTTGATGTGATGTGTCTTTGCTTTTACTTAGCGTTACAACTTTATTTCACAATATGTTGTTGTTTAAATGACATAGATTAACTTCTGATTGTGGAAATTCGACTAAATTAGTTTAGTTTGTACTTTTATGCTTTTCTCTGTATTCTTATGTCTTACTAGTTGCCCCGGCAAACTTCGTTTTGCCTAAGAATGAAATAATGTGTCAAAGGTTTGATAGATACGGACTATTTGTATGGGAAAATGAAATTGTGGTTTTTACTATTTCCCTTCAATTTCTTCATTTTTCTTACCTTTTATAAACCTTCTCTGACTTTAATATTAGTATGCTTAACAATAGTAGTAACTGTAGCTCCAGTAGGAGAGCTTAAGAGCGTAGACACTAGGCAATACCGCGTTACCCTATACCTGCCGCTCAATTGTCACTTAATAATAATTTAAGCGATTTATCATCAATGCGCATTAAAATTCTGACTTTTACATATATTTTTGCTTTTCCAATGTAAAATCTAGCATTAAGTATGCATATCATTAAAAGGCTTATTCTCCGAAACTAGAACAGTTAACCATAAAGAAAATTGAAACACATAAAAATATGTAATCACCATTCCAACACGAAAGCGTTCAAAAACTATTAAAGTCGAGTTATTTCATGGATAAGGAATTGTACTAGTGTTTACTACGAGGTAACAGTGGATCGTTCAATAGATAAGTCTTGTGGAGTAGTTATCGGACCACAAGGGTAGTAAAAGCTAATTGGTGGGGTGGCAGTAACGGGCAGAACGTTAACGCGGCGTCGGGATTGGGAAAATTAACCTCTTCCGAGCGACCCAATTGGTGGACTATGATTAGTTTGTAATTTGTGACGGGCCTTTGTGAATTGTGGTCGATTCCAATGTTGTGGTTTTTGCCGTGATACGCGCCGTTTTTATGGTATGCTAATATAGGCGAATTAGCCACCCTGGCACAGCGCTTCAACTCTATTATTTAACTAATTTGTGATAATATGATTAATTTGTCGTATTTCAATTTGAAGTCGTCAATTGCTGTTAATTTTGTGATAAATTTTCCATGGCAAACCCATACATACATCGTCTATAATTAATGTAACTATAACAAATTATAACTCAATTTACAGGCGATAGAGATCAATATGGACCCAAAAGTTTAAGGTTTAGGGGTTGGCAAGAAGTTTCGGTAACAAATCCGATTTTAAGGACCTCAATTTAGGTAAATAAATAAGGTATGTTATTACAGTTCGATGGGTTATTAAATTATCATTCGAAGTCTATTAAAAGTTCACACACTAGGGCCTGATTTTACTTCCAAGACAAGTTACACGAGTAGGTAGACAGTAACTTTCTTAAAAACCTAAAAAAACCGGGCGTTATATTAATTTAATAGTCAATAGGAGGACAAACGCGTGAGGTAAAGTAAATTTAAATTACAAAAGCTTTCTACTATATCAACTAGACATAGATTATCATCTATTTCATAGCCTATAAAACAAAGAGGACACTTACGTCATTTAAGTCAAAAGTAGTAAATAATTATTCCCCAAAGCATAAACATAAGCATAATCATTACAAACATACTAAAATTGTGTCATGTATCATCTACAGTGAAATGTAAGGTGTATAACAAACGTGAAAATCATACCCGATTTTTTGGCTCCAGTCTGGCAAATCATAAAAAAATACGACGCGGACGGTCGGTACCTAATGCTTTATTCTATTTGACTATTACCTAAAAGCGAGAATTATTCAAGAAGACCTGAAGGAGTACGTCTGGGTCGCAATGACTCAATTGTGAAACAGAGTAAGTTCCAACGAGGGTCCGGGGTTTTTACGACCTATATTATTAGGCTATAAACCATAAAGGCTCCCCGCTTTATAAACGCTAAAACAAAATACAAGCCGCATATTTTCCGTTTATACACTCCTAGGAACATTGTGCTTCACGATCAAATGAAATGAGATTTTTTTACTAAAGCCTTTTAATCCGTCGTGGTTGGGAGACAAAGAGCCGATGTCTGTGTTAATGGAAATCCCAAGAATCAATCTGTACTTAATTGTTGAGATCGATGAGTACTTAACCGATACTACACGTGTGTTGTTTACTTGATCAAAAGACAATGGTGCTGTTGGTTGTGACGCGTATTACGATGGGCGGTTAATGATCGGTTTCAATGCATACCTTAATAGATTTGTATTATAACGAGAACACGACATGTTCGAAAGCAGTTTTTAATGTAGTTTTCGTTACATTTACAACATTATTTTAATTCCATACATTAAGTGGTCGTCGTGTCAGAACTTGAGGATGTGGGTGCCACCGCATTACCTTTTTACTGGGGGTAGAGTTCCAAGTGTAGGAGCTCGAGAGCGTAGGCACCACCGCATTACCTAATCTATCTGCCGCTAAATGCTAGTGTTAAACACTATCGTGTTCCGGTTAGATGGTAATGTATGGCCCCGTAGTAACTATCACAGAGACATGGCACCTTAGGTCTCAGGGGTAGCAACGCATCTGCATTTCGACCACTGATTTTTGTGTTGATGTCTATAGGCTACAGTCATCACTTAACATCAATGTGAACTGCATGCTTGTTTGCTACCTTCCTAACATAAAAAAAAACCTAATTTATCGGCCACAAAATGTTAATTTTCAGCATTATCGTCATACAGGTAGACGGTAACTATAATCATTATCACAGAGGTAAAACAAATCAGGTCTCAGGGGCAAAGTAATGGCATTTTACCTTTGGTTTAGAGTTACAAAAAATGATATAATGGTCGTAAAAATACGTGCGATACCTCATTCGAATCGGAATTATATCTATATATACACACCATGGTAACGTACCATGCTATGACTTTGCACCTTTCCACGTTGACGACAGTCGTTACGTGAGATGTGGACTGTGTGAACATTCCCTAATATTCATGTTCCAGTTAAATTATGTACCTACGATGTAACTTAGAGATAATATATTTAGACCTCTAGTCTCTACGTAGAAGTTTCATACTGTATAGAAATAACGTTAAATGACCTTTGTTTGTCAATATTAAACTACTTTAAATACCATTTCCTTGAACAGTTAAAAGCTGTTGATTAAGCCATATCTGCGTTTCCCCTAAAATATCCCACTACCATAGAAAGCACGTCGCCTAAACGGCGGATGTAGGGGAGGGGTCTCATAAGACCCGAGCGGAGGGTTTAAAGGGAAAATTATTTAGTAATACCCTCTCAGAAACCAAATAAGTCGGAGGAGGAATACCAATAAGAAGCATTACCCCAATTTAATTCAATTGAGTCAAGTCAACTTCATTATCAAATAGCAATTTCAGGCAAAAATAAAGAAATCAAGAATGAAAACTGAAAGTATACTTATGCAGTATGGTTGACAGCTGAATTCAATATAAGTAAAGACCAGCAAACCAACGGCAATATTATCTTTGAGAGGTTCATTTTGCTTTCAGGAAATCGAAAGATTCCGAAGTCTGCTCTTTCAGACTTTTCGGTCCAAAGAAGCAGATGTATGGCTTAATGCCTTTATTTTTGTGGAAAAATCAATTCTAAAGGCTGCAAAATGGATTGAATAACTTAACAACCTATATGATAAACTTATCTTCCGAGCAAGTACACCAAGCGTATCCATTATCTATTGGTAGTCAGAATAGGCCAAAAGTAGATCGATCTGCAATTCAGTGATGCCTGAGTCCTTTTGAGCTCAGGCACAGGGTTGAATTATCTTGCGTGATACGAATAAATACTCAAGAGGATCTAGTAGAAAGAAGTTGGAGTGTTTTTATTTCAGAACCAGCACAGTATGGTTTAATGATTTAAGATTTAATGTCTCTCTACTTTTTACAATATTTATACAAAAAGACATAGACAAAGCAGGTTTTCAAACATATTTTTATGTTCTATTTATGAAGTTTTTTTTATCACTGTTTTTTTTTATTTACTTGCTAATAACTGATATACTTGATGGATATTACTGTAAAATATAATATATATTCACAAGCAGTTTTGCCGTTTTGATGATCAATTTTCAATTATTGGCGAACGCACGCCCTTCGTACATTAGGGGATTTTCGAATTTATCTCCCTAATTTTAATTGAATTTCTGGAAATAGAATTCTTTACCAATTGTTTCCTGTTTCACATACAATTAATAATTCATCCATAATATCGTATTCATTTCCACTGCGCCCGTTAACAATTTATTAATCATGAAACTCTTCTTTTATTTAACAAAGGTGGAAATATGCCCATGGATGTTAAAAGATGATTGCAGCCTATAATAAACATCTACACAAAAACTAGAGGTCAAAATGCAGATGAGTTGCTAACCCTGAGACCTTAGATATCATGTCTCTGGGATAGTTATTACGAGGCCATACTTAACCATCTAACCGGAACACGGTAGTGTTAAACACTACCATTTAGCGGCAGATAAATTAGGTATTGCGTTGGTGTCTACGCCTCGAGCTTCTGCGCTGGAACTCTACCACCAGTGAAAGTTTGGTTATAAAAACTGTGACACGATAATTTTATATATGTACTAGCGGCCCGCCCTGGCTTCGCCCGAGCTGCTCCGTTCCTATTGGTTATAGCGTGATGATATATAGCCTATAGCCTTCCTCGATAAATGGGATATCTAACACTGAAAAAACTTTTCAAATCGGTCTAGTAGTTCCTGAGATTAGCGCGTTTAAGCAAACAAACAAACAAACTCTTCAGCTTTATAATATTATTAGTTTAGATATAGATTAGATTATAAATGCATTATAAATCTCAGACAGCACCTCTGAGTTTATTAAATATTACATTGATGTGATTACTAATAGGACTACGTCAATGGATGGTTAGTTTCTTTCCACAATCGTCCAACCAATTTTTTTTCGCTCATCGATACCGTTACGGTTCTAGAGTTTACAAAGTTTACACAACCAATTCGCAATCCTAGGTTCAACTCCCGGCAGTGGTTTACCGATTGAGTGGCTAACTGTGTCCAGAATCCGCAACAAACTAACTTTGCAAATTTTAGACTCTGTCAACAACTAAAGGAGTAACTACACTTATCGGTAACAAATTAAACGTCAAATGCTTTCGGGACTGTACAGTTTTCAAACAGTTTCACTAATCGATAGGTACCAACTGTTTCATGTTGACTGTGAAATCTTAGTATTCAATATTTTTTTTATTTACGACTAGCTAACCCGGAAACTTCGTACTGCCTCACAATTAAATAATATGTAAAAAGTTTGATAGATACGGACTATTTGTATGGAAAAATGAAATTGTGGTTTTTACTATTTCCCTTCAATTTCTCATATTTTCTTTCCTTTTAAATCTTCCCTGGACTTCCAAAAATCATTCAAAACTAAACAAAATTAACCAAATCGTTCCAGCCGTTCTCGAGTTTTAGCGAGACTAACGAACAGCAATTAATTTTTATATATATAGAAGAGTTTATGCGCTCGTACGTATTTTCTTAAAGGGTATAAAAAAGTACGTATCAATTAATTATACATACATAATTAATTGATACGTCGGAAATTGAAGATCCCACCGCCTACCAATGAAAAAGAATCCTTACGCTAATGTAGTCAAGCGACCAATGGCGGTCAAACCACTCGAATCGGATGATAGTAAATGCAATAACGTAGAATGGACAGCAGCTTATGTGGTGGTAGAGTTCCAGTATAAGGGCGTAGGCACCACCGAATTACGTAATCTATCTGCCCCCAAGTGGTAGTGTTAAGAACTATCATGTTCCGGTGAGAGAGTACTGTATGACCCCGTAATAACTAACACAGAGACATAACAACTTAAGTCTCTAAATATTGTTCCTTTTTCGACAGTGTCTTGTATTCTCAATCGTGTGTATTTTATCTGTTATGAAATTATTTTAACCTTGTATAACATCCGAAAAGTAATTGTCTAAGAAGTTTTTTAATAGCTCATTCCTGCAATCAAAATTATTACGTTAAATGTATTTGATATTATTTTGAGATACTTAATCATCGAAGTGATAAATAAAAAGTAAACGCTCGAAACCCAGAAATAAAGCTAGAATATCGTTGTAAATTTATGTCTTAATAAACTTCTAAACTATATTCTATCGGGTATAAAAAGAGACCTGCTAATGTCATTCCAAATCAATCAATTCTTTATTTTTGTGTATGTGTTTCTCTATGCACAAATTATTTACATAGATACCTATATCAGAGAAAACGGAGTTTTGAATTTGCAAGAAAGATTTAAAAGTTTAATAAAACACTAAGATCAAACTCATAATACATATTTGTATTGATTTATTTCTAACGATCTATTTTCGACTATATTTTGTGGGTCACTGGAGACCCAAGACGACTAATTAAGATTTTCTTCATGCGCTTAATTAAGGTTAAATTACCCAGGCATTTAGGGCCCTAGAGGATACCCCACAACTACTAATTTACTGAAATAGTTGGAATTTATAAACTGAAACTATTAAACGATTACGTCGGTATTGTTTTATTAATCTAAACGAAAACATTAGCCATACTTACATTATTTAAAGTGTAGTATTTTATCTATATATATAAAAAAAATAATTGCTGTTCGTTAGTCTCGCTAAAACTCGAGAACGGCTGCACCGATTTGGCTAATTTTGGTGTTGAATGATTTTTGGAAGTCCAGAGAAGGTTTAAATAGTAAGAAAATATGAAGAAATTGAAGGGGAATAGTAAAAAACACAATTTCATTTTCCCATACAAATAGTCCGTATACCTACTTATATCAATCCTTTGACACATTATTTCATTCTGAGGCAATACGAAGTTTTCCGGGTCAGCTAGTAAATAAAAGTTCAATTCCCACGCTTTACCTGTGCATAATAATAATATATTAGTTATAAATGTGGCTAATAATATGTTAATTGTAATTTCAACAAGGATATACTCACCACAAAGTAGTTAAAAAAAATGTAGTAGTAGACATTTATGATATATCTACAGATTCTTAAAAAGTATATTCTGGAAATTTGCTGTTATTATGTATGTACATAAAATACTCCGAGTATTTTCTGGCGGAAGAGCATTCGCGGCGGCGTTCTCAGGTATCATTGCAATATCTGATCTAAAATATTTACTTCATATTTACAACATTTTGTTATATTTATAAAACACCTATTAAGGTGTAATTTAACCTCTTAATGTTTTCGTGTTCACCGCACCTTTTCGCTACGGTTGAAGTACCTACGCCTAAAGTTAAATCCAACTGTTGTTTTTTTGCGTTAACAACCAACTTTGAAAATTATTGTTCACCAAATTAAACAAACCACTACTAGTGAATCACTGTTTAGAGTTCCGTAACCAAATTCGATATCCACCCCGACATATTACCAAAAAAAAATCATGAACCGAGGAGTTTTAAAGACTTACAAAAGATGTATAGAAAAATTTGACTTCGTGCGAAAATTAAACCCGCGACGACTGGATCACTATCCTAGTCATAGATTTATTATCTACTTCTAGTCGCTCTACTTATTAAGCTCCCTAAGGGATTTCTGTAGACAATTTTTCTTTCAATTTTTCTATAAAATCTTAAAATTATTCTTTTTCATGTTATTGCAAAAAATTCTTCGTGGAATTCACTTCACAAAGAATAATTCATTAAATGCTCGTATTGCTACATACTAGGCAAACTTTAGATAGGAAAAAAATATTGGGATGGCCTTTGGAACTCAAGCGGACATAGTATATACTTGAGAGGAATCGATATGATAATACCTATATCTACCTATTACACTAATTTATGAGGTGGTTGCATTGGCCCAGAAGACGAAGACTGATCTACTTTGACCAAATAGGCTGTGTACTATCTGAATATGCGAACAAGAATATTCGGAAGAGCGTGCATGCATGAAGAGAGTGATGAGAAGAGGCACGAGTGGTATGTAAGAACCGGGATATTTGACGCTGCACGCTGTCAACCTACCCCGTTAGGGACCTGGCTATAGATTCATACTAACGTGCGATAATTTATGAAAGTATAGACTAATATCTTAGTTTTACCATTCATGGAACCAGGCCACGCGGCAGATCACCAATGCGATGGACGGACCAAGTCAAAGCAGCAGTGGGAGGTGAACTACACGAGTGTTCGGGAAAGGAAATAGTAAGGGACCAGTGGCGACGTATAGTGAAGCAAGTCACAACATCGTAACGACCACGACCACTCTGACAAGAGTGTTACGACTAAGAAGAAGACCATTCATGATCTGCTTGAAGTGTTCTTAAGGTCCATCCACTTAACTTAGTCCATACTTAATCCATCGGCTTGGAACTAAATACTTCTATAAGCAATTTTTTGCGAAATTTGAAAGACTTTTATGTGCGGTCGTAGGTAGAGGTAGGGTAAGTATGCGTAGTGTGCATACTGATCGTATAAATGAAGGACAACTTAATCCTTAAATAAAAAATATTAAACACATAAACATGTAATTTCAATTCATGTTAAATGTTAAGGTTATAACTCTAATTGGGGTGTTTGAGAATCTGAATTATTCCCGTTACATGTTGTATATTTATTCACGGATTTATAAGCAGTAATCACTATCTTTGAATGCTGTCAATAAAGACGCAAAGTATAATCGCAATATCTTAGGTTTGCACTGAACGCCACTGTAAACAAAGGAGGCTTAAAAACAAAGAATAAAAGCTTTTTACCTACAAAAACTTCGCGAAAAGATTATCCCTATTTTAAGGATAAAGAACGGTAAGTTATCGTTTATATGATAAAAAATCAAAAGGATTGTGGACTAGTATAAAATGTCTACGAGAACGTAAAAAGGTAATGTTGATTGAGTTTTGGTTTACTAAATATTTTCATAGATGAAGCGGATTATCTGTACTGTGGGATAGGGTTGGTAGAGTCATCGTAGCTTGTAAGGCGTTTGATGATAGATCATTTGTTGTCTTAAAGATATTGAAAAGAAATATGATTAGTTAATTTAATTTCCTACTTACATAAGTAATATGTCCGTTTGTGTGTCTACGTCCCTTCAAGTTTTATAAGTACTTTGTATTAGGTATATATGTTAGCAGCAAAATGAATATCCACCGCGTAGTGCAAAACAGCGTAAGTTTATAACCAATAGCTTTAAAATGTATGATATGTGTGGGAACAAGGTCACGAGCAATCAGTCAATATAGAGGCATAGCATAATAGCTATACAAGTATTTATAAATCACTCTAGCATCACACTGAACAATATTGTAAGGACAAAAGGACTACAAACAAAGTATAAAAGCAGTTCGCAAAAATCCGCTTTTTAAAGATAAAGCACAGTAAGTTATCGTTTATATGATAAAAACCAACGGATTGTGGCCTGATAAAGTGTCTGCAAGAATGTAGGAAGAAAATGTTAGGTAATTGAAAAAGTTCAAAAGAAATAAGGAAATATATTTTATGTCATCGTACAGTTAAAATACCGTAATTTTATAATCAAAGTCGAAAGATAATGCACTAGCAAAAAAATATGGACTGCAACTAACAATTCATGCTATATGCAGTGGTTATTTACATATGTAAATTTCTGTATGAGGGGTCGTAACTTTTAACTTTTTTTTTATGTAATGGAAGTGGCAAACAAGCATGCAGTTCACATTGATGTTAAGTGATGACTGCAGCCTATAGACACTTACAAAGACCATGGTCAAAATGCAGATGCGTTACCACTCCTGAGGCCGAAGGTGTTATGCCTCTATGCCGGAAATTACAGGGCCATACCACCTGACCGGAACACAATAGTTCTGAACACTACCATTTACCGGCAAGTATCTTAGGTAATGCGGTGGTGTCTATGCCCGCGAGCTCGGTTACTGGAGCTCTACCACCGGTAAAAAACTCTAAAGTGGTTCTCTTTCTTTTTAGGGTGTTGGATTTTTTTTAAGTGTGTGTTTTTTCTAAGATAGATTATGAACTAGCATCAAAATAATATGCATGTTACAAATGACTATGACACAGATGTTGATATGTATAGTATACAATTTGCTTGACTTTATTTTTATATAGAAAAAAATCACCACTATGTTTACTTTTTGTGTATCTAAAAATGCTATATCAAATATGATGTAGGAGACTATAAAACCTTAATAGTAAAATAGATAGAATAAATGTTGCTCACCAAAATCAAGAACGTATCTTATATAATCCACAATCACAAATGTAAAAGAAAACTAATAGATACGAATTGAATATGAACAAACAATAATGCCACCGCGCTCGTTTATGAGATGAGATTTCATTTTATCTGAGACGCGCCCTTTGCTTACACCATAAAATATAACAATAAATCATTCACCAAGTGACATTGTGTTTGTACACGTTCCAATAGCTGCGTTGAAGCGAAAGTAATATCAATTTTTATGAGTGTGTCGGTAGAAACCTTTATGCAGCGGAATAACACTTCGCAGAGACGAGCACCGACTGAGTATTGAATTGTAGAAAGGGTATTTCTCGATTGCATGCAGTAAGTAACTCCTCCGATCCCGTTCCCTATACGAACCTATCAAGGCGGTATTGTTTAACTTTTTGCCTCTGCGGGCCCCACATAAACTCGTCGCAAATCCTACGGAGGGTTTGAGAGCGTCGTCTTAGAAATTTTCCAAGTCAACGAAAGCAAGAAGCGACAATCTCGTCGACCTACGTCTTATTTTTCAGGAGAGCCGACCCGTTACACGACAGAGATTTACATTTGAAATAGGCTGACTCACTCTTTTATTTGTCTCAGTTTTTTTCATTTCGTGCTTTTGCCGCTACTTGCGCATTTTATTTTTGTACATTAATACCGTTTGAAGATAACTTACAACATCACACACCTTAATTATTTTTTCTTATTTTAATGTAACACTAGAGAGTTCATTCGAGTAACGTACCTTTCTTCAAGCATACAACAAACCTAATTAATTAAAAATGACACTTTCCTCCGTTCGTATTTAAATTTGGCATAAAACAATTTATACATTCATTCTCATAATTAAATTATATTGCGGAGACTTACCCTCGAGGATATTTTAATGTTTCACTCATAAGATCGGAAAGCATAAATTAACAAAGGTATTTGTTATGCTCAGCCACGCGCGTTTAATTATCACGCCAACGTCACTTATTTCTATAGAACTGGCATGTAGTGTAAGAAACTAAATAGGCTACAGCCGAGCTTTTGAATAAAGCGAGCCCAGAGCGTATACCTATTTAGTATACCTCTAAAATTAAAAGCTTATTACTATTCATACCAAGCCTATACTTCTATTACACGATAGCAGGTCACAGTAGTTTTGCAGTACAAATATAATAAACACATAACTCTTTAACTGTTTATTCCATTCTTAGACGGTGGTAAGTACGCTCAAATATCATTCGAATCTGTTATTTACGAATTCATAATGATAGAAAGACAAACAAGTTATAAATATATTTAATAAGATATATTTTTAAGCATAATATACACACACAAAATAAAACATCATGAGCGATAAAAAAGTTGTTTTTGCTAGCGCTGATGGCTGTTATTTTTGGATCTTTAGACTCTCGTATTTATAGAGGCTCGAGCTTTTAGGTATCTCAATGACAATGACACGAAATTGTAAGACATTTAAATTAGTATTTTGTAATATTATGGTGGTGGCAAACAACGTGTGTGCAAACAAACTGTGAACGTGCATTTTACATTGATCGAATTGAATACTGGAGTGTATTACTGGATGAGTAAAATGTTAATTCAAATGCGTTGCCATCCCAGTAGCCTAATTAGCTATGCCTTAGTTATTGTGTGGCTAAAATGCTCATTCCTTTTTTATTAATTCCTTTCAATTCACAAGTCAAGGACTGACATAAACAATAAATGTATCCATAGTGTTTAATGTCAGGGCTATTCTGTTTAAAATATAGCCAGCTATTATTATTTTCTTGTCGTTATTATTCAAGCAGAGCAGTATTAAGCAATTTATCATAGAGATACTAGAGCTTGTATAAAAATGAAGTTAAAGTTCTCTCTTACACAGCTGAGTACCCGACTTCATATTTTATTCTTTGGCGTGTACGGATTCATGGTTAGCTCTTGTCTACCATCTTAAATAATAGCGTCTGGATAAATTAGACGTTCCTTCGGCGAATAGATAGCGTTGCCCGTTGAATATTTCAGATATCATTATAATGGGTAAAGTCTCTTTATCGATACACTAGCTATTTCCCGTGTCTTGAATCACGTGTTCTTTGTTTTTGAAAATGATCTCTTATTTCAGGAATAAAACTGTCAGTGTGTTATATTTCACCATAATCGGCTCAGCAGTTTTGGTCGTGGAAGCGTAAAAGATAGACAGGAAATCAAAGCTTAAAAAAAAATCTGTTCACCAGATTTTTTTTTTGCAAATGCGTAACTTACTATATTGAAAACAAAAATTGTAACTAAATAATTTTTGCAATTATTTTTTACAAACTTCTGTTAGTAATATTTGGTAATACTCGTATAATAGATGTTCAACCGTGTCATCAAAATAATTGAGGTTGATGAATTAGGTATGAATGAATTGATGCATCAGGTGATACGTTCCTCTGGATTTTAGGATTTTATACGAATAAAATCAATGTGACGAATGATACATCTTAAAATTGAGGGGTCTCGTATCTTTATGGCAAGATGGCACTTAAACATTTTTACGACTCACTATCTATGTTATTTATATTTGTCAGCAACTCGTAAACAGGGGCTTTTTAATTCCTATGAATCTATACCTCTTGAAATTCTCTTCTTTCTCAAGTTCTTACTCAAATTATAATTTAGCTGGTGGTAGAGCTCTAGTGACGGAGCTCGCGGGCGTAGGCACCACCGCATTACCTAATATACTTGCCGCTAAATGGTAGTGTTCAGCACTATCGTGTTCCGGTCAGGTGGTAATGTACGGCCCTGTAATTTCCGGCACAGAGGCATAACACCTCAGGAGTGGTAACGCATCTGCATTTTTACCTCTGGTCATTGTGTGGGTGTCTATAGGCTGCAGTCATGACTTATCATCAATGTGAACTGCAAGCATGTTTACCAAGTCCATTACATAAAAAAAGCCCATTGTATTTTTTTTGCGGTTTCGTAACCTACTTGCAGGCTATGTCTGTCGGTCCAAATATTCATCTATCCATCCGTCTATTCATCCATCCGTCCAATTGTCTATCGATCCATCCGTACATCCGTCCATACGTTCCTCCGTCCAACCGTCTGTCTATCTGTCCTACCGTCCATCCGTCCGTCCACAGCTTAGCTTAGAAATTTTTAGTACTAATTTGGCATGAAAAAACATATGAGTCATGCCTACAAAATAATGATGCCTAATATTTATTTTTAAATTAAATATTTAAGTGATCACTGCAGCCTACAGACATCTACATAAAAACTACAGGTCAAAATGCAGATGCGCTTATAACAGCTACCCTTGAGACCTAAGTTGTAATGTCTGTATGATAGTCATTATGGTACAATACTATTATAAGCGCTTATACTAAAGGTTATGGTAAACCAAACGAAATCCCAACCACTAAGCCTCTCCGCAATTTCTACACACTACTAGCAGCAATTTTTTAAAACATTAACATAATATCGTATTAAAATGATAACAGACGATAATCCAAGGTAAACACGGAAAAAAGGTAACGTAGTTAAGAGCTGTTTTAATGAAAGCAAACTAAAAATGCAGGTATCTATCTGCATTAACTACTTATTATGTGGCGGGCGTTCTAACAGAATAGCTGGACTAGAGTAGTCCCACAGTCTTTATTACCCGGTATTACAACATTGTTATCTAAATCCTTATTTTAAAAGACTGTTACAGATTCACGTTGAGCTGGTGTTACTAATTATACCTATCGTTATGAGGGTGAAAAATTAAGTTGTTCGCTACAATTAAGTATTATAACAGTACTTTGTCTCACGGCATTACATCGATACTTACTTTTTTATTAACTTCGGGTGTCATTATTGTTCAGTTACGATAGTAAAAGGGTTCTACATTATGTAGAGTCTGCGTTATACGTGAGTATCTTATTTTAAGGAAATAAAACTGTCGACTAAGCTAACGATACGAGATCAATGAAGATGTCCTAAGTTTAAAATAATCTCTATACTGATTTTATTGCAACCAAGTAAGTATATCTTAATATATCTATGTACGGCCCTGTAATTGCCAGCACAGAGGCATAACACCTTAGGCCTCAGGAGTGGTAACTTGGTCTTTGTGTGGGTGTCGATACGCTGTAATAACATCAATGTGAACTGCATGCTTGTTTACCACTTCCATTACACACAAAAGAAATCTATGTTTGTAAAAACTGTATTGAAATTGCAATTATGTAGGTACACCTACACTTTTGATGATATTAAAAAAAAATTACTTGACTTTTTGATATGGTGCCACCGTCTCATTTCTTACATCGTATGTACGAGTACTACCCACGGAATAGAGAAATTCCACCCTCACCGACTGAACACTTGGCAGTGCTAAACTGTGCTATTTTCATTTCCGCCAGAACGTATAAATTATGGAACGGACTTTGTTCATTTAGGATGACAAGCACCTATTATGAAACATCACAAACAAATAAAATAAATTAAAGCGAATAAATTGCTGTCCATGTCAAATTACGAGTACATATCAAAATCAGGAATATCACTAAAATTCAATATACAGGTATATTAGTAGAATGTCTCATTCTCTCTTTCTTTTTACTTAAAGTAAGGACTGAAAATCTAAAAAGAATTTAATAGTTATTATAAGTCATTATTTTAAAAAACTGCGATGAACACCCACTTCGTTGTTTTGTTTGATACAAGACCAAGCACATTTCAGTTAGGCGTTCTCGTCTATACAGCATTAGGTATATCTTGTCTCACAGCACTCCACCGATACTTACTTTTCTATTCACTCCAATAGATTAGATAGCACCATAGCCAGGAAATTTTCCTTTACATGAAGAAGGAAAAACCACTTTCGGCCACGAACAAAGATAAAATGTTGCAACATAAAAGTTACTTATTACAATTATTTTGTTACACGTACCTAAAAGATTAAAATCGTTTGATATTAAAACATAAAAGATGTCAGGTGATATTTGGTAATCTGAATTGAATATGTGTTTTGAACATGTTCAATATGTCTTTTGCCCTTTTCTTTTAGTAAATTACACAGTTTTCTATTGTTGGCAAGTGCGTACCTACGCCTAAATCAATCAAGTTATTACGTCAGTACGAGTTACGTCTTTTATATGGAATATTAAATCCTCTTTGCATTCGGTTAAAATTATAAGCGTATTTACAAATAATTATTATATAATAGAATGTACTTCAGCATATCGCACTATAAAAAAAACCTCGGTAATTTATTTAGCCAGCTCCCGGCAAGGAATTAGATTCCAACAATCCTCATAGCAAAATACTTCAGAATAACGAATTACGTATCGTACATCATACACCTTTAAATAGATCTCATTCCTTAGATCCCAATTTTAATTTTTTAACAAATTATATCACATTTTCTGTATCCCATCTACCGATATATTAAAAGTATCAAGGTCTCAAGTTATTATAACAATATGTTTCTGTCCTATCGGACGATAGCAAATATTATGATGGTATTATTGCTTACAAACCGTAGACAGGTACGTAACGAACATTATTGGTTTGTCTCTAATTCAGAACACGGACTGAAATCAAACAATAGACGACTATAACACCTAATACACTATCTGTAGGCTACATAATATTGAAATATCATAATAGTACGAGATATTAATTTAACTTAGTCGACAAATGAATCATTGAATAGTTTGAATACCCATTCGACGACGTAAATCACATTCGTATTTTACGTATTAAATACGTAGGGTTGTCATTACCAGGAAAGTGTATGGTGGGGGTACTTTATTGTGGCGCCATCAGCCCTGCCTCCACCGTGACAGCTTACACATGAATTCGGGGATAGACAAAGAGTGTGCACGTTGAAAGAGCTTTTCATTCAGCCGCTAGCTTACATCACAGTTTGGAAAGAGCTGTGTGCGTAATGATAACGGTTAAATACACTTCAATGTATTTTTTCCGAGTAAAACATTTTTTCTGAACTAAAAATAACAATTTGACTTGTTTGTGAAATAATAAAAATTAATAAAGGACATATTACAGATAATTGTCTACTGAGCCTTGAAAATAATTACTGATTGTTTGGCAGAAATACAAGTAAGTAGTTTTATGTTATCATAGTTGTATTTCTTTATTGGATGTAGGGAACCGAGAAAATAACTACATACCTACCTACTATTGGTGAAACAGAAATATTGTAAAACACAAACATGTTTCATAAATAAAGGTAGGTATAACAGGCATGTTTTTATAAACCCATAAAAAACCGTTCAAAGTGCGTGTAGGGTTCCGTAGTTTTTAGGTTTGAATAATGTACGGAAAAAAATAAATAAGTATTTTCTATGGAGTTGTTCGAAATTTTCGAGAAAAATACATTTGGTCGCCTATTACTCCAAAACTTGTAAGGCCAACTTAAGCGCGACAGTTTTCCTTTTAATTTCGTTATATATAGCTACTATTGCCGTAACGTTTGAATTTTTAACAACAACCGTTTAGTTGGTAGATTGCGTGGGACACTTGACTCTAACGAAAATTGGCGTTTTGGAGCTTAATAAGTCACGAACAATTAACTAAATCGAAAAATGATGTTTGCGCACCCTAACATTTTTGAAAGACCTATCCAACGATATCGCACACTATATAGAAAAAGAAAAAAAAACAATATTATTAGCGCATTACATATAGGAGAGGTACCCTAAATATATGTAATTTTTTTTCATGTTTTTATTTAGTTTTATTCCACTTTGTCGGCGTGATTAAGGTGTATACTTGTGCCAAATTTCAAGTCTCTAGTACCAATAGTTCTTGCGTTAAACCGCGGACGGACAGACAGACAGACAGACAGACAGATAAACAGATAGGCAGACGGACAGACGGACATGGCGAAACTATGAGGACTGTGATATCGTTTTTTCGTCACACGTAGGTGAAGGTTTACTTAGATAAGTACCTACGTGTAGTAAGATACTAACCTGAAGAATAGGACACATCGAATCCTGTAAAATAATACATTATGTAATTATTTCAAGGACTCTAAAAACAATTATGAAGTTTGATTTTGAATGTAAACTCACTCAGTACTTTTCTGATATCAAAAGAAGGAATTGTGTTCCAGAATTTTACTGGACAACAAGATAGTAAGATGTAGAGGATAAGATTTTGTGATAAATGGAGGTTTATTATAAACAATTCTACAGCCTATGAATTTAGTTAAAAGATAAATTGGTTGAGTAGAGATCATCTGAAAAGAATAGACTGAATCCTAACCGAACCATTAAAAACTGATAAGAACTTGGAGCAGTAACTAGAAATGAGCTTCCATTTTATAATACTAAAAACAATTATGAAGAACACTTTTCGTTAGTTTTTTTTTACATTTACAATCAACTTAAATCGAAAGGAATCCTCATGCGTGAGATCTTGATGTGTAAGCGCATAAATGATGCAATCGAAATAACTTATTTGGCAATAACAAAGTACCTAAAAGCCTACAACAAACGTTATTCCTCCCTCGCTATCTCCCCGTATCTTCATCTTTTGTTATAGTCATCGGAAGTTTGTATGTGTTCGTATAGTAACAAATCTTTTTACATATGATTACTTATTCGTAGGTAACATACAACAATTTCCAAGGCATTCGGGGTAGGTTAAACTTGACCCAAGATCATGTTAGGTTTATTGAATAAAAAATGTTATGTTTTTTCTAGAAGATTTATTGAAAGCAACATACATTTATTGTAAAGGTTTAAGATATTAATACAAAGCTAGTAAAGTATCAGCGCAACGTGATTAAAATTAGAATGGTTTGTGATTGAAAGTTCTCGTAAGTAAGTTGTAAGTTGAATTTGAACGTAGATAGATAAAAGTTAAATGACAGACACATAACCACCACGCCGTCATACCTAAAATACTAAGGTAGATGTATTTTTCGTTTATCTTTCATGTTGAGTACTCCAGACCGACGGCGATGTTCCGTCCTACCCTTGCGAAGGATATTGTATAAAAAAATACTCCTATATACGTAGAGCACTTTTTTGGACAATAACTTATATGAGTGCCACTCACACAGCTCTCGAGACTGCCAATGGTTAACTGTAAAAGAGTGCTTTTAGCGTTAAGCTCGCCATTTGTCAATATTTTATATATATTGAGGCAATAAAGTATTAAATAAATAAATAACTACTCCTCAAGAGTAGATAAAATATAATTATGGTGTAATGTATTTATTTTAATTTATTTTTTTTATATTTAAATAGGCTAGTTTCCGTTGATAATAATAATTGAACCAGAATACTGCCTAAGCTCCTATTATACCGTTAAATCCTACGAAGAAACAGGACATTTAACAGAAACAGTAAAATCGGGAGCACCAATAGGTTGTTGTACTCAAAGTGGCAGTGTCTGGGTTATTTGTGCGATGCCGCTGCCGCCTGAACTGGGAGTCGTTTAACAAAATGACGGGCCCTTTTTATCTTAGTCGGCTTGCTATTTGTTGCTCGCTCTATTTACCCCAGACCACAAAACAACGACTGCTATTTTGAATATCCCTTTGGCCGAAATTAAATAAAACATTGTACTGAACTTTACACAGAACCTTCACGTTAACCACCCTTCCTCGCTTAATTAAGATAACGCAATATATGAACTTTCACGTTGAATTGTGAGCGATGAGACCAAGTTCGTTTTTAAATATACATTGATAAAACCATTCTCTTTGATGGAACGTTGCGACATGACAACGCGCGACATTGTTCGGAGCAAAACTGTTGTGATTAAGCCTGAATATGTACGTGTAGCGTGTAAAAGCCGAGTATCGCTGCATTGTTTAAAGTTTCCTGTGGGGGGCTGGCAAAGATGTTTTTTGCGCCGGCACAAAACTCACTTCAATCTGCCGGGGAGCCGGGAAACTCGGGACACTTCGTTTGTAGCGATATCGCTCATAAGGACTCGCTATCTTCCCGCGCCGCCTCGCTATTCACCCGAAATAGTACCTCAAGGAGTTCGGTAATGAGTTCGCTTGTAAGCTCCAGTTACTTGCTTCCACTAGTGCTTTTTAACGATGCCATTTAAAAAATGCCGCCTTTAAGCCGCTCGTAAAGCGTGATCTTTGTGCTCACGTGCTATCCAAAAAAACGGGACGTGCGGCTTAGGCTGTACTTAAAATGACAAATTGCTGGACTTTCGTAGTCTTGATTTGTTTTTATGCGGTTATACCTCGCGCATCCCAAGTGGGGTGTTTGATAAAAGAAATTACTGAAGTAAATTTTGCTTTCTGTTATGTCACTTTAAAAGCATAGAATAGTTAAAAGAAAGATCGCACATTGTTAATTAACGTTTAATGTTATTATATCGGTTGTTTGATAAAAGAAAATAGAATATGAAACAAATTACTGAAATAAATTTTGTTTCCTGTTAATGACCTTAAAAAATATAGAATTGTCAAAAGAAAGATCACATAATGTTAATTAACGTTTAATATTTTTGTATCATTAATTAATAAACTTTTTATGATAATTTTGACATGTAAAATGAAATACTTTCCATACGGAATATGAAATTAACGTGCAAAACACGTCTCCTCGAATTTATTACGAAGATTGTATTACGCTACAGTCAGAACGTATCACTGAGTTAGGTGCTCATGCGAATATATTATTTGGATAAGTAAATTTATAATGTATTTTTTATATTAATGTTGTATTTATTTCACTTTGAAATATTCTTATTTCTACCATTTGACTAATTTACAAGGGATATGTATGTGAGATTCTGTCACTTTATAAGGTTTTAGTTATTATTTTCAGTATTCGGTTTTATATCGCTACCTTGGGTATATCATAATATCTGGACATAGTGTCCGGACCCATCTGCCTTAACTTAAGGTAAAAATTTACATATAAAATATGTGAAGTAGGCGTTCAAAAGTCTCGCACATGAAGATTTTAACCATACTGTTTTGTTATTTTTGATAAAAATACCAACATAATGGAATGTCCATTACGATTAGGTACATTATTTACATATGTTATTTGAATGAACTACGCCGAAAAATTTTTGTTTATGCAGCCTTGCACAAAAATCTATATTTGTGTGATTTTTAAAGGACTGAGAGAGATTTTTACAAACTATAATTTTCTGTGTACTTGGTTTCATTACCATAGCAAATATCCAATAACAGAGCTATAGCTATGCCCATATCCTTACTATGGCATTCAATTGACAATGAGTGCTCAGTATAAATCAGCGACGCGTTTAGCTTAATTAACATTACAAACGTTTCAATTGAAACACAAAGGCTCTTACTTTACTAATCATTGTATTGAATTAAATCCAAGCTCTATTAAATACTACTCAGTTGTATGAAAGTTCTCGAAAGATTTTCTCTTATCGGATGGATAGACGAGGAGATAAGCGTCGATAAATGTTATTTGCAAATTACTTCGATAATCATATCATCTTCCTACATGAGTAAAGTGACTTTAGTGGAACAGGAACTATCATGGGGGTGGGTTCCTCGTGGGGATGGGTTAGTAACATAAATGGTTCTTTCTGTCTTCGTCGCCAAGAGTGATAATAATAATGTCCCACTGCTGGGCACAAGTCTCTCCCCTTTTTGGGGGGAGGCCTGGAGCTTACTCCACCACGCTGCTCCAATGCGGATTGGTGGAGGTGGGTGGGTTAGTGGCCAACCCGCTGTCGGATGTTTTCAAACTGCCCATAAGGCCTCCGACAAGTTTTAACTATTGCTATCTATCGCTATCGATAGCAACCGGGACCGACGGCTTAACATGCCCTCCGAAGCACAGAAACGTGCATTTAATTTGCCACTAGCGGTCACCCATCACACTACCCGACCGCGCCCGTAGTACTTAGCCGAGTAGATCGCCCATGATCTAAACCAGCCGCGGGGCCATGCGCGCTTCGCTTGGATAATGTTTCGATCCCAGCGATCGTTGTTGATTTACTGTTTATTTTTATTCTATACTTTTGAATATTTTACCTGAAAACGAAACAATCCAATTTCCCGAAAGTTTACCTGAAATACGGAACTGACCCGTTCAAAACACGACGTATGGTCACTTTATACAGCCAACTATATCCACAATTCAACAATGATATCAAGTAAGATAATGATAATATTAAGATGTAGTTATGACACCAATTCTGTCACTCTGTTTGTCCGTCTGTCCGTGTATCCGTGACCGGAACACACGGATTGCTGTGAAACGAATGGGCATATAGAATTGAAATTTGGTATAAGGTATTGTGAATAAACGTAAATATGTACGTCACTTTAATACTAAAATATGTACCTACTCAAATGAATACATTTTAAATGTACCTATAAATTATGGGAATAAAATAAAAACGTTTACTTATTTATCACTCTCAAAGTAACCTTAAGGTTTAGATATATATTATCGTAGACGCGAACAACCTTTTAGTGTTCATTATTTTGGGACGTTTTGTAACATCAATATTATTAAAATGTTGCTATTGGAAACCTACACCAATAATAAAATTCGTATAATGATCTTGACTGAAATTAAGACGAAATTAATTTTGAGGCAAGCCTCGTGAAACACTCATCTCTTATTATCGTTAACAAATACTTACGCTGTATTTACATTTCTGACCGACTTCAAAAAGTGGAGGTTTTTAATTTGAGTGTATATAAATTTATATTCATAAATAAAACAAATCTTTAAATTACTGTTTATATTGTAGACATGTATGTATTAGTCTTCATACCGAGAACCTTAGGTTTACGGGGTACTGGGAAGTAGTACTGGGTTTTTTCCTGGTGGTAGAGCTCCAGTGAAGGAGCTCGCGGGCGTAGGCACCACCGCATTACCTAATTTACTTGCCGCTAAACGGTAGTGTTCAGCACTATCGTGTTCCGATCAGGTGGTAATATACGGCCCTGTCATTTCCGACACAGAGGCATAACACCTTAGGCCTCAGGAGTGGTAACGCATCTGCATTTTGACCTTGGTCTTCGTGTGGGTGTCTATAGGCTGCAGACATCACTTAACATCAATGTGAACTGCATGCTTGTTTGCCACTTCATTACATAAATAAAAACCCTAGAAAACAACAGAAACCTTAAATAAAGAGTCACTGAAAAGAAATATAATCTTCCATGGATTCCAATCGAATGAAAAAGTTAGCAATTCGAGCGTACTGAACAAATTTCGCGATTAGAATTCAAAAATGTTATGATTGCAGCATAAGCTAATCAAGTACTTTGGGTTGTACATTCCACATAAACTTTCCTTTTATCGTAGCAGTGCGTTCGCGATATCATGACGTCTAAGTTTCGAGGCATCCAGCAATTTCTTTCATAACTCGAAAGATCGGCTTCCTTTTGTAGAAAATAATATGAAACATGACACGGATTGAAAAACTTTACGGCGAAGAATCTCACGACACGAGCACCCAGTCTTGTTTGCAAAACATCTATTGATTTTTGACATTCTTTCTTGCTGATGCTCCACTGAGACGAACTTTTTATTACGTTGGTGTTCTGTTCATGTTGGTTTCTATGAAAAGTTAACAATATTGGTTGTTGGTATTACAAATAGCTTTGCGGTCATATTATATTTGTGCATATTGCGCTCCAAAACTTTTATGACCTACATAGACTCATATACAAGCAGAATATTGTTTGAAAGGTTTATACGTACACTGAATAGAAGACATCGGTTCTTGAAATACGCATAGTAATTTTTGTTAAAATCAAGTAAAAAAATGTATTGATTACTTAGTAGGGCGTGTCAAACGATTTAATAATGGTTTAATCTGAATTTTTCTGGGTCAATATTTAAAAACAGGTATGTATTGTAGAAATAAAATGAATATTATGTAAAGTATTATACTGGTGGTATTTTTACTGGTGTTAGAGCTCCAGTGACGGAGCTCGCGGGCGTAGGCACCACAGCATTACTTAATATACTTGCCGCTAAATGGAAATGTTCAGCACTATCGTGTTCCAGTCAGGTGGTAATGTACGGCTTTGTAATTTCCGGCACAGAGGCATAACACCTTAGGCCACAGGAGTGGTCTAAGTGGTGGAGTGGTCACTTAACATCAATGTGCACTGCATGCTTGTTTGCCACTTCCATAACATAAAAAAGTATACAAACTACAAATACCTACATATCTATTACTTACTTATTAATAACGAACAACTTATTAAAAATACAGTTATCAAAATAATGCATAGGTATCTAAAAATATCTTTTTTTAACAGTTTTTTTAACAAAATTCAAGTAAATATTATATAGGACACGAATTTCAAATGTGTTCGAGTGGGTACGGGGTCGTGTATCGCTGGCGAGATCGTCGACAACAAATTGCGGTTGGACGAGATAAAAAAAGGTCGGTCCGTCATTTTGCTAAACGAGTGGCAGCACGGTACGGTTGGGTTGCCCCAAAAAAAGACCACTGCCAAACCCGAGATGTCTTGAGAAACTGATACGGCTGTCAATACTGTTCGCAATCGTTTCAAGTACGCCGTCTATGAGTAGTGAAACTATTCCCTCGTTATCTGCTTCGACTTATTCACGATATCTTAGTTTTACGCATTGCGTCGATGTGGTATGATAAACGTCATTATTATATTCTGTCATTTGGCAGAAGATCTGATTTCTGCCAAATGACAGAATGCGACGCAACCCTTTTTATGTAATAAATGTTCACATTGATGTTAAGTGTTGACTGTAGCCTATGCTACAGTCAACACTTAACATCAACACTAGTTTTTGTGTTGATGTCTATAGAGACATCAACACAAAAACTAGAGGTCAAAAAATTTAGATGCGTTGCTACCTCTGAGACCTAAGATGTTATTACGTAGCCTTACAAATATACATACATGTGATTATGCTATGTCATCCTAGCCTTCATATTATACATACGTCAGGTTTAACTAAAGTTATACTTTTCTTTCATATCGCGATCGTGAAAATTTCCGCATCACAAACTTGAAAATTGACTACGCTTATTGTTAGAAAAAAAAACTATAACTACGTTATGAAAAACCGACTTCAAAACTGAAAAGTAAAAAATAATAAAGATTTAATTGTAATTATATACTACCTATTATTTATATGTGCTATTTACTAATAGATTTGCAGTCGGTACCAAGCCTTAAACAAATTATTATAATTTAATCACTTAAATATGATACGAGCAAATTAATACACTGCACAAAACGTAACCGGCGAATCGTGGGTGTTTGCATGTATGCTTGAATTCATGCATTTACCTCTGCTTACCCCTTCGGGGATTACAGGCGTGAAGTTACGTTTTAATATTAGGTTGGGGAAAAAGTTTCTTCGCATTTTTTAAGATAATTCAAAACATTTTTTAAAACAGTTTATTTAATTTTTTTTTTCTTTTTTTTTTATGTAATGGAAGTGGTAAATAAGCATGCAATTCACGTTGATGTTAAGTGATACTGCAGCCTATAGACAATTACACAAAGACTAAGGTCAAAATGCATATGCGTTACCACTCCTGAGGCCTAAGGTGTTACGCCTCTGTGCCGGAAATTACAGGGCCGTACATTACCACCTGACTGGAACACGATAGTGCTGAACACCACCACTTAGCGGCAAGTACATTAGGCAATGCGGTGGTGACCACGCCCGCGAGCTCCGTCACTGGAGCTCTACCACCAGTAGAAATTTAACTAAAGTATGTATGTACCATTTTGTTCGATAACCTTTTGCCATCTTGTATGTAGGGACATGATCCCATTGCTATAAACATTTTGGGACTTCTCATCAAAATACCGCGACAAGTGGATTTGGCAGTCCTCTCGTGATGTTAACCTAACATTGCATAAAGAATTCTGAAGAGACCGAAACAGGTGGAAATCTGAAGGTGCAAGGTCAGGACTATACGGCGGATGCATTAACACCTCCCAGCCAAACTCTCTTAATTTTTGCTGAGTGGCTATAGATGTGTGAGGTCTAGCGTTATCATGATGAAACACCACACCCCTTCTGTTGATCAACTCCGGCCGCTTTCTCTCAACTTCTTGCTTTAATCTCATCAGTTGTTCGCAGTAGAGTTCAGAATCGATAGTCCTGCCTGGTGGTAATAGCTCATAATGAATAATGCCCTTCCAATCCCACCACACACACAACATCACCTTATTGCGAGTTAATCCGGGTTTCGCCACAGTCTGTGAAGCCAGACCGGCCTTTGACCACGACCTTTTTCGCACGTTCTTGTCGTACGTGATCCACTTTTCATCACCAGTTATCAGCTTCTTCAAAAATGATTCGGTTTCATTACGTCGTAATAAAGAATCACAAATAAGTACACGGTTCATTAGGTTTCTTTCAGTGAGCTCGTAAGGTACCCAAATATCGAGCTTTTTTTTGTACCCAGCTTTTTTCAAATGCGCCAAAACTGTTTTGTGATCAATTCTCAGTTCTTCAGCTACGTCGTAACTACTGATATGTCGATCTTGCTCCACTTTTTCAAAAATGGCATCCATTTTATCCGTAATAGGGCGACCAGAGCGAGGTGCATCTTTGACATCAAAATTTCCGGATTGAAAACGCTTAAACCAAATTTGTGCTACTCTCACAGACACTGCACTAGGTCCATAAACATCGCAAATTTTTTTCGCGGCTTGCGTTGCATTTTTACCTTTTTTGTAGTAAAATTTTAAAATGTATCGAATTTCTTCATTAGATTCACTCACCTTGACAGTACGAAAAACAAATGAAAATCACACATTTGCCTAATTTGAATTTGGATTTTTTTCGGTCATTTGTAAATAATAGGTAGTATATAATTACAATTAAATCTTTATTTTTTTTTACTTTTCAGTTTTGAAGTCGGTTTTTCTTAACGTAGTTATATTTATTTAATACTTTTTAGTTTATTGCTGCATTGCCAATTAGATTAATGTTCACATCTGTTAAATTTAAACTCTGACTCTTTGAGCTTCGTGCTAATTAGATTGTTTAGGTGTGTCGATACAAAATTATTAAACGACTATACGAAATCAATTAAAAAAATATATCCACGAAGGAGTAAATAAGCTGTGTTGTGTCGTCGATGAGTAAATGTGTCATTGTCACTTGTTGTCATCTTGTTGTCATGCGCATTAGGACTATCTAGGACGTCAGTGGAATCAACGCACAGTATGACAACTCGCCGTCTATTCTAATTCCTTTAGTCTGAGATAAAAGTAAGTATCAGCTCATAAAAGCTCATAAAATAAAAACTGATAGGCCTATCTGAATCAAATTTTTATGGGACTAGTTCGAAACTATTCCGCATCGAACAAAAAAATAATTACGTAAATCGGTCTAGAAATCTCGGCGAAATTCACGTACATACATAAAATATATATATATATATATATATATATATACCACCCGAATTGAGAACCTTCTCGTTTTTTGAACTCGGTTAAAAAAGAAGTCGTCTACACGCGACTGAAACATATTCCAATTCTATCGCAGATTATTGAAGCATGTGTAGATAAAAAAAGATAAAACATAGTCGTGTCTTATGTACCTGACCCTGTTTGAACGTAATATTTTTGGACATCACTTACTTTCATAACCGTCAGTTGCAAACGGCAGTCGGCTGGAATAAGTGATGTTTAAAGAGGCACCTACGTTCGTTTGAGACAAGTTGCTGGGGCGCTCAAATTTAATATGTTTAGTAGATACTTTTATTACATTACTTTGTGTATATGTCTTCTTTTTTATGTGCGAATCTCACAAATTCTCTTTAACGGTGATGATGTTGACAGTTATGTTTGTTTCGAAAGTAACAAACAAGCATATTTACAATTCGTTTTGTATATAAATATAGCATAGATACCACTACAATATACCTACTCCACTGCAATAACAAATCTGGCTCCAAATGGCAGTATTCATCACTATCGTTATGAGGTCTAGCACAAAAACAGCATCACACCTAACGTCGATGCATTAAAAACGTATGGTTTTTTTTTTAAATATACTTAACTTTTTATAATTTTCAGCGATCACAAAACACTTGACATATTTTTTAACCGAGTTCAAAAAACGAGAAGGTTTTCAATTCGGCAGGTATATATATATTTTTTTTATGTATTTACGCGAATTTCGCCGAGATTTCTAGACCGATTTACGTAATTCTTGTTTTGTTTGATGCAGAATAGTTTCGAATTGGTCCCATAAAAATTTGATTCAGATAGGAGCACCAGTTTTTATTTTATGAGCATTCTTCTACTAACTTTCACCTCAGACTAAAGGAATAAGAATAGACGGCGAGTTGTCATACAGTGCGTTGAATGCACTGACTTGCCACTGACGTCCTAGATAGTCCTAATGCGCATGACAACAAGTGACAATGACACATTTACTCATCAACGACACAACACAGCTTATTTACTCCTACGTAAATAATTTTTTTTCATTGATTTCGTATAGTCGTGTAATAATTTTGTATCGACACACATAAACAATTTAAATTAGGTATCTAATTCTCACGAAGCTAAAAGAGTCAGACTTTACAAATTTAACAGATGTGAACATTAATCTAATTGGCAATGCAGCAATAAACTAAAAAGGTTAAAAGCTAATAGGTTTGAAGTCGGTGCCAAGCCAAAATCACTAAAGTAGGCATTTCATCATGCCTGTAATCCCCGAAGGGGTAGGCAGGTAGGTCCCCGAAGGGTAAATGCATGAATTCAAGCATACATGCAAACACCCACGATTCGCCGGTTACGTTTTGTTCAGTGTATTAATTTGCTCGTATTCATATTTAAGTGATTAAAACATAATTATTTATTTAAGGTTTGGCACAGACTTCAAACCTATTAGTAAATTACCTATTAGTTTATTATTTTTTACTTTTCAGTTTTGAAGTCGGTTTTTCTTAACGTAGTTATATTTATAAATCTTTAAAATTAAATATAAATAAAGAAAAATAAAAAGTTATACAAGCATGTGTGTGTATTTCTAATATATATTTTGCAGTTTAGTAAAAACATTTTTAGTTGGCGTTCTCCGATTCTGTTTCCAACATTTAGGTAATTATTCAAAAAGGTATCACTGTTTTGCTGCAGTGGAAGTAAAAGTCAGTAAAAAAATCTAAGTTTACATTTGTATCTTCGACAAAGAACAGTAATTCATCTTTTATATACGTAAATAGCACGAACGCCATGTTCACGTATCTACACGCGTTGTCCCAGTCGTACAACACACGACCCAATTCAAATACAAGTTACGTCTTTACAACGATTTATTAGTGTAGTTTATTGCAAAAATTCTTTTCCCCTCATTTCTCTTTCCCTATTTAACGATTTCAGTCGTGAATTATTTGAAGCGCGGACGAAGTTTCGGGCATTTGCTATTATTTTAGTTCCGAAGCATGCTCGTTAACATAATTATGAGAGTACCAGTTATCAAGTTTTGAGTACAATGCAACAAGTTCAAAATAGAATACAATTGCGTCAATAATTCACTTTTGTTTACTCTACAATCTTATAATTGCGTCGAATATACACATATAAGGGTCAATTGCAGAAAAATTGTACATTTGGCAATATTTTTTGTCCCGCGATTGTATTATTAATTTTCATTTACAATTTAAAACGTAGAAGGAAATTTCTAGGTAAAAAAGTAAAATGAAGAGTAGGTTTCTTAAAAACACAACTTTTTATTTAATTATTCGTAATAATGTGCAAAATATTCAAAATAAAAAACGTGATTGAAATTGTTGCCATACATTTTTTGTATGTCCGAATGACGACTTCATTTGTATTTTAGCCTGTTGTTACAACTGTTAATGATCCCAGCTTGATATTTTTGCGATAAAAATATTCCTTGTTAATTAAGCTTCGACGTACTTAATTTTATTTCAATTAAATCTTTATATATAGGTTAATATGAATTAAAATAATGGTGTCCCTAAAATGTTACATTTCGCTACTCAAGGTTAGTAACGGATGATAAATCTTGAATGCGATGATTTTAAATTAGCACGCAACCTTAATATAAACTGGCAACACTTACTGTTTGTACAATCTGTAGGAAATAGAGGCCATTTTGTTTTCACCGGTGTTAAAAGAACATTTCGTCGGTAGTTCAGCAAAACATAAAAATATTCTCAGTGTGATTCACGACCGTTGTCCAGATGAGAATATAAATTCTGGTTTATCAATTTACTGACAAACATTAGTTAATATGTGTTGCTCTAAAAATCATCCAATTTAACACGAAAAACATGCAAACAAAATATGTAAAATATTTTGAGGTGATAATTTCTCAGACTTTTGATATCAAATTCGTTATATTTCGTTACGTTACGAAACTGAGAAACTGTTAACCCTAGTTCACATGAACTCATTGGTATTTTAAGTGTAAGTACCTACATAAATAAAACCTCTACCTAATGGCTAATTTAAAATCATGTATAAAGCTCATTTTTATGTTTCTCGTTAAGTATGTACTAAGGTTACCCTACATTAAATTACTTTATGAAAAGATTTGAATTTATTAAAGATAATACATATTGTGATGTGATTTAGTCTCATATAGTTAACTACTTAATGTCGTAATTTAAAATTACGTTACTTACGTAGGTATGTTAAATGCCATTGACGATTACTTTTAACTTAGTAACATAAGTTCAAATGTTCCTACATAAGGTAAATAAACTACATTTTTAATTTACAGATCTGCGTCTTTTATTGAACCTAAGTAATGAAATAATAGCATACAACATACAATTATAGGTACTTACAAAAACATTGTCATGGGTAAAAAGCTTTATGATATCAGCTTCGTTACAGATATTCTCAGTTTAGTTATAACTCAGTTTCGTTACAATTTACGAAATGTACAATTTTTCTGCAATTGACCCATAATTCAAGTGGTTTCAAAGATACTTAGCTGCTTCTGAGGTGCATAGCGTAGTTCTTGACATATTCAACAATGTTGTATAGGCACAAGTAACTATAAATGATTATTCGTCAAATTAGTGACGATGAAGAATCTCGTCACTTCTAGTGACCAGAGGGTTGGCTTATTTTTGGGGCAATCATCACATTTCCACCCAACGTGTCAATGCTGCCAAAGCTTTCTGGGGACAAGACTGCAGGAAGACAGCGGTGTGAATTTCTTAGATGCTTGCTGAAGTAAGAATGATAAGGATATGTATTTATTATTCTTTTGAACAGGTTTTATAACGCTCTAATGTATTAAAATTAAGGAGAAAGTTTCCATATAATTATAATATGAATCTAAAATAATTAATCGTAGGTGTAGGTACTCGGTATCGGATTAGTTCATTAGGCCCTCATTCCAATAGGCACCCGGCCAGTATGCTCGCGCTATGATTAATTTGTTATTCCACAACGCTCCCGGCCATGATGCCCCTTCAGGCCTCCAAAAATATATGACAATAGATTTCTTATTGTCTTGGAGAGTCCAGCTGCTGCTTCAAGGATTAAAGGCGTCGCGACGTGACGACCCGGACGTGACGACCCTATCGCCCCTCTAGTGGAGGAGAATTCTTCCGCTAGTGCAGTCAGTCAACCGAACAATGGCAGTCAAACCATTCCAATAATAGTAGTAAAAAAAAACGTAGGATGGACTGCAGCGTCCCGTAAACTACCGCCATTGCGATTGCTAATCCGCCTGCCAAGCGTGGCGATTATGGCTAATATCTCAAAATGACGCATGACGCACAACACTGTTGTGGGCGTCTTTGGGGTAGGCTTTGTCTAGCAAGTGGACATCTATCGGCTGGAGTGGTGATGGTCATGACATTGAATTTCCTATCGAATTCAATATCATCACCATTGGTCCCATTTTACTAATATCCAGACAAAGTTTTTTTTAGTGTAATAAGTGGCAAACAAGCATGCAGTTCAAGTTATGTCAAGTGATGACTGCAGCTTATAGACACCCACACGATGACCAGAGTTCAAAATGCAGATGCGTTGCCACTCCTGAAGACTAGGGTGTTATGCCTCTGTGCTGGAAATTACAGAGCCATATATTACCATCTGACCGGAACAGGATAGTGCTGTACACTACTATTTAGCGGCAAGTAGCTCTACCAACAGTAAAAATTGAGAATTGAGAAAATGAATCATTGCACATTTTCGTCTTGTATATGTGTTGTAGTACGGAACAGTTTGTGTTGATTGAATGAAAATCTCGGCGTTGGCGTGTTTGAGTTAACGTGAAGTCGTTATAGTAAAGTAAACGCGGTAGTGGAAGTTGATGTTGATCAATGGAACTCCTCAGCTGCTTGCTGAGCGTGCTGAGATTTCTAATCAATTGTAATCAGATTGCCAAGCAAATTGAATGTAATGTATATAAAAATGGTAACGATTGAAAAAATCAAATTAGAATCTTGTCACAGGATATTTTCATTAATTGGAATTAATAATTCGTATAATTCAGAAATTATCGTTCGCATTAAGACTACAGTAAATATTTTAGAGCTCCAGTGACGGGGCTCGCGGGCGTAGGCACCACCGCATTACCTAATAAACTTGCCGCTAAATGGTAGTGTTCAGCACTATACTATATATGTTCCGGTTAGGTGGTAATGTACGGCCCTGTAATTCCCGGCACTGAGGCATAACACCTTAAGCCTCAGGAGTGGTAACGCATCTGCATTTTGACCTCTTGTTTATCTGTGGGTGTCTATAGTCTGCAGTCATCACTTAACATCAAAGTGCGGCAATTGGAATATCTTCCTTATGGGCTTTGGTACAGGAGTGGACATCTTCCGGCTGTTAAATTGATGATGAAATATTTTTAGATATTCATAATGTCACTATTTATAACTTGGTCTATAAAACATATACAGGTTGGCACATCTACCTACCCACGTCCAGAGTAACGGGAGATATTTGCAAGTAATGATCGCTGCGTAAATTCACATTATTGGAGCCCAGAGACGAGTACACTAAATCAAACTAAGTTATAGCGAAGGCAACGAGGGCACGACATCCCGTCGACAACGACACTGGAATTTACAGCCACAATAAAAGTATTGCTTTTATTGTCGAGAACACAATTCGTTTGGACAGCTGTAATTGCCAACTCACACTGTCTATTCCATCGGCAATTTAAAACACACTTGTTTAATGTTAATGAAAGGTTTTTCAGGATAATTGTAACGCAGCAGAATTCGAGGACCCCTAATGGTTATGTGTTTAGAATGGTTTACATGCTCTCTTTTTACACTTAGGTAGTCAATAATAATGTCTATTTATTAAATACCTACGACAATCGAAAAGAAATAAATAGTGTGACAGCTATGCACTTAATATTTATTTAAATTTTAATCTCCCGTCCAATTTTTTTTGTCTCCAAAATTATCGGTATTGACCGATAAGGTGTTATGCCTCTGTGGCGGAAATCACAGGAACGTACATTACCACTGATCGCAACACGATAGCACTGAGCTGACTACGTTATAAATATAATCGCAACTACCATATAATGTTGTGATGGTGCCTACGCCCTACGCCGAGGACCACCATTAGAAACAGTAGTCAACGTATCGTATTTAAAGTTATGTGTTCAACTAGGCTTCGGCTTGTCTGTACATCTATCTACTACAAATAATTGGTTACTACATATTTACCTGACTCAACGAAGGCCAAAAGAAGGCTTATATTTGCTGGGTAATCAAGTAATAACGATAAACAGAGATACACGACATTTTCACGATACTGTATAATATAATGATTGATGACTGTGATACGATGTTGTGAGGTTTTCGTCTACCTCATAATTTATTATTTTTGTGCTGTGTGTTATTGTATTGTGTTTTTACGCATTAACAAAATAACGCGAGTCATGTATAAAGATGGAATCTAATGACATCCAAACAAACTTCACACCTCTAATTCCACATAGAGAAGGAGCGGAGATATATTTCATGTTTTATAAGATACATAGGTATTACTAAGTAGATATTATTAGAAAAAAGTCAGATGGGTACTTAACGGAATAGCAATAAAAACTGTATTTTCGAATCAATTAGTGAACGGACTTAAAACGAATAGCTTTGACCAATGTCTTAGGGCTATATTTCACCGGAACACCATGACGGCGCAACAGTCGCACCATCGTGGTGACCGTAAGCAGAGAATATGTAATAATACTATGTATAGAATGGACACTTCGACGTCCCGCCCGATTTCCCCGCTTCACGCAACCTCCTCCCCTCTTATGGGAGACGTTTGGTATTCTCTACGTGCTACGCACACAGGTGCACGTGTAAATGCATGTCACTGATTGATGTCTGTGTAATAAAGTCCAAATTAAGCGTTTGTATGGAATTTTGGCGGAGTGTCCGCGGTGTGCCGTAAGCTGCCAAAACTAGACATCATACAGATACCAGAGTGTCTCGGTGAAATATAGCCCTTGAGAAGCTCTCGTTATGAAATAGGATCGAAAATCTGGTGCAGAAAGCAATAGAAACAACTTGACTCGTCGCGATTTTTACACGATTCCGTCTGTCTGCAGCTTAGCGCAGAGACTTTTAGGGCTATATTTCACCGTGACACCATCGCGCTGTAACCAGTCGCGCCACCGTGAAAGTAAACTATTGAAATAAAATTACTTCACTGGTGGTAGAGTGCCAGTGTAGGGCGTAGGCACCACTGCATTACCTAATCTATCTGCGGCCAAATGGTGGTGTTCATCACTATCGTGTTCCGGTTAGATGGTAATGTATGGCCTAGTTATCACAGGGACCTCTGGTCTTTGTGTAAGTGTCTATAGGCTGCACTCATCACTTACCATCAATGTGAACTGCATGCCTGTTTGCCACTTTCATAACATAAAAGAAAAAATATATATTTATGGGGGGCTCCCATACAACACACATGATTTTTTGCCGTGTTTTATAGTCCAATTACCTAAATAAACTCGCTCCTGGTGAGTTTTTTTAATTGGACGTCGGCATCGGTTCGCCTCTAAACGCCCGATGCCTCTGGGCAATAAACGAGCACCGTGGGCCTTCAGCCTAAGTATTTAAGCAAATACCTGAGGGAGATCCCTTTGGGCTCGAACCTCATCTTAGGGCGTTACTGACGAGGGTGAGGCATGTAAGGGAGTGCAACTGTCCCTCTAGTCATCGGTTGGTGGTTTTTGTGGTTTAGAGATGCAGTGCTTACTTACCATCCACGTAATCTAACCCATAGGTACTTGTTCTTTCGAGGGATTCGCTAGGGATATATATTATTATGTAATTTTCGTCACAGAGGCATTGAGGTCTTAGGAGTAGAAACGCATTAACATTGAAATATCTGGTTTCAAGGACATGTTTATAGGCTACAGTATTATTTAGCATCAATGTAAACTAAAAGCTTGTTTGCCACTAAATGAAATAATAAATATTACATACCGATATATGAATAATATTATACCGTTGTCGATTTCGGTTACGGAAATGAAATTACATATTTTTGATTACTGTCTGTTTCTGATATTTTTTATCATCAAAACATGTGTAAATTAAACCAGCGGTGGAATGCATTTTATACATACGCCAGTAAATTTTATAGCACAATAGCAGGTAGATACATACTTAAGGCTTTCTTTTCAACCAGAGATATGCTATACTATGTTGCTATAGCTGCGTTTGATATCCACCAATCATATTCATTGGTGCACATAGTTTAGCACTGGTGGAAATGGATTCAACTAAGATATGTTTTTTATATGGAAGGATGTGTGCTATGGATTCGTGCTATCGATGCGAGCTATGGATGCGACATATATAGCTATCTTCATAGCGCATCTTCCTCGTACAGCCACATAGCTTAGTATTGGTGGAAATAGTCACATATTTTCGTAGCGTAGATTTCACATATTCGCAGCACACCTCTGGTGGAAAAACATATTGTGGCAAAAAAAACTATACTTAATACAACGTGTCATTTAGACTGCGCCGATTTTATCCAAAACATTGAATTCAAATTCAGTTATGGTTACGAATAGAAAAATTATTACTGTTTCGATTGTAGTTATGGAGCTTGATAAGATCCCTAATCATCACATGAAAAATAACTCCACCTTGCTCAATGCCTAACAATCATTCACAGTATCCATATCTCTTACAACAAACTGTATCCTCGAATTTAAAGCTATATTTTTTTAGATTGCCTATGAAAACAAATTTAAAGATATGTTCACGTCAAAATATTGCAAATCTATCTAAATTTGTCGTAGATATCTACTTGCGAACTAAAACAAACCTTACTTAGACGGTCGTGAGTTCCCATTACTTTGACTGCTACAAAAGCCGTCGAACCCAAACTCGTAAAGAATAGTGCCAGGGTTGTCTATGGTAAGAAGTTATTACACTAGCAAATGTTGCGAACTAAAAACTTGTTTTCGTAGTAAAATACTTTTATTTGACTATAAATTAGAATTGTTGTTCTTGAATATACTGACGTAGGCATTTTATGACTTCATGTAAATGTATAAAAAGAAATTGATTTATGTGAAATTCAAGTTACAAATATTACGGTACCGTGATTTTACGGTCGCTTGACCGTAACTTACACATTTGTATTCGAACGAAATCATAAAATGATGTACAGTATCCACAAAAAAAAATTGCACATCGACCTTAGGAAGGAGACTTCGGCTTTTTTCGGGCCTATAGAGCATTATCTCTTTCGCACCTCGCTTATTTGACTTTTGTCGACCATTTTGATCAAGTTTTGACCAATACCGGACTATCAATACTTACGTAGTCAGTGTGTAGCAGAGATAATGCTCTACGAAGTCGAAACTAGCCGATTGTCTCGATGTGCACTATTTATTAATGAGCACTGTAAAGATAGAGCCAGTGAGCCTCGAGTCAAATACAACCTCTGTGGTCAGTCATCTTTCTTTTTGTGGTATCGCTGTCTTCTAATTTTACCATACATAAGAAAGATAAAGTGGTACCACACTGATTGGGATAGTTTTACCTCGTTTCAAATAGGTAATTCAGATCAGATTCAGTCAGATTCTATAGTGATCGGTGGTCAGATTCCTTCTGACGTTGTGTGCTATGTTAGAATTAATATAATTTGGGAATAGGTAACTATAACATCTAAGAAATAATCTTTAAGGATAAACTTCAAAGACCAGATATTTCCGTCTCTAAAAAGTTAAAAATCTCAGGAATCGAATTTAATTCCAAAGAGCCAATGTAACGTGCATTGCTCTTTAGGATAACATCTGTTTTCTGTAATTTGCCTATTTTTAGAGATGGGGTTATCTGGTATTTGAAGTCGGGTTTTTTTAAGTTATTTATTTTCCATTGTGTAAAAGCTCAGTCGCATCAAATGGTGATTTCCAGGTGCAAATACGTACAACAATAAGTGAAAGGTACATTTTCTTTATGAATATTAGACAGAGCTACAGTTAAAGCAAGGGCCGGGTTTGACTACTACTAATAGGTAATATGCTATATATCCAAGTGAACGAGTGTCATCCAACTATTTTCTGTGTCTCCAGTGACACGCACGCGATAGATATGTAAGACCTTGAGGGGAGATCTGCTAACGTTACCTACTCATAAGACCCCTTGTTTCAAATTGGCATATTCGACAAACATAATTTATTGTTTGAAATTCATCCGCTGTTTTGATTCCCCTGTGTTTTAAATATCCATGAATATATTTCAAACTATGCAGCTCCTTATTCAGTTGATTATGAGCACTTAGGCATGTTTTTTATGTCTAGAAAATCCATGTGCAGTCCATATTTAAATTTATTGTGCGTGGCAACAGGTCTCCATACTCTCCACACTCTTTGGCCCCTTTCCAACCGCCATTAAATTGCTATTGTGCTAAATAATATCATCAATATATAATAGTCACGTGCACATATATTAGTAATCATTTAAAATAATGTTCCATTGAAATAATACGGATGTTTCATTTGGGCCATGATAAATGTCTGATAAAGGAATCCATTAACTTTTAAAGGTAAATATTCCATATTCCTCGGTTAAATCATGAATATTGATTAAATTAACCGAGTTATACTGACATTCGCGTGTAAAATTAAACGGTAATAAATTTAAATACTCTGAATACTTTTGAATAACTAAGGACTTTATACTAACGAGTATCTGGCAAGAAGAATGGACAGTGACTCGAGTTTTTGGTAGATACCGAATAGTACCTATTAACTTTAAATCTATCTCTATATATGTATATATATATAAATCAATTGCTGTTCTCGTAGGTTTTCGCGAGCTTCATACATTGTAGAAATTAAACTTGCGGATTTTCTCGCGTATACAACACTCCCAAACTTCTTCTTACACCCGACGTTTCGGTCGCTTTCCAGCTACCGTGGTCACGGGCAGACTAATTCGCCGATGTTCAGCCTGGTTTTATATAGCTGAGACAGAGTAAGGGTGTAAGAAGAAGTTTGGGAGTGTTGTATACGCGAGAAAATCCGCAAGTTTAATTTCTACAACAATTGCTGTTCGCTAAAACTCTAGAACGGCTGGACCGATTTGGCTAATTTTGGTTTTGAATGATTTTTGGAAGTCCAGGGAAGGTTTGAAAGGTAAGAAAATATGAAGAAATTGAAGGGAAATAGTGAAAACCATAATCTCATTTTCCCATACAAATAGTCCGTATCAAAGGTTTGATTCTTTGACACATTATTTCATTCTGAGGCAATACGAAGTTTGCCGGATCAGCTAGTGATTAATAAAACTGAGTGTGTAGCAGAATATCTGTTAAACAATCAGATACTTTATTTATACGCAGATTTTTATTTATCTACTTAATCCGTTGGACGTGTTCGGTTCAGGAAGATTCAACATTTTTGTTAGAAGGGAGAAACTTGTTTTAAAAATTGATGTTGGCAAGCTTTAACACACACATTCGCAAGGTTCTCAAGTTTTTAATTTAATGGTTCATTAACTTTCTACTGTTGGGAGAGGTCCAGTAGAGCTCTGAGAGGGCGTAGACTATACTGCAATATCTTATCTATCCGCGGCTAAATGATAGAAATTATGTCTAAATGTCCATAGGCTGCAGTTATTGAACTTCGTGCTTTCTGCATGCTAAGAAACATCTGTTTACATTTATTATCTACATGCATGCATCGTAGTCATCACTCCGTTCTTCTCCTGTAATAACGTGTCCAGAAGACTGGTCGCATTGCCCCGTTAAATGGCAACTCTGCGAAGAGGTAACCAAACGTTTTGAAATGTCCATTAATAAAAAGTAAGCACCATACGGACCTAATATTACGACTTTCGACTCCAAATCGCTCAAATATGTAGTCGTTTGCAAGATTGATAATAGGTACTGTAAGAAGTTGCATTTAGTATCTAAAAGAAGCAACGGCAGAAAGATGCGTTGTAAACATTTGGCCGAGGGTGTCAACTCAGGTTGTATCCCACACCAAAATTCTACCCATTTTTAATGTAATAATCAATATGGTTTTAATTACCTTATACTTACTTTACCTACTTAACCAAATCTATGGTGTTCCTGCGTCGCTACAATATGCAGTTCTTCGCTTCTTCTAAGCCTGGCGCTAAAAGGGTTCTTCTGGCCTGGCAGCGCATAGGCACAGTATGTGGCATAGGCAACTCCTTTGTTAATGCAACGGTCCGTTTAATTATCTCTCATATTATCAACTTTAAAAATATATATTTTTGATTGGTTTATGAGAAATGTAATCGAATGTACGGAATGCCAAATTATTATTTACTTACCAAATCCAAGCACGGTGACCAACATCTAATAAAAGCAAAACATTTTCAATATTCATGTTGTTCCTGTTTGTTTTACTGCGGTGTTTTGTGATGGTGTTCATATTTTGTCGAGCAGATTAACTACTGCAGTGTTTTTGATGTGACAGGAAAGAAAATGAAAATCAAGAACTGGAAAACAATGCAATTTCAATTGAAAAAGCTAGTTTTATTTTATAAGCCTCATAATTTTGTATTTCACTAAATTCTTCGCAATCGGCCTGCATGTATAAAGAATAGGTATCCTTTACTAAAGTGTAGAAAAGTACGGTAGGTTTGTAAGAACAAACATAGTTATTTCCACACTCTTTGCCTATTCCTCAAGGGACTCGTAATAGAGATAGATATATATTAATAAGAAAATGTAATGTGTACCTGCTTGGGGTAATGCAGACTTTTAGAGACATGAAGTGATGTATGTGTACCAACCTAATAAGGCTACCGTGCTATCAGCACGTACCTATGCTTGAATGCATACATTTACCCCTGACCACCCCTTCGGGGATAACAGGCGTGTAGTCACGAACGTTAACAGAATAATCTTTTTACTACCAACGCCTTTCTAAAACAGTCAATACATAAATAAATATAGGTAATTTAATATCCTGTACTGTATTGGATATTTGATCGTTCATTACATTATTTTAATATTTTGTTTAATATCTGATTTTATCTCTTAAGTAGATATCTTATTTCATTATTTACGTATAATAATATTATCAGTGACGATTAGCATCATAGACGAAAAAAGAAAACAAAATACAAAAGTGTCGACCTCAAAATTTATTTCAACTTCAAAAGAATGACATTATAATATCACTTTCGTCGAAACAATTTAATTGCTTACAATAAACATCAGTTCAATCATTAATATTTACAAACATGGAATATTTAGTTACGATACAGGAGCGTCGTCAACCATTCTGGTCTCGGCTGTTGGAGCTTATAGTCGGGAGGGCTAAGGGCAAGAGGAGAGGCTGCATCGGCTAGTGCCACCGAGGATGAAGTTTCAGTCACCGCTATACTGGGCTTCCCCTTTAAGATAGACCTTAACTCTTCATTTTCTACTGCTCTGGTCCTTTGCAAATGTTCTCTAGTCTCTTTCATTTTAGAGAGTTGCTCTCTGAGGCTACGATATTCTTCTAAAAACTTTTCAAGTTGGGAAGCACGAAAGTCGAAATCCTCAAACGGTTGACCCGTGCGGGAGTAATCTCGTAGACCAGAGAGATCAAGAAGAGGTGTAGCGGACGGAACAGAGGTTTGCTCCCTAGAAGGTGAGGCTGGAAGGCTAGGGTTACGTCGTATTCTATTACCACCTGCTGATAGATCTAAAAAACTATTCGATCGGCGTCCACTACTTCTATATCGACTCTTTTCGTAAGACCTATCGAAGTACGTAACAGAGTCACCCCCAGAACTATTCCTTCGACTACTTAGTAATGGACTGCGACTGTCGCCCTCTTTTCTACGCGGGATCGTATAAAAGTAGTAGGGGTCATGCTTCATATCGCCTCGTAAATAGGACGACGTTCCTAAAGCACTCATTTCTATAAGATCGGGATAGTTCTTCTCGCTGTCGCTGCCAGATAGATCATTATCAAGACGATCGCGCGTTCGAACTCGCGGACATGTCCGAGAGTTGTTGTTAAATCGGTTATTTTCTGATAAAATCTCTACATGACCGCTTATTAATCCAGTTGACTTGGAACTTTGTATTGATTCCGGGGTTGCTTCAGCTCTGGAACAACATAAAACAAACAATTAATATCTATTCAATTTAAAAAAGCAAATGCTTCGAGATGCCTGATGTTTTTAATTTACGAGATAATAATGCGTTTGCAATACAATTGAATAATGTAGCCACTTTTGGGTAAATTATGCTAGTGTCCTAAGTGAATGAAAAAGTAGGAAAAGACGCCATTTTGTATAAATGTCACATGTATCATAATATTTACATTACAGCAAGAAATATTGCTTAACGCTTATGACGACCAATTTTTTTTCTTATTCATTTTATGAAATGAGGAAACGGAGGAATTTGTATATAATTAATTGCTTCCATAGGTAATATGAAGTGCGCATGGCCCGGCGGCTGGTGTAGATCATAGGCGATCTACTACGGGCGCGGTCGGGTAGTGTGATGGGTGACCGCTAGTGGCAAATTAAATGCGCGTTTCCGTGCTTCGGAGGGCACGTTAAGCCGTCGGTCTCGGTTGCTATCGATGGATAGCAGTCGTTAAACCTTGTCGGAGGCCTTACGGGCGGTTTGAAAACATCCGACAGTGGGTTGGCCACTAACCCACCCACCTCCACCAATCCGCATTGGAGCAACGTGGTAGAGTAAGCTCCAGGCCTCCTTCTAAAAATAAAGGGGAGAGACTCGTGCCCAGCAGTGGGACGTATAATGGGTTGCCATTATTATTTATTATTATTGGTATTATAATTGCTTTGTTTCTTTTTAACATATTATGTGCTCTTAACTACTATTAATGGTTATTAATTCTAGGTAGTTTAAAAAAAATCTATGTTAATGTGCTCTCCAGGAACCTCATTATAAGAATATATAATGATATATGAAATATATGAATAAACTGAATAAATACAATGTGTAAAATAAATGTAATGCAAGAATTCGTTAATTCACGTTTCTTGCTCGTTCTATCCTTACTGCAAAAATGGAAGGTTTTTTGATTTACGCTTCGCATAGTGGCCCATTAGACTGAAGCTTTTAGCAATGTTCAAAAGTTCATTATTAATGGAATATCCCGAGTAGACTACTATATCCGTATGCTTCAGTAAAAAATCAGAGTGTCAACTGTTAACTCCATAATTCTAAAGTCTTTGAGCGTTTTTTATTATGTACCTAATCATGACTTTGAAAAAAGATGGGAGACTCGGTTAAATTAAATGTCAAAAGTTAAATAAAGAAAACCGGTCAAATACGTGTCGGGTAACGCGCAGTGTAAAAAATTTATTAAATATTTCTATGAAGTTGGTTAGTTGAGAGACATCAGTATCTATCTAATAATTAATGAAATTATTGTTACCTCATGTCGTAATCGCTAAGGCGAGGTATATGTAAGTCTTGTATATGCTCTCCGTTTCTGGAACTAGTGGATTCATAATCAGCCCGTCGCCAGCATGGCCCAAGAGGTGGGGATGAAGACTCTCTCTCTTCACGAGCTTCACTGCGTACATAACCCTCATACTCGTCCTCAGGATCGTGAGATGGCACATTTCTGTAATCTCCACGTTTCCGACCACAATCAACAGTAGCCACCCGTGAAACCTCAGCATTCGTTTTAAAATTGGCCTCTATTTTTTCATAACTATTGTCGTGATGATTTGAAGTCACTATCTGCTCGTTCCACCTATCTAATTGTCTTTTCTTTCGAGTTTCATATGCACAAAGTCCTATTAAACACGAACTTAATATAACTACCGCCGAGACTGCCATTCCAGCCATAAGTGCGCGCCCGCCAAAACCTCTACTTTGTGGCTTTTTCTCAATAGTTAAAGTTAAAACCACTTCGGCTTTACCCGCTCGATTTTCGGCGTTGCACGTATAAATACCAGAATCCTGTACATCTGCTGACTTAATTGTTAAATTACTAGTATGGCCTTCGCTACGTAACATAAAAGCTCTTCCGGAATTGACATTACTTGGAGTGGTGTTAGCGAGCAGGCGGCCACCTCGTATCCATCGTACTCTAGGTGCTGGCACGCCTGATACTCGACAGACTAGTGTCACGTCTTCGCCTTCTAGACCCTTGACATTGTTCGTTCCTCCACGAACTTCAGGTAAACATGCAAAGTCTTCCAGATCTAATCGGTCCCACGACTGCGACATTAATCTAGGTGGTAATGCACAATCTGGGACTACGGTTGCAGGTACATTTCTTTTTATCATCCAGTCTCGCATAGGCCTTAGTGCGCACGAACACTCCCACGGATTGTTTGCAAGTTCTAATCCCTTCAAGGATCGCAACGGTGCTAAAACCGCTACGTGTAGTACCTGAAGTTTGTTTTTACTTAGCTCCAAATATTCCAATGACCCTTCTAATCCTACGAATCCTCGAGGTTCTATTTCAGATATCTTACAAGCGCTAAGTGTGAGTCGGACCAAATGAGGCAAAGACATAAATGTTTCATCTTTGATCTTCGTAATGGGGTTTCCACTCAAACGAAGTTCGCGAAGCTCTGGAATGGAATCGAAGGCGTGCGATGGTACCATATCCAAACGATTCCGTGACAAGTCCAGTTCCACTAAATTGACGAGAGCTCTGAAAGCGTATTGGCGTATTGTGCGTAGGGCACAGGCGGACAAGTAGAGTCGCTGAAGGTTTAGCAGGCCGGCGGTAGCGAAAGTGTCATCTCGGAGAGAGGCGAGACGGTTCTCGGAGAGATCGAGAAGTTGAGTGGTGGGATCCAGTCGCGGCGGGACTGCGGTGAGGCCGGCTCGGGCGCACAAGGCAGACTCTTTGCCGCTGCGCCACTTGCATTCGCAGTGCCGCGGGCACTCGCCGGAGGCGGGCGCAAGCGCGAGCGCCAGCATCAGCCACACCCACATTCCCTGCGGCAGCTCAACCCGCGCCACACCTGCCGTCTTCGCCTCGGACCGTCATCCCCTACACCGCCACTTTTCTGAAACACAAAACTTTTATTATAATAATTTCCTCAACCCCAAGGCTTGTTGTTATCGGTCTATAATCCAGCACTCTAAGATTCAATGAAAAATGTAAACGCTCATTCTAAAGTATACTAATTTTCTGATATTTCGTATACAAAAGGACCGAGACTATTTCCATTTATAGGGTAAATTCCCCTTTGTCATCTCGAAGTTAAGTATCCTAATTTATTTACTCGTTGTCTGACTCGTTTTCTTTCAGTTTAAAAGAATATGTTATGGCTTCTTTTAGTAATAAAAAAATAAGATGATTACTGGCGAATGTTTTATGTAGGTAAGTACATGTTTAGTAATGAAAGTTTTCTAAACTAGAAAACTAATCTGTTTTTCATTTACTACATCTAGAAAAATTTAGAAAATGAAATTACCGTTTAGTGTGTTTTGAACATCTACCTACTTCATAATATTGCTAACATTGACAAGTTGTTAACTAGTGTTTTATACGATGATAAGTGATTTAGGAAATAAATCAAGATGTTTTTGATTCTGCGAATTAATTTATAATTTTAATTAAAAATTTGAACTACCTACCAACAATAACATGAAATAACTAAGCGTCAAAAATAAAGATAGAATCTAAAGATTTCCGCATTACTAAAACCGTTTTGTACCCCAAATATCTTTCTCATAGATTAATTTGACGCTTATCAAATATTCAGCAATGCGTCAAACTCAATTCATTTGAAGCATTTTTTCATCGTTACTTTGTTGCAAAATGTCTTCTTTCTACTTCGTTGGGTATATAATATATAATAATATTAAAAATAATAGAACCATTTAAATTCCATTATATCTCCAGATGTTATGTCTCTTAATATATTTAATTATTGTAAAAGCTTTATTACTTAATTAATTTTATGCGATTCTGCCGTCGAAAAGAGTTATTCAGCATGTCTATGGATAATCCGTGTACGTGACATGAAAAAATATATTATTATAGAACTCCAATTTTTTTGTAAATCGTAATTTAACATTGCCTTGATTTTGTTTTATATATATATAATATATTCATTCATGTTTTTGGTCACCAATTTAGCCTGTTTAGTAAACTTAAAACTGTGCAATCCGGAAAATGTAAACATAACTCAAGCATTTCGTAGACGATGACAATCTATAGTACGAGTTTAATAAGGCAGTAAAAATCGAGTGTCTGTACATTGGATATTTGTCCAAAAATTGATATGTGGTGACCCCTAAAAGAGGAGTAAGTAATAGAATAAAAAAAACAAATTTTGGAATTTTCTATCTGTCTGTCTGTATGGTACGTTATAACTTGGAATCTACTGAAACGATTTTAACGCGGTTTTCACAGGTGGATTGGATTACATATAATTAGGAGCGTTGTCAAAACTATGTTTCGTCAAAATCGGTTAACGACTTTAAGGTTGACTGGTAAAAATGTTTCAGCATTAGGTCCACCTCATTCACCTTCTAGCCTCGTGCACGAATGTTTAAAAAATATAATTAATACGAATGCTACTCAAGCTCCGACACTGGAACCCTACCACCAGTAACCACTCATTTTGCCATTAATTTTAGCACGCAATATAATGTTCTTACTTCAACAATTGTTATAAATATAAGTTCATTTTGTAACTTTCTAAAAAAATGGTTATATATTTTTCGTCAGCGCCTACACGAAACGTGTTCACTAAGCTTCTAGAAAAAAGAGGATGTCATTAGCTCTACATTAGCTCGACTTTTCTCGCAATTGTGTCGAAGACCCCCACGGAACGGTGATGGATGATCAATGACGTTAATTTGCACGCCTTACCTCAAATTCTCTCTGTAGTCGCCACGGACGTATTTTTTTGAATCTGTAAGAAAACAGAGAACTCATTATTAACGTTACCATGAAATAACTAAATTAGATCTTATTTACATAATAATGTAAATCCGTGATATCTATCCAAGCAATACTGTGTTTTTATTTAAATAATTGGCGTGTTGGGATGTGAACCGAACCATGGCGGTCATACCATTCCAATCACCAGTAGTAAATACAATAAAACTGGATAAGAGTCCCACGATAAAACTACCGCCACTATGATCGCTTACCCGCATGCCAAACGTGGTGATTAAGGCATATCCCCCATATAACATATAATTAATAAGGCATCTTTTGGAGGGGGGGCGGGCTTTTGTACAGCACTGGATGACTGTCGGTTGAAATAATGATGATAACATAATATCTAACAAGTATCTAATGGATATTAAAATAAAGTTTATTAAAATAAGGCTAGTCTCTAAAAATACTTATATAAATATATAACGAAATAGATATTAGTTTGAATTCATTCAATTCATCTTAATATTTTTTTTTATAAATCACAGAAACAGATTTTTGCAAATTAACTGTTCTCCTAACATATTATCATTATTCAGATTTTCCGTTCTGCATTCAGAAGTAACTTTCAGAATTATACTGACTTTCGTTATGAATTCCGGATATGAAAAAATAACATTGAACTGAATAACAATGACGCACGTCTTTCTATATATTTCTATTAGTGGCTCGCCACGACTTCGCACGGGTGTAATGAATGTAATTCACTGAGTGACACGAGCTGTGTCACTCAGTGAAGATGCAGCTTTCTAAAGGTGAAAGAATTTTTGAAATCGGTGTGGTAATTTTTACAAATATAGATAGATACAAAAACACAAATGTTTCCTGTTTGAAAAATAACAATATACTACATCAACTCATTGTAAAAAAAACTGAATAATATAACTGTTGTTTTGCCTGTTATAGTTACTGATAGTACAGCTCCAGTGACGGAGCTCGCGGACGTAGGCACCACCGCCACCACCACTACCACCACCGAATACCTACTACCATTTGGCGGCAAGTAAATTAGTTATTGTGGTAGTGCCTTCGTCCGCAATCGCCGGTACTCTACCACCAGTCAGAGCATTATTTTATATACTGTGTAATCATAACCCTTTATCTACCGTAGACCGATAAGAAAATACGTGTACATCGTGCCCTTTTATCGGATCCTATCTTACCAAAATGTCTCACAACACACAAAGTAAATTTCTTACATCGGTATTTTATTATCATCCATACAAGTACACTGAAAAGGGATATCAGATCATTCATAATTTATTATATTTCAGCACAAACCTTCCAAGTGTTATCCCATTTCATTTTGTTCATTCTTGGATAAGAAATTTGCATGATTTATAAACCGACAACGCGGATTTTTAAGGAAATTTACAGTACGGATATCTCAAAAGACGCTTCCGTGACAAATTAATTTAATTTTTTCGGTTTTCATTCGCAAGGATACTTATAGATTCAAAGGATTCTACAGTGGGAGCGTTTTCATTAAACTGTTCCACCCGGAGTCTCCCTGTGTGATGGAAATCAATGTCGTTATAAACTAGCCCAGCTCTGCCGTGATTGAGATCTTATGGTAAAGCCAGCTCGCCAGACGTGAAATTACGGATGTAACAGTATTGATCTTTGCTGTTCGCTCAACTTTGAGGCCTTCACGTTTTTATATTAAATCCAAATCTCGTGAATTATGACGATGCTATCGCATGTTCGTTAACTTTTTTCGTCAACTTTACCCCTAGTGCTGGATACAATCGATTTCACTTGACAAACTTGACGTCTTATGTACCCCGACCGTATCCTTACAAGTTATATCGCCGAGTGCGGGGCCCGATTTGTGCACAAATCCTCGCTACGTTCAGGGATTTCAAGTCTTTGCTTACCTATTACGTTAACAGTCCCAGTTATTTATTTTAAAGTCAGAAAAGCCTCGGACTTGTACGTTATTCCGATTACTTATTTTGTTTCTCCTCCTTCTTTGTTATATATTTTTAAGTAACATTACTTTGTATACCTATGGGTATCCTGATTTTGGTCCAGGATAGTATAATATAAGGTGTACTTAGTATTTAGTTTACAGGAATTTGGACAATAAAACGATTAAATGATAACTTTTCATAATAATTTATAACATCATTAGCTTCACAATTAGTAATTCATCATCGTCCATTGGCTACGTAATTACTTCATGATCATCTTCCACGTGTATTGCACATCCATTGCTACTTCATCCACTTTAGAAAACAGTTCACAATTTCTAAAATAAATCTCGTATTACAAAACATCACGTGCCACCAGCTCACTCATTCTGATACCTTAACCCAACGTGTAATGCCACGCGCGTGTACTGCATACGAGTAAGTTACAAACGAATCAATTTCTCTTACTACACAAGATTTGTAGTATTTAGCTATTTTACTCTGTGTAAAGTACACAGAGTAAAATATATATAGAACAATAAGATTTTAGATACTTACATACTTAACGTACAAAAGAGTGTGGGTATTACTTTTTTACCGTCTTTATAGTTGCCGTTAAATGTAATTTATTACACTTTTCCTTTTTCGAACTTCTATTCAACGTAATCGAGGGTTAACCATCTTAAATTTATAAATATTATTATAATGTGAAAATACATTATATATTTGATTTTTGTAAAGTGTGAGTTTGACTCGCCCTAGGCAGGTTTTTTAAAACAAATATCATTACACTAAGTACGTTTAAATTTGAAATGTCTGCACCTCTTGTCAAGGTTAATAATAAGTATGCCAAATCTCACGCTCTTAGGTGATACTATATTAAAAGGTCTAAATTTTTCATTTCGAACATAAATATTATAACTTATTCATTTAATTTCAAGAGAATATTCGTAGACTTTAAGCTACTCAACTCAGTAGAAATGTATTTGGACCTATATATAACTTTCATACATTTTTTAATATTATGCGCCTCTCATAGTAGCCGTAGACGTTCACTTATTTCAGCTTCCATTTATTTGAGAATCCCGCTCCCTCGTCCCGCGGAAACTGGAAAGCAACCGCAACGTCAATAAAGAAGTGTTGATGCAAATATACGCAAGATGAATCCACAAATAAAATTTACACAATACTTGTATTTGAAGAAGCGCTCCAAAATTTACGGAATCTCTTTCATTTATGCACAGGTCAATAAAATTGTTCGTTTGATTAAAGTTTCACTCACAGGCAGTTTTTTTAAGATTCAAAAGGGAAAAAACGGAACCATTATAGATTCGTTATCTAATCTGTCACTCTGTCTGTCCGTCCGTATGTCACCGCCACTTTACTCTAAAGCTATTACGGCTATTAGTGACGTTACGAATGTCAAGTTGCCAGATGTGTCCCGTATCTAAAGTTAATAAATAAAATATACGTATCGCCTTAATAATCAATACCTTATTACCGAAACGTTTATAATAGTGAACTGAACAGTATCTTAAATTAGACAGTGTGTTATTGAACTGGATATAAACAAAAACAAACTAAGTATTTTTTTTTTGTTTTTTTATTGGCAACCGCCAGTGGATAACAATCAAGATTTAAACTACCTTAAACCTAAAAAAAAATACAAATTGTGTGATCAGACTACTAATAGGGAGCTGTGGTATTATTTAATTGGAAATAATTTGAAAATCAGTAGTGTTGGAGATCTCTTATAGTGGTGGTCGTGTTTAGAAATTAAAATAAATATTAATTAAAATACCGTAGTGAAATTAATATTTCAGCGCCATCTATACCAAATCAGGTAAACTCATACAGTGAAAGGTGCGCGAGCGTCGACTAGTAAGGCATCGCTATAATGCAGCGCTTGCGGTAAATTTTTTTTCCGCAACAGATGCCGCTAAATGCATACAATGCAAGAAACCTTATCATCGAGTATGTGTAGCGCTGCCTTCTTCGGGCACTATTAGTCCGAAATGGAAATGCGCTGTTTGCAAAAAACCACTGGCCTCTTAGAGTTCTTAGATACTTATGACCAGAACAGTCCTCAGTCTTCGTCGGTTCGAACTTCCGCGGTGGACTTTATTAGGGAGATTAGATTCCTCCGGAATGAGATGCGTGAAGTAAGGGACGATATTCGCGAGTATCGCCGAGAAGTTTTAGAGCTACGCGCATCTATGGAGGTGCACAACAAGCGGGTCGAGAGTTTGGAGGCTAGGCTGGAGGTGCTTGAGTGACGGCCGACTCTTAGCTCTACGGAAAGCGAGGTGGTCAGACTGGAAAGCACAGTAGCACAACTCAAAGTAGAACTAAATGACCGCGAGCAGGAGGCGCTCTGTTCTGACCTTGAAATCGCAAATTTACACGAAGCAAAGGGGGAGAACACTCTGCATATTGTTGGTCTCATAGCGGCAAAGCTCGGTGTAACCTTGCTACCGCGAGACATAGTGTTTGCGGAACGCATAGGGCCCTACACAGAGCGCTCAGGCGACACCAACCCCGTGAGAGAGCGGCGCATCGTGGTTCGACTCGTGAGGCGAGGGTTAAGGGACGAGCTCTTACGGAGCGCGCGCCTGCGTCGCGGTGCCACCTCGGAGGGACTTGGACTTGCTGGACCCCAAAGACGATTTTACATCAACGAGCGACTCACAAGAACCAACAAATTATTGTTATACCGCGCGCGAGAAGCAGCCAGTAAGTTTGACTGGAGGTATACGTGGACCAAACAGGGCCGTATACTGACTAAGAGAAAAGATGGTAGTACAACTATCTGGATCCGATCGTTCAATGATATCGAGCGTGTTTTCTGCCCTGAACATGACCAAGATATCTGTAACATAAGTCTAAAATAATTTGTTAAATCTTTTCCAATTTGTATGCATTTTCTCTTATATTGTAATCTAAGTTTATTTGTTATTTTGTAGCAATGAATTACAATTACGTTTGTTGGGAAGTCATAGTATCTATTATTAAGGGTATTATTCTAATCTTAATTTTAATGTATTTATATATTTTCATTTGGTTTGTACGATCACAAAATGTTTATACCCCTTCTACATAATTGTCTATATAATGCATACTCACTAAAAACTTAATAATATATAATTAAAACATATTTTACCACCAAACTACAGTAGTAGTTTGGTGGTAAAATATGTACTTATTAGTATGCTGGCAGTAGCCAGCATACTAATAAGTACTATTATTATAACCTAGGTTTTGCCTGCGACTTCATCCGCGTGTACCTTGAATTATTAATTTTTAGCCTATAAAATTTGTTACTCTAGTATTACTGTAAAGTTAAACCTATATTTCTGTAAAATTTCATCCAAATCCGTAAAAGTAATTTCTTTCTTTTTTTTATTTTGTGAAAGTGTAAAAAGCATCCGTACTCACAAACTTTCGCATAATAGGTTGGGGACAAAGTCTTTTCGCATTATAGTATGTATGAACTTGTAATAAAATCTCTTTGGCTGTAGTATTTGTATCTGGCTGGTTTTGGTATCATTGAAAGTTAAAATTTTAAAGAACATAATTCCAAATTCAAATTAGTCAAATGTGTGATTTTCATTTGTTTTTCGTACTGACAAGATGAGTGAATCTAATGAAGAAAATCGATACATTTTAAAATTTTACTACAAAAAAGGTAAAAATGTAACGCAAGCCGCGAAAAAGATTTGCGATATTTATGGACTCAGTGCAGTATCTGAGAGAGTAGCACAAATTTGGTTTAAGCGTTTTCAATCCGGAAATTTTGATGTCAAAGATGCACCTCGCTCTGGTTGCCCTATTACGGATGCCATTTTTGGCTAATCTTGGGAACGGCTGGACCGATTTTGATGGGACTTTCACTGGCATTGCCAGTGAAAGTCCCGTGATGTGTCCAGTCCAGTGATCCCGAAAGACGATGTAATAAGGAGTAACTTAGGCTACTTTTTATACTAGCTTCGCCCACGACTTCGTCCGGGTATCGATACTGAACAATCATAAATTCTCACGCGGACGAAGTCGCGGGGACAGCTAGTATTAAATAAAGTTGGTGGCATTTTGTTTGATATAGGCTGACTGTGACAGTAATTAACATGTTCGTTTTCTTTAGACTGTGCTGTGACTCTGACTGACGGACTGATAAATTGACTGACTGACTCTGACTTTTACGCTGCTTATTACGAATACGAAATATCGTTTTACTTGACACAGACAATATGCGTAATAGCGATGCCATAACTAAAAAAAAGACACTATTAACAGTTTTTAAGATATCATATATTTTGCCAACTACAAATTAAACTCTAGATCTTGGCTGATTATTTATCTTTAATCAACTGTAAGAAAGAAATGAGATTTCACCACAGCGTAAGGAAGACCGATCGCCTGTCGACTGAATAGAACAGAATAATATCTTTACATTCACACAACTCGTTGGATGGCGCATCTCACCTAATTGATAGAGAGATCGGTCTTTATTGAAATATGTACAATAAAATATTGATATAACTGATGGTGATAATAAAGTGCAATTTTAGATTGTTTTTATGAAATCATCAATTCACAAAATAATACCGGCTCCAAAAACCAGATAATTGCAACACGAAAAAGTGCAAAATAACAGAATTAATGTCGGTGTTTTGTTTTTTTTTTTTCAACCCTTTTCGGATCCTAGTGCGTTCCCGAAGAGGCATATTTTTTGGTTATACACAACAAAGTTCTCGCGAGTGTATACGGGCAACTTTATTGTTATTTTTTTTGATCTGATTACGCGTATAAGTTTTTTTTTTAGCCTTATGTTTTGGTGTTTTGTGTAAGAAGTGTTTTTTGTCTAAAAGATATACTATAATATATAAAATAGAATATACTATAGTCTGACTCACTATAGTCTCACTCTAGAAATTACTTGCTTATGTGATCAATTATAACAAAAACATGATGTATCTGAAGATGGACGTAAAGATAACTTACTTTAATGAACCGTAAGAAAGAAATGAGATTTCGTCACAGCAAAAGGAAGACCGATCATCTGTCGAATGAACAGAATATAATATCTTTAGGTACATTCACAGAATCTGGATGGCGCATCTCATCTATCTAATAGAGGTCTTCATTGAATAGCGGACAAAAGAATATTGATATAGCATAATGATGGTGATAATAAAGTACAGTTTGATGTTCTTTTTTCTAACGTCACGAAGTGGCAAACAAGCATACAGCTTACATTAATGTTAAGTGAATAGGTATGTAGCATATAAATATTTACATAAAATCAGAGATTTTAATATAGATGCGTTGCCACTTCTGAGGTCTAAAATCTCATTTTTCTGCCCCAAAAATTACAGGTTTCCGATCAGGTGGCACAATACCACCCGAATTTAATTTTCTAATAGAGATTTCAACAAACCTTCACCATATATATGAAACAAACAATTCAAACTACAATGTAACCATTCTTATAAATTGAGACAGCACCTTAAAAGTAAATGGCAATTTAATCTCTTGTTCTATTCCTTTGTGTCTGTAAGAGTGATTGCGTCTTTTATAAATTAAGTAAAAAGTTACTTTGTTACATTCAGTGTAATTTTTATGCTGATGATACCAATTTGCTTGTTTAACGTTATTGAAGAAATAATTGCTCGATTTTAATTTGATTTGCCGAGTCGCTGGAAAGTAAAACAAAGAATGTTAATTAGTTATCAATTTTATAAAGGTCACCAAACTCTTAGAACAATTCCGATTATTCATCGCTGTCAACTTTGGAGTTTTCAGAAGCTAGATGCCTATGGAAGAAGTAAGCACAATATTTGTAGTCTCATGGGGCGTGCATATTGACATTCATCGACCAATTTAACAACCCTGGGGAAACAGGGTACAGGGAAACAGGGTTTTACTGGTGGTAGAGCTCCAGTGACGGAGCTCGCGGGCGTAGGCACCGCATTACCTAATATACTTGCCGCTAAATGGTAGTGTTCAGCACTATCGTGTTCCGGTCAGGTGGTAATGTACGGCCCTGTAATTTCCGGCACAGAGGCATAACACTGTCATATAATGCCTCAGGAGTGGCAGCGCATCTGCATTTTGACCTCTGGTCATTGTGTGGGTGTCTATAGGCTGCAGTCTTCACTTAACATGAATGTGAACTGCATGCTTGTTTGCCACTTTTATTACATAAAAAAATCACTTACTCCTTGACCCAGGCATCAAAACCAAGCTAACTAGCAGCTTTTACTGGTGGCAGAGTTCCAGTGCAGGAGCTTGAGGGCGTAGGCACCAACGCATTACCTAATCTATCTACTGCCAAATGGTAGGTATGTGCGTTGATTTCGACTTGAACAAGTTATCTGAGGTAAGGGAGAGTGGGTGGAACATCGCGCGAGTGGCGTGTGGCGGCGTTTCATAGTGACCGGTGCGGGCCCAAGAAGCGAGCAACGACGGTTTGTAGTGTTTGGCGGTCACCGGCGTCAACCGTGTGCGGCGAGTCCATATAAAATGTATGAAAACTATAAGAAATATGCCAGTGACGGCGATTTGTGGTTGTGGCTGGTGGCTCGTCTGCGGCGACCATTAGTGTTACTAAATATATAAAATACTAGCTGACCCGGCAAACTTCGTATTGCCTCAGAATGGAATAATGTGTCGAAGGTTTGACAGATACGGACTATTTGTATAGGAAAATAAAATTGTGGTTTTTATTATTTTCCTTCAATTTCTTCATAATTTCTTACCTTTTAAACCTTTTTTGGACTTTCAAAAATCATTCTAAACCAAAATTAGCCAAATCGGTCGAGCCGTTCTCGAGTTTTAGAAAGATTAACGAACAGCAATTGATTTTTAATATATATAGATTACTTATTTCATTATTTAGAGGTTATTTTTGAAAACGGTTTAAGTTTTTTAAATTAATTTTAAACTCTTTGCAGTCAATTGCGAGGTCATACATTGGTATTAGTGTTGAACACTACCATTTAACGGCGATTCATTAGGTAATGCAATGGTACCTGGTCTCCAACGGTATTCCACCAATTATTAGATAGTTTCCGAAAAGGCAAGATAGATTCGTTTTAAAAATATTAGCGTGCTGTATTGGAATGAGCAAAGGTCCTTCGGCATGTAATTGTAGTGTGCCCTTTTTTGAACACGCAATCGCGTGACGTGCCTTCCGGCCGGCGCGCCGCAGGCAGTCGCCGAACGCCGTCTAACTATAGAAACTAAAACAGGGGTTTATTCTAAGTTTACACGCCAGAACGGCAGACCTCCATTAAAACTCATGCGTAAAATAACATTTATGTTTTTATATAATTGGCGATCAAGCTTGCGATTCGAACGCATGGTAAGTGAATATGTATTACAAATTATAGATATCTACGCGACGATATGATACGACACATTAAGCGACAGATATTATTGTAGTGGTGCCTTTTCAATTCTTTCACTCGAACTCCATCACCGGTAACAAGATTGTTTGAAAAAAAATCTAAATGGCTAGTCAGGTCTTCCTAATAACATTCGCGTGCTGTAATGAAGTAAGAAAGGGTCATTCGGCATGTAATTGTAGGGTGCCCTTTTTGGACACGCAATCGCGTGACGTGCTTTCAATCCGGAGCCTCGCCGCAGGCAATCGCCGAACGCCGTCTAACTAAAGAAACTAAAACAGGGATCTACTCTTAATTTACACGCCAGAACGAACGGGGTCCGTCGAAACTCATGCGTAAAATGACTCTCTTATTTACTTATAGAACCTCATTTATTGGTAATAACATTCTCTGTCCGCAATTTTGTTCGCATGATTTGGGATAAAAAGTAGCCATCGGCTTTGAGCTTGTGGTCTATCGGTATACAAAATATTTGAAGCAGAATCGTAATGAGTTATTGCAAAAATAGATATTGGTAATTCAAAATATTTTTGTTTGAGACTTGATATATATAAAAAAACGTACGTAAACGTAACTTCACGCCTGTAATCCCCGAAGGGGTAGGCAGAGGTAAATGCATGCATTCAAGCATACATGCAAACATCCACGATTCGCCGGTTACGTTTTGGCCCATGTAACAGGTGGCGAGCCTGTTGACATCTCCGGGCACATTACCAAACTTTGAGGTACTGGGAAATTTCCAGAAAATGGAAAAATCCCAATAGAACCAGAGATAAAGGCTTTTTCACCATTTTCTCTGATAACCCCCTACCCGGGTATCGAACCCAGGACCTCAGCGTAGTAGTAGTGGCCTGCTACCACTAGGCTACCGAGGCAGTTACATCATTTGTTTTTTTTTATGTAATGGAAGTGGCAATCAAGCATGCAGTTTACATTGATTTTAAGTGATGTTAAGTGACTGCAGCCTATAGACACTTACACAAAGACTAAGGTCAAAATGCCCATGCGTTACCACTTCTGAGGCCTAAGTCAAAATGCACATGCGTTGCCACTCATGAGGCCTAAGGTGTTATGCCTCTGTGCCGGAAATTACAGGGCCGAACATTACCACCTGACCGGAACACGATAGTGCTGAACACTACCATTTAGCGGCAAGTATATTGGATAATGCGGTGGTACTTACGCCCGCAAGCTCCGTCACTGGAGCTCTGCCACCAGTAACTACCTGCATGTTATGTTTATGACAAAATTAGAGTTATTTGTTTGTGCCTACAGATTTCAATAAAGCACTTTCACCAGTGAAAAAGAATACTTCAGAAATTATTTCGATTCTTAGACTCTAGTTTCGACAATTCAACTTTATCAAAATGGATTAATCATTTAGTATTTACTCACTAATATGAGATTAAATGGATATAATATATTATATTGATAAATGGCCATTTCCCAAAGTATCCTACAGGGAACTGCCGTTATTGTTATCTTCTAATGTACTACACTACGAATGTAAGCATACATACGAACCAATCTTAAATCACGTATCGTCCCAAGAATAATTTCACCCTTGTTTATCTAAACTAAAATAGAACGGATTTGTAATCAAAAGATATTCTCTGTGATAAATTTTACTCCATCGCTTTTCTGATTTTAAATAAACCACTAATTGAGGTTTATTAAAGGTTTGATAGGGCATGCCATATAAACCTATAATTAAATAACGATCGGAAATATTATATAAGGTTGGGTGAAGATATAAAATAATCGTATTGGGAATTTAAGCAAAATGAAAAAAATGGTGGTGGTGGTGTTGATGGCGTTGGTGGCGTTACTGGCGTTTGTGGCGTTTGTGGATTTGGGTGGTGTTATTGGTGATGGTAGTGATGGTAGCGATGGTGGCGATGGTGGCGTTAGTGGCGTTAGTGGCGTTTGTGGATTTGGGTGGTGTTATTGGTGATGGTAGTGATGGTAGCGATGGTGTTGATGGCGTTGGTGGCGTTACTGGCGTCTGTGGCGTTTGCAGATTTGGGTGGTGTTATTGGTGATGGTAGTGATGGTAGCGATGGTGGCGTTAGTGGCGTTAGTGGTGTTAGTGGTGTTGGTGGTGTTGGTGGAGTTGGTGGTGGTGTTGGTAGAAGTGGTGATGGTATTGGTGGTAGTGCAACGAAACAAATAATGCACGTCTGTCATATTCAAGTTTTCACTTCTGCCGGCACTCCCGGAGTGCAACCCATTGTTTTTTGGTATTGTTTTTGTTTTCACACAGTGCTTTGGTGCCATAGATGTAGTAATTGTACATGCTTGTTGCTATATTTTGGCACGTGTCATGCTTAAGAAATTTTAAGTAGGCCAGATGGGACACATTCTGTAGAATATTATTAAATGGACTTGATTAAAAACTTAATTAAAAAAATATATTGATTTTAAGAGCCAGATAATTGCACTAAACTGCCAAAAATAATACGACTTTGTCCGCATAGATCCTGAACAATAATTTTGCCAAATTCTACGCGGACTTAGTTGCGGACACAGCTAGTACTATAAGATCCATCGATAACATTCCGCTTACTCACAGATATAATTATCCAAGATAAGATAGCACTGTGAATAGAAACCGTCAATTGCAGCTCCTGAGAAAATACAGTGCAATATTTCAGTACACGGTGGAGCAGAAATATTAAGATAGATTGTAGCGTCCACAAATAGAACGACTGCTGTGACAACTATTATACATTTTGATATGCCAAAGTGGTAAACCACGTTTTTACCACGTTTACCAAATAGTAAACGTGGTAAAGATTTTCCTAAAGTGAGTGTTTCTTGTACCACATTGATACTATTTTTCTACCACTTATAAAAAATAATAAACCGAGTCTGATTTAGTAGTGAAATGTCGGGTAATATGTTTTTTATAAATTTGTGAAAGTTTTTAAAATTTAAATATTTGAAGAATATTAGCATGACTATGATTTTTTTTTTACCAATTATTGCAGTATATATTTAACGGTTTTAGTTAATGGAATACAAACTGAATCTTATGTCATCATCATCATCATTTCAGCCAAAATACGTCCACTGCTGAACAAAGGCCTCCCCCAAAGAATGCCACAACGAACGGTCCTGGGCCGCCCTCATCCAGCGATTGCCCGCGACCTTCACCAGGTCGTCGGTCCATCTTGTGGGAGGCCTGCCTACGCTTCGCTTTCCGGTACGCGGTCGCCACTCGAGAACTGCTCTGCCCCAACGGCCGTCAGTTCGTCGAGCTATGTGCCCTGCCCACTGCCACTTGAGTCTCGCTATTCGGTGAGCTATGTCGGTAACTTTGGTTCTCATGCGGATCTCCTCATTTCTGATTCGGTCTCGCAGAGAAACTCCAAGCATAGCTCTCTCCATTGCTCTCTGAGTGACCTTGAGCCTTCTTGTGAGGCCCATAGTGAGCGACCACGTTTCTGTCCCATAAGTCATCACTGGCAACACACACTGATCAAAGACCTTTTTCTTGAGACACTGCGGTAAGTCGGACGAGAAGATGAACCGTAGCTTCCCGAACGCTGCCCAACCGAGTTGGATTCGGCGATTGACCTCTTTCTCGAAGTTGGACCGACCTAACTGGACCGTTTGTCCCAGGTATACATAATCGTCAACAACTTCGAGTGTAGTACCCTCGACCATAACAGGAGTGGGTGTAACATGGACATTTGACATGATCTTCGTCTTGTCCATGTTCATTTTAAGGCCCACTCGTTGGGAGGCCCTACTGAGGTCGTTGAGCATTGTGCTAAGGTCTTCCAGGGTCTCAGCCATGACTACGATATCATCTGCAAATCTGAGGTGGGAGATGTACTCGCCGTTAATATTGATGCCGAGTCCTTTCCAGTTCAGAAGCTTGAAGACGTCTTCCAATGCAGCGGTGAACAGTTTCGGAGATATAACATCTCCCTGTCTCACACCTCGCTGCAGTTGGATAGGTTTCGAGTTCTGATCCTGAAGCCGGACCGACATGGTGGCGTTTTCATACAAGCTCCTTAGCACCTCGATGTATCGGTAGTCAACTTGGCACCTCTGGAGTGACTGTAGCACAGCCCAAATCTCAACCGAATCGAAGGCTTTCTCATAGTCCACGAACGCTAGACATAGGGGCTGGTTATACTCTTCTGTCTTCTGTATAACCTGCCGCAGCGTGTGAATGTGGTCTATGGTACTAAAGCCTTTACGGAAACCGGCTTGTTCGGGAGGCTGGAAGTCGTCGAGTCTGCGAGATAGACGGTTCGTAACCACTCTCGAAAACAGCTTATAGACGTGGCTTAGAAGTGCGATGGGCCTATAGTTTTTTAGAAGGGTATTGTCGCCTTTCTTAAAGAACAGTACCACCACACTTCTGTGCCACGCCTGTGGCGTTTTGCCCTCGGATATGACGGAATTGAACATCAACTGAAGAGCTTCTAATACTGGCCATCCGCCTGCTTTCAGGAGTTCAGCAGTGATTCCGTCATCACCCGGCGCCCTGTTGTTTTTGAGCTGTTTGAGAGCCGTACTAATCTCGTCTAGACTGACGTCCGGGATATCTTCGGTGTAGTGTCGGGTCAGTCCGGCTCTAGGATCTGCTGCCGGACTGTTAACTGGTGGTCGTGCTGTCGTGTGTTCGGCTGTTGAATCTTATGTACTGAAAAAATATTCACCGCCGTGTCAGAAAGCATTAAACAAATATTGTTAGGTTTCTGAATAACCAAAAGTATTTACGAAAAATATTCGTACATTAATTTTAGACTACAATAAAAATATATATTGGCCTTTCAATTTTTTAAACAAAAACCAAGCAGAAATATCCATAAAGCTGTATCGAAAAGGTATTTAAAACAAATTTTTACTTTCATATTTTGTAAATATAATTAGACTTTTGTTCGAAGCTACGAGTATGTTTCATTTACTACTGTACTTTTGTACAATTTAGGTATGTTTGTTGGTAATAACAATAACAAAAACCGGTGAGCCAACCAGTTTTTTAGTTCCACTGCAGAGTCCATAGAGCTTTTTTATGTTATGAAAATGTATAAAAAGTGTGACAAACATGCGTTCAGTTCACCCTGTAGTGAATACTGCAGCTCATAAACATTTGCGTGAAAACTTGAGGTTTCAGTGCGGATCTTATGGACAATAACCTTGCCCGAAGATGACCACAAAAGCGTGCATCATTAGGTGAAAATATATGCCATGATCGCCACGGTTTTCATGTGGATTAATGATTGCATAAACGCTGCTGCCCATCCCGTGTTATTGTACATACTATCGCCCTATGCAATAGCCCTATTGGAATGCTTTGACCGCCATAGTTCATTTGACAGACAACACAAGCCGAAAATTTATCCTCCAAAAGTGGGCGGAGCACCAAAAAAATATTGCGTACGGGCCTGTTCACTTCATACAACATACCCGAGCGAAACCCGCTCGGTTATACCGCTCCCCACGTCGGTAGCGAATAACGTGCAGGTCCGAATAGGGCTTAAATTAGCTTATTATCTTTGTTTACGATGCGTAAGAGAGGTACATGCATGTGCGGGGGGACAGACAGTAATAAATATACACAGGTTTTGACCACTCAAGTTCACACCTGCGCTTGCCACTTGCACTTATGACTTAACATAGCCTGTGTTCACACACTGAATTTACTAACTCAAAACTTACTCTCATCACTGTATTTATCACTTCATCGATGTATTTATCTCGTAGTACGTTATTTCAACCATAGAGTATATTTTATACAGTAAAATCTCATTTACTTAAATATGATATGCAAAATTCGGAAAAGTTTTAAACGATTTATTGTGTTTCTAACAAAACGTTTAAGGCTATTCCGTGCTGTGTAAGTTTCACAAAGAGGTGACTGGCCGGCAAAATAATTAAGTGTAGCGTGCTGCATATTCTACATACCATGCAAGGTTTACGTCGGCAGACGTTGGTACTCATACGGTCTCTACCAGACGCTAAATAGAATACCGCGCTTCGAATAAATTCTATATTCTGCAGTTAGCGCTTTTAAAATTCAAACAAGGATTTATGAATTGTGAATGTGTATTGTTCTATCTTATGACCAAATACATCTCAGATTTGTTATAGACATCAGTTAATTATTTTAAAGCCTATTTGGAATAAAAATTCGTGCAATATGAAAATTACTTGCTTAAACTTCGGATGTTTCATTAATATTATATCCATAACGATGTCAACCGGAGAGACTTCTATATTATTGTAAGTATTTTTTTTATACCATGAAAGTATCAAATTGTAAATTATTAATGAATATATTATACATTCATTTATTTTATATATATTCACAGTTATTACCAATACTTATAGGTTAAATATACAAAAGTTGGATGTGATGTTATTTCTAAACTCATAATCTTTCCCTTTGTCATTAATTACGGAACCCCTTCAGATGATGATACTTGATTGCGGAACCTTACTAATGGTACAGTTTCAGTGCCGAAGCTCGACGGTGTAGGCATATATTTCCTGATGTGCCACCAAACAGTCAAATTGTAATTATAGCAGCGTAATTTCTACCACAAATGCAAAACATCAACGGTCCCAAAAATGGTAAGACTTCTGCATTAATACCTTAGATTTTTCTGATGAATATAGGCTGCAGTATTTATTGATCTATCAGTATACGTAATACATACTCCTCCATTAACTGTAGCTCTATCACCTGTTTATCAAGAATATTATGTTTAAAAATATAATTAAATTTCTGATTTTATAAATTACAACTTGGTTATTTAACTTTACGTTCAAAATAAACTACGTAGGCCCACACCAAAGACGTCGTAGCTACGAGAGCTACGAGCTACGGAGCTACGAGCTAAGCGGCGCTTGATAATAATATACCGGATTCCCACCGGTACCAGCTCAGGTGTGGTGACTTATGATGTCACGATCTGTTAATAATCGAGGCAACCAATTATACGTCCCACTGCTGCGCACGAGTTTCTCCCCTTTTTGGGGGGAGGCCTGGAGCTTACTCCACCATGCTGCTCCAATGCAGATTGGTGGAGATACCAACTTAGTGGCCAACCCGCTGTCGGATGTTTTCAAACCGCCCATAAGGCCTCCGACAAGGTTTAACGACGGCTATCTATCGATAGTAACGTGTCCTCCAAGGCACGGAAACACTAGCGGTCTAGGGGTCACCCATCACACACCCGACCACGCCCGTAATGCTTAACCCTACTCGGTTATGATCTACACCAACCGTGAGGCCATGTGCGCTTCACGACCCGTAACTTCTTCAATAAAATCAGTGTGACATTAAATCCCTACATACAGTGCTCATCAATAAATATTGCACATCGAGCTTAGGAAAGAGACAATCGGCTAGTTTCGTGTTTGTAGAGCGCTATTTCTGCCTACGTACGCACTAATAATCGGGTATTCGTCAAAACTTGATCATCAAAATAATATAATATAATAATTTATTGACAAAAACAGTTTTACAATGGTTAATATTGAATCCATAGATTCCCGAACTAGTCTACACGATGGTCGACAATAGTCAGAAAGATTGTGTGCGATAGAGATAACGCTCTACGTAACTTCACGCTTGTAATCCCCGAAGGGGTAGGCAGAGGTAAATGCATGCACTCAATCATGCATGCAAACACTCACGATTCGCCGGTTACGTTTTGCCCCATGTAACAGGTGGCGAGCCTATCGACATCTCCGCGCACATTACCATTATCCGAAAACTCTTTCCTTAGGTCGATGTGCAATATATCTTGCTGCGTAATGTAACTCGGTAAGTAAAATAAAATGTAAACTAGGTGTAAAAACTATCGCACGAATTTACATGTTGTTTTCACCAGTATATAGGAAAATGGCACATAATTAGATGAATTTCGGAAATGTAGGAGGTAGGCTGACGACCTGGTCAAGGTTGCAAGCAATCGCTGGATGAGCGCAGTCAATGACCGTTCGTTGTGACAATCTTTGGGGAGGCCTTTATCCAGCAGTGGACGTATTTTGATTGAAATTATGATGATAATGACATTAAGTTTCAGCAAAATTATGACGCTGATTGCAAATTGAATATGCCAATACCATACACCATTAACCGTAGTTGGATAAAAACAATCACAATGTTGTTTAATTACTTAAATTAGACATTTTATGTAGCTGGGTGTAATAAACATTCGTTATTTCGAGAGCAGACATTCCAGACAAAGGCGATTAAGCAATTTCATATTTTGATGTGAAGATTGTGTAAACTTCTCATCAAATTTTAATGTGAACATATTATACAGCATTTTCTGGATTAGATTAGTATATCAATTACCTGCGATTACAGCGTTTTAAATAAGAATTATAATAATTAAGTATAATCTTTGTGTACCTACACCAGTATAGTGTTTGAGGCATTTCATATGGTATATTATTATATGTAGTACGAACTAAAATAGCTGCTATTAAATGACAGCGTTGAACGTTCGGTCTGATATCACTAATGGACGAAATCTCCTCGGGTTGTGAGCGCTGGGGCATCAGGATCCGACGCCTCAATGAGGATTTTTTTCTAAAGTGTTAATACTTCGAAATTAAATCTTTTAAATAACATTATGGAATATGACCACTTTTATGATATTAAGAAAATGTAAGTTCTGGGTCATTTGCGTAAATATCTTACCTCTGCTTACCCCTTCAGAAAATCCAGATACAAAATTACCTTATTCTATCCGTGAACTGTTAGATCAATAATAATATGTACAAAGTTATATTGTTTGAGTATTCAACCAATACAATAATATAAAGTTCTAATACTAGCACAACTTCCAACAGAGCTCGGTTAGCTCGGTACTATAAATAGTCTTTAATGTCTTGACCTCAAAAGTAAGTTCCGATTCGTGACCTTATCGAATTATGCCGAATATTTCTAGAGTGAGAACAACAACTTACTACAACTGAAGTTTAAATGTATTTGATGAGTTGCTGCGCCTCGCAGTTTTGGGTGCATTTTGAGGTATTTCTTTAAAAATATAGCTAAACAGACGCCGTCAGGGTGTGATGACTCCATTGCTCACTAATAGAGGAAATACTTCTACTAGGGCACTTCTTCTTCTTCTACTTCTACTTTAACTGCCTCAGTAGCGTAGTGGTAGTAATACTATTATGCTGGAGGTCCTGGGTTCGATTCCCGGGTCGGGGACTATCAGAGATAACGGTTTAAAATCCTTTATCTCTGCTTCTATTAGGAGTTTTCCATTTTCTGGAAGTTTCCCAGTACCCCGGAGTTTGGTGATGTGCCCGGAGATGGCAACAGGTTCGCCACATGTTACATGGGCCAAAACGTAACCGGCGAGTCGTGGGTGTTTGCATGCATGATTGAATGCATGCATTTACCTCTGCCTACCCCTTCGGGGATTACAGGCGTGAAGTTACGTTACGTTACGTTACTTCTACTAGGGCAGTCAGTCAACCGGACAATGATGGTCTAACCATTGCAACAGGCGGCAGTAAATACTGTAATAATGCGGGATGGGCAGCAGCGTCCCGCAACAAAACTGTCACCACTGCGATCGCCAATCCATATGCCAGTCGTGACGATAAAGGTATATTCGTCCCTAATGACGCACAACACCTGTTTTTGACATCTTTATGGAAGGCTTTTATCCAGCTGTGGTCGTTTTTTAGCTAAAGATGATACATAAAATATAATAAATAAATAATACCTAAATTTACATGTACCTAATAACTGTTTTTTTTTTCTACGGGTCATGGTATAATCACAGCCCGACCAGTTTACTAAGAACATATTAATTTATGACTCCATGTTCTTAGACTGTAGTGAAAGCTTCTACATAGGCATAATATCTAATTTAAATTGACAATAAAATTATTAATTAACTAGCTGACCCGGCAAACTTCGTATTGCCTCAGAATAAAAATATGACATGTGTCAAAAGTTTGATAGATACGGACTATTTGTATGGGAAAATAAAATGGTGGTTTTTACTCTTTCCCTTCAATTTCTTCATATTTTCTTACCTTTTAAGCATTTCATGGACTTCCAAAAATCATTCAAAATCAATATTAGCCAAATCGGTCCAGCCATTCACGCGTGATGCCGTGACCAAAGAAAACGGGTTGCATTTTTATATATATATATAGATAATTTATTTGCGGATAAATGCGAAATAATAGTTATAAGAACAAATTTAAAACTTAATATGTCTTTTCCGCAGGTAACCGGTAATGATATTAAATTCATTCTTCATTCTACCACGTTCTCGGTGCACCAACTTTATTTTGTTCAAAATTGATTTCAGCATTACGTTCACCCCATATAGTTTATTTGTTCCAGAAAGCTTAAAAATATATATTCCATTTCATAGAAATAAAATTTTCAAATCCGACAGATGGTTTCGGGGATTAACTCAAAAACAAAAAAAAAATTTAACACGGGTTCCCAAATAATGATTTCACGGTAGGTATCGATAAAAAATGATCTAATTACAAATTATAAATGAGAAAAATATTACGAATTCTTAACATTGTTAATCTTTGACATAAATTGTTGAATATGATGTAAGTTAGTTTCTCGTGATTTCAATTCTAAATTTGTATTTTTTGAAAAATTATTACCCATTACCATAATTACCAGTTCTTGTTTACCTAATAAAATACGGGTAGAATTCATTAGTGGTACGGAAAAAATCCTCAATATAACACTTGCTTCACTTCCCATTATTGTGAACCGTACCGTTTGTTTGCCATTATAAAATAAAAGCTAATTTACTTACTTTTAGACGTAGTTTATTCACTGATTACCAGAATATTATGAAAGTCAACAAATGTTATTATGAAACGCCTTATTATACAGCGCTTTCAAGGATATCCCATTATATCGATATCAAGTTACGTAAACATATCAGCTCTAATGGATATCAGCAATAATTTCCTAGTTAGACGTCGTTCAGTTCCAGTATTAGTATGCACCGCACGTCAATCGCCATCTCAAACGCTAAACCCGTACAAATCTGGAATATCGGGCCTTTCATTGCGGTTAAATTGATTAATCAGTGTATAGAACCTCCGTCAAAGATAGATTACACCCTCGACCTACTGTCACTCTTTTCATATCGCATATTAGGGATGGACTGAATGTCACTTGACATTCCGTAATACCAATAATTTAAACAGAAATTTTATTTTGTATACCGCCGTGGTAGGTAGGTCGAGACCGTAGAAACTTATTGTAAGGTAGGGAGGTCACGCATTTAAATATAGCGATCGACAATAGAACCATAGACTGCGAATGTTTGAATTTTTGTATAGAATTCTTTCTGTCAACTGCCAGAAGGCAGACGAAGTGGAACGTTGCGTTCTAATTTCGATATTCAAAATCATAGGGATGACAAACCAACTATGTTTTTATCGAAATATACCAAAGCTTTATGATCTGCTGAGGAAATTGGGCTATATTGATAAATAGGTTTTAATGGTATAGTGTTCAGTACTATCGTGTTCCGATAAGATGGTAATGTATGGCCCCGTAACCACAGAGACATAACAACATAGGTCTCGGGGGTGACAACGAATCTGGATTTTGAACTCAAGTTTTTGTGTAGGTATATGCTGATGTCTATAGGCTGCAGTCATCACTTAAGCTGCATGATTGTTTGCCACCTTCCTTAAATAGAATCCTTAAATTAACGATACAAATATTAAATGAAAAAGTTCTTAAAGATAGCATTACAATCGACAAAATACATAAAACTCATATCAAGTAAGCAGTGTAAACATATCAGCACTAATGGGTATCACTAATAATTTCCTAGTTAGACGTCGTTGAGTTCCAGCATTAGTATTCACTGCACGTCAATCGCCACCTTAAGCGCTAAACCCATACAAATCGGGCATATCGGACATTTCGTTACGGTTAAATCGATTAATCAGTGTACGGAACCCCCGTCAAAGATAGATTACATCCTCGACCTACTGTCATTCTTTTCATACAAGTTTACCTATACGCATATTACGCATGCAACATTAGGGATGGACTGAATTTCGCTTGACATTCTGTAATACCGGCAAATTAAAGCGAACATTTTTTTTATAGATCGCTGAAGTTCATGAAATTAATCTTTTTTCCAAGAATAAGATATTTGTACGCTTACACTCACAGCCCCACACTAGGTATAAACCTGAGTCGAAGATGCCGTTGTACACATACAAGTTCATACGACACGTACACAAACACCCAAACCCGAAACAAATATCTGTAGGCCATACAGGGATGATGTCCCGGTGCAGGGATCGAACCCGCGACCCTTCGAATCAAACTGTCGTCTCACACCGCTGGACTAACCGGGTCGTCATTCTTTTATATTATAGATTTGGCTACCTACCTACTTACAGTGTGATTTGTGGACGATTATCAAACCGCTTCTCGAGCAAGACATTTAAATGAGATGATGTATGAAGCCCTTATTACACATTGAAATACACAAATCACATTGTACGGCTTGAAATGAGGCGTCTATTAAAATAATGTTTCCAGAACCTTTATTAACCCTAATACAGTGAAATTACATACTTTTAGTCATTTCGTACTATTGCGTACTCCTTATTACATCAGCTATCTGCCAGTGAAAGACCCGTCAAAATCGGAGACTCTCAAATTCTATTTATTTGTATGTCGGTATGTATGTATGTGTGGTTGTATGGAGATAAAAGTAGCCTAAGTTACTCCTTATGACATCAGCTATCTGCCAGTGAAAGTCCCGTCAAAATCAGAGACACTCAAATTCTATTTATTTGTATGTAGGTATGTTTGTATGTATGTATGTATGGAGATAAAAGTAGCCTAAGTTACTCCTTATTACATTAGCTACCTACACGTGGAAGTCCCGTCAAAGTCGGATACACTCCAATTCTACTTATTCGTATGTAGGTATGTAGGTATGTATGTATGTATGGATGTATGGAGATAAAAGTAGCCTAAGTTACTACTTATTACATCAGCTGCCTACCCGTGGAAGTTCCGTCAAAGTCGGATACACTCCAATTCTACTTATTTGTATGTAGATATGTATGTATGTATGGAGATAAAAGTGGCCTAAGTTACTCGTTATTACATCAGCTACCTACCCGTGAAAGTCCCGTCAAAGTCGGATACACTCCAATTCTACTTATTTGTATGTTGGTATGTAGATATGTATGTATGTATGGATGTATGGATGTATGGAGATAAAAGTAACCTAAGTTACTCTTAAAAAAAAGACCAGTCCTTGAAATTCTATGTAGTATATCTACCGTGTATACATACATATGCATTTAGTAAAAAGCGGTTATTTTAATATTACAAACAGACACTCTAATTTTATTTATTTTTATACATTATAGATACATGTATAGATTTATTATGGAAGGTAATATACAACATAAGACCTAAAAATTCTGTGAAAATTTTAAGCGTATTATAAAATTTTTACCGTTATTATTATCGAGCAAAACATATACCTACAAAAAAAGAACACGTTTATTGTATGCCCTCTTGGACCCCTTAACATTTTCATTTTATTATTTTTAGTAACTAATCTTGTCTTTATAGCGGTAAATAAATAATTTGTGAAAATGTTAGCTTTCTAGCTATCACTTTTTATGAGATACAGGCTGGTGACAGACAGACGGGCGGACGGACAGACAGACAGCGGAGGATTAGTAATCCGTAGGGTCCGTTTTTACCTTTTAGGTACGAAACCTCCTAAAAGATAGAACTAAGATACAGAATAGCTTAAAAATATTCGATATGATTCTTTAAATTGACATAACTTTTATTTTTAAAGAAAAATGGAAAGAATATTTTGAAATGGTAGCAGGCTACAATAAAGCAATGCAATAGATGTGAAGGAAAGATTTGACAAATCGGGCAGGGCTTCAGTAGCTCAATTGGAAGAGCGGCTGGACTAGATTCCCAGTAGGTCGCGAGTTCAAGTCTCGCCTGAAGTCAATTTGTCTTTCCATTTTTCTTTAAAAATAAAATATATTTCAGAAGCATGTGTTAATGCGAAATAATATAAAACAATGACATAACTTTTTTATTTCTGAACCGATTTACATGAAACAAACACTAAATGTTAAGTGAAACTTACCACAATATATGAGTGAAACCCGCAAATCGGATAAGCCGTTTCTGATATTCTGTCTGCCTGTCTGTCTGACAGACAGACAGACCGACAGACAAAATATTTTCTAATCACATATTTGGGTTCGGTATCGATCTAGTAACATCCCCTGGTATTAATTTTTTCAATATTTTTAATGTACAGAATTTACACTTCTACAGTTTTATTATAAGTATAGATACTACTAATACGGTAAATGTGACAGTTGGTCTGTCTCTGGTTTCGAATAAGGTAGTAGGTTTACTAAACATATTGACGATAGAACCTTTTTTTGTATCGTCCATGATTAAACTAAAGAAATCACATGACAAAGTACCAGTATCAAATCAGATTATTATAAAAATATATAAAATTTTTGCTTCTTCTTAGATATGCCTATAGATTTCCTATGACTGAAAGAGATAGAAAGAAGAAGTGAAAAAATAATGAAGTAATTATGTATCAAACACTAATATTAGATACCTTACGATGTAGGTACCCTATGTCTGAGAAACATGAGATCGATATCAAAATCTATATAAACCGATGCAAAAACGACTCAATGTATACCCGCCATACGAAGTTTGCAGTGGCAGTTGCAAAGTCATTTTTACAACGTCTCTGTCTTTGTCAGAAAATGTTCTCATTTGAGGACTGCGACTCTCTCCCTCACGCGTTTATTCCAATTGGTTAGATCAGCAAGGTTCTCCTAATCAGAATCGTCAATATGAAATATGGCGCACTTACCACAACTCTTCGGACGCATCCGCACCGCAGTAAGATTTTATGCTTTCTTAGTATTATTATCTGTATCTTTCATAAGATACACTGTATCTTACATATAATAATATTATTTGTTAAATGTTACATCACGCATTAAAAAAGGTTATTAATTCGCACTCTTTTAAAAAGGACTTTTAGACGACTACACAAAATGCGATGCGCTGCGATATTTGCGACACGAATTGCTTCAATGCAATTCAGTTGACCATACTTTTAATATAGGAGAAGAAATCGCATCGCAGCAATTCTCATCGCAAGTTTCTGCGATGCGGCGTCGCATCGCATCGCATCGTGGTTTTGTGTGGACGCCCTCAATTCTTTCCAATATCTCTTTATCAATATTATAATGTAACAGTGTGATTCAAAAAAGGTTATAATAAGGTGAACATGTAGAAGTTTTTCCAAATTCTTAAGACACGTGGTCTGATTCTCACGATGCTTATATACGATAAAGGGCTGAAAGACTGTCATCTTGACTTATATTATTAAGTGTTTGTTTTGCCAAGCTTCACAAACAGTCGCCGCTTTGTCGATACGAATATCGATCTCGGTGTTGAGCGAGAGATTGTTAGACACCGTCGTCCGTACGTTGCAAAACTTGTCAACAACTTGCATCTGCGTGTCGTTAAGCGTAAGTTGAGGGCCATAGAAGCACTTTGTACACAGCTTTTTGGTTTAAAAGAAATTGCATACAAATCTATAAATCATAAAATTTAGACCTTACAGCTTCTTAGCTGTAAATGTTATTTGTAATCTTCTATAGCGTTTATCTTTATAGCGTTTATATCTTAATTATAATGTATAAAATCTCATGTCACGTTGTTGGTAACAATAATCCTCCGAAACGGCTTGACCGATCATTATGAAATTTTCGGTTGTAATCTATTTTTTATATCTTAAAATGGTAAAATCATTCTAATTTTTTTTTTTTTTAATTTTAGACATTATTTTTTTTTATACCTAAGACGATACGAAGTTCGTCGGGGCAGCTAGTTACGTTATAATACGCGTATTATAGCCTGGTGAAATCTTGGTCATATCTGGGACGGGCACTTCTCGTCATATACAGACGAGGTACATGTAGATATACGCAAACGCCAGCTGTCATTTCAATGCCCATGTTATAAGGAGGCGATATGATAAATTATAAATCGAATAATAATTATGTCTGATAGAGATATGTATTCCCAAACTTCAAAGACTTTTTTGTATAACGTTGGTGAGTGCCTTTTTTAGCTGGTAGTGGCGTAGGGACACATGGTTTATATTTTTTCTACAAAAGTTTACTGATGTCGATAAATCTCTTCAATAATAGTTACCAAACATCAAAATTGGTTCTTATAAATATTATGTGTTTGTAAAGAACATTTTTGATAAAGGCATATCTACGTTTGTGACACATCTCTGAATTACCGATTTTCATAAGAAATGTGTCCCTACTCCCTACCAGCTAGAAAAGGCATTAATAAATAAATAAATAAAATTTTGGCATTGACGATGATATTATCATAAAGATGTAAATAAGAGCATTTCTAATTTAACCTTAATTCGACAGATTATGGTGAACAAGATTGGATCTTGTTCCGGCTACGTTGTACATATTTAAAGTAAAAGCGGCCTACAATATGATACCCTCGTTTCTTAGAGTGCGGCCTACACTTGAGGCAATTTATAACACATGTTTTATTATAACGTATGTTACAATTTGTATAACATTTTAGGCATTTCGGTGAATGTTCGTGTATTTTTTATGGTAGATGACATTTATTTTCATATTTTATTGTATCTATTGTGTTATTCATGTCCGGTAGAATTATTATTATAATTTTCTCAGAATAGAAGATTTATGCAAAGCTTATTGAACGTCTCTGGATATCTGAAAATCTAACTGAACTAAGGCTACAATTTATTTATATTTTTTTATTTTATTATATACCTTAGAACTTTATGTGGTGAGGTTTAGTTGTTAGGATTCTGTTTCTGATCTCTGAAAGGGGTACGAGTGATAACAGCCTTTAATAATAAAACGTAACTTCACGCCTGTAATCCCCGAAGGGATAGGCAGAGGTAAATGCATGCATTAAAGCATACATGCAAACACACACGATTCGCCGGTTACGTTTTGGTCCATGTAACAAGTGGCGAGCCTGTTGCTATCTCCAGGCACATTACCAAACTCCGAGGTACTGGGAAACTGCGACAAAATGGAAAAATCCCAATAGAACCAGAAATAAATGATTTTAAACCGTTATCTCTGATAGCCCTCGACCCGGGAATCGAACCCAAGACCTCCAGCGTAGTAGTGGCCTGCTACCACTATGCTACTGAGGGTAGCCTACAGTTATATTTTATATTAGGTTTAAAAAGTTATTAATAATAGGATATTAGTTTACTAGTTGCATGGCGTTTTTGATTGTGATATATAATGTGTTTGCCATAGCGTGAACTCATCTTCACTTTAACTGAAAGACGTCCACTGCTGGACGAAAGCCTTCCCAGAGATGCATACAATATTGTTATGCGTTATTAAGGGATAATATGCCACAATCGCCACGCCTGGCATGCGACCTGGCTTTCGCAGCAGACCATTTATTTTATGTAAATGCCTGAAGGCTGGTGTTGTCACTGTCCACCCACGTGATATGCTGTTGTTCGCTTACCATCTCCATTACATTAACAAATCATGGTTAGTTTAGACATTTTTTCCTTTATGTTAACCTGTTTTTTTTTTAATTGCACTAAAACACCGTTCGGCAGCTTTTGATTAAAAAGGAAGCGTCAATCAGTGATGTACCTACCCTATTAGCGAATATCGAACTATAGTCGATTAAAGTAATCAGTGCTTCGTCGCAAATCAATCAATCGTGTAATCCGTTTCATTCGCATCACTTATTCATTATATACCTTTTTTTATTTGTTGGAAATGAGATGAATATATAAATGTTGGAGTTATTTAAATAAAGGACAGTTAGATTACTGTCACAAAGTGTTAAAACAAATAGGGATGGACCCTCGTTTCCCTCGTCACATCTGAGCTGGACAGTCCGTCGACAACATTAACGCCTTGTCACTTCGCACTACTCGCAATGTTGGACATATTTATAATGATAAAGATGAACTCCGCAAATACTATCATTAGTGTCTTTATTAACCGCCTCATTAAATGAAGGGATTATTGTTCCATGTACTAAGGCTGTCACACAACACATTATTCATTATTAACTTTTCAAATGTCACAATAGTTTTCCTGCTCTAACAGGTAGACAGAAAAAAATTAGTCTTCTTCAGCTTTAGACGGTGTATGGATTGATCTATGAAAATGATATTGAAGTTTTTAATGGCATTTTTTCATAGTCAATCGTTTGAAATAAATACACTTCCAAAGTGGTAAAATGCCCCCACCTTCGTTCCAACTTTAAAAAAATGTATCATATATTTGCTTATTTGTAAAATTTGCGCGTCGTATATCGACATAATGTAAAAGTCCACCAACAATCTTTGTTCTCGCTGTAACCTACATTTTATGCAAATAAATAAATAAATAAAATAATAAAACAAAATTGCAAACATAGTTTTGAACACTCAGTCACATATGGTGGTCAAATATGCTACGGAACCCTTCATAGGCGAAACTAACTCGCACATGGTCGCTTTATAAAATCTATCACCTAATTTTAAAAGAATTTTTCAGAGAAATATGAACTAAAGTTTCGCTGCACGTTGCCATAATTACTTGTTACTTCTCGTGTAAAGAAACAACCGAGCGAGATATTATGGAAGTTTGTTCTTACACCGGACATTACAGTTGTGGCTAGTTGTGGATATCATTAATATGTGTGAACAGGTGTTTACTTTTGCTCACAAATACAACTCCTAACTCTAAGAAGTTCATAAACACAAAGCGAGATAGTAAGTAGTTCTGCTAATGAGATAAGGTTGGCAGTTTGTATGTTTTTATAAGTTTATAAAAACGCGAAATCATTTACCGTGTGATGTTAGAAAGTTATACCTACTTACTCGATTAGGTACCTCACGAGATACTTAGCCTGCATCTTCTACATTATCATTATCTTTATACAAACCGATTTAGACTCAACTTATCAAGGCTTTAAGTCTCCTTATTTCGTACTTTAATCTATGATTTAACTTTTTGAGAAGTTTTCTATAAAATAAACGGAATTAGTTAGTACTATTAAGTTTTTTTTTATGTTATGGAAGTGGCAAACAAGCATGCAGTTCACATTGATGTTAAGCAGCCTATAGACACCCATACAAAGACCAAGATCAAAATGCAGATGCGTTACCACTCCTGAAGCCTATGGTGTTATGCCTCTCTGCCGGAAATTACAGGGCCGTACATGACCACCTGACCGGAACACGATAGTGCTGAACACTACCATTTAGCGGCAAGTATATTAGGTAATGCGGTGGTGCCTACGCCCGCGAGCTCCGCCACTGGAGCTCTACCACCAGTAAAAATTTTACAGTTATTTTTAAATCCTACTTTTTAATTATTAAACACAGATGGGCATGAAGTGTTATAGAAGAATATTTACACTAACCAATTTAACACATTAATAATAATACCGTCTCAGACATCTATCAGCTGAACAAAGCGGCTTTCTTCCAAAGAAATTGTAGAAATCATATGCTGCTCCAGTTTAATTCACAAGAGATATGGGAATACCATGCGTGCTCTACATTTCATTATGCATTCACTATAATACTTCCACCCATTTGTATAGGAGAATTCACATAATGAACGTTATTAGTAGATAGATATGACATGATATTATATATCTGTAGGGAAGTAATATTAAAAATACAAACGTTTTCTTTCTGAGAATTTTGTATTTTTATGTGTTTGTAAGGTTAAACTCTAAACTACTTTTATATTTCTTTCACCATTCAATTATTAAATTAACTCTGTGACATAGGCTTTTTTCAATATCCCTTGGGATCAACATGGATGAATCTGCGGAAAACTGCTAATAAGGAAATACGGGTGCGTATTAATTAAACTGTACAGAAAAATAAAAAAGAGACATAATTCAAAAAACTTTATTTAAGTCTGTCTTAAGTTTCTTAAATGTTCAGAAAAAACATAATTAAAAACAACTTAAGTAAGAGATGTAATATTTGTGTTTATTTTTATACATGTTTTTAATTCATAAATTCAAATCTGTTCTTTGAAACAATTCAAATGTTTTAACGGCTTATTATATTTTTGAACATATTAAAACGCTATTTGAATAAAAAAACGTTTCTTACCACCTAAATGATAGTCTGAGTACCTATAAGATTACGATTACCTTTAAGTACAATATTGTCGAAGTACAAGTCGAGTAGTACAGTTGTGTAATAATTTTGTAGGTATATAATGTAAACATCATTTCTAGTGTCGATATGTCAAAGAAGTTGGAAATTGTCGCTAAAGTTATTCATTCACGAATAATGAATATCCTAAAAGAGGATTTGCAGAAACCCAAAAAGTTTCGTGTTACTTAATCCAATTTCCTTTCGGTCTTTTGATCAAATTCTAAGTTAATACCATATTGATGGAATACACTTTGGAATCTTTATTTTCTAGCTACAGAACTTTTGCATAAATAATATGGTCAGTAATTGCAAACAAACCCGAATAATGAAAATTTGCGTGTGATATTATTAATATGATACAATCAATTTTTATATCCTACCCCCCTTATTCATAAGCGTATTTTAGCTAAAGTGTTTGCTAATCTCTCCTTTGTCTTTTTCTATCCTGCACATTTGACAATGCAACTAACAAAGACAAAGCATTCTATAGCTAAAACGTATCTAAAGTACGTTTATGAATAAGGGGGGTTAATCTATAACCAATATGTAATTGTGTTAGTGTCTTACTTCTTAAACAGTCATTAGGTATTGTACCTTAAGGTCGTCTGAAAGAGATTGCTTGCAGCGATAAGACCGCCTTATTGTATTGCCTACTATATTGTTATAATAACATCTGTATTTTCTACAATTCTGGTGTACTTCTATTCTATTCTATAACATTAAAGGCATTATGTACCTACCTATTTGATTTATAACAACGAATATTTGTAATTTATTGAAGATTTAATATCCAAAATTTTAATAAATACTTAAAACGGGACACAGTCAAGCGTAGTATTCAGAGAAAAGCCATTTGGTGCAATTTTCTTAATCGTTTCCTTGTTTGGGAAGACACATTAATCCCGCTGTTATTGCTTAATTGCGGTAATTGTGAGTCTAAGCCAGATAGCTTTACTGCGGCTAATTTACGAGAAAATACTATCAGTATCTGCCTCAGTAGGTAGTCTAGTGGTAGTGGGCTACAGCTGCTAGCGCTACATTGAGGTATCGAGTTCGATGAACGGGTCCAGATGGGAGCGGTTTGGAATTTTACAAAAAGTTCGAACCAAACTCCAATGGTCCAACCATTGATTTGGTATTGGTATTTGGTATTGGTATTTGGTATTGGTATTTGGTATTGGTATTTGGTATTGGTATTTGGTATTGGTATTTGGTATTGGTATTTGGTATTGGTATTTGGTATTGGTATTTGGTATTGGTATTTGGTATTGGTATTTGGTATTGGTATTTGGTATTAGTATTTGGTATTGGTATTTGGTATTGGTATTGGTATTGGTATTTGGTATTGGTATTTGGTATTGGTATTTGGTATTTGGTATTGGTATTTGGTATTGGTATTTGGTATTGGTATTTGGTATTGGTATTTGGTATTGGTATTTGGTATTGGTATTTGGTATTGGTATTTGGTATTTGGTATTTGGTATTTGGTATTGGTATTGGTATTTGGTATTGGTATTTGGTATTGGTATTTGGTATTGGTATTTGGTATTGGTATTTGGTATTGGTATTGGTATTGGTATTGGTATTTGGTATTTGGTATTTGGTATTGGTATTGGTATTGGTATTGGTATTTGGTATTGGTATTGGTATTGGTATTGGTATTTAGTATTGGTATTGGTATTGGTATTGGTATTTGTATTTGGTATTGGTATTTGGTATTGGTATTGGTATTTGGTATTGGTATTGGTATTGGTATTGGTATTGGTATTTGGTATTGGTATTTGGTATTGGTATTTGGTATTGGTATTTGGTACTTGGTATTGGTATTTGGTATTTGGTATTGGTACTGGACTTTGGTCATGTACCTACTCGCAGATGTCAAAAGGGTCGCTATCTATATATTCTCTATATGCGAATCGTGGGCATTCGTAGGTGTGTTTGCATTGCTGCTTAGGTAGGCAACTTAATCCACCTGTAGGCTTATAGATATGTACAGCATAATCGTGTTCCAGTTGGATTTGGACATTAGAACTCTATCACCGGTGAAGTGATTTATCAATAACGGATTGATTTCAAAACATTTACATGCATTTTTGAATAATCTAAGCTTTGTATTGAAAAGTTAAATACAATGTGGATTGTATTTAAACTACATGATGATTGCGATTTTAGCTGTTTAGAAAAAGATGAAAGCGTTATAATGTAGAAAAAAAAACATAATTAGAGGAAAGTAAGTAAATGTTGGCTAGTGCTTTAATATGGGCCACAAACAATTCTCGAAAACCTACAGTCGAAAGACGCCAAAATCGACGATCGTCCATCGCATTCATTAGCTCTAACATCTCACTCACTCACTCTCGTCAATTGCGCGCGAGCTGTCGCCAGTGTCGGCCATTCTTTTGTTGCTGCTGTCGAAAATTTTTCTGAGGTACGTATCAATGTGTCATTTGATTAAAAAGAATTGGGTCTAAACATTGTAACTGTGATTTATTGCTAAATTTAAGTTTAATTTTATGATTTTCGCTCAATTTTTTGATTGCTATATATAATTTGTAAAGTACACGATCAAATTTATTGAGGTTAAGAATTTCGAATATGGGCTATTACTATATAATATACATATTTAGGTATTACCAGTATATGTACAGTATTTAAGTGGTTGGTTATGTCGTTCTTAAGGTACTTACTTATATTTTATCAGAATGGCGCCAACACAATCAAAAGCACCAAGGAAAACTTGGGATAAATAACAAATAATTAAAGAAGGTAAATTAAGCGGTATTTGTAAGAAAATTAAGTGATTTTTGTAAGTAAATCATGTGATTTCTTCCATCTACTTAAGTATTTTGATCTCTTTTAAGATAACAAATTGTAATTGTTATTTTCGTAGTAGATATTATAAGTTTCTATTAGTAGCCCATATTTGAGTACCTGTTCCATATTTAGCATCTATTTTGTTTAATGCTCAATATAATAATATGTTATAATATTAAGAACATATAATTGTTACTTAGCTCTTTAAAAACGTATGTGTAATTATTTTGACAGCAAAAAGTGGTTAATTTTTTAATAGTTTTTTATTTTTGAGGCAAAAACAAAATGGTAGCCCATATTTGCTTACTTTCCTCTAACATAAATAATCATATAGCTAGAGATATATAGCATGACTGGACAAAGCGCTACTAACTAGCAGCAGATAGGTTAAATAAATCAACTAAAACAATTAATGGAAATCTGTATCGATACTTCTAGGTTATCATAAATACCTATAGCAGGAATGCGAAACTGTTATCACTTACCATACGCATTCACTATACTTGGAAAATATATACCTACTTCTATGTAAAAATCGTAAACAAAAAATAAATTCATTTCAGTTCAGCAATGATTCATCATATCGGCCGTGAGATGTCCACTGCTGGACCAAAGGGGAGCATGCCATAATCGTCACGCTTGGCATGCGAATTCGCCATCGCAGTAGCGGTAGTTTTATCGCAGGACGCTGCTGCCCATCTTGCGTTTTTGCACTTACTCCCGCCCCATTGGAATGGTTTGACCACCATTGTTCGGTTAACAGACTTCACTAATGGGCGGAAGGGTCGTCACGTCCCGACGCCGGTATCAGCAATGATTACCACTGGTTTATTTGTTCCTTAGTATTAAATACGTTTTCCTATCACGATTCAAATATTACTGACCTTTTCTTTAACTTTGATCCCCAAGCCGATCATACGCAATGGGACAAAATAAAATTTTATTTAGCTGAACCCGGTCCCCTTTGGATTTGTCAGGAGATTGCCACTTTTAGCGTGTAAAGTATTTCATACTGAAAATGGTAAACAATGCAACTGTGGATAGATTTTCATTGATACTAAATTACCTGATTCCCTTTACTTGCAAGCATGAGACCATACATCTAATAATCTGTTTTCATACTGACAACGGTTGATTTTTTCTAATTGCAGGATATTATCGAGTTAATCTATTGACTACATCATTTTGAGGTTTATAGACACGAAACAAAAGTTGGATTTTAACACAAAAGTTACACTATTAAACTCACTGCTATTAAATTGTAAACTATTGCAAAATAGTTTCACAATTTGACGACAAAGTTTTCAGACTTAAAGGATAAGTAGTAATAGGTATAGTAGGTAAATGTATACTGTTTGTACAGTGGTCGAAGATCCGTGTACGAGTATTTTAAAATAGTGAAGATGATATCAAGGATTATAATTGAAAACCAAAATGAAAAATGTTATTATTTTCCGAAAACAAAAAAGCATCTTATAGCTGTATAGTATTTTTTTAAGACTGAAAGTCTAATAATACCCTTACTAGCCTACTATAGGTATAAGGTTTTAAAATAACGTTTTCGTAGGTTTTCGCGAGCTTCGTACATTGTAGAAATTAAACTTGCGGATTTACACAAGAACAAAGAAAAATCAATTCTTATTAATGTAATGTCTTACATTAATCCTTCAAGGATCGTACGGCCACCGGCGGCGAGACACAATTGAATTTCAATTGTCATATTTTTCTCGTGTCTGGAGAGATTCATTAGAATTGCTATGGTACAAACTTAGGAGGCCTTCGATTTCATCGTAAGATTTAATAGGTACATCAGTAGCCAATTAATAATCAAAGTTTTCCAACGGAAATAAGTTAAATGATGATCATTAAGTTTTGTTTGTATTATTGTACAGATGGAGTCGAAGAAAATAGTGAAACAGTTCGGTGAATAATAAATAATTCAGGATACGGTATTTTGCAAATTCTACATTTTCTTCTCTTGCAGTCTGCTTGCAAAAAATCTCCTTTATAAATGTTGTTTTAGAATGAATACTAAGAATAGTGTGTAGAATAAATAATTTACGTACACTCAAAACGTTGCATTGATCGTAAAGTTGTGTCGTTAGAAATAGGCGGAACTAAAAATAACTAACTTTTATTAGAGCTCTTTGTGCTTTTTCAATGTTCAAAAGATGGGTTTTGTCGGTCCCTCCCTCCCCAAGATGCAATAGTTTTTTAACGGATAGGTAAAGTGAATTCGAATGGTAAGTACCAATGTACAGTATGTGATTATGGACTGATAGAGTGCAAAGTGTGTGGTTTTAATTATTTTAAGTGGAATAATTTTGGAAGATGAAAATTTTGCTACCGTAGATAAGTCGGTACTATTTACGGCTACTATAAACTTAAAGAATATTAATGTAAGGAACAGATGAAAGAATACAATATCCAATTGTTTGAAACACAATTACTTTACTTCCCCCAGATACGTTTATGACATTAAAAAAAGCAAACCATTTATTTTCACCCCCGCTCAATTAAAAGTTTCGCGAATACAAGAAATCGTATTGAAATAATAGAATTTTATACTTCTCTGCAACACGAATCTAAAAGTTAGCGAAACATGGCATTGATCTCATACGTAGGTAGGTACTTGCTGATAATTTAAAACACTTTTCACCTATTATGCATTATTTCAATATTAATTCTATTCTTGTGCAAGAATATTGATATTTCAGTGTATCAAAATCTCTTCATTATTTTTAAGTATCTAACGTATCTATGAATCTCTTTATTGAATATGTAGAATGTAGGCGTAAGTGAATTAATTTTTTTTGAATTGTTTAAAAGATTCTGTATCTAAAAAAAATATTACTAAAAAATGACGGAAAAATGTCTGTTTGTCTGTGTGTTTGTGCACGCTAATTTCAGAAATGGCTTATCCGATTTGCAGTCTCACTCCTATATTGTGGTAAGTTTTACTAAACATTTAGTGTTTGTTTCGTGTCAATCGGTTTAGAAATAAAAAAGATATGACAATTTAAATAACCATATTGAATATTTTTAACTATTTTGTATCTATCTTCTACCTTTTAGGGGGTTTCGTACCTAAAAGGTAAAAATGGACCCTACGGATTACCAATTCTCCTCTGTCTGTCTGTCTGTCTGTCCGTCCATCCGTCTGTGTGTCACCAGGCTGTCTCCTAAATAGTGATAGCTAGAAAGCTAACATTTTCACAAATTCGAGCGTCCCGACGTCGAGCGTCTCGACTCCCAGCGTCCCGACGTCAAGCGTTCCGACGCCCAACGTCCCGAAGTAGAGCGTCTCGACGCCCAGGGTCTGGTCCCGACGCCCAGCGTCCCGACGCCCAGCGTCCCGACGCCCAGCGTCCCGACGCCCAGCGTCCCGACGCCCAGCGTCCCGACGCCCAGCGTCCCGACGCCCAGCGTCCCGACGCCCAGCGTCCCGACGCCCAGCGTCCCGACGCCCAGCGTCCCGACGCCCAGCGTCCCGACGCCCAGCGTCCCGACGCCCAGCGTCCCGACGTCAAGCGTGTTGCCGCCCAGCGTCCCGACGTCGACCGTCTCGACGCCCATCGTCCCGACGCTCAGCGTCCTGACGTCGAGCGTCCCGACGCCCAGCGTCCCGACGTCGAGCGTCTCGACTACCAGCGTCCCGACATCAAGCGTCCCGACGCCCAACGTCCCGACGTCGAGCGTCCCGACGTCCAGCGTGACGACGCCCAGCGTCCCGACGCCCAGCGTCCCGACGTCGAGCGTCTTGACTCCCAGCGTCCCGACGTCAAGCGTCCCGACGTCCAACGTCCCGAAGTAGAGTGTCTCGACGCCCAACGTCCCGACGCCAAGCGTTCCGACGCCCAACGTCCCGACGCCAAGCGGCCCGACGCCAAGAGTCCCAACGCCCAGCGTCCCAATGCCCAGCGTCCCGACACCCAGCGTCCCAACGCCCAGCGTCCCAAAGCCCAGCGTCCCGACGTCAAGCGTTCCGACGCCCAATGGCCCGACACCCAGCGTCCCGACGCCCAGCGTCCCGACGCCCAGCGTCCCGACGCCCAGCGTCCCGACGCCCAGCGTCCCGACGCCCAGCGTCCCGACGCCCAGCGTTCCGACGTCCAGCATCTCGACGCCCAGCGTGTTATTTTTGTATGATCCAAAATTAACCAAAAGTTATATCCAAAAATGCTGCCCAAAGCCACTATTCCACGCGAACGAAGTTGCGGGAACATCGTACCGTACATCGTACCTAATAACTCATATAAGTATACCTATATTATAAACTAGCTGTGGTTTATAATATAGGTATACTTATATGAGTTATTAGGTACGATGTATTAAATGTACCAACCTATCTGTAACTTACATTAAGCGTAATATCTCCGGCATATTATAATCCTATAATATACAGAGCATGGTACAAAACTTAAACTTTATTAGGTCCAGGTAGCAAAATATCACTAAGGGGATGTCAAATGCATAACATACAGTCAACCAAGCGCATGAACTTTATTATAAGAGTAATCTTCACTCTAAATTGAATGTTTCAGAATTTCGAAACCTATATTCGCAATACATTTTCGCAATAATTCCTACAAATTTTAAAAAATGTAAAATATAGTTTTTTAATGTATATCTAAACAAACTGTCATATAAATAGGTCGATATAATCAATAACGTATCAGGTTATATTTCATTCGTTTTGTAAGAAACAAAAAATATTGATACATTCAGAACACGTCGAACTAAGAACGTGCTTCGTGTGTCGATATTTGAAACAATACCAGCCTTGACATGAAAACACAAATCAAACTTCGCCATTGCTATTCATGGAACATTACCCTATGAAGAAAATATTAATGGGTGCGGCTCCATTTTGTGAAATTCAAGAAGTTTGATTGTGATGCTATTATGTCAGTGGTTCAATTAATAAATGTAGGTATATTTTTTGCATTCACTCATTTGAATAGTAATTATTCACTTTGATTTCAAGCCCAGAATTTATTTTCATGTTGTTATAAAGCGATTCTCTATTTATGACAAGATAAAAATAGGTACGCGTATAAATGTATCCAGTCATCGGCGTATGTTTTTTTTCTACATTTACAAAAATCTGCTTTCTCTTTCTTACATCTTTTTTCTCTTGCCCACCTAAAAAGTAATGCACTGCACAGTTTGCGTGAAGTTCTCAATTTTAACCTATTTTAAATTTACTTCTTAGATATTATACATATATTCGGTCAACTAAATAGGACCAGGTCGTTCAATCGTATACGTTTATTGACTTTTCACTCGCAGTTCCCGTAACGTCATATTTTCATAGCCAGTCATAGTCCATAGAATTTTTCGCCCATCTGTCGTAGGTCACCATTTAGACTCATTAACAAAGCTCTTACAGCGCCTCTGTCGGTATTAACTACCGAACGAAGTAACCATTTTACGATATGAGCAAATTAGCTCATAGTTCATTTCATGAAGTGGGCGTGCGTTTAACTAACTACATCGACGAACGACTTCTTATCACTGAAGTGACCAAGGCACATCATAATAAGGCCAATGGACAGTTAACGTGCCCGAACATTTTACGATATGGGTATATTTTACATATATATATATCACAGATGTAAATAGAGCTGCAACAGTACGACATGTCTATATTTGAATGACATCTTACGCATACACGTGACATGACTAAAGTGACAGACACACAATAACCTTATTTACGAAATTTAAGAATTATTTAAGAATTTAATCCCGTCAAAAATCCTACGAACCAAACTTCTCAAAATATGATATCCGACAACTCTGTATTGTCATCGAAAATGTTATTACATGTAGGGTTTGTTTAACATCATTCCTTTAAATGATTGTGAGTAAAATGAACGTGTTGGAACGACACTACACTCGGTATCGAATGTGATATACAGTATGCAGGCTATGCATGTAATAGGAACGGAGCACGCGATGCATGGGCTAGAAATTTTAATAAATTGATGACACACTAACGGCGTTTACATATAGATAAACGGTTTATGATGGGTAATAGAGTAATACATTGGTAATAGAACTTCAATGACAGAGCTCGAGCGTGTAAGAACTACCGCATTCTCTAATATATATTCCGTTTTATATGATAGAGCGCTACCCCAATCAAGTGGTAACCCGTGATTTTTAGCATGGACACGTAATGTTTAAAATACTTTCTTCTTCATTCATAGTGTCAATGTAATCTGTATGTTTAGTTGCCAATTTCGTGATTAAAAAAACCGGACAAGTGCGAGTTCGACTCGCGTGGTGAGGGTTCCGTTATTTAAATAAATATTTTCGAAAATATTACAGATTTACGTTACGGTGGTACCGGCAGGGGGGGGTTATATTATTAAGAATTTTCGATTTAATTTGAATACTCAAACTTCTAGTAGGTTTTCCAGTATTCTATAGGCAAAGAACTATTTTCTACATTTTTTCAAAATTTTAAGTTCAGTAGTTTCGGAGATAGGGGGGGAGAATGGTCAATTTTCGTCGTTTTTCTTAAGTAACTTTAATTTGTTTATGCAAAAATTATAAAAAAAATATATCTGAGATGCTGACAACAACCTCTTTCATTTGATATGTCACACGACACAGTTTACGTTTTTTTTTTTTAATTTTCTGATTTACCCCCCGAAAGTGGCCTCCCTGTTAAAAATGTATTATTTTACTTAACGTGTTCATCTTCGGGTCACCAATTTACATATATTCATCAAATTTCAACTCAATCGGTCGAGTAGTTTCGGAGCAAATTGGCTGTGACAGACGGACAGACAGACAGACAGACAGACGCACGAGTGATCCTATAAGGGTTCCTTTTTTTCCTTTTAAGGTACGGAACCCTAAAAATAGAACTAATATTATAAAGTATGTAATTGATCACCTTCAAGATTTCGTAAAATAAAGTTAAGGGAAAGTACTAATCAGTAACAAAGGTTTTGTTATAGAAATAGAAATAGAAAATATTTTTATTTCGAATAGACCTTTACAGATACTTTCAAAACGTCAATAAATCATAAACTACCTAGAGCGAATAACCATTACTTAAAAGTAAAAGCAAAATCACATATTAATAGTAAATTAAAAATAAGAATTAAAACTACTTGGTTAAAACATAATAATCATAAAATTTTTCAATTCCTTCAGTTATAATAAATGAAGAAAAAGAAAAACTTATTCGTCAAGATCAATGTAATTCACTTAGCAGAGTTCCAAGTGCAGTCACTACTGAGAAGAACTCCGCTACCCAACAAACTCAGTAAGAGCTCTTTTAAATGAGAGCTTAAATCTAGTACAGATTTTATTTTTAACGAAAAAATGCACAAGCATGTGTTAATGCGAAATAATATAAAACAACTAGTACAGATTATCGTGATAAATCAAATAATGTAAACGTCCATAGCATAGATGCAAATAAACTGCTATCTACTAAATGTGATGTAGCCCCTGCAAACCAGAACAGACCAGTCCCCACCAACAGCACGCGTTCACGAGTATGACGCATGTGACAGCCATTGCCCTCCTCGACCATTTTAGAGGGAAGTGAGCAACCCGCCACACGACGCCGCCAAAGGCAAAGACATTTAAGCGTGCATGACTGTTCCGGATATGCATACGGCAAAATAAAAGATGGAATATTTTTTTTATACTCGTAATATTGGTTAGTGATTTGACTTACAGGGGTAGAGTCGTATATAAAGAATCAGTCCCTAGTGCCTATACGATTTTCCACAGTAAAAAGAATAAGGCAGACCCTAGCAGCTTGCTGCTCTAGGCCATACCCGACATAGCCCTAAGGTAAATACGCCACTGATCGTAGGTTTCTAAAAAGGTAAAAACCTCAGTGCAAATGTGGGACACCATAGACCCATCGCCATCATTGAATACAGTAGCGACACTATTATTTAGTGAAAGATAGATTAATTGGGTAAAGTAGTAGAGTGTAGTACTAGTATATATAAAAGTTCTATACGACCCGGTTAGTCCAGTGGTGTGAGACGACCGTTTGATTCGAAGGGTAGCAGGTTCGATCCCCGCACCGGGACAAATATTTATATGGCCTACAGATATTTGTTTCGGGTTTGGGTGTTTGTACGTGTTGTTTGTGTACAACGGCACCCACGACACAGGTTTATACCTAGTGTGGGGCTGTGAGTGTAAGCGTATTTTATAAAACCATATATATAAAAGGCGGTATAAAGGATTGGTCACATTCTTAATAAGTGAATACTGGGTATAAATATCTACATAAAAACTAAAATAATGAGCGTTTCCACTTCTAAAGCCAAGCCTATTATGGCTTCGTGCTGGCAATTACAAGACCGCCTACTCTCCCGAAAATTTCAAATTTAGAATGAAGGGAAATTGGAACACGTAAACATATTAGAATTAAATATCAAAACAACAAAACCCAGAGCAAATAACATTCGCACCTCACCGAATTTGTTTGAACGGAAATTCGTAGACAGGTAATTTAAAAATAGGTCACACCGCTTAAATTCACGAATGCAAATCCGTACATACAGTCCAAAACGCTCACAGCTACGTAGTCGCTGCAAACCCACCCACTAGTTGATAGATAGTCGTTTAGCAACTATAGGTATGCTACATCGACATATGAGGAAATGGTGGCTAGTGCAGCTGTCACCAATCCTGTAACTTTTACGTCAGAAAACCAATTACCGAACTCAACTTCAGCTATTCTATTTTCACTATGCATTTTGCCATTTTCATTTGTTGGTGCTACTAGTCGTAGGTAAGTAAGCAAACCGCGCTGGATATTTATGCATCCGTTAAATGTAATATACAAGTTGTGACATGGAAAACGAATAAATATACATACCAAGGAAATAATATCCTGTTTGTTTATGGGAAACCTAATTGTCAATCATTTGTTTTCCAAAAATGTTAAAATGGCAGGACTGGCTTTCATGAATATTTTCGTATGTGATGGAGTAGATATAGGGATTGATTAGATTTTACACAATTGGACCAGACACGTGCTACGATCAGGATAAACAGCAATGACATTTAATGCGATAGTGAGTCAGTCCTCCAATTTCATAAAAAGAAATGGCCACCGTTAAACAAAAAAATATCATTGTAAAGTGTTGGAAATTGCAAGGTCACTCCATGAAATTTCAAATTCATAAAAAATGGAAATTTGAAAACGTAAACACATTAGAATCATATGCCAAAACAACAAAATCCAAAGCAAATAACATTCGCAATTCACCGATTTTGTTTGAACGGAAATTGGTAGACAGGTAATTTAAAAATAGGTCACACCACTTAAATTCACGAATGCCGATCCGTTCATATAGTCCAAAACGTTCGCAACTTCATGTTCGTTGCGAAATCACCCACTAGTTGATAAATGTCGTTTAGCAACTATAGGTATGCCGCAGCGACATATGAGGAGGTGGCTAGTGCAGCTGTCACCAATCCTGTAACTTTTACGTCAGAAAACCAATTACCGAACTCAACTTCAGCTTTTCTATTTCCACAATGCATTTTGCTATTTTAATTTGTTGCTGGTAGTAGTCGCAAGTTAGTACACCGCAGTGGTTATTTATTCTTTCATAAAATGAACAGCACAAGTTGTGACAGAGTATACAAATAAATATATACAAATAAACTAAGAAAATTATACCCAAATAACAAATGCTGAATACATAAAAAAAATATCTTGAAAAAAATCTGATTTTTATGAATATTTGCATGTGTTATTGAGTAGGTATTGGATAGTTTAGATTAACAATTAGTCCAAGTAGGCTCTAATCTATATATATAAAAATGCAACCCGTTTTCCTTGGTCACGGCATCACGCGTGAATGGCTGGACCGATTTGGCTAATATTGATTTAGAATGATTTTTGGAAGTCCAGGGAATATTTAAAAGGTAAGAAAATATGAAGAAATTGAAGGGAAATAGTAAAAACCACCATATCATTTCCCATACAAATAGTCCGTATCTATCAAACCTTTGACACATGTCATATTTTCATTCTGAGGCAATACGAAGTTTGCCGGGTCAGCTAGTGACAAATAATAATGAAGGTAATGTTAATTGGTAATTGAGTGGTGCCTTTTCTGTATATAGGTTCAGCCGGTTATACTTAGAAACTTAACGAGCAGATTTATTTTCACCAACTTATCTATTTTATTCATACTCAACTCGTTTTAAAAATATCTCACTATCACTTCTGTCTTGTGCATAAACAACGACTTTTTAAGAAAGAAACCTCTTAAAATATCCATATTTCTAATAAATAAAAGTGACCACTGTGATTCAAAATACCAATGACCCGAAGGTATACAGTATAATTTTGGATCTAATATACATCCATTACTTAACCGAACAGACATTTGCTCCATGTCAGAAAATACAATATCTTATTGCTGGAACCATGTGGGCGACCTACAAACATTTGAATACACTGAAATGTAAGTATGCCATTTATTTTTCACTGCGTCCCTATTTGTTATAAGATACTTGTATCAGATATTGTTAGATACATAGAGGAACACGTCTTTTGTATGTAACATGAATAAAGCGTGCTGGATTGCATTACGATTATCACTTAGAAATAAACTGTGGGGAAAATAGACTCCGGAATCTAGACTTGTAGGCATTCATAAAAATAGTCAATATCTTGAATGGAATATAGAATGCCCTAAACACTCCAAAGCTTAATAAATATTTCATAACTTGAACTAAAGGTACGAGTTTTACCTACTATTTGCTAGTAGTTTTCACTGGTGGTAGAGCTCTAGTGACGGAGCTCGCGGGCATAGGCACCACCGCATACCTAGTATACTTGCCGGTAAATGGTAGTATTCAGCACTATCGTATTCCGGTCAGGTGGTAATTTACGGCCCTATAATTTCCGGCACAGAAGCATAACACCTAAGGCCTCAGGAGTGGTAACGCATCTGCATTTTGACCTTGGTCGTTGTGTGTCTATAGGCTGCAGTCATCACTTAACATCAATGTGAACTACATGCTTGTTTGCCACTTCCATTACATTACAAAAAGTAGACAACATTAAAACATTGAACTTAAGCAATGGATCTACAGTCCATTCAGGTATTTCTCATTTACTTAGTAAAAAATCTTTGTGGAATTGTTTACAAATGATCTTTTCCTTGGATGAAATTAAAGTTACAAACAGTTATATTTTGGTTAGATTATAGGCAGATAACTGAGCTTGTATTTTGATTATCATCAATCAATTATACAAATTTAAAAAATCGATAATATTGAAATTTAAATTAAATTATTGCACCTACAAAAGTAAATCACATTAAACAATTAAACATAACCTATATTAAAACAACAATCCGATTAATAAATTAATGGACTAAATAGCTATAATTCAAATGGTCACAAAAGATTTTTTTTCTATAATTCGTTCACATGACAAAGCGTCCACGTCGTTATGCTACCGTCTTTCACCTCCATCGATTTCCACTTCAATACCCTCGAGCTAATTCCCACCGACAGTTTGTACATCTATTTTTATTTTGCCTCCTAGCATAAGTTGTTGCCTGCAATAAATGAATAAATAAATAAATATAAATACATATAATTTATCATCTGTTGGTAGAGTTCCAGTGTAGGGACTCGAAGGCCTAGGCACCACCGCATTACCTAATCTATCTGCCACCAAATGGTTCAGCTCTATCGTGTTCCGGTTAGGTGGTAATTTATGGCCCCATAATGACTATCACATTTTTTTAAATAACATACTGTGTGACGTAAATAAAAATCAGTGCTTTGAATTTAACAAAAGTAAGTTATATCTTTCTCTACCTTTTCTACCTGCTACTTGTGAATGGGCCTAGCCTAGCCAAGCTAATGAGTATGCACATGCTCTTCAACACACACCTATAGGAGTGTCTATGCCGTAAAATTCGTTACTTCTCTTAGCGATAAGGCCGCCAATTGTAATTTTTTTTTTTGTTAATTTGTGTTTACCTAATTGTATTTTTGTAATGGTGTACAATAAAGAATATTGTTCTTGTTGTTACTTCAAAATAAATAGAGTCTTACTCTGGGATCTTACTCTAATAGAGAATCATTTAAAGAATATTATCGGTAAGCAACGCATACAAATTGAGAATATTTTGTTTTTAAAATCATAACATGAAACGAACACGTAACCGTTGTATTATATTTCACGAAGTTTCATCAATAGATAATAGAGTTGTCACATTGAGGGTTATCTGAATTCGAACTAAGAAATGGGTGAATATACACATCCACGTATTGGACGTTTGTATTCAGTGCACACTTGAGTAGACGTGGAAAACAAAGAGCTTGAGGTTGACTTGATATTTGATATGAACAAAGTTGGTGCTTTACATTTTCATACGCAAACACTTAGGTCTGTTATGAAGCAAAACCTACTAGTAGATAAATCTGAAATATTATCATGAAAGCTCTTAACCAAACTCGATTAAATTTGGCAGAGTTTTAGGGCGTAGAATAATTTAACTCCTGATAAAGAAAATAGAGAATATATAAAAAAAAAATATATATATATATATATATATATAAAATAAAGAAGCGCGCGTGGCCCCGCGACTGGTGTTGATCGTAGCGAAACGGCGTGGGGCGCGGTCGGGTGTGTGATGAGTGACCACTAGTGGCAAATTAAAATGAACGTTTCCGTGCTTCGGAGGGCACGTTAAACCGTCGGTCCCGGCTATCGATGAATAACAGTCGCGTTAAACCTTGTCGGAAGCCTTATGGGTGGTCTGAAAACATCTGACAGCGGGTTGGCCACTAACCCTTATCCACCTACCAGCATTGGAGCAGCGTGGTGGATTAAGCTTCAGGCCTCCTCCCAAGAAGGGGAGAGACTCGTGCCCAGCATTGGGACGTATCAAGGGTTGCCATTATTATTATAATTTTAATGAAGAATATAGGCGGACATATGAAAAAAAAAAACAAAATTAGACAGCACGTGGATAAAATCGTTGAAAACAACCCGAAGAATAGTTCATGAAAAAAAAAAATTCGAAAACTCCGTGTTGCCCGTTTTATTATTTTTATCCACTGAACGAGATATGGATGTTGGAATGTTGGAATCCACGATTGACCTCTCAACTTGAACAACTCGAGGATAGGAGGTACCCTCGACAATAACAAGAGTGGGTGTAAAATAGATATTTGACATGATTTTCGTCTTATCCATGTACATTTTAAGGCCTTCTTGTTGGGTAGCTCTACAGAGGCCATTGAGCAATGTGCCAAGGTCTGCCAGGATCTCAGCCATAAATACAATATCATCCGCAAATAGGAGGTGGGAGATGTACTCGCCGTTAATGTTGATGCCGAGTCTGTTCCAGTCCAGAAGCTTGAAGACGTCTTCCATTGCAGTGATGAACAGTTTCGGAGATATGACATCTCCCTGTTTCACATCTCACAGCAGTTGGGTAGGTTTCGAATTCGTACTTTATTTATACATCAACCGAATACAGACACAAAAATAAATATAAAGATTAAATTTATTTTACTTTCATTATTTAAATTGCATCATTTGTTTAAACAATAGGGATGATGACTATTTTTTTTTAATTGTAATTTCAAAAAGTATAGGAAAAATAAATAAATATTGTCTTTGAAACGTCTACTCTATATACCGATTAAAAACGTTGCGAGTTGTGAAACGACTCAAAACGGCTCATACAAAATTATACTCTATTCTGACGTCATGTTAGAGTTAAAACTTGTGAATTGGATGGTGAAATCAAAACATTTTAAAATATCTTCGTCAATACTGCGTTTTTGTAAAAACATTCTTATTAAAATTTAGTTGGATATCGTTTATAGAATTTAAAAGTGAAATATTTTTTAATTTAAACTTAACTTTTATGTTCACGAATTTTCGACAAGTTCTTCTATCTCATACGATTCAACACGAATTTTCATAATTTTTGTATCATTATATCTCATTTGCAAGTCGCTTTTATGTGATATGATACAAAGTAGTTGATTCATACCTAGTCATCATCCCTATTGCTAATTACGATAAATCAATTAGATGTTAGAGGAACATTTAAATACATACTGTTAATAAAGTCTATTAAGTTTTATCAAGTCATTAATCAGTGTAGGCAGTGTCTCTCCAATTTTCTCGCAGTATTAAATTGACAAGGACTAAGCACCATTTAACAAACAAGTGCTAAATAGTGTTTGTGAATGAGGGAGGAATTAGTTAAACTAGGTCTTAACCTAGTTTTACTAATTCTCTGGCTAGCACAGATAATACAAAAACGTTTCTTAGTAAGTACTTTCACATAACCCGATATTTTCTTTCACCGACAAACCTTTGTACTACAGGCACCGCCAAGCACCGCACAATAGATGTTCATGTAGAAAAACCATTAGTAAAACCTAAGCAGAGCTGTAATGTGATATATTGAGATTACTGACAGGCTAATATTCACCCCGAAATTGTTAGTCAGCGCGGCATTAAATCGTTGGCTTCGTGAAAACAGTGCCTTTGTGTTTGTGTTCTTCAAGGGTCATAGTATTAAATTGCTTTTGGAATTCGCTGAGATAATAATAATTCTACGCCATAACTCGTATAATATAAAAAGGTCTAATTTACTTTCGTTCGCCTGTAGGCAGATGTATTAATATTCAATCTTTAAACAAAGCTTAAGCGTGTCATTAGAAGTCTTTAGAATATCTATTAGAAGTATTTTTATACAGAAACACAAAATTATATGCCTCTAGAATACATTTTAGAATTATGAATTAGTCGAATAATATTTTAATCTTTAGAAGAATGTATTTTCAAGAAATCTTACACTCCGAGGTCATATTTCGTATATTGATCTATCAACGTAGTAATCCATTATCCAATATATCATACACGACAACAAACACGGACATGATTGTATTACGTCCCAGATTCAGTTTTTGTCGTATAAAAACAGTAGTTTCAGTCTTCGACCGATGGAAGCCTATGGATGCAAACATCGTAAAGATAAAATATATCGACGGATAGAAACATTCCATATAAAACCTCAATGGATTGAAACGTTGTTGTTTTATAGAATGCGATTGAAATAACGTTTCATTACGTTTCTGTTATTTTAAACAGGCTTCAAAAAGGAGGAGGTGCTATGTTCGACTGTATAAGTTTTTTAAATGTATTTTCACCGACCACCCGTCAATTGTAAACCGATTAAGAAAATGTTTGCCGTTTGAAAGAGTATACACTTCGAAATTAGTGCCATTGTCACCAAGGAGTTTGGAGATAATATTGCAATATCTTGGCAGAATATACTTAACAGTGTTTGGATAGACGTGCACATGTAAGGTACTTATCGTACGTAGATGAACATTGCATCTAAATCATCAATGATAAATCGATAATTTACAATGAAAAAACAGCACTAATTTTGTAAAAAAAGATGTAATAATAGAATTAATGTATCTTTTACATCCCTAGCAAAAAGACTCGTCCTCATAGCCGATATAAGACACTAAAAACACGTTCATAAAACCTTTACCTAATAAAGATCTCTATTATAGTCGTTTGAAGTTGTTTTCACTTGAATACACTTTGAGTTAAAGTATTCTTTTGATATTGTTAAGTGGACTCGATTGGGTTAATAAATATGCAATTATGTTTGATGATCGCTTGTAGTTTTAATGATACTGGAATATAATTTAATCTATATAATAATCTATATATATAAAAATCAATTGCTGTTCGTTAGTCTCGCTTAAACTCGAGAACGGCTTTACCGATTTAGCTAATTTTTGTTTTGAAATATTTTTTTAAGTTCAGGTTTAAAAGGTGGGTAAATATTAAGAAATTTTAAGGAAAATATAAAAAAAATATTTTCCCATAAAAACTGTACCTAGCAAACCTTTGACATACTGTTTAATTCTGAGGCAATACGAAGTTTGCCGGCTCCGCTAGTGTCAAATAAAAATGCATAATAATGGCCATCTGAAATATAACCGACAATTTATAAATTGATGAATAATGAACTATCGCAGCCATGCTTAACTTAAAACATGCGGTTGCCACTTCGCTTGTGTTATTCTTTTTTATTTATGGATTAAATTGTCATTTCGCCATAAAAAAATAGAATAATCGTGATAAATGGCGCTACAGATAACATAAAATATCAACATGTATAAGTGAATATATGCGTATATCTTACTTCTTCAGAAAAATACAAGCCAAGTCTCTAGGGATAGAATTCAAACAACAATCAGAAATAAAACAACTTGTGCCTCAGGAGTGGCAAATCATCTGCATTTTGACCTCCACTATTTGTGTAGGCTGCAGTATTTACCATCCATATGAACCGCATGCTCGTTGGCCACTTTCATTACATAAAAAAACTGTAATAAAAACACGTGTTTCACATGTGGACAAGTTATACGTATGAATTTGCAAACGGGGAAACTCGTATATTTTTAATCTATTTTAAGTAATACAAGTTCCTAATGCGTAGCAATATAGTAATAATTATATTTTTAACAAAAAAATTGACTTAATCTTCTACAAAAAAATATAATTGAACTATATTCGAAAGCAAAAGCAAATCATAAAATTCGCAAAGAAATAGGAATGATGAAACATTTAGAAAGATACCTTATAAACGTGTTTATTTCGGCCTTCACAAATTAACGTGTTTGAATAAGAAATTCAATTTTCTCCTGGGCGGAAATCTCCGCGTTTACCTTTGAACAACTGATGACCGACTTGCTAGGAAATTAAACACAAGAATAAAAAAACCAACGTACAGATAATGTTACTGTGAAATATAAATAAGATTGCTTGCACTTGGGTTCCGTGTATTACCAAGAAAAACTGTTTTTTCCTTTTTTTTCTCCTATTGATTCTGTTTACCTACTTGCTATATTTATTTTTACTAGCTGTGCCCGCGACTTCGTCCACGTGAGAAAAAATATGAATGTTCAGTATCTACTTGGACGAATTCGTGGGCGCAGCTAGTATAAAAGTAGCCTAAGTAACTCCTTATTACATCAGCTATCTGCCAGTGAAAGTCCCGTCAAAATCGGAGACACTCAAATTCTATTTATTTGTTTATAGGTATCTAGGTATGTATGTATGTATCTATGGTAATATGGAGATAAAAGTAGCCTTAGTTACTCCTTATCACATCAGCTAACTGCCAGTGAAAGTCCCGTCAAAATCGGTCCAGCCGTTCCCAAGATTAGCCCCGCCAAACAGACAGACAGACATAGACAAAAATTGTAAGAAATGTTGTTTTGGTATATGTACCGTGTATCCATACATATACATTTAGTAAAAAGCGGTTATTTTAATATTACAAACAGACACCCCAATTTTATTTATTTGTATAGATTTATTATGGAAGATAATAAATCTATACACATAAGACTGGTGGTAGAGCTCCAGTGACGGAGCTCGCGGGCGTAGGCACCACCGCATTACCTAATACACTTGCCGCTAAATGGTAGTGTTCAGCACTATCGTGTGCCGGTCAGGTGGTAATGTACGGCCCTGTAATTTCCGGCACAGAGGCATAACACCTTAGGCCTCAGGAGTGGTCACGCATCTGCATTTTGACCTCGGTCTTTATGTGGGTGTCTTTAGGCTACAGTCATCACATAACATAGTTAACATCAATGTGAACTGCATGCTTGTTTGCCACTTCCATAACATAAAAAAAAATCTAAAAATTCTGTAAAACTTTTAAGCGTCTACTTGCTACCGTTATTATTATCGAGCAAAAAATATACGAAAAAAAACACGTTTATTGTATGCCCCCTTGGACCCCTTAACAATTTCATTTTCTTATTTTTAGTAATTTTTTTACTCTTTATAGCGGTATCAAAAATACATAATTTGTGAAAATGTTAGCTTTCCAGCTATCACTATTTATGAGATACAGACTGGTTACAGACAGACGGACGGACAGACAGTCAGACAGACAGCGGAGGATTAGTAATCCATAGGGTCCGTTTTTACCTTTTAGGTACGAAACCCCCTAAAAGATAGAACTAAGATACAGAATAGCTTAAAAATATTCGATATGATATATGATAATATACGATCTTTAAATTGACATAACTTTTTTATTTCGAAACCGATTCACATGAAACATACACTAAATGTTAAGTGAAACTTACCACAATATATTAGTGAAACCTGCAAATTGAATAAGCCGTTTCTGATATTAGCGTGCACAAACACACAGACAAACAGACATTTTTCCGGGATAAAAAGTACCCAGTGTTGTGCGCCAAAGGTTAAAGTATAATCATATCAAGTTTCATTGTAATTGGATTGGTAGTTTTTCTGTGATGCTTGAACAGACAGACAGACAAAAAATTTTCTAATCACATATTTGGGTTCGGTATCGATCTAGTAACATCCCCTGGTATTAATTTTTTCAATATTTTTAATGCACAGATTTTACACTTCTACAGTTTTATTATAAGTAAAGATTTAATGTATATGAGTAAATTATATATTTAGAGAAACTAATGTACAGCCTAAAAATAATAATGAAAATGACAGTAATATAAGACTTACTGGTGAAAAGTTTTTGGTGGAAGAGCTCTAGCGAAAGAGCTGGATAAGCCCTACCATTTTACATAATCTAAAAAAATACTACTTTTCAGCGCTAGTGCTAGGTGGAGCCCCGTAATATCTGTACATAAAACAGCTTAGGCCTAATTAGACTGGATCTCAGGGTAGCAGTAATAGCCTGCTACCACTAAACTACTGAGGCAGTTAATTTTATTATATAGAATTACTTAAATTATTTATTTAATAGAAGTTTTTATGTGATAATAATGATAAAATACCATACAGTCAAATGGATGGTAAACTACCATACAGCCAGAAAGAAAGAAATAAGTTTTGCATTTTGACCTCTGATGTTTGTGTGTCTATGGGCTGCTGTCATCACTTAACGTCAATGTGAACAATGTTTGCCACCTTTATTCCATAAAAAAGTGTTAACTGCAAGCTAAAGGCATCTTCACAACAACCGGAGTTTAAAAAGCAAAATAATTAAAATTTAGAATGACACCTCTGAAGTATAAATAGTTTGGCGTCTTGTGATAGTTATTAGGTACATGGAAATGTATGTAATGATTATCTACTAATTTACCAATCTAATTTATTATTATCATTTTACCGAAACGTGATAAGTGCTGAACACTTTTGGCATTTGGCGGCAGAAAGATTAGGCAATGCGGTGCTGCTTACACCTTCGAGTGAACGAACGAATGAGTTAGTAATAAAGCCCGGTTGACATCTATACATATAATAAAACAGTAAAATCCGTGTGTCTGTACATTGAATATATTTACGAAAAGCTAATTTGGGGCGATGTTAAAATAGTATTAGAACACTTTTTATTTTTTTTTATTTTTGTCTGTCTGTTTGTCCAAGCTAATCTCCGAAACTACTTGACGGATTCGAATGAAACTTTTTGTGGTGTATAGATACTAAGCCTCGCCAACATTTTGACTGCGGGAAAATCACTCCTTTCTACTACATTTAATAAGATTGTAGTAAAATCAAAACTGTACAATGAATATTTTTTTTAAAGTATACTTGGGACGTGATCTACAATCAGTATTAAATCCAAAACTATAGTTTTTAGATTTTCCGATTTGATATTGATATGTCCGGGTTAAACTAAAAAAGTACTGCATAGATTTTCTTCAAATTGTGCATGCATATTACTAACAGGTCAGGTCGACATATAGCTACATATTATCGCTATCACCCACGGGGAAGGAGCTGTGAATCATTAAAATCGTAGGAAAGTCAAAACAATACATTGAATATTTTTTTCGTGATCTATAATCGATATCGAAGTTTACTTATAATGTTAATGCGACACTGGGAACTTAGGTAAGTATGTTTGGTGCTATAGAGCCTTCACGCAGACGACGTCGCGGGCAGCAGCTAGTCCACAATAAAGGTAAGAAAGAGATGGTCAGTGGCCCCACTGAACCCTTCAATAATTTCATACCATAACTTTATAATTTTCTACCAATTAAGTAATATGTTAATCCCTAAATATACACTTGAATAAATTTATTTAATGATCAGCTCGTTTCATTTTATAAGGAATAACCAGTCCAGCCGCTTTACCTTAGTGGTACCGAAGTTTTTCTTGAATTTCTAAAGTTCACTCGCATGTGTTATTGCGAGAAATCGTCTCTCTCAGCCAAAAGACCAAGACATTCGTTTTATAAAAATTAGCTCGGCCCGAAACCAACCCTTTCGTAAGGTAGAAGGGGAAGAGGGATGAATAGGGATGGCCCGAGGGAAATAGTGCTTTAAGGGACCTATCCAACAATAGCTCACTATGGACTGCCGATAATTTGTTTGAAATTGTTAACGCTGATCTTATGTAGTTGAAACTTAAGGAAAGCAAACCCTAACTTCAAGCCGCCAGAATTTAATAATACATATGTTATTATACAATACCATTCAAACTGAATCCACTCAGTAATTTGATATGCTTTACGTCATTCACTGTTGGTAGGAAACCAATCGAGCTTAATAAGACTTAAGACGTAAGTGAATCATTGATGTTATGTTTAATTATAAATATTGAGCATGCATGCCTATTTCGTTTGATAAACTGGTTGCTATGTTAGATATTCTTAGATGTGGTAATGTTCATTTAATAATAGGTTATGGAAAAAAGGATTTAAGGAAAAGATCATACAAAGGTCGCAGGGGAAGAAACATCGTTCGTTTATAGAAATCTGTCTAAAAAAAAGATCATTTGGATTACGGATAATTTATTGAATATGTAGACGTTCTTTAATTTTTCATGTTAGTACACGTACGAGAAAGTAAAAATTTTGACTCCAACCCGAGAGTTATGTTTTTAGTGTTTTTATAACTACTGAAAGAGTCTTTAGTTAGTGCTATAATTTGATAAGGTTGTAACTGAGCCTTTTAAGAGTTCCGTAGCTTATCGCTTAACACGGAACCGTCATAGATTCGTCATATCTGTCTTCTGCCTGTCCGTACGTCCGTATGTCACAGCTATTTTACTTTAAAACTATGAGGACTACATACTTCAAACTCGGTAGATAGATGTATTTTATTCTGAAATTTAATAATGTTTTAGAACTGAACAGTGTCGTAGCTAGGGGCTGGTAGCAGGGGCGACTGCCAGGGACGTAGACCTCAAGGGAGCGCACTTGCAAACCCCATAGTGGCAAATCTTTATAAAGTAATAAATGTTCAAAAAAATGCAGAAATAAAAAAATAAATTAAATTATCACTAAGAAAAAATAATTTACAGTCGCAAATTGGTCAAGAGCGCTTAAGTTATCTCGCAAAAACTATTGATTTAGACCACGTCATTGGTAAATTGGCATCTAAAAAAGCCAGAAAATAAAAGTTTTAGCAGATTTTATAATGTACCTAAATTGAATGAATTAAAATATAAAGTTTTATAACATTGTACCTATTGTTTTACACTCTCCTATAGAAAAAGTTCTAAGTTCTTTTCGGCGAGGACGCAAAATTTAAATTTCGCCCTGGGCGCTCAAGACCCTAGCTACGACACTGGAACTAAAACTAAAAAACTGTTTCTCATCAAGCAAACCTGTATGTGTAAGATATTCATGGACAGGTCTATCTTAATTTTCAAGTTGAAAATTACACTGACGTTTCTAAAACCATTATTTTTATAAGTCAATCGTTTGAAAAATAAACACTGCCAAAGTTGTAAAATACATCCCCATCATACCCCTCTAACTTTTAAAATGAGAGCGTGAAAATCTAAATAAATATGTACCTTTAGTTTGAACGAGATATTTTTCATGGTTTTTCCGATATGATCTATTTTCAAAGACTGCAAATATAACTTTGAACATTCAGTCGAATATTACTTGGTACTAAGGAACCCTTCATGGGCGAGTCCGACGCTTTTTTTTGGCTTCGTACGTTATTCACTCTTAGTATGAAATTGAACTCTGCGCCAAATTACATAGGTATGTTTAATAAAACTAAACCTTTTTTAATTTTTTTTAACTTTGTCGTCTTCATTGTATTGTATTGTTATTTTTAATCACACTAAGATTTTGTGAGTTCTCCTTTTTTGAAATAGAGAAATGACATGAGATTAGTACCTATAATAAATCTGTGAGATTGACAAACAACTTAGAATTTTTACTGGTGGTAGAGCACCAGTTACGGAGCTCGCGGGCGTAGGCACCACCGCATTACCTAATATACTTGCCGCTAAATGGTAGTGTTCAGCACTATCGTGTTCCGGTCAGGTGGTAATGTACGGCCCTGTAATTTCCGGCACAGAGGGATAACACCTTAGGCCTCAGGAGTGGTAACGCATCTGCATTTTGACCTCGGTCTTTGTGTGGGTGTCTATAGGCTGCAGTCATCACTTAACATCAATGTGAACTGCATGCTTGTTTGCCACTTCCATAACATTAAAAAAAAAAAATAACCTAATCTGGAATTAACCATAAAATGGTTACTAGATTAAAATTACGTTTTATAATAAATCGCTTTCGCATATTACACATACCTATATTATTACGTAGAAAAGTGTAATAGCATATACTTGGATCGAGGATTAAATGTTTCACTAAGCGAGTGTACTAAGTGTATTAAGTGTGTTGAAGAAAGGTTGGATGAAAATATTTCAGAATTCGAATGTGCGTTAGGTATGTTGACGTGAAACCAGCTGGGAATAAGAAGGGTGGAAACGGAGGTCTCAAGAGGGAGGACAGAGCGTTTGAAGAGAAACTCCAACAATAGATCTCTATGGACTGAGGATAATTTGTATAAAATGTTTACATATACAAGGCGTCGGGCCGTAATGACTCCAAAGCCCATTAGTGGATGTGAATTCTTCCGAACATTGGCGGTCACACTATTCCAATAGGATGTTAGTTAATATAATAACGCGAAGTGGGCAGCACTATCCTGCGATAAGATTACCGTCACTGCGATCACCAATCCGCATGCCAAGGGGTGGCAATGGCATCTGGCAAGCAGATTATGTCATATACTTCCCTAATTATGGACCCTGTTGTGGATATCTTTGGGATTTAACAGTGGACATCTCAAGAGAGTGTGTGTGTTTACATTAATAACATAGCGTTGTTATACGTAATTAAATCAAATCGTGACTTCAAACCGCGATTTATGTTTATTTATACGAACACGGAACTGCCTTCAGTCAATAATTTGATAAGCTTATTGTTGAGCTTTCTTGAAGTTCGTACACATCGTTCACTAATACTAAATTGTTTGAATTCTGGTTGACTAAATACGAAATAATTGTACCTAATATTTTATTTTTCGTAATAACACATGTGAGTGACATTAAAAAAAAAATGGAAAGGAACATTTCACTTCGGGCAGAAATCGAACCCGCGACCTTAGGAGTCCTTTCTTGGTATTTTTATTTAATTTCTTAATTCGAAATTCTTGCGATCTAAATAAAATCCTTTATAGGTAATCAGATGCTTATTTTTTTTTGTCTCAATCTATTGAATTTGAGTTGCTTAGGATACAAAGATAAAATATTTGTATAGATTTTTTTATAGAGTTAGCATACTTACTTACATAATTTTAAAATATTATTATAAAGTAAATATACGTGTTCGATTAAAAAAAAAAGGTATGGAATTGTAAATTAATAAACTTGAAAAACCCAACGCTTCACAAATCGTCCATATTAGCGATAGAAAGAAGTTCCTATGTAATATCACGTTTTCAAGTTTCTCACCTCCCCACACCGCCCTAAGCCGAGCATCAGACCCGCAGGGATCTCCTTTAGGCAGGCAGGTTTGTAAATCTGTTTAGATTGAGAGTTCTTTGCGCTCGCCTATTGGTCGATGAAGTAGACTAGTGGCGTCTAGAGAGTGAGACGAGCCGCCTACATAAGTCCATTAAAAAAAACTCACCACCTATTACGATTGCGTATGTTCTCTCGTGGTTCGCTCGATGTTTTGAAATAAAATCGTAGGCACCAATCTTAGGTATTTGTCTTGTCAGAAAATGGTTGATCAATTGTCGACATTGAGTTCAGAACTTTCTGGCCCAAAACGATGAATATTTTGTCATAAATATATAAATAAATATACTTATAACGAAAAATCATAACCCATTTTAAGGTAAATTTCATCAACTCCTGGCCCATTTTCGTGTAACAACCCATTCATATAGTGAAATAGCTATTCTATGCTAAATAATGGCCCTTCGTAAAATAGCTCCAGTGTCAAATATTCTACTTTGATACATCAGGCAACATATGAACATTATAATTTCTTCAGCTTCAGGTCACAAACCAAATGATAATCTCGTTTTAAATAATAGTCTGTTTTTTGTTTTGGCAAATCTCGGGAACGGCTTTACCAGTTTTGACAGACTTTCACTTTCAGATAGCTTATGTACCTTATACGGAGTAACTTATTATAAATTATATAAAACTAGCTATACCCGCGACTTCGTCCGCGATGGAACAATAATTTTGTTAAATTCGACGCGGCTAAAGTCGCGGGCACAGCTAGTTACGGAGTAAAATATAGCACCGTAATTTATATACGTTTAGTACATTCGTTTTTATACTATTATGTTCCCTTTAAATTCTACACGCAAATAATTTTTGAGAACAAATGTAAAAAAATCGACAGTTTCACAATTTACCGTATTATGTTAGACCCTTAAATGTTTTTGGGAGATTATTGTCGTAGCGTAAAAGCGGCCTAAAGTGCATTGGCTTGTTATCTGTCCAGGACTTGGCTAGTTCGTTAGCCGACTAAAGGGATTACCTTCGCCGGCGTCTGACTGGACACGCGTGACATCTACGAGTAGCTAACGCTAGTGTGGTTCGCACACACGCCCATTAAAATATGCAGGCGGTACATGTAGCTATATTTGTGTGATATGTGTGAACGCGTTTAATCCTCTTCGTGTTCACTTGTGAATGTAGGTCGGAATAGGTTGTTACTATACCGGTTAATTTTGGCGATGTTCAACACATTTTGTTGGTCAGTGCTGAATCAAATAGAAAACATAACTGGGGCCTTTAGTTCTTGAAAACAGGTTACAAAAATACATATTAATAATTTATTTGTGATCAGAATATTATAATCGTTAATTTGTAGATAGATAGATCACAGGATAATATAAGAATTTATTAGATATATCCTTAACTGTTATGCTTCTACGAGTATATCGATATAACTCTGCCATACATTACATCGTATTGACAAAGTAGTACTGATTCTATGTTTCATCAAAGTCATCAACGCATGCAAAGGCCTTAACAAAGCTTATTTGATATGTGCAACCCCAGATTTTTTGCCACCATTCTACACAATCCCAACGAAGTAATACAAACAAAACGTTCGCTGCAAACGTTGAGTTTATATTAAAGCCATTTTGTCCCAAGAGGTTTTACAGTTGACCGTAGAAAACTTAGATTAAAACTTTGAAAACCTACAGTTTTCAGCTCTCTTTAACTATGAGGATGATAAAGTAAAACAATATTCATTCGTAGATAAAAAGAAATTAACTCAGAATAATATATGAATACATACAAAGTTGCATAGTTTTTTTTATGTAATGGAAGTGGCAAACAAGCATGCAGTTCACATTGATGTTAAGTGATGACTGCAGCCTATAGACACCCACGCAAAGACCAAGGTCAAAATGCAGATGCGTTACCACTCCTGAGGCCTAAGGTGTTATGCCTCTGTGCCGGAAATAACAGGGCCGTACATTACCACCTGACCGGAACACGACAGTGCTGAACACTACCATTTAGCGGCAAGTATATTAGGTAATGCGGTGGTGCCTACGCCCGCGAGCTACGTCACTGGGACTCTACCACCGTCAAAATTGAAAGTAGTAGTTGAAAAAAAGTAAATGTATGAAGAGAGTGATGAATACCGAACACTCTACGAACACCTCCGGTGGGGCACGGGAGGTGTGCGTAGTGACTGGACTGATGATCCCAGTGACCGCGGGTTCAAATCTCGCCTGAAGTAAAAAAAATATTCAGAAAATATCATACCATACATATGTACTTAAATGTACGTATTGCATTGTAACCCATCTTATCTACATGCTCTGGTTTTCAGCTCGGTGTAATCGAACGTGGCGGAACTTGTAAGGTATATAACAAAGGCTTACAGACTCATATTACAGTGTCAAAAAAAAAGTGTTATGTAGGTGTTTGCCCAAATACAAATTATATGTTGTTCTGAATGAGGCAATCTGCTGGTGCATGCTTTTCATATTAGTAATAAGTAAATGTTACAGTTTCCAGATAGGTTTATACATATAAACAAAAAAAAATCGATGCAGTTGTCACTCTTGAAGCCTATACCTTTGTCTCTGGGCTAGAAATTAAGGTACCTACTTACTCTTGTTCCATTATTAGAGCTCTATCACTATTAAAATACCGTAAGTTTCTGTAATAAAAATAATAATAATGGCAACCCTTGATACGTCCCACTGCTGGACACGAGTCTCCCCTCTTTGGGGGGGAGGCCTGGAGCTTACTCCACCACGCTGCTCCAATGCGGATTGGTACGGAGATACGGATAAGTGGCCAACCCGCTGTCTGATGTTTTCAAACCGCCCAAAAGGCCTCCGACAAGGTTTAACGACTGCTGTCTATCGATAGCAACGGGACCGACGGCTTAACGTGTCCTCCGAAGCACAGAAACGTAAAGCGGTTGGACTGGTTATTCTGAGGTCGCAGATTCGATTCCTGCACGTAGTCAAATTTTTATTTCCAATTTTTCTTTGATTTCTATATTTTACTCGTATATGTGTTATTGCAAAAAATAAAAACAATACAAATATAATTATCTTTTTTATTGCAAATGGCAACGTATCTATACTGAGACATCCGTACCTGGATATTCGTATTCCAAGCCATAGCATTATCTACTTAGCATCAATGTTGACATCTTGTTTGTTACAAGACGAAAAAATTATGTAGGGTCTTAACATATTGTCATTGATGCCTTGAATTTCATTATTTTCCAATAATTCGACAACTATTCATGCCATCAGATTTTTACAAATGAAATAATCATAATATTAATTGCGCAAACATAATTGGAAGCTTTTAAACATGTTGTCAGAGGTAAACAATGTTTTACGCGCCTTAATTAAATAACAGTAGCATTGTAATTCGATGAATAAATCAGTCCCGAAATAAATGTTATTGTAACTATGCAGCAGATGCTATATGGATGCCACAAATAAATCCGATGTACCAACTCGAAAATTCATGATAGGGTACAGTTACGTACCTACTTACTACTTACCTACTTTTCTTCCAAATATATCTATATATATAAAACAAAGTCGGGTTTGTTACAACACTTATATCTCGATCTGCTGGACCAATTTTCATGGTTGTTGATTTGTTGGATTTGTCCCCGCCCCGAATAGCAGAATACATCTTAAAAATAAGAAAAATTGACGAATACTTGAAAAATGCATTATTTTCCCTAAAAGATCTTTAGTTTCGGAGCTGTCAATTTTTTTTGTCAAAATCTGTAAGTAATGATTGACATTTATGCATGCGTTCATAAACTATTTAAAATGTATGAATAAACTATTATGTGTATTGTTTTTTTTAAAAAGATTGAAAAGTATTACGCGTGCGTTCAGAAATGTGTAATGAATACTTAATCATTTCAATAAATGTTCATTTGAAACTATTCTCTATCTTCTATCTTTTTTAGGCTTCCGTAACTAAAAGGTAAAAACGGACCCTATTACTAATCCTTCGCTGTCTGTCTGTCTGTCTGTCTGTCCGTCCGTTCGTCTGTCTGTCACCAGGCTGTATCTCATATACAGTGATAGGTAGGTAGCTAGAAAGCTAAAATTTTCACAAATTATGTATTTCTGCTACCACTATAACGACAAAATTAAGTACAAAAAATAAAGTTTGTGGGTGTTGGTGGCATTGGTGGTATTGGTAGTGGTGGTGGTGGTGGCGTTGGTGGCGTTAGTTGCGTTGGTGGCGTTAGTGGCTTTGGTGTCATTGATGTCGTTGGTGGCGTAGGTATTGTTGGTGACTCTGGTGGCGGTGTTGTTGGCTTTGGTGGTGGTGGTGGCTATTTTTAGTCGCGATGGAGGCATTAGTGGCGTTGGTGACATTGGTGGTATTGTTGGTAGTTTTAGACGAATTGGTTGTGGTGGTAGTGGTGGTGGTTTTGGTGGCATTGGGTGCATAGGTGATTGGTGATGTTAGTGTTGGTGGTGGCGTTGATGGCGTTGGTGACGTTTGTGGTGGTGGCGGTGTTGGAGGTGGTAGCGGTGACAGTGGTGGTGGTGATCGTGGTGGTGGTGACGATGGTGGTGATGGTGGTGGTAGTGTTGATGACATTAGTGGTTAAAAATGCACAATGTTAATATTCAATTTTTAACATCCGCCATTATAAACCTAAGCACAGACATTACATGTAATCTTTTCTGCCACAGATCTACGGTAGACTCGATCGAAACCTATTTACAATTAAAGATCGTAAAAAATTAATTATTCTGAGTCGAGAACATGTATCCGTATTGTATCTTTTGATAATTCGTGAAAAAAATCAATAATTTTATAAATTCAAATGACAATTACATGCAATTTTCAAAAATCAATTTCTGTTTGTTACTTTCGCTAAAACTGTAGTGTATTTTTTAATCTTTACTTTAAAGCGATACAAAGTTCGCCGGACCAGCTAGTATTTTATTAAGATATCCTTTTTTTAAGATTCTCTTCAGATTATTTTAAATTATTTTAAATGCCATTACCTACAGTAATAATTTATTTAAGATTATTAATAGATACAATTAATAATCTTATTCTAATCTGATTTGCATGTCTGATTTGTCTGGTTGTCATTTTAATGAAAAGTAGTTGATTTATATTCGTACAAATATAGATATTATATGTTATGGATGTTCACATTATCTGATTTGGATGACTATCTATACTAGAGACTACTAGATTTAAGCTCTCATTGAAAGGAGCTCCTACTGAGTTTCTTTGGTACCTACGGTGTTTTTCTCAGTAGTAACTGCACTTGGAACCCTGCTTATAACATTAATTTTGAAGAATAAGTATTCCTCTTTCTTCGTATGTAGTATATGTCAGGATTTCAATTTTAATTTCTTAATTGAAATCTTTTACGATATTTTAAGGTAATTCAATTTTCAATTTACTACTTATATCTGTTTTACTTATTTAGATATCAACCTTAGCTCTAAAGTTACCAAGAATGAATAGTTATTCACTCTAGGTAACTTTTTATTTTAAAACACATTTTTAAATTAAAAAATAAATTTTGTTTTGATGTAGTAGTTATATGGTATATGAACCAAACAAAGCACCAAATACTACCAACTTAAGTAATATTTTTATCGGTTACAGAAATAAGGAGGACATCTTAGTAATAAAAACGTAACGTTTCTCCATGCCTGTATTCCCCGAAGAGTGAGGCAGAGGCAAATGCAAATATCTAAAAGCAAACCTCTACGAATCGCCAGTAACATTTAGTCCCTTTTATAAGTGGCGAGCGTATGGACATCACTGAGCACATTACCAAGCTTAGAGAATAGTTCTGTATATCTTCCAACAAATGAGAAAATATAAATAGCATTAACCATAGCTATAGCGACCTACCAATAGACTACAGGCCGATCCACCAAACCTCGGTAATAAGCAATCAAATATTTCAATGAATTACTGTTTGCCAGACTCTCACTGCAAATGTCTTGAAATTTCATTTGACAGTGAGTTACCACACCAGTTTCTTGCAGCTGTAATTCACGTGTAGTTTTCGGTCATAATTACTCATAATTTATCGCAGTATGCATCTCACGAAATACCTACGCTTTATTCTATATTAAACCTTCAGTGGAAACCACAAAACGCGAATCAAACCAAGATACGTCACATTTAATTATACCTTCTTGTAAATAGCTATATTGTTACGTACATTTGGAATAATTTCACGGAATTAAGATCATTCTAATGAACGATGGAATCTTGTAAAGTGTACGTATAAGCTCATTGAGTGTAGGTACGTATCTACTAATAATGACGGAGTAACATTATGTTGGTTGTTTCTTTATCATGATTTGTTTTTGTTTGAAGAAGCGTTATGATGATTATTTTGAAAAATCGAATACACACAGATCATAAAATATTTAACTACTTAACCATCATAAATACGAATACACAGTCCTTATTAAGTAAGTGGGTTTTGTATTCATGAAAGGGGCAAATATAGAAACATCACATAATATTTCATCAACTATAATAAATACGAATATGCCGTTCTTATTAAATTAGTGGGTATTGTTTTCATGAAAAGGGCAAATATGCACGCTGTATACGTTAATTAAAAGCAGATTAGTGAATGTTACAACTTATTATAATACTTATGAACAGCTACAAAAAAACTGCAGATGTAACTTATAAATATAATAATAAATAACATGAAAAAAAATAGAACATCTGTAATTGTTGTTATTACGTGTAGTTTATACATTTCAGGAGAGAAGTTTGAGCTATGAAATAAAAGACAAATAGAAATTACAATAATTGTTTGACAACGAAAGCTCATTACATTTCGTTTAGAAGACTAAAATGTCGCCAAGTTTCTTGACTTAGTTTTTGTAATTGCTTCCTCAACTCAAAGATACGGAAACTAACACAATCAGAAACTATTTGATCACTTTTTTAGTTCAACAGTGTCAGTGATCATAAAAAATATTCACTCTTTTCACGTAAGGTTAATCACCCAGTCAAGTTATATTTTTAAGGGTTCCATATTTCAAAAGCAAAAAACGGAAACCTTATAAATACCCATATAAGAAGGTTAAGAGATTGAGTTCCAGTGTCGGAGCTTCAGAGTCTAGGCGCCACCGCATGTTCGATATATAATATATATATATATAAATCAATTGCCGTTCGTTAGTCTCGCTAAAACTCGAGAACGGCTGGACCGATTTGGCTAACTTTAGTTTTGAATGATGTTTGGAAGTCCAGGGAGGGTTTAAAACGTAAGAAAATATAGAGAAATTGAAGGGAAATAGTAAAAACCACAATTTCATTTTTCCATACAAATAGTCCGTATCTATCAAACCTTTGACACATTATTTCATTGTGAGGTAATACGAAGTTTGCCGGGTCTGCTAGTAATTAATATAAAAGGAAGAAAAAACTTTATAAACGTATTTTTAACGATATTAGATATTATCTTTAGACTAGTTCGAAAAGAAATAAACACAATATTATTTTTGAACATTGGTACATATTAGCCGCAACCGCAACTCAGCGTTATAGGTATGTACAAAAAAATATCAATATTTCAAAGATTATATGGTAATGAAAAGTCATCTGAAATTTCTATCACAATGACAAAACAACTGACCTTAAGAGTGGCAACGCATCTGCATGCATTTGGACCTTTGGTTTTTGTATGGATGTCTATAGGGTGCTAGTATTTACTCATCATTAATGCATAATTTTTAGTAAAGTTTATAATATAAAAAATGAAGGAAAAAAAGAACAATAAAAAGGCGATCGAGTTAAAACCACGATGTTTCTGTACAAAGCCAGTACGTTCTGTAGTAAAATGTAACAAAGACTGACTTTGTTCACTTAAAACTTTGAAATTGTATATAAAAAACATTAAGATCTTTTACTGCACTCAACTAACGGGAATCCTACATAGATGTCTATTACATATTATAATGGATTCGTACTTAATAGACAAAAAATAGATCAACGACATAAATTGAAGTGTATCTTTCTCTATTCAGGTATTAGTCAGATTTCAGGTATCAGGCTAACGTACGCAAGGATACTCTAGTTAATAGTAGAACAATCCCCGAAGTTCCATGCATTAAGAACTTAGCCTGGCTACCTTTATGGATAGCTTTAGTTGAAGTCCCTAGTTTACCCCTCAGAGGTTTACTTAAATGCGATGGCGAATTTGCGTCGTTGAAAAAGGTTAATTAGGACGTCATATTATTTTGTAAATGGAATTTCTCCTGAAGTAACTGTAATTAACGTTTTAAATTAACTCATAAAAGTACATTATTGTATTAATAATTATCTCTCTAATTTGTATTTAAATACATTATGTTCTTGGCGCAATGAATTTTTATGACTTACACCCACTGGACGAATAATCAACATCATCATTTCAGCCAAAAGACGTCCACTACTGGACAAATGCCTCCCCCAAAGTTTGATACAACGAACGGTCCTGGGCTGCCCTCATCCAGCTATAGCCCAATAATGAAAATATTTATCAAATTAAAAAATTGTGTCATTGATATCAAATAATCAACAATATATAGAACTCTTCCGTTATTCATTAACGGTACGGAGTGAATCTCACTGACTGACGGACAACGAACAGCCGAAACTATTGGTGATAAAAAGTTGAAAGCATGTTCCTAGAGGGTGTAGAGGAACAAAAAGAGAATTTTGGGAAAATCGCCCAAAATGCGTACCGAAACGGGTTTTATGGAAGTACGAAACCTACATAGACTACTGGTAAAAGATAGTATGTAATAAAATAACAGAAAATTTGCTGATAAGTATGATAAAAATATATAATATGTACATGCTGTACTGGTTATCCTGAGGAAGTTAAGTTTTTCTTTACATTTTTTCTTTAATTGCTTCATGTGTCATTGCGAAAAATAAAAACAAGAAAAGAATAAATACGCTCTAATTGAGTACTGCCTAATTTGTTTTAATTAGTATCCGTGCTACGTAAACCCACCGCACGGCAGCATAGCAAAATTCCTAATGTACTTAAATCCATTAATGATCCTGGAAGTTTAGACCTCGCTATTCCAAATCTAGGTAACCCTAATTCATAAATTATCTTTTTATACTAAATTCTTATTCTGAACTTTAGGAAATTGAATTAAACTAGTCTCACACAGTTTACATACATACTGAGTTTTAAGGAGGTAATAATTAATCAAGGGTATGGAAAGTTACATTCAATGTTTAATTCAGGAATATCGAATTATCTGTAAAAATTTCTTCGTGAAAAATATCAAAAAAGCCTAATATACTGCCTGTAGGTATCCAAATTAATAGCACAACTTACATATAACGCGTATTATTATTTACTTAAGTAGATAAAACATTAACAACAAAGTAAAAATATAAAATTTTATCAATAGATTGGTTAAATTAGGTATAATATTTTTAATTATTCCTACAATCTTCAAAAATAATTTACAAGAAAGTTTTTTCAGTTTTGGTCCAAGTAAACATACATGGTTCTTAAGTGTTTGCTAATCAGGTAAACAAGAACGAATTTAATAAAGCATGTTCATTCAATATTTAACATTCAATTGTTACCTTATTCAATGTCATCATATTATTACAGCTCTGCGGCATCATTTCCACCGTACTCAAGTCAATAATTCAGCTCACAAACCTAATAATGCACTGAAAAAACTATACACCAACAGCACAAAAACGTGTATTTAGTATATTTTTTTAAATTTAAAATTACTTAAATCAATTTTACTGACTACAACTTTGCACTAATTGAAGGTCTTAATTAACAACAATAATTATATTTAACGATGTCACACAGTTTCGCCGAGGCTCGGGAGAACGGCACGTGGATACCTCTCCGCGGCATTTGAAGACTGAACGTCCGCCCGCCTAAAACTGACGATCCTTCCCGAAGTGATACGACTCCACCCGATCAGAACACGATTTCACGAAACCCACTCGATGAAGTGGTAAGTTTTTACGAGTAGCCGCTTGAGAGTGCGGGGGACAGATATAAAAGCACTTGACACCTGCTCTCAAATTCTTATTTTAAATCAATTTTAAATAAAAGTTAGGTTAACAGTAAAAGGGAATATTAATTTTACCTACGCCTGGAGCGCGCTTTGAACCTAGTTTGTTTAATTTTGAGTGAGCACATTCGTTCTAAAAAGAACGCCTATGCAAAATTTCAAACTCTTGCAGCACTTGTTGTTCTCGATATTTTGCCATGAGATTGCCATTTTGCCTTACCTTTATAATGTCTGATAGTTATATTATCTATTTTTAGTAGTTATAGTGGCAAACTAGCATTGATTTAAACATTGATGTTAAGAATACTATTGCCTATTTTACACAAAAACCCAAGAGGTTATAATGCAGATGCATTGCTACCCTCAAGTGCTTATTTTTTCGTCATTTTTAACCGACTCCAAAAAAAGAGGAGGTTCTACGTTCGACTATGTAGGTATGTATTTTTATGTATGTTTACCGATTACTCCGTCAGTTGTGGACTTATTTTGATATGTTTTATTTTTTGAAAGGTTACACTCTCAAATTGGTGCCATTGCCTCCAAATTGGCTGGATGATAGGAGCAAGCTGTTATTAACCGCAGAAGACTTCTCTGGGTTATCTTTCGTCTTCATCATCAGACTCTCGGTTACTTTAGTTATGACCCAGGTAAAACTTGCGTTTCATAATATTTTTTTTATGTAATAAAAGTGGCAAACAAGCATGTAGTTCACATTGATGTTAAATGATGACTGGAGCCTATAGACACCCACAAAAAGACCAAGATCAAAATGCTGATACGTTACCACCCCTGAGGCCTTAGGTGTTATGCCTCTGTTCCGGAAATTACAGGGCCGTACATTACCACCTGACCGGAACACGATAGTGAACACTACCATTTAGCGGCAAGTATATTAGGTAATACGGTGGTGCCTACGCCCGAGAGCACCGTCACTGGAGCTCTACCACCAGTAGAAACTACTACTAGCTAAGGTTAACGTTTTGATCTTGACTCAGTTTGTCTAGTGGAAGCAGAACATTACTGCTACGCTGGTCCTGTGCTTAAACTCTTGGTGGGAAAGATAATTGCTATTGAGTTATTACCCTTTTCTGGAAGTTTCCTAGTGTCACCACACAGTTTGATAATTTTCCCGCCGATGTTAATGACCTTGCCAGGTGGCAATCGTATTCAGTAAACGCATAAACGCATGCATTTACTTCTACCTACACCGTCGGGTATTACAGACGAGAATTTTCGTTACGTTTTTGAACTCCTGCACTTCTTTACATACCAAATACAATTACAAACACGAACGAAGAATATTTTAAGTTAAATTAAAACCTTCCAGCGTGGGTTATACCATATGCACGTTATCTGTGAAACTTATGTAAAAATATGCGTTCAGACTCCAAAGTTTACAATTAAGGTACGTTATAGCACTTTCAAAAGTGTCTCTCGCTCCTCTTTATTCGTGAAAGCTTAATATATCCCTTTGTGTGATTTTTCAGTTATAAAACATAAACTATGAAATTATATTAGTGCTCTTAAAAACAAAATGACATGCTTGTATTCCCCGAAAGGGTAGTTAGAGGTAATGTATTGTGTCGTCGATGAGGTAAACACATGCATTCAATCTTACATGCTCATGCAATCACCCACAACTTATCCCAGATGGCAATCCTATTGACATATTTGGGCACGTTACCCAACTCTGAGAGTTGCACGAGAAACAACCAAAAAATCTTTAGATACGTCTGTATATAAATACGCAGCAGGTAGAGCTGCAATAAGATATACAATCTAACATGAAGAGCACCGGCCGCATCTTTCAACCTAATTTATGACTACATTCCGGGCCTACCGCGATGGTAACGAGGGGCTCGAAATATCATACGCATGAATACGCCGCTTGCGGCCACATCGGAGGGACCTCGTTCATTTCTCAGTTCAGACCTGCAGTGGTTGGTAGCGTCTTTTAAATAAAAAATTCATTATACTTACACTTACATACTTGAACGAGTAACCCATTTGCGAGCGTATTTTTTATGTTACGGAAGTGGCAAACAAACATTTGGTTCACATTGATGTTAAGTCATGACTGCAGCCTATAGACACCCGTACAAAGACCGAGGTCAAAATGCAGATGCGTTACCACTCCTGATGCCTAAGGTGTTATGCCTCTGTGCCGGAAATTATAGGGCCGTACTGGGCCACCTGACCGGAACACGATAGTTCTGAACACTACCATTGAGCGACAAGTATATTAGGTAATGCGGTGGTGCCCACGCCCGCAAGCTCCGGCACTGGAGCTCTACCACCAGTAAATAGTTTGTTAGCGGGCGAAGCCTTATGTGCAATGCGAGATCATACAATGTGTCTGCCACTGATGATGATCACTAAAAACCCTGTGACCAATAGATAAGAAAGTTCCTCAGATGAAGACCACATTTTAACAAAAGTCGTAAGGAATGCTTTTGTACGACTGATCAAAGTGACACACAAAATGTAGAATTAAATTCTACAGTGTTATACGGAGTAACGAGCTACCTATAATAATTTATACTTAGAATAAATAAATAAATAAAATGAAATAAAATACGCAGCGTATTTTCTTACACTAGGCACTTATAAACTTGTGTCGTGGGTGCCGTTGTACACGCACAACACATACACAAACAGCCAGATCCAACTCAAATAATGCAGATTAAATAAGACTAAAATATCTATAATTATTTACAAATCCTATAGTATTACGAAATGAGCATGGCTGAGCGTTGTTATTAAAACTACTTTAGATGTAGTTTTTACACAGTTGCATATTGCACCACGAGCACGGGAACTGCAATAAAATCGGGATCTACTGTTATGAGTTCTCTTGAAAAGTGTAACAATGGCATTATATAGCTCGCGTTTTATATGAACCACTACTCGGGAAAGCTCCCATTGACGAGGGTTACCTATAGCTTTGACATTCTTTTATAAATGTGCCTATCTAAAACTATATTGCCTAAGCTCTATATATGAGTAAAGGGAACACTAGGTTACATAGCTTCTTGGATATTTTATGTTTTCATATCTAAAGTAAATATATTTTGTAGGTATACGAAATGTCATTCTGCCAAAACAGTTTATGCCAACAGATTGTGCTGAAAATATTTATGGTAAAAAAGAGAGACCCATATTTTGTATTGGAAAAGTTAATAAAAATTATTGACTTTCAAAAGTTAAAATTTTTGAACATCCAATCTTTAAAATAAATAAAAAATAATAATCTGACGAATAAGGCTCCGAGCGCGAGTTCAGCGCCACCTAGCGTCCGCAAATTTAAGGGGCCGTTGTTTGTCTGACCATTATGACATACCTATTATCGCGAAATTTTGATAAAATATTATTATAATCGAAAACAATCTATTAATCTTCTTTCAAAAATACTCTGATGTCTTTATTTGGGTGGAGGAAGGGTTGTGAAACAATTTTTGCATTCAAAAGACAAACATGTATTTTGATACCTTACAAAACTTTTCAGGTATAAACAATTAATCTCAGTTTGAAGTCAGAATCAATTTAATTGGGTAGTAATAGACGTACTATTTAAATAAAATGCAGCACGAGTGTGAAATGAAATTGCGTGTTTGTTTTATCCATTTCTTGGATTGTACAATTTTCCAAGTAGCTCTTGAGAATCAATCGATTAAACTTGCGTTTACTACGGCGAGTGACTCACTTCCCTTATGGCGCATGACCATTTCTCCTCGACCATTTAGGTCGAGGAGAAATGGTCATGCGCCATACTTGTGAACGGGTGCTGATGGTGGGGACTAATCTGTTCTGGTCTGCCGGTGCTACATTTCATTATGGTGGATAGCTGTTGATTTCTATTTACAAATACATATGCTAGGTACGTTTACTTTTTACTAGATTTTAATGACTATCTGTATAAGACCTATGTTTAAAAAATTAAAAGAGCTTCTGCTGAGTTTCTTTGGTAGCGGAGTTCTTCTCAATAGTGACTGTACTTGGAACTGCGCTAAGTGCATAACATAGATTTTGATTTTGACGAATAAGTTTTCCTTTCTCTTCTTATCTAGTTTTTGAAAGGAAGGAATTGAAATGTTTTTACCACAAATTAAGATTATTTTATCCCTATTTTAATTTACATTATCTGTTTTACTTTTACTTTATGTAATAAGTAATAATTCACTTTAAGTTATTATTGACTTCTAAGGACTATTCGAAAACGGTAATAAAATTTTACTCGAAATAAACATATTTTCGTTCTTGCCTTGCCTCACTGCCTTTGCTCTTATTTCTAACTGATATTTTTACAACACAAAAACTGCTGTTTACCATTTTGTAGGCGGTTAAATGTCCTTATAAAAATTACATATCCATGTCTAAACATATTACTTTGAGATGACAGGGCCCACATTATTGCTACTTTTCGCCACCATGGGCGCTGCGATCGATTACATTACCCCACCCAGTACTTCGCAATACACTGTATTATGTTACAAGGTAAAATCGTCGGTAAGGGGATACAGAGCAAGCAACTGCCTTCCTCTAAAATTAAATAATAGACCAATCTAGGTATATCCATTGTACGGGTATATCAAAATAGATTGCTCTTTCGGAATATTACTGCAAAACATGAATCCATCTCAAATTGCAATAATAGTTTAGATAACGTTTACACTCGGAGTCGGGAATATTAAATAACTAGCGGCCCGCCCCGTCTTCACACTGGTGCAATGATACCTACATTGTAATATTTTTATTTTTCATAATAACCGATGCGAGTGGATTTAGAAATTATATAGAAAAAAATGAAAAACTTGGGGCATGAAAAACCTGCGGCCTAAGGATAACCAGTCCAGCCGCATTACTGCCACTTAAGCTGCCATTACTTAAGCTTGGCTTTAGTTCCTAACCCGAGTGACGATTTTTTTTTCTATTTTGACTGATTTACGATCGGTGAACGACATCTATTGATTACTAATTAATAGTTATACAACTAAATGATAAACTTTGCAGTTTTACATAAATTACTAATACGGTAATTATCTACAGGGTTACGAAAGCGGTTATTTTCCTCTAAACCGACCTTGTTGTATGTTTCATTAATGCTATCAACCCCAAAAACACACCCTTAGGGGTTGAATTTTGTAAAATCCCATCTTAGTGAGCACTAATGTCCAAAAAAGACCCCCATGCAAAATTTGAAACTCCTAGCAATTATAGATTCTGAGATTTCGTGATGAGTGAGTGACTTTTCGCTTTTTTAAATAGATAGAAGATATCTAATAGGTTGGAGAAAAAGTTTTTTGCATTATAGTATGTATGAACTTGTAATAAAATCTCTTTGGCTGTAGTATTTGTATCTGGCTGGTTTTGGTATCATTGAAAGTTAAAGTTTTAAAGAACATAATTCCAAATTCAAATAAGGCAAATGTGTGATTTTCATTTGTTTTTCGTACTGTCAAGATGAGTGAATCTAATGAAGAAATTCGATACATTTTAAAATTTTACTACAAAAAAGGTAAAAATGCAACGAAAGCCGCGAAAAAAATTTGCGATGTTTATGGACCTAGTGCAGTGTCTGTGAGAGTAGCACAAATTTGGTTTAAGCGTTTTCAATCCGGAAATTTTGATGTCAAAGATGCACCTCGCTCTGGTCGCCCTATTACGGATAAAATGGATGCCATTTTTGAAAAAGTGGAGCAAGATCGACATATCAGTAGTTACGACGTAGCTGAAGAACTGAGAATTGATCACAAAACAGTTTTGGCGCATTTGAAAAAAGCTGGGTACAAAAAAAAGCTCGATATTTGGGTACCTCACGAGCTCAGTGAAAGAAACCTAATGAACCGTGTACTCATTTGTGATTTTCTATTATGACGTAATGAAACCGAATCATTTTTGAAGAAGCTGATAACTGGTGATGAAAAGTGGATCACGTACGACAAGAACGTGCGAAAAAGGTCGTGGTCAAAGGCCGGTCAGGCTTCACAGACTGTGGCGAAACCCGGGTTAACTCGCAATAAGGTGATGTTGTGTGTGTGATGGGATTGGAAGGGCATTATTAATTATGAGCTATTACCACCAGGCAGGACTATCGATTCTGAACTCTACTGCGAACAACTGATGAGATTAAAGCAAGAAGTTGAAATAAAGCGGCCGGAATTGATCAACAGAAGGGGTGTGGTGTTTCATCATGATAACGCTAGACCTCACACATCTATAGCCACTCAGCAAAAATGAAGAGAAGAGTTTGGCTGTGAGGTGTTAATGCATCCGCCGTATAGTCCTGACCTTGCACCTTCAGATTTCCACCTGTTTCGGTCTCTTCAGAATTCTTTATGCAATGTTAGGTTAACATCACGAGAGGACTGCCAAATCCACTTGTCGCGGTATTTTGATGAGAAGTCCCAAAATTTTTATAGCAATGGAATCATGTCCCTACCTACAAGATGGCAAAAGGTTATCGAACAAAATGGTACATACAAACTTCAGTTAAATTTAAATAAACTATATTAAAAAATGTTTTGAATTATCTTAAAAAATGCGAAGAAACTTTTTCCCCAACCTTATTATAAAATGAATCTTTTGATTTGCCACCATCAATGAAGAAATTATTTTGCAACAAACCTAGATTAAGATGGGCTCTTACAGGTACCCAATTTTTTGTGCTACCAACTGGAAATTTGGAAGGAGGAAGGTTTTTTTTTATGTCATAAAAGTGGCAAACAAGCATGCAGTGCACATTGATGTTAAGTGATGACTGCAACCTATAGACACCCACACAATGCAGATGCGCTACCACTTCTGAGGCATTAGGTGTTATGCCTCTGTGCAGGAAATTACAGGGCCGTACATTACCAACTGACCGAAACACGATTGTGATGAACACTACCATTTAGCGTCAAGTATATTAGGTAATGCGGTGGTACCTACGCCCGCGAGCTCCGTCACTGGAGCTTTACCACCAGTAAAGGTAGTTAATAATTAGTAAACCTTTTTACTGTGGTAAAGTTCCCGTGTAGGAGGGCGTAGACACCGCCGCATTACCTAATCTATCTGCCGCCCAATGGTCAAGTTCAGCACTATCGTGTTCCGGTGAGATGGTAATGTATGGTCCCGTAATAACAATCACAGAGACATTATAACTTAGGTCTCAGGGATGGCAAAGCATTTTCAAAAAAAAATCGTTCGCTTTTACCAGATTTTATGAACGGGTAAGAAGGTGTAAAAGTAAAAGTTTTTAAGGAAGTCCTTAAGGAAGTCCTTAATCTTTTGCAACAAACTCGAAATTTGGCAAAAAGGTAGTTAGTACTAAGAACGGATTTCTTGCGACGGGTGACTGTGCTGGATTTAGAGAATACAAACAATTATTGAAATAGAAAACAAACAATTATTGATGAATAATAATGGAAAGTTTCGGGAATGGTGCTCCTCCTCCATTATGTAAAGTATTGTTTAGTGACTATTACTCTTCGGACGGGAACGGGGATTCTGTAAAGTCGATGTCTAAACTCTCAGTTGGGAGAGTTGGTGGGAGTGTAGTATTGTTCGATTCGTATCAGTTCGTATTGTGTACATATTTTTAGAAAAAAATACATCAAGGCGAGTAAATCTGCAACAAACAGCTAGTTCGCAATTAAAGGTCATGGTACGCCTGGAAGTCAGGAATTCGTCAAGTAAACTGAATAGGGCAATCATACGACCTATTTACATTAAATTCCTTCAAATCTGTAATCGTAATATCTATAATCCATCAAAATTCTATAACGTTGAACTCGACTGAATGTGAATTTGAAAACATGCGATTTCATCCCGTTGATATGACGGACCTCAAATCTTGCTTAAGAAACTTCAAAGCCTCGCTTTATACCTATTGTGGAATATCGAAGTTAGTTGAATCTGTCGCAAAGCCTTTAATTATAGTTATGTGGTGTTTGTTTATGCTAAATTTAGGATTCAGAACCACTTGAAAGAATAACATAGTTATTTATATTTGAATAACGTGTCACGTATTCTATAACGTTATAAGTTAAAAAAATGTTTTGAAATACGTTATCTATAGTTCCTTCAGATAAAGCATGTAATAGTTGCGAAATGCAAAAATTGCAAAAATTGTGGGAAATGTCATACGCATTTTGTATCTTTCGTACTTTTTTACTGTAAAAAGTGATAGAATTCATAAGGAAGCAAGAAAATAGAGTACCTATTTATTTATTTTTACTTTGATTACTTGAGGATTTTTATGATAATGTACAACCTCGTAATTTTTGACACAGAAGCAAAAAAATGTGGCAATGCTGACTACTAATTTCATCTTTCATATTTATATTATTACAATAGCTGCAATATATAAGCAGCATTATAAATTGATTGACTTCATGACGAACAAAATAGAAAACAATTAGGTTACGTTGACTTGAATTGTATCAGCATATACTTGATGTTTAATTTACATAAAACAACAGAATTTGTATCTAACATAATTGCAAAAATAAATAATCAAGTGCTAGCAAACAAATGACAACCATTTTTAGGGTGCCGTAGTAAACAAGGAATAACGCCAAAACTATTAGTACTTGAGACTTGAAATTTGGCACAAGTATACACATTAATTACGCCGACAAAGTGGTAGAATAAATACGTAAAAAGAAGTTGGCTTTACATGTCTGTCAGTAATAGGCGACCAAATGTATTTTACTCGAAAATTTTGAAGAACTCCATAGAAAATATTGAATTATTTTTTTTCATTACATTATTCACACCTAAAAACTACGGAATCCTACACTGCGCATGGCTTGACACGCACTTGACCGGTTTTTATATAAGTAGTAGTACTATAAAATATTTAATAATTTAATAAAATGTAAACTGAAAAGCCATCTTAAATCCCAAATATACAAGGGAAAACAAGAGAGATACCTTAAGTCGCCTGAAATCTCTTTGTATGAAAGATGCTATTTTAATTATGTTTACTAAGACTTTATTCGTCCAAGATTTAACAATGTAATTTGGTTCTTCATCCATGTTTTTGAAGATAATCTTTTAGCTTATAAAACATATATTTTGTAATATCTTTATGTAATATAAATATTTAAAAAACATTCAGATTAAGTGCACTGAACAGGCAATTTTTACAACAAACCTGTCAGTTTATGAATAAAATATTAAATTGTGCTTAAACAGACATATGTCTGCCTTAACGAGGAAAGAATTGTTGCCTCTAAATATATATTCATCAAGTGCGGTTACTGTTTTGCACCGCTTGTGAGCGAATCCAGAAGTGTGAAAACAATATATAAATAACAGGATAAAACTACTGGATTAATTTATTTTTAAGTATAAATTAAATACAGATAACAGCGTACAACACACGATTCTGAAGTTTCCTCTAACTTTAATACAAGTTTGGACAGAAAAATAAGTAGGTCACAAAAAGTTACGTGGTATAGCAAACTACTGATTATTGAACACATTCCTTTATTCCAATCGGTTACTACCAATTTTACCAAGTTGATAAAGCCTCTATTAAGTTTAATCAATGAGGTACATATTGTATCACACACATTTTCAAAACCGGGTCGTTACGCGATTCTATTTAAAAGTTACGTAGTGTAGTCGATCTGACTAAGGCATTGAACCTAGAACCTCATAATTCACACTAATCTAAACAGACACAAATAATATGGTTTCCGTCCGTATAAGCCTCAAATTCAGCTTGGCAACGTTTATATTATATTCCTGCGTCAGTAAGGGCTAGCTACATAATCTAATAGCGACCAGTTGGTATATTCGAGCCTAGATAATATAAACGTACTCAGACGTAGAGATTCACTCGAGGGTGCTTTTACACAATTTCCTCGCATACCTTTTTCGCTCGACACTCCACTTTTTTTTGCCCCTTAACACCTCTCTTCACCTTTTTCATAATCAAAGAAGGCCAAGTGCTTGCATTTATTGAACACTTTTAGGGGATTTCGATTCGGGTTTTATTAAGACGGATACCAGCTCATTCTTTTCCGACAATACGTTATTGATTTCAACTCATGGACTCCATTTTCTTCATGATTTGTTCATTATCTATATACATGCGAAAGGTCACTCACTCATATCGAAATCTCAGAAACTACAAGTGCTATGTGTTTTTAATGTTGAATGGCGGTTTCTATGAAAAGTAATGCTTCGGAATCATTTCAATGTTTGTTCTAGTAACAATATCCCATGTTTCTTAAAATTAATTCACTAAGATAGGCTTTTGCAAAATTCAACCCCAAAGAGATAGGTTTGGAGTTGACAGTTTGTATTAAACTTTGTAGCTACAAATGCTTGGGATTATTTTTAAGATGGTGGTATCTATAACGGGATTTTGTGAAAATCGAACCCAGTGTTTATGAGGATCATCATCATTTCAGCCAAAAGACGTCCACTGCTGAACAAAGGCTTCCCCCAAAGAATGCCACAACGAACGGTCCTGGACCGCTCTCATCCAGTGATTGCCCGCGACCTTCACCAGGTCGTTGGTCCATCTTGTGGGGCCTGCCTACGCTTCGTTTTCCGGTTCGCGGTCGCCACTCGAGAAGTGCTCAGCCCCAACGGTCATCAGTTCTTCGAGCTTCTTTGAGGTTGATAGTATCAATTTAAGTAACCGCTTTTACAACCATACATATTGCAGTATAATCGCCAATCTCTCTAACCGTGAAATGATTATTTTCATATTATTATGCAAATACGTAAATAGATTGAGAAAATGTAACTTAACCCTTATATGTCCATAACATCATCATTAAATCCCAACTTGGTAACAATAGGACCAACTTGGAAAGACACAGGACATCAAAAATTTCTTTACGGGACTTAAGGAAAACTTTACAAACGTAACACGATTTTTTGTAATCCGTCCACAACATTATGGCGCCAACTAGTGGAACACAGACGAAACCACACGGTACATGTCTAGTACGGTAGATGGCATGTCAATCGAATAACATCGGACATACGGAAGATGTTAGGGCAGCAATGGAAAATTCAAAATTGACAATATTGGTTTTAATTGACTTCTCCAATGCATTCAATGCTGTAGACTACGACATTCTTATTACTATCCTCATGCATGTTGGCGCCTCATCGCTTGTTCAGGATTGGTTTTCGGCTTATCTTCACGGTCGCCAGCAGGCGGTTCGCATTGATCGGGACTTATCTGACTGGTGCGACTTAACCTCTGGTGTTCCGCAGGGCGGCATTCTCTCACCTCTCTTATTTTCATTATTAATTAATTCTCTATCTAATTTTCTGAACTGCTCCTACCATTTGTATGCTGATGATTTGCAATTGTATGCACAGGCTGATCCGGACAATTTGAATATTGCCATATCCAATTTAAATAATAATCTTGATTTAATTTCTCAATGGTCTAAAAAATTCGGTATCTCAGTAAATGTTAGTAAGTGCCAGGCCATCATATTAGGTAGTTCTTCATTTATTAATAGATTTGATGAGAATCAACTTCCACCTCCTCTTTAAATAATAATATTGTGATTCCTTTCTCACCTTTTGTTAAATACTTAAGACTGTACATAGACTCCAGCTTCAGCTGGAATAAACATATAACAGCAATTAGTCAAAACGTCACAGCTTCGCTGCGGTCTCTCTATAGATTTAAAAACTTTTTACCAACTAGCACTAAAATACTACTGATTCAGTCTCTTGTGTTGCCCATCATCGATTATGCTGATGTTTGCTTTCCGGATCTTTCCCAGGATCTTCTTAATAAATTGGATCGAATTTTAAATAACTGCATTCGCTTTATTTACGGACTTCGTAAATACGACCACATTTCGTCTTTTCGTTCTAAGCTTAAGTGGCTTCCTATCCAGCAGCGACGGTCCGTCAGGATACTCTGCTTATTATTCTCCATATTAAACGATCCTAGTTCTCCTGATTATCTTAAACTCAATTTTAATTTTCTGGGCGCTTCTCATAGTCTTAATCTCCGTTCGTCGGAATCTCTATCTCTTCAAATTCCTTCTCACAGAACTGGTTTCATGGCCAACTCCTTCACAGTTTCGGCAATAAAGCTCTGGAATTCGCTACCCGTGGACATAAAAAAATCATCCAGTAGATTCTCATTTAAAAGAAAGCTCCGTGGTTATTATCTCAAAATGCTTTGAGTTATTTTCTATAAAGGTTTGAATTTGATATTTCATTCTTACGTTGGTTTCATAATCAGACATATATATGTGTATATATATACATATATATATAGATATGTGTATAATATTATTTGTATTGTATATATAAGTAATTTTTTTTTTGATGTAGATATATATTTAATTATATCATTATTAAGTATGTGTTATCCTGTAACTCCATAATATTACTCCCATTGCTCTGTAAATTACTTTCAAAATGACAATTATGGCTTTTTATCAATTCTTGACGATTTTCCAAATGCACTACCATTCTTTGTTTTCCACACAACCCTTAGGTTGACTGGTAGAGAATGCTTTCTAGCATTAAGTCCGCCTCATGTACTTTGTTTGTGCAGAAAGTTTAAATAAATAAATAAATAAATAAATATGAAGATTTCTCAAGAGTTATTGGCATATATACAACTTCCCAATGTCAATCGTTGGGCCGCGGCGCGCCAGGTGCTACCATCTTGCCTAGTCGGAAGATCCTCCATTTTTGTCGGAGGAACATTTTCATTATTTCCATCCGTTCCTCCACACACCCGAACACCGCATTACCTTATCTACTCGCCGCTAAATGTTAGCATTCAGTACTATCGTGTTCCAATCAGGTGGTAAAGCTTGCCCTGTAATTTCCGGCACAGAGGCATAAGACCTCAGGTCTCAGGAGTGACAACACATCTACATTGAATTCTCTGGTATCAAAGTAGATGTTTATAGGCTACTTACTATTATTATTATTACCGGTGTTACTTACCATCAATGTTAACTATTTTGAATATAATTCAGCTATATAATACCTCTCTATAATAACCTCCTTTTTTGAAGTTGGTTGAAAAAATAAACCGTACATGCTTGGAAAATGCTTCTCAGTAACATTTTAAATTCAATTTTATTTGCAGTTTATGAACTTTTTAAATCTTATTCCGTTGCATTAATATCAAGCGAGTTTGTAGAAAGTCTACGTTCTTGGCTACGTGCTTTAAATGTGCTACGAGATCGCTATCACTGCTACGGATATTGCGTATTGCAGCTACAATACGTACCTACATCAATGAATACGATCTAATTAGATTATTATTTACAAAACAATGTGGAAAACAAGCTTGCAGCTCCCATTGCTGTTAAGTGATGACTGCAGCCTATATCTACACAAAAACCAAAGGTTATAGATACTACCTGCATCTTAAAAAGTCTCCCAAGCATTTGTAGTTACAAAGTTTTATACAACCTGTCAACCCCAATAACAATCCCTTAGGGGTAAATGTAATAACGCGGGAAAGGAAGCAGCACTGCCGTCACCAATCCACATTTCAAGAGTGGCGATTATGGCCTATTCGTCCCCAAAGACGCACAACACTTACAACTTTTACTGGTGGTTTTTTTTTTATGTAATAAAAGTGGCAAACTAGCATGCAGTTCACATTGATGTTAAGTGATGACTGCAGCCTATGGACACCCACACAATGACCAGAGGTCAAAATGCAGATGCGCTGCCACTCCTGAGGCCTAAGGTGTTATGGCCTCTGTGCCTGAAATTACCACCAGGTAGAGCTCCAATGACGGAGCTTGCAGGCATAGGCACCACCGCATTACCTAATATACTTGCGGCTAAATGGTAGTGTTCAGCACTATCCTGTTCCGGTCTGGTGGTAATGTACGGCCCTGTAATTTCCGGCACATAGGCATAACACCTTAGGCGTTAGGAGTGGGTAACGCATCTGCATTTTGACCTTGATCTTTGTGTGGGTGTCCATAGGCTGCAGTCATCACTTAACATCAATGTGAACTGCATGCTTGTTTGCCACTTTTATTACATAAAAAAAAAACAACTGTTTGATCTTTGTGTTGGTGTCTATAGACAAAGGTTTTTTGCCACTTCCATTTCATAAAAAATAATAAATATATAAGAACATTGAAGGCGTGGCGTAGGCTCCACGGCCTCAGGAGTGGTAACGCATCTGCACTTCGACCTTGGTCTTTGTGTGGGTGTCTATAGGCTGCATTCATCACTTAACATCAATGTGAACTGCATGCTTGTTTACCACTTCCATTACATAAATAAAATCAGTGTTGTGCGTCTTTAGGGGAGCATCTTTGAGGAAGGCTTTTTTCTTCAGCAGTGGACGTCATTCGGCTAAAGTAAGTGACCTCCGCCTACCCCTTTAGAAAATACGTACCTTCACTTACGTTAATATTAAAACAACTACCTAAGGGTTCGACTTTAGCAAAATTAAAGAGGCTCTACCACAATTTAGAGTAAATTCCTGTACAGAATAAAGGTTCGATTGGACAATTAACACGCTTTCTTTTATTAAGACTGATAATTCCACCAAATAATTAATGAATATTTAATTAAACGATTCCTTTTATTTGAGGCTATCCCATGAATATTCTATCTAAGGTGAAGTTAGATAAGATTTGATCGTTATTGTATGCCTCATAGCGGGAAGAGGTTGAGGTAGTATTCTCAATTTAACGAAAACATTTGCTGTCTTGAACTTTGATTGCCGCTTATTATAATATGCATGGGGCACTTTTACTTTTATATGAGTACATCGTTTTTTTTGTGTGATGAAGTGTCGAACGAGCATACAGTTTACGTCGGTGTTAAGTAATACTGTAGACTGTAGCCTATACACATCTACCTGAAAGCAGAGATTTAGATGCATTGTAGATGCATTGCCACTCCTAAGGTATTATGCCTCTGTGCCGGCAATCATACATACAAGAATAAACGGAGTTACCCAAAAAAAAAAAATTATGATTTATTATTACGAGTATGTTTTATTTTAATGAACCTATTTTATTCTAATGAAGTACCAAATATATATTTTTTCCAGATCCCAAAAATAAATAAAAGTCGGAGTAAATAAAAAATGAATTTAATTGTCATGGCAAGCTTTTATTTTGATATGCCACAACTCATTATACTACATTTTTTTTTATTTCCTCAGTAATCCCTTGTAGGGACACACGTGTTGCTTATTTATTTTTCACGTCTATGTTTGGTTATTTTACAAATATCAACTCAATCAGTTCAATAGTTTTCGAGCAAATTGTCTATGACAGGTGGACATTCAGACAGACACACAAGTACCCCACAAACTATAAGGGTTTACTTTTTGCCGTTTGAAGTACTAAAAATATAGCACTCGAAAAACATTTTGTATCACTAGAATCCAGTGAAAAATTGAGACTCCTCACAAAAAACAACAAAGGAACTCACGAGTAATTAAACAGATGTCCGAATATATCGATGGGACCTTGAAGATAGATTTCTATCTCGTATGTACTATGTTTCTAAATCGTCGGAACTGCCACAACCATTTTTACTGCATTTACAGTATTACTGCGGGATGCTGCTGCTATTTGCTACCACTCTATTGAAACTGGTTTGACCGGCATTTCCCTCCCCTAGTTCGACTTCCCGGTTAGTCCAGCGGTGTGAGACAACCGTTTGATTCGAAGGGTCGCGGGTTCGATCCTTGCACCGGGACAAAAATTAGTACGGCCTACAGATATTTGTTTCGGGTCTTAGTGTTTGTTTATGTGTTATGTGTGTACAACGGCAACCACGACACAGGTTTATACCTAGTGTAAAGACGTGTGTGTAAGCGTATTGAAAAAAAAAAACTAGTGAGCGGTGGGGTCGACACACCCCTACCTACCATTTATACTACCGCAATAAATTTTCAGTTATAGCACAGCCTAGAGAACGTATTAGTGGTTAGGAAGGTTAGTAAGTAAGTAAACTAAGTATGTTATGAGTAAAGAACGGATAAACGGTAGTTGTGAGGACAAAGATATTTAGGGGTACGTCCTTCAAATGAATTACTCTACTAAGGTCTTACCTACTTCCCTTTTGTTTCATTTTCATCATAAACACATAAACTCTATAATTAAGATGTGACCTTACATATTGATCACCAGAATCGAGTGAGTACCGCCAAATAACATTATCATTACAAAGTTAACTCGTTACTTTAATAGCAGCTATGTAATTCTCACATGTAGCCAAGCGATAAGCATAACGGCACTTTCGGTGTACCTATTTGGCAATCGATTGTAAACGTGCCATCGCTATCTCAGTAGTACCATCATGACATGTGTTTGATGTATCAGACACATTATTCAATCCTCCGCCTTAAGTCCTATATCGCCTGACCATTTATTCTGTGATGACCTTGACTGAATTTTCTTAGGCGAGTCAAATAGAATCGATGATCCTTTCAGTCTATTTAATGACGGAATTGTAATTCGAATTTATGGTTGCAAAAAGTAGAAGATGTAGATGCAACCGCATTATCGTGTCTATCTATCGCTAAATGACTGTAGAGTTGTAGGAGACTGCTCGATGGGTAAAAATGTTAAACTCGCGTCAAAACACGTGATCCTGGTCGCCCGACGCCGAGCGTCTCCACGCCCAGCGTACCGACGTCACGCGTCTCGACGCCCAGCGTCCCGACGCCCAGTGTTGCGGGCACAGCTAGTCTATAATATAAAAATAAGTCGGGTTCTTCTTCCTGACGCTATAACTCCAGAACGCACGAACCGATTTCCACGGTTTTGCATTCGTTGGAAAGGTCTCGGGCTCCGTGAGGTTTATAGCAAAGAAAATTCAGGAATAATAATTAATAAAACCATCCACGCCGGCGACGCCGCGGGCAACAGCTAGTTACTTATATAATTGTCACTTAAAATACGTACGTACGACGTCGGGACGCTGGGCGTCGGTACGCTGGGCGTCAGTACGCTGGGCGTCGGGACGTTGGGCATCCCGACGCCAAGCGTCCCGACGTCCAGCGTCCTGACGCCCAGCGTCCCGACGCCCAGCGTCCCGACGCCCAGCGTCCCGACGTCCAGTGACCCGACGCCCAGCGTCCCAACGCCCAGCGTCCCGACGCCCAGCGTCCCGACGCCCAGCGTCCCGACGCCCAGCGTCCCGACGCCCAGCGCCCAGACACCCAGCGTCCCGACGCCCAGCTTCCCAACGCCCAGCGTCCCGACGCCCAGCATCCCGACGCCAAGAGTCCCGACGCCCAGCGTCCCGGCGTCGAGCGTCCCGACGTCGAGCGTCTCGACGCCCAGCGTCCCGACGCCCAGCGTCCCAATGCCCAGCGTCCCGACGCCCAGCGTCCTGACGCCAAGAGTCCCGACGCCCAGCGTCTCGACGCCAAGAGTCCCGACGCCCAGCGTCCCGACGAAAAGAGTCCCGACGCCCAGCGTCCCGACGTCGAGCGTCTTGACGCCCAGCGTCCCGACGCCCAGCGTCCCGACGCCCAGCGTCCCGACGCCCAGCGGCCCGACGCCCGGCGTCCCGACGCCCAATTTCCCGACGCCCAACGTCCCGATACCCAGCGTCCCGACGCCCGGCGTCCCGACGCCCAGCGTCCCGACGCCCAATTTCCCGACGCCCAACGTCCCGACACCCAGCGTCCCGACGTCGAGCATCTCGACGTCGAGCGTCTCGACGCCCAGCGTCCAAACGTCGAGCGTCTCGACGCCCAGCGTCCCGACGCCCAGCGTCCCGACGCCAAGAGTCCCGACGCCCAGCGTCCCGACGTCGAGCGTCTCGACGCCCAGCGTCCCGACGCCCAGCGTCCCGACGCCAAGAGTCCCGACGCCCAGCGTCCCGACGCCAAGAGTCCCGATGCCCAGCGTTCCGACGTCCAGCGTCCCGACGCCCAGCGTCCCGACGCCCAGCGTCCCGACGCCCAGCCTCCCGACGCCCAGCGTCCCGACGCCCAGCGTTCGTCCAGTTGTGACGTCGGGACGCTGGGTGTCGGAACACTGGGCGTCGGGACTCTTGGCGTCGGGACGCTGGGCGTCGAGATGCTCGACGTCGGGACGCTGGGTGTCGGAGCACTGGGCGTCGGGACTCTTGGCTTCGGGACGCTCGACGTCGGGACGCTGGGCGTCGGGACTCTTGGCGTCGGGACGCTGGGCGTCGGGACGCTGGGCGTCGGGACGCTGGGCGTCGGGACGCTGGGCGTCGGGACGCTGGGCGTCGGGACGCTGGGCGTCGGGACGCTTTGTGTCGGGACGCTGGGCGTCAGGACGCTGGGCGTCGGGACGCTGGGCGTCGGGACGCTGGGCGTCGGGACGCTGGGCGTCGGGACTCTTGGCGACGGGACGCTTGTCGTCGGGACGCTGGGCGTCGGGACGCTGGGCGTCGGGACGCTGGGCGTCGGGACGCTGGGCGTCGGGACGCTGGGCGTCGGGACGCTGGGCGTCGGGACGCTGGGCGTCGGGACGCTGGGCGTCGGGACGCTGGGCGTCGGGACGCTGGGCGTCGGGACGCTGGGCGTCGGGACGCTGGGCGTCGGGACGCTGGGCGTCGGGACGCTGGGCGTCGGGACGCTGGACGTCGGGACGCTGGGCGTCGGTACGCTCGGCGTCGGTGCGCTCGGCGTCCCGACGCACAGCGTCTCGACGTCAAGCGTCCCGACGCCGAACGTCCCGACGTCCAGCATCTCGACGCCCAGCGTGTTGTTTTTGTGTGATCCAAAATTCACCAAAAGTCATATCCTACAATGCCGCTCAAAGCCGGCACAGCTAGTCTAATATAAAAATAAGTCGGGGTTTTCTCCCTGACGCTATAACTCCAGAACGCACGAACCGATTTCCACGGTTTTGCATTCGTTGGAAAAGTCTCGGGCTCCGTGAGGTGTGTAGCAAAGAAAATTCAGGAATAATAATTTATAAAACGACATCCACGCCTGCGAGGCCGCGGGCAACAGCTAGTTTCTTATATAATTGTCACTTAAAATACGTACATATTATAAATATATGAAAGTTTGTTTATTTATTTGTTGCCATCCATACACTGTGTCTAGAGAGATATTTCTCCATAAGTTATCTATCCATAAATTGTATGTAAGGTTGTGTAATGAAGTAGCAATGAAGGCACTTATTACCATGGAGGAGATAGATAAGCTTGAAAAGACCTTTGCAATTCCGTATCAGAACAGATTTTTTTTTTCAGATAATTGTAGCATCACACAAATAATAGCGATGACTGATCCGTTGCATATCGAACAATGTCTTTTGAAATTAACTCTTCGTAATTTTTTTTTTGTTTTTTACAAACATATTTTTTTTACTTTACATGAACGTTACTTTTACTTCGACTAACAGATCTCCTCGCTTTACACTTGAGGATTATTACATATTCTCTGCTTGAGATGCATAGATATGTCCTCCTAAATGATCCATTATAGTCTCTAATTAAATATAAGTTATTTGATTTAAAACCATAAAATCAAAACAAGTTACTGACCACAAAACAGTTGTCAAAATGTTGGTATCCGTCGATTTAATTATGTTAATTAGGAATTGATACAAATTGTAACATCCATTATGTTTTTATGCGTGCAATTAAAATTTGATATTAAATTTTCAGTTCTCCATATGCATGTCAAATCTCATTATTTTACATTTACGTTATTTATACTAACTAGCTTTTTCACGCGACCACGTACGTGAATACTGTCCTAACTGTCAAGCTTTTCTAACTTCGTTTTTTAACTGTGAAGATTTGGCAGAATTATCCTTAAAGGTGGTAATTGCCATCAATTAAACGAAAGAAATAAAGAAAGAACTGTGAAGATTGTATCCGTCACTGTTTCGACTCATCGTCATCATTTCAGCCGAAAGATATCCACAGCTGGACATAAACCTCATCCAAAGATGTCCGTCAAATTAGAAGATATATGCCGTAATTGTCACACTTGGCATACGGATAGACGATCGCAGTGGTGGTAGTTTTGTAGAGGGATGCTGCTGCCCATCCTGCGTTATTGCATTTTTCTACCGCCCTATTGGAATGGTTTGATCGGCATTGTTCGGTTAACAGACTGGCACTTCTGGTTTCATTCTCCTCCACTAGTGAGCGGTGCGGTCTTCAGGGTCCGATGTCCTCACTTAGCCTGTTACGACTGTTAAACGTAAAAGCCTGTATCCTGATCCCGTCACAGATTCAGCCAATGTCGGCCACCAGGAGCCTAATTCTCCTAGCATAATATCTCACATACAGTGCTCAACAATAAATATTACACATCGAGCCTAGGAAGGAGACTTCGGCTTATTTCGGATCTGTATAGCGTTATCTCTTTCGCACCGTACCTATTTGACGTTTGTCGACCATTTTGATCAAGTTTTGACCAATCCCGGACTGTCAGTGCTTACGTAGGCAGTGTGGAGCAGAGATAACGCTCTACGAAGTCGAAACGAGCCGATCGTCTCTTTCGTAGGCTCGATGTGCATTATTAATTGTTGAGTACAGTAATATAGCATATTGGTTTAAACAAGACAGCTATATCATAATGATTAAGTTACGGTCAGTCTCCCGTCCACTGAGGAGTCAGAGCGGCAGACTTTTATGTATTTCAAGCTCATTCCTACAACTTTTTCTGCTTGGAATCCGTAATAATAAACTTTTATAGTTTAGGGTTCCGTAGTAAACAAGGAACCCTTATAGTTTCGCCATGTCCGTCTGTCTGTCTGTCTGTCCGTCGGTCTGTCTGTCCGTCCTCGGTTTAGCGCAAAAACTATTAGTACTAGAGACTTGAAATTTGGCACAAGTATACATCTTTACTACACCGGCAAAGTGGTAGAATAAAAACATGTCATTTTTTTTTATTTAGGGTACCTCACCTACATGTAACGCGCGTATATATTTTTTATTTTTCGTTTTTATATAGTGTGGGATATCGTTGGATAGGTCTTTTAAAAATGTTAGGAGTGTGCTTACATTATTTTTCAATTCAGGTAACGGTTCGTGACTTATTAAGCTTTAAAGGGCCAATTTTCGTTAGAGTCAAGTGTCCTCCCCCCTACTGACTACACGGTTATTGTTATAAATTCAAACAATACGGCAATAGTAGCCATATACATATAATGAAATGAAAAGGAAATCTATCACACCTAAGTTGGCTTTACAAGTTTGCGAGTAATAGTCGACCAAATGTATTTTACTCCAAAATTTCGAACAACTCCATAGACATTTTTTTTTTCAGCACATCTCTTACTTTGTAACTACGGAACCCTACACTGCCCGACACGCACTTGACCAGTTTTTACTTCTAAGGATTGACATCCAAAGTTGAAACATGTGTTTCATTATTTATCAATATTAATCGGCAGGTCGCCGGCAGTCCGGCTCCGATAAACTTCGAGATTGGCGTAAACAATTCCCGTGAGATGTTAATATCTTCAATGGTGAGTGTCACGTTTGACTACGTAACTAATAACTAAATAAAATAATTTAGTAATTATAGTAAACATTCATTTATTAAATCGTTATATCGATGCATTGAAGTATCATAAAATCTTGCAATTGTTAATTATTTTATACAAATGACATTACTTTCTTTGTCAGTGGTATTGCCCCCGCTGCCTATCAAAATCAGCGAGAGTACATGCCCTTCGCTGCTTGATAGACACGCCTGTAATAAACGAAATACGTTAATATCAAAAAAATATTTTCTAACTATCTAGAACGTGGGGCCGGGCCGGCGTTGCTCTATGGTAAGTAATCATTAAATCACTCAATCTCCCAGTAAAAGACGAGTTTATATATTAACTAGCTCTTTTGGAAAACTTCGTATCGCCTTTGTGGTATTGAAAATAGTTTTAAACTATTCTCAGACCTACCGAATATGCACCAAAGATTTCATAAATATCGGTCAAGCCGTTTCCGAGGAGTTTGGTTAGAAGCACTGTGACACGAGAATTTTATAAATAAGATTATCTGACTCTCGACTTTGTACATAGGTAACAATTTTTTTCTTTATAAATTGTCGTTAACAGTTTTTGTAACCTACCTCCTAGGAATTGACTTTGTACAGTAAGCTAGTACCTAGATATGTAATGGAAAATGTAAATACAAGTACATTGTATAATTTACTCACTAATCCCACAATTACGCGCACATTCATATTTCGCCGGATTAAAATACGTCACGTTATTGCTGCCGCATATAGGATTGTATTCAGTTGTGGAGGGACAGTCCTGAACACATTGTGTTTGACGCGGGCTTTCCGTGCTGGCAATGTGAACATAAACGACAAACATGATTAAATAAGTAATCTTTATTGTACAGAAAAGTAACATTTGAAAATGTAAAATATTGGAGCATTATAAATAAGGAACTCGGTTGCTACGAATAATTAATTCTGTAGAAGTGTAGGTAACTCTCATGCAAAGCACGATAACAAATATCTAAAACCTTTCAAGTGTGCTATGAAATTTGAAGAGTTCTCTCCATTTCTCCAGGATCCCATCATCACATCTTAACATGGTGACAATGGGACCACCTGTGAGGTATACGGCCACAAAGCACGGAACATTATTATTATAAAAAATATCGAAAATCTTTCAAGTGTGCTATGAAATTTGAAGAATTCCCTCGATTTCCCCAGATTCCCATCATCACATATTGACATGGTTACAATGGGACCAACTGGGAGGCACACCCTTTCAAACAAAAAAAAATATTCAAATCGGTACAGGCGTTTTCAAATTATCGGTGACCATACATAAAAAATACAGATCCGGTCGAATAGAGAACCTCTTCCTTTTTATTGAAGTCGGTTAAAACGTGGCAGCACGGCTCGTTATTATGCTATGCGCTTAATATTGACAGTTACTACGAGTACCATACTAGTAATCTTAATATAATAAACAACTTTGGACAAATAACTTTACTTTTAGGTATGTTACTTGTCAAGTGGTACCACTTTTTGTGTTTGATTAGGAGGTATAGGTCGCGCCACGTAAAAAGAACGCTGGCGGTCAAGCTGCGCGTCATGTGTTTTTATTTCATTTTATGTTATTCTATGTAATATAGTTTTCAATCTGCCTACCAATACACGAAACCGCAAGCGAAAGCTAGATAAAAAATATACCAATAGGGCTAGTACTTTCGTGCGCGAGTGTACCGATGCGCGAACACATCCCTTCTACTTTCTTCCAGCGTTCTTTTTACGTGGCGCGACCTATACACTTGTATAATCAATTTGAAAGCAATAATGCAATACGTTGCTGTTTTTCTAAACTTATGGTAATTATCATGTTACGTCGAAGGAGCATATTAAAAAGTAGCTTTAAACTGATAACAACCGTGTTACATTATATGCCCTCGGAGGCCGTATCAAGGCGTTGCGATTCAATTTAGGAACTACCAAATTTTTGTTTCGTTTATTTATGTAACAGCGCATATGAAGAAACAAGAAAAAGCTAATAGCGATTCAAATCTGAATCGCTATTAGCTTTTTCTAGAACAAATCACCTACATTCACAAAAAAAAGGGATGTAAGGGGGCCATTATATGGGATGTAAGGGGGCCATTATATCTAAGTGCCCCCAAACTGTCAACCTCACCTGCCCGTGGTGCATCCAGCTGATTAACGAACGAAGCTCTGACGACCGAACGATGGCGGTATACCCATCCCATCGGCCAGGCTTCAAATTATGCCGGTGACGGGCAGCAGCGTCACCAGTGCAAGGAGGCCTGGCCCTGCGCTCGCCAACACTTCCTTGCCCAGCGTGGCGAGTATGGGCAACACTTCCCATGCCAATACACCGAAAGAAACGGCCCTCAGTTCCCGGTGGCCCTGCTATTCCCGACCATCGTGGTGACGACCTAAAGAGGTTGGCAGGAAGCGGATGGGTCCGAAAAGCCGAAGATCGAGTGTGGTGGCGAAAATTGGGAAAGGCCTATATCCAGCAGTGGACAATCGATGGCTGATGATGATGACAAAAAAAAGGTCACGTTACGCCCTATCGCCCATATGCCTGCTGGTTCCGAACAATGACGACTTACTGTGATTCAATTTAGGAATTAGCGACCGCAGAGGTCCAAATGTTGACGGGTTGCTTTTCCTAAAGATACCTACTAAGCATTTGATAAAACCTAATGCTTATTGTCTAGGTACTTTTTTCAGAGGTTGCAGTTTCACTTCCCCGGTTAGGTCGTTTTATCTTTATATGGATCGCGAAATACTGTTTAATGGGCAGCATATTAGACAGTATAAAGGAAAGTTGATGGTACCTACGTGCACGCGATCTAACCTGCTTACTAGGAAGTAAACTTAAGTCGAATCCGAGTTTGGTCGACTCTTTGTGTTACCTTGAATATAATTAAGTAAAATAATGTATCTTATTTAATGACTAGCTGTGCCCGCGACTTCGTCCGCGTGAGAATTTATGATTGTTCAGCACCTACCTGGATAAAGTCAGGCGCAGCTAGTATAAAAGTAGCCTTAGTTACTCCTTATTATATAAGCTATCTAACAGTGATAGTCCCGTCAAAATCGGTCTAGCCGTTCCCGAGATTAGCGGGAACAAACAGACAGACAGACAGACAAAAATTGAAAAAATGTTATTTTGGTATATGTACCGTGTATGAATTTTACCTATGAATTTATTAAAAAGCGGTTATTTTTATATTACAAACAGACACTCCAATTTTATTTATTTGTATAGATGTATATATGTATCTTAACGTTTCAATGAAAATTATGTTGTCAAAATTAGGTTTCTAACTAAGATTCTAAGCAAGGAAATGTCTGTAGTGAACGCTGCTGAAATCACATTTTGTCGAAATTATGTTGACATATTTAGGTCTTTGAGCAACGAAATAGCAGTTCCAGTAAATAGTACTACCGAAATTGTATCTCTGTAATAAATTTAATGGTGTTGTCAAAATCTGATCTCTTGAACAAGTAACTGATACTGTTGAACTGTACTAAACACTACCGAAATGATACAGTCAACTTTTTGCCAAAAGCGAGTTACAACACATTCGAACGACTTCACAATTGCGTAAATATTAAAAATCGTCGTATAATCAAACAGTCAATGTTAATCGTGCGTTATACAAATTATGATGCCCGTTACGCGTTGCGATTCTATACAAATTGTAGTTTACTCAAACTCGTTAATCGAAATAGTTTGCATACAAAGAAAAACTTTTCACTTCTTCGGTTGAAATTACCTACTACATGTAACAGCTATTAATTAACCTATGCATGCAACTAACTGTAAATCTAAATTAAATTGATATGTTCTTAGATTTTCGCGAGCTACACTCATTGAAATAAAACTATTTTTACGGATTTATCTCGCGTATATTAAACTAAAATGATTTTTAAAATCAACCCGACGTTTCGGTCGCTTTTCAGCTTCCGTGGTCCCGGGCAGACTAAATTAATTAAATTAAATTATTTAAATTAAATTAGTATTCAAAAAAATCGAACCATGACGTAAGATAAGACGATAAGACCGTTGTTTTGTTGATGAATCTACTCTTATAAATAAAACAAACTATTTTGCAATATACATTTAATTTCAAACTCTAAGCACAAAACAATTGCATTTTGTAATAGATATCTGCAGACTTATAACTACAGGCAGATTTAGGTACTTAACACAAATTAAACTTCAATTAATTAGTCAAGATCACGTTAGTATCGCCAAAATATTTATAAAAATCTTATTGTATAAGTAGCTACCTAGTTTAAAAACAAAATTAAGTAAAAATGTTAAACCAACCCAGAGCCTGACTGTGGATCTGTCGGTACTATAGGAGCTTCACCAGATTCGTTGTCATGAGGACGCCTTTGAATCTCACCAGGATACCGAATAGGCGAGTCAATAGTTTGTGTTTGTTGTGGGTAACCTTGCGACGCCGGTTTGCCTTGATTGATCCAATTTTGCGAAGGTACATTGTACTGAGACCCACCATTATCTAAACCGGACCCGATATTATTCTGTCCACCCTGATTTAAAAAGCCTCCTTGAGAAGGGTATTGAGCCGGCTGCCCTTGATTGAAGCCCGGTCTTTGTTGATCAAACCCTTGTCCTTGATTCGAAGGCACTCCTTGGCCCTGCCCAGGTATATTGTTTACTTGTGATGGATTTTGACTTTGGTAATGGCCATCATTCCAATTACCAGAGCCGGGTCTATTATAGTTTCCCTGAAATAATAATTGGGTATTAACTATTTTTTAATAACAGTGTCATTAAAGTTAATTCGTTATAAATTGTAACCGCGGCAAGCGATATGGCGATAGCCAACTTAATGATCATTCTATAAATGAATGGAGACATCAACTTAGGTATTGATCGGCACGATTTTGTGTCAGCGAAAATTAATGTCTATCTCAATTTAGTGGAACGCTTTTATATCAAAACGTGTAACATGTTTAATGGGACGGGCCCGAAAACAATTAGAAGCGAATGTTCCGACATGCTCGCAAAATTTGGTAATCATTCAATACGGGAAGTAGATTGGACTATTACTGTAGCAAAACTATGTAGCGCATTTTATTAGCATATACATTCTGAGCAATAAATCTTTTTTACGGATTTATTTCTTTTTAACCAGCTTCGAAAAAAAGAGGAGGTTCTCAATTCATCCGGACCTTTTTTAATTAGACACACAAAGTACAACAGACAGACTCAATATCTCTAGATATTATCTGTCATTTATTAGGTATATAGTAAATAAATATTGGCCACTTCTACTACTTTCCATCCAGTCCATCCGCTTTACCACTAAGCTACTAAAGTCCCGAAGTAAGAGTGGGACTTCGGTAGCTTAGTGTTAAGCGGCTGGACTGGTTATCCTGAGGTCGCAGGTTCGATTCCTGAACGAAATCAAATTTTTCTTTCCGTTTTTCTTTAATTTCTAAAGTTTACTCGCATGTGTTATTGCGTTAAAATAAATACGTAGTATCACTATTGGCCACTAATACTACGTTGGGGTCAACGTAGTATTAGTGGCCGATATTCACTACTATATAATACATGACAGATAATATCTAGAGGTATTGACCGGGAATAAAACCCAGGAATCAACCCTGATTCCTGGGTTTTATATCAGAGATAACGGTGTTAAATCCTTTATTTTTGGTTAGTCCAGCGGTATGAAACCATCGTTTGATTCGAAGGGTCGCGGGTGCAATCCCCGCACCGGGACAAATATTTGTATGGCCTACAGATATTTGTTTTGGGTCTGGGTGTTTGTGTAAGTGGGGCTGTGATTGTAAGCGTATTTTATTTTATTTATTTATTTTATTTATCTTTGGTTCTATTGGGATTTTTCGTCTCTGGTCGCTACCTCTTACATGGGCCAAAACGTAACCGGCGAATAGTAAGTGTTTGCTAGATGCTGCCTACCCCTTCGGGGATCACAGGCGCGAAGTTACGTTGAATATGAAAAGTACCTGCTAGACAACTACACAAAAAGTGAAGATGCATTGCCCTTCACCGGTACTCTGTAAGACCTATCGGTAAGACCTAAGTTGTTTTTCTTGTGTTATAGTTATAACGATACATTATATCATCTAATGCATAAGAACACTTTAGCGCATAGATTAGGTAATGCGGTGCTATCCTCGAACCCCGACACTGCAACTCTACCACAAATAAAACTAAGTGATTTTTATAATCAATCCGACACGACGGTTGCTTTCCAGCTTTCGTAGTCGGGAGTGGTAACGCATCTACATTGAAATGTCTGTTTATTATGTAGGTGTTTATAGATTACAGCCGTTATAGTATTCACTTATCGTCAATGTGAACTATATGGTTTTTTGCCACTTCCACGACATTAAAAAAGTACTAATTATTCTAACATTTACCTGGCCGTTCATTTGAGGAGGTAATTGGGAACTGGTTTGATATCCTGCACCTTGGTTACCGTTCCAACCATCGTTTCCTGGATACTGAAAACAACCACATAATTAATATAAACAGAAAATAACGTAAAATAAAAAACGTAACGTGAGAAAAAATATGATTGTTCAGTATCTACCCGGACAAAGTCGTGGGCGCAGCTAGTATAAAAGTAGCCTAAGTTACTCCTTATAACATCAGCTATCTGCCAGTGAAAGTCTCGTCAAAATCGGAGACACTCATATTCTATTTATTTGTATCTAGGTATGTATGTATGTATGTATGGAGATAAAAGTAGCCTAAGTTACTCCTTATTACATCAGCTATCTGCCAGTACAGGTCCCGTCAAAATCGCTCCAGCCGTTCCCAAGATTAGCCCCGCCAAACAGACAGACAGGCAGACAGGCAGACAGACAGACAGACAAAAATTGTAAAAAATGTTGTTTTGGTATATGTACCGTGTATACATACATATGCATATAGTAAAAAGCGGTTATTTTAATATTACAAACAGACACTCCAATTTTATTTATTTGTATAGATTACAGGATACAATTGCGGGATAATACCGTCTTAAAATGAACGCACATTTAACCGAACCGAGCGCGTCGAACTAGTAGAAGGAAACGAATTTTCGAATCTTGGTATAATTATTGCCCGCATCGAATCGTCCGAATGTGGCTGAACCCCAGAAATCCTATATGAAATCGGATGACGTCATCAGATTCGGCGCAGCTTATGCAGTCGACTTTGCTGACTGCCCCCGCGCCGCGCCCGCCTCTAGCTGCATCCTAGCACGACCCGCGCGGTCGTTTTCCGGTTATCACCAACCAATGATTAGAGCGAAAGTTGCACCGCCCCTAATTGCATATGACTTATGTGTCCCTCAGCAACGTCGTGAGCCGAGGTTCGGACCCACAGGGGTCTCTCTTAGGCAGTTGCGCTAACTTTTATTTAGGCTGGAGTACCTTTGGCGCTCGCCGAATACCCGGTAAAGTAGACTAGTGCCGTCTCGAGACACGCCGACGTAAAATAAGTCAGTCCCAAAAAAGAGATTGATAAAGAGAAGACAACAAAGCAATTCGCGGATCCTATTTCGATATACATATATTTGCAAGGTCTCCTTGACTTCGATTCGTGCGACCCGTCCGTCTCGGATAAGTGTGTGACGGTTCACCTTAATAATACAGCCGCAGAGGGCACTAACCTGAACGCCATTTCCAACTGAATTAGAGGGATAACCCGACCCAAGATTACCATTGCCTCCGTTCCAATCATTATTTCCTGGGTTTTGAGGTGTGTTGCCCTGCAAACAATGTTTCTATTATAGCCACAATTTAAATTTAATCTACAGCTATGACACAATGTTCCTAAACCCAAAAATTGAAAATTGTAACGGTTTATTTGAATAAAATCTTTCTACATCTTTTAAGTATTTGAAATGTATTTAAAAATATATTAACATAAGGTTTATTCTCAAAAAAATTATACGTAACAGAATTAAATTCTTCCAAAATTTGAACCAAATTAACCCACAGATTCTGATAAGTATAGGTATATAAGTAGTTAAAAATATAGAATACTTTTAATCATTGTAAATAATCACTTTATTAACGCTGTATAGAAACAAATGTGTAACTACTAATCCCAATACTGTTCTCCAGTGCCAGTGTCACCACTTGACTCCCGCCATTTCATTCCTATCTAACACAAATGCAACACTATCTCTACAATAACACACACATAAATCTCAGGACAGCTATTCGCTTGCACACTCGGACTAAACTCCCGTATGCAATAGACACTCACAGACTCACACACGCAAAAACGCAAGAACTGGAAAACCAAAACCGTGAAACAAATGTGTAACTACTAATTCCAATACTTTTCGCAATTTGCTAATACATAATGCCAAATTTGCCATTTTTTGCCCAATAATGTGCTATCATTAACAACCAATACATTCTGTGGTCACACTATCATAATCTATGCGCTCCCTCTGTTTTTTCTATAATCTCAGACCAAACGTAAGAATATAATAATAAATGGTACCCTACGTAGATATTCCACAGTAGGACACAAGCCTTCTGCGGAGACAAATTACAGTTAAGATATATGCACCAAACTCCCCGGGGCGGGTCGAGATGTGGCCTCAGATTTATGGATGGTAAAATGACCTCTCTGATCCCAATATTTAAGCCGCGCATAAGACGTCTGAATCGGATGCCAAGATTATTTAGAAACTCTATCAATTGTGTAAGTTTTGAATAATGACGCTATCTTCTTCGTTACAGCTACAGAAAACTACTACAAATTTTATGTTTTTTTATGATGAAAAAGCAACGTTCGCTTCGGTATCTACTGTATTCTCCTAAGCAATATTCAGAGGTAAGGGACATCCACGGAATGAATAAATGATGTCGGAAAGATCTTTGTTTCGATTTAGTATTAGGACCAGTGTCACCACTTGACTCCCGCCATTTCATTCCTATCTAACACAAATCCAACACTATCTCTACAATAACACACACATAAATCTCAGGACAGCTATTCGCTTGCACACTCAGACTCAACTCCCGTATGCAATAGACACTCACACACGCAAAAATATAAGAACTGGAAAACCAAAACCGTGAACTCCATCGAATAGGCAGTGGTTTAAATGGACGCCTTACTTGCAGGACATTGCAAGCAAAGACAGTAATAAATAGGTGATAGCGGTTATAAATCGACTGTATCCTATACGCGTACATATAGACTTGATTATTTTGCTCGATATTAAAAACGGTCACAGGAAGTTGCTTGAAAAAGTTCAATTTAAAAATAAATTAATAAAATAAATAGGTATCTAATTAAGGACAGTCCCCATACAACAAACGTGATTTTGTTGCCGTTTTTTACAAATAATGCCACGGAACCCTTCGTGCGCGTATCCGATTCGCACTTGGCAGGTTTTTATATGCATATTATACATGAAAACATATCTGTCTGTGTCGTACTTTATTACAGACACGTTTACGGTTCACGTATAAAAAAGAAGATTAATCAATTAAGTTTTGGATGGCATGTTTAGATGGATGGATGGCATGGCCTATGTTTAGCACTAGAATCCAACAAATTAGAGCGTTCACCTGTAATCAAGCGTTGAGCTAGCTCTATCATTATATTGGGCGGATCAGTGAAGCATTCAACTGAAATACGTGGTGATTGCTACATGCTATTTGGCTGTATTCTAGTGATCAGTGCTAGCACCTGTTCCAGTCAAATGGTAATGTACGACCACGCACCGAAGTCATAGGCTTCAAGAGTGGCGACACGTCTACATTGAATCTATGGTTTTCAATACTTCAGTAATCACAATAGTCACAGTGTTATTGATGGAATAGGAACTGTATGTTGGATATGTTCTTAGGTTTTCGCGACCTACCCTCATTGAAATAAAACTATTTTTAAGGATTTATCTCGCGTATATTAAACTTAAATGATTTTTTTAATCAACCCGACGTTTCCGTCGCTTTTCAGCTTCCGTGGTCCCGGGCTAGTATTTGTATACTCTTTGGTCCCGGGCAGACTGAGGTGACATTTGTCTCACAGCAGTTTAAAAAATTATATGTAGCTACCTCCATCGATTTCGTAAACGCCTTGCGTAGCGTTCAGGATTAACACAATAATTACTTATGGTATCTTGAGGTCTTGCAGACTGCTGCGGCTGGGATTTAATTTGACTAAGTATGGGACCCATGATGTCGACAATTGCCATCCATCTTCTCTATTAAAATTTGAGTGCTTTTAATTTCAATAGCCTCGCGTAGTAGGTACCATTCGTGGAATTGGTTTGTGTTCTCTAGCGAGTATCTAAACTTTATCAAGCCGGATGTACCTAATGGTTCGGCGTATCCGCTGTGTGTTCACAGACTGCAGACCTCCCTGTTCTTCGATTTCTTACATCAATATTAAAAAAGAATGATTTTAAAAATCATTTTAGTTTAATATAACTACGTGAGATACATCCGTAAAAATAGTTTTATGTCAACTGTATGTTTGTTTACCACTTCTAACAAATAAAGTCACAGGAGAGGCAAAGGATGTGCATTTTAACATCAATATGGTTTTTGTGTAAGTTTCTATAGGCTGCATCGTCACATAACATCCATGTGAACTTCATGCTTGTTTACCAACTTCGTTACATAAAAAAGTGTAGGTATATTAAATTAGCAGTTTTTCGAAAATCATTTGAAATAGATGGACATATTCAACAGCGTAAAATTTTGACTATTTTAAGAGGATATTTAAAAGATTAGTGAATTGAAAAATTACCTGATAATTGTTTGGTTGTGAATTCGCCGGATAATTCCCTTGGTTTGCATTATTCCAATTCCCCGGAGATTGGCTTTGAGGATTATTCGACTAAAAATATTAATTAGGTATTGACGTTAAACATATTAGATCATTAAACAATAATTTTAATTAACGAAGTAGGTACCTGATAATCATTAGGCTGTGAGTTATCTGGATAATAATTTCCGTTATTCCCATTTCCATTGTTCCAGTTGTTTTGAGGATTGTTTCCCTGGAAATTGAATGTACCGTTTAATTCAGGTTAGTATCTACCTACTTAATTAGGTAGTTAATCTGAAATCGAGTTGCTGCTGGACTACAGTATCCAATAAGAAATATTGCACATCGACTCTAGGACTTCGGCTTATTTCGGGTCTGTAGAGCGTTATCTTTTTCGCACCTTACCTATCTCACATCTGTCGACCATGGTGATCAAGTTTTGACTCATACCAGACGATCAGTGTTTAATAATAATGTCCTCCAGACAGGATTTCGGTCACGGCGGCCAATCTCAACGGAGACTAGCCAACTGCGCGGGAGATATTATTATTATAGTGCCAGGTGTATGCACCTGCACCTGTGCACTCTCTATTCCCTTAGTCTCATAAGTCTCATAGTCCGATGGGACAACAATCCGACACAACCGGAGAGAGACCGGGCGCGGGACCAGCGGCTTCTACGTGCTCTCCGAAGTACTGGTAGCAGACTCCGGGGTATTACTAGGTATTTCCTCACAGAAAAACCCAATAGCAATTTTTTCCGAACTGGGGATCGAACTCAGGCTTCACCACCGCATTTGCGACCACTGAGCCAATGAGGCAGTAAAGCCGTGTTTACGTAGGCAGTGTGCAGTAGAGGTAACGCTCTACGAAGTCGAAACTAGCCTATTGTCTCTTTCGTAGTTTGATGTACAATATTATATCCGCTTCGCCTTAGAAAAATAAACTTTATAGTACGCGTAAATCTTAAATGCCTCTGCATGAAGTTGTATACGTGTCTCTATAGAGCCAATTTAAATGTTGGCCATACGAAAGTCAACTACTGCCACATTTCATCACATTACCATTGATTTTCGGATTGACTCTGTCATTGACCGAAAAGTGCGTTGCACCAGCATATTTTCGACATAGTTAAAGTCAAGTTAAAGTTATCCGAGTTGCAAGTGAATTCACAACATCTATACAAATAAATAAAATTGGAGTGTCTGTTTGTAATACAAAAATAACCGTTTTTTTACTAAATGCATATGTATGTATACACGCTACATATACCAAAACAACATTTTTTTTTTACAATTTTTGTCTGTCTGTCTGTTTGTTTCCGCTAATCTCGCAAACGGCTTTACCGATTTTGACGGGACTTTCACTGGCAGATAGCTTATGTAATAACGAATAACTTAGGCTGACATATAATTGAAATTAATAATAACTTTAATAAGCGCATTTTGGATGGTAATAGCCAACAGTTTCCTAACTTAACGTTGTTATTTATTTTTCGATTATTTTTTTCCCTACGGTTCTTTATTAAGTAGGTATGTTATAAAGTTAAGGAGATATAAACCTTCCTAGTAAAAAGTATAAGGTAGTTACAACTTAAACAATTGTTTACCTGATCATTTTGAGAATCACCTTGATCGTTACCATATCCGCCACCATTGATATTTGGAAACATATTATTAATCATAGAGTCGATGTCAAAAAATCTGTTTTTTAATGAAGGCGAATCGTCCGCCGTTTTCGTGTCATTAGCTTTATGTTTTTCCAACGCAACAGTACTGTTTTTCATATCTGCCTTGACGTCCTCGGCAAGGTAACATTTTGCATTCAAAACTAAAATCAAATAACAATTATATAATATGGTTAATTAATTGAGAACGTAGTTCAGATCAATGTTTTCAAAATTCGCAACATTATACATTATTATAATAAGAACGTTACTATAAGAATTTACATGTTGTTCAGTTAAGTTTCGTTAGGTCACAGAATATGTAATAATACTTAGGTTTAACATTCATGGGGAAGTTTGGTAAAAATATATGCATACCTATCAGTAGGAGTCAAAACACTAACCCTGGGTTTTTTTTTTTTTTGTTATGGCGTCGCTAATACGCATATTGCCAGTGTCAAATAAAACGATATTTCGTATTTAATTAAGCAGCGTAAACGTGAGTATAATATAGTCATCTAGTATAATATGTAAGTATTAAGTATATAAGTTATCAAGTATAATATGTCAGTCAAGTGAGTTACAATCGAGTTATTCGAGTAAAGCGATGGCTACTTTACCAGAACATTTACAATGAAGTTTTGGAGGTAACCTGAAAGGTCGTGTTTTCGCACTGTTATTCTATTTCACTATACACGGGCACTGTAATAAACTTATATCAAACAAAATGCCACCAACTTCATTCAATATAACTTAAAAATACACCAAGAAAATGAAATAAAATAAGAGCACCATACGCCTCTTTCAAGATTCCCGCCAAAACTCCTCTAACCCTGGGTTGCACTACGACTTTTGTTAAAGTTATTGTAGCTAACATTTCACATCCTGCTCTAACCTTAACAGATTTCTTTGAGTTAGAAAAGGATGTAACAAATATCTTGGTGCAACCCAGGCTTAAGTAGGTATCCAGACAGAAGTCGGTACTTTTGACTGCAAAAGTCAGTTTTGTTTGCAATTTTGCAATCCTACCCTACCTTAATCAGGATCGAGATTCTAGTCTACAGGATAGATGTCGGGTTCTCGGGTTGCACCCTTTGGTGTTAAGTAGGTATTTTTATACCTAGGTAGATAAATATAAAATATGTATGTATGTATGTATGTATCTTCACGCCAGGTCCCTAACGGGGTAGGCAGAGAGTGTAAAATATGTATCTACTAATATTATAAATCTGTTTGTTTGTTTGTTTGGTTGAACACGCTAATCTCAGGAAATACTGGTTCAAAATGAATAAACATGTTTGTTACGTAGTCCATTTATAGAGAAAAGATTGACAAATAGGAGCCGAGCATTAATGAAAATAGTTGCAAAAACGAAAAAAATATCTGCCCAGACGACGTCGCGGACGCAGCTAGTTTTCAGATAAAATGACTTGTGCCCAAAATGTCTTTTGCCTTTTTGCAGTGAAAGAACTTTTTGAAAAAAGGTTCAGAGATCTGACTGCAAGTCATTGATGTCTTTAATCACAACACGGAAATAGTTCAAAGGAAACACGGTTTTTCCGCTTTTTGTCTTACAAATTGTCACATCGTGATTTAAGATAAGATTTTTCTAAGATAAAGGAAGTAAAAAATGGTCGTGCTCCCGTTTACTTTGATGAGAAACGATTACTTCAGGGTTTCAGGGTTCATGGATAAACCATTTAGGTATATACATATATAAAGCGAGTCTTTATATTGGATCTACGTTTTGAATTAACCAGTACGCTGATAGCACTTCTAAACCGAAAAATCAGCAAATTGTGTTACGTTGTTTTTTTTTTATGTTATTTCGCATTAACACATGCTTGTGAAATATATATTTTTTTTTTGTGTTACTTTACTTATAAAATCTACTTACAATATACTTATCTCAAAAGAAATGATTTCTAGGAAATCGTTCTACGGGTAGTACGTATACGTACCAACGTTAGTTATTATTGTATCTATCTACCTTTAATATATAAACTAAAAAGTGAATCTGCACTTTAAAATGGAGATTTAAAAAATGTTCCTGTTCCTAAACTGTAAGACAGGTCCAATAAAATTAATCAATATAGGTAGATATGTAATTAATAATCATGCCTTCTTTACTAAGAATGTCAGAGACACAATAGGTAGGAAAGGTCCATGCATAGTATTACCCTCGTAATACATTGTAATTTGTTCCCTCGTATAGACTAATTTACTAAAAGTCATTTCAACAAATGAGTCGTCCTTAAATCCGTCGGAATCCAAAGTCAGTATCTTGAAACTAACTGAAGCCTATGTTATTTAACGTGGCATTAAATTTAGTTTTAGGGTAGTTAGCTTCAGTTCCTAAATCAAGATCTAAATTTTAAATCAATTTAAAGTCGGTAATATTTTTTAGAAACGTATCTATGTACCTACCTATAGTTTTTTTTTATTAAAAAAAAGTATAAAACCTGCAGTACCTACTTAATTTAGTGCCATATTAAATGTATCTGTGAAATATAGGTACTCATCTACCTTGATAATAAGAACAAACCCATTGGATTTTGAAATTAATTAATAGTCATAAAGAAATACAATTTGGGACAAAAAAATAAAATTCTTACCTAATATAAGGCCAAATATAAATGATGGTCGAAAATTCATTTTGCTTGCAAAAAAATGTAAATCTACACCGAAACTACACTCTTCCGAAACGATAAAAGGAAACTAACTAAGATGTTACAATCGAAGCTACGTTTATACTTATTATTTATTACTTAAGTATGTTAATTGCGACTTATAATGTATTCATTAACATCAAACCATTAACAACTTATCCAAAATCATAATACATTAATAATTAGGTGCGTAACGGTACCTATAAAAATTTGTCAATTCCAAAACCCTGGGTTTTTAGAGCAATTTCCAATGGGTTACTTATATAGTTATGTTTCATCTGTTAAGTTTTAATTACGTAAACGTAATAAGTTACGTTTTTCATCTGTAGGTATATGGTTGGTATATGGTAATTACTTTTTGAGTACAGACAGCAATTTTGAAGAAAACTCGTTATTTCAGCATGATTGGAGTTGAATTGTGGTAAGGAATTAGGCCAAGAAAAATACGAGCAAGATCAACAAAACACAAACGAATATACATACTTAATGTTAATTAAGTTATAGTTTTATTTACATCACACATTTATTGGTACATAATACAAAATATTAGTTTCCAGTAGCGTGCCCAAAAGCTCACTTGAGCACAAACAGTGGCTTATGACTTTTATTCACATTATCTCGATGACAATCGGTAGAGCTATTTGGTCGTGAAAGCTTAACAGTCGATTCGAGTCACTTGATTTACTTTACTTAATAAAAAAGACGTGTGGCACTCGGGGACTGCCGCGGTAAAGCTATTGCATTTACTTATTTATCTAAAATTATGCAAAACAAAATAAAATGCAAATAAAAGAAAAAAATAGAAAAATGAAATAATTTTCTATTAATATTTACCACTTTTTAAATATTGAATGGAAAAACAAACAGTAAAAAAAAAAAATTAACAAAAACAATCTTGGCAGCGGTGGGATTCGAACCCACGCCTCCAAAGAGACTGGTGCCTTAAACCAGCGCCTAAACCGCTCGGCCACGCTACCCAAGAGGTCGGACGGCGAAATTATACATGCCTCTCTTTAAATGAGTTTAAAATTTGTAATCCGGAGCGTCCGGTTTTTTGCGTTACGGAATTTCTGAATTCGGTCCCCGCGCTCAAGGCCCGCGATAGAAGCTATGCAATAGCTTAAAAATATAAGTATGGGTTATGGTCCAGGAACAGGTATGGGATTTATTTACCCTAGGGCCATGTGGACCATCGTCCAGTGTAGCAAGCTGCGAGGGCTGGTATAGAGTACTATAGAGCTGGCTCCAGCCGTACGGGGTCGCGGAACTGCCCTGAGGCGCATGCAACCGCCCCGAGTCCCATGTTGCCGCCCCGAACCAGCATCAACCGCACGGAGCCGTCCCCAGCCCCCTGAAGCCACAGTTTTTTAGTGTTAATTTGGTGCATTTTTAGATAAACATTAAATAAGGTTGGTGGCAATTTGTTTGATTTAGGTTTATTACAGTGCCCGTGTATATTGAAAAAGAACAACAGTGAAAACACGGCCTTTCAGGTTGCCTCCAAAAATAAATGTTCTGGTGTTGGAAGTGTAGATTTTTTTCAGGCAACACTAGCTGTGGCTGTGACTGTTTTGTGACACGACTGTCTGTCGTAATGGGGGTTTTTGGAGTTTTGGGAACCTTGAAAGAGGCGTGTTGTGCTCTTATTTTATTTCGTTTTCGTGGTGTATTTTTGAGTTTTTTAAATAAAGTTGGTGGCATTTTACTCGTACGGTACATACTCGATGTTGAAGAACTAAAAATACATCGGTTCGATTCGATGTATTGATAAAATACATCAATCGAGTGTTGCTGAGTGTTGCTGAGTGATGCTCTTATTTTATTTCATTTTCTTGGTGTATTTTTTGAGTTAAATTAAATAAAGTTGGTGGCATTTTGTTTGATATTTTGCTTATTACAGTGCCCGTGAATAGTGAAATAGAATAATAGTGCAAAAACACATCTTTTCAGGTTGCCTCCAAAATTTCATTGTAAATGTTCTGGTAAAGTAGCCATCGCTTTACTAGAATTACATACTGACTGTGACTGACTGACGGACTGATAAATTGATTGACTGACTCTGACTTTTACGCTGCTTATTACGAATACGAAATATCGTTTTACATGACACTGGCAATATGCGTAATAGCGATGCCGTAATATTAAAAAAAAAGTTGCTTGTCAGATTGTCACGTCTTTGTCAGTCATTGTGTCATTGACGTCAATCATTTCAATTGATTCAATTCGAAGAATATTCTTGAAAATTAATCCAAATCACTATTCAGCGCTAATAAGGACGGAAAAGTAAGATTAGCATTTATGACTAGCACTTTCCATGAACAGTGTCTTTCACATTCACGTTATACTTAATTGTGCGTTGTTCATTATTTACTATCAACCGGTATCGAATTTGTGTCATTTCACCATTTTAACCGGCAGCCCCAACCTGGAACAATGAGTTGCCCGTTCAACGACGCGCAGTTAAGCCAGCTGAAGGTGTTTGTTGACTTGTGCAAGGCGCAACCTCAAATTTTACATCATCCCAAGCTTAGTTTCTTCAAAGATTATTTGACTTCGTTTGGTGTCACATTACCTACTGCCACTTTCGAAACTAAGGACTTCACGGCATCCGGTGATAGGTAAGTAATAAATTAACTCAATTTTACCAAAGTTTATTGATATTTAGTAGTTCTACTGATTCAACCAATTCTGATATTATTTATAATTTTTTGAATAAGTTTATTCTTGTTGGATGTAGGCAGGATATGAAGATATTTTTTGAAATTCGCTAAGAGCCTCTGAAAAGTTTGTTGGGTACCTACATTGCCAATATGTGACTAAGTAAGTGAATGAGAGGTAATTGAGTTACTGTAACCATGCAACCTAAGGGAGTGCCTTCTCTAGTACTTTAGTACACACAGGTCAATGTTAATAATGTATAGTTTTGTCTTATATATTAAATAGGGATCTCAATAAAATACTGTAAATTTGAAAAAAAACAATGACACATCTTCAACAATACACAGCAACAACACAAGCTCAGGATCAGGGACTCATCCATCTGTGAATGTGGTCTGGACGATGGGGACAACCCCATCTTTTTTTCCTGCCCCTCACACGATTGTTCCCAATTTATTAAAACTACAGAAACTTGTTCCTTTTCCTATTAATATCCCCACCCTACTATTCCTGTCCAATTCCAATCCCAAAATTCTAAGATCAATTGAATATTTTGTGCATAAAAATAGGATTAAGTTGTAAATGTGGTTGTTCTTAGTGTTAAATGTAAATATTGTTTATGTTATAGGGTCGTTTCGCCAGTTCTCGACCGATTAGTGGAGTTGCCCTATTTAGAACGAAAAAATAAATAGAATTATTATGAGCGAAAATTGGAGAAAAATAATACACATAATCAATATAGTCTTCTTTCGTTTCATATCCTTCATTTTCAAGTAGGACCTAAATATAATTAAAAAAATAATAATAAAGCCGAAAATGCCGATTTTACCAGTTATCGACTGAAATTTCTAGTTCCCGACTTCAAATTTGCCAATTCTCAACTATGGGGATGTGATGTCGAAAAATGAGGCATTATATATATTTTAAATATAAAAACTCGTACTATGTTCAAATATTAAGCATACAATATTATGACGGCAAAATAAAACAAGTGTTGTCGATGAGCTAAAGTCAATCTTGGATTTATTTATTTTTCCAATCACTGATTTACACAAAACAAAATCACACTTTTAGTATTTTTCAGAAAATAGGAACATTATCTTTAATTCTTATCTTAACAGTCTTTATGGCCTGCTTTATTAACCTTAACAAGTAATAAGTGAAGTTCAATTTTTAATGGCACTATTACCTCAAAGGTAAAACTTCAATTTGCTGTATTTTTTTTATGCCATTAATTTGACAGGCAAGCAGATAGGCCACCTGATGGTAAGTGCCTGCTACCACTAGACTGCCTCGGTAGCCTAATGGTAGCAGGCCACTACTACTACGTTGAGGTCCTGGGTTCGATTCCCGGGTAGGGGTTTATCAGAGATGTCCTTTACCTCTGGTTCTATTGGGATTTTTCCATTTTCTGGAAATTTCCCAGTACCTCGAAGTTTGGTAATGTGCTCGGAGATCGCCACCTGTTACATGGGCCAAAACGTAACCGGCGAATCGTGGGTGTTTGCATGTATGCTTGAATGCATGCATTTACCTCTGTCTACCCTTTCGGGGATTACAGGCGTGAAGTTAATATTACCTCAAAGGTTAAAAAAACTTCAATTTGCTGTATTTTTTATGTTATTAAATTGACAGGCAAGCAGATGGGCCACCTGATGGTAAGTGGTCACCGCCGCCTATGAACATTTGCAATACCAGGGAACACCTCAGAGGGAAGTTCGTTCCAAAATTTACACGTTCTGGGCAGAAACGAACGAGAAAACCACACCATTGAGCACTGCCACATGTCCAGCCGGTGAGGGTGAAACTTCTCTCTACGGCGGGTAGTCCGGTTTAGGAAAAAAGACGGTGGCAACATGTCGAACAGTTTGACAGAGCACTCACCATTGTAGAGACGGTATAACACGCACAGACGCCCAATGTCTCTCCCGCAGGCTCAGATGTTCGAGCCTGAGTAAATCCTGGATCGTTAACAATACGAAGGGCGCGTCTTTGTAGGGAGTCAAGTGGACCAAGCTGGTATTTTGGGCTCCCGCCCACAAATGAGAGCAGTATTTCAGATGGGACCGCACTTGGGCCTTATAAAGCTGTAGTAGCTGCCCCGATGTGAAATACTGCCTCGCTTTGATAAGCACTTTACTACTTTTTAACTACTTTTTGGATGCCAACTTGGTCTTACACTCAATGTGACTCCCGAATCGCACTTCGTTCGATATGTCAACGCCCAGGATACCGATATTCTTATCAATGGCAAGCAGAGTACCCCGGAACTGTGGTGCTACTATGAATGGGGGGTTTTAGCAGTGAACACGCAGACTTGTATTTTCGAGAGGTTGAACTGCATTAAATTAAGTCGACCCCAATACGAGACTCGCTCCAGAGAGTGCTCGATTTCAGACACAAGTCTGGTCCTGCTTTCCTCGAGAAGTGTCCGAGAGGCATTTGAACGGCTAGTGTAGTGTGCATCTCCCGTACTATCATCGGCTTAGCAATGAAAATTGGAGTTTTGCTCCAACGTTTCATTGATATGCAGAAGAAAAAGTGTGGGAGATACAGTCTTGCGGCACACCAGCGTTGATAGGTAGTCTATCTGAGCGCTGACCGTCAACTAAGACTTGTAAATTATAACGCTCAGACAGAAAGTTGGCTGTCCAGTTGCATAGCCTCTCGGCCGTAGGATGGAAGTTTCGCGAGAAGTGCCCTGTGCCAGCCCCGGTTAAAGGCCTTAGCAATGTCCAGGCTTACAGCCAAAGCAACCCTTAGAAGATCACCAGCAGATCTACCATGACGAAATCCGTATTGGCGGTCACTGATCAGCTGATGATCCTCTAGATACTGCAGCAGTTGTGTATTGATCTCACGCTCCAAGACTTTGCAGACTTTGTTATTGCTATGGGCCTGTAATTGGCCGGATCACTGCGATCCCCTTTTTGGGTATCGGGTTACTGTTAACAGTTTAAATTTAAAAGTACTAAAGATATTATTTTCCAACAATATCAACCGATATTCATTATAGTACTAAAGATTATTTTCCAACAATGTCATTACCGATATTCAATACTGAGGTCGAAAACAAACATTTCTATATGTCACAGCTACATTCCGACCAAAAATTATGGGTATATTAAATAAATTATTTTATCCTTTTATCAGCTAAATAGATTTCGGGTCAAAATACATCGTGTGATGTACCTATTTGACGTGTTTCTTGTACAAAAAGATATAATTTAAACTTTAAAACTGTATTTCGATTATGGTTGTCGAAATATGGCATAAAGCTATTGCATACCCCATTTTCGACCAAGATGTTTTTACGACACGTGATATTCTTAAAATATTTGAAATCATCCGGTCGAAAACTGGCCGATACTATTCTGGTAAGGATAAGATTCAATTTTAAATTTAGGTTCAGTAGTTTCTATAAGAATATGTAAAAAAGAGGCAACATAACTGGACTCTGCAACCTCAGTTTTCGACCGCAACGGTCGAGAAGTAGGTATTTACGAAATCGAGGTAACCAGTTACCGACCATTCAATTTTATATTTTTTCCAAAGAAATATGAAGTAAGACTTATTTTTAATAAATACTAACCCCCTTATTCATAAACGTACATTAGATACATTTTAGCTATAGAATGCTTTGTCTTTGTCAGTTGCATTGTCAAATGTGCAGGATAGAAAGAGACAAAGCAGAGATTAGCAACACTTTAGCTAAAATACGTTTATGAATAAGGGGGTAAGACTCATTGTTTATCAATACAAATAAGAAACAAATCAAAAAACGCAAAATTACATTTAAAAACTTACCACGCACTGTGAGGCTCGTCACTATTTTTTTTGCAAAAAAGCACGCGTTTTTAGTGTTTGTTGCGAACCACAGACTTATGCATTTTTTTGTGCCGTATTCTGTGTGCATACGTGCATATTGTCTGTGTGCGTACTACGGAACTATTTGGGGTGCCACAGTATTTATGTTAAGTTCCCATTCTTGTTAATAATGCTATTTTGTACCATTGACCTTGGAAATATATCAGCTCAATGTTTTGTACCGATTAGTTCAAGAAGTCGATGAAAAAGTCGAAAAGTGGCGACGGTCGGCGAACTGGCGAAACGACCCTATATATTCACTCAAACTAACTGTGTGTTTTTGTAACGCTGTTGATTTTTTTTGTATCCTACTACTATTATAAAGGCGAAAGTTTGTAAGTATGGATGTATGGATGTTTGTTACTCTTTCACGTAAAAACTACTGAATGGATTTGAATGAAACTTTACCACAATATAGCTTATACATCAGAATAACACATAGGCTATAGCTTATACATCAGAATAACACATAGGCTACAATTTTTGAGGTTTTTAATGTGAGGTCGTAGAAAAAACACATTTTTTGCGCTTACATTGCAAACGCTGACTGAATCCTACAAGATAGATCAAAACAATTTACTACAGTATTGTACAACTTAAAAAGGTCTACAAAAAAGTCCGTGATGGTATATGTTTATCTCTTAGGAATAACCCACAATAACCATTTTTTATCCTTTACTTTGTACGAGAAATAATGGCTTATTTACGAAGCGATTTTAAGCAATACAGTATTAATCCTTATCCAATTAAGTATCTTAAATACATTGTGCATTTAATAAAGATCAATATGGCTTTTTACAGCATGTAAATTAAATAAATATTTTCGAAGATATCACAGATTTAAAATGCAGAGTCATAGCAATTTCGGCGATAAATACCGTTTCGGTGATAAATACCGGCAGCGGCGCCAGGCGAACGGGGCGTGGGGGGAGCGGGGTAGGTGCGGTGGGGAAGAAGTGGCTCATCGCTGAGTGCGCGACCCGAACGCGGGCAGACGCGTGAGGGTAGACGTCGTTGACGGTTGTGTCCGTTTTGCGAATTTTCAAGGCACTAGCGATTTGATAAAAACGTATGGTCGCCTACTTTAAGTAATATAGGCCTAAGGTTAGTTATTGCCAGGTTTCTTTTTGGTTAGGAGTTACACGTACAAAAAGATACTTCATTTTTACGAATTACTTCATTGATAATTCAATTACTATATAGATAGGTTACTTACAGTTAATTATAACAAACTAGCTGCGCCCACGACTTCGCCCGGGTAGATACTGAACAATCATAAATTCTCACGCGGACGAAGTCGCGGGCACAGCTAGTTGCTGTATATTTTCTTGTCATTGAATTCAGACGTGATGCTGGCAGTTATGCCTCCTGGCGGTTGCCATTAAGGAAAAAAAAAACACAACAATATCTTCTTTTTATCCAGTACTAGTTGCTCACCCCAGCTTTGCTTGCATGGGTGCAATGAATGTAATATAGCCTCTATGCCACTCAGTGTAGCAGCAGCTTGCTAATGGTAATGGTGAAAGAATTTTTGAAATCGGTCCAGTAATATTTGTGTGAAAATGTTACAAACATACACTCAAAAAAATCCCCTTTGTAGTATTAAGTATAGAAGTATAGATAAAATAGGTATGATCATTACAATTGGTTTAATATAGTATATAGATATATTATTATTGTAACAATCATTCTTTATTTTTGATGAATAGTAAAAAGTATTGATGAGCTAGAAACAGTGGACCTATGTTATACTGCTTTAAACTGTATAGTTGTATTTAGATCAGGGACCCATAATCAAGCCTCCCGTACGAAAATACTGGATGACTATGAATGGTTTTTCTGATTTTCAGCACCATACATGTACATAAAAATTCTTGATCACCAAATAGCTATTATCGAACCACAGTGCCACCGTGCTGACTGAGTCGATAAGTTGTATAATAACAATCTCAGTCTTCAAATTTCTATACACATTCATTTATTCTCAAGCATGAACAGTTGTTGCTGCAACCTTCATTACAAAGCAAAAAAAACCATACCATTCAACAGTAGAAATTATTGGACCTCTTGGACCACCAGTAAATAATAGGTACACATTATCCCAAAAAAAAAAATCATCATTTACCATCAATCATCAGATAGCTTGAATTGTGTGTGTAATTTCAGAAGTACCAAGGATAACAAGCCTGAAGCCAAGTCTGAATCATCATCTGATGAAGAGATGGAGTACGATGTGGAACTTGACCTTGAAGGTAATGATTAAAAACTTACAGTTATAATATCATAACAAAAAAAATCTTCCTTCTCAAAAACTAGATAAGAAGAAAAATAAAAATTTATTCATCGAAATCTAAGTTGTTAATTTAGCAGACATTGATGTGCAGTCAAACTCCGCTACTATGGTTAGTAGGAGCTCTTTTGAACTTTTAACTTGTGTTGTGTATGTCTAATACAGATATACAAATCTAATAATCGAAAATCCAAAGTACATATATTTGTATATGTACAAATCCGTGACTATATACTATAATGAAATGTAGCAATGGCAGACCAAAACAGATCAGTCCCCACCTGTTCACGAATGTGATGCATGTGGCAGCCATTACTTTCCTCAACCATTTTAGAGGGAAGTGAGAAACCCGCCACACAATGTTGTATTGCTACTCACCAACAACTTGTCACTAGCCACTGTCTTATATTGTAAATTATTTCTAGGTGTCATAGAATCAGAGCCATTGAATGGTGAACAAGTAATGGGAGATGATGCAAAGGAAGTCACAGACGAAGAACGGGACCAGTCTGATGAAAAACGCACAGCTGCTATGAAAGCATTCTCAGAGCAACAGTTTGATGTGGCCATCACTCTATATACGGAAGCAATAGTCCTCAACCCCCAAAGTGCTTTACTTTTCGCCAAGAGGGGACAGGTGAAATAACTTTGTCATATTTTTTTCATTTAGCAATATACTCATTAATCTATTACTCACATAACTATATTTATAAGTAGGTATAATAGTTCTACTTCATAGTATACTACGTAAAACTATGTATGTTATAAGGTATATTTATAATAATTATATATTATGTATATGTTCAAGCCCTTATCTCCATTACAAAAAACTTTAACTCTCCATCCAAATCTATGTCTTTCCTACCAACAGATCCCCACGAAGTAAAAACTGTCATAATGGGACTTAAAACACACAGTGCGCCTGGCTGGGATAAAATTACCTCAGTCTTACTTAAGACATGTGTTCATTCTCTAGCCGAGCCTATTTCATTTATTTGTAACCTAAGCCTAGAATCAGGAATTTTTCCTGCTATTTTAAAAAAAGCCATTATTTGTCCTGTCTTAAAAAATGGTGATAAAGCCGATCCATCTAATTATAGACCTATATCCCTTCTTACAACTCTTTCTAAAGTCCTAGAAAAAATTGTCAAGAAAAGACTTATGAACTATTTAGAAAAACATAACCTTCTAAATAACAACCAGTACGGATTTAGGGAAAAAAAATCTACAGAAGATACAGTTCTTAAATTAACAACTTTAATAACGTCCTACATAGACAAAGGAAATAAATGCATAGGCGTCTTCTTGGATCTTCAGAAAGCCTTCGACACTGTGTCAATTCCTATTCTACTAACTAGGTTGGAGAATGTTGGTATAAGAGGATCGATATTGAATTGGTTCGCAGACTACCTTTCTGATAGAACACAAAAAGTTCGTGTTGGGGAACACGAAAGTGAGAGTGCCTCTTGTACATTTGGCGTACCACAGGGAAGCACATTAGCACCTTCTCTTTTTTTAATATATATTAATGATCTTTGCTCTATCAACATTAATGGACTGGATTTATTAATGTTTGCGGATGACACAGTGTTGTTGTTTCACGATCTTGACTGGCGAAAAGTAACAGAGAAGGCAGAGAGAGGCCTCTGTAAAGTTTTGGAATGGTTGGAAAACAGCCTCTTGTCTTTGAACACGGCCAAAACCAAATTTATGTGCTTTTCCCTAACATCTGTTGGTAGTAATGAAATTACTGGTCTAAAAATACATTCATTCCCATGCAATCGTACTGTTACCCTTGCCAAAGACTGCAACTGTTCCACTCTTTCGCGAGTCGGAGTCATTAAATACCTCGGGGTCCATATAGATGAGAAATTTAACTGGAGCGCGCATATTCTGTCACTAACCTCCAGAATACGAAAACTTATCTACGTCTTTAAATTACTTCGGACTGTAGCGGACTATGACCTACTCATACAAACGTATAAGGCTTTGTGTGAAAGTCTTATTAGATATTGTATATGTGCATGGGGCAGCGCTTCTAAAACAAGTATCATTACAGTGGAGCGAGCTCAACGTGCTGTCTTGAAAGTTCTGCTCTATCTCCCTTATAGACAGCCTACAACTACGATGTATGAAAAAGCAGATGTACTGACGGTTCGCAAATTATTTATCTATGAAGGTCTGCGACGTTTTCATAGCCGGATAATTCCAACTCTTCCAGTTCTTTCGAAAAGAGTAGATCGAATTCCAGTGAAATGGGTTAAGACTACATTCGCACAGAAGCAGTTTGAAGTTGTGGTGCCTCAAATATACAACAAATTACTTAAAATAAAAAATAAAAATTGTAATACGCCCATCAAAAAAGTTAACAATAACAACATTAAAAAAATTGTATATATATGGCTTAAAGGTTATGATTATGAAGGAACTGAGAACATGCTGGCAAATCTATATGCATAACAAAATAAAATACCGAATCGTCACTACAACTGACACTCTAATAGCACGCACGAAAACACACACACACACATACATACACACGCGCACGCACACACACACACACACACACACACATTTTTACCTATCCTTTTTTTTGTAATCATTGAATCTTAATACTAAATTATCTTTAAGTTACTTTCAGGCCTGTTTTTTTTTGTTTCAAAATTACAATAATTAACGTTGCTAGGTACTTGAAACATATATATATTTTTTGTTTAATGTACATTTATATTCTTTGCATTTTTTAAAATTGTATACTGATAATTAAGTTCTATTTTTAAACGTATGTACAATTATTTGGGACATTCTATGACATAAAATCATGTTATAAACAGGAGAAGCCAACTGATTCCCGAAATACAGTGAAAACTAGTTCGGGAATCTATGGATTCAACATATAAATTGATGTAACTATCTTTTTGTCAATAAACAAATTTATTATTTATTTATTATTATTTGCATCTACATTGAATGTGGTTTTAAGTAGATATTTATAGGCTATTATTTAAGTAGAATTTTCATCCTCAAACTATAGCAGACATAACCATTCTGAAATTCCAACATTAATCTCTCAGATTAAACTTGCTTGGTTTTGTTTTTAATGTAATGGATTAGCAAACAAGCATGCAGTTCACATTGATGTTAAGTGATGACTGCAGCCTATAGACACCCACACAAAAACCAAGGTCGAAATGCAGATGCGTTACCACTCAAAAAGGAAATTACAGGGCCGTACATTACCACCTGACCGGAACACGATAGTGCTGAACACTACCATTTAGTGGCAAGTATATTAGGTAATGCGGTAGTGTCTACGTCCGCGAGCTCCGTCACCGGAACTCTACCACCAGTAGATAAACTTGAATTCAAACCACTTCTTAACATAATGATATCTCATTAACACCAGGTAATTTTTAACAGGTTTGTGTTAAAAATTTCCTTGTGTTAATGAGACATCAAAGTGTATTCTTATTAAAATTTTATTTGAAGGTATATCTCAAGTTGAACAAATTAGATGCCTGCATTAAAGACTGTACAAAAGCACTGGAACTCAATTGTGATAGTGCAGCAGCATACAAATTTAGAGGACGAGCTTACAGGTAAGCAGAGCTATATATAAAAGCATATAGTAATAAAAAATATCAAAAAATAATGTTAAGTAACGTTTAAGGTATATTGTTTGTTATAACTTTTCCATATTTGTCGAAAAGACAAATAGCGTTATCAAAAGAATAACCTTATGTAACGGTATAATATAGTTTTGGTTTACGACGCTGCCGGTGCGCTACGCCACCACCTATCCCTCTTAATCTCTCCAGACACGAGAAAAATATGACAATTGAAATTCAATTGTGTCTCGCCGCCGATGGCCGTACGATCCTTGAAGGATTAAATATAACCTTAAATATCGATATTTTCTAAATAGCGTTAACTGATATACCGTTATTGTGATGAGCAAATAACGTTTAGTTGTAAAACGTTGTTTCCTAAAATGGTACAAATGCAAGTAGTTGACAACGTTATGATTTTATAGCGCTATTTAAAGCTCTGCAGGTAAGGTTTATGATAATGCATATTTTAAAATGGTATATGTACATAGTCTTTATTTTCTCATAAAATTATAGACTGTATATTGAATGGCATATACCTACACATAATATGCCAATCAACTTAGGTCTCAGAGGTGGCAACGCATCTGCATTTTGACCTCTGGTTTTCGTGTAGATGTCTATAGACTGCAGTCTTGTTTGCCACTTTCCTTACATATTTTTTTTCTTATCTTTAACGAATAATAATATTACAATGTTATATGTATTGGAATACTGAGAATTATCAAATAACGAAGCTTTATAAGTACTGCCCTGCCTAGTTGCTAGATCCCGATTGGATTTTTAGAGATCACAACAACACTCGATAGCACTTGATCAGAACAATATTGAATTAATTAAATAAAAACCATTTAATATTAAAAAAATGCGCATCACATCACTATGCAGATTAGACTCAAAAGAGCAAGCATTGTGCTACATCCAAATTTAAAAAATCTTACATCAATATAATATAGAATTAATAGTGTGGGCCTACCTATTGTCTAGTAATGGACAGCATAGAGTCTAGACGTATTATTTTCCTAGTCATAACAGTTTTAATGAAAATTGTTTTATAGATATGTCAATTAAGACCAATTTGATTTGAATGATTGTTATAAGGTTGCTGGGTAAATTCGAAGAAGCTTCGCATGACCTGTGCGAATCACTGAAGATCGATTATGATGATCAAACCAACGAGTGGCTGCAGGAAGTGAAACCAAATGCAGAGAAATTGCGCCAGCATAAACTTAGTGTTCAGAGGCAGAAAGAAGAAAGCGAGGTTAGTGCTTAAAATATTGATAAAGGACCACAGCAGCTGAAAAGAAAACAAAACGGCGGGTTGACTTTAAAAATAATTTTATTATAATACGCTAACATATTTTTAGAATAGGTACATTCTAGCGGCCCGTGACGGAGACACCTTTCGCCTTCAAAAGAATTTGTATAATATGCGAGATAAATCCGTAAAAATAATATTATTTATATTTCTTTATAGCCCCTAAATTCTATTCTGTTTTGCCATCCTGAGCCATAATATTTAGACAGTAAAGTATCGACAACACATTTAAATATAATATGCAACTTAATTTTTACAGCATCGTGAACGACTGCGCAGGGCTCGAAAGGTACAAGAAGCGCATGCTCAGGCTGAAGCTCAATTTAAATCGCCGTGGGAAGATAGAGTACCATTGAACACCCCTCGTGAATATCAGGACTATTTCAAGGTGTTAATGGAAGATCCAGAGATTTGCGCCAGTTTCGAGGTATAATCATCAAAATATAATTTTAAAGAAAATTACAAAGAGTCCGTACCAATATTTATTAATAAATTTGATGTGTGTGTAAATTCATATCGTAGATTTTGAGATGGTAGCGCTATTGTGACATACTAGAAACTTTATTTGCATCTGTATACTGAACACTTTTTAGTTCTCGTACATATCAGTTATCACTCCTTCCATTTATTCTCCATGCATTGGTGCTAAGTGACTGCAGCAGTCTATAAACAAAACATCTGTATAATTGTAATCCCTATTTAATTAGGCACAGAGGCATAATTCTATTTTAATTTTTATAATTAACAACGATATACGGGTCAGTGCGTCATCGTTTTCGTTTTGGAACTTAGATTGAGTTACGCTCTATGTGTGGTCACTGAACTAGATACACACTGTTAGCATAATCACTATAATTAGTGTTTTATTGATGTCCAATAGTGTAATAAGTCGATAAGATTACCGGCAATACCTTTCGCATTGCCGGCATTTAGAAATGGAGGGGGTTTGATAAGCAGGGCTTATATAAAAAGTGTGCAGAGTTTCCTTTCTCCTGGACTATATTCCTATAACACATACACAGATACACACACACAGGTGTAGGTACATACACACTCATTATCTTTTTCCAATTGTGTACTGTTAAGTAACTATTGTTTAATTTGGCAGCGAAATTGGTACACAGTCAAAACTATGTGATTAAAATAATTGTTTAAAATTCTTTAAATAATAATGTTATAAATAAATATTAATGTCCTCTGTGAGGCGAAATTGAATTACTCGTATAAAAAAATGTTAATTTCGGGCGGGACTTAAAATTGTTTCTATAATAATTCTATAATATTTACACGCATGTATTATTGCCAAAAGTATAATCAAATTTGAAAATGACGTAATTTTGTAAATATTTCCTTGCTTTCCTAGGATCCGGAGGTCATGAAGGCTTTTATGGACGTTTCCAAAAATCCAGCCAACTACGTGAAACATATGAGTAATCCCAAAGTCGCTGCATTCTTGGAGAAAATGAAGAACATATCAGGACAAGTCAACAATGACACCCCAGGATTCCCAGGTAATTGCTTTTTTTTACCCAACTGCGGAACGCCGAAGAGGGTAATGTGTACTTTGTATATACGCTGTTCATTAGTCAAACTCGAGAACGACTGGACCGATTTGGATAATTGTGGTTTTGGAAGTCCAGGGAAGGATGATGTATTTTTCTTGCTGCTGTAACAACACTGAAAATAGAATAAGTTAATTATTAAAAGGGGCTCTCAATACAACAAACGTGATTTTTTTGCTTGATATTAATAACGGCTTAAATAGTGACCAGAGAGCAGATATAACTAAATTGTCTGTGAATATTTCAAGCGTCTATCTAACAGTGTGAATATCTGCTCTCTGGTCACTAAGTATGAAAGGGCTCCCATACAAACATGTTTTTTTGCCGTTTTAATAGAAAGATATAGTGCGAGTCCGACTCGCACTTGGTTGATTTCTTTTTTATACGTCCAGTATGCATGCGATGTAAATAGCTAGTCTAATTCCGGCAATCAACCGGCGAAAGCAGAGGGTACTCAGTCTAAAGAGAAGTGTGTCTGGTTTTTCTTTGTTTGATTGAACGCGCCGATCTTTGAAACTATCAACCGGATCGACAAACAACTATAACATATAAGACTAGCGATCGCCCTTACTTCGCATGGATATTTTTTCCGTTACATTTGAATTGACTTTATTTAATCCTTGAAATATTAGTTTTTTGGCTCATTTTACATGAGAATGAAACAAGTATTTTATTTATAAATCTTTTTTTTCAGGTTCTGCAGCGCCACCACATTCGGGTGCTAAACCATCTACGGATGATGACGTCGGCCTAGACTAATATATTCATTCTATTATAATAATATGCCTTAAACTGTTTATTCAAGTTTAAAAGCTGAGAAATCATTAAACTTATTCACCATCATTAAAAATACCAAGAAGAAATGTACATCGAGCTTAAGAAAGAGACAATCTGCTGGTTTCGTAGAGCGCTATCTCTGCTGTACACTGTCACATAGGTAATGTGCGAAAGAGATAACGTTCTACAGAGTCGAAATAAGCCGAAGTCTCTTTCGTAAGGTCGATTGCAATACTTCTTGCTTGCTACTAATAATAATAATACTTCTTCTTATTGTATTTTGATACCGTGAAACGTAATAGAAATTATTGTATTTCTCTTACATACATTTTCAAACCTGCTGCCGACCGTCAGACTTGATCACTTTCATCTTGGCTGGCTTTAAGTTGTTTCCGCTAGGCGCTAGCATATGAAATCAATAGCGATCATTATAATCGCTATCGCTTTCATATTACTTACGAAAGGTAACAGTCAAATTATTGATATGGGGATGTTGATTAGGTATGAAATCACTACTTTTTATCATGTCATGAAGTGACTTGCAAAAGGTTATGAAAATTGGAGTTGAATCGTATGAGATGGAAAACCAGTCAAGTGCGTGTCGGGCCACGTTCCGTGTATGGTTCCGTAGTTTTTAGGTTTTTATGATGTAATGAAAAAAATAAATAAATATTTTCTATGGAGTTGTTCGAAATTTTCGAGTGAAATACATACATTTGGTCGACTATTACTAGCAAACTTGTAAAGCCAACTTAAGTGTGATAGCTTTCCTTTTAATTGCATTATATACCTATAGCACCGTAACGTTTAAATGTCTAACAACAACCGTTTAGTTGGTAGGGGGGGAGGACACTTGACTCTAACGAAAATTTACACTTCGAGTCACGAACAGTTAACTAAATCGAAAAATGGTATTTGCACAATACTAACATTTTTGAAAAACCTGTCCAACAATATCTCACACTATATGGAAAACAAAAAAAAATACTTTTTTTCCTGTATTTACTATTACAATTGACGGTACAAAAAACTAGTCAACATCCCTATTGCTTTCTTAGTTGCAGACGAAAGCTATCAAGATAGGCGGTCGACTCGTTATACTGCATTTAGAGTGCCATGTGAACACTATAGAAGGTTAATTTCACATTTTATTGAGTTAAACAGTCACATTTTCTTGAAAATAATAATAAACCGGACAGTACACAATCATGCTGGCAGATAATTAAAAAAAAACTAAAGGAAATCTTGAAAGCTTTTGTTTACACTCGGCGTCATGTTTAGATGAAGGATGTAAAGGTAAATTGATAATCATATTGACGATTGGAATGTGTGTGATACTTTCAATAATCATGTGTTCCACTTGCATTTTTGTGTACTTTTAGCAATAACTTACAATCTATATAATATGCTTGTATGTAAGTACGTCTGTATGCTAGAAAACTGAAGCACTTGCTTAACCATTGCTGTAGTAAATTAACAACCGTCTTTCAGAAATTTGACCGTCCATTCCAGACATTTCTTGAGTTAAATATTCCTTCGCTCATTATATGTTTTATCTTCATGCATACTAGAGTCACATATAAAAGAAAATAATTCCGGTTTAAGATTTGCAATAATGAAAGGTTTTGGTGTCAATTTGCTTTGTGTTAAATATGTGTAGTTTATCGTGTAGATACTCTACGAACAATAATATATAATAATGAACAATACAAAAATCTCTTCGTTTTTTATTCCATTTACGCATCTGTAATCAAAACAAACACTGACATTTTCAACATAGACAACGCTTTAATTTCATTGATCGCGACGAATAGCCAGAAGCGGTGCGGTATATCCTTTCTATGCCCCGCCTACGATGTGTCTATTTACGTGGAACCATTTGTTTGGCTTAGTTACACTTCTTTACAATATTATTCGTAGTAGGTACCTATTACTTAAATATCGCGAGACTGTCAATTGCAAATAACAATATTTATTGACGCTAGAAATATAAATGTAAGACATTGTAAATTCATCATAAACTGTGGCAAGTGGAGTCGCACTTAAGTCAGACATAATATTATAGGTACCTATATAATAAATATTTAAACATATTCCATTAACTTCTGCCTAGTTATTGATTGTATCTACAAGTTAGCTAATTGCTTCGCTACTTAATTTTTTTGGGTCCTCTCAGGTCAAATCAACGAAAACTACTAATTATTTAAAATAATTCACTGTCGAACAAACTTTATAATTAAACAGTCATTTCTGAACGCTATTTACGACGATTTGAGACTGTTTCACCATCTCCAAGTAAAACGGCGATTAGTTGGGCAAGTAAAAGTAACGAGTAACTTTTGTCAATTTCACATACAAAAATAAGGTTACCGAGTACTCAACTCAAACAATTAACTGATTAAATGAAGAACGTAACATATACGTTCTATTCGTTCAATGATTCCGTCAATGTAACTCATCTCATGTAACTCGTCATCTAACATCTGGGGGCCGATCGCCTAACTCAAATGCTTTCGTTTAGCTTTCGATTATAACAACTACGAAATCAAAATTATTATTATCAACTATCAAAATTATTATTCCTTCAATTAATTGTCGTAAGTACTTATATTTCTTAAACAAGAATGTCATAGTAGTAATATGGTGACATTTTGTTGTTGACATACAATAATTACTTATAATATTTTTTTAGTATTTTTCTCTATCTTTTGTAGTGTACAAGGCGCGCGCCCAACATGGAACTTGTACTTTGTTTTTTTTTTGGTGATTCAGAAAGTGTGAGATTTATTTAAATTGTTAGTTATTCAAATAATTACCTACTTGTCTTGGATCAGACAGATTTTTTTTTCACTTCGGTTCGGTTGCACCAAATTTTTGTTTTTGTACAATTTTACATTAACAGATACCTATTTTGGTGCTACCGAACATTTTTAGGATTAAAATCATCGATTGTAAAAGATTAAAAAAAAGAAAAAGTATATTTTAAAAATCCCACAATTTTGCAATTTCGTGATAATAAAGTTGAGCAGTTGGTCCATTGGTTACGGGGGGTGCGATACGGGACTTCGAAAAGTGTAACACCGAATGTCTTCTTATGATTAAGACTCGAACGTCGTGAAATTTACACACGCAATTACGGGTGACTTTAGCCTACTTGACACTATACTTGCGGGTGGTGATATAGGCCCTTATTCTTGTTTTAAAATTAATCAATGGAAGAGAAGATAACATATCTAGTCATTTGTGTTAGAAAACCAAAAACACCGAAATTATAATTGATGGATAAATCAATTTTTCAATGACATTTTCATTAATTACACCCACCAAAAATAAATCAAAATCTAGGCAGACAACCACAATCTCTTAATGTTAGTGTGTTTATGGTTAGGAAGATTTATTTTTTCGTATTACATAAAAGGAGAATATTTTTATCTGATTATTTTTACTGTACCTACATGTATAATTCTTTGTTTGATGAATTAAATTGTCTTGTAATCTTATTTTGTTTTTGTTTTACGTCTTGTTCAAATTTTATTCTACCTTGTATTCACTGAGAAACTACAACAATCATTGTTTAGGTATAAAAACTGTAACTGTGTGTGTAGTAGGTCGCGAGTTCGAGTCTCGCCTGAAGTCAAATTTTTCTTTCCATTTTTCTTATAAAAATATATTTCACAAGCATGTGTTAATGCGAAATAATATAAAAACAATTATTAAGGGTAAAAGCGACTTCTTTACGATATTCAATAAACTGAAAAGTCTATTATATCGGTTGCCTAACTAGCATAGTTGGTAATAGATGGCGCTGCTGCTACCATAAAGCAATGCAATAGATGTGAAGGAAAGATTTGACAAATCGGACAAGGCTTCAGTAGCTCAATTGGAAGAGCGGCTGGACTAGATTCCCAGTAGGTCGCGAGTTCGAGTCTCTCCTGAAGTCAAATTTTTCTTTCCATTTTTCTTATAAAAATATATTTCACAAGCATGTGTTAATGCGAAATAATATAAAAACAATTATTAAGGGTAAAAGCGACTTCTTTACGATATTCAATAAACTGAAAAGTCTATTATATCGGTTGCCTAACTAGCATAGTTGGTAATAGATGGCGCTGCTGCTACCATAAAGCAATGCAATAGATGTGAAGGAAAGATTTGACAAATCGGACAAGGCTTCAGTAGCTCAATTGGAAGAGCGGCTGGACTAGATTCCCAGTAGGTCGGCGAGTTCGAGTCTCGCCTGAAGTCAAATTTTTCTTTCCATTTTTCTTATAAAAATATATTTCACAAGCATGTGTTAATGCGAAATAATATAAAAACAATTATTAAGGGTAAAAGCGACTTCTTTACGATATTCAATAAACTGAAAAGTCTATTATATCGGTTGCCTAACTAGCATAGTTGGTAATAGATGGCGCTGCTGCTACCATAAAGCAATGGAATAGATGTGAAGGAAAGATTTGACAAATCTGACAAGGCTTCAGTAGCTCAATTGGAAGAGCGGCTGGACTAGATTCCCAGTAGGTCGCGAGTTCGAGTCTCGCCTGAAGTCAAATTTTTCTTTCCATTTTTCTTATAAAAATATATTTCACAAGCATGTGTTAATGCGAAATAATATAAAAACAATTATAAAAACTGTTTCAGTTTATCCCGATATCAAATTATGTTTTTCTGAAATCAAATTATTTGTTTCTGAAACATGTATTTCTCATTAAGTAATAGGATAAACGGTTTTAACGACATTTGAATTAAATGTTCGAAATTCGTGTGACTTTATTTATGGATGAGCCCTTATCACAAGAGGAAAGGGAAAGAAGATATTCTATAAATATACTAGCTGCCCCGACGAACTTCGTATCGCCTTAGATATAAAAAAAAAATATAAATCGGTACAGGCGTTTCCAAATCATCGGTGAACATACATAAAAAAAGATTCAGACGATTAGATCTTCTTTGTCATTCGTCATCGCATAATTTAGTCGTAAAAGTAAAATATTTTTTCTAACTTAACTTTTTTTCACATACTATATATTATAATATTTATAATACTCCAATTTGTATAAATTTTGTACGTTTTCATTCCATTTTGATTAAATAATATATACAAAATATAAAAAGAATTTTAAACATCTCTATTATACAAACTACATACCTTCACATTTATAAAAACTCAACATTTACACATAACTTGCAACTTATTGAATCTTATTGAATCTTGTCTCAAAAATTATATCTATAGACTAGTGATTTAAGATCTTTTTAAATTAACAATTAAAACAATTTTTTTTTTTAATGTAATAAAAGTGGCAAACAAGCGTGTAATTCACATTGATGTTAAGTGATGACAGTGCAGTGATGATGCGCTACCACTCCTGAGGCATTAGGTGTTATGCCTCTGTGCCGGAAATTACAGAGCCGAACATTACCACCTGACAGGAACAGGATAGTGCTGAACACTACCATTATACTTGCTACTTTAGATTATTTATTATGAGGCTAAAATGAAACACTCCAATAATAATTCCTATAATTTATTAAATAATTTACAAATATATCTATTAAACATCATTAACTCTACCCCATCGTAATCTTATCTTTTTTTCGTGTAACTTCAACCATGATGGCATAGTGTGAGGCAATGGTTGAGCATTGGGGAATCTAAGTGGAGGCGGGGGTGTTTTGAATGGATCTTCGTTCTTGAGTTTTCTAAGAAGATATTCTTTATTAATTTGTTTTGGATCGCGATATTTATCCATATACAAGTTGAATGGTTTTCTTCGGGGAAACCATTCTTGGGGCCGGATGTATGGCGCGGGAAAATCATATTCAAATACTGGAAGAAAAAAAAATTGTTTTTCAGGAACATTGGTTGTTTGTAAATTCCGAATTAAGCCGAACGCTTAGGCCGATCGTGCCTCTCCATCACTTGTTCCGCGCTCTCGTTCTTTAAGTTGTTGAAAATGTTTTTGAAGGGGTTATTTTAGCGCTTAAAAGAAAAACCTTTGCTAATAATGTCCTTCCAAACAGGTAAATCTTTTTTTAGTAACAGGCAGTCCTTGTAATCGGAATTATTTTGAAAATGGCACAGCCATGATGTATGAATGTGCTGGATATATCGAATAACTTGTACACACGTGGAATGTACAAAGGGTAACCCTTTATTTGAGTTTCATATGAAGTATCCCCTGTATATGACAATCGATTTTCTATTGTTATGCGGACAATAACGTCCTCTCGTAGCTCAAGAACTCCTGAAACTCAATAGTTTGAGTACTAAATAAATAGTTCTTACCAGGTTCATGAATCTTCAAAGTATTGTGAAAGAAATCTCTAACAGATAGATCCCAGTCACTTTGGTAGAATGCTAATCCTATAGGTGTTATGACATCTTGATATTTCTTATACCAATCTCGTGTCACAAATGTCCTAGTTTCTAATGAACATCCTGATACTGTAATATTGAAAAAAAAAGGATATTATACACTTCTCATCAAAAAAATCGAAACACCTTGCAAGTTTATGTTTTGTAAGAATAAGGTATCTACCATATCTTAATCTAACGTGCTCAAGTAAATACAAAAATAGCACCCTGGGCTCCCCTAGTATATCGCCATCTAAAGAGAGTTGCCATTAATTAAAGCCGCTGCCAAGTTTAAACTGCAGGCTTTAGATTTATATGTAAAAAAAACAAATGCTTACCTTTTGGAACATCGTATGATACTCTTCCTTCTTGTTTGTATAACACAAAGACATATCTGTGAAAACCTGTACCTTTCAATGGAAATGGAGGCAAGTAATCCACAATGGTATCACCTTTTTTAATATCATTACCAGGTATATTAGCTATGAGCCAGTGGACATACTCTTTATCGTTTTCAGTTAAATGCCCATCTAAATTTGTCAAAGCCAGTGTCCACATTGAATCACCATCAGATTCAAAGACCACTGAGGGAGGTGATGAAGCTTCTTGCGGTTTTATAACATTCCCATAATAAACAGGTATTGAAGATCCATCCTTCACGTCATAGAATATATCTAAATTTAAATGTGGAACAAAGTACCCTTCTTTATATAAATGCTCAAAAATACCATAGTGTTCTGATATTTGTTTTTTATGATATGGTCCTAAAGTTTGCAACCAATCCTGTCGGGCTTGTTCTAAATTAACCTCTAACAGATGATTACGAGCCTGCTGCTCAAGAAGTTTATCAGATTTTATATTTTTCAAATGTTGAAATCGCAGAAGTCGCACCTCTTTTGAAGATTTTCTAAAAAATTCAAAAACTGATTAACATAATATAATGACTTTTTGTATGTCATGAAGGTGGCAAACAAGCATGCAGCTCACATTGATGAGCTGCATGCTTGTTACGAGTCTGCTGCTCAAGAAGTTTATCAGATTTTATATTTTTCAAATGTTGAAATCGCAGAAGTCGCACCTCTTTTGAAGATTTTCTAAAAAATTCAAAAACTGATTAACATAATATAATGACTTTTTGTATGTCATGAAGGTGGCAAACAAGCATGCAGCTCACATTGATGTTAAGTGATGACTCCAGCCTAAAGACACCCACACAAAGATCAAGTTCAAAATGCAGATGTGTTACCACTCCTGAGGCCTAAGGGGTTATGCCTGTGCCGGAAATTACAGGGCCGTATAATTACCACCTGGCTGGAACACAATAGTGCTGAACACTACCATTTAGCGACAGTATATTAGGTAATGCAGTAGTGCCGAAATAGGGCGCCACGCGCCTGAGTATCAATGGTTGTAACGCCGGCACTAGGCAGGCGGCTAAGGGGCCCAAATGCCGGAACTGGGCAGAGGCCTAGGGGCACCAAATGCCACCACGGGCCTCTGATGATCTTAGTCCACCACTGTTAAATAAATTTAATATATTTGTCTTAAAACTAATATTTCTAAATTAAGATACTTACTTCTTAGGGGGAAACCCAATATCTATTTTCGTAGTATATATTTCATCTTCGTAGTTTAACTCATTAAGTCGGTCCTGTAGGGTTCTGGCGTAAATGGGAGGGTTACCCCGGACCCTATGCCCAAAACGATATTGTTGATGCTGCACATTATTCAATCGCCAAATTTGACGAAATCTATTTAACATTTTTTCTCCAACAACGATATTAAAAGCTAGGGGAAACTATTCTAATAATACACTGACTGATTACTCTTTAACAAACATAACCTAAAAGGAAAAAGTAATAGACCAACCCCCTTCGCTCTTTTTTGACAATTAATGACAATTAGTGTCAATTAGGCTTGGGCAATTGAGCAAAAAATATCGATATATTTTTTTTTTAAATAATCGATATATATTTGTGATATATTTTTCCGCAATATATCGATTTTCAATTTTTTAACGTCTCACATTTGGAGGTGCAGTAGCCTGACGCACGAGTAAAAAAGGTCCTTGGGTAGAATTGATGTCAACTAAAAAGTATAACTTCTGACACAGTCAGAGATTTTACACGTCAAAGATATTATGATGAGGAGTTAGATTGCCAATACACAAGCTTTTCTATGAAAACTGGTTCAAAAATTGTAAGCGATAGGAGCTTATCTTGGCGCAAAAATATACACCAAATAACACACCTGACTTCACCTGATTAGTGTTTGGTCGCGCCACAAAACGTTACAAAAATGGCGTATTATCAGTTTGTATACGTGGTCGTGATTATTCTACAAAATCGAGATGTCCGTTGTTTTCCGTGTAATTGAGTTAGCTGGCAATACTCCCTGTTTTTGACACGATATATTTGATAAGGGACAGTGTGATATCGTGATTAACTTAAAAAAATAACAAAATTATGACCGATGATAAGTAATGCTGATAAATAATACTGATGATAAATAATAATTATTTAGTTAGCTATACTGTTCGGTTTTTGCACCAAAACACTGAACAATTTGGCATTTTTAACGGTTTTCCTCACTAAGTTAACACTCGGCGAGCGAATGCACAATGAATAGATGATTCATGCTGTGTGAGCGGAAATGGTCACCTAAACTTCCGCGAGTTTAAACAAATGCTCAGCGGTAGGTGCGGATTGGCGATCTAACTTCACATAAACCATCTCCTAAATAGACCGAACAAAGCCTTAACATTTGATTTGGATATGGTGTGTTTTTTCAGATGCATTTAAAAATCGGTATATTTACAATCTTCTGGCGTCGGGTCGTGACGACCCCATCGCTCACTAGTGCGAGGATTTTCTTCTAAAAGAATTTTCTACTATCTGAAGATAATTCTCCCACTAGTGCAGTCAGTCGACCGAACAGTAGCGGTTAATCTGCTACTGGAAGAAAATTTTTTTGCTGGAAGAAAATTCTTCCACCTGTGATGTTTCAGATCTGCCAGGCGTCCCGTGAGGACTTATTTTTTTATATTATAAGTTTTTATTTCTACTGTATTTTAAAGATAGTCGGAGGGAAATATTTTTTTTTTAGCTCGAGCTTTCTTCTTCGGGTTTATTGAAGAGATTTTGAGAGAAAAATACCTGAAATCGATTCAGTTATCGATTCATAACAAACTAGTTTTAAATTGTACATTTAATCCTCTTACACGTTGTACAAAAAAATAACAATATATCGACAGTTCGATATTTAAAAAAAATATCAACAGCCCTAACCTCGTTTTTTTATTGTTTTACGGCCGCGGATTCAAGTCCTTAACAGCCATTCTTCAGTAATTTTTATCTTCATTTCATAGGATGAATATCCCTAAGGAAGATGACGATGATTGGATGCTTCCATGTGGAATATGATGAGATGGCTCCAGTAAAGTGATGGGGACTTTACTAAGCCCTAACCTCTATTTGACTAGGGATGATGGGATGGTGATTGTGATTATTTAAACAAATCGATCCGTAGTACTGAGTCCATCCAATGAATTGATACTCCACCGTAGAAAATAGAGCTTCGTTAATTTTGTTTGAACAACATCCTTATATAGTATTTTGGCGGTTTGGCGGGTTTGGAGAAGATGCCGTTTCGCAGTTTCAACATTTTTATAAAGTTGTATTTTTATTCGTAAAATGGTGGGATTTTCATCATTACGTTAACATGCACGGACGTTGGAAAGTAATGTTAAGCAGTGAAAAGTAATTTTTGTGTTGCCTCCATTAGGTCCTTATCACTTTATTAGATAATCTTATCATCTTCCTAAGGTACCATCTGACACCATTTCATGGTGTAAAAATCATTGTGTTATGTAGGTAGGTACCTATTGCTCGTCTTTGTAATTGTACACAAGACCACCGTCGTAGTATTAATACATATTCTCTGCCACCGCATCCGTATCGCCGAGACATGGATGACAATTATGACCTCCTATTAACTGGACGGGTCATTATGATACGCGAATTTACGCGATACGAAATACGGTGGTCTGATTGGACGTGGATTGAACAATGATGTGACCTATGTCATAGGCATCATCATCATCAGCCATCGATAGTCCACTGCCATTCTATGAGAAAATATTATTCTCTATTATTCTCTGATGAATAGAATGAATTAATATCATTTTTAAATAAATCTAATTTAATTATCCAATCGATAATTTTAGTACAATAGGCTTTCAATCAATTAATAGTCCACTTTTTTAAAGTGATTGATTAATTAATCTAACATTCATAGCCAACATACAAATGTCATGTTTTTGTCGCCAACAAAGCACCCAATAGAAAACCAGATAATATTTGCTTTGTTATAATATCTAGTAGATATGTGTTGTGGTCTTCGTTTTATTAATGGATATTGGACAAATTGATAAACACTAGGTTCCGATTCTGTAGATTCTGTATCTGTAGAATCTGTACTGTCGTGTGTATTCGAGTACCTACCTACCACTACCTGATGTATGACCGCCACGCCTGTGTGTGTGACAGTGTGTGTTTGGTCTGTGGTGTGTGTACTGTTTGTACGTGCGTGCATGCCGTGCGTGCATTGAGTTGATTGCTGTGCTTGATTGATTGGTTATTGACTGCTCAATGCTCATGGTCGCAAAATTACAAAATAATTTGTGCGGCTGACGCGGCTGTGCTTATAGGCCTTGTAGTTGAGCTAGAGTCACAGAACAATATACTCATAGAGTTATTATAGTGTGAGTGCGTATCTTATAGCTGCTGTAATCTTGTGTATTCAGCTGTATTCTCAGTATTCTGTGAATTTCTGCACAATCTGCACATTCGTTTCGTCACACAAGTTCACAGCTGATCGGGAAGGTGATTCGTCTGGAGTCCCGAGATTCGTCGGTGACAATCGGCAATATTCGGCATCAGCAACAGCAATACTATCATCAACAGACTCTGACGAGCAGCAGCGGAACAAACCGAACAAAAATTTTTGTGTTGTGTTGCGTTGCGTGGTGTTTTGATATGGCTGACAGAGTTTTGTGAGAACTTTTTGGACCGTATTTTCGTCATTCATCGTTCGTCGTCACATAACATTAACAAATGTTATGTAGATAATTTCTTACAATAACCGGAACAAAAAATTGAATTTATCGACCTATGTATATTTCAATGCTCGATTCTCGAAAGTCGAAATTTTAGGAGCCATTTACACATGGCGAAAAGTCACGTAGACTTATTTTGTAATGTGAATCGTGAGAAATGAGTGATAAAGTGAAATAATATATAATTGACCCAGAGTTAATTAATTAATGTGTTTCTCAAAATGGACAGCAAAAATATTCAGAAAAATGCAATGCAGAAAAGCGCTGAATTTACTTTCACCCCGCCGCCAGAGGCACCTGTATTTGAGCCCACGCCTGAAGAATTTTCAGATCCATTAGGATATATTGCGAAAATTCGACCCGTTGCCGAAAAAACGGGCATATGTAAAATAAAACCACCCGCGCGATGGCAGCCACCATTTTCATTAGATGTAGACAAATTAAAATTTGTACCACGAATTCAGAAAGTCAACGAGCTGGAGGCCATAACTAGATTGAAATTGCTGTTTCTGGAAAAGATATTAAAGTTTTGGGATCTCCAGGGTTCACCATTGAAAATACCCATGATTGAAAATAAAACATTGGACTTATATTGTTTAAAATTCTGGGTGGATGAAGAAGGAGGTTTCGAGAGCTGTAACAATCCCAAAAAATGGCGTAAAATCGCGAACGCGATGGGATATAGTCAGCATACTAACACCACTGGTTTTCTCAAAAATAACTATGAAAAAATTTTGCTGCCCTATGAGATATTTGAAAAAAGCAAAGCTGATATTTTAAAAACTGTAAAGAAAGAAAATAAGCCAGACTTAGGTGATATAAAAAGCAATGTTTTCAAACAAACATTTAAAGAAGTACCCGTGGAATCAATAACAAAGCTTAAAGAAGAAACTATTATAGAAATCGAGAAGCCCCTTATTAAGAAAACTAAAACAGGAACAGATATTAAATTTTGTGAAAATGTGAAGAATAATATGGATACTGAAGAGGTGAAACGCAGCAGAGAATTAAGAAGGCTGGCTTGTTATGGAGCAGGTCCGAAAATGCCAGGATTGAATGATGAAGAATTTGATATAACTAAATCTAGGAAAAGACCAAGGTATGAATTGGATCCATTAGCCATTTATATTTGTGCTATTTGCCAGAAAGATCATAGAGATGATTTACTCTTAATTTGTAATGGTTGTTCTGATACTTATCACACCTTTTGTCTTAAACCACCATTGATGTCTGTGCCTGATGGAGACTGGCGTTGTCCCTGTTGCATTGCTGAGGAAGTTCACAAGCCAGCTGAAGCATTTGGATTTGCTCAAGCTGAGAGGGAATATACCTTGCAACAATTTGGCGAAATGGCAGATAAATTTAAATCTGACTATTTTGGAATGTCTGGTCATTTAGTTCCAACAAATGTAGCAGAGAAAGAGTTCTGGAGGATCATTTCATCTGTAGAAGAAGATGTCACTGTGGAGTATGGTGCAGATTTGCACTCCATGGATCATGGTTCTGGATTTCCAACCAAGTCTTCCTTGAACTTATATCCGGGTGACCAAGAATATGTTGATTCGGGCTGGAATCTAAACAACCTCCCGGTTTTGGAAGGTTCAGTCTTAAGGTTCATCAATGCAGATATATCAGGTATGACAGTGCCATGGATGTATGTTGGCATGTGCTTCTCAGCATTTTGTTGGCACAATGAAGATCACTGGAGTTATTCCATCAACTATTTGCATTGGGGTGAATCTAAAACATGGTATGGCGTGCCAGGGAGTGGTGCTGAATTATTGGAAACTGCAATGAAGGCAGCTGCACCAGAATTATTTAAATCTCAACCAGATCTGTTACATCAGTTGGTCACTATTATGAATCCTAATATATTAATGGCTGCTGGTGTGCCAATCTATAGAACTGATCAGAATGCTGGGGAGTTTGTGGTAACATTTCCTAGAGCATACCATGCAGGCTTTAATCAAGGCTATAATTTTGCTGAAGCAGTAAACTTTGCACCACCTGATTGGCTTAAAATAGGCCGTGAATGCATTATGCATTACAAAAACCTGAAAAGGTTTTGTGTGTTTTCACATGATGAGTTAATATGTAAGATGGCTTTAGAAGGTGATCGTCTTGATTTAGAAACAGCCCTGGAAACACAGAAAGAACTAGTTCATGCTACTTCTGAAGAAGGACGTTTGAGAGGTTTGATTGCAGAATGTGGTCTAAAAAATGTCTGCAGGACTGCATTTGAACTATTGGGTGATGATGAGCGCTTGTGTGAAGTATGCAAAACCACTTGTTTCCTTTCATCTGTAGCATGTGCAAACTGTAAAAATATGGCTTGTCTTCAACATGTAGATGAACTTTGCAAGTGCCCGTTGGGTTTAAAAACTCTAAATTACCGGTATGACATGGATGAGTTGCACATTATGTTGCAAACTATTGATTTTAGGGTGAATAGTTTCGACAAATGGATGACTGGAGCGAAAAATATTTTACTTCCAACGGCACCTGATATTGGTAGACTGCAGAAATTGAAGCTTTTAGTTGACGAGGCTGAAGAACTTAAAATACCAAAGTGCACATTGTTGACACAGTTAAAAGAGGAATACACTAAAGCAACTGACAATGTGGAACCAATAGTTATAGAGCTAGACGATGATTGAACATTTTACTTTGTAAATGTTGCTTAGTACAAAGTATCAAAGTTACTTGTTATAAAATTATGTAGATTTAGTCAGATAAATCAACTACATGTCTTGATACCATACCAGTGAAGTCAAATATTCAATCTATTTAATTACATGCATGTTTTTTATTCCATAATATTAGGTATCCAGGCATGTAGGATATAGGAATACTTTAATTAGAATATTAAATGTGTTTAGGAAGCATTATAATTTTATTATTATTAAAATAAATGTGAGGCTAGTTCATCACATTTTTGCAACTAAATGGAAAATGTATATTTTTTTTATAAATATTATGTTTGTCTACAAATAATGAGACATTTTACCTACTTGAGTGTTTAGTTTGCTAAAATTAGCTGAAATCACAAATTTAATATAATGTTGCACAAAGTTACACCAAGATACTTTGAAGACCGCTTTATGTATTAAAATATAATGTGACCAATATATACCAGTTACTTGAAAGCTGCAAAATAGATATTGGTCTCATTCTTACATTAATTAAAATATTCTCTATCCCACCGTTTTGTGATAGGATGTGACATTCAATGTTAAAATTTAGACAAACATTTATATTTTATGTTATTGATCTCAAAGAGTATTACAGTACTGAATAATCAATATTAAGGAATTAGCAGTATTTTGTAAATTACAGAACTTTTGATTCAATTTAAAAAAACACTACCTAGAAATTCACAAAGTTAGATCACATTAGGTATTAAGATTCAAGTTTGTCAGTAGGTATTTATGGTCATTATAGGATAATATGTATATATATGTTATTAAGAAAAGTTTTTTATGAGTAGGTAAGTAGTTGCCTACATGAATTTTCCAACTTCATGACTTGCAGTTGAAGTTCAGAGAACTAAGACTCAGCACCCAAGAGTGAAAACTAACATTTTCAACGTAGATACGAAACATTGTGCCAGTATGCTCCGTTTCGCGTATTAAGTATCTACCTACTTTTTTTTACTGGAAGTACCTACGTGAAAAATTTAAAAACCACAGTGAAATTGCCTGTGAAAACTTTGCCCCAGTATCTTAGCTTGCGACTACCACACAGACGAGAAAAAAGCAAGTTTCAATGTTTGCCTGATGAAAGTAAAGTACTTACAGCTACATTTTTCCATGTCGCTTATCTCTTCTAAACTAGGTATAAAATCGCTTTGCAGCGTCTTGCCAACTACACGGACGCATTTAAGTTTTGTGCTAAGTGTGCAGTCTTAAATTCTTAATAGATTTATTTTTATTGTCAGATATGTATATTTTGACTTTCGGGACCGAATGGGCCTGGACGTGGTCACATCACATAGTCGAAGTCGTCATGACGGGCCTGTTCCAATTTTTTAGAGCGATCCATTATGGATCGCGATGCCTTTTTAGAGGGGTCGGTTCACAATCCACCCCTCTAAAAAGGCATGGACAGTATTGCGACAGGCGAAGAGAACAACTAACTTAAAAAAAAACGAGGTTAAAAAGATTGTTAACGGATTTCGGTGTCCTCTAGTAATTATCTAAATCCTAATTTTGTGTGGATTGAATATTTGATCTATATTAATATACCTAGATAGTAAAAGAACCGAACATTCGGGGGTTAGCGTATTTTTATTCATACTATGGGTGTCGTGTCATGACAAAGGTTGAAAAATATTGCTTTAGAGTACCTACGTACTCTTTCTTAATTGCCAGCCCAAGAGGTGGCAGGCTCTTTTTTAACAGAATAAATAAAAACAAATAAATTTATGTTTGTAGGTATATATTTTCAATATAACAGTAGATTCACAGAAACAGATTTTCTTCTTACCAATAACTGTGTCAACTGTGTGTGCTTTTATACACTTACTTAGTCATATTATAGTACCTATATGTGTATATCGTGAACTTCGTCAATAAAATGTGTATATATATATATATATATATATATTCATTTCCTACTTTTGCTGGCACTTATAAATGGTAGGAATAATAATCTGGAACATTGTAGGATACATTGAGGTACTCATATCTGGAAATTAAAGGTATCCGTACGAAGCTGGAGCGCCGACTTTCATCTGCGCTGTGGTATAAAGTAGAACGCGAGGGCAGAGGAATTGTATTCGATAAAGTTACTAACTAGCCTATTGTGCGACGCGTTATAATCGCCAGTCCTGATTGGTTATTTGCTCTCTCCATACGCGTTTTTCTACCATTTAGTGTACATGTTATTGACATAAAGTGAAGACCAGCGTCCACGATCGTGCCGGTACCTATATCATTGATTTTCTTTGTATAAACTGTCGTTTTTAGGAGGTAAAAGGGTAAATTGTTTCCCTGACATTATCTGATTAAGTACCTAACTATTTACCTGATAGTGTGAAACTCACACGACGGTCATGTCAAATATTTTTAAGGTAGTTCAAGTAACCCATTGAAACACTAAAATTCACATTCTTGCCAGGTATGTTTCTTGTCAATTTATTCTATGTCTTGAGGCAGATTTCCTATAAGACCTATAGGCCTGTATTTAGGGCGGTTAGTCAAAACCAAATAGCAGGAATTCTAGAAGAATAAACAGGAGAATATCTTAGGTAATAGATAAACTAGAACTACAGGGCTTAGCACAGCCTCAGCAACTTCTCATTATATCGCTTTTGATTGCCGCCTCTCAATGCTGTTAATGTTGTTTCATATCTGCGTACGGCCATTTTTTCTACAATTAGAAAATATTACTACTAAAACTAAATTTACTACTATGGTTTTTTTCTATCTACCATAAATAAATTAATGTTCTTCGATCTAAAGTCAGAACTCTATTTAATTTTCATAGATTCATCATCTTCAATTCAGTTGTGGTAACTATTACACATGCATCTTCTTAAAAGCATGCAAAGTTTGAGTAAGTAGAATTTAAAGCTGTCAGTCCATTTGTAGGTGATAACATGGTTTAAGAAACTTCTATTTTATTTGGTACCTGTAATTAGGTAGGTAAAGTCTAGAGATCTAATTAAATAAAGACAATTATCACTTGCATGTCTCATTTTTTCTTTTGTAAACAAACAAGATATACTTCAGGAAATCTACACGCTTATCACTTTGATTACAGTGGGTAAAATCATTTGAAGATAGTAGAACTCCAAAATACTTATCTAATGAAGTGTATCTATCACATCACAGCTTGCGTGATTTCTAGTGGATTTACGGACGGTTTATAGTATGTGCAGAATTCTTTTAAACAAAAGTTTTATAATATATTTCAAACGGATAGTTCTCGATAAATAATAGTTTGATAATACGTTCTGAAGGAGAGAGATCTCCAAAGGCGAACTAGAAGTCTTAGGCACCATCGCCTAACAATAATCAAATTAATAGTGTACAGCCCTACGGTGTTCTGGTAGTAGCTCCGCAATCTTGGACATAGGTACCTGGACAAATTAATCGATTTTTATCAAAGTAGATAATAAATCTATGATTTTTATACATCTAATAATTTTCAAAACAAAGAAGTGCATTGCTATCATTATCGTCACCATCGTATCAGCCAAACGACGTTTACTGTGGACACCAAAGTCTCGGTGCCTCCCAAACATGTCCACTAAGGGCGAGATTCACAGACCGCACTACGACTTTACTGTCGAGCAAAGTACGCTTCGAACTGTCAAAACCCATACATTTCTGACAGTTCTAAGCATACTTTGCTCAAAGTAAAGTCGTAGTGCGGTCTGTGAATCTCACCAAGACTTTCTCGTCCTCCTAGTCCGCCCTCATCTAGCCATAATATTGCTGGCGACATTTACCAATTCGTCCGTTGTGCCACGTCCGTGTATACCTACTGATTCACCGTGAGATTACCGCTCTAAAATAAAACCTTTATGTTCCAACGGCCATTGGTGATACGAGCTATGGTTATCCGTTGTGTGTGTGTGAGAAATTTTCATCCTCATATGGCTCTTCATTTCGTGGGATCTATGTAACTGTTGCCCGGTGATCTGGAACTTTCTCATGAGGATTAAGTGAGCGACCACGATTCAGAATTGTATGTCATCACTGGTACCACACTGGTTAAATCTCTCGTCTTGAGACACTGCGGTAAATAGGACCAACCCGAGTTGGATTCGGCGATTGACCTTTTAAGACCTAAGCAGACATGATTGTAACAATTTCAAGCGTATGTAGTGTTCTTAACTACGATAGGATTGATGCGACATGGACATCTTAGTCTTCTCCATTTATTAGACGGTAAGCCTATAATAAATGGAATTTCTAAGCATTGCTCATTGCTTTCATGAAATAACCAGTAGGTAGATACTGAAACAAGTAAACATGTTATAAGCATAATTTATTGGCCATTAAAAATCTAGCTTTTATCGATTACCTGCTTTATTACAAACTACAAATAGATATCTATCTTCTTTGTCAGTATTGAAAGGATTACTAAATTAATTCCAGTTTCAGATAACATTGCCAAGAATTTTTGCCTTTACATTGTTCATCTTTAATTTTAAGTTTGATAAATTAGGCAAATTTAATTTGTGAAGAGAATCTAAGTGAAATAAATAATTTTGGGAAATCTGCGATCACAGGTCCTGAGTTCATGTCGTTGCCGATTTGTGAGTTATCTTGTCTAATGATGACTCGTAGCAGTTTTACTTAAAACTATATCTTTAACACTTTAAATTGCGCAAGATAAAACCGTGAAAGATTTTTTATTTTATTAAATATGGTTAGCTATTAAAAAACTTAATAAAGACGTTGACTTTTTCTGTATATTCTATAGGTATGTGTACTAGGTACTTAGTATTAGATAAATAGCACCTAATAATGTATAAATCTACAGCAATTATTAGATATTTATTTAATAACCCCTCCTGGTAGGTGTGGCTCGAGCGGGGCAGCTCCCTTTTAGGGTAGATTGAATAAAATTATTTTTAGCGCAAAGCTGTCGACGTGCCGATAATATGGTAATTTGTTAAAATATCTTGTATGGTATGGTAACCATTTACTTTCCATTTTACACCAAAATCTACCCATTGTATTATATTAATGTTCTTATAATCGAAGTCGTCAAATTTTAATTATACTTGCCTACCTAAAAGAGATGTTTGTAAGTAATAATATGATTAACATATTAATAATAATAATTTATCTTATCGTGTTTCTAGGAATACAATTAATCAAATAATTAATGGAAGATATGATTGTGAAGTGACAGCTGTTTTGTTGAGTTTTTTCGTATACCTGATATCGACCAAAAACCAAACCAAAACCTCTATCTACACTTTTGTCGATTTTTACTTTTTGACGCAGTTGTTATGGCCAACTTACGAATCATTTTCTTTAAACAGTAACCTCAAATTCGCGATAAATAAAAAGTTATAAGACAATACCAATACCACCTTAGTTATGAGACGTAATAAATTTGTGGAAAAAGTTAAACGTTTTTTTCGTCTCCTGAAAAGTTGCTTTTTTGTAGATAGATGGATTTGGTTCTTAAGCGTCGATATATAATTATTGGCACATTCTAGTGTTGAATATAATTTAGGATAACTAGAATAAGCCTAGGTTGTAAGATTTGAATATCTTAAAGATGTATAATTAATAAGATTTGTCTTTTATTTTGTGAGCTATCATTCGGGCTATGAATATGTAAATATGTGTGGAAATGTTGGCATATTGTAGCTTATTGAGTATTCCTATTTATTCTCATCACATACATTTAATTCTGTAGCGATTTTGTTTTAAAAATACATCCTATAAATTAGTGACAAGGTGAAGGTATTATGCCATTAATTTGACTGATTTCGTATTTGTAATGCATAAAGTGAATTAGATATTCACTATTATCTATCTAGAATATATTATAAATTTTTAAGATAAGTGGACAAATAACAGTGAATTTATTTTAACACTATGGCTTAGCAAATTTTCTGTAATATACCTAAATGAACAATACTTCCTTTTATAATAATGCAATAAGTTTTGCAGCTTTTTAATTTAAAGTTATTTATCATAACGAATATGTACCAAGTTATTCTTACTTGACAAAACCCTGGTGATAATATTTGGTTGCATTGTAGTGAAAGGAAGTCATGTTTACAACAGTTCAGTGACAAATAAAAATGAATTGAAAGCAATATACATTAAAATAATTCATCAATAAAACCTAAATAAATGACTGAATTCGTTTCAATTTACCTCCTAACAAGCAATGAAATACATATCCACTTCGCTAAACTAGACGCAAGGTAGCCCTAGAGCAAGTTCATATAAAACGTCACCGTTTTAGGGTTCTGTAGTCTACGAGCAATGACATTCTTCTACGAGGCACCCTTATAGTTGCCGCAGCTCACGAGCCTTAGTAGTAGAAAGTTGTAATTTGGCATAAATGTATTATTTATCATACATACGGCCAAATACTCAAACGTCACTCAAATCTCAGTGGGACTTAAAGTCTTCTGTTTTTATATAACACGTTCAAACGATAGAGATAGCGCACATTTGAGGGTTGCTTAAAATTGAGTGACGTTTGAGTATTCGGCCACAAGAGTGGTAAAATAAACTGTTGAAAAGTATTTCTTTAGAATAGATCCCGTACACCCCGTACACCTAAAGTGGGATGTTACTTTTTCATGGGTATTTTAGGATACGACTTTAAAAATACTGAGAATAAGTGAGAGAAAACCATTTTGCGACCATCTCACGACACTTGTTTACACCGATCTCCTAGTTTATCGGTTTAGTCGGCGGGTAGGGTTAGGGATGGAAGCTGAGCTATTTTTGGACGTATCTACTTCCTTTCGCCCTCTGGGAAAATCTGATTACTGTTTTAGGATTATTATTCCCTTTATAAATTCTATATTTATTTTTATAGATATACTACAATATGTAAAGTCAGGAAACTCTCCGCTTGTCCAAAATCAGTCAAATATAGCTATTATTACGGCGGCATAAGGTGGCCTTAAAGTCAAACGGCGACATCCCTGATAATACATGTTAATAAAATTGATGTCTAAATTTTATTCGATACTCCTGAAAAAAAAGCTTGGTTTGTTTAAAAATCTCTTGTTGACAAGATTAAGTAAGCAATGGACTACGAACGTAAAATAACACCTACAACAAGGACTGCGCGCTCCGTAGTCCTTGTCTTCCAGGAGTTTGCCAATTTTAGAAACATCCTAGTAAATGATACAATAAAATGCAATATTTTTAAAGCAGTGCCGTTTAATTGAATATATTATTATGAAACAGTGTATAACAATATGTATAAAATAAGTTATTGCTTTATTTGGTGTTATATCCTTACGTAATTTATTGTAGAATAATCATTGATATACAAAAAACTAAATAATTTTAGGTAACTTAATCTAATTTATACATTAGTCAAAACAAATAAAAACAAAAAAAAAATAGTTGTTTCTAAACTTGAGAGCAGAATACAATAGTTGTACCTAATACTTACGTACTGCTTTATAGTACCTAGAAGGTACCATAGATACAATTTTCTAATAATAGGGAGAACATTATTAGGGAAAATAACAATATCTTTAGGCTATGACTGTTTAGTCATTATCTTTTTCATTACTTCTTTTGTAATAATATACTACGGATTATGTATAATACATTTGCCTCTTTGCCCGACTGGGTCCGAGAACAATAAGAAATCTATTGTCATATTTTTCTCCTGGCCTGAGGGATTAATTTGGTCTCTATTACGCAGTCATCAGTCAGTGACGTGTATTGACACGTGCACCTGTGTGCGTAGCACTTAGAGAATACCAAACGTCGCCCATTAGAGGGGAGGAGGTTGGATGAGGCGGGGAAATCGGGGGAGGGGGGAGGGGGGGGGGACATCGAAGTGTCCATTCTGTTCGTAGTATTATTATATATTCTCTGGACATAGGTAGGTACACATATTACATAAACACAAGATCAATCAGTAATTTAAATATTTATAAGAAATGTCTATTGTGTATTTTTTAAAATTATCTTGCAGGGAATGGATTATAGTTAATTAATGGTAATCTTATGAGTTTTTTTTTTAATTTAATCCATTCCCTTATAAATATTTGCTTCACTTTAAGTACCTCAATAATAAAATACATGCCTAGTCACGAAATGGAAGACATTTTATTTGGTTCTCTATTGTCATTCGTTACGCGAAAGCAACAGGTTAGTATTTTACATATTTTATAATATTATATTATCACAAATTCGAAAATTACATAGATAGGTATTAATACTGGTCACTTAACCAAAAGATATAAATAAAAGATAATACATATTACAACAGCATTACATTATTTCATTACGCAGCAAACAATAAATATATTGCGCTACAAAAACGAAAGTAACCGTAAATAAGTAAAGTAGGTATGTGAAGTACACGCGTCACAGTAGTAATATAAGTCGAAATCCATATCTATTGTTTGATATACAAGTGTAAAATATATACTTAAAATATATTTTTGCAGTGCTTTATTTAATGATTTATATTGGACAAAATGTATTTATTAATTGTTCATGTTCATCTGCCTGTATACGAGCGGTTTTATAACTAATGCATGTGTTATCATATTATATCAATGTTAATATTATGTATACGTTCACAAGAATATTTTATAGAAAAACTCACAATGAAACCTGTCTATTTCTTTCTTTCTAATTAAGTAATTAAATATATAAAATCTCGCACCGCAAAATTAGTCCTGTATGTCCTCGCTGGTTGCTTGAGAAGTATACAATCACAGTATGCTTCTGCTATATACGGGTATGGGTTGTATGGTTATCTTCGTTTTAGGATTAATAGGAGCAAAACAAGCAGCTTTTTTGGACGAAATCTTATTAAAAAATAAATTATATTGAATGCCATTTCAAACATAATTTCAATGTAAAATAAAAATCTAACAATTCTTCATTTATTTGTGACTTACAGCGTGTTAGCGCGTAGCTTAGTTGTTTATTATATACTAACTAGGTACTACTACATACTTCTTGGCTATATTACTCAACAAACAAATGAAGGTGTGAAATGATGATGCCTCACATAAAAAAAGATGAAAATAACTCGATCGAGCTAGTTTACATAACACATATTTACTGTAAATCTATACACAATTGTGAAAATAAAGGGTTAGGTACAGATCTTCGGATTCAGAAATAAATACCATTGTTACCAATATCTCATCACATTAAATGCTCAGTTACAATCGAGTATTGATCGAATCTAGCAATGCTAGTACATAACAAATATTCTACTGTAGGTACAAATCATCAATCTGGCGAACGAATACTGTAACGTGTCTCCTTTTTAAGTGGTGTTATGTTTATGCCGCTACAAGAAGCGTATAATCGACAGGAGCAGTTTGACAATATTAAAACTATAGATTTAAGCTTAAACCACACAGGCAATGTGTATAAAAAAACACGGCCGCAGAGCGGCGGCTTGTATACATAATATAATATTAAAACAAAGTCATCCGCTGCGTCTGTCTGTCCGTCTGTTCACGATAAACACAAAGATTACTTTACTACGGATATTCTAGTGGTTTTCACCAATTAGATAGAATGAGCATCTGTGTTAAAATAATTTGTTAATAGTTTTGTGTAAATAATAAAGTTGGAGGTGTCGGAAAAAAAAATCAAGCCTCCTGGGAGCTTTTATAGAAGAAGTTGCCTAAACCGTTTGAGATATAACAAAACGATGAAATGTGGAATATTTCCTCCTTGGTAGATCGAAAAAAAAGTCCGCGATATCTATCTCAAACCGAAAATGAGACTCGCTTGATTTTTTTACAAAATATTTTTACAGCCATGGCTTTAACATTTACTGGCAGAACTTAAAATAAGTAATTTAAATACATTTATATAAGACGAACTGCACTTTCGATGCGGGGTGGCAGGATTGTTCTATTGTGTTGTGTTGAAGTGCAGTTTAGTTACTTAGTTTGCTCCGGAAACGTTTCAATATTCGGTCGTCAGTCATTACTAAAATTATCAACATAACCTATCGATGTATTTTAGTTCTTAAACATAATAATAGTTTACAATTTTAATACGTTTGTGTAGATCATTAAAAGATAATATTCGAAAATGCTATTTCATACTCAGTCTTAAACTGTTACTCAGAAAGCATTAAATGCTAAATATATTATTAAAATATTAGGATATCTCTTAATTCAATAAATGTGAATTGTCAACAACACTCCAAAACGTAACTTACAGCCTCCATCAAGAATTGATTGATTGAAGAGATCATCGACTTTAGTAAGCGTCTTTCGCGATTTTGACCAATACCACACAATTAGTACTTACATCGGCTGTAGGCAACAGAGATAGCTCTCTAGGAAGACAAAACTAGCCGATTGAGTTTTCTAATCTCGATGCTGTACGTTAATTTGGGTTCTATAAATTCTAAAATAATGCGTTAATCCGATTCGAATCGGGATCACTAAGCGTTTCCATAAATTTCATCAACTTCCAAACATGTAATTCAAATCAACACAAACATGTATCTGACCAGCGATTTTGGAGTAATCGAGAACATGTTTCAAAATATCTGACGAATTGATAACTTCTTTCGAGATTCAAGGACAGTACAAAAGTACAAAAAAATAAGGTGCTCTTATTTTACTTATAAGATTATGCGTATATATATTATTTTAGGTGGCAGACTATTTGTAAAAATAGATTAGCACCATGGAATAGTCAGCGTTATTAAATACATTTAAGTACAGGTCTATGAGATTCATAATTAATGTTATGATAACATAACTTCACGTGTGTTTTTCGTAATAAACTGGCAGTTTTTAGTTTACACCTACGTATATGTGTGTGCACACATATAAGTTAAATGAGAGAGATGTTCAATACAAATATGGACCCTGATCTTTGTACAGTATGTACCAGAAAACTGGCCTCTTCATTACACGGGCACCTTAAGTAATACAAGCTATATTTGATTCATTTTGGATGAGCGGGTAGTTGTTTGACTATACAATAATAGTAATTAAGTTGATACCTTTAACAATCACTTTTATTCCGTATTCTTCTTCGGTTTTTTTGAACAAATCAGTTTACAAAACATGGTTGGTGGTGCATTTTTATTGCACAGAGTTATTATGACGTCTTAGTTGCGATTTCAAGTAGGCATTATCCAAATGTTGTTTCATTTGTTTATGTGATAGAGCGTATGAAGAAATGAGACAGATCATGTCATTAGAATGTGAAATTGTGAAAATCTAAGTTTATTTGTACAATAACAACTTGATTGTGCAAATAAAACTTTCTTATGACAAAATAAATACTTGATTGTTCCTTAAATATTGGATAATATATTATATAGCTTTGTTTAGACATCCTGTACAAAGAGCGGGCTCAGAGTGAAACAAATTCTTACGAAATATTTTCTGGAATAGAATTTATGTCTTATTTAAAATAGATTTTTTTTAAATATGTATAAAAAATAACTTTTTTTCGATTGCTAGCAATCTTTCTATATGATCGATTTGTAAAATTAATGAGTACATTAAGGTTAATTTTGTTCAATAAAAAAAAAGTATAATCACGCCAACTACACGACTTAAAGCACAAACCTCTGATTATACTTTCTTATTAATTAGTGCTTATTTAGTACAATACTTACGTGCTTGAATTAATAAATATATTTCAATGGATCGGATGGTCATATTACAGCAGTCAACGTTTAGGGCTCATGCACACCAGTTTTTTTTTGGCGCCTTTCACGCAGTCGAAACGCGCTGCAAACGTGATATTAGCTATGCAAACGTTTGTAAAATATGTGGTATGCACACGACGAGTTTCACGAGCTGTTGTCGCGCTTGTAACGCGTAGTTACATCAACACAGACGCGTTATAGTTTATCTGCACAGAGCTTCTTGATTTTGACTTACCAACAGCATTTCTATGGCATCAATAAGCGAGACAACACTACAAAGTTGACCTAATTATTTTTGTTAAAGAGAAATGGTAAAATAGAATGTGCCTTGTATTAAACTTACACATATCACACATACATGTATAATACATATCATATATATTCAATTTATAATAGACACATTTATTGCAGCTCGTCCACTTGAAATGCGGGTAACAAAGCTGCTCACGCACGCGTTTACAGCGATAAAATCGCAGACAATATGCCGTTTTTGAGTGAAATGGTGCGACTAACGTTGCTCAACGGCGCCTGAAAAAAAAGTAGTGTGCATAGACCCTTTATCCTATGTAATACCTACTATATCTATAAGTTTACCCTGTAGCAGTAACCGAATCCCTCATTTCTCTTCCTTTGGTCTCGATGGGTAGCGCGAGACACGCGCCGGCCGCCAAAACAGCCGCTAGCGAATACACCCCGGTTGCTATTACGATGGAATTCTTTAATAGCACCTGAAATTAAAAAATAAATCGTTGCATTTACTTTCCAATGTAGTTTACATCCCATCGCCCTTTAGTGGTGGAGCATTCTTCCGCTAGTGTAGTCAATCAACCGAACAATGGCGGTCAAACCAATAATAACGTGGGACGTGGGATGGGCAGCTACGTCCCGCGATAAAACTACCGCCAATCCACCTGCCAAGCAGTGGCAATCGTGGCATATTCTCCCTTAGTGACGCATAACACAACAATGTTGTGGGCGTCTTTGGGGAAGGTTTTGTCCAGCAGTGGATGTCTTTCAGCTGATATGATGAAAGGAAAAAAAAACTGTGAACGAGATTCGTACTTTTTTTTTCGCGAGATACGACGCCATTATTTTCTCTTTAATTCCTGTTAATTCACTCGCAAGCGTTATTGAGTGTAATACAATACGACAATATTGTAAATTGTAAATTGTAAAATTTTAACAGTAGTTCTTGTAGTAACGAATCTGCCAAGTCACGTATTTTGATAAAGTGTGAATTTTGTGAAGACAGGATATGATAAAAACTTTGCCTCCAGAGTAAGGCGTTAGTAGTTACAACCATTCTAACTACTACAACGACTATCGACGATTAAGTTATTGGGCTTTTCATGTTTGTTTCATTATTACCTGTGCAACATATGGGGTGATCATAGCGCCGAGTCTGGCGACGCCACTACAGGCGCCTACCGCCGTCGCCCGAAGTGCGGTTGGATATACCTAGAAATTAATAAATTAATCGAAGGCACATTTTCATGAATGTATGAAATATTGTCTTCTATCTCCTAGCTCGGACCCACTCAACGTTCGAAAAATATTATAAACAGTATTCAACTGACAACTTTGATGTTTTTAACCGACTTCCAAATAAAAAGGAGGTGATCAAGTCGAGATGTATGTATGTAATATAGTCGGAATTGGCTAATATTTGAGTACGATAAACTATTTAGGCTTCTAAGCGTGTTCTAAATTTCGTAAGTATGAAACTTATCCGCGTATTTCTAGGAAACTTAAGTCATATCGAAATAATCTTCTTTTTAATTAAAACGTCAAGCGGCAGGAGATTGCCGGCGGGCTGGTAAACAAGGTGATTTGCGTAAATACGTGTCTTGAGATTGCGGATCTAGAGTCAGTACAAAAAAAAATACTTACCTCTGGTGTATACACGTACGCTGCTTGGAAGAGGCCCGCGATTATGCCACGTGCCAGGAAAAGGATACAAGTCAGGAATGTGCGGCTGAAAGTGGGAATTTATTGTTGTTGTTAATGGTTAGAAACTATTTCGTTTGCCAGTGGTACCTCCAGTGAATGAATTCTAGGTCCAGATCATGAGCACATTATTTATTTTCATGTATGGGCCCGTAATTTCTGTTACAGAAGCAAATTAGCTTAGGCAACGCATCGTCCTTGGGATATCTGATTTTTGTGTAGATAGTGTGGGTATCAATAGGATGATCATTCATGTAAATAGCATGCTTGCTTGCCATTTTGTGCATTTGGGACAAAAATAGTATGTCTATGGGTAGCAGTATTCCATTAGCGTGGATTGTTTATTGCTTGCTTTACTCGTATGACAAATGTTACTTATAATACAATACGCTTACACTTAAAAGTGATACAATAGGTCACACCCGGACACTCTGCTAAAATTCCATAAAAACGCTTATTCTGGTTACTTATTACACAGACATCAGTGACATGTCATCACAGACATCGTGTTGCGCACACGCACACAGAAATGTAGCACGTAGGATTATGACCTAAAACAATCGTGAAATAAGTCGTCGCACTGACTAAGTGACCAAATTAACTAAAAATAGACCACTCGCTCGCAAGCTCACTGTTGAAGTTTATCCAACAGGCTCTCGAGAGGGGTAGAAGGGGGGGGGTGAGTAGGGGACGTCAGACGGGATGTCGAAGTGTCTATTCTTTGCGTAGTATTATTACATATTCTCTGACTAGGTCTTAACCTGTATCGTAGGTGCCCTTGTACATACATAACACATATCTACCTAGACCTAAAACAAATGTCTGTAGGTCATAATTTTTATTTGTCTCAGTAGGGGAGTGAACACGTGACCCTCGTAACACACTGCTAGATTACCCGGGTCGACAAAAGTAATGTGGTGTTCCTATTATCTCGAGCTCCATCACTGGAGTTTTACATTCTACATTTCCATAATTAAAGTAACTTACTTTCCTTTATATATCAGCGCGCAGATGCAGATTGCAAAAATCACGAATTGTGATGCCATGGTACGTTTACGGCCAAACTTTTCGATGATAAATATTGTTGCGAATATACCTGAAAGTCAAGAATAAATATTCAAAATTATATGTTCTTACATTCATTGAAATACAGCACAACACTTTGAATATTTATTGAAATAAAACTATTTTTACGGATTTATCTAGCGCATATTAAACTAAAATGACAAATCATTATAGAATCAAATACGAGAGATAAATCCGTAAAAATAGTTAAAATCTGTTTCTCTTATCATCATAATGTTTCGCAAAACGATTCTCTTGATGATAAAACAGTATGTACAGTACGTGCAAAATTTAAACGTGTCAGTGATTTTAGTTACAAGTCGCTGCGAAGGCGATTTTTGTGATTAAGATGGAATACTCGAGGAGGACAATGTGGGAGTAGTTCACTTTCATCAGGCAAACATTGAAAGTAGTTTCTTTTTTCGTCTGTATGGTCGTCGCGAGTTAAGAGACTGACGCAAAGTTTATTCAGGTAACTTAGCTCAGTGGCATTTAAGTTTTGCACGTTTTTTTATGTAATGGAAGTGGCAAACAAGCATGCAGTTCACATTGATGTTAAGTGATGACTGCAGCCTATAGACACTTACATGAAGACCAAGTGCCGGAAATTACAGGGCCGTACATTACCACCTGACCGGAACAAGATAGTGCTGAACACTACCATTTAGCGGCAAGTAAATTAGGTAATGCGGTGGTGCCTACGCCCGCGAGCTCAGTCACTGGAGCTCTACCACCAGTAAAAAAGGCACAAATACTAACTTTTACGTTCTTAGGCTACTAATACTAATATCAGGCAATCTCTATTAGTGTCTAAAAAAGGTGGCACAGGTTTCTGTATTATTAGATCACTTATGTGGTATTCGAATTGTGCATTTACACCAAACAGAGATACTTCTTTATCATCGGGCATCGAGCCAGATAACAGTTACCGGATATCCGTTTCTCATCCGTTATCCGTATTCCGTTCATCTCTAATTTTGTCGCACTATTTAGCTCCTAGCTAGACGGTTAGGCTCTACACAGTTAAGTTTGACTCCACCGTGATGTTGCTTCGACTTGGCAGTAAGGGGGTGTTCTGCGTGAGCTACGAATACGATGCGAAAATGTAAGTTAAAGGTACGAGATTTGTCGCAGTCTAAGTTTGAGAAAAGAAGTTGTCCGTATGGCAACCTTGTAACTCACCAGGGAACTCGGCGAGGGTGGTCCACAGTAGATCCATGTAGTCGGTAGTCTGTAAAGGTCTGCAGTCGGCCGCGCACGTCTCGTCAGCGCCGTCTGGGTCCGTCTCGAATAGCTCCGTCGTCATCAACACCAGACCATAGTAGCAAAATGCGCAGGACATCCTGATAATAAGATTTCTATGTTGAAACAAAATTGTCATATTGTGTATTTCACAATAACACATCATGAGTAAATTAGAATCTTTTAAGTGCCCTGATCACTTTTAGATGAACATTGGATTCAGCATAATTCAGCATAATTCTCATATATTCGAGTATTGTCATTGCTTTGTCGTCTGCAATATTTTGATTGTTATTATTTTAAGCTAGCTGTTTCTTACTACTTCGTCTCAGTGTTTTGGCACGAAAAGTAACCGATGTCTCAGGATCCATATGATTATTAAAAAATGTAACAGATATGGAGAGAAATATGGTTCTTAACCATGAGAACCATATAGCCGATTAAAAGCAATTGCTGGCAATGCTTATACCAAATAAACCACAGTAGCAAGCTCGTGTTCCTCAGGTGCGGTATGAGGAGGTGCTTCAAACGGCCTCGGTGGCCTATGCCCACGGAATCGTCGCAAACCAAGCGCCCTAGCAACATCGGCCGGCCGTTGTCTTGGGCTATCTGAAACAGGATAATAATTAGAAAGGTGCAGATTTTTGTAGCGCAAAGTTAGAACAAGAAAGAAAAAATGTTGTTTTTTTCGAATACATCCTTACTCTCACTTACAAAAAGTCCGAAAGAGAAGAATTCCGTTATAAAACAAACTCAGTGGGTGCTCTTTAAAAAAATATATTCAAGCGTACGTGTTACGACGTGATTGTTACAGTTACGGACAAGTTAAAAGATGGGAAGAGACTTCATGTAACAACTTCTAGTGCTAGTTACCTAGCAACTTCTTATAGTTAAATAATGCAAAAGGCAACCTGAATAGAATGTTTACCTGTTCAAGAGTTTCCAAAGCTTTATCAGGATGGCCACTGGCCACGTGATATCGTGCGGATTCTGGTAACCACTAAAAATACAAATATGATAAGTAATGGTTCTTGTACATTATACTGCATTTAATAAATTTAAATAATATTTATTCACTGAGCTGCTATTTTCTTGAATAATTACAAAACTGTTTATGTTAAAATCAGAACAATAAAATGTCTTTCATATTCGTGCAATAAGACCTATCTCACGTTATACAATAAATTTTTTTTTGTTTGAAACTTTCTTTAAATGCTAAATCAATCCAACTTAAGTGGTTTCTATGTTTAAAATTCACATATAATTTACATGAATTATATTCTAAGAGCCTGCGACGCCCAGGCCTTCGTTATATTATAAAACCTGGAAATTCTTCTATATATGTCCCCTATACAGGTATAAGCAAAAACAAAATATACAACCTGGGTAGCGGTGGCTTTGGCAGGTAACAGGTAGTAAAGGTGAGTAAAATTGTGTTTCAAATTTGTGATAGTATAAAACTTAGTTTTCATATATTTTAACTTACAATCATATTACAAACCGCCTCGTCTATCGGCGGACACTTTGGACGGTGGCAACCCCTTGCCAGCACCCTCACAGTCTAATTATTTATAAATCTACTTTCGTCATAGTATAAAATCTGTTTTTATATATGTTATTCAGAAAACTATACGAATAATGTTTCCACAATTCCCAGTCACTTTCGATGGTTCCCCTATCTTCCCAGGCACATTGAAGTCTACTCCAGGCGTGCGCGCGATGAATATACATGTACGTTGGTGCGAGTGAAATAGCATGATCGGTCCACGGCGATCTCTTTCTGCGCATCAGCTATCTCGTACTCTGTAATATATATTGTGTAGTGTGAACTGTTATACGTACAGAAACCGTTGAATAATTAATTTGTAATAAAAGTGAGGAAGAATTAATTTTGTTCTGAAGAGACATTAAAGAAATGTCAAACTGACGATCCGCTTAGCCCAACGGTGTGATATGACCGTTTAATTCGAAGGGTCACGGGTTCAATCTCTGCACCGGGACCAATATTTGTATGGGCTACAGATATTTGTTTCGGGTCTGAGTGTTTGTGTATGTGTTATATGTGTATAACGGTACCCACGACACAGGTTTATACCTTCTGTGGGGCTGTGAGTGTAAGCGTAAGCGTATTTTTATAACTGAAAGTCAGAAAAAAACATAACCTTAAATATGCGAACATTATTTTACCTGATAAATATACAGATGGAGGTTATCACCGGAAATGCCATAAAACATTCACAGGCGTACTACAATTCTGAGCCTGCAGATTTTCAAAAAGAAAAAAGAGTAAACAAGAAGTCGTTCAGTGTAGACAACTTATCGCCAGATACACCGGTAGTACCTGAGTTAACTACTGAACTCGCAACAAAATCTCCGACACCATTATACCAAACTTCATTTTTTTACTTTGTTTTGTAATGGCTATAATTAAAAGAATTAAATTATACGATCTTAGTTATTTTCTCTCCTTATAGTAAAACCAACATACATAAAAATTGTTTTATATTATTTCGCATTAACACATTCTTGTGAAATATATTTAATTTTTAAAGAAAAATGGAAAGGAAAATTTGACTTCAGGCGAGACTCGAACTCGCGACCTACTGGGAATCTAGTCCAGCCGCTCTTCCAATTGAGCTACTGAAGCCCTGCCCGATTTGTCAAATCTTTCCTTCACATCTATTGCATTGCTTTATGGTAGCAGCAGCGCCATCTATTACCAACTATGCTAGTTAGGCAACCGATATAATAGACTTTTCAGTTTATTGAATATCGTAAAGAAGTCGCTTTTACCCTTAATAATTGTTTTATATTATTTCGCATAAACACATGCTTGTGAAATATATTTTATTTTTCAAGAAAAATGGAAAGAAAAATTTGACTTCAGACGAGACTCGAACTCGCGACCTACTGGGAATCTAGTCCAGCCGCTCTTCCAATTGAGCTACTGAAGCCCTGCCCTGATCTCCTTAACTTTAAACTTATGTATGTATGTATCTTGACGCCAGGTCCCTAACGGGGTAGGCAGAGAGTGTAGAGCGCCAAATACCCCTGTCCTAACAAACCTCTCGTGCCTCGTCTACCTTCATCATTCTCTTTATACATGCACGCCGATTCCTAAGACTTTTGACCCCACCATCAGACAGAACTCGACTTATTTGGTCATGGTAGGTCAGTCTTGGTCTTCCAGCGCCTTTGCAACCATCCACATTCGCATTGTATATCTGTTTAGTCATTCGCTCATTCGGCATTCTTTCTATATGCCCGAACCATCGGAGCATGCCTTTTTTCATTTTTACACCAATACTATCATTCACACTAAGCCTCTTTCTTACATCTTCATTACGAACGCGATCGGTGAGTGATACACCGCAGATCATGCGCAAAGATCTCATCTCGACCGCGTTTAACTTACTTTCATGCTCTTTCCTGCATACCCAGCTCTCGCTTCCATATAAAAGCGTTGGAGTAAGTACAGCATTATGTACGGCTAGTCGAGCCCGCTAGCTGAGATTTGAGATTCTAGCAGCTTACCCAACGCTCCATTCACGCAATTCCCAGCAAGCACTCTTCTTTCTATGTCGGTGGTGTACCTACCATCCTTGCTAAAAGCACATCCAAGATATACAATTTCATCCACCTGTTCTTACACTGCATCATCTACTACTACCCTTGCATTTGTTCTCTGTTCATCTCTTTCAAATACTAATACTTTAGTTTTATCCACATTCAATTGTAAGCCTTTCTCCATACAATCCTCTTTCATGACTGTGACTAGTGCTTGTAGCCCAGATGGTGTAGAGCTAACAATTACCGCATCATCTGCGTAAAGCAGACAGTTCACCACTAAGTCACCCATACGAACTTCCACATCCATCTACTTCACCCTCTGGAGGCATTTGTCCAGATATATCATAAACAGCCTAGACGAAAGCACGCAACCCTGTCTGACACCGATGTTAACATCAAACCAGGGTGACATGTTACCATCTACCCGTACACATGCTTTAACTTTAAACTTTTAGAATTTAATCATCGACTGCCGATTTTTCTTATTATTTTCTGCACAATACTTAAAATTAATAGATATTTTTTTACAACTTTCTTAAATCATAACTTGCTTCCATAAAATTCACTTGAAAAAATTCAAATTTTAGTTAAATGCAAAATTTAATGATAATTTGCAAAAGTTAATATCGTAATGAATCGCATTCAATTGTTGACTAGTTGTACCCGCGACTTCGCCCGCGTGAGAATTTATGATTGTTCAGTACCTACCCGGACGAAGTCGTGGGTGCAACTGTTATAAAAGTAGCCTAAGTTACTCCTTATTACATCAGCTATCTGCCAGTGAAAGTCCCGTCAAAATCGGTGCAGCCGTTCCCAAGATTTTCCCCGCCAAACAGACAGACAGACAGACAAAAATAGTAAAAAATGTTATTTTGGTACATGTACCGCGTAAACATATATATGTATTTAGTAAAAAGCGGTTATTTTAATATTACAAACAGACACTCAAATTTTATTTATTTGTATGATTTCATATTTTGTTGATATAAAAATATCATTAATTTATTTTTTTAAATTTACTGTTTTAATCGGTTATAAATCTACATAATTATTTTTTTTGATAAAGGAGAATGACCAATTTTGTATGGGAGTTCGCCCTTCTTGCGTCTAGACGGGATTACTCGAAAATATAGGCAATATTTTAAGAAATGCGTGCGCAAAAAAGAAAAAAGGTATCAATAGGAGTTTTTAAAAAACTGCATTACGAACTTTCGGTTATTTTCAGGTTAAGTTTTGTGTGCTGTTCCTGCCAGAGGTTACTAAAATAAGCGAAGACTATTTTAAAGTATTGTGTAGCATCTTAACTGTTTTACTTACATTAAGTAGGTATTATAGTGTAACAGCATGGCGTAGTCATGATTCTTCTCCAGACAAATATTAAATACTTAACAATTAATAAATAAATATCTGGTTTTCATGTGGGTGTTTTTATGCTATATATTCACTTATCATCAATGTAAACTGTTTTTGGGGAAAAAGTCTTTTCGCATTATAGTATGTATGAACTTGTAATAAAATCTCTTTGGCTGTAGTATTTGTATCCGGCTGGTTTTGGTAACATTGAAAGATAAAATTTTAAAGAACATAATTCCAAATTCAAATTAGGCAAATGTGTGATTTTCATTTGTTTTTCGTACTGTCAAGATGAGTGAATCTAATGAAGAAATTCGATACATTTTAAAATTTTACTACAATATGGGTAAAAATGCAACGAAAGCCGCGAAAAAAATTTGCGATGTTTATGGACCTAGTGCAGTGTCTGTGAGAGTAGCACAAATTTGGTTTAAGCGTTTTCAATCCGGAAATTTTGATGTCAAAGATGCACCTCGCTCTGGTCGCCCTATTACGGATAGAATGGATGCCATTTTTGAAAAAGTGGAGCATGATCGACATATCAGTAGTTACGACGTAGCTGCAGAACTGAGAATTGATCACAAAACAGTTTTAGCGCATTTGAAAAAAGCTGGGTACAAAAAAAGCTCGATATTTGGGTACCTCACGAGCTCACTGAAAGAAACCTAATGAACCGTGTACTCATTTGTGATTCTTTATTACGACGTAATGAAACCGAATCATTTTTGAAGAAGCTGATAACTGGTGATGAAAAGTGGATCACGTACGACAAGAACGTGCGAAAAAGGTCGTGTTCAAAGGCCGGTCAGGCTTCACAGACTGTTACGAAACCCGGGTTAACTCTCAATAAGGTGATGTTGTGTGTGTGGTGTTGGAAGGGTATTATTCATTATGAGCTATTACCACTAGGCAGGACTATCGATTCTGAACTCTACTGCGAACAACTGATGAGATTAAAGCAAGAAGTTGAGAGAAAGCGGCCGGAATTGATCAACATAAGGGGTGTGGTGTTTCATCATGATAACGCTAGACCGCACACATCTATAGCCACTCAGCAAAAATTAAGAGTTTGGCTGGGAGGTGTTAATGCATCCGCTGTATAGTCCTGACCTTGCACTTTCAGATTTCCACCTGTTTCGATCTCTTCAGAATTCTTTATGCAATGTTAGGTTAACATCACGAGAGAACTTCCAAATTGTCCGCGGTATTTTTATGAGAAGTCCCAAAATTTTTATAGCAATGGGATCATGTCCCTACCTACAAGATGGCAAAAGGTTATCGATCAAAATGGTACATACATACATTAGTTAAATTTAAATAAACTATATTAAGAAATGTTTTGAATTATCTTAAAAAATGCGAAGAAACTTTTTCCCCAACCTAATATTTGCCGCTTCATGATAATAAAAAGTGAGACATTTATATGATGAATTTGAGCTAAGTCAAGACTAAGGTACTGTTCAAATTATATCCACTCGATACCTAGTGATTATACAAGGCAAATAGTAGATCTGAATAATCTATTCCGTTGAATATCGATAATAAAGCAATCGATCGTTGAAATCGATTTAATTTCGACAAAGTTATAAAGGTCCTAAAATGACCAGTGTCCAACGCAAAAAAGTAAATAATGCAACGGTGTTGACATTGGCAGCTTGGTTATTGGTCTGTGATTGGCAGTTTACTGCAAAATAATTTATTAACTTTTAAAAAATATTTTGTAAATCCCCATTCATTTTAACGTGAAAAAAAATGTGAGTGAAATCTAAATTCAAAAAACAATTTTCTACATACAAGTGACCACCAGAGAACCATGACATTGACATTTCTTTAATGTCTCTTCAGAACAAAATTAATTTTCCCTCACTTTTATTACAAATTAATTATTCAACGGTTTCTGTACGTATAACAGTTCACACTACACAATATATATTACGGAGTACGAGACAGCTGATGCGCAGAAAGAGATCGCCGTGGACCGATCATGCTATGTCACTCGCACCAACGTACATGTATATTCATCGCGCGCACGCCTGGAGTAGACTTCAATGTGCCTGGGAAGATAGGGGAACCATCGAAAGTGACTGGGAATTGTGGAAACATTATTCGTATAGTTTTCTGAATAACATATATAAAAAACAGATACTATGACGAAAGTAGATTGTTAAATAATTAGACTGTGAGGGTGTCTGGCAAGGGGTTGCCACCGTCCAAAGTGTCCGCCGATAGACGAGGCGGTTTGTAATATGATTGTAAGTTAAAATATATGAAAACTAAGTTTTATACTATCACAAATTTGAAACACAATTTTACTCACCTTTACTACCTGTTACCTGCCAAAGCCACCGCTACCCAGGTTGTATATTTTGTTTTTGCTTATACCTGTATAGGGGACATATATAGAAGAATTTCCAGGTTTTATAATATAACGAAGGTCTGGGCGTCGCAGGCTCTCAGAATATTAGTAACTCAAACACATTCATGTTTGAGTAACTGATGTGTACCAAATTTCATCAATTTGTACTTTCGCAGAAAATCGGATGTGACAGACAATTCTGTTTTCTTTTTGGGATACCTGAACCTTAAAGATTATAATAATTTAAACTTACTGGACAAATCAAGGCAAATATTAATAGCGGAATAGTGGAGAGACCCAGCAACCAGTGAACACCCAGTGTCGGCATCACTACGAGCGCAAGAGCCACCTCTAAACATGCTCCCAACGCCCAAAAACACTGGAAATATTACAAAACGTCATTTTTAAACATAAACTCTCTTATGCATACGATGTATTTAAGCAAAAAAGTGTTTAAAGTGTTGCTAATCACTCTTATGTCTCCTCTATCTTCAGCAATTGACAATGCAACTGACAAGACAAATAATTATATAAGAGTATAAGCCAAATTACAGCTTTCCAGTGGTAAGACAAAAAGACAGACGGACGGGCGGACATGGCAAAACTAAGAGTTCCCTGTAGGCTACAGAGCAAACTTTATTATGGGAGATTCTGTTCGTGGGTTCAGGTGAGGTAAAAATATTTGAAATACCGGGAAATATTCTAAGTAAACGTTCTCAAGGTGCCATTCCACAGTTGCTTTTGCGCAAATCATTGTTTGGAATCTTGGCAGGAATAAACATATACCAAATTCGACTAGCGGAAATAATGTGTTGGTATTTTGTCTTGAGCATCTGTTGTATTAACAGCACGACTTATAACTACTGTCACTAGATAGATATAGATGCATAGACATTACACTTTCTTATGTACCCTTTTTAGGGTGTACCTATGTTATATAAATAAAAATCAATTGCTGTTCGTTGGTCTCGCTAAAACTCGAGAACGGCTTGACCGATTTGGCTAATTTTGCTTTTGAATGATTTTTGGAAGACCAGGGAAGGTTCAAAGGGTGAGAAAATATGAAGAAATTGAAGGGAAATAGTAAAAACCACAATTTCATTTTTCCATACAAATAGTCCGTATCTATCAAACATTTGACACATTATTTCATTGTGAGGCAATACGAAGTATGCCGGGTCAGCTAGTATAATAAAAAAAAATATTGAAACTTACATCAAGAAGGACAACACATTTAGCTCTCTGTTTAGTTGGCAAAAATTCAGCATAAAGTGTAACCCTGAAAAAAAATATTATGAAGTTAAGAACAATGACAATGTACAACAGTGTATCTTCTCATTTTTTTACGTAACTAAGGTGGCAAACAAGCACGACAAGCAAACAGCTCAGATGGATGTTAAATGAAGACTGCAGCTTATAGACATCTACATAAAATCCAGAGGTCAAAATGCAGATACGGCCTCTGAGCCCTAAGTTGTTATGTCTCTGTGATAGTTATTACGGGGCCATATATTACCTGCTAATCGGAACACGATAGAGCTAAACACTATCTACCTTTTGGCGGCAGATAGATTAGGTAATACGGTGGTGCCTACGCTCTCGACCTCCTGCACTGAAACTCTTCCACCAGTAAAACAGACACATCATTCTTATCTCAGACATTTGACACTTTAAGCTCAAAACAAGAGAGGGGTAGAGAGCTTGTAACACCAAATATCTTTAAGCCGAGAACCCATTGCGCTCGCCAATTGCTTGGTGAAGTAGTAGGTTACACCCGTCTCAAGAAAAGTTGTCTATATTAATAGTAAAAACAAGTGCATGTCGGGCCACGCGCAGTGTAGGGTTCCGTAGTTACAGAGTAAGAGATGTAATGAAAAAAATAAATAAATATTTTGTATGAACTTGTGACAAATTTTCGAGTAAAATACATTTGATCGACTATTACTCGCAAACTTACAAGGCCAACTTAAGTGTGATAGTTTTCCTTTTAATTTCGTTATATGTAGCTACTATTGCCGTAACGTTTGAATTTCTAACAATAACCGTTTAGTCTGTAGGGGGAGGGGACACTTGAGTCTAACGAAAATTTGCTCTTTAAAGCTTAATAAGTCACAAACAGTTATCTAAATCGAAAAATTATGTTTGGCCACCCATAATATTTTTTAAAGACCTATCCAACGATAACCCACACAATATGGAAATCGAAATTAAAAAAAAATATTTGCGCGTTAAAAACATGAAAAAAAAAATTAGGGTAACCTCCCCTAGGTTACCCTAATTTTTTTTTCATGTTTTTATTCTACCACTTTGTCGGCGTAATTAAGGTGTATACCTATGCCAAATTTCAAGTCTCTAGTACTTATAGTTTTTGCGCTAAACCGCGGACGGACAGACAGACAGACAGACAGACAGACAGACAGATAGACGGACATGGCGAAACCATAAGGGTTCCTTGTTCACTACGGAACCCTAAAAAAACAGAGATATTTGACCATCTGTGTCATTATAAACATCCCATACTAATTGTATAGTAATATTAGTTATAATACTTACGATTGTGGAACACATCCAATAGCGAATCCAACCAGACCCCTCAAAAACAATAACCATAAAAAATTGGGTGCTATTGCACTCAACAGTCCATAGTAGAATAATAATACACCACACATGCTTAGCGCCTGGAAATAACAGTATAGTTGTGTATAATATTATAATATATTAGAAGAAAAGAGGAATGCAGAAGTAGAATAATTAAAAGGAAAATACATAATAAGGCATTTTCTATGTAATGATGGTAGTAAACAAGCATGTACTGTACAAGAATGCTAAGTGTTTTACTGGTGGTAGAGCTCCTGTGACGGAACTCGCGGGCTAATATATAAATAATAATAATGGCAGTATTCAGCACTGTTGTGTTCCAGTCAGGTGGTAATGTACGAGTACGACCCTGCAATTTCCGACACAGAGGAATACCTTAGGCCTCAGGAGTGGCAATGCATCTGCATTTTGTCACTGCAGTTATCACTTAACATCCATGTGAACTGCATGCTTGTTAGCCACTTTTATAACATTAAAAAAAAATGTGAATATTGCATCCTATAGACACAAAAACCATAGGACAAAATGAAGAGGCCTTGCCCCCCCTGAATGCTAAGTTTTTGTAGTGGGAAGTGATTATTGGGGTCATACATTAAAATACTTTTATCCACTTTAATAATTTCTGGTGGCAAAGATGGAGTTGACATTAATGATAAGTAAAGGCTGCAGACATATAAATTAATTTTATTATTATAGACATATAAATTAAACTCAATATAATCTATTCTATTCTATAGGTAATATACACATGTATGCAAAGTATAATCCATATTGAATGAAGAGGCTTTTAGAAAACAGAACTAATATGTTTTGCCTCACTGTTCTAGAAATTATAGAGATATACTATTATTATTCACATACAATCAGTGTACACTTGTGAAAACGTAAAAAATGATTAAAATACATATATTGATAGAAATCGAAAATTAAATTCAGTAAAATGAAACTGATACCTACAGTTTTCCTTCCATATCTATCACTTATATTGCCCCAAAATGTTGAACTTAGCATCATTCCCATGAAGACAACTGTAGTAGTCAGTGCTTGTTGGTATCTGGCAACAAAACATTTCATTATAATCAATTAAGTATGGTCATACAGTATAGCTTTAATTTTATTAAACACCTAATAAGGTGCTGATGTAGTCAAGTGGCCAGTATCTACTTACACTACATTATTTTAAAAGTATGTGTACAGGTACAGGTACTTTAAAAATTATAGTTGCAACTTTGTTTAATGATGATATCTGCTAAAAATATCTCATTCTACAATTTCAATTGTATACATAAGTGCTCATATTAAGTAGTGTTTCATAAAAGGAAAAAGAAAAATTATTAGTAAAACCAGTTATGGTAATTACTAAACAAGATAAGGCCCGCAATTTTTAAGAAAGTTTTTTCAAAGCTTCACTAGACTCATGATGTTAAATCAAAGACACTATACTTTTTTTTAAATATTAGGGGCCGTTCAAGTATTACGTAAGCAGATTTATTACAATTCTTTACCCTCCCATCCCCTTTGTCAGCAAAAGTAAGCAAAGCTCTTACCCCCTCCCCCCATGGGTACGTAAACATTTTTCAATTAATGTATTGTTTTTTTTTAATATTATAATTAAGTATATTGTTATAATTATAATTTTAAAAATAAGAAATTGATTTAGGATAGAAATTAGATTTTACTGTTACCATAATAAGTAAATAACTACCAATGACGTAATCATCATCTAGACTCCATGTCATCCAAAATAAGCATAGCAAAGATCCCCCCGCCCTCCTATAGTCCTCACGATTTTTTTTTATGTAATAAAAGTGGCAAACAAGCATGCAGTTCACATTGATGTTAAGTTATGACTGCAGCCTATAGACACCCACACAATGACCAGAGTTCAAAATGCAGATGCGCTGCCACTCCTGAGGCATTAGGTGATATGCCTCTGTGCCTGAAATTACAGAGCCATACATTACCACCTGACCGGAACACGATAGTGCTGAACACTACCATTTAGCGGCAAGTATATTAGGTAACGCGGTATATCACGTAATACTTGAACGGCCCCTTAGGTGAATACAACCCTTTTTGAGAATAAATATTGTAATACAACCCACATTAAAACCTCTTTTTTTGATGAAATAATAACAAATAAAAAAACAACTATCATTTTTTTAATTTTAAAAAATAATAGGTTGGGGAAAAAGTCTTTTCGCATTATAGTATGTATGAACTTGTAATAAAATCTCTTTGGCTGTAGTAGTTGCATCTGGCTTGTATTGGTATCATTGAAAGTTAAAATTTTAAAGAACATAATTCCAAATTCAAATTAGGCAAATGCGTGATTTTCATTTGTTTTTCGTTCTGTCAAGATGAGTGAATCTAATGAAGAAATTCGATACATTTTAAAATTGTACTACAAAAAAGGTAAAAATGCAACGCAAGCCGCGAAAAAATTAGCGATGTTTATGGACCTAGTGCAGTGTCTGTGAGAGTAGCACAAATTTGGTTTAAGCGTTTTCAATCCGGAAATTTTGATGTCAAAGATGCACCTCGCTCTGGTCGCCCTATTATGGATAAAATGGATGCCATTTTTGAAAAAGTGGAGCAAGATCGACATATTAGTAGTTACGACGTAGCTGAAGAACTGAGAATTGATCACAAAACAGTTTTGGCGCATTTGAAAAAAGCTGGGTACAAAAAAAAGCTCGATATTTGGGTACCTCACGAGCTCACTGAAAGAAACCTAATGAACTCGTACTCATTTATGATTCTTTATTACGACGTAATGAAACCGAATCATTTTTGAAGAAGCTGATAACTGGTGATCAAAAGTGGATCACGTACGACAAGAACGTGCGAAAAAGGTCGTGGTCAAAGGCCGGTCAGGCTTCACAGACTGTGGCGAAACCTAGGTTAACTCGCAATAAGGTGATGTTGTGTGTGTGGTGGGATTGGAAGGGCATTATTCATTATGAGCTATTACCACCAGGTAGGACTATCGATTCTGAACTCTACTGCGAACAACTGATGAGATTAAAGCAAGAAGTTGAGAGAAAGCGGCCGGAATTGATCAACAGAAGGGGTGTGGTGTTTCATCATGATAACGCTAGACCTCACACATCTATAGCCACTCAGCAAAAATTAAGAGAGTTTGGCTGGGAGGTGTTAATGCATCCGCCGTATAGTCCTGACCTTGCACCTTCAGATTTCCACCTTTTTCGGTCTCTTCAGAATTTTTTATGCAATGTTAGGTTAACATCACGGGACTGCCAAATCCATTTGTCGCGGTATTTTGATGAGAAGTCCCAAAATGTTTATAGCAATGGGATCATGTCCCTACCTACAAGATGGCAAAAGGTTATCGAACAAAATGGTACATACATACTTTAGTTAAATTTAAATAAACTTTATTAAAAAATGTTTTGAATTATCTTAAAAAATGCGAAGAAACTTTTTCCCCAACCTAATAATTCTAATATAGTTTTAATCTTTCTAAATATTACAACTCATTTCACCTTTATTGGTACTGGCAATAATTTGTTTCTGGTATTCTTATTTTACAACCTAAAAGAGTATACTGAAAATATTTTCATACTTGCTGATGTTCCATTCACAATGAAGCGCTGGTGAGAGGATACTTAATATAGTCATCTCCATTGAATCAGCCATCCAGCAAAGGCCGGTGCAAAGAGAAAGTTTCACTTGGAACCATCCAAAACCAAGGGCATTTACTGCTTGTGTCACTGTAAATGTATCTACACAGAAAAAGAAAATAGATGTTTGTAAACATATTCCGTTCCCTGAAGAATCAAGACATCGATTATATCTGTTGCTATTGGTATAATAATTGTTTTACATTTACCAGTAGCTCATATATTTCTATTTTAATTGGAAAATACTGTCTGTCCGTTACTTTTTCACGTCCAAACAACTGAACCAATTTTAATGAAATTTGGTACAGAGATAGAGTTGACTTTGAGAAAGAACATAGGCTTTTAAAACGACTTTCACGCTGGCGAACCCGTGGGCAACAGCTAGTAAATAATATAATAAGTAAAGGTGTATAGTCTGGAGTCAAACATTTATTTAAATTTGTTTGCTTTGAGTTATGATTCATGATTTTCTTAGTCTTTATATCAGTTACCATGTTTCTTACATTTCTTATTTCCAGTTAATACTTGGATTATTTTAATGATTAATATATGAATGTGATAATTTATTCCTATATTGTAAACTGTCAACTGATCAGAGCCAAAGCAAAGTATCTATAATATAGTTAACAAATTTGCCTACTTAACTACAGAACTTGGAAATAAAATCACATTAGTGAGAACAAATACTTAATTTTGGTTCACACTCACTTCACACACTTCACACTCACTTCACACACTATCTCTCACTACTTCAGACCTCTGCTAGGAGTCTCTAAACCTACTTACCTGGCGTTCAAATTTGGTCTAGATACCACTGGGTGATATTACTTTGATACATTATTTAATTGTTACTAACCATCAGGAACTACAGTCACAGAGGCCATTTCAATTTCCTGGGGCGGAGGCATGGGCACAGGGGGTTGTCTTGCTTCAGCAGCATTTTCATCTAAATCTTGATATCCCTTTGATCGGCGCATATTGTTATTAATACTTTTGCAGCAAAAAAAGATACTGACGTGGGCTTGATACGAACGAATAACGGGAGATTGAGACCTATTTACTGTTTTATACTTGAATGATGTTTATTAAATATGATGTCATCTTATTTGTTAATGTCTCACATTTTAATTCAAGTTTTATTCAAAAACAAATAACTTAGGTTTTATTTTAATAAACCTGTAATCAACATATCATAACCATCGCGCCGGAACGAATTTTGTATTTTGTTTTCACATTCACTGACTTCTGACTTCACTGTCATGTCAGTGTCAGTGTCAGTATATTTTTTTAATAATTTATTTATGACCATAGAAACAGAGTCTTTCAGTCGTATACATATTGAATTTGTTCTTTCTCAATTTCATAAACTAATGAATGTCCATATGGAAGATGACGATGATTGAATATTTCCATGTGGAATATGATGAGATAGCTCCAGTAAAGTGATGGGAACTTTACTAGGAGTTTTTACGAAGTTTTGGAGGCAACACGAAAAATTACTTTTCACTTCATAATATCACTTTCCTACACCCGTGAACGGTATCGATTGCTTTATGATAAAAATCCCACTATTTTTACACATAAAACGCGACTATACACAAAGGAGAATGACCAAAGTCGCCCTGATTGGCGTCTTAACAACTTGTATGTAGAAAATTGTTTTTTGAATTTAGATTTCACTCACATTTTTTTCACGTTAAAATGAATGGGGAATTATAAAATATTTTTTAAAAGTTAATAAATTATTTTGCAGTGAACTGCCAATCACAGACCAATAACCAAGCTGCCAATGTCAACACCATTGCATTATCGAAATAAAATCGATTTCAACGATCGATTGCTTTATTATCGATATTCAACGGAATAGATTATTCATGTCTACTATTTGTCTTGTATAATCACTAGGTATCGAGTGGATATAATTTGAACAGTACCTTAGTCTTGACTTAGCTCAAATCTACTATATAAAAATAAGTCGGGTTTTCCTTCCTGACGCTATAACTCCAGAACGGACGAACCGATTGCCACGGTTTTGCATTCGTTGGAAAGGTCTCGGGCTCCGTGAGGTTTATAGCAAAGAAAATTCAGGAAAAAATATTTATAAAACGAGATCCACGCGGGCGAAGCTGCGGGCAACAGCTAGTCTATAATATAAAAATAAGTCGGGTTTTCCTTCCTGACGTAATAACTCCAGAACGCACAGACCGATTTCTACGGTTTTGCATTCGTTGGAAAGGTCTCGGGCTACGTGAGGTTTATAGCAAAGAATATTCAAGAAAAATTTCAACGCGGGCGAAGCCGCGGGCAACAGCTAGTTCATCTTATAAATGTCTCACTTTTTATTATCATGAAGCGGCAAATAGAAAAACAGTTTACATTGATGGTAAGTGAATATATAGCATAAAAACATCCACATGAAAACCAGATATTTTTTTATAAATTGTTAAGTATTTAATATTTGTCTGGTATAACTACCTGGAGAAGAATCATGACTACGCCATGCTGTTAAACTATAATACCTACTTAATGTAAGTAAAACAGTTAAGATGCTACACAATACTTTAAAATAGTCTTCGCTTATTTTAGTAACCTCTGGCAGGTACAGCACACAAAACTTAACCTCAAAATAACCAAAAGTTCGTAATGCAGTTTTTTAAAAACTCCTTTTGATACCTTTTTTCTTTTTTGCGCACGCATTTCTTAAGATATTGCCTATATTGTGCGAGTAATCCCGTCGAGACGCAAGAAGGGCGAACTCCCATACAAAATTGGTCATTCTCCTTTGAAAATAATATCACGCAGCGACACAGCTTTATTCCGCGTTCCCGCCAAAACTCTGTCATGTCAAACAGTGCTGCCAACGCGTAGAATTAAAATTAACACATGTTTTCTTACATGAAAATTACGTTTTCGTCCAAAAATTGTCGTCGAGCAAAACAAAAAGAAAGTGACTTTTCTTGTAGTGACCTGTAAGATTTACGAGTGACTACAATGCTGACGTCTCCTACAGAAAAATAGGTTAAGCAAGGTTGTGTTGTTAACCGCGGAGCCGCGGGGGGGGGGGGGGGGGCGGTTGAGGATCAGTTCATCCCTGTCACTCCGTCTCCCCCGTGTCTCCTAAGTGTACCCGTGACCCCGCGCCACTGTTGGCTGATGAGTCGGAACTCCGCGGGGTTTTAGTGGGTACTCGTACGAGTCTTTTCCCCTAGATGGCGGGAGATATTTATAGGCAGTATTCACTTACCATTATTGTGAACTGTATGCTTATTTTGCACATCACGACATAAAAAAAAAATAGGCTCTTAAAATTAAATGCTACTCTGAGGGCGAGATTCACAGACATACCTAAACATATTTTATTTTCATTGAATAGGACTCCAAATATAATCTAAGCATACTTTGCTCAAAGTAAAGCAGTGCGGTCCATGAATCTCACGGTAAGAGTCTATGTCTACGAGAGTCTACGAGAGCTAGTAACTAAATATTACATTTTAAGAAAAGATTATATTTGGAGTCCTATTCAATGACACAAGTTATTGCTGCAGCTGCTTAAATTATGTTTAGGTACTAGTGTAGGATCAAATAGACGAGTGTTATAATAGTGTGAGTTTATCTATCATATTATTACAATGTAATTGTATTATTATCATAAATTGGCCACGTCTATAAACTCTATAATCAGGAATGTTGGACAGGGTTGGATTGGTTGGTTGACAGGGTCGCAGCAAACCCTGCAACAGACCCGCAATAATAATTAGAACTGTATTAGGCCCGAGTAGGCTGAAACCCGAGTTTTGGAACAAGCGCCACCTCAATTACATGGCCAGTCCGTCTCTGATGTTGGAGGACACCGTCTATTAAGTAGGTGGGGAACATATACATAATAAATAATACCACTGTCCCACACATGCTTACATACCCTACATATTATTATATCCTTTGCGTCTACAAATTTAGTTATTTCAAGAGCAATATAGGCGTGATGACACTACCGCCCGCAAGCCGAGGTGAATTCTTCCCCTAGTGCGGACAATAGCGGCCAAACCATTCCAATACGGCAGTAGTAAATAATAATGCAGGACGAGGAGCAGTGTCCCGCATTAAAATGCATACCATACTGCGATCGCCAACACACTTGGCAAGAGTGGCGATTGTGGTAGGTATATTATGCAATGTGATACAATAGGGCATTTTTAGAGCTTTTGTCCAACAGTGGACGCTTTTCGGTTGAAATTATGAAGAGCAATATCCATCAATTATAAAAATCTAATGTAAGCATTGAATTATTAACATGTTGTGTTATCTATTTATTCGGGTGGTCCGCAATTCGAATCACGAATAAGGCGTAACCTTTTACCTTAAGATATTTATTTTGAAAAGGCACTGCGTTAAACATGTCTGTTTAATTATCGTGATAGAATAACATGTATAAATGTTATTCAAAGTTTGTGTAAATAGGCATTCTGTTAAGGTTTCGACAATATTGATTTACCTACTTTAACTAGTAAGAGAATAAAGGCACGTGGGCGAGCGAACATGAAAAAAAATGGTTCACCGACGAAAGGCTAAAGGTCAAACGGCTTCTCTCTCTGTTTAATTCACAAGCTCTTCATGACTTTATAGATACTTGTAAAGTCCTTACTGTATCTACAATTTTATTGGGTCAGTAATGTAGGTAAACATATTGTATGGTAAACTTTTTAGCTCACAAATATTTAAACGAATATTTAGGACATAATTTGAAAAAGAGGAGTGCAATATTTTCATATAAGTGGAATCTAAGCACAGGCTACTAGTCTTGAATTCTGTAGAATAGGATTACGTATGATCGTTTGCCACAAAGATCAAGGTGATCTGTGGCTTGCCATAATTACTTTTCAGGGTTTATGTGTTTAGGTTTCGCAAATACTTTAATTACGCTAAATCCTTTCCAACACAGAATCCTAACATTATGCTAACACTAATCTTCTTTCTATAAATGGAATTGTTCTTTCATAGTGAGTTTTTTAAAGTTCACTTCAATGCTGAAGAAGCCTAAGTTAGGTATATACTCGTATACCTATACATTATAATAAATAAAGGATCCAATACAAACGTATTGCTGAGGCCTAAGTTGTTTGGTCTCCATGACATGAAAATGCGGGACCATAAATTACCACCTCACTAACTGTAATATGTTACCTATACGTATATACTTACCTACCTTCATTGCAAAAGCTTTACATGATGAAGATGTTTGTTAAAGCGGTTGTGCCTATGTATGCCTTTGAGTTCGCCCAGTGGAACTCTACTACCAGTTACCAAGTAAAGTAGTAAGTAGTATAAATAGCAGGATAACAAATTAGCAAAAAAACAAATACAAAATGATATTTGAAGTTATTTATTTACCTTTTCTTAAAGGATATTACATTATAGTTTCTAGGACACGGATTTTATATGTATTTTTTAAGTAAAACGTAAAAATATTCTAACACTTTCTATAAAATATAAATTGATAGTTAGTGTACGTAAAATGATATTTTGAGCTGGATTTCTCATGCAAAACTCATCTAAAGATTAGCTTTTACAGATTACGTTAACCGCAACATTATTTTACGTTATTATCTACCTACAATGACATTACACTTATTAATATTGGGCAAACATATTGATTAAAAAATTAAAGTTATGGAATCAAGGTTTAATAACAGGTATTATCAACAATAATTTTTATAAAAATTAGTAATACTTTAGGTACATATAATCACTATTATAATGTCATGTGTTTTATTTCACGATCTTAAAAGGTAGTCAATAAGTCGAGAGACACAAACAGTACGTAGTTAATTTGACGCTATTATAAACAGATATGTACTTTAGAAAGATAAGTTTTTTCTTTAATATATAATACAGGAGTAACTTAATTTATGAAACGAAATCGAAAAATGGTCAATAAAAAACAATATTTGAGATGATCTGCAGGCGTGCTTTCGTCACCCGAAAGATGTTTTGCAGCTTTGAAAAAGGAGGACGATTTTAATACAACAAAGGTCTTATAGACCTACTGTAATACAAATATTAGACAAGAAGCTGTAAAGCTGAAATATCACCTAATCCTCCGCTTCCCGAGAGAATCATTTCATTCTTACAGTTATAAAGGTATACTATATGTATTTCGTTTTTGCTTTGCAAAAAGATCAATGGCTTTGTCTGCTCAGACCGAATGAATTAAAACAATTGTTAGCACCTGAACAAGAGCATAAGATATTAGGCCAAGTCAATAAACATATTGAATCCTGAAGTAGACTACCATCTTAATTATTTTATCATAAAATATTTTTCTTAAATGCGATGCGCTCTTCTGGCCGCGTGGTTGTATAAAATTATATGATTTTCATGATTTTGTGAGATAATATACCTAATAGGTACCTACCTAGAAATGTATGAAAACCACTGCCTGAAGTAAACGATACAATAGATCTTTTTATTACAATTTTTTTTCTTGATACTTGTAAGTAATTTACGTAATTGTTAGTATTATCAATTTTTATGTATTAATTTCTATCTAAGTCTTATACAATCAGTTCCTAATAAATATATTTACAAATGCATCTATAGTTTATTGTGCGACATAGTAGCTGCCGAATGAAGGGAATCTTAAAAATAGTATTTTGAAAAACTATCATGCATACTCTATACATTCATTAATTACCCTTTTGTTAAACGGGAATTATAGTCACATTTTGTACGATCACTTACTCCTGCTATGTCTATTACAATAACTAAGTATACATTCATATTCATCAAGTCTAATAAAAAATCTAAAAGTTAATAGATTTGCATGTGTGTAGGCTATATGTTGCACAAATTCGGATCACTCTGTGGTAACCTATAATATTCATAAATATGGAACAGAGACGTTAATCATAAAGTCACGTAAGTACATTACCTACTATATATGTAAATGCTGGCATCCTAAGAGCGCGAATGAGTACAAAATCAGGAAGAAGGAATGTTTGCTTCTTGGCGATGATGTTACGCGATGATAATTAAAATCTAAGATTTTTTTTTGTTTTGAATGCCTGTTTATCGTTTGTCTCAGGTCGCTGCCGTAAATATCTATTAGTCTACAATAATACTCAGTCTCATGTTTGTTGGCGGTAATCAGATTCGTCAGTTTAAGTTGCAATACGATGTTTTAAGCCTCGAAGCTCCATGACTAGATCAGAGTCACTGGCCACGTAGCGTTTGTCGATTCTTCGGCTCTTCATGTCCTGTTGAAACAAAAAAAAATACTTTAATACTTCATTCATTCATTGAGGTACAGCATCTAACTAGGTTAGGCAGCGGGGTTTTAGGTGATATTGGTTCCCATCCCGCCCCACCTCAATTGACCCGGCCTCAGAGCGCGCCGTGTCACCCACCACCCTCGGCCCGGCCAAGTTATTTTTAGACTGGGGGTTTCATAATCTCTAAAGAATATCTATAAAATACATATCAAAGTGATTTATAGACGCTTGATTTAGTTTTGATTTTAAATTACTAATACTCACTTGTGGTTGTTTATCTAGTAATTGCGCGATGGTGTTGTAAAGTGAAGTCTTTTTGTCTTGATTTGATTGGTGTGTTGTATGACTGATAACATTCTGAGCTGGCCGAGGCATAACTATTTCTTTTTGTCCCACCTTTGACATTTCCGTGCTGGGAATTGGTGCAGCTGTGGTCAGACTTCTTTTGTTACCGTTCCAATTAATGAAGCTGTCGGCATCATCTGCAGGGTAGTCATCATCTTCGATTCTGGGAACGGTCTTTGGAACGTGATACAGAGGTTTTCCTGCTAAAGCTTTCAATTCTCTTACATCTTCATCTTCTGTGTCTTTGTCTTCATAGTCGACGGTGGGAAATGCAGCGCGAGCATTCTCACGTCGCCTTTGAGCATCTTGGGCCATTTGGGTTAGAATCAAATTGTCTAAGAATGCTGCACTCACATCATCTACATTATTAGATCGCCATCGAGGAGTGTTTTCGCTTTCGAACCAAGTTTCTTGTCCTATGGGAAGAGCAGCTAATCTTTCCTCTTGCCTTTTTGGTGCATCATTAGCAAAGTGACCGTAGGGATCATAAAAGTAAGTGTAAGGAACTTGTCCGTAAACGTCTGGTACGCTCATGGCCGGGGCATCATAGTAATATTGGACCTTCGGAGCATAGTAATAGTCATCGTCAGGATATTCCCGAGGCGACTGCGAGTACACGGGCCACCCTTGTAATGGGTATGATGTTGTTTGTGTCACTAAATATCCAAACAATACCACCCACATCCTAAAAATAATAATCTAAATTTTATATTCGGCCACAATTACATAAAGTAGGATGATTTAATTGTTTCCTCATAGGATATGAAATCGAGACGAAATCTCACAAAGCTTGCAATTAAATTAACACTAATTGGTATTGGATGTTTTAATTCAAATCACAAAAATTCGGGAAAATTAAATAGTATTCCTAATGTAAGAAGCTACGGTAAAAAAAAACAATTAAATCTGCATTATGTGATAAAATATTAAAACTCACCTTAAACTCGTTAGATGCATGTCGCACATTGAACACTGTATTTAATGCGAGGACCAGTACACGACTACGCAGGCAGGGCGGGCTGCCGCACTTTATAAGCTAGTCGCCCACGCTCGCCGCCCACACGTTCTCAATGAACGTCTCCCCTAGTACACCCCCAGTTCTCCCTTCCACCTACCCCCTTTCAACCTCAAACCCCTGCCACCGAGCTATCGATCGCCTCGACAGATTATTCATCTTACCGTAGCACTATTCTCTGAGCGCCACATTAAAAGCCGTTCCGGATGACAAACACTATAATAATGTTGAGTAATTGTTAAGAACAAGTGTCGCATAATTACTGTCGCATACGTAGAATAAACACATTTATCCATATTGCTAATCTAATATTAAAATCACACTGGAGGAAGTGGTCTATTGTTTAAAATATCATTGTGTTGTTTTAAAGGCTTGGCAGGAAAAAGTTGTAATTGAGTTCCTTCATGATTTTTTTGTTGGTATATTTCACATTGTTTTCACGTTAACAACTTTTGTTAGGTAAAACGTGAGACGAGAAGTTCGATTTTAATACAGAACGACATTTAGGTTTATTCCTTGTTTGTTGTTCAGTAAAGTTTATATAAACAGCTTTATCTTTATTATATCAATAGTTAGATAGACAATTTTAATATGTAGATGGTATTTAATAGTAGACAAAATAATAACCGTAACATATAAGTACCTATATTATGATGACTGAACAAGATTTCTTGAACGCTAATTCTTTTGTATTGTGAATGAAAATCTAGAAAATTTTACTTCTTAACTTATTTTGAGATAGAAAAATAAAAATGGTTATTATAATGCATTTTTTTTTCAATAGATTATATTTTTTTCAAATCAATCAGTAGTCTGTATACCTGCTGTCTTTGAATATTTACAGTTCTGGTGAGTTTAGTAAGTGGGAACTCTTTTGCCCACGCCTTGACAGTTCTTAACCTTCTCTTATAAGTCCATGTTTCAGTCATTGATTTACAATAAGTATCAACTAACTACCAACTAAATAGATATAAACTAAAAAGCTCATTCATTTTGAAACAAATAACTGTTATAATTATACAAGCTAGCACTTGCCTATTCATTTTATTAGGTATTTCAGTCATACAACACCTTACAAATGAGTAATATATGCCAAACGATTGTGTGAAAAACTGTTACTACGGCCTTGGTAGATATATCAATGAATCATATTTTGGCATACAAACTAAATTTCATATTAACGCCATCGCGATTGAGTAGTCTTATACGCGCACTTACCATTTGTGTTGATATTAACCTTACTAATATGCACAAAAGGTTCGTTAGCATTATCTTTATAAACGACACGTTTGTTGTATGTGAGGCCCCCTTAAAGATTTATTTTATTGTTTTCAATGTTTGTTGTTCATAGCGGCTAAAGATATTTTTTTTATGTAACGAAGGTGGCAAGCAGTTTTGCACTTCACATGGATGTTAAGTGATGACTGCATAACAGTCACACAACAATGTCTCTGCGATATTACGGAGCCATAATACATCATGTATGAAAATTTCAACTGTCTATCTATCACGGTTCATAAGATACAGTCAGGTAACAGACAGACAGATGGAGTAATGGAGTCCCGTTTAAACGGATCTAACCATGTAATTTCACAGAGGTATAACGATTCAGACCTCAGAAGTGGCAAGGCTTATAGGCTAAACCGCTACAGTATTCACTTACCATTAATATGAACTGTATGCTTGATTGCCACTTCATTACATAAAAAGTCCTTATACGTTACGTCATTTGTAAGTATTATTAGTATCTATCATAAACCTATTTGCAGTATAACGTTATCTATTTATGAAGAGTGGCAGCGGCCTTTCTTTATTCATGTACGTATCCACACGTTTGGCGATTGACGCACATCGATAAAGGAGAGTCGATATTTTCAGTTATAGCCTTTGAAATTTTCTTCACTCATAAAACCTATTTGCCGCTCTGTGCCGTGTACCCACACGTGTGAAGTACTGTCATTATTTAGGAGTTGGCTTAAATTTTACTATAGGGTTTTAGTAGATATGCTTTTCGTTTGGGATAAGAGCTAAACACAATGCAGTTACAATTAAAAATCAAATAGGTGACTGAAAGTTCTAAAGCTGTAATGTCGTCAAGATAATTCTTTATGCAGTTTATTGTTAATTAATATAATCTGTCAGCTGTATTTTGTACCACGTACTTTAGAGGGATGTACTACAAGTAATGTTATATTCAAAATAGTCAGCAATTTCTATTTTATTTTTATGTTTTATTTTTTCGGAAGCGTTTCACTTACACCTTGCATTATTTTGTCAATAACTAGCATTTCGTCAGATTTTTATTGCGTCATTAATGAAAAGGTAAAATGAAATATCCCTGCCATTTGATTAATATTTTTTTTAATCACCTCATTTTAATCTTTAATATTACACCCTGTTACCACAGTCTAAAGAAAACGAACGTGTCTGTTACTGTGTAAGCTTTAAGACGCGCACGTGTTATTGCGGAAAATACAGTATGGTTCATTGTTTACTTAGAAAAAGATTGCCTTCAGCTGGGTTTTGCTTAGCCAAATCTAGATTAAGCTCTCGCTAAAGAAGAATATCTATTCTGAATTTACCACTAACTACCAATCAGTACCTATCCCAGAAGCGTTTATCATGGTTCAGTTCATTAAAATTGTTCAAACATTTAATTTAAAATCAACCTTACGTTAGTTAAAAAAAATACACTAAAACATTGAGTACAATTTTCAGTCGCAAGAAAATTCTAATGTTATCTAATACAAATGGCATATTTGTAACTTCTTAAGTATTTCTTGGCGCTGGTTCAGGGGAGTCCCATAACGATTTGCGACGTGACTGTTTTTGTGATGGGGTAGGTCGGGAGGGTTGCAATTTGGTGCAGTCGAAGTGCATCGTCAGGTTCGGGTGCGGAAGTAACAAACAGCAGTTCAACGACCGACTGGCGCCTCTACGTCGTTATTGCAAGTCAATACTGTATGTGCTTGTGCATCGATTGCACATTTTCAAGAAACTCGACCGCAATACATGAAAAATAACTTAATCTTCTTAATCGTAATTCTATAACGAACCTCTCTAACCTCTAGCCAATCCCTACTTTGTTTTTTTTTAACTTTTTACCATAGCCTGATTGATACACAGCACTTAAATTATGTGAACGTAATTTATTGCGTGTTACCAATTTCAGTGTTGAAGCTCCAGGACGTAGGCACTACTACAACATAATGTCTCCGCCAAATTGTAGTGTTTAACGCTATTGTGTTTCATTTAGATTATTTTAGATGGTAGTGTCACAATAGTGTATAGGGCATAGGTGAGTTTATCACACAAACAAAACAACTGAGCTCTGAAGGTTAGCAAAGCTTCTGAACTATGACGTCAAGCTTGTGTCTACGTCTTTTACTGGTGGTAGAGTTCCAGTGCAGGGACTCGAGGGCATAGACACCATCGCAATAAATGATCTATCTGTCGCCAAATGGTAGTGTTCAGCACTATCGCGTTTCAGTTGGATGGTAATGTAAGGCGTCGTAATAACTATCACAGAGACAGCAGCTAAGGACTCAGGGGTGGCAACGCATTTGAATTTTGACCTTTGGTTTTTGTGTCTATAGGCTGCAATCATCACTTAACATCTATGTGAACTGCAAGCTTGTTTGCCACCTTCGTTACATAAAAAAAAGTCCTATTATACATACGAACTGCATACTATTTTGCACTCATAATTCCATCCAAAGTATGAAACATTCGTATAATTTTATACCCTGCAGTATACTCGAAAGTATAACGATTTTCATCGCCCTCATTTCTCTACATACCTAGAACAGACCGGTGTGTAGGAGGTAGCTGTGTCTATTTTTAGACAGGATCAGAGCTGCGCGTTCTCTATAGATCGGGACAGTGGATATACATACTGATTTCACGTTTATTCGTTATTTATACTGACATTTTAGTTCACGAAGACATTTGAGCATGACATTCAAATAACCGTTCTCTAATTTATATTTATTTGCTTCGATGTAAATGAACTTAGTTTGCTTAAATTCATTACTGAAAACATAACTTAATATTATCTGCCCGGCGAACTTTGCCTTAGCGGAATAAAAAATAGTTTATGACCTTCTCAGATATGCCGAATATAGATACAAAAATTCATAATAATCGATCAAGCCGTATTTGTGGAGTTTGGTGAGAAGCACTGTGACATGAGAAATGTGTTGTAGGGGTACGAGATGATCCCCTTAAGCGGGAATCGCTGTTAAATTCACATTTTTCGATGTAAACCAAAACTTTAGAGGCAATACTACTATACTAGTGTATTTATCTATCTAACTTTATTGTTAATGAATTGAGGTTTCATTTCAATATTTATTGTTTTTAAAAACCTTACAAAGTAATCAACTTGTACACTCCCATGGGTAAGATGACCCCCCATGTAGGGGTAAGATGATCCCTTTAATTATCTTACCTTCATTTCGAGTAAACACTATTTTTATGTAGATAAAGGTTATAAAAAGCCAAAGTCCGCAATAATTAAACATAAATCTTAATTTAGAATAGTCTTTAGTAAGGTAATAAAATTAACAAAATCAACAGTCTGATTTATAGGTCACAAAAATATATACAAATCAGTCTTCTAACCTAGAAGGCTACAACAACTTTGTTTAAAGTGTGCGCTCTAGCAGTGGAAGTGGATTCAGGAGCACGAAGGGTGATATCTGGATGTCTCTGCCTGAATCTTTTAAGCCTGTCATTACCGGTTATTTCCCGTGAAATAAAAGGGAAATTTTATTTTTTTCATCTAGTTTAATATGTTTAAGATAACAGTTCCTTTTTTGCCAACCATATTCGAAGTTTATGGTGAAATACAAAAATAGACCTAAAATCACATACATATAGAGAGGGATCATCTTGATCCGTCTCATCTTGAGTCTCACTTTTTCGTTCAATTTTTGCTAACATTACCTACAACCACGCGGTTATATGTATAGATGTGGCTCAAATACTAAAATTAAGCTTATTAAAAAGGTACAGACATAACGATAATTACATTGAACATTATTCAAATAAAAGTAATATAAGCTCAAAATCATGCTTACATTGGATCAACCGTACACAATTTTTATTTTTTCTCGTAAAAATTGATCTATCGCTCATGCCGCTATTACGATTTGTCTGAGGCGGAGGGGTACCTGGAGCTATGTATTACCAGTGCTAGACAAAGGATCATCTTACCTCAAGAGATCAACTCAGTACGAGTTGATCTCTCCCGTATTTGTAGGTATATTAAATAATATTTTGAATTATATATATTTATAGACAAATGTCTCTCTACTACTCTATATTCGTGGGCTTGCTTAGTGGTAAAGCTTCACACTGATATTTATTTATTACCTTTTTAGAAATAACGTCATGAAACGATTTGTTTTATGAATGTTTGTACATTCATAATACACTTAGGTACCAATCTAATTCATACGAGTATTCATGATATTTTTAATACGACAGTCATTCATAAATGGATGACTCACTTTTGTAGGAATCCATTCGATTAAATTAATTATTATAATGGAAGGCAACCTATTCTTATAAATTATTCCTCTTGGAACTGTGGTTATGTCATAACATTTTGGATGGAAATACTTTCTCTTTGCCTATACGTTAAGTTCCCTAATTTATTATAGGTACATAGGAGATTCACGTTCCTAGAGCGATGAGACAAATTTGAATGTAAGTAGGTACCTATATCTTCGAAATCAAATCTATTTGCACGATTTATAACAGCCTTACTCAACCTTTTTTCTACATGGGCCACAAAGACGTTTTAGCCATAGTAACACATCATGAATTTTGTATAGGTAAAAATAAAAAAGATTTTTTTTAAATGAAATAAAAAACCGGGAAAGTCGGAGCGGGGCAGTCCCGCGTTTACACAACTACGGGTTACGGAGGTACAATATTTTTTAAAGTAACTTTTAAAAAAGATTATCTTGTAATCTATCCTCACAAATACACAATAACGGAAAAACGGAATACGGAAAACCCGTATTCCGGTGGTTGTCCCCACACCACTGAAGCGAAGAAGAACCTAGCGAGGCAGCGGCGTTTGGCGTGGCTCTGCTCGCTGCTGTGGTGAAGAGACGGCTGGTGAAGAGGTGTACGGGTATGTCATTGGCCCTGCACCCCATCCGGCGGGACCACCATTAGGCGGCTAGGCCTAAGGGTGGTCCCGTATCGATATAATAGGGGTACTTCTATGCTGTTATCATTTTTGAAATCAATAATTTCACCAGAAAACTCTGTCCTATATTTGAATAATTATAATGGTTGCTGTTAAATATATATAAACTTTTTTATTTATCACAAACTGGCAATTTTTTTTGAATAACGATGTTGTATAAGTACCTGTCGTGTTTGAAAAGTCGAGCAATTTTCCTCTGATATATCGACATAACCAATAACATCTGTAGCCCTAATCATAGTTGGATAATTTTACAGCATTTTATTTGTAATTTTTCGATATAAATACTACTTTTTTCTACGAGCTTTTCTTCCAAAGCAAGCATTTATTTTACTCGAAATCTGTGAGATAATTTTTAAGTAAACTCCGATTGAAGCTATTCCATTTTTTTGTGATGTAAGAATAGAAGAAATAAGATTATATACCTTCGTAGCTTATTTCTCCTGGACAATCGCTTCTAGCGCATAGGAGAAGCTAAATGGCTGAACGCCCACACATTCTGCTTAAAGGCGCCCAAACTTGGCGGTCCGCATACGGCCTGCGGACCGAAGGTTGAGTATCGAGGTTTATATATAGAAAGGAACAATCTGCATTATTTGATTTTACGTTGAATAAACGTAGAAAAATATTGGGGCGTTGCTAAAATACATTATTTTTACTGGTGGTAGAGTTCTATTGTAGAGCTCAAGGGCGTAGGCACCAATCCATTACCGTATCTATCTGCCGCCGAATAGTAGTTCAACTATCGTGTTCCGGTTATATAATAATGTATAGTCGCGTAGTAACTATCACAGACTAGACTACAGATACAACTTAATGGGCTTTGGTGTTATCAACGAAAATATGGAAAATAAAAATGCTTGAGACCCTAAAAATAATCTATGTTTTACTGAAAATTTCCATATCTTTCTCGAATTACCTCAAGCAAACAAGCACTTATTATTATATTACAATTTACAGACAACCCATGTTTGTCAATACCACACATATAACAATATAATATCGTGTAATACATGAATGTGGTGAAGCATAGAGCCTCGGCGAGGTTCGGACTAGCTCCATTCATGAATTAAGAGCCTTACGTCAGTAGCCGACCCCCTGGAGGATGGTGGGGGCGCGGTTTTCCCCCCAATAACTACCGCGCACCACTGGAAGGGGTGGTGACGTCAAAGCTTTCATGCAACAAGTGTTCCAATAGCAAATGTAGTATATGCGAACACTCGGCTATTTTTAACTGACCAAAAAGGGCTGGGGTGCAAATTTAGGTCTTATCGATAACCAATTTAGCGTTGATCGAGGCTTTTGCTTTATTTCTATGTTGTTATGACTTTTATCGAATTGATTATTGCGATGACTTCAGGGTGGTACGGCGATGGTGCAATGAAATATCAATACATTTTGACAGCTTAACGTTTCTGACGCAAACATATTATAACAAGGTTTTATCAATTACTTTAGGTGTCATTTGAGAGATTTGTGGACATGATTGTTTAATTTCGTTTAATACATACCCTCATAACGACACGTGGCCCATAAAAACGTACAGCACTCTTTCTCTTATTTGCTTGATATCCCGGACATTGACACCGATGGCAGACGCATTTGAAAATCAATATGTAGGTAGGTATATCGACAGCAACGATGGATGCGCGTCGCTTTACGTAGATATTTCAAAATGAAACTAAAAGATAAATTAATTAAATATTAGAAATAGAAATAGAAAATATTTTTATTTCGAATAGATCTTTACAGATACTTTCAAAACGTCAAGAAATATATAAAATACCTAGAGTGAATAACCATTACATAAAGTAAAAGCAAAATCATATATTAATAGTAAATTAAAAATTAGAATTTAAACTACTTAGTTAAAGCATAATAATTACAAAATTTTTCAATTCCTTCAATGATGATAAATGAAGAAAAAGAAAAACTTATTCGTCAAGATCAAAGTTATTCACTTAGCAGAGTTCCAAGTGCAGTCACTACTGAGAAGAACTCCGCTACCCAACAAATTCAGTAAGAGCTCTTTTAAATGAGAGCTTAAATCTAGTACAAATTATCGTGAAAAATCAAATAATGTGAACGTCCATAGCATAGATGCAAATAAACTGCTATCTACTTAATGTGATGTAGCAGCTCCTGCAAACCAGAAACTAAACTTTAGCTTTTTAATTAGGTAAGTCAAAATCCTTCAAATCATAATAGTAATACAAAAACTTGTGACCCCTTTTTTTAATTGCGACGCCGTCCTCGAGTATGAGAAGTGCAGAACGCTAATATGTTTCAATTAAAATGCTTAAGAAGTACATTAAATCAATAAATAAAACATTACACACACTACCATGCATTTATAAAAAATTACACACACTAATTTATTTGACAACACAAATTGCGTTCACTTACCGACTTCACATATTATTTTGTCAAACATAATTACGTGTGCTGTGTACCAGCCAATGGTAAAACGGTTTCACCATCGGTTCGATATAGAATAAAATTCAAACTTAGTTATATCAATATGTATTGCGGTCGTATTCCGACCACCGAACCTTTGTAAATATAAATATTTGTAATCAATGGTTCAAAAAAGGTTCTATTCCTCATTTAATTTGAACGAAATCGAATATAAGTGCGAGGCGGTAACTTACCATTCAGGTTGTGTACAGAGGTTTTATCTATTTTGTGAAAGTTATCAAATTTCCGGAAGTCAATTTATTCTTTCCATTTTTCTTTAAAAAATATATTCGGTACTTCCTAGGCTATTCAAAACAATATAGAAAGTAAATTTTATTTAAGAGCTTGGTGATCTTTCACTCAAGCTTATAGTTTACTATTTAATACTATGTGTATCTAGTATTAATAAATAGTCTTAGGTCTCGGAAGAAATCTAACTTACTGGCTCCACCTGCCGTTGCTTCAGTTGTAACTGATTAGTTCTGCAACACCCTACTTGTACTGGTATTTTCGTGAGCGCCATCTGTTGAGAAAGTTCTCTACATAAAATGCTTATACAAGTGAAACCTCCCACGGATAAGGCTTTCTAGACTGTGTAAGGATAAAATGATCGCCAACAACCCGCGGCAGATGGCAATGTTAACCTATTAAGGTTAGCTTTGTTAAAATTCGAAGCACTACTGCCCGGTGCGTGCGCCTAGTTTAATTTTACAATTACGGATATTTTTTATGTGATGAAGTGGCAAATAAGCATATAGTTTACGTAGCTACGGAATTGTTGTGAATATGTCTGAATGTGTATACAGAATTGCATACTGAAAATTCTTAAGTTTCAAAGATTCGAATTGTTATTTGTACTATCATAATACAACGTACAAAATAATGAACAAGTAATGTTTAACCCTTCATCAAACGTAAAGCAGCCGGCTGCTAGACACAATTGAAAATTAATAGTCATATTTTTCTTCTGACTTGACGGGTTAAGGGTATTATTATTAATCGTGCCCACAATCAAATGGCAAACTATCGACATCCACAGCGGTGTACTTATTTTCCATACAATTTTTATTTATTACTTACATGAGAAAAAATTGTATAACCCTGAACCGTAAATCTATGGCCTGAACAAAGACGGACTTGCGCGAAGTCATACCAGCGGTGACGCGGCGTGTCGAGTAGTAGAGACGTCAAAATAGGGCTGTTGGGTTAAAACTTTGGAGCAAAACTAAGACTTCGTTTTTCTCTTAAGCTATAACCTTATCAATTACCTAAGTAGCACTATACTATATTATACAACATGTAACGGGAATAATGCACACTATGTCACATTCCGATGAGAAAATCGAGTTATAAACATAATGCATGAACTGAAATTACATGTTTATGTATTTAATATTTTTTATTTAAGAAATAAATTGTACTAACAGAGGACTATTTGTACGAACAGTATGCACACCCTATGCATACTTACCCTACCTCTACCTACGGCTGCACATAAAACATGAACTTACACACGCACACTGTGGCAATGTGATCTAGCGTAACCTGCGTACCCTTATTTAACACTTGCTAGTAATAAGATAAATTTCCGCTATTTTATTCCTTAAATTATTATTTCTAATAATAAGCACGACTCAACGAGTTCTAATAAACTTGTTGAGACTAGCATTTTATTATGCATAGACGTTAGTCTCACGTTCGTTTGTATTGACTGTTTACCAATTGGGTGACCATAATTTCCTCATTTATTATTAGTTTTGGGACAAAATATTACCTATATCAAAAATGCCTGAAAACGATTTGTTCAGAATAGATTACTATTCTGAACAAACTAATTTCGGGTTGTACATTTAATACTGTTATGGACGGCCAAAGAGAGTTCATGTTGTACAAATGGGCATTTTGCCATGTAAACAAAAGCTGTATTTATTTGTTTTTGAACAGGTTGTATTTTGTATAAGATTATGTAAATCTACCTGTTGAATAGAAGAATATGATGATGATGAACATATCTCCTTAACCAATTTCGCATGCGGTTTATTTTTGTTCATTGATGGTTCGATCTTTATGGGTACTATAGGTACCGTAATCACATGATAACTAAGTTTGGTATGTAAGATGTTTGAAATGTCTACTTAAAAAACACCACGAACACTATATACAATTTATTTATTATCGCGATCCACGGAATAGCACCGGTATTAGTCAAAACTTAATCAAAATGGTCGACAAACGTCACATAGGTAAGGTGCGAAAGAAATAACGCTCTACAGACCCGAAATAAACCGAAGTCTCGTTCCTGAGGTCAATTTTTTTTTTAATTAATTAAAGCGGCAGTCAAGCATGCAGTTCACATTGATGTTAAGTGATGACTGCAGCCTATAAACATCCACACAAAGACAAGAGATCAAAATGCAGATTCGTTACCACTCCTGAGGCCTAAGGCGTTATGCCTCTGTGTCGGAAATTACAGGGCCGTACATTACCACCTGACCGGAACACGATAGTGCTGAACACGACAATTTAGCGGCAAGTATATTAGGTAATAATGGCAACCCATTATACGTCCCACTGCTGGGCACGAGTCTCTCCCCTTTTTGGGGGGAGGCCTGGAGCTTACTCCACCACGCTGCTCCAATGCGGATTGGTGGAGATGTTGGGGTTAGTGGCCAACCCGCTGTCGGATGTTTTCAAACCGCCCATAAGGCCTCCGACAAGGTTTAACGACTGCTATCTATCGATAGCAACGGGACCGACGGCTTAACGTGCCCTCCGAAGCACGGAAACGCGCATTTAATTTGCAACTAGCGGTCACCCATCACACTACCCGACCGCGCCCGTAGTGCTTAACCGAGTAGATCGTTTACGATCTACACCAGCCGCCGGGCCATGCGCGCTTCCGGGCAATGCGGTGGTGCCTACGCCTGTGAGCTCCGTCACCGGAGCTCTACCACCAGTACTATCTGCCACCGAATGATAGTGCAGTTCAGCACTATCGTGTTCCGGTTCCGGTTCCGTTAACATAAATGTAAACTGCAGGCTTGTTTACCACTTCCATTACATAAAAAAAAAGATAGATAAGGTCAAAATTTCTCAAACTTTCTGCTCCACGTACCCCTGTTGAAAAGGATCCAGGTGACAGTGAACCCCTCAACTAAATAACCCCAAAGAAAAAAATAAAATTGACTGTTGAAGAAAATGGTGTTTATATTCCAATAAAAGGTAACAAAACAAATAAAGTGCCAAAAGAAATCTGATCTGATAGAAATCTGTTACTGGTGGTAGAGCGCCAGTCACGGAGCTCGCGGGCGTAGGCACCACCCCATTACCTAATATACTTGCCGCTAAATGGTAGTGTTCAGCACTATCGTGTTCCGGTCAGGTGGTAATTGTACGGCTCTGTAATTTCCGGCTCAGAGGCACAATACCTTAGGCCTCCGAAGTGGTAACGCATCTGATTTTTGACCTCTGGTCTTTGTGTAAGGTGTCTATAGGCTGCAGTCATCACTTAACATCAATGTGAACTGCATGCCTGTTTGCCACTTTCATAACATTAAAAAAAATATATATATTTTTTTTACTACCACTTATGTGATGGTCTTGTTTTTTGTCACAAAATAGAGTCAATTTTTGGAGTAATTTTGGACAATTATAACCTTAATTCTGACTCGACATCAAGTCCTTATCCTATGTTAGTAAATCTTGTCGTGTTATTTCTTTACTTTTGTTTTCGTATTGTATATAACTACGTGAAATGGACATGATGTAGATATTTAAAGTACATTATAAACATTTCTCTTAATTACAATAACCATTTGAATTAACTACAAAATATCTGCCGGCGTGTTCACACGCGCAGCTGCAAAGGTTTAAAAATTACGTAAGTACATTATTACAAAACATCAATAAAATATTAAGATTTCATCTCGACGTTAGTGGAATTAACATACTTAAACTATGACCATGTAATAAAAGTTGTATTTTGTGTCTTGAAATAAGTTCACATTAATATAAATACAATGCACGTATAGAAGACTTAAACGCGAAATGTGCAGTGTTCATATTTTACTATTTCCTTGAAAATATAAATGACAGAAGATCAAAGAGTAGATTTTACTTAAATAGGCAATCTTATGATATCGTAATAATTAAATTAAACCTATATTCGCTTTATATTCACATATCAAATTTTAATATACATATATTAGAACTAAAAAAACGAATTTCGTTTTTTGTTTCTGAATAAACTACAATTGTTAATAGAAGTGGTATTTAGGATTTAGGTCTATGTGTAATGAAGTATTCGTATGAAAATAAAATATTATAAAATATGATTAATTTATACCAAAAGAGCGATCAATATTGTAAGTTATAATTATAAGCTTGAATGTGACACATTTTTTCTCTCTACCTGTACGCACGGCACAGTAACTTTTTCTCGGAATGGTGACTGACTGGTACCGAACAATAAATAGTAGAATCCTTAGGCGGCCATTATCTTGGGATCATCATCCCGTAGCTATGGTCGGAGCTTTCAAAGTTGTGGGACAGGGGCGGTGCGACGCCGGGAGGGTCGCGGGGCGTCGTGAAAGCCTCCGCCTGCCAGTGCCGTGTCGACCGCGACGCAACTCGCATGTCGTCGCCGTTCCAATTATCGCCTGTCAAAGTGACAAAATTTAACTGAAAAGTGTTTTGGTTTGACAAAAATACACGCTCAGTGACCATTTATCGGATTTTGTTAAGTGCTAGTTGGAAAGTTGTGTGAACTATACTTATAAGACAAGTGTAGATAGTGAATGTCACGTGTGTTTACGAATGAATGTGACGGCGTAGGCGCAACGGCGGGTCGCACTCTTCGTGAGATATTCGTGCTCGCGCAGGTCGTCGCGGCCATGTTGCATACCTGAGACGAGCGAGCGCGCGAGTCTGCGCGAACGGGACACAGCGAGTGCTCCAGGCGGACGCAAACTTTCGCTGAAGAGGAAGTCGACCTGCAATGTTTTTATCAGTGTCATGACCATGATGGGGCGGTGGCACGTGGTGCTGGTCGCGCTGGCGCTGCTCACCGGCGCGGGCGCTGGCGCCGCCGCCGAACAGATGCAGTCCCGCGCCGTCGACACCGGCGTTGACCTTCGAGTCCCTGAAGCTCAGCCTATCGGTACTTTTGTCGGAAAGATTCCCACTAAGCCTGGTTTTATCTACCGATTTAATGAACCTCCAAAAGAGTTTTTGCTCGATCCGGTATCCGGCGAAATTAAAACTAACGTGGTTCTGGACCGAGAAAGCGTAGATCGATATGCTTTTGTTGTATTGTCGAGTCAACCAACTTATCCTATTGAAGTGCGTTTGCGGGTTACGGATGTGAATGATAACTATCCAGAGTTTCCAGAGCCCAGTATAGCAGTGTTCTTTTCTGAAAGCGCTGCAGCTGGTACTAAATTATTACTGGATGCAGCGACAGATTTAGATTTGGGAGAAAATGGAATAACTAACGATTATAGGATTGTAGACGGTGACAACGAAGGCAAGTTTCGACTAAATGTTACCGTCAATCCAAGCGGTCAAACGTCGTATTTACATTTAGAAACGACAGGTAAATTAGACAGAGAAACTAATGATTTTTATGTATTAAATATATCCGCGCGTGATGGAGGCATACCACCTAAATACGGATATCTTCAGGTGAATGTGTCAATTTTGGATGTTAATGATAATCCTCCAATTTTTGATCAAAGTGATTTTTCTGTATCTTTAAATGAAAGTGTACCACCTGGAACAACTGTATTAAAAGTGACTGCCACAGATAGTGATTTAGGAGATAATAGTAAAATAACTTATGAGGTTACTGATACCGAAAAGCAATTTGCTGTAGATCCAGAATCAGGAGTGATTACAACCACAAAGAAATTAACATGTCCGAAATATTGCAGCAATACTACGGCTTGTAATATGACATGTGTATTAACAGTGATAGCAAAAGATCATGGTATACCTCGTCAAGATGCTCGTACGTATGTAACAGTCAATTTAATAGATGCAAATGATCATGATCCAGTTATTACCTTCACTTATGTACCTTCAACAGCAAATTTTGCAACTGTTGATGAGAATGCAAAAAATGGATCCTTGGTTGCAGCTATAACAGTCACAGACCTGGATGCGGGCTTGAATGGTATTACTAGTGTTAGCATTATTGCAGGCAATGAACTTAATCATTTTAGATTAGAAAATTCCAGCAGTGTATACATAGTTCATGTTAATGGCATTTTAGATAGAGAAGAAATAAGCAAATATAATTTGACAGTAGTTGCCACAGATAGAGGAATGCCACCACGGACAGCTACCTCATTCTTGGTTATACATGTAAATGACGTCAACGATCATGAGCCTGTTTTTGAAAAATCTGAGTATTCAGCTGTCCTTAGTGAACTTGCACCTTCTGGAACTTACGTTGCTGGAATAACGGCAACAGATGAGGATACTGGAGTAAATGCAGAGATTTATTATGATTTTTATGATGGAAATCAACAACAGTGGTTTACTATAGATCATCTGACAGGATTAGTGACTACAAAATCTGCACTAGACCGCGAAATACAAGGTACAGTAGAGTTAAATGTGTCAGCACGGGATGGAGGACCAAATCCTAAATGGGCATATACAAGACTAAAAATTACAATATTAGATGAAAATGATGAAGCGCCATCATTTCCACAGACACAAATTAACGCTTCACTACCAGAAAATATAAAGCCAGTAAAAGAAATATTAATATTAACTGCATCAGATTACGACCAAGGAACGAATGGATCAATTTCTTATTTCTTATCACCAAGCATAGAGAGAAAGTATCCTAATACTTTTATTTTAGATCCTATCACCGGGCAATTGAGTACAATTGTAGAATTAGACAGGGAGAAAATTCCATTATATGAATTACCAGTTTTGGCTAAAGATCAAGGGTTTCCTCCTCAATCATCTACAGCAACTGTATATCTTAAAGTACTTGACGTGAATGATAATGAACCTATTTTCTATCCTCAACGATATATGGAAACAGTAGCGGAAGATGTTGCGCCTGGGTCAAAAATTGTCCAAATTAAAGCTTTGGATTTAGACGAAGGCGAAAATGCTAAAATTATGTATAAACTAGAAAATGGTGGAGATGGTTTTTTTGATATAGAGCCATGGACGGGAAACATAATTTTACAAAAGGATTTCCGTAAAGCTCCTAAAGCAATGTATTCTCTGCGAATTTCTTGTAAAGATAAAGGTAATAGGCGAGCTATCGAAGATGCAGTTGTAGAAATAATAAAATCTTCGCAACGTAAGGGTTTAGAATTTGAAAGTTACAATGGCTATAATTTTAAAATCATTGAAGATGAAGGTACATCAAAAGCTCAAATTGGTCGTTATGTCGGAAAGATTGGTACTCGAACATCTAGTGATACCATCCTTTACTACATATTAGAAGGAGATACAAAACATGTCTTTAAAATTGACGAAAAAAGTGGCATTATTACAACTGACGCCAACATTGACCGTGAAGACAAAATGACTTATCACTTGAAAGTTATGGCTCGAAGTGGTTTAGCCTTTGGATTTACAACAGTCAATATATCAGTATTAGACGTGAATGACAACTATCCTATATTCATAGAAGACAAAAATGAAATACATATTCCAGAAAACATGGCAGTAGGGCAAGAAGTGTATTTTGCAAGAGCAACAGATCGTGATTCAGGATCGAACAGGACAGTATCCTATACTTTGAGCTATAATTATGATAATAATTTTCGTATATCTGAAACTACAGGTGTTATCTACTTGAACAAAGCTATTACGGGTGAACCTGGAAGCATTTTATCTTTCGAAGTAACAGCTACGGATAATGGAAAGCCTGCTCTTGCTACGAAACATACAATTGCAGCAATCATAGATGACGTAAATGATCACACACCTGTATTTGATCACACATCATATGAGACATCTTTGCTAGAATCTACTTTGGTCAATACTCGTTTCTTTGCTATATCTGCATCAGACGTCGATCTTGGTCAGAATGGTATAATATCCTACAAAATATTGGAAGGCAATACAGACGGCAAATTTGGTGTTTTTCCTGATGGTTTTCTTTATGTTAAAAGTTCTCTTGATAGAGAAGAAAGAGATTATTACTCTTTGACAATCGTAGCATCAGATCATGGAAAACCACCGAGATCATCACAAGTTCCAGTAGTAATACACGTTTTAGATGAAAACGACAACAGTCCCCAGTTTACGAATACTACATTTATATTTAAAATTAAAGAGAATGAACCCCCAGATACTTTTGTCGGAAAACTAACCGCAACTGATCGAGATATAGGACGCAATGCTGAGTTAACATTCAGTTTGCCAATAGCTCAAAATGATTTCCGGATAGACTCTAGGAATGGATTTATAAAGACATTGAAGTCTTTTGACAGAGAAAGTTTGGCTCAAAATACTGGACAAAACTACATTACGTTGACCGTTACAGTAAGTGACAATGGAAAAGTCAAATTATCAGATTCTGTTAGAGTAACTATTTATATAACGGATGTTAATGATAATGCCCCAATTTTCACAAGAACTCCATATTCAGTGGAAGTGTCAGAAGGCGCTGCGGTAGGTGCATCTATTATGAGAGTCTATTCTTCGGACGCCGATGAGGGTTTAAATGGTGATATTTATTATAAACTAATTGGTGGTGATGAAATGCGAAAATTTATGCTTGACGAAGCTACTGGTCAATTATTTATCAACATGCCTTTAGACCGAGAAACTGTTGACCGCTATCATTTGACCGTTTTGGCACATGATGCTGGACAATCTTTACGTTTATCTACAACTACTACAATAACGGTTGATGTACTCGATGAAAATGATAATGCTCCCATATTCACTCAAACACAAATGAAAGTATCAGTATTAGAAACGGAACCAGTAAATAAGAAAATTATACAATTTCATGCAAATGATGCTGATCTAGGAATCAATAATGAATTACAATTTTCTATAACATCAGGCAACAGAAAAGAAGCATTTTTTATTGATAGTTATTCTGGAGAGTTATTCCTGCATAAACACTTGGACTATGAAGAGCTAACATCATATGTTTTAAATATAACTGCAACAGATAATGGTAGTCCTAGTTTGTCTTCAAGTATTTCATTTACTGTGAATGTTATTGATGCCAATGACAATGCTCCAGTTTTCACAAACACTGCTATAGTACGACAAATAAGAGAAGGTATTCCTATTCATACGCCAATCGTTACAGTTACTGCAGAGGATCCAGATTCTGGTTTGAATGGAAAAGTTTATTATTCAATTACTCATCAAGATCCTAACGATGGTAGAAGACATTTTGCTATCAATAATATAACTGGAGTTATTCATACTTTGTTGCCAATAGATAGAGAAAGTATTGATACATTCAGGATAACTGTAGTTGCTTATGATAGAGCTGAACTTCCATCGAAGAGATTGTCCGCCGAGAAATTAGTTACTGTCATTGTTGAAGATATCAACGATAATGCTCCCGTTTTTGTGTCTATGAATGCAGCTGTGATCAATTCGGAAAGGCTCGGTAGAAGTATTGGACGAGGCATTTTTATTATGAATGTTCTTGCTCGTGATCTAGATTCTGGAACCAACGGTCTAGTTACTTACAAACTTATACATGGTGGTAACGACATGTTTGATTTGCATAGAAGCAATGGAGGCCTAATTTTGCGTTATCCTCCGGCTATGCCAGACGCAAGATGGAATCTTGTTATAAAAGCTACGGATGAGGCAGTGTTGAGCGAGCAGCGAAGTTCGGAAACGTATCTCACGGTTATAATGGGAGGAACAGAGTTAGAGGGTATTACGTGGACAAATGTAGGCTCGGTGTCGGTAGCTGAAAATGAACTAGCAGGGACTGCAGTGTTGAATATGACTAACAATTACAAATCTGGCTTAGAATATTACATCGTGAATGTGACTGGTGATGGTAAACAGGTGGACAGGTTATTCGACATTGATTCCTCGTTAGGAATTTTATCGACAGCTGTTTCATTGGATCGTGAAGCCGGCGTTAATCGCTACGAGGTGGAAGTCTGTGCTGTTTCTTCTAGTACACCTCTACAGTCAACTACAACAAAGGTAATCTTCTATTTCATTTATACTTCAAATTGCAAATATTTTTTATTTGCTGTGGTAGTTAACAGTTAATTAATAACAGAGATTTGCTTGAGAATAGGACATATCGGGATCTTAACGCAAAAGATTCCCAGTTGTCCGGGAGGGGGACAACTGGGAATCTTTTGCGTCTTTGTTAAGTAATATCATACTAAATTTGTGTCGATAGGTTAACTAAAACCTGTGGTCAAATGTACGTGTATGCATCCATGTCACAGAAATATGGACAGTTATTACATTATTTTTATCTTTTATCAATTTTTTATTAAAATCTTTTATGTAATCATAAACATTTCACATAACTAATGGTATAACATCATATTTATATCGGATACATATGTAAACATAATATTAAAACATTTTTCAAATCGGATAATCCAATTAACTTCGCACAATCGTCGGAAGAAACAAAACATCGGCACCATGCTTTTGTTAAAATAAAAATAAATTTAAAACGAATGCTCGTTAGCGTATGTCGACTGGCGGGCTCTAATCGGAGACTCTAAATTAATGATAAGCTACGTCTCACCACGATATCTCAGCATTCGTTCTGAAACCTTCCAAAGATTACATGAAACATGGATTTAGTTTGTAATTCGATTCACATCATTAATGGAATCTTATGTTGCTTATGAAAAAAACAATGTTTAATACAGGATAAATTCAGTAATATTGTCCAAGATTTTGTTGTGATTTTGTGTGAAACGCTTCTAGCTCTTTACTGGTGGTAGAGCTTGAGTGGTGAAGCTCGAGAGCGTAGTTTTATGTAACGAAATTGACAAACACACATGTAGTTCGTATGGATGATAAGTGATAACTGCAGTCTATAGGCATCTACACAAAAACCAGAGGTCAAAATGCGGATGCGTTGCCAGCCCTGAGACGTAAATTAGAGAGTGCCTGTGATAGTTATTACGGGACCATACAACCATCACTTACCATCAATAAGAACTACATTCGTGTTTGCCACCATCTATACAAATAAATAAAATTGGAGTGTCTGTTTGTAATATTAAAATAACCGCATTTTACTAAATGCATATGTATGTATAGATGATACATACCTAAACAACATTTTTTACAAATTTTGTCTATCTGTCTGTCTGTTTGGCGGGGCTAATCTTGGGAACGGCTTAACCGATTTTGACGGGACTTACACACTATCTCGCCAATGAGTTCCACAATCGTCAGTACTCGGTCGGAGTATTTCTCGATATCGAGAAAGCCTTCGACCGGGTGTGGCATGTTGGACTCTTGGCGAAATTAGATACACTGCATCCCGCCTTACACAGGGTGGTGGCTAGCTTCCTGGAGGGCAGGCGGTTCTACGTCTCGATTGATGGGGAGGAATCGCCACACCATCCGATCCGTGCAGGAGTACCACAGGGCAGCTGTCTGTCGCCGTCGCTATATGCGGCGTATACAGACGACATCCCCACCTTGCGCGAACATCTGCGCGAAGGAGAAAGGGATGTAATGCTATCCCTGTTTGCCGACGACAGCGCTTACTTTACGTCGGCGCCTCGGTTGCATTTTGCATACGAGCAAATGCAACGTTTGCTGAATAGATTGCCGGAGTGGTTCGATAAGTGGCGGATGGCAACGCGAACACTCCGCTACCGACTACCACCACTACGGCTCCACGGCCAAGATGTTCTAAGGCAGCCGTCGGTCAAGTAGCTTGGGTGTACCATCGACAGAGCGCTGCGCATGGATAACACGGTGCGCCAGGCGGCGGCTGCTCGAGCGATGCTACGTCCGGTACTGCAGTCAAGGCTGCCGTTGAGCACCAAGCTGCTGCACCAAGGTACGTCAGAAATGACGTCATCTCACGGGACCTGCGTGTAGAATCCGTACAGGAGTTCGTGGTCCGTCTCGCGCGCGGTATGTACTATCGTGCGGAAAATGGACCTCATGGACACCTCCACGGATTTGCCCCACTACATAGCAGGCCGCCTGACGGGAGGGCACTCCCGCGCGAAATCCTCTCCGTGGTATCAACCCGGACACCCCGGGACGCCGACGTATGTCCGAGCCCCGATCCCGAATCGTGATCCGATACGTTAGTGAGCCAAGCTCGGCCGGGCTCGCCATTAGATGCAGAGCTCTGTGACGATGTCGCGTAACCTGCCAGACCCGGGTTCGATTCCCGGACGTGGGGGCTTTCATCGGGGATGCGGTCGCGGGTCCGACTACGGCCCGGGCTACGACCGCGCAATATCTGCGGGCGTTGCCACTGGAGTGGTGGATGCTCGCCCCTGTTGGCTTCCTAAAACTCGACGCTGGGCGACGGAAGCCGCCGCAGCGATGCCACTTCGCGCCGTGACGACACCCCCGGCGCCGCAATACCAACCGCCGCGGCACCGCTGTCATCACGGCACCACCACACTTGGGAGGCGCCTACTCCGTCGCTGCGCCGTAATCGGCGACGCGGCGCTCATCACTGCGCCACTCAGACAAGACGCCGCTCTCATTACTATGGGAGCAGAAGATGCCGAGGCAAAGGGGCACGTGCCTCGAAGCCTATACCGCGCCGCGAATCAACAACGACGGGACTTTCACTGGCACATAGCTGATGTAATAAGGAGTAGGGTTGTTGAGGAAGTGATTATGAGGAAGAGGAGGAGGAAGAGGAATTGTGACGCGCAAATTTAGAGGATGCGAATTTTTTAATGAGGAAGAGGATGCGGATGAGGAAGCGGAAGAGGAAGAACGTACGTAACTTCACGCCTGTAATCCCCGAAGGGGTAGGCAGAGGTAAATGCATGCATTCAAGCATACATGCAAACACCCACGACTCGCCGGTTACGTTTTCGCCCATGTAACAGGTGGCGAACCTGTTGCCATCTCCGGGCACATTGCCAAACTCTGAGGTACCCTACTGGGAAACTTCCAGAAAATGGAAAAATCCCAATAGCACCAGAGTTATAGAATTTTTAATCGTTATCTCTGATAGTCCCCTACCCGGGAATCGAACCCAGGACCCCCAGCGTAGTAGTATTGGCCTGCTACCACTACGCTACTGAGGCAGTCAATGTTATAATAATAATAATGAACCGTTGAAACGTCCCACTGCTGGGCACGAGTTTCTTCCCTTCTTCAGGGGAGGCCTGGAGCTTACACCACCACGCTGCTCCAATGCGGGTTCGTGGAGATAACGGTTAGTGGCCAACCCGCTGTCGGATGTTTTCAAACCGCCCATACATATGGCCTGGGACAATGTTTAACGACTGCTATTGCTACTGCTGCCCGGTTGCTATAGATATATAGCAACCGGGACCGTCGGCCCGTCGGCTTAACCCTTTATTCCCATCGGCCCCCTCTGAGACCGGCACCGGGGTGGTCGTTAGTTTCATTTGCCCCCTTCATAGTTATACTGCAATGGTTTATTCGCATTTCGTATCGGACGTTAGGTAAAAAATTGACTTAGGTGACAATTTTTCAATTTGACAATTTGTCAATGATTTCGTCATGACTGTCGTTTTCATGGTTCTTGTGGGTGTTGAATTCGATAGTGGTGTCAAAATATAAATCCAATATGGCGGCTGCATGGAATTGACAACTTTTTCGTCGTGGGTGTCGTATTCATGGTTCTTGAGGGTGTTGAATTCGATAGTGGTGTCAAAATGTAAATTCAAGATGGCGGCTGCATGGAATTGTCAACTTTTTCGTCTACACCAGCCGCGAGGCCTTGCGCGCTTCAGAAAGATGAAAGGAGGATGATACGAAATTATAAATACTAGCGGACCCAACCCCCAAATTCCGCTGTCCTGTCTCTATGTACATAACAAAGTATATACATACAAAAAAAAATAGTTAAAAGGCCATTTTTCAGTGGACCAAACTATGAATCTAAACCATTCTCAAAACACACACAATAATGAATCATCAAAATCGGTCCAGCAGTTACGGACGAGTTCAGTAACATACTCGTATCTACACAACACACGTACATAAAAAAAATGAGTGAATGATACAATGTAATTAAGAAATTTGAAATGAAAATAAGAATGCAGTCTTTATTTCTTTGTTAATTAGGTATTTCAGTCGAATATTATTAATCAAAATAAAAGAATTGAATACTATTAATCAAAATTAATTGTAGAAAGGTTAATTTTTATAAAAAATAATTTGAAAGCTTTTTTCCCTGACAACCGGTTTCTTAGCTCATCGTATTAAATAATTAATATACCAATCCAGCATTGCTAAAAAGTCGTTCACTGGGACAATTGATGGAAGAGAAGGTAGGTATTGCCATAGATACAGTTCCGTAAAGCCCCGAATATTTCGAATTTTTTAGTTGCTTACGCGTATAAACATAATATTGTATGTAATGTATGTCAATAAAATTAAAACAAACTAGCAAGGAACAGCGCCAGTGGCGGGTGGGGAGGTCTCGCTCGCTTGTTCGGCCCGGCATCGCGCTGCGGCGTGTGTGTGTTGCCATGGATACGAGACGCGCATGCGCAATGAAATTCCTCATAAATTCCTCTTAAATTTTGAGGAAGCGGTAGCGGAAGAGGAATTTTTTGTTTTTTTTTATGAGGATGCGGAAACGATTGAGGAACCCAAAATATTGCGGAACTTCCTCATTATGAGGAAGAGGAAGAGGAATCCTCAACAACCCTAATAAGGAGTAACTTATGCTACTTTTATACTAACTTCGCCCACGACTTCGTCCGGGTAGATACGATACTAAACAATCATAAATTCTCACGCCGACAAAATCGCGGGGACAGCTAGTCTTATCATAAAAACATCGAATTTGTCTTTTCGATCATCACAAGTTTTTCAGTTTCAGATTGAGGAATATTCAGTAGTAGAAATACTTATTAAATAAATATTTGTGCAATTATAAGTCCAATGTATGTACGAATTGCATATAAATTATTTGACTGCTTACAATTCATTATGTAAGTATTTTAATTTATGGCTTTTTTATTATTATTACAGTATTATTAACATTTTGAGCAAGCAATTCAGGAGTTTTGAGCATGTTTACTTGCATCTAATTAGTACGCAAAAGTATTTTTGAATAAAAATGAATACAAATTGGCCTAGGGTATTCAAGTAGGTAACTAAAGTGAAAAACGGTCAAGTGCATGTCGGGCCACGCGTAATATAGGGTACGATAGTTTTTAGGTTTGAATAATGTAATAAATAAAGAAAGTATGGAACATTCTGTTGATACCTATTTTTATCATTAAGTATTTTTGGACTATTATTTATTTTATTTTGTTTACTTTGACATATTAATCAACGTATCAGTTGTTATTCGCTTTAATTTTATATTTGTAATTTGACCTATCACAAGCAAATTCTATTATTTCCAAGTGATTAAATGAATTTATGAGTTTGAGTTTGAGTAATGAAAAAGATTAAAATTTCGACGGTCGACTATTACTCGCAAACTTGTAAATCCAATTTAAGTGTGATAATTTTCCTTTTAATTTTGTTATATGTAGCTACTATTACCGTAACGTTTGAATTACTAACATCAACCGTTTAGTTGGTAGAGGGGATCCCTACCCTCTCTCGCCCGCTCTCACTTGACTCTAACGAAAATTGGCACTTTATTAGAGGAATTAAAGAAACCATTTGTGAAATACCTATTAAGCTTTTAAGCCTCATGTTTTTCTCGATGCCCGTCAGTCCTTCTGTCTGTCTGTCCGTTCGCGGTTTAGCGCAAAATCTGTAAGTACTAGAAACTTTTAATTTCGCACATGTATACATATACACCTTAATCACGCCGACAAAGTGGTAGAATAAAACATGAAAAAAAAAATATTTAGGATACCTCCCTTACATGTAACGCGCGGTTTTTCTTCGTTTTCTATATAGTGTGGGATATCGTTGGATAGGTCTTTTAAAAATGTTGGGGGCGTGCAAATATATTTTTTTGATTTAGTTAACTGTTGGTGACTTATTAAGTTTTAAAGTGCCAATTTTCGTTAGAAGTTTAAACTTTAATTAGAAATATTAGCTACACATATTGAAATTAAAAGGTAAACTATCACACTTAAGTTGGCTTTACAAGTTTGCGAGTAATAGTCGACCAAATGAATTTTAATCGAAAATTTCAAAACAACTCCATAGAAAATTATGATTAATTTTTTTCATTACATCTTTAACAGTAAATTAATTCCGTAAAAATCTTTACAATATATTTATTAATACTACAAGTATTTCAGAAAAGATATAAATTATTTGGAAATTATGAACAAAAATTCGCAATCGATGGCGCCAGGCATCATTCATTTGCATCGCACTATTGTTTATGTTTTAAATAGTTTAATAGTAATTCGATTCGCACTTGGTTGATGTAAAAACCTAGAACCTGCGGAATCCTACACTGCGCGTGGCCCGATACGCATTTGACCGGTTTTTAATAGTACTTATAATAAAAGTATGCTATATGCTTTTTACATTTCTTAGAATTCGTAGATTGGCCTATTCCGAGGTATGAACATTAATTTGAATATTTTTATACCGTACAATTTTTAAGCATTGTTTTAAATTTCATAAACTGAGATGAATAAAGCTTTGATGTCTTTGCTAGTACACACATTTGTAGTTTATTGACGTACCCATCCAATTTACACTTCAATTTAAACCGACTTGACACTAAGACTCGATAGATAAAAATTAACTGTAACGTTTTCACGCATTCTATCCTTTAGGTGTGTCTGTGTTCCTGAGACCAAGAGAATTATAAATAGACAAGTAATACAATACATAAAATAAAGACAGTCATTACAGTCAATACAATACAATCTAAATAGCCCATAATTTAAATTTAGAGGCAGTAATTTAAATGAAATCTTCTTGACCTGTTTGTTTATTATTAACCGACTTAAAAAAAAGACGAGGTTCTCAATTCATCCGCATCTTTTTTTTTATGTATGTTCAGCGATATTTTTTTATACCTTAAATTCATAATCAAAGCTGAAATTTTTGTTTAGTATTAACCAACTTCAATCTGTATATGTTATTATTGTAAGTCACGTGTATCAAGTGTATACATACTTTGGCTGAATCTCTGTAAAATATAAAAATATGTATCCTTTGCCATCCAACGAGGCAATGCTGGCCTGTGTTATGTGTGTTATGGTACCCAGCCTTCTGGGTACCATAACACAGGAAGGCAGTGATGCGGAATTTTTAGATGCATGTTGTTTTTAGTTTAGTTTTAACTTTTTATTATGTAAATATTATTTAGGTTTTACATCATAAAAATAAACGTGATCCTTTGGTGGTAATACCCATAGTAGTAAAGAGAATAAATAAATAGGTACGATATTGGAATATATTTAAGACGGACCAATATTTTTACTGACAAATCGTTTATTTTGGGTGTATAATAAAACCTTTGCGTATTATACCGAATACATGTATAATATAACTTGAAACCTGCTTATTTGCCGATACGATTCGAATATCTTACTTAATCGACTAAAGGCTGTTGACCGGCAAGTGCCAAAGTGTCACTTCTTATACACCGTATTTTTTCAATAATAGTGCTTTTTCACACTTTTGGCCTTCATAACTAATAAAAGTAATCGTGTTATTTAAGATTATTGGTTCCAATTTAGAATTGAATTTTACGTTCTGTTAGCAAATGATTTTAGAAAATTATTTAAATGCTTCTTGGGGCGCTATAATGCGTTTAAGCAATATAGTTATGGCGATTGTTGTAATATAATATATTGACTACGACCTCATCCTTTTCTTTAGTTTTCCTTGGTATGTTACTTAGGTATATAATATTTGTAATAATTCCTTTTATTTTTCTCTTATTATCTTCTAATACATTTAAATTACAATGAAATACTTAATGCCAGATTTTTTTTATGTAATGGCAAAGAAGCTTGCTGTTCACATTGATGTTAAGTGATGACTGCAGCCTATAGACACCCATACAAAGACCAAGGTCAAAATGCAGATGCGTTACCACTCCTGAGGCCTAAGGTGTTATGCCTCTGTGCCGGAAATTACAGGGTCGTACATTACCACCTGACCGGAACACGATAGCGCTGAACACTACCATTTAGCGGTAAGTATACTATGTAATGCGGTGGTGCCTACACCTGCGAGCTCCATTACTGGAGCTCTACCACGAGTGAATACATAAGCATTAAACATTCTTTAAGTTTTTTAGTCTGGTAGGTAGGTTTTGTTAGTCTCGACCTGCAATTTATAACTGGGACTGCCTGAGAGGTTCGTTCAAACCACTGTTGCTAGTGTAGGTTTTATTAGTGCAGTAGTTGGGTCTGATGTTCGTGTATCACCAAAAAGTTTTCAGTTGCCAAAACCAGCGTTGAGTTCCGGTCTAACTTATGATGAACTGGAAACCGCGTAAGGGTTTGCGCTTTTTTTTGGGTATTGACTCATGCAGGCGGCACGTCTCGAGAGTCTACTGCACCGGGCAATCAGGGAGCACAGAGGGCGCTCTCAGCCTAAACAAAAGTTAGCGCAACTACCTCAGGAAGACCACCTAAGAGATCGCACAGCATTCCCCCGACTGATGCAATTCCTGGATGGAGTTATACCTACAATGTTTTTGTCGAAAAATCATATTATCCTGTTTATTCCATAATATTACTCGCATACTTTGCTCTGCAAAATACTTTCAAATGACTATTATGGCTTGTAATCTATTTCTAACGATTTTCTAAATGCACTACCATTCTTCGTTTTCCACACAACCCGTAGGTTGACTGGTAGACAATGCTTTCTAGCATTAAGTCCGCCTCATGTACTTCGTTTGTGCAGAAAGTTTATATAAATAAATAAATATTGCTATAATTTAACGATGAACTTTTTTATGTATCTATACTTATATATATCCATACTAATATCACAGTCTAAAGAAAACGAACGTGTTATAATATTATAAACGAGATGGGTCGAGGGCTTGATGGAGATAGCGCGCAATAGCTAGATGAATGCAGCCTAGAACCGTTCGTTGTATTTATCTTTGAAGGTGACTTCTGTCCAGCATAGGCCTTTTTCGGATGAAGTGATGAACATAATAAATGTAAAAGTTGTCTGTTAGGCTTTCACGACCAAACCGATTTTGATGAAAAAATGGAATTAATTTGAATCCTAAAAAAGAACTTAAGCTATTTTTTGTGTCAAAAATCAAATACCATGCAGATGAATTCACTTGGGACAACTAGTATCTCTATATATGTAAAATACTAGTGTCAATACTCAATACTTTATTGCACCATAACGTACCTACAACATTAGGATTATGGACCCTGTACCCTGTCACAATGTTAGTTACCTTAATTCTCCGAAACGGCTGGATTTATTCTCATGAAATTTTGTGTGCCTATTGGGTAGGTCTGAGAATTGGGCAACATCTATTTTTGATATCCCTAAGTGATCAGGATGATTCTCAACAATTTTTTTTCGATTTCCTGGACATTTTTTTAAACATTGCTACGGCGATACGTCGTCGGGGCAGCAGCTAGTAGATTAATAAAGTAGGTTTGAACGCAACTATGTACCTACAAGCAGTTCCAGTGCCGCTCAGATTTGAAAAAATATTTTTGATCACTATAGGTACATTTATGGCAAAGGCACTTCACGCTATAATCCCTTGGAGCAGAATAGTAACCACGCTTAAAGTGAACGGATTTACTCTGGAATAATGCGTTAAGACGATCTACGGGAAGCTTTTTCAAAACCCAAAAGAAACTGCAGGGAATATTCAATGATCACTAACCAACCAACAAAAGGATTTTTTGGAATGCGTAAAATTATTGACAATAATTGTGTGAAAAAGCGATCGAAACAGTCAAAGGGTGAGCTATCAGCGACAACGAAAGCGCATTAGGGGGCGCGCTGCATTCCCTCGACTGATTTATGCAACGCGCACTGCGGACCGGCCATCGACACTTGCCTTAATGAACGTACAAGTTACGTTATACTGTGAAATAGCTTTCATTATTTCACGCCAATACTAATAGCCCTGTGTCTACGTACTGCGTTTAACCTCCAAGTGTTCAGTAATTCTGTTCCTTTTGTTTCCTGAACGAATTTCTGCATGGATCATTTGCTATAAGTGTTGTGTTATGTACGGATGTTAGTGAAAAATTATCGTATACGATGTACATATATAATGATTATTGGTTCAAGCAAAGTTTAGTTAAATGTCTCTAAGCTTAGAGTGCTACTACTCTTAGGTCCCCAGTTATGCAATATTTAAAAATAAACCTTTACAGGTGGTAGAGCCCTAGTGAAGGCGCTAGAGGGCGCAGGCATCACACTTAATGTATTACCACAGTCTAAAATGAACATGTTAATTTTACCTAATTTACTTGCCGCTAAATGGTAATGTTCAGTGTTATCATGTTTCTGTCCCGTAATTTTTAACAGAGGGGAAATAGCTTAGGCCTCAGGAGTGGCAACTCATTAACTTTTTTTTATGGAGATATTTATGGGCTATAGTATCCACTTGTCCTTAACGTGAACTGTATACCTACTTGCTATTATTTTAATAAAATAATAATAAAATTATAATTCATATAAATTAATTGACATAGTTTAAGAATTAGACATTTGGAACGTGTTTGGAACAGACCGAAACAAAGCATTCGTGAAATCAGTGAAGTTGAAACTGATTCTAAAACATGGCACAAATAAAAAAAAACTTACTACTGGATCAATAAAGTGTTTTTTTCTTTCTTTCTTTCTTTCAACAAAAATGTCATCGAAACTACAAAATTGATAGACGACGTAGTATCTACCATATTGAAACCTAACAATCTATTGAATAATTTGGTGATGGAATTCTAAAAAAATATTACTCATACATACTGCTGATACTGTAGGACGATATCATAGATCTGACAATTTTTTAGAGCAATAGATGGTTTTGTAATTATCGACTTATGGTTAACAGAAAAAAAATATAAAAAGTTATTTAAAAAGATAATATAATAAATAATATATCTTTTTCGGAATTTATTGAAATGAGATATATACATTCAGTAAGTTGAATCGGAAATAAAACAATGAAATTGAATTCCGTTTATAGAATGAATATATTCTACATTACTTGAAATGAATTTATTAAAAGTGTACAAAGGCGTCTAGTTTCATTATTTCATGCGATATTATATGTTTAATAAATTGCAATATGTAGATATCTATTTATTTTCTGTCGATTCAATTTCAAGCGATTCTTGATCATTCGTAAAGAATTGAAAAAAATATGAATTTGAAAGCTCTATTACATATTTAGACGTTCTCTTGTCTTCTCTTGTCGTTTTTTATTCTGTTATTTATCCCCTTTATTTAAGTTACCTACATGTCTATGTTTATGTTATATGCCCAGTAGTTTTGAAGCATATGGGCTGTGACGGACGGACAGACATACAGACACACAATTGATCCTAAAAGTGGCTATAAGAGTGCCGATTTTCCTTTTTGAATTACGGAACCATAAAATCGTAACATATGGTCCATCGACATCGGCCGTCGTTTCAAATTGCTGATTTTCCGTCGGGCTTTTTAAACTTATTAACATTTTGGCTTTTATCAATAAATTTATTGGTGGTCAAGACGGACGTACAGATCAGACTGGAAGTTTAAATGTTAAATCAACGTTCATTTTAACTTGCCACGGCCTCTAAATGGGTTTTGAGGCACCCCCGATAACAACTTTGGGTGGCGCGCCCACTTAAAGCTTTATCAACGAAGAAGTCTAAACGAAATGTGGTAATACCTACATTTTGTATTGAGTGAAAACACAGTTTGTGTACGTGAATGCTTTTAAGAAATTATACATACTTAATAGTGTAGGCCAATTTTTTGTAATAGTGATTATGGGGCAATAGCTGCTCGTAAAAAAACGGTTATGGTCTCATTTTGAGGACCTCTAGCCGTAGATGCGTAGGAAAAAAATCTAACAACAGGGTTTACCCTTATAAGCGGAAAACATGTCATAACCGCCATGTTAAGGCAAGCGGATTGGTGATTGCAGTGGTGGGAGATTTATCGCGGGATGCTGCTGCCCAATTCATCTTATTGCATTTTCTACTACCCTGTTCGAGTGGTTTGATCTCGATTATTCGGTATATATATATATATATATATATATATATATATACAATATTATAAACAATTATTGTACTAGTGGAAGAATTCTTCTCCTCCTAATTAAAATCGTTAGAAATATCAGAATGTTTTGGAGGGTTTGCGTGAGATGTGCCTCAATATCATCGCTTAATACTGCTTAAATCTTTTTATTCTACGTAAATATAACCATAAACTATTTCAAACGTAGTTTCAAGTTGAAAAATCGTAATAACATTAAAATTTAACAACGTCAGTCTAGGCCACTGGTTATTATAACTTGTCTACCCACAATTACCACACCTAAGGAGACAATATTTAGCTGGTATGTAGTTGAAAGACATCGTGACTTGAAAACTGGTACTGTTGGGTCTTAACTCAATATCGACCGTTATTACTTATTTATAATATAACCCCACGCAAATTCTGCTTAATTTGCTGAATTTGTCATCAAGTATTTAACATAATATATGAAATAGCGACATTGTTATTTTAACACGAAACCTTATTTAGTCGAAATATAATTATCCAGCTAAATTAAATGCTTATTAATTTCTAATTTTATAATGTAGTCTCTAAATAGTTTGTTGATATTTGACCTTTTACGTTCCTTCAACATTCTTGTAATGTTCAAGTGTAATTTTTATTCCTATAAATTTTGGAACGACATTCATGATTACAATTCTAAATGTTATGAAAGTATTTCCGATAAAGTTGCTCCATGTTTGACCGCCGTTGAGCCTAAGACGTGACTAGGCCTGAGTTTCTGGGGAAAGGAACATCCTCACGATCAGCATCTAATCAAGGAGTAGGTGCTATCTTCTGCGCCAATCAAGTGAGAATCGTATACAGGCGACAAGTGAGAGTTTCTTCAGATGTTATGAACAAATAATTCACATTTCGTTATTATTGTAAAAATTGAACAGTAACAATAAAAATTAGATAACCATAGCTAAGATACGTTCTTTATCTCCAATTATTATGACGACTCAGCAACAGACGGTAGCTAGATATTATCGCTCTTATTCATAACCGTATTTTAGCTAAAGTGTTGCTAATCTCTCTTTTGTCTCTTTCTGTCCTGCACATTTGACAATGCAACTGACAAAGACAATGAATTCTATAGCTAAAACGTATCTAATGTACGTTTATGAATAAGGGGGTAAAACTTTAAATATAGTTAAGGTGTTTACTCACTTAGCTGGCGGCACATTTAGAGGAGAGACTGAGTTACATATTAAAATAATTGAATCATTCCATCGAAAAGAAAGTTGCCGGCGGGTTAGCAAACGATATGACCTGTTGATCCATAGGTACTTCATACCCACTGATTTGTGTGTAACTTTGAATGCTACCGAACCGGATGTTTTACACTAAAGAAAGTTTCAAGATAAATATTTGCTAGACTCATTAATGAAACACTAATGCTAAACCTGATTTGCGATGATTTGCCATACCATATCGAATAAATCCTAACTGGTATCTTTTGATAAAACATATACTCACGCTCTTTTCATTTCTCAGACGTAATAAAAGCGTTTTATTATTCTTTTAAGGCTACAACTGTTTGTGAGCGTTGTGGAAAATATCAGAATTCTCGTTAGTTGATCGATTTGATTTGTTAAATTTTATAGACGAATACTTGCTGCGGAGTAAATTGCTGATGAGATTGAAGTTAAGACAAAATGTTTGATTGAACGTACGTATAATATATTTTTCTTGATGCAATCAGTTTTTTATGTTATAACTGTGGCAAACCAGCACGTATTTCATATGGATGATAAGTGAACACCTAAATGTAGAAGCCTATATGTAGATAGAGAAGTTTGTTTGTCTCTATGATGATTTACATTATCATCTAACTGGAACACGATATTGCTGAACACTACCATTTAATAATAGAGAGATTAGGTAATGCAGTCGCGCCAATAAGATTGGAACTCTACCACCAGTAGATTAGATTTTGTGAGATTCCATTCCCTAATGTGCCAGGTTAACACTGTGTTGACTGGCCAATAGAAACTGTTCTATTGGTCAGTCAACACAGTATTATAGTTAGTTTAAATCCATTAACATAATTATAGAATCCTCTGGATTCTCGGCATGGAAATCTGAACAATTTACCAATATCGGGCGCAATCACAACATTATAATGGATTGTTTCTCCGCAGTCTACTGTGCCCGCTTTCTTATCACTGTTCTGTTGAGTGTGCCGACCATTCGGGCGTGATCCGCCCTGCCTCCGAACATTCTTCATGGGGAGCTTAGCGGGGACGGCTATCACACACTGTCACGGATCACGTATAATTGGACACATATATGTGTGCATTTATGTGGAGTCCAACCGGTTTCTAGCTGGTCTGTTGCTTTCTACGTCATACATCGATGTTTATGTAGGGATAGTTAGACGCGCAGTGTGCATGCAGTTCATAAGTTAAAAGATATATGAAGTTTATTATGATTTGTGTACCAATGGTAGGGGCGTGATGGGAGTTTAGTCGGCGCGGGCTTGTAGCTGTCGTTTTTAGTATCTGGTACCCTATCTCGCATGTGTTTAGTATAGTCTCATCATATAACTTAATGAGCGCTTGCTAAGTCAAAAATATGTGCCTCCTTACATGCATAGCAACAGCGAGGCGGCTCGATCTTGTTATTAATGGCGATGTTTAGTGCTCGATATTAAATTTATGAGCAATTACTGTAGTTCTAGATTATATAAACGATATGTGGTGGAATTGGTAAGATTCCTAGAAAAACTAATTTGTATTAATAACCATTTATATTCAAATCAATACTCAGATATTTATAATGTGTTTTGGGTATTGAAAAAGTAAACAACATTTAATCCTGATTTTGACTAGGTATATAAATAAGACGTAACATATGTAGGTAACATAACATATTAAAAGTTTCATGAAAAATGCAAACAAAATAATAAGCAATGTTAGCTTCAGTTAATTACCTATCTCAATGAATGCGTCAACATTTTATACACATTATTATCCTACGAGTTCAAATTGGCGTGAAATGTGTTATTCATTTAAATGTCGCGTTTTTGCAGAGTTTTGAAGATAACATTAATATAAAAAAGATATACTTACATATTTTTTGTATAAAAATGTATTTTATTTTGATTGGATATGTAAACATTAATTAACGTGAAAATGTCTTATTTTACATTGGTACCTACATAATTATGGTAATAAAATCAATGCATAAAAAATATAAGCAAGCTCTATGACATGGATTTATCCTCAGTTTGATACGCGTATATATAATACTGACACAGGTGAAAGGACTTTATTATCCACCCGATTTGAACAGAGTTATTTTGCGGTTTAAAGAGGTTTAGTGTTAGACAGAGGACAGAACAGGTGAATGCGGGTATCAAATTCAATATAAGAGGATGACATTTAAAATAGGTAGGTATGTGTATTTTAATAAAACATTTATTTTAACAAAGACCTTTTATTATTTATTAAAATGTTGTAAAATAAGTTGTAGAATACTGAAACTTCATTTAATTATAAATGGGACTTGAAAGTCTTTTGTCTCTATCACAGAATCGATAAATATTATCTATTCTGTGGTCTCTATAAAACACGTGCATAGGTACGATATTGACAGATTATATTTTAGGTTTGTTTAAAATTAAGTAACATATAAGTTTTCAGCCACTAGAATCATCTTATTTTTTATAACTGTGTTAATTATATCATTAAATTTTCCAATTCTTCTAATTCTCTAAATCGAATACTACTCAATATCCATTTCTTCTATTCACCTCCAAACCAAACTTCAGCATAGGTCCTTTCCTTATCAATAATGTATATCTATAAAAAATGTATTGTTCTTCTAACCTTTGAAACAGTCAATATCAATTTTTCGAACCTTCAAATAAGTTATTCCAATTTTCAATAATATACATTTGATAACGATCATTGTGAAATAATTCGAGCTGCATTTAGGGTATTTCGGTGGGCAACGACTATGCAATAGCCATTACTGCCACCTGTAACTTAGAGGCAGCAAATCTTACGCCTCCGCGACGTTTGCTCGCAAAATTGATTTCCTGATGGTATCTAACCTCCCGAGGGAATGGTGGATAAATAAATACTTTATGATAATCTTTAGAGATCTGAGACAGGCCAGAATTACAGCGCACCGGTGATATTATTGCATTTTAATTCCATGCTCGACACACCTCCGTCGCATTACGATTTCGTATGATTTACTGTGTTATTGTATTGTATATAGCGCAAACTGTTCATCGTTGGTATGGTATAAGTCAAATAAATTTCGAGGAGGCTCAAATGAGCGCGGCGGCCTGATCTTGATCTCATGCGTTCAAATTTTACCTACTAAATTACAATTAAGGGTTACGGTTTTGACATATCGCTTTATATTTAATGCTCATTCCTTATTTGCTCGCTTTATTTTGATATTTCGGTACGTTTTGTACATTAACTCATATTAATGAGCGCGCACACCCACAAGGTAACATTGTAAAGTTTTCGATGTTGGTGTTTTATATACATGTGAATATGATGTAATAAACGCTCATGCAAGCTGCATTGATGGTATTTAAGTGATTAGATATATGCGGTACAGGTATATCCTCATATACAAAAAACAAAACTGAATTCTTTCTACGTGGCTAATGCTTAGTTAGGTAGGTTATTTTCTATTATTTGTAAAACATAGAGTTCTCATTTTGTAGTTCAATAAGTCATCATGTATTAAAAATACGTCCACCGCTTTATTAAGTCGGTTAATAAGTCTATGATGAACAAGAAGTTGGTAGGCAACAGAAATATCAATATATAAAATATTCATATGCGTTTGATATTTTTGGTATAAAATGTTTTGCTAAATAAATTAAATAAGTACCACCTGTTTACCTAATCTACTCGCCACTAAATAGTACTGTTCAGCACTATCGTGTTCCGGTTAGATGGTAATGTACGGGCCTGTAATTTCCGGCACACAGGCATAATAACTTCGGCCTCGAAAGTGACTATCGCATCTACATAGACATCTCTGGTATCATGTAGATGTTTATAGGCTACAGTATTGTAGAAATTTGTTAGTATTGTATAAGTTTGTTTAAATGATGGAAAATTGTAAAATTATGCCTAAGATATATTTTTAAAAGAGCCGACAGAGTTTTTTTGGGCAGATTTTTCTCAGATTATATTTGCCTTTGGAACTCTGCCGGTGAATGACAAAGAATGACTCTTTTTCTTTTCTTTTTACTCTTTGTTATCAGCTTGTAAAGGGGAAATGAGACATTCTACTGATATACTTTTTACATTAGTATATTATATTTAGTCTTACCTTAGTGATATTCTTGACTATACATATATTTTTTTTTTCGTTTGACATGTATATCAATTGTTATTCACTTTAATTTATGTTGTTTGTTTTTGACGTGTCATAAGAGGTGCCTATCTCCCTAAATTAATAAGTGAGTCTCTGATTCTGATTCTGATTCTGATTCTATTACTTACAATGTAAAGTATGCTTGTTTGCCACTTCATGACATAAAAAAGTGACAATTACACGCAACTTATGTGAATTAAAAATGCAACTAGGTAATATGGAAGATGCGACGAGTCCCACCTTTCGCAGCGAACACTCGTTTAAGTACACCGATAGAAGTTGTAAAATGCAAATAGCGCTAGTGAAATGTTAAGAATCATCATTCCCATATAACTTAAGAACCGTTATTCTATTAACAATAATATATTGTAATAAAAAATATACGTTAAAATATTCAACTCTACTTTTTTATGTTCTGAATATGGTAAACAAGTATTGAGTTCATATCCATAGTTCATACCGGAGTTTTTTTTATGTAACGAAGGTAAACAAGCATGTAGTTCACATAGATGTTGAGTGATGACTGCACACATCCACACAAAAACCAGAGGTTAGAAAGTAGATGCGTTGTCACAACTGAGACCTAAGTGTAATGTATCTGTGATAGTTATTACGTGGCCATACCTTACCATCAAACCGGTTCACGCCGAACACAGTAATTTGGCGACAGACTGATTAGGTAATTATGATGTACCTACGCCCTAGAGCTTCTACATTAGAGCTCTACTAATAGTAAAGTTTATTATTAACTTACCTTCTACTTTATATTTTTCCCAAACACACTGAAATACCACCATAATTGTAAAATGGGGGAAGCAAAGAGGCATACCATGTTTGAAATTTCAGTATTATGTATAATTGCAGGAGGATATTATTTGAATAAGAATATAGTGACTAAAAGGATAAGAAGATAGTTAGACATTCTATTCCTTGGAGAGTTATGTTGAACCCTTTATATATGGGACCCAAAAAAGTAATATACCTATATAAATCTAAAGCTATCATCTCAAAGTATATACACTAATATTTTCGCATTAAATTTTCCTTTTGATTTAAGGCTATTGAAACAGCTATCTAAGTGGGTATAATTTTACGGGTACAAATTCGAACGATAAATTTTGGGCCAACATTGTAATCAAAGGGTTCTATACATATTTATGAGCAATCATTCACAATGTCGCTGTCTTATTCTGCCCTATCATAAAATTTCTATTCTTTAGCTACTTATAAAAAACCTTGAAAGCCGGTTTCAAATGTTATTGTCGTGTTGAAAATTAATTATATATTAGTACATTCTCTTACTAAAGCTTTGATGTATGGTGAATATCAAAATAATAATGCAGTGTTAGGTGAAGGAGGTAGAACGATGAAGCTATAGATATTTGATTATAGAATTCGCATTGTTTTTGTTTGTTTAATTATTTGAAAAGAAATAAAAATGAACATAACGTTGAATTACTTTGCTTACTAGGACAATTAATGGTTACATCGGTTAATTTTACTGGTGGTAGTGCTCCAGTGACGTAGCTCGAGGGCGTAGGTACCACCGCATTACCTAATATACTTGCCGCTAAATGGTAGTGTTCAGCACTATCGTGTTCCGGTCAGGTGGTAATGTACGGCTCTGTAATTTCCGGCACAGAGGCATTACACCTAATGCCTCAGGAGTGGCAGCGCATCTGCATTTTGACCTCTGGTCATTGTGTGGGTAGTCTATAGGCTGGAGTCATCATTTAACATCAATGTGAACTGCACGCCACTTATATTACATTTTTTTTTTTAAATCGTGTGTTGTATATTTATTAACGTAAAGTAAAATTAAGTAGTCGATATTAAAATTACTTCATCTAAATTAAGATAGAAAGTTATTTATACTATTTATGACACAATGAACAGGAAACGCCTTGTCCTCTCATAACAATGTACTAATTTCCAACAATAGCTATGTTAAACTTTATTTATTTCACTAAGCTCCTTTGTGTGTGTTGAGCATTTTTGTTGGCTCATAAAAAATATAACGTGACGTGTATTTTGCTTCACTCAGAACAGGTAGAATAAAACCGGTTAAGGTAGAGTTGAATTCGCACGAAGAGGGTTCCGCACGTAGTTTCCCGTGGGAATTTCAATAGTGATTTTCTTTAAGGTTTTCTCGTTATGTTTTAATTTCAACCATGTAATCCCCAAAGGGGTAGGCAGAGGTAAATGCATGCATTCAAGCATAGTACATGCAAACACCCCCGATTTGCCGGTTACGTTTTGGTCCATGTAACAGGTGGCGAGTCTGTTGAGATCTTCGGGGACATGACCAAACTCCGAGGTACTGGGAAACTTCCAGAAAGTGGAAAAATCTTACTAGGACCCGAGATAAAGGATTTCACACCGTTATGTCTGATAGCCCTCGACCCAGGGATCGAACCCAGGACCCCAGTGTATCAGTAGTGGCCTGCTATCACTGTGCTACTGAGGCAGTCTTTTAATGATATACAAGAGGTGTCATAATGTTTAATTTTCCACTGATAAGACAACATGTTGTAGGTCAAATAAAATAAAATAAAATACGCTTACACTGACAGCCCACACTAGGTATAAACCTGTGTCGTGGATGCCGTTGTACAAATACAACACATACACAAACACCCAGACATGAAACAAATATCTGTAGGCCATACAAATATTTTTCCGGCGCAGGGATCGAACCCTTCGAATCAACTGGCCATCTCACACCGCTGGACTTACTGGGTCGTTAAATTAACCATTTCATCATTAAACAGAATAATAGTCTTCGAGAAATGGACATTGCGACAGTGCCATTATTAAGCTCGATTTGGTGGTGGCACTTCCGTATCCGAAAGATAATTACTATTGGATAATTAGTTCATGAAAACTTGTGAACTGATAAATAATATAAAACTATTAAGGATTGATTTGTTGAATCAACCAACTCAGCCGAGCCAAATCATTCAACTCAAAGAATGAGGTAAATCCTTAACAATAATAATATGTTGTTATATTTCAATTAAGGTATTAGCTCCTGAAAATTTAAGAATACGTTTGAGACTTGTTTCAAAGGTTATTTTTGGACATTACGCTGTGAATTGTGTGCTCCAACTTTCGTAAGTTCACAAGTTTATATTCTGACTATGCGCGTATACTCCACACTCATCACTAATCACACCCACTCAATTGCTAACCAAGCGGAACGTTGTTTAACCTCAACAATCGTATTAAATGTTCGCGCCACCACGCTACGGCTAGTTTATTTTACACTCTCTTTTTATTTGTTCTAGAGACAAAATCTAACTTTCGGAACATTTTCAGTAATAAAATTTAAGGATTGATTTGTTAAATCGACCAACTCAGTCGAACCAAGTCATTCTACTCAACGAATGAGGTAAATCCTTAACAATAATAATATGTTCGTTTATTTCAATTTAGGTATTAGTTCCTGTAAATTTAAGAATACATTTGGGACTTGTTTCAAACTTAAGTTTGGGATCTTACGCTATGAATCGTGTGCTCGCTCTAACTTTCGTAAGTTCACAAGTTTATATTTTGACTATGCGCGTATACTCCAAACTCATCACTAATCACACCCACTCAATGGCTAACCAAGCGGAATGTTGTTTTACCTCAACAATCGTTATAAATGTTCGCGCCACCGCGCTACGGCTAGTTTATCTTACACTCTTTTTTTTTCTTTGTTCTAGAGACAAAATTTAACTTTCGGAACATTTTCAATAATACAATTAGGGTGCTCTTCCACCTGAGATGTGCTATGCAGCTATGCTTCCATAACACACATTCTTCCATTTAAAAAACATATCTAAGCTGAATCTGTTTCCATCAGTGATAAGCTATGCAGTAATCAATATGATTGGTGGATATCAAACGCATCCATAGGAACGTAGCATAGCACATCTCTGATAGAAAAGCACCATTATAGTCACTAGACGTGTTAGTAGTCTATTCTTTCTTATCACATCTAAACTATAATAATATTATAAAGAGGTAATATTTTTTTGTTTGTTTTTTTGTTTGTTTGTAATGAATAGGCTCAATAACGACTGGACCGATTTTAAAAATTCTTTCACTATTCGAAAGCTACATTATCCACGGGTAACATAGGATATATTTTATTTTGGAAAAAATAGGGTTCCGTAAGATATTTGGGTTTTTCAGACACAAGGTGTAAAAAATCAACCAGAAAAGTTACTTATTTTGCGTACGCTGCCTAAACTATAAAAGATATCGAGGAAGACTTTAGGCTATATCTATGTATAATCATCACGCTAAGACGAATAGGAGAGGGTATGCAACATTGCACCGCGCGAAGCCGGGGCCGGCCGCTAGTTAGTAATAATTGAAAGATTATCATCATCGATGACAGTGAAATGGAAAATATGGGAATTGATTGAAACGAGGTAAATCCTTTTAAAAGGGTACTACGTCTGAACGGACCAAAAAGAATGGACCGTAGTCCATTCGGCCGTAATAAAAAATCGTCTACGTCTCAATGGACCGATCATAAAATATTGTTAACAAGTGTATACATGGAGTACATTCGAGTGCAAAAGTTATAAATTGATTTTTTTTCTTAAATTTGTATTATTTTCTTTAAAAAAAACAATGCTCTACACTCTCTGCCTACCCCGTTAGGGACCTGGCGTGAAGATACAAATGTAAAAATAATCAACCACTTAAACATATTAACAAAAAAAACCCGGTCAAGTGCGTGGGCCACGCGCAGTGTAGTGTTTCGTCATTTTTAGTTTTGATTAATGTACAAATTAAAGAAAAAAACGGAAAGAAAAATTTGACTTCGGGCAGGAATCGAACCTCCAAATTCTAAAATTCACTTGCATATGTTATTGCGAAAAATAAATAGTACAATTGATTAATGTAATGAAAAATAATATAAAAATATATAAATATTTTCTATGGAGTTGTTAAAAAATTTCGAGTATTATATTTGGTGGACCATTACTCGCAAACTTGTAAAGCCAACTTAGGTGTGATAATTTTCCTTTTAATTTCGTTTTATATAGCAACGTTTGAATTTCTAACAACAACCGTTTAGTTGGTAGAGGAAGGGGGAACACTTGACTCTAACGAAAATTGGCAATTTAAAGCTTAATAAGTCACGAACAGTTAATGAAATCCAAATGATGTAAGCACACCCCTAGCATTTTTGAAAGACCTATCCAACGATATCCCACACTATATAGAAAAATAAAAAATTACACAAAATAATTTTATTTTTCAAGTTTTTAATATATTATACCACTTTGTCGGCGTGATTAAGGTGTAAACTTGTGCCAAATTTCAAGTCTCTAGTACCAATCGTTTTTGTGCTAAACCGCAGACGGACAGACAGACAGACAGACGGACATGGCGAAATTATAAGGGTTCCTTGTTTACTACGGAACCTTAAAAACACTGATTGCATATTATTATGAACCTTCTTTTCGCCACTCTTCTGACGTAACAGATAAACTGCCTGCTTGTGATTGGTTGATAAGAAAGGGTCATTGTTGAGTTAAGTACCTGAAGTCGTGCCAATATCTTAGAAGGGAACCCTTGAATGTTTTGGTGAAATAATGCCAAATTACTACTTCTGTTTAACATGGGAGTGCCAGAAGATACCGATTTATTTGAATGCTTGTTATTGGTAACTTCTTTTGTCTTAAAATCTAGTTTAAATTATAATAATCCAGAGTTTATCTCCATCACCACCACTAGACAGCGAGGCCATACAGTGTGTAATACTACTTTAAATATGTAAATATTTTGTAGTGAAAATTTATAAACCATACGACTGTTACATGTGTATGCGACTGTACTTTTAAATTATTTTATGACCGGGCCGTTGGGACGTAGACGTTTTTTGATTACGGCCGAATGGACTACGGTCCATTCTTTTTGGTCCGATCAGACGTAGTACCCCTTTAAAAATATGTAGTTTTATTTTAATGAAAATCTAATAACACATTTGGAAGCTTTGTCGAGGATCATTCACTTTGAATTTTTTTACTACATCATGAATCGTGTTCTTAAACTTTCGTAAGTTCACAAGTTTATATTCTACACTCCACTCTTATCACTAATCACACCCACTCAGTTGTTAACCGTTAAGCGGAAAGTTATTTAACCTCAACAATTATATTAATTGTTGGGGATTGTCTGGGGATGCTTTGAGCTATTGGTTTGTTTGATATCAGCTATTTTTATGTAGTAAGTATCCAAACTTTACATTTATCATCAATTTATTTGTATATTTTTGTTTACATTTGGGTATATGTTACCATATAAGTATATAATGAATATATTATTATAGAAATGTTTATTGTATTATTTGTAGTTATTTTTCAATTTATTTGATGAAAGTAACAAGTACTGTTCGCGCAATCGCGCTTCTTTTTATGGTAATATTCCCCATGGAAATTGGAGAGGTTGGGTGTCATTGCATAGATCTTTGAAAACCCCATCCCCTCTGCCAGCTATATGGTGATATTTGGACGTCTGAAAAAATCATGGCAATAACGCCACGCACTTGGCCGCTTTTATAAACGTATTTTTAAAATGTGTTTACAAAGCCACCGGGAATTAGGCTGCCTTTAATAACTTCTAGCTCCATACATAAATCTCGGAGAACGTTTACGATATGGCTTCATTTTAACTATAAATAATTATGAGTTCAAGTATGAGACCCGATAGTAAATCATGTGACGCATAAAAATGTCTTTAAAGTATCCTTAGGCAATAAATGGTGATGTTTAAAGGTAACCCGTATGAAGATGGTAAAAAGAGTTCTCACAAGACTTAGTGATCATGTCTGTGATTGTTTTTTCTGCGTTAATAAGGTAAGATACTCTAGGTCTATACGTGATGTATTATAATTTATAACTGTGATAAGCGAAGCATAAATTCTCAAGGAGTTCACGAACGTTTAAATAGAATCAAACGTTTATAGATAAAAAAAATAACTTCGGGAATCGAACCTGCGACCTCTGGATAACTAATTCAGCCGCTTAACACCAAGCAACCTTAGCCCCTGATTTTCTTTGATGACTTTGCTGTTTATACTTACGCACCCGAGCGTCGAATGTTTCTTTTCGAATTTTGTTCTGTATGAAAATATTTGCTTTTTATCTTTGGCAAAAAAATATCAACCGTCGCCCATAAAAGGGGAAGGGGTTGAGTGATGCGAGCAAATCGGTCGGGACGTCGAAGTGTCCATTCTATACATAGTATTATTACATATTCTCTGTCTTTGGTCTGCAGTATGTATGATCAATGAAGATTACAAATTTATTCCGATCACAAAAAGAATCACTTTTCCTACGCAGTTACCTACAGTCATTCAAGGTGTTCGTCTCCTCAAGTTTAACTTGCATTTATTTCATACCAATTGTGGAGACATTTATAGATATATGCTGGTATAGCCAAAATATGAAAATGTATGGAAGAATATTTCAACGTCTGTATTGTAAGTTGTAAAATAGGCACGGTATTTGCGCGTCAAGACAGTTTTTGGATCTGTTTCTTTTTTATGTCTATAGATTGACAGACAAGCAGACGGGCCACCTGATTGAAAGTGGTTACCATCACAAGGACATTTGTTGCAACAGGGCACTTGTCAATGTGCTCAATGTGCTGTAACCCTGAAGGACACTTATGAAGTCAATTTTAAAGAATTCCATAATGTTTAGAACAAACACCTCAGAAATAAATGTTATTTTTTAAGTAAAAATTAACGTGCAAAACGGCTGTCAAAAATGTAGTTTGAACAAACTATGCAGATAAAATGTATCTATCAAGCAAGTAACATTATGTAGAAAAAGAAGTCATGGAATAGCACCACAGAAAATAATTTAGTAACAATTACATTAAGTTTTAGTAGATTGGTGCTTTGAATCCTTCTAGAAATACTGCGAAAATATACGTTGATGTTCATTGTATCTTGGCGTTAGCTAACAACTTTGACAGGTTCGCTAACTGTTCTCTATGGTTTGACCTAGAAGTGAGAATGTATACGACACAAGAATGATTGAACTTGATACAGGCCCCATTTCTGAAACAACTCTTTTACTGCAACTTCATAATTTGAAAAGTTTTAATTAATTTATTCGCTTTACTATTTTTTTATACTATTGATACTTTTGTATATACACATCATTATACTACAGAATATTGAGCAAAATTTAATTGAAACAGTATTCCATTTAATAAATTGCATTGTCGATGTCAGTTGTTACATTCAACGAATGTAGTGCATGTTCGAGATGATATTAATACGCAAAGGACATAAAGAAATCAAAACTCGCTTAGTGCGAAAGCAGGTTGGCAAAAGACTATAGTATTGCATCCAAGATCGTCGGCCCAGTGAGCCGTGGCATCCGCTGTCCATCCTTACGTAGCTTGGGGCTATAAAGGTGCGCCGTAAAACGGGTCTCATTTTATGACCATTTGACGAAGTTATATACGTTTTTGAAGTCATTTCTTAGGCGGACCGACCATTGTGGCTGCGTGACCAGTACGTTTTATACTTAAAGTATTGAGTAGAAACTTTTTCATTGGCTGGTACGTTTTGCATTTTTAACTCGGTCCTTTAGCCGCATTAGTTACCGAGCTATTGTGTTCCGAGGATCTAATGGGATCGCTGGATAATCAGTTCAGGACAATTCGTTTACGAATCGTGCTCGTAGAAAGTAGGAGCTCGGGCTATCGCCGGTGAAATCTGCAATCTCGACAATGCTGTATCAATATTCATGCTTACGGTCGCGACCTCTACTATTTGCATAACTGCGCATTGCATTCTCTCAGTTGCAACTGTTCTATTGTTTTATGATCTAAATGACCGCGCGATATAGGGATGGTCACGATAAGGCTGTAAACATAGTATGGTTGATTTTCGATTTTCATGCATTATTCCCGGTAGTTTATGACTATTCATACCTTACAAATAAGATACTCGATTTGATCTCTACAAATTCACATTAGAAAACGAGTTAAATATTTATTCATAATAGGACAATAATGTGGAAAATTTTCTGTACCTTAATAGAAATATATCTTCCACTGGCCGTTTTAAATTTGTGTACATGGTCGTAAATAACGTTTAATGACCACTTAATGTAAAATACGCATTAAATTTTCGAATATATTTACGAAAATTATGGTACTCTTAAAGTGAGAGGGTAGATAACGCAGCTTATTATAACGTATCGCTTAATGTAAGTTTCTAAAGCTGTGATTTTGTAACACGTCAAAGCATTAAGAGTTGAATCAAAAAAGAGTGTTCTATGTAATAAAATATACGGGTTGTTTAATTTATAGTTAACTAGGCCTATCTAAGCCCATTAAGATCGCGATAGGCAATATTTCGCGTGTTTGGTGAATCGCGGATCTTCTCTTGTATGTAGCTGCTAAGAATGCCTGTTGCCGTAATTGTTTGGAATGCGTTTATTCTGAAAGCATAGCAACGTGGGGATCTCACGTTAGAGGCCATTTTAGACGAGAAGTACTTATGAGGACATTGACAAGCATCACCGGCGTAACAGCCAGATAGCCTCTCGACCCCGCTCGACCACATAATGAAATTGTACATACTCGTAAAACGAAACACATAAACTTTAGTTACGTTCTCACATATAAATAAAATTGAAGTATATGTCTTTGATTTTGAAATCACGGCTATATTTGAAGCTGTAAATTTAATGGTAGCGTTTAAATTTCGTCTGTAGCTATTGAGAAGAAAACAGGTAGTATTTTTAATGTAATGATGATGGCAAAGAAGCATGCAGTTCACACACGGAGGGTAAGTGATGACTGTAGCCTTAAGACATCTATAGAAAACAGGACGTCATTATGCAGATGCGTTGCCTCCCCTAAGGCTTAAGATGTTTTGCCTCTGTGATAATTTTAATGAGGCCATACATTTGCATTACCAACTAACTGGAATACCATAGTGCTAAACACTACCTCTCGATCGCAGATCGATTAGGTAACGCGGTGTTCCCTACGCCATTGAATTCCGGCACTGGAACTCTAGGTTATTATTAGAATTTTAATCTATTAAAACTTTAAGAACTGTAGAAATCATATAGCAGGAACAAAGTTGTGGGATACGGTTTGTCAAAAAATGTTGTGTGTTAGGTATTGAAATGGTCTACTCTTATTCCTTTTATTCATAACTAGCTGTGCCCGCGACTTCGCGTGGAATAGTGACTTTGGGCAGCATTTTGATTTGAAAAATGTTTAATGTAGGTACAGACACCCTTTCGAATAGATGTCTAAATTAGAGTTTACAACGATCATTGAACCATTTGATTCACAGTTCAAGTAGGTGGTTCATCCAGTTCGCAAAATTTATGTTTCTCATTTACTATTCTATTATTTCTTATCTAATTTGCTACATCTTTGTCGGAACACAATATTGTTTTGTTTATACTGATTCAATATGTGTTTTATATAGTAAAAATTAAAAGTCTTTAATACTTAGTGCGGTTAAAATTAAATATGGATGTTTGTTACTGTTTCATACAAAAGTTACAAAGCAGATATTACTGACTTTTTCTGTCAGTCAGCTACAGATTTCCATTGTAGAATCTTGAACGTGCAGACACCACCATATAACGTATCTGAAGCCGAAACCACATCAGCACTATAATGGTTAGATGATATTGCATGGTTTTGTGACCTTGTGATTTCTGTCACTGGATTAAAATAACTAGGGCATTAGAGGTAGCAGTGCAAATGACATATTGATCTTTTTATTTTGAGTAGAGGTCTATGTCTCAATTTACCACCAATGAAAAATATTTAAGAAAAAAAAAACGTTTCCCTAATGATGCTCATATACTTGAAAAGAAAAAAAAGAGGCATTTTTATTCCACGGGAACTTAAAACAAGAGCAGAGTCGAGCACGCAAATTATGTTATACAGTACCTAAGATTACAACGCTTTCGAAATAGTTTGTAGTTACAGCGGTATCGCAATATAATATTTCTGTCTTTGTTATCATCAAACCCTTAGGGTTGTAGGAAACATTACAATCAGAATAAGATCTGAGTAAGTACCATATTTCAAATAAATCAGTTAATGCATTTAGAAATCTTTTAAACCATTATCGAACTTTAATAAATAACGAGCCAGACTGACCACAAAAACATTGTAGTTTCTTTGTGAATGATTAGTCTAAAATAATTATTAATATTCGATTTTATTTACCTACAATACAATGTAAGTAGTGACTCATTACCTCTGTTACCATTGATGTTGGTAAAAATGTTATCATGTCAAATGAAGTATATGTATAATACAAAAAACATAAAATACAACATAAAAACATACAACAATCACCCGGAACTTCTACAAATGAAGTCATATTTAAGTTAACATACAAATTTTAAGGGGGCATTTTTTCGCTATTTCAGGATTGGCCCGTTTAAAAGTTGTTTATTAAGTAAAGAGCAAAACGATCCCTTAAAAATTAGATGGGTCACCTTTTATAAGGCCGTCTGACACATTTATCCCTATAGTGCTTTACCTTGAGTACTACTAACTTCATATTCCATCAGTTCAAGTAAACAGGTATAGGTCAAAAATGAATAACTATAGGTCCAAACATCAACACACCTTTAAAATCTGTATATTTGTTGGGAATCCCTGCAGACGTGAATTTATTAGTGATCCCTGTATAACCCCTAGTTTGCACTAAAACATTAAACATGATGATGTTTCGCAACACGTCGCATAAAATATGTAATGCGATATTATGACATGTTGGTGCTTGCGTTCGCACTGCTGTCAAACCTATCATTTTGGTGAAACATCTCAAGATTTGTTGTTATCTGTGTTTGCATTGACATAAAACATGTCTTTTATTCATGTTTGTCTATGACATATCTAAGTTGAAGATTGCATTGTCGCTATACAAATCGCACAATTTGTCTAAATTAGAGTTTTTTAAGTTTTCTAATCCATCTGGTAAACACGAAACATGTAGTGGACAAGATCCGATAGCCTGATTGTAAATCTGACAATCTAATCAAACAACATGTTCCAAGACTTCTTATTGATAAAACTTGTCGCAATTCAAGTCTTTTGATTTGTTTCCGCGATACGTGTTTTGCTTTTACATGTCTCATGACAGTGCAAACGCGATACCCGATACAGTGATTTTAACATGTTTTATGTGAATGTTTCATCAATACAAACTCACGGTAACATGTGCAACAATTCCTTTTACTTGAAGTCAGTGCAAATTACAAAGTATTGACGGTAAATAATGTTGCTATTTCCAAAAGCTATCCAGCAAGATTATGTGCGTAGGTAAATATGAGGTGATAGCCTTTGCTCCCACGTCTCGTGGAAATGTCAGCTAATAATAACATCATAATTCCCATTGGACGTTGAAGGATTGAGCGATAATAGTTTGCGTGGTTATGTTTGTTTTAAAAATTATTTCTGCAAAACTTTTTAAAGAATAAAAGACTATATATGATTCATAGAGTCTAACGAAATTATGGCACCAATTCAAGAATAAATGTATATGTGATGTGAACAGTTAATTTAAACATATTGTCATCTGTTCTCAGGTCTATGTTGAAAAATTATTAGTTTTACTTACAACGTACACCGTTAAGCAGGCTACTTTTCGTTGAAAAAGTGAAACAAAGTAATGATTTTGAGCTTGTTTTGTTGAATAAATTTCATTAAAAATAATTTTTTAACTCGTATATCATGTTATGCCATTGCTTTACACGGATCCTTTTCAATAACTGAAGTACCCTGAAGTACTGAAGTAGTAAGATGTTTTTTTGTTGTTTTTCAACGGAAGTATAAGAAATATGCCTAAATAATGGATGTAGTTGTTTTCCTAATCTTGTGTTTTTTTCTATACTATTTTTTGTGCATGTACTGGAAATGTGCATATTTTGTCTCTTTCTAGCCCAAATAAAATGTTTTGTATTTGTCTTTATATAATGTTATACACTTTGAACTCTACATTTAACAACATATATACCTAATCACTTACCAACGCTAATTGTATAAAAAAAAAATACTTTAACGGCTCCACAAAAAGTGAGTACTTAAAAACAACTTAAAACGTACTTCAAATATTATAACTACACATCAACATATTAATGGTGTTTTAGTAATAGATTTGTGGCTATAATTTTTCCGAGGTCTTCGTACCACTCTCACGTGCCAATTTTTTACTGCTTAATCAGCGGAACAGAGAAACGATAAACAAAAAAAAACTTTCGCGTTCACAGGGTTCTAAACAATTTACAAATTTCCTGTGTTTACATAAATATTATTAAATACCATAGACCTCTCAATTTTCCTGTTATTTATAGGTAAATAATTATTTTTAATTTTTTGGATTTTATATAAAAAGTCAGCTATTTTCATAAATAGAGAGGGCTGACAAAATTTCTTCTATTTTAGAAAAAAGATGAAATTATAACTTCAAATCCTACGAAATAAACGTCATATCTATTAAAAAATAAAAATTATTGTGTTTTGTCACAATAAGGCCTAAGGCCTGAGTCCTGTGATCCCATAATATCTTGCAAAACCCTTTTTAATACCCAAATTTTGTAATTGGGGGTCACTCAACAGTGACGTGTTTGAAATTAATTTATTTTCGCTTCACTTCAATTTATTTCCATTCATTCGGAGACAGATAGACATATGTGTGGCCTTACAAGGGTTCCGTTTTGTCTTTTGAGATACGGAACCCTAAAGAGTGTAACCTCTCAAATATCGTAAATGCAAATCTCGTATAGACATGGGCGTATTTAAATCACGCTTCTCTACGTACGTAGACGAGCATCTTTAATACACCCTTTAATTGATATGTTGCATGTTGAGTTATAGTATCTGATCTCGGCCTAAGCGTGTACCGCAGGCAATTCTATTGAGCAATTTATTTATATCGATTCTCATAACATTTCCTATCTATCTAGAGACAGCGACCAATTACTTTATGTACAAGCATTAAAAGGTGTAATGATATCGTAAATGAATAAAATGAATCGCCGGCCATCACAATAATATATTCTTCATTATAGTATTACTGTCCAGTTTGTGTACAATAACCTTAGTTTTCTATTGAATACGAATAATGAAACACACCCACATAACATCATGCTGCGACGTGATGGCTATTTTACATTTTGTGAGCCCTAAATATTTGTTTGCTTCAGATTTTATTTGCTCATTCATTCTAGTATTTCCTTTTCTTAAATGATGTCCGTCATATATTCTTTTCCATTATTTCTTGACTAATTATAATCGAACCAACATTATTAATAACTATCGATTAATATTAATAAAATTTAGACTATGAAGTCATTTATTACATACACTTAAGCTTTGAAACGGAAGGATTTATTTTTAATGCAGACTTGCCTGTGATTTGGCTTCCAATTTGTCATGGATAATGTCTTAACGAAATTTATATCCTGATATTAATATGCCTTAATCTCATGACAAAAAATAATCGTATGCCACTTACAACTTGATAGAAACAAAAATGTTTTCGTGCTTAATAGAATATCAAATTACTATCCAAAATAACATAAAAATCTTAAATTATTTGTACTCATCGACGCATTACTCGGTTCGATTACTGTCTCACACGCACGAAAGTCTAAAGAAGTGTTTTGAATAAATTTGGATATTCATAAGATGAGATACTGCTTAAGTACTTATATTATGCATGTCATATTTCACTGGAAAACAGCTAGCAGTAAAATGATACGAAATTAATACGTACAGTCGTATCCAGGTACATTATAGGGACGCATATATTAAACATAACTAAGAATGCCAATAGCGTGAGAACTGGCAGTGACCACTTTAAAATTATTCTAAAAACGTCCAATTCACGTCCTTGGTGCGTGACCAGCTAGCAAATCTACAAGCAATACATGGAATTACTTACTTCACACGTAATGAAACTGAGACCGTTGTAAAGATGCCTTGTATGATCATTTAATAATAAAATACGCAACTGACAGTGCTACTAAGTATTATCTAAAAATAGATAACATTTATGCTATCCCGTTCGGATGTTATGCGAATATTTTATAGACCGAGGTGCGAATCTATTTGCAATCCCCTTCGATGCTTTTTTTAATCTGGTATTCTTTGTAGCTACATTGTATAAAATATTAAATGTATTACTTAAGATACGACAGTTTTTACACATGAGCTCTAGCTCTAATAAATATCTTGAATAAGTAGCTTAATAAGGGAATATTGTAGCACGACAGGCTTGAGGATAGTTAGATCAATTAATTGTATATTCCAATGCGTCATTAATGGGATACACATATCCCTACGGAGATCCAAGAAATGACTTAGCCTATTTTGTTGAATGTTTGTTTTTTATTTATCATGAAATGGCAAGCAACTATACAGTTTATATTGATGGTAAGTAAATATTGTAGTGTATAAACCATATCCATAAAAAATATATTTTAATACAGATCCGTTTCCACTCCTGAGGCCTAAGCTGTTATTCCGTTGTGCCGAAAGTTACGTAAGGGCCATACATAACCTGACTGGACTACGATAGCGCTGAACACTACATTTTACACCCGCGAGCATCGTCCCAAGTCACCGTCAAGTCTGGTAGAGTTTCAATGACAAGTAATTAACATTTTATCTATCAGTTGATTATGTTGCGGTATGTTTATATATCGAGTATTGTATGTGTGGTCCTGTAGTCTCTATTCTAACATGTTCTAACTTAACCAACTATGTACATATTTCAAGTTAGATTGATTAAGTACGTAGTTGTTGTTTATTATCTCTACACTCTCTGCTTACCCCGTGAGGGATTTGGCGCCAATAGAATATACTTATAGAGATTAACAATCCAATATTTTAAATTAAAAAAATATGCGGAATTCGTAAGTGCGAGAAAAATATAAACACGTCTAATGACGTGGACAAAGCATCAACGTAACGTTATAATCAGAGGTTTGTCGATACAAAAACATGCAATGGTCGTCTCCCGCGGACACTCACATCCACTTTGCGCGACACGTGTTCCGCGTCGTAACGAGACCCACATCGCCCATCAGCTATACGGGCTATACGTAACTCGATCTACATGCACAATGAAAAAAAAACAACATTAATTCTTGTAGAACTGACACGATCGAGACGAATATTTGTCAAAATTCTGCGAAATTGAATCGCTAAATGTGTTAACGGACTATAAAAAATCGGTAGCATTTTATAAAGACGTCCATAGTGAGCCGGGACGTGCAGTGATTAACCGGAATATGCAGGAATCGCATAAGGCCCGGACGGAGAGCTCGATGAGGCAGCCGCGCGCCGCAGTCGCGAGGCTAAGCGATGACGGAATCGAGAACATGCATTGAGATTTTGTGAGGGCGATATATAGCTACATAATTAGCGGGACGGAAGCCGGGTAGTTAGTGCGAGGGGCGGGTTGTCGTCGTAACGATAAATCATAAGTGTGCAACAGTCGCTGGGCGGACTGTAGGCGGGGCGAGTGATTTTTAAACGGTTTTTTGAGTTTCACGACGGCCAATACCCGAGTACATTCGGGCATCCTTTTCGGGTGCCTCGTGGACGTGGCGACACTTTTTCATTAATTAGGAGAACCATCATTAATGCTCATTTTCCGGACAGCCGTACTTAACAGGCAAAAGATAAATAGCGTAAGAATTTTGCGGTATAAATAAAATAAACGTTAATTTCATAGTTTTTGCGGGGGTGAGTCAAGAGCGAGCTTACTTATTTAATCGTAATTTTTAATTAAGAAGTGTCGTATAAGAGAGGTTCATACGTTAATTATCCATTTTTTCACAGTGGGTTTGTCACCCTACAGGTAACTAATTAATACCCCGTCGTCGGTCGCGAGCACAGGTATGTTTCGGACTTGGGCCTGTATTTGTGCTTGAATGCTTGTTTTTGTGTCGTATCCTTTCTATTGTTCTCTGTCGTATCACAACATGTTGCCCTTAATTCGTTCTCACTGCCGCATGAGTTCAGAATACTGATTAATATCGAGTTAGTTTGTAGACATCCGTATTTCGAATTTGGATATTAATTTCATTGTAATAATGTGTTGGATACATCAACATAATATATTAGATTACGTTGTTATACGTAACTTCACGCCTGTAATCTCCGAAGGGGTAGGCAGAGGTAAATGCATGCATTCAAGCATACATGCAAACACCCACGATTCGCCGGTTACGTTTTGGCCCATGTGACAGGTGGCGAGCCTGTTGACATCTCCGGGCACATTACCAAACTTCGAGGTACTGGGAAATTTCCAGAAAATGGAAAAATCCCAATAGAACCAGAGATAAAGGGCTTTAAACCATAATATCTGATTACCCACGACCCAGGAATCGAACCCAGCGTAGTAGTAGTGGCCTGCTACCACTAGGCTACCGAGGCAGTTGTTGTACGTTGTTATAGTAAATCATAAACGTGATCTTTTTTGGTACAAAATTTAACTTCGTGTTCCCTTTTATAAGACACTACATACACATTTAACGTGATTTCTTCTTATTCAAATTTTTTTTTTATAGTATTCGTAGTGGCAAACAAGCATGCAGTTCACATTGATATTAAGTGATGACTGCAGCCTATAGACACCCACACAAAGACCGAGGTCAAAATGTAGATGCGTTACCACTCCTGAGGCCTAAGGTGGTATGCTTCTGTGCTGAAAATTACAGGGCCGTACATTACCACCTGACCGAAACACGATAGTGCTGAACACTACCATTTAGCGGCAAGTAAATTAGGTAATGCGGTGGTGCCTACGCCTGCGAGCTACGTCACTGGAGCTCTACCACCAGTAAAAAATTCTGTAATTTCTGTCAGGTTCCTTTATGAAGGAAGGTACACTCAAGGATTCCAAGGCATTATTTAAAATCAATCAATTATAGCATTTATTATCAGCTCATAATAACCCTGATAGTGCATGTATTGTGATCTCCGCTATACATTGCTCAGTAGTTACATAGATCTCACGAAAAATAGTTGACTAGGTAATACAAGGCCCGTAGAGCGCCATGAGTTCATGATATTATTACAGTCTAAGAAGTACCTATTAATTGTACTTTTTATTTTTCGCAATAACACATGCGAGTGAACTTTAGAAATTTAAGAAAAAAACAGAACGAAAACTTTGACTTCGGGCAGGAATCGAACCTGCGACCTCAGGATAACCAGTCCAGCCGCTTTTCCACTTTACTTCGGTAGCTTAGTGCTGTTTTTTTATTTAATTTCTAAAGTACCTATTATTTTCAGAATAAAGATAAGGTAAATTTTGGATCAAGATTCCTCCATATATAAATCTGCCAACTGGTAATCTTCAGTGCGATGCTTTAAGGTACTGTTAAAAAAAATATATTTAAAAAACTGGTACGTTTTAAGTAGGTATACTGTATCTTCACTGTTATGTTTGTTCTCCACTATTGTGTTTGTAGAATTCTACATTAAATGTACACAGATTTAATGCTTAACATAAACCAATCATTGACTTTATCATATTTACAAATGTTTATATTTTTATTACCTTAAAGATTTTCAAAGGAATAATAAACCTGTAGATTAATTTAAATATTTATAGTTTTACCTACATTTTTGATATAGTAAACATATTCACACGTGCATCCACGAATTTACTCACGATATACCGAGCTTTCTTCAGATAATAATATCAAACTTTAAAAAGAAGACTCAAAAATACCATGATATTGTTATCGAACCTGAGACCTCAAACCAATTACTTAATTGCTTATTGTTACGCATTGTTTTAATTGTTTAACAATTTTTTAGGCATTATTAATTGGACAGATATTATTATACCTGTTATATTTACCCTTATTATATTTGGCTTGTTGAAGGGTTAACGAAATATTTATTTTTCTCTAAATTAAGACTACCAAGAAGTCATTCGAATATTCAATAAATTAGACTACAATAACGAAAAAGATTTATAAATCCCTTGCGTTTAGTATGTTAAGTAAGTAAGTCATAATTTCCACAGATATTTGCCGGTCTCGTATTTCAACCGTCCCTTTTTATTACACAAGATAAGATGCAATAATTCACCTCACAAATAAAATAAACATTCCACGGCTTGATAGAGATACAAAATATCATATTATTCGAAATGCGAGATAATATTTAAAAAAATACTTCATAACAACTGGCGATCACTTCGAGGGCGTTACTATCTACATATTTATATGTGATAAAATTCAGAACCAGTTTCTTCTCACCAGCCGTTTCTAACAAGAATTTTTGACTCACACAAAAATAAATACTGTTTACGAAACATGAGAAAGGTATCGTAGTTATAATATCGCTTGATAACAGGATTTCGATCTTGGTATGTGTTGCTAAGGGTCAAATTTCGATGCGACAGCGAGCGTGAGTTAATTCAAAATCAAGCTGGAAATGAAAATCGGTATAACAGTATTTATTATGACATTCAACAGTAAAGTACAAAATTGATTTTATCCAGGTTTTCTAGTATAGTTTTCACACTTAATAGTCCGTGTAGTTTACTGTAGTAGGATAATTACTTCATTACAAATATCTCTTCGGTGTTTACACAATTGTTTATTTGCAATTTAAATATTTTTAATTCACGCGTACCGATTAAACATTGGCAAAACATAGATTGCATACGATGAAGTATCAATAATAAAGTTATAATTAAATTTTACGAGAACGTGGCGTTAAGTAGACACTTAGTTTTCAAGTTTATGACCGCAAGTGAAGTCGCGATAAGGTTGCGCTTTATTCGTACAATGTCCTCTTGAGTAATCGTCCAGATAGTTGCTATCTTACCTCGCGCACTATAGGTGATTTTTACAGCCCGCACAAGACATTTGTGCATCTAGCCAGCCTTTATGGCACACCGACGCAAATTTACATCTACAATTCGATTTGTTTTAATTTACACGGATACAGTTTCTCATTTGTCGTAGTCGGACTAATAGAACAGTAATAAAATAATCTAAGCCTCTCGTTGGCGAAGTCAATCATGGTGAAGTATAAGACAATATAGTGCCAATAAATCATTTAGCTCATACTACGGCGCATGTTATAACTTCAACGTCATTTTAGGTCTATATTTTGCTGGGGCACTAAAATGCGGGTTATTTTAGTGGATGTTGGACAATGACGGCGCGCCCGAGAGCTGCGGTGCCACGAGGCGCGTACCACAGAAAAAAAAGAAAAGACTCAATAGTCCTCGACTGCCCACACGCCAACCTATGGCCACTCAATCGTTCGTATTCTTATAGCACAAAAAGTTGTAGAGACGCGCATGACTCAAAGCTAGATCGAATAAAACAAAATTTTGATGTTCTGCCACTGTATCTCTTACTTTTATGACGGTACCTAACCTAATTAAACACTATTGTTTTGATATATATTAAGGATTTTTCATCTAAATATATAATCTTGAAAATAGTTATCGTGTACAGTCATATTACTTGATAAAAGATATTTTAAATTAATTAAACTTCAACAAAATAAGAGGCTGTCTATTTTGCAATCAAATAAACCTATATGTACACTTTAAAAATTAAACGATAATATGAATAATGACCAGTACGTTGTACCATTGCAATTAAAATCTTCTCATGTCATTTTTGTTCCACTTAGCCCGAGCAATGACACAGCGCTAACTCTCAAGATGCTTCGATTCTTTAGAAGTTGACTTGGAGTCGAGAACCAGCTAACGAGTTACAATTGAGTCGAATATTTTAAGTGTATAAATATTGTTATAGCCAACGGGTATTTTTATTCGATCATTAAAGGTTGAAAAAAATATGATGTCTCGTCGATAGGCACTTCTCCTGCGTTCATAAACTCAAATGACGGTTGTTTCTTAAAAATACTTACTATAAGTAGTCTTGTTAGATTATTACGTTTATTAAATTGTTTAAGAAGAAGTACTGTATTGATTTTTCTATAAAATAGAATGCATCACCTTCGGGCAAGACCAACATTAAAACTTTAAAATCGGTAATCTGCAAGTTCTCAAAATTAAAATTAACAAATGTCTTACCTTTTAGTTCATTCTATTAACACACAAAATTTGTACAATGTTAACTATTTTTGTATTTATTCGTGTTTGAGTACTGTATGCGTTGTCTCTTTAATATATATACAAATAATATACATTCTTACAGTATTCCATTTGCTGTCTGAACAATGCATTGCCTACACGACGTGCGACTCAATGCCTTTCAAGTCAGATTAAGTTAGGAAAGGCTCGTTATTAATAACAGTCAATAAGTTAACCACGACTTGAAATATCGAACTTACTTTTGCTTAAGCGACAGCAATATATTATCTGACCTAAGAATGTTTTTCCGGATCGAGAGGGTTTTGTCATTGGCTCGCATGCTGGATTTATTGTCGATGCTTGTATTATTTAAACTTACGTTCCTGTGCAATAACCGGATACATTTTATTTGTATGCAAAATATGAACAACACAGAAGTTAATAATAACTGAACTAAAAAATCGTCTGTTGATAAGTTGAATATTTTTTTTCAAATATAATTTTTGAATGAAAATGGACACGGCTCTCGGCGACATAAGACAATATGACAAGGGTCGCTGCAATTAAATATTTTGTAAAATATCGCAAAACAAGCATACAGGTTACGCTTGGTGGGTGGAGATCCTTGTACTCGTATTAACAATCCTTTTCCGAAGCGTGTATATAAATTAAGTGGAAACCAAATGTATTCAAGGAGAAAATGTTGAATGTGAATGCTTAATGGTCTTAATTAAAACGTTAAGGAATTGAGCAGCTATTTAATGATCAACGATTTAACATGAAATATATCACAATGTTAGAGTTCGTTGCGTTAGGTGTAGGCTTCGATTTGTATCCATTTTATCTATTTGTGTCTTGTAATCAACTGGGGATCTATCGTCAGACATGAAAAGGTTATGAAAGGTTTTCATTAAAGATTACTGCATATATAATAATATATTATTATATTTTTTTTTCGATTTCTCACTCTCTTATTTTAAAAGTTAGAGGGGAGGGGAGGGCGCTAATTTTACCACGTTGAAAGTGTTTATCTTTCAAACGATAGATTTTGAGCAAGAATAGGTAATAAGGTTAGGTTAGTAGGTAAGGTTATAGGAACCTAAAATCATCTCAACGATCTATCTATAGACAACCCGCACATTTCTTTGATCAAAAAAGTTTTTTTGGTTTCAGTTCCAAGTATGGAGACCATTCAGTATTGTTTTATTTTGATTAAAAATCATAAAGCTGTTCACAAAATACATCTAGTTACCAAGTTTCAAGCATGTAGTTCTAACAGATTCGTAATAAAGTGGCTGTGACATACCTGCGGACGGACGGACGGACAGACTGACAGACGTGGCCAATCTATAAGGATTCGTGTCCGTGTATGTCACCCTAAAAACAGTAAAATGTATACCAAATGGAAATAATATATAATGTTACTGAAATCCTTCAAATTAGTTCTTTTGAATCTATGAAAAACCAAATGTTTGAATTAACGTTACTTATGATGCATTTGTAAAAGATTTACTAAACCCAGTATTAAACGTCTGTGCCAGTTATAAATGTACAAAGCAAATGCACACATCACATGATGAAAAGAGCACGTAGTTTTTGTAAAGATACGAAGCCAAAGTATCATTCTGTACAGTACTCTACATGCTTATATTGTTTTTTGTTTCCATAAAAATATGTAATTTATTGTTTTATATCTGTACATTATTTTAGTCTGAAAACCTTGAACTAGTCAAGTCAGCCGATTTATCTCGACAACAAAAGCAAAGTAGATAAATGTATTTATGGCACAGGCTACATATCGTCGGTCGGTTGTTACCAGTTTTATCTTCACTTTGGCTTAATGCTCCGTACAGCTTTGGAAAAGCTTTTAAAAGGTTTGCTCATCCCTCGAGCGACGAAGCCTCATATTGTGAACGCTTTAATATCTACTTTTATTTTTACATGAGTTTTACTTGAATTATAAATGCTACGGGTGCATTTAATTTAGCAATTTCGAATTAATTTTCTGTGGTGCGATTGAAAGAAAAATGTATTTTTGTTATTAAGATTTATAATTAATAGCACTGAATAATAAAAATCGAATGCAATCAACTCAAATACATGTTATAGATACTTTATTTAGCCATGATATGAATACAGTATAAAACATTAACATTCGTTTAAATAACTTATGTCCTATCAGACATTAAATCAATTGTTGAACACACTTTTTAAAGACGCGCGACTAGGAGCTGCTATGTATTGAGAATTTAATACTTATTTCTAACAAAACGTAATAAATATTGTGCAAATAACACTAACTGAGTGATTTCACGAGTTCTTGCAACTGGATAGTAAAGTAAAAGCAAGCACATTTACCCTAATGACTGTTTGCGGCAAGTACCTACGTGACGGCTTATTTTTTACACCTCCATTTTTTACTCCGTCTTTTGTTTGTATGAAATCAAGATACGTTTAGGACATTGAGCTTAACATAACTGAATAACCTGTTAATATATGGAATAAAGCACAATTAGAATTCATCTAGCAGCCAAAAACCTTTTTTATGTAAGAATGGTCGCAAACAAGTCTGCAGGTCACATGGATGTTAAGGGATGACTGTAGCCTGTGGATATCTACACAAAAACCTGAGATCAAAATGCAGATGCGTTAATATTGGTAATCCATTATACGTTATACCACGCTGCTCCAATGCGGGTTGGTGGAGGTACGGATTAGTGGCCAACCCGCTGTCGGAGGTTTTTTAAACCGCCTATAAGGCCTCCGACAAGGTTTAACGTCTGCCATCTATCGATAGCAACCGGGACCGACGGCTTAACGTGCCCTCCGAAACACGGAAACGCGCATTTATTTGCCACTAGCGGTCACCTATCGCACACCCGACCGTACCCGTTTCGCTTAACCGAGTAGATCGCTTACGATCTACACCAGCCGCTGGGCCATGCGCGCTTGATGCAGATGCGTTACCACACCTGAAACCGTAGTTGTTATGTCTCTGTGATAGTAATTACGGGCCCATACATTACCATCTAAACTTAATACGATACTGCTACCATTTAGAGTCAGATAGATTAGGTAATGCGGTGGTGCCTACGCCCTCGAGTCGTGAAATGTCATTATTAATCATCTTTGATTAAGTTTTCAAAAATCTTCACCACTCCAGCGGATAGACGTCTAGACAAAGCCTTCCCCCAAGACCCCCACAATAGTGTGGTGTGTTATAATGGGAGAATATGCCATAATGGCCACGCTTGGTAAGCGGATTGGCGATTGCAGTGGCGTAACTTTTGTTGTTGGACGCTGCTGCCCATCCCGCTTTATTACATTTACTACCGCCCCATTGAAGTGGTTTGACTGCCTGTGTTGGTGTTTTTATTTAGTGAATGTCCCCAAATAATGCACTTTGTAAGAATGGCCCCGTAATAACTATCACAGGGACATGACAACTTAGGTCTCAGGGGTGTTGTAGGGTGTCGTCAGAGGTCAAAATGCAGATGTTTCTTTAATGTAATGGAAGTGGTAAACAAGCATGCAGTTCACATTGATGTTAAGTGATGACTGTAGCCTATAGACACCATAGACACCCACACAAAGACCAAGGTCAAAATGCAAATGCGTTACCACTCCTGAGGCCTAAGGTGTTATGCCTCTGTGCCGGAAATTACAGAGCTGTACATTACCACCTGATTATTGTTTGCCATCTTCCTTACATAAAAAAGCTATTTTTTTGTCTGAAGTGCTTTTTTTTTTTTTGCATAATCTCGGAAAAAAAAAAACAATTACTTTTTGTTTGTCGTTGAAAGTTTGTCTAATAAATCATAGAGATAAGCCAATTATTTAAAGTTTTAGCTTTTTCCATATCTCTTTCCGTTAGTCTACTTAGATGACAGTAACTAATTTGACGTGCCTCGACTTAAAACGTAGATGTTGTTTTATGTTAATGTTTGCATAATTTTAAGTATTCAAGCTATTTATTATTAGATTTTTCATGGAAGACATATTATTCTGGCACAACAATATTGTGTTCTCAATCCCACCCATATTTCAATAACGATGTTGTACTATTTATTGATGTGGTTTTACGAACAAAATAGAAATCTAATCCATAGTAAAGGATATTACTCAACATTATTTAATAGCTCGCCAACCTATAATTTTAATATAGTATTTGTGTGTTGACTAGATACTGTAATTTGAATGGCGGTGTGTGATTGGCGGGCGCCGGGAGCGCAGGCGCACGCGTATTTAGGTCACCGTGTGGGTCGAACCTAGACTTAGTTTGCTTTGCGATTGTTACATAAAGATGTGTTCAACTTTAATCTATTTAATATAATCAGTTACTAAGTTGAGACATTTATTAGTGGCAGAGTCTGATCGCGGCCGATAGGTATCACCGCATTACTTGATCTACTTAGTTATGCTAAAAGATAGTGTTCAGCACTATCGTGTTCAGGTCAGTTAGTAATGTGCGACCCCATCATTTTCAACAAAGAGGCATAATTTTCAGTTTAAATTTCAGGAGTGGCAATGCATTTACGAGTACATTGAAATTGCAAGTTTTTATGTGGTAATTTGTCATTTTCATTATATAAGAAAAACTTACGAACTTCTAGAAACTAGACAGACAATATAAAGATTGTAGGATAGGTAAAAGGATGTTGTTTTTAAAGTAACTATTTCCTTCGCCGAGATTAATCTCGAGAACCACGAATACAATTTATTTGTAGTAAGGAAATAATAGTATTCGCCACTTGCTATATTTTTGTTACGGCTCCTGCAATTAGTGGGAGATGCATATCTCAAACCAAATTGTCAACATGGACTACAAATGCGTTAATATTTTGGTTACCTTACAAAATAATTTCTGTTTATAACTATAGGTTATTTTTATATAAGTCCTTCAGACTAAGATCTTTTTACGGTCACAGTCACAGAGAGCTTTTCGGAAACAATTTTTTACTTTTACATCACATATAAATTATGTTCGATAAAAAACACAATGTAAATACTGTTCTATCAAACGTGGAGATTACTTTAGGGCAAGCTATTTGTCATGGAACTATGCATGCATTCGTATATCAGGTAGCAATAATCACTAAGATCCTTTAACAGCTGAAATAAAAAATACAAATTGCATAAAGATGTATTTTATAAGGACTATTTGCGTGTAATGTTCATTTTATTACATGTAAATGCTTACGTCATCGAATTCCATCCCTGGAACTCTACTACCAGTAACTAAACGCTTGTATTATAAATTCACAAGATACCCACATTTGTTACATCAAAGAATAGCCATTGGCAAAACTAACCTCATTTAGTTTTAAACGCAGACAGGTGATCTGTCACAGGCTTCATAAATGTTTTCAGTTGGCAACGCAAGAAATGAATTTCTGGAAATGGACGAGGACTGAAATAATCATAGGAGGTCTGAGTACAATAGCGCTTACTCGTCTCAGCTTAGAGGGCACGTATGCTCGTAAATACGACGTCCCTTATTATTAGCAGCCATTGTTCGCGATTGCACTCGTACAGTCAGAAACTACGCCTTCAACCGACTCATGCCAATTAAAGAATTGTCATGATCGTTGAACTATTATAGCTTTGATATGACATGAGCCGATGTTGAGATTGGAAAATTTCGATTTAATATGAAGAGTGGATTTGAAAGTTGTTTATAGTTATTGTGATATGACTAGTGCATATCTTATTTCACAGTTCTAGTTTTTTTTATTGTTTTATACAAAACATGATAAATATTTGTGTTATCTTACAGGTTTTACATTATTCATTGGTGAAACTGGTACATTATTCGCTTTTTCTGCTGATTGTACTCCTAGCTAGTCGTCGGATATCCGACACTCGTAGCTTTAATATGCAGCCCTGGTTCGCTCAACCATTGCACAATTCAATCCTAAATAAACGCAATCCTGCCATAATTAGCTATGGCACCGATGAAATTCACGAACATTCAAAATGATGTACACGACTTAATTAAAAATCGTATACACCAGTGAATTCTTTCGATTTCTCGTATCATTCAATATCGTTCTTATAAAATCTAAACTAAATTATAGGTGTATAAATACGGCATATAATAATACATTTTAACTCAGGTAGAGCGGGCAGGCAGGCTGCCAAAATTTAAATCATTCATCTTATAATCTGACACATTCTATTGTGGTCGGTGGCGCGGCGGGTGTACGTTTAGAGGGGCCCGGGTTTTTGTATCTTCATATCTGTTTGGTACTGTTTTGTTCATAGTTCGTAGATTGTCCGTTGATAATATAAAATACAACGTTGGGACGTTGGTATGTTCGCTGCGCTTTTGACTCACAATTATAAGCCGTAAAGTAAAGAATGTTTTTACTGTGGATTATATACACAGAACCAGTTTTTTTTCGTAATGTTAATCTAGTATTATTTACACTATGTATTTAGTTTTAGTACAATTATCGAAAAAATGTATAAAAGTGCATTATATTTACACAATGTTTTATACTTTTTCTGATACCTAGAATGTACATCGCGCGCGTTGATGTCTTTTATTGATAACAAATGCTCGTAGCATTTCATTTTTTCGTAACAGTGCAAAAAGTTATTTTGAAAAAGTACTTCTCTCAACTAGTGAGAGTAACTTTTTTAAATACTAGCTGTTGATAAACAACTAAGCAGCCTATGTTCTTTCTCAAAGTCAGCTTTATCTCTGTACCAAATTTCATTAAAATCGGTTCAGTCATTTGGACGTGAAAAGGCAACAGACAGACAGACAGAGTTACTTTCCCATTTGTAATATTAGTAGGGAAGTAGGGGTAGTAAAACACACAGTAAGAATGAGTACTTACAAAAATATATTTACAGTAATCATGCTACCTACACCTACTTGTACATAAATAGAAATCTTAATGCAGACAGTTTTCGATTAGGGAATGGACAAGCCAGCAGTAAAAGAAGTTTATTTAACATCAATCCATCAGACACTGATCGTAGATAAGGGCACATACCTGGCTCCGAGATAAGTGACAAAGCAGGAGCTTATAGAGGTTCGTTTGTAAATGTTCTATTGGCATACGTTACACGAGTGAATAAACACCTTTGGCACAATTAACCCAATTTTCTACAAAATTTATTTCTCAAATGAGATTAGTCTTAAAGTTTAGATAACAAAAAGTTATAATAACATGATCTTTGGGCCAATCGTATCATACGCAATTGTTTTTTGTCTCAGTGTTTTTGTTGCGCGTTTTTGAATTGATTAGTTCTACATTACATGTCACTTAATATTAATTTTTTCAACATCTGTTACACATGAGAGGAACGTTGAACATTATCTAAAGATTAATACCGATGTAATAAATTTAAATAAATATCTTATAAATGTGATAACGCAACTTCAATGACAATGTGAATTCCAGTATTGTTTTTTTTTTTTGCGTAAATATGTGCTATTGAGTTGTGATGCCATATTTTAAACCTATATTTTAATGCATATGTATGTATACACGGTACATATACCAAAACATTTTTTTTTTATTTTTGTCTGTCTGTCTGTCTGTCTGTTTGGCGGGGCTAATCTTGGGAACGGCTGCACCGATTTTGACGGAACTTTCACTGGCACATAGCTGATGTAATAAGGAGTGACTTTAGCTACTTTTATACTAGCTGCGCCCACAACTTTGTCTGGGTAGATGCTGAACAATCATAAATTCTCACGCGGACGACGTCGCGGGCACAGTTATTAAAAAAATAAAATAGTCGCTTCAACTTGGTGCCACTAGACATTCAATCTGAATACAAACATTTTACAACTGTTTTGTCTGTATGTCTCAGTGCGGGAATAGAATCTAGAACCCTCGTAAAAAGTAGTTACACTATTAGACTGCACTAATCGGAATATCTCTACATTCCTTATTTATATTTTTTATGTCATGAGGGCAAGCAAATATGCATTTCACATGTATGGTAAGTGACGACGGCAGATTATAAACATTAGTAGAAAAATCCAGAGATCAAAATGCAGATGCGTTGCTACCCTTATTTATTTATTTATTTATTGTTAACTAGAACGGACATCAAGTCCAATTACACTAACTAACTCAAATACATGTCAAATCAAACAAAAAAAAAATACACAAAATTACATTAAAAACATACCCTTATCATATTATAGGGCCTTTTCCATATTACCACCTAATTGAAACAAGATAATGTTGAACACTACCATTTGGTGACTAAAATAAGATTAGGTAATACGTACTCACTCGTGCGCCCAACACTGGAAGTACACCACCAGGATAAACCCTACATGTTTTATACGTGATTATATATGTATATTTAAAGTGAATGTTGTACTAATACCATAAACTATGTAAACATAAACTATGCTCAAAATAATGGTCTATATAAACGAGTATGTAATACGAGCTGACCCGGCAAACTTTGTATTGCCTCAGAATGAAATAATATGTCAAAGGTTTGATAGTTTCGGACTTTTTGCATGGGAAAATAAAATTGTTGTTTTTACTGTTTCCCTTCAATTTATTCATATTTTCTTACCTTTAAAACCTTCCCTGGATTTCCTAAAATCATTCAAAACTAAAATTAGGCAAATCGGTTCAGCCGTTCTCGAGTTTTAGCGAGACTAACGAACAGCAATTGATTTTGATATATATAAGATTAAAAATGTACTAGTCCATTTGATTTTCTGTAGGAAACCGATTAGATAGAAACCACCAAAACATAACTGAATTATATTTTGCATGAAGTTTATTTCTCTGTAGATACTGGATTGGTTTTTATATTGACTTTTGATCAGTTCCCGTGGGAATCATAAGTGTATTTTTTTAAATAAATAAGAGTTTATTACAGTTTACTGATTGTCAGATTAAGATCACAAATACAGAAGTAACTTTTGATTTTGACGGCCCTGTAATTTCCGGCACAGAGACATAACACCTTAGGCCTCAGGAGTGGTAACGCATCTGCATTTTGACCATGGTCTTTGGGTAAGTGTCTATATGCTGCAGTCATCACTTAACATCAATGTGAACTGCATGCTTGTTTACTACTTCCATGACATAAAAAAAACCAGATTCTATTTTGTCTTAACTTAGAAAAAACTTAGAATGCTAGTTGCAGACAGTACCTATTTAAAAAAAATCGTCTTCTATATTAAAGATACATATTATTATTATCTTACTCATGTGAGTTATAAGTATGTATTTAAAACATCGCAAAACTTATCTATGAGTATAAGGGCTTTAAACCATTATAAGAATGATTATAATAAATCCTCCTTCGTAGTATATCTCTAGATCGTTTGTAGTGTATAACGTACGATTATGAGTCTATTACATCACAAAATTCAGCCGAGTAAATTCGCACGTCACAATGAGTCTTTAAATGTGTGTCCTTAGATGCCTATCTCGAGTATACCTGACTAATGTGTATTACTAATACATAACCAGATAACTGCCGTAACTGACAAGTGGGAGCAACTACCCAAAATAGCTATATACATAATTTTACATATTTCAAACCTTGGTCGCCCACTTTTGTTACTAAACGTCTTTGTACTTACATTCCTATGTTTTCCGGAGCTTGAATAACAATATTAATTTCAGTATCATCAATGTGTCATTCACAAACATGTGTACTGTGGGGTAATGAAAAATGAGATAAGTCAATGGGTTAAATCATACACTGTGTGTGTATGATTTAACCCCTTTTTCCTTGACACCAAAGTGACTCATCTCCTTTTTCCTTGACACTACAGTGACTCATCTCCTTTTTCCTTGACACCAAAGTGACTCATCTCCTTTTTCCTTGACACCAAAGTGACTCATCTCCTTTTTCCTTGACACCACAGTGACTCATCTCCTTTTTCCTTGACACCACAGTGACGCATCTCCTTTTTCCTTGACACCAAAGTGACTCATCTCCTTTTTCCTTGCCATTACAGTTTTATAAAAAATAAATGAAAAGCTAAGTTCACCCCATTAACTTATGTTAAGACTTACTACATCGTAGTTTACATACAACTTACAAAAACTAACCCATTAAATGATATTCCGTCATGGCAAAGTTATTGCTGCAGAGTGTAGTTGATTAGATACTTTGATTTGAAGTGTTATGCCTATTTATGTTGATTAATATGTAATTGTTTATTACTTTATTATAAAGTGTAATTGGTATTTGAATAATTTAATAAGTGATTAGAATTTCTTTTAAGATATCAGTAAGCTGGATTAGGTTAGAGGCTTTTATGAATATAAAGTTTTTGAGTAATTATATTAATTCATTTATTCCATAAGATCGACCTATTGTTTATGGAGTAGATGTAGGTATAAAGTATAATATGTCGTTACGTATGTATTTTCTTTTTGTGAGAAATTACGTACGGTGAACATTAAGGTTTTGCTGGAGCTCGCATATAAATCGGGTATTTCATGAAATATTGAGCCGCAGCCGTGGGCTACGCAGCACGAACGCGTCGCCGCCCTTATCTTTGCCGATACGATTTTATACGATATTCGATTTTTCTTTTTTCGACTTTTATGGATCGGTTGTTCGCAGTGTATCGATAATTCGAACACGGCTTTTTATTTTACATTTCTAAACGCACGTACAGGTACCATGGTTACTCATCGTCCGTTCATAAAGTTAAACGTGTACTCGAATGTGATTCATGGAGCAGCCCATAAAGTGGCTGGACTAAGTGTTTGGGACATATTTCGGTTTTTTTCCGAGTTACGAAAGATACCTTTTTCTACAAAAGCGTTAAGCTATAAACCGGTTAGGAGCCGAGTTCTCACAACGTATGGCCGCTTCATAACTGGCTACTTTATGCTATTGTAATGATCTAGGAGCTGCTACTGCCCACAAAAAAACATTCGCATTGTCTCTAGCCTTGTTACCGTATACAGGCCTGTATTTTATCACTTTGCCAGTCAAGTTTGAGTATTGCGAGAATGAGTATCTACAAATCTTATGATTTCTATTTTTAGTGTAATGTCTTTCAACTTCAAACCGTGGAAGTAAATGAGAGTTTAAACATGTTCCCAAAGAATGTATAACCTATTTGTAAATATATATAATGGTATTTTGGACTTTCTTCCGTTAAAATAAAGACTAATTGTGTTGCTCAGAAAGAATCATAGTTTTAGATCATTATCATTTAAACCTAAGTTTTACATTAAATATGCTAGAAACTAAATATAGCTATTATCCTCACCTGAAAGAATCATAAAACAACATTACATGCCTTTATTTCAGGTGGAATTTATTAAATAGATATGTTTCACATTTATTGTTATTTAAACCCAAAATAATATATTCAAATTGATTTTCTCTTTAGTCATCGTCATAAATCAAAAACCACAGACAAACCACCAAAGAGATTAAACTGCTATACAAATAGTTTAATCGTAAGAAAACCTATACAATGGTTTTCTTTACATATATATGAAATTAATAGAACTTTGAGCAAATTTTAAGCATCTTGAATTGCCAAAATTGAATTTGAATTAAATTAAGGCAGTGGTAGTTTACACTGAATGAAAGAAAACAGCATTTAGCGTCTTAAAAATGTTGAAGCATGTGTGAAGGAATATTTTACTATCAGTTTGTATGTAACATGGAGATGCTGCTTAAGAATTCTTGTTGTGTACACAGTTTCGTAAAAGTTTCGCAAGAGAATTATTCATAATGAGTATCGGGGTAAAATAATTCCAACATATTTTATGACTTATTGCCACGTTATTACGACACGTTTCTGGTTGTAGATTGTCTCGCCCATGTTCGGAATTTATATAACGTATCGCTTTTAAATTTCCAAAAATACCATGTTTGTTGCTCGAGGGTTGAGGGTACGATCGATTGGGTTTATGATGGGTATTTTTTTATTATTTTATGTAAATGCACTAAATATGCAGTTACACAGCATGATAGCCGGTATCACGATATTAAGATCCGCTGCATATTCAAGGGTTCGCCAGTTACACTCCTTTTGACTTTGGAAGTTTGTCCGACTATGACATGTAGCCTTTCTTGCTTTCACATTATAATTATATTATTTAACGTATTGTAGTGACGTTTGCAATTATAATAACGATTAACTATAAAACTAGCAATTAAAAAAACAGCAATACTAAATGTTTTGATGTTTCTATTAAAATACACAAATGGTTTTTCGTTATTATAAACGAACTAGTTACCCTTGTAAATAAAATCTTCATCGTATCGTAGTACATAAAATAAATATTACCAGCGTATCATAACATTAAGAATGAAATTTAAATAATCATATATCATAATTTCAGTTTTATCATGCAATGGCTGTTTAACCGGCCGGTGTCATTAATCAAATTATTCATAGATAATATTGTAATGCGTATTCCACAATGTTTCATTAGACGGGGTCGGGCGGTATGCATCTAACTACAGGAGTCCGTATCAAAAATAAAGAAAGTCTTTATCGTGGGTTGTGTCGGCGTTTGTTGTCGTGTCATAACTTGTCGCGACCGGGTTTGTTATATGTCGGTAACGTTACACGACAAGCAACCGGACACCTGGTTGCGAGGTTCGTGCGTGTGGCAGCCGACAACCACCCGTTACTGACCAAATTGTTCGTAGTTTTCGGTATCAAAATTTCCCACTAAAAATAATGTCCGATCTCATACTACGCCGCCTCCCATTTGTATCAATGTCAACATTTCCGGTCGTTTCCTTCTTGACATACATAATAATAATATATCTGAATTATTTTTGTAGTCTGAGAGTTATAAAGGAGTAATTTCCGTAACGTTATAATACGATTGCATACGATATCTACTTTACATTATTTCTTTTTATTACATTGACACGTATTCGTCTTTAATACACCATTTTTTCGTGTATAAACAATGTGGTAATAGTTTGTTACCGCAAATTATAAATATCACATCACAAACTTTAAAAATAACAAGGCATAACCACCTAATCGTATCGTGCTGCCCCCGTTCCTAAATCCACCATGCGGCGGAATGCTGGCAAACGAGTTTTCTATCCATCCTTCTCTTTTCTACGTTATATCTTCGTCTGTCCTTGTCAGTCGCTTGTCATTTTCTATAAGGTTTTCTAACATTCTCGGCTCGCACCGCCCTATCGGTTTCGACCTAATGCCTGGCTCTCGAGCGATAACTTTTGTTTGTCCAACAGTTATGACTATTGTTTGAGACACTTGTTGTTACGCTTCGTTACCGAACACTCGTTATTTATTTACCGAGTTTAATAAAGCTCTATTATCACGCGCGTTCACAAATCGTCTTGAATTCATGTGTGTAAATATTTAATTTAAAGTATTTATCTTTTGAAGTTCAGAATGATTCCCTAATTAAATAAACAAATTGAAAGCTTTGACTGTTGTTGTAAGGGCAAAAAAGTTGTATCGGACGCTTATGTTAGATGATAAACATATAATTGAGCAAGGTTACAGCTGCATATAATTAAATGTATGTATAGAAATCGGCCAATTGGTGCCGTAGCCGGCTAAAATCTTAATCTAAACGCGGCCCGCGCACTGTCTGCTTAATACTAACGACTTACAAATTAAAAGAGACCGAGACGTGTGCCAAAGGTAACTTTATGGGCTTTGCATGTCTTATATCAATAAATTATTAACTACGCTCCTTGTTTGATTTTACATTCCACCATGTTATTTGTCAAATTGAAATGGACTTTATGCAGTGTTATTATAGTTTGAGATCGTTTATTCGAAGTTCGGGTGTTGTTATTGAATTTTAGTCTTTAAAACATAGTATGAATGTTTAATTTGTATCGGTGTGAGTGGTGCGAAGAGGTACAAATGGTAGCGGGTGCGTAGGTATACGGCGCGTAAGCGAGTAGAAGCGGCTGAGACTCTTTAGTTTAATTAATACGCTGGATCTAAGGACAGGGTGCTTGCTATTTTCAATTAGGTCTCGGCGCCGACGGTAGCTTGTTTTGAGATGTGTGATTTAATGGGTGCCTGTAAGTATTCCCACTTCATTTAACAGCACAATACACATTTCAGTTGAACCCAGGTCAACTCCATGACGGGAGCGCATAATTTACTGTTCCCGCTAATAACCTACAAGGCTTGTAGATTGCGGGTAACCAATTATTTCTCACCATTATACAAGACAGTCTTTGTTTTAATGGTGATTTTCAGAAAACTTGTTTTCTTTTTGTACAAAAAATGGATATTGTGGATGGAAGTAATAAGATATATTCGTTTGAGTACAAAGGCCAATAATGGCCATAATGGCAATAAATTCAGTCATTTACATTTAAGTACTAGTAAAAGTAGACGCTTAGATAACCGGTGTGGTGTCCGTGATTAACGTTATTAAATTATTGAGATAAGTCGTAAAAAATATTAATAAATAATATTTTTAAAAGGCGCCGTTTTGTTATTTTTACCAAGTTCAATATTTAAAGCGATATTTAATTTTTTTTACGGTAACATTCACAGTGATCAGATAAATTTGATCAGATTAAAATGTTGATAGGCTCATTAATTTTCTCTGTTAATCATAACACTAAGAGTGTTTACCTTGTAAAGTTATGTGTATTATTTGAATAAATTTAGTAAATCAATGGCAATTTAGCTCACAACACTCCCACAACAACTGATTATTATCCATATTTATTTGTCATTATAGCAATGAAAAAAAAAACCCCTTACTTTAGTAGATGTACCTGCGTTATACAACAAAGTTATTTATTTATAGACTAGCTGACCCGGCAAACTTCGTATTGCCTGTAATCGGACCGGTAGTTTTATGTGATGCTTGAACAAACAGACAGAAAGACAGACAGACAAAACATTTTCTAATCACATATTTGGGTTCGGTATCTAGTAACACACAACCGCTGGTATTTATTTTTTCAATATTTTTAATGTACAGAATTTACACTTCCACAGTTTTATTATAAGTATAGATTACATAAGATCGGTTACAATCGGTTTTATTTCGGTAAAATAATTATTTGTAGCTATAATTTGTAGATATCTCGATAAAGCACTATTTCTTTGTCATTGTAGAAACTTTGATCATGACTGGTTTATTTAGTCCAAGTTGCTTATAAATCCGAGTATGATACTTGGGAATACCGAAAGCTGAAATGTAATACTAAATTATTTAAACCAAAATCAAATACGTTTACATCAATTTTAATTATATAAAATCATAAAACAATCCAAGGATAATTTTTGACACAAGAACTTCAAATGCGTTCAAATTATTTGAGGAATCTCTACAGCCGATTTTCACTTTGGAAAAATGTTATATTTTTGTTACAGTATCGGATCCAGAACGGTCAACAATTCAATTTGTATAAATTGAATATATATGTATAACTACATTTCGATACTTTCCCTAGGTTATTTTGTAACACAAAACTTCCTTCACCCGAGTGTTGTAAGTTCGCGTGTATACTTTAGAAAATGCAAAGCTTACCTACTCTCTGTAAAAGCGCCATTTGTTCGAGAGAGAGCCAATTGATTTTGTTTTTTTGTGTAATCATAATGCTAAAAAAACATACACTGAAGTCTGAATGCTGAATGCTATGCGATGTGTTGCTATCCCTAAGCGCCCTAACAACGAACTAGCGGTTAACCGTGAGAGCGGGTAGCCGCGTGGCTTACCGATTTTATAATTTAAATGCAACCGCCAGTTATGTATAGTGCGTACAATAACTGGCGGTTGCATATTAAACCGTAAAAGCGGCTAGCCGCGCGGCTAACCGCTAGTGCGTTAGGGCGCCAAGGCCTGAGTTAGCTCTGTGACAGAAATTATGGGGCCGTCTAACCGGAATACGACTATGATACTACCAGAGAGAGAAGTTTAATGCGTTATTGTTTATGTGAAACCACCGTTTGATTCAAAGGGTCGCGGGTTCGATCCCCGCAGGGACAAATATTTGTATGGCCTACATATATTTGTTTCGGGTCTGGGTGTTTGTGTATGTGTTGTATGTGTACAACGGGATCCACGACACAGGTTTATATAATAACTAATGTGGAGCTGTGAGTGTAAGCGTATTTTTTAAAATTATTTTTTATATCCTCGAGCTATATCACTGGAACTCTACCAACACTTGAGTTACAGAATAATTTCACCTCGACGAAGTGAGTCTATCAGTGTGTGGGCTACACAATTACACATAGTGACACACTATCACAAATTAATTATACACATTACACTATTAATAACTATCGCAGAGGCTAAACAACGTAGGCTTCTGGGGTGGCAATGGCAACGCTTCTGCATTTTGGCTTGCACTCTTGACTAGATGTCTACAAGCTGCAGTCATCACTAACCATCTATGCGGTTTGTTTATCATCATAATTACTTTTTATAAAAACGTAACTGATTGACATTCCAGCTTCACTCTCTCTCAGCCTAGATTTGAAACTAACATCTTCTTAATTGCAAAGTAGATAAGCAACTAGAAAATGTCGTATCATTATCAAAATTTAATTTACATAATTATGTATGTGAAGTATTGATGTTAATTTTGATTCAATTTGTTATCGGGAGCACATTTTAACACCGTGTTAAGAATTTTTATTTTATTTATTTTTATGTAAACCTTTTAACTCCTTAATAAAGGAGAATGACCAAAAGCCGCCCTGATTGGCGTCTTAACAACTTGTATGTAGAAAATTGTTTTTTGAATTTAGATTTCACTCACATTTTTTTCACGTTAAAACGAATGGGGATTTACAAGATATTTTTTAAAAGTTAATAAATTATTTTGTAGTAAACTGCTAATCACAGGGCAATAACCAAGCTGCCAATGTCAACACCATGCATTATTTCATTATTTACTTTTTTGCGTTGGACACTGGTCATTTTAGGACCTTTATAACTTTGTCGAAATAAAATCTATTTCAACCATCGATTGCTTTATTATCGATGTTGCATGTTTACTATTTGTCTTGTATAATCACTAGGTATCGAGTGGATATAATTATAACAGTACCTTAGTTTTGACTTAGCTCAAATTCATCATATAAATGTCTCACTTTTTATTATCATGAAGCGGCAAATAGAAAAACAGTTTACATTGATGGTAAGTGAATATGTAGCATAAAAACTTGAAAGCCAGATATTTATTTATTAATTGTTAAGAATTTAATATTTGTCTGGTATTACTACCTGGAGAAGAATCATGACTACGCCATGCCGCTAAACTATAATACTGAATGTAAGTAAAACAGCTAAGATGCTACACAACACTTTAAAATAGTCTTCGCTTATTTTAGTCACCTCTGGCAGGTACACCACACAAAACTTAATTTCAAAATAACCAAAAGTTCGTAATGCAGTTTTTCAAAAACTCCTATTGATACCTTTTTTCTTTTTTGCGCACGCATCACTTACGATATTGCCTATATTTTGCGAGTAATCCCGTCGAGACGCAAGAATCAATATTGGTCATTCTATAATAACGTACCTAAAAGTTATAATTAAGGTTTGTTTTTGCGCACTGTATTTTTTGACTGCACTTGGAACTCTAATATGTCAATAACTTAATAAACTAATGTTAATTATAATTTGTAAGTGTCTGTAATTATGTATTCGAAATAAAAAATATTTTCTATGTTTGCCTCTTTGCAAAAATTACGAAGCTATAACATCATTTTATTAACGGTGTCTCCTGAGTTGAATGGTGATTCAGTCCAACTTGCTCACAGAATGTGGTATAGAACTTTTAAAAATAACCAAATCTACCCAAACCGTTATTCCGCATTCATGAATGGTTATTTGGCGCCATGGTTGTACTGTAAGTGACAACCAGGCTGTACATTAAGGTTTTTATGTGGTTGTAATAGAGGTTATTTAACAAGCATTTTATTTCGATCTGTCGTGGACTGATCCTATGTGACTTTTATGTCGAATAGCAATTAGGCCTAATTATTAGCAACTCGAACATTTAAAGATAACTTGGACATCTCAATGTTACCTATCAAACGGGTTTGAGATCTAATCAACTTACAATTACGTATTTATTTTCAGATTCGTCACTCTTTCTAATTTAAATTCAAAGAATTTATAAACTTTTCTTTCTAGTGCATTCTTCGAATACCGATCGTATAACTTGTTCAAACTTTATTTTGGAATCCAAGTTTCTTCTTAAGGTTTTAAATAGTCGTATTACATCTATAAAAATGACAAATTCCAGAAATATCTAGCACGTATATTTTAAAGCAAAGGATATTTTGACGGACACAATGAATGTCCGATAAATAAATATTGATTAATTTTATTAATGGTAATTATATGTACATATTTAGCGGTATTGTAAATTCAAACTAAAATATATGGGGTCCGTGACCTTTGGATGAAGTGGAAGAAAAGCAATAAAGATTTTATGGTTCAGCTAGCTTTTTCCTGTACTCCTAGCTCACGATATTTAATGTCATTCCAATCTTATGTCACGGTTCTTAATTTATGTTATAACAAAACTATAAGTAGTGTAAATTTTTAGTTGGTACATATAAATTGATACATATTTGATATCAGGTACAATTATTAAAAAATCTCAAACATCAAGCAGCTGCGTTTTTTAAAGTTCTCCATAATTTATTAGTTGTACCTAACTCTGCTACTGTTATTTTTTATTATTGATAGAGATCCAGTGACGGGACTGGAAGGCGTGGGTATTTCTACATTATTTATCTACCGTTTAATGTTATACGCTACCGTATTCCTGTTAGATGATAATTGACAGCAGCGTGATTTCTCGCACGGCGGATAATTAGTTAAAATCCCAGGAGTGGAAGAAGTCGATGTCATGTCGATGTGATGTCTTTGATGTATATGACGGAAACTAGTGCAGTATGTCGGTCAGTGTTAAAACTGTATGCTCGTTTGTCATTTTTAACATAAAAAAGTTGTAACAAGAAGCGGCATAGGGTTCCGTAGAACTATTGCAGGTGTTTTTGGAATTTCGAACAAATTGTGATCTTGGCTTATATGTAGGCCGTTGTTTTTAGTTAGATAATTTGTGTTTCTATAACTAAAAATACATTTCTCATTTTACTAGTGGTAGAGTTCGGACGCGGACTCGTAAGCACTACTAGCGAATCTACATTCCGCCAAATGCTTTTAAAAAAAACGTATTTTCAGCACTATCGTGCCCCGTTTATGTAATACATGGTTTTACTGGTGGTAGAGCTCCAGTGACGGAGTTCGCGGGCGTAGGCACCACCGCATTACCTAATACACTTGCCGCTAAATGGTAGTGTTCAGCACTATCGTGTTCCGGTCAGGTGGTAATGTACGGCCCTGTTATTTCCGGCACAGAGGCATAACACCTTAGGCCTCAGGAGTGGTAACGCATCTGCATTTTGAACTTGGTCTTTGTGTGGGTGTCTATAGGCTGCAGTCATCACTTAACATCAATGTGAACTGCATGCTTGTTTATCACTAACATTACATAAAAAAAATAAATATAAAAAAAATACATTTTGATCTCCATAATTACTAGTAGCAAATGTAACAGCATTGTATCATATTTGTTAATTTTCTCACAAAGGAAATTAAATTTAGGTGAAATTACTTATGTTATACCTATACGATTTCGCAAAACATTGCGCAAAACATCTTAAAATATTTTGTTATAATTACCCTAAGTTATTACCAAAGTACCCATGTAGCCCATCGATTAACGAAACTCAAGTGGCAATCTAGCGATGGGGGAAGCATGGCTCATGGCTCAAAGAACCAACAGCTGTTGGAGCAAACGAGTTCTCGAGTGACGACCGTGTATCCGAAGACATAGCATGGACAAGCTGTCCGCGAGGTGAACCGACGACCTGGTGAAAGTCGTAAGCAATCGCTAGATGAGGGCGGACCAGGGCTATTCGTTGTGATAATCTTTGGGAGAGGCTATTGTCCTGCAGTGAAAACAATAGGCTGAAATAATGATGGTAATATTTTTATGACTTGTGTACCAAAATGTACGTTATAAAACAAAAATGAACTAAACAACTGCTTACTTATATAAATCTAGGCGACTATTCTACGATTTCAAAGTCACCATGCTACTTGTAAGACGAAATAAATGTCTCGTTATGGTAAATATCGCTGTTAAATTATAGGTTCATTCAGTACTCCACTCGTATAACTATCATTTGTTCAAAAGTAAGGGCATACTTATCGCGAGTAAGGCAGTAGTTAGTGTGTTCAGCAGAGTCGGCAACAAGGGTTGGACTGGGCGAGTGATGTTTCCGGTGCTCTGTTGAGCTTTCACAGATATCTGTATGCAACTTGCAGTTTATGCAACCAATACTGGTTTATTGGATGTTGGTGTATTGGTTAATTAATTAGTTTATACTTTATAATGTATAATCGAAGAAATTCCAGTCAGTCACGTCACGTCCGTTCCTTGTTCGTGTGAAAAAATAATCTAATTTATAATTTTTTTCAATGTACCACTAAGGTAAACAAGCATCCAGTTCACATTGATGTTAAGTGATGACTGCAGCCTATAGACACCCACGCAAAGACCAAGGTCAAAATGCAGATACGTTACCACTCCTGAGGCCTAAGGTGTAATGCCTCTGAGCCGGAAACTACAGGGCCGTACATTACCATAGATACAGACGGAAGAGGATAGTGCTGAAAACTACCATTTAGCAGCAAGTATTTTAGGTAAGTATAGGCGGTGGTGCCTAAGCCCGCGAGCTCCGTCTCTGGAGCTCTACCACCAGTAAAGCAATGTTCTTGGATAACCGAAAACTTATTCGATGGTACCTAAGGATGGTGGCAAACAAACATGCAGTTCACATGGTACCTCCCGGTCAGTGACGATTGTAGCCTAAAGACATCTTTACAAAAAAGAAAGTCATTATACAGATGCGTTGCCACCCCTGAGACCAAAGTTTTTTTGCCTCTGTGATAATTACTACCATTCATTACCATCTTACTAGAACATGATAGTGCTGAACACCACCATTTGACGGCAGATATTTCCTACGCCCTCGAGTTCCAAAACTGGATCTCTACCTCCGAAAAAAAAATCGGCGTACGTAGACGTAACTTCACCCCTATATTCCCCGAAGGGGTAGTCAGAGGTACATGCAAACATGCACGATACGAAAAGCATGTCTTGTCCTATTTATCTCCGGGTGCATTATCATACTTTGAAGGTGGCACTGGGAAAGTTCCGAAAATTGAAGAATACCAGTCGTACCCGGGACTCGAACCGAGGACCCAGCGTAGCGGTAGCATGCTACCACTAGACTACTTAGGCAGTTAAATAATAATTAATAACTTGAATAATTTAATTGCATGTTATTCAATATTAAAAGATGTCAAACGGAGATTATTTTAAATTTAATAATATGGAAGAGCATTTACAAAAAGTATAATGTAACGACATAGTTTAAGTCGGAGCGTTTAAATTGGTTTTTTAATCAGAATGCAGGGTCATTTCTAAAATTTATAGCCTCGTCAATACGTTAGTGTTTGTTTCCTCGATCGGGCGGCAGGTAACATATTTCTCAAGGCAGCGGGGGGTGTCTGGGGTGAGCCGAAGGATGCGCGGGAGTGGGTCTATGTGTGTTGGTTATAATCACACATTCGTAGTGGTTCCGAACGCGTATTAGGTAACGCGCTTGCAATACTATTTTGCATCATCAATTACAAATTGATACATAGTATTTTAAAGGTGTACCTCTCTATTTATATGTGTGTTTTTATACGGACACAGATTTCAATATCCATTAAAATCGTTCGTTCGAGACGTAATTACAACTGAAAATGCGTCTTACATCTACGTGTGGTCGACAGAGCTAGAGCGAGATAATGCCTAAGTCGTAATAACGAAACGCATTTAACGTTTGTTAATAAATTTCTATGGCCAGTGCAGCTGCTGCCAGGTTTTTATAGAGCTCAGCAAATTATGTTAAGGCAGGTCTTACCTGTGGCATCGTGGAACCGATTAGGCGCGTTTCGAAGGCATTCTCATCGGAGTCACTGGCGATGACTCGCCTCGACTTTTGTCGCTTGATTGCTTTTTGATGTGGCGATAAATGTGACTTATGTGGTTTTGGGTTAACGGCGAATACATTTGGGTAATGATGGGTTTTGTGCAGTTTAAGCGGGTGCCGTTTAATGTGTGAACGTTATAATTATGTTTTTTCGGATATACCACCGCATCGGTAAACGCTAATACGATATTTGTTATGTTTTTACAGCTATGTCAGTAGATGTATAATTTACTTTTGTTTATTGAGGTGTTATAATATGCTATTGAGGTGTTATATTTGCTGAACAGGACACCTTTTTGGCAGCCGTGAGACACATATTACGTGTATATGTATTAATTTTAGATATTGTGTAGTCTTTTTTTTGTTATCTACGTTTTGTCTGTTTTATGTGTCTCGCTGTGTGTCAAAATAAATGTATCTTTCTTTCTTTCTAGTTTTGGATTACAAGGTGTTGCATCTTTCTTTTATATAAATTGAATTATCAAATTATTTTCTAAGATGAAGATATACCTAATAATCCTACGCTTGTTTGTTGTATTTTAATTTAATATTATGAAGCCATTGCTATTATCGTATCTCAATATCACAATTATGGATGTATCTCAGTAAACTTTGTATTATATTTGTTTTTATTCTTTTACAGGTACGTTGATTGCGGATACAACAATACTTACCTATAATGCCGAAAAATGTTTCTAAGTAAATAAGTAAGGTAAGTTCATAGGTGTCAGTATTTTTATTTAGTGCTCGTCATTTTTATTTTATTTTTGTTTACTTTGACATATTAATCAACGTATCAGTTGTTATTCGCTTTAATTTTATATTTGTAATCTGACCTATCACAAGCAAATTCTATTATTTCCAAGTGATTAATTTTTTTTTTGGGTTTGAGTTTGAGTCAATGCAAAATAATCTAATAAAGCAACGAAAATCATAAAGAAATTTCCGACTCCTTAAACAACCTACAATTCCTGATCTATCGATATAATATGTTTATGAAAGAACTATGGGACTGCAAAGTTATTAAGAAAATATCAACTGTAATCAGATTTTTAACTGGCAAATACCTACGGAAGATGATCGCATAGCAAGAAACAAAAAGTATTTTAATTTACCGAGGGCTAGAGCTCCATTCCAACATGGCAGGCTGGTCTGAGATAGATCGGCTCACCCTAGATCGCCGTTGGCAAAGAAGCATTCAGCTACTAGTCAATCTTGGGCAGGCATGCGGCGGCCATTTTGGTTCCGTGCTCCGACAGACGGACGTACGAGAAGACGCTCTGCCTGTAATTGCAGCGCAATTCGCCTCTAGCCGTTTTTCTAAAATAGTGAGGTCCTCCGCATTCACTGCTCTTCATAGCATTTAGTTAACGCTTATTATCTCCGCACATGAGGCAATGCATTCCTTTATTCATACTTATTTTCAACTGTGTTTTTTTTTCGTAAATATCATTCATTGTATATGCCGCTTATAAGAAAATATATATTGTGATTGTTATGGTATTATACAGCGAACTGGACTACCGTTCCCTAGCGGAATAAATGCGAGATTTCAACCATTATGTTAGGCACGTAGGCACTCCATAGATGGTTTGTAATTGGAGGTGCATGTGAGGAAGTTTTTATGCCAGTGATTACTGTCACAATGATCCAATCCAACACCACTTTTTGCTACTTCCGAATGATGTATCGTGAGTCTATGAGATGAAACAGGCGATAATTATACCATAGACTATTCAATGTCTGCTTCACTATCGTTGCATTTAACTAAATATAAAATGTTTCACTCTACATAATTAAGAATTATAAATACTTGGTCCAGTTTTTTGTAATAACTCAATATATTATTACTTATCTTTTTGTAATACTTGCGGCGGCAACATTTCTGCATGTATTTAAAATGATAATGTTTCTATTACTTACTTCATATTCCAGTCATTATTATATTTAAACTTACGTACATCAGACACAAAACCTTAGTTTATCTTGCAAGGTAAAAAGCGGATTTAGAAGGAAATTCAGTGAATGTTAGCTCTCAAACAGGTTCAATAACATTTTAGTGTTATGTGATGTCATTTACGTTGATTTTATGGATTATCTATTTTTAAATGTCCATCATCCTAAGTTTTAATGAGTGTAACCATATTTGAACGCCAAGCGCACTTACCGAGCAAGGCACAACAACTTTCCAGCATTAGGTTCCGAACCGGTATGAGACAGTCAACTTTTACCAATAGCGAACTCTAAATTAAGAACTCAATACATTTATCATGGACCTTTCGGAACAATAAGACTCATAATTTATATATGTCCCCTATTCTAAACCCACACAAGACATGTCTGTAATGCATATGAGATATAGATTTTATAACTTTGACATTATTTATTATCGTGTTGACGGGCATTTTAAAAGTTTGTCCAAGCTTATATTCCTTGACAAATAATAGGTTGGGGAAAAAGTCGTATTATACTATGTATGAACTTGTAATAAAATCTCTTTGGCTGCTGTATTTGTATCTGGCTGGTTTTGGTATCATTGAAAGTTAAATTTTTAAAGAACATGATTCCAAATTCAAATTAGGCAATTGTGTGATTTTCATTTGTTTTTCGTACTGTCAAGATGAGTGAATCTAATGAAGAAATTCGATACATTTTAAAATTTTACTACAAAAAAGGTAAAAATGCAACGCAAGCCGCGTAAAAAAATTGCGATGTTTATGGACCTAGTGCAGTGTCTGTGAGAGTAGCACAAATTTGGTTTAAGCGTTTTCAATCCGGAAATTTTGATGTCAAAGATGCACCTCGCTCTGGTCACCCTATTACGGATAAAATGGATGCCATTTTTGAAAAAGTGGAGCAAGATCGACATATCAGTAGTTACGACGTAGCTGAAGAACTGAGAATTGATCACAAAACAGTTTTGGCGCATTGGAAAAAAGCTGGGTACAAAAAAAGCTCGATATTTGGGTACCTCACGAGCTCACTGAAAGAAACCTAATGAACCGTGTACTCATTTGTGATTCTTTATTACGACGTAATGAAACCGAATCATTTTTGAAGAAGCTGATAACTGGTGATGAAAAGTGGATCACGTACGACAAGAACGTGCGAAAAAGGTCGTGGTCAAAGGCCGGTCAGGCTTCACAGAGTGTGGCGAAACCCGGGTTAACTCGCAATAAGGTGATGTTGTGTGTGTGGTGGGATTGGAAGGGCATTATTCATTATGAGCTATTACCACCAGGCAGGACTATCGATTCTGAACTCTACTGCGAACAACTGATGAGATTAAAGCAAGAAGGCGAGAGAAAGCGGCCGGAATTGATAAACAGAAGGGGTGTGGTGTTTCATCACGATAACGCTAGACCTCACACGTCTATAGCCAGTCAGCAAAAATTAAGAGAGTTTGGCTGGGAGGTGTTAATGCATCCGCCGTATAGTCCTGACCTTGCACCTTCAGATTTCCACCTGTTTCGGTCTCTTCAGAATTCTTTATGCAATGTTAGGTTAACATCACGAGAGGTCTGCCAAATCCGCTTGTCGCGGTATTTTGATGAGAAGTCCCAAAATTTTTATAGCAATGGGATCATGTCCCTACCTACAAGATGGCAAAAGGTTATCGAACAAAATGGTACATACATACTTTAGTTAAATTTAAATAAACTATATTAAAAAATGTTTTGAATTATCTTATTAAATGCGAAGAAACTTTTTCCCCAACCTTATATATTAGCGGCTATTGAAGCAACATTATTTGAAATGATCGTCAAAAATAGTTTATAACAAGGAAGTATCCAATCAACATCGTCCGGAAGACGCGATTTTGTCGTACGGTCTAAAATAAAAAGTTGACCGGTTATTTATTTTCCCATCGGTTTCTTTTTGGAGTTCCGCATTACAACAACAAAATCTGTATGTCTGTTTTAAAAAAATACTTTATAGACGACTATATATAATTATTAAAGTATTATAATTATTAGTGCTTATTACTGAGGACAACGTTCCTGTAAGTCCTCGAGGGCATAGGTACCACCACATTATTTAATTAACCTGCCGATAAATGGGAGTGTTTATCGTTACCGTAATTTGGTAAGGTTAGATTTGTAATTTTCCTTTTATTATTATGAGGACCTTTGGTCATCAGAAAAAGCGAAGAACCTAAAAAATATTACATATTTAGGTATATAAAAAAAATCGGACTCTGGAAACAGAATTCTTTCCACAACCAAGTAAATAAACAAGTGCGAGTCGGACTTGCGCACGAAGAGTTCCGTACCATCATCTATAAAAGAAGAGCGTCTATCTGCTACCGTTATTTATATTGAGCACAACTTTGGTGAAAGATTTTTTTTAATTGGTCTAGTATCTTTTGTGTGATAACCTTACAAACATACACACAAGAACAAGCTGGAAAGCGACCGAAACGTCGGCCTACGAAAAGAAGTCGGGTGTAATGGTATACGCGAGAAAATCCGCAAATATGATTCTACAAAGTATAGACTATGTTACTAGTTCTTGAACTTTCCGTTTAGGAAATCCTCAATCAGTACTTCTGTACATAATGTACATTTCTCTAGGAACCTCTTGGGAAAATTTCAGCTTTCTATGACCAATAATTTCAGCTGCGCGTTATTTGTTAGTCACAGAGTGAGCTATAAATGGTAATAAACTTTACCGTATAAGTACCAATACTTGTCAGAAAGTTATTTGTACGGTCCGCAATTATTTCGTGCCGGGTATATATGACCCAAACAATGCCGGTACCTAATACATGTATATATATATTATGTATCTGCAAAAGATTAGCACTAAAATAACGAATTTTTTGAAAAAAATCGATTAATATCGAATGAAACCCTCAATGTGAGAGTTCGATTCGCACTTAGCCCCGTTTTTATTTACACGTCAATTAAGTATCCGTTAAGTAGTAAAGACTATTTAGTGTAATTGGGTTATCTTATATAAGGCATTAGTACAAAATAATTATCAATTTCAGAACGCAATAATTTTCCCGTATGAAACATTAAGAACTCGAAAGAAATATTTGAGTCAGTAACTTGAAACTGTTTTGTATATTTTACGCGGGTTTGCTGGCGATAATTTCGATACGAGAGCTGACCGTCTGGCAGGCTAACGTGGCATTTATGATTTATAATCCGGCCTCCGACGGGTCCCTCTTCTGAAAGACAGCGGACTTAAAAATAATTTTGTTTTTAAATTGGTGGCAACTTATTAAACCTGGGTTTTATGTGACGGGACATTGTAAATGATCGGCAAATACGAATGCACTGCATACATAACAAATATAACAACTGATTTGTCAAAAAATCTACGATAAAAGGACGTTCATCGCACTGATATCCGTATCAGCTCGAGCGAGATCTGCGTTAACACGTCGGACGCTTTCTCGCCACTTAATTACGATAGTCACGCTTGACCAAAGAATAAGTCTTTTGTACTCTTTTTCAGAGCGTTAAGAAATGTAACAGAACGGTTCGGAGATTTTTTTTCCCTCGAAATTATTTTTAGTGTCACGGCTCGGAACGGTGACGATTTAATGAGAAAGCTTTGTGATCGCTGAGCCAGTCGGCCCTGTGTCGAATTATCGCTGCGTTGCTCTTACGATTTCATTTTACAAGAATCTTAGCAACGGGTCCTCGCTGGGCTCCTTATAACATTAGCTGAGTGTGTTTTTAATTAAAAATTACTCTAAAACTGCTTAACGTCTACCGTCACAGTTTGTTTTCATGTTACACTAAATCAATTATTTGATTATAATCTACAAAGTTATCGATCGTTTTTATAACAACGTGTTGTTAAAAGATGTCGACCTAGTACATTCAACTGTGCATGCCAGAGGAACAAGTTTTATAACGTCATCCATCTGCTGGATTGCATAATTGTGAATATTTATTTATATCTCCCACCGTCGCTAAATCAATCACTGCGTGTATTAAACATCTAATTAAATAGTTCGCGTAAAGAACTTCAACATCGCAAGCAGTAATTTAGACTTCAGCTTCATTTGAATTATGTGAAATGAATATAGTTATCTATACATCTATACAAATAAATAAAATTGGGGTGTCTGTTTGTAATATTAAAATAACCGCTTTTTACTAAATGCATATGTATGCATATGTATACACGGTACATATACCAAAACAACATTTTTTTCAATTTTTGTCTGTCTGTCTGTCTGTCTGTTTGGCGGGGCTAATCTTGGGAACGGCTGGACCGATTTTGACGGGACTTTCACTAGCAGATAGCTGATGTGACAAGGAGTAACTTAGGCTACTTTTATCTCCATACATCCATACATACATACATACCTACATGCAAATAAGTAGAATTGGAGTGTATCCGACTTTGACGGGACTTCCACGGGTAGGTAGCTGATGTAATAAGGAGTAACTTAGGCTACTTTTATCTCCATACATTCATACATACATACATACCTACATACAATTAAATAGAATTGGAGTGTACCCAACTTTGACGGGACTTCCACGGGTAGATGTAATAAGGAGTAACTTAGGCTACTTTTATCTCCATACATCAATACATACATACATACAGACATACCTACCTACATGCAAATAAGTAGAATTGGAGTGTATCCGACTTCGACGGGACTTCTTCTTCTTCTTCTGAGTTACTCCTTATTACATCAGCTACCTATCCGTGGTAGGTAGCTGATGTAATAAGGAGTAACTCAGGCTACTTTTATCTCCATACATACATTCATACCTACATACAAATAAATAGAATTTGAATGTCTCCGATTTTGCCGGGACTTACATACAACCATACATACATACATATAAATAAATAGAATTTGAGTGTCTCCGATTTTGACGGGACTTCCACTGCCAAATAGCTCATGTGATAAGGAGTAACTTAGGTTACTTTTATACTAGCTGCGCTCACGACTTCGTCCGGGTAGATACTGAACAATCATATTTTTTCTCACGTGGACGAAGTCAAGGGCACAGCTAGTATAAAATATAATAATATGATTATAGGGGTTTCAACGTTTTCTTATTAAATCTAAATAGTAATCTTAATATTTTTCATCATAAGTTGCTATTTTATAGTTATACATTGCTGTTTTAAAATGTTATTTATCGTATGACAAAGCTATGTACTAAAACAAAGTTCTATTCTCAAATAGTCGTTTAAGTGATATTTAAGTCCACCAATAAATTCAGTGTCTTTTAAACGAATAAGTATTTAAATTTTATATTTTAAACTTTTGGAAATTCGATCTTTAGAATTATAGATTTGTGATATAATGTAGGTACCTAATGTTCTGAATTAATAATTATAAATAAATTTCTGGTTCGTCATATTTCTTAAAAACGATAATATTAGATGTGTTGGAAAACTAAAATTCATATAGGAAATTTAAATAAATATAAATGTATGTCGTAGTATTCAACGTGTAAATATTTACTCTGTACCTAAATAACAATTTCTTGGGCATGTATTCCATACTGTCATTAAAATATGGAAATAAACACGTAAATTGTATATTTGTGAAATACCTATTCATTTGGGCAGTAGAGAGGAGTGATCGTGACACGACGCCATGGTCGTGCCGTCCGTATCGAATCCCTTGAGAAATGTCCCCTCACCTCGACTAGTTTCGTCACTGCTACGTCTTCGAGAAAAATATTAATGTTTTAGTACCGGAGTGTACAAGGAAATTTAAATTACCTTTACTGGTACATTCAATACAGAATCAGAATCAGAAACTCTTTTATTCATTTAGGGTGACACCAGGCACCTCTTATGACAAGTTAAAAACAAACAAAATAAATTAAAGTGAATAACAATTGATATACATGTCAAACAAGATAAAAAATATATGTATAGTCAAGAATAGCACTAAGAAATATAATATACTAATGTAAAAAGTATATCAGTAGAATGTAAATCAATAGAATACTCAACGTACATACTCGTACGTTTTCAAACGTATAAATTAAACCAATCGAAGACCAGCAGAATTGATATCAATTTATAAGGATTTAGTGTCAGTTTGTCGACATAATGTTAAATGATTAATGAAAGTGCGTTCCACATACCAAACACGTAGAAGTGCCACTTCCCGGAAACATGAAAGGTTAGACGAAAAGGCAAATACTTAACTAGATCATGGAGCTTGAACTTGTTGTCCCGACGAAGACCTCTGTGCACTATGTGTACTTAACGATCTTTGAAATCCTATAGGCCTGAATATATAAAATTATAAGAAACCATTAAAATATATTCAGTCCTAAAGGCAGATAAACGTAGTAAAGTAAGTAATGTAATAGCCTATCGCAGTCCTATTGCAGGCCAAAGGCCTCGCTCCGACGCTTGTTTTACAATTTTATTGTATATACTTGTAATCGATTCAGATAGATTTATTATAAGTGAGACTAGACATAAACATACATTGTTTGATCCTGAACGTGAGGTCACGTCTTCCGTTGTGTTATATCACAAATTGCTCCCATATTTTACACGCCATAAAAGAGATTTTGCATTGAATACCTGTATGTTATACTAGATTGCATGTATCAATAATGGTATTATAAAATTATGTCAATATACTTCATTATTGAGAGACGATAATAATATATAGAATCAAGTTGTTTTTGTAGCTGTAATATTTTTATATGTAACGTAGGTAGCATACAAGCATGCAGCTCACATGGATGTTAAATGATGACTACAGAACTAAAAACAAGAGGTCAAAATGCAAATCAGTGGCCATCCTTTATATCTAAGTTGTTGACTCCGAAATAGTTTTTATTTCTGTATGTAATAAAAGTGGCAAACAAGCGTGCATTTCACATTGATGTTAAGTGATGACTGCAGCCTATAGACACCCACACAATGACCAGAGGTCAAAATGCAGATGCGCTGACACTCCTGAGGCATTAGGTGTTTTGCCTCTGTGCCGGAAATTACAGAGCCGTACATTACCACCTGACCATAACACGATAGTGCTGAACACTACCATTTAGCGGCAAGTATATTAGGTAATGCGGTGGTGCCTACGCCTGCGAGCTCCGTTACTGGAGCTCTACCACCAGTCAAAAGTTATTACGGGGCCATAAATTACGATCTAACTGGAACACGATAGTGCTGAACACTACTACTTGGCGGCAGATACATCAGGTAATGCGATGGTGCCTACGCCCTCAAACTCCTACACTGGAACTTTACCATCAATTTCTATTAAAAGCATGAACGTTAATAAAATATTAGATTTAGTTAAACTTCAGTTTAAAAGATCGTCACGGAGTATTTTCAGGAAATTGGCCATTGTGTAGTTTGAGCTCATAAGTTTAACCAGGCTAGAAGGATTGCTCTTTGACCCTGTGCACGCTTCGTGATGTCGCCCGACCCCGAGCGAATCCATTTTGCCCATCATAATCGCTACTTTCAATTTACGGTGGCTATTCTGTCGGCTGGTGTAATGTGTATGTTTTCAATATTGATGATACTTAGATATTGCTTTATAACGATTATGGGATAATCTTCTAAATGTTTATTATTTGTAATAAATGTTTCGTGCTCAAAGTTATTCCTCCTTCACACGGGCATTCGGTTTCTTACTACTATTATAATTGTGAAAGTATGGATGTGGGTTTGTTTGTTGGTTGCTCAATCACACTAAAGCAGCCGGACAGATTTTGATTAATTTTGTACACAGGTATTTTTTTTACAATATGTAACACTAACACATACAATATCTATATGTACTTTTTATCCAGTTCAGAGATTTCTCAAGGAATTTTAAAATAGATCTTCACGTTGTCAAAAAAGTCGCCCATTACAATTGCTATTGCATGTATCCAAAGACTCGGACAGATGACAGCTGACGTTATGATTAACGTTGATTATCAATTTGACAACAAAAAGACTGACAGTGCTCAACAATAAATATTGCACATCGAGCCTAGGAAGGAGACTTCAGCTTGTTTTGGATCTGTAGAGCGTTATCTCTTTCGCACCGTACCTATTTGACGTTTGTCGACCATTTTGATCAAGTTTTGATCAATATCGGACTGTCAGTGCTTACGTAGGCAGTATGCAACAGAGATAACGCTCTACGAAGTCGAAACGAGCCGATCGTCTCTTTCGCAGACTCGATGTGCAATATTAATTATTGAGTACTGTATGTACCTGCTAATGCTTATAAATTAATGAATAATAATAATAATATAATCATTTATTGACAATAACATTTTTACAATGGTTAATATTGAATCCATAGATTCCCGAACTAGTCTACACTGTATTTCGGGAATCAGTCGCTTCTCCGAGTTATAACTTAACTTAAAATTATTTTGTCATAAAACATTAAACAAGGTAGATATATCAAGTAATCAAAAATTTTACAAAGAAGGGTGAGTATGTGAGTGAGTGAAAAAGTGTGTGTGTGTGTGTGTGTGTGTAACTACTGTGTGTATCAGAAATCGTGTACGTCTATACTTCGCCATATTATGAAAAAAACAGATTTGCTAACATAACTTCAATACCATCATAGTCAAAATTCCTGAGCCATGCTGAAATAATCTTCTTAAACTCATTATTATTTGTATTTTTTACGTTTTTATTTTTATTTACAAGAGTTTTAAGTAATTTATTGTACAATTGTGTAATAACCATATCGTACTGCTTTTGAGCAAATCTAGTCTTTGCCTTCGGAACATTTATTCGGTCTACTCTTTTTAATTAAGTTGGTAGATATGGTACTTTTTGGCGATGAAAACGACGCAGACTTTCATATATATATAGCTTGCGTACTGTAAATACGTTAGCTTTTTCATATAAATCTGTGGTGGGATGTTAAAGAGGAAGGTAGAGCAATACTTTTAATACAGCACGTTGGGCACGTTCTAGAGGGCTAATGTTAGTTTTAGCCACTTAATCTTTATATATTTCAAGAGTAACGGTATAACTAAAGTCCACGGTTGAAGTCGCGGGTAAAAGCTAGTCATATAGATATATGCAATAGTATTGTCGTGTGAACATGCCCATAGGTACACAAAACGACATCATGAATGGGACCTTATCGTTATGTAACCGTGTAAAAGCGAAGACACAGCTAACATTAGTCAATTTGTCATTGACTGAAATGTAGTTGGTACTCAAAAGAATGTATCTCATACTTTTAAATTGAGATTACTCAGTATCACAGCAATTGTTTGTGTGAAGTAAATGTTGTTAGTGTTGTAATAAATATATGTTACATAAAGTAAACTCAGAAGCATTCCAACATATACGGGAAGTATGGAAACCTTATCAATAAGGCAACGGGGAGTCTGATCCTATCGGGCCGCCAAGAATATCTACACCGTACAGAGTTACGAATAGTCTTGAACATGACATTGTTCGGTTATCGTGACTCAAAATACATCAGATTTATTCGGATTAAGATACAATCTTGTGATATCTACTTACTCGATGTAACTGTAGCTCAATAGAAATCAATAACAATTTTTTTCTACTTAGTAATACTTTACTTGACAATGTTTCCTGGTAATAAACAGAAAGACTTGAGATGAAATTGAATTCGTATATTTATAAGTCAAAATGAAACAGATAAAAACATATCTAAGTTATTTAAATTACAAGAGCACCTTTTTTCATTTCACATTTCACCAAATCATCGTTGGGTCATGCAAATTTTATCACGTTACGTAACTTCGGGCTTGTTCCATTCAAGCAAACATGCAAACACTCAAGATTCTTCGGTTACGTTTTGGCCCATGTGTGACGGCGAGCTGGTTGATATCTCCGGGATTTATTAAAAAACTACTCCAACCTACTGCAAAATCTCAATAGATGGTAGCTCCGACCCAGGAATCGAGCCCAGGACGACTGAAGCAGTTATTATTAGATTCAAAGAATCTCAGGAGACAATGCGTAAGTTAACTATAATGTAAATTTACAAAATATTTTTTTATTATTTAGTAGGCTTAACACACTTCACATTTATAATGATTACTATGAACTACATATTCCTTATCAAACAAGAACACCAAACGAATAACTACAATAAGGATCAATATCGAGCATCATCTACAACGTGCAGAAATATCATTGTTGATTGGTTCTCGTTGTTCGTTATGAAATGATAAATTATTTTTTGTTGCAGTTAACGAACATTGTTAAATTAACTTCAAACATTTATTTTCTCGATTTATTTCTTTACTGCCTCGGTAGCCTAGTGGTAGCAGGCCACTACTACTACGCTGAGGTGCTGGGTTCGATTCCCGGGTAGGGGGTTATCAGAGATAATGGTGTAAAGTCCTTTATCTCTGGTTATATTGGGATTTTTCCATTTTATGGAAATTTCCCAGTACCTCGAAGTTTGGTAACGTGCTCGGATATGTCAGAATCAGAAACTCATTTATTCATTTAGGGTGACAGGCACCTCTTATGACACGTCAAAAACAAACAAAATAAATTAAAGCGAATAACTATTGATATACATGTCAAACAAGATAAAAAATATATGTAAAGTCAAGAATATCACTAAGATAAAACTAAATGTCATAAACTAATGTAAAAAGTATATCAGTAGAATGTCTCTTTTCCCCTTTGTCAACAGGCTCGCCACCTGTGACATGGGCCACAAACGTAACCCGCGAATCGTGGGTGTTTACATGTATACTTGAATGCATGCATTTATCTCTGCCTACTCCTTCGGGGATCACAGGCGTGAAGTTACATTTTACGTAGGTTTTATTGTTTAAAATATTGATTTTTGATTAAATGTCCCGTTGTAAGGCATGTTGAATCTGTGTACGTGTGTATTTTGGATGTGACACAATCGTCAATAGTGTGTGTTTTAACCTTACAGCATACGATGAACAATACCTAACGAAACGAGGTAGGTAGGTAATAGATATGCATATTTTCTCTGTTCTTCGGGCAATACAAAATAAACCTTTGACTGAAAATATGTGTGAGGTGAACAAACTCCATTTAAATTCCGAAACTATTCTGGCCTTCGACCTTTGGCTTAAATATCAGCTATCGTTTTCATCCTCTTTTGAAGTTGTGGTTACATCAATAATTTTGGCGAATATATCACGTAACGTTTGTATTACAGAAGATCTATCCATCTTTATTTTGACGCTAATTGGATATCGGCTAGACGTAAAAAGAGAATTGAGTTCATGCTATCTAAGAGGGCCTATTGTTTCGAAATACTTCTGTCACTTTTGTTCAAATTAAAGATTTTATATAAAGTGTAACTGACTCCCCATTTTCTTTTCATTGCGTGTTATTTTCATAGACGTATCTATTGATTTCATAGACACCAAATAGCTAGAAGCCACTTAAAATATAGAAGAAATGCTGAATTCCTAAGCTATATCTACTTTTCTTGTATGATCTTGTTACTGATTTTGCAACTTACTATATCAAACTCAATAAAAATTCAATGAACTAACTCGATTTTTTTTTTAATGTAATGGGCGTGGCAAACAAGCATGCAGTTCACATTGATGTTAAGTGATGACTGCAGCCTATAGACACCCACATGAAGACCAAGGTCAAAATGCAGATGCGTTACCACTCCTGAGGCCTAAGGTGTTATGCCTCTGTGCCGGAAATTACAGGGCCGTACATTACCACCTGACCGGAACACGATAGTGCTGAACACTACCATTTAGCGGCAAGTATATTAGGTAATGCGGTGGTGCCTACGCCCGCGAGCTTCGTCACTGAAGCTCTACCACCAATAAAAAAAATTAAAAAATTAAAGTTTATATAACCAAATTATTGGATTATCGTGACGTTAACGTCAAAATCGAAAAGTACGACAAAACCGATTACAACAATGGCAAATGATTACTAGATTTGGAGTTCCTGAGACGGACAATGAAGGCATCGACGTCACATCGTCTCTTTATTAACAATTTTTTTTAGCTCAAATAAGTGCCTTGTTGGTCAGGGATCCAAATTATTTGCTACAGAATCAAAACAGCGTAAGCCTGGAAGTGCCAATGCTTCTACATAAAAAACTAAATACTTATGCACATACTTTACGCACTTAGTATTGCAATTATCAATATGAACAATATAGTAATGTATATCACATACATGAAACTTCTTTGTAAAACTATGTTTCTTTTAATGTAAATTCAATACATAATAAAAATACTACGCACGTCGTTATTACAATTGAAGCTCCGGGCTATACGCGCGAATTAATTGTGGGATCCTATCCAGCCTGCTTTCTAAGAATGCCCCGTTTTAATAGGTGCATTAAATATCTATCTCGTTTTTCATTAAATACTCGAGACTATTTTTATTAAATAATTATTTTTAATACGTGTTTTACTGGTAGAGCCCTAATGTCGGAGTTCGTGAGCGTAGCACCCCACAATTACCTAATCTATCTGCCGCCAATGGTTATGGGACCATAACCGGCGATCTGCGGTTTGCATGTATGCTTGAATGCATGTCCTTACCTCTGCATACCTCTTCGGTCACTGGAGCTCTACCACCAGTAATATTATATTATCAGTTAGTGGCAGATAATAATGTATTCTCCCCGAGATTCACCGACGGAGAAATGAAAAAAAAAAAGAATACATATAAAAAAACTCCTTGTGCATTCGTAGCGTGCAAAATATATTTAAATGTAACGGAATCATAAAACTGCAGACCCTCATGCACAAATTTTAGCTATAAAATATAAATGTTTAACCGCATGGCCCGTTTTGCGTTTTTTTATCGTTTTAGCGCCATTGCGTGATCAACTTATATTGGGCACGTCGAACGGGGCGATAAATTTAACCGAGACCTAAAAAATGCGATTAAAATATTAATTTCATATTCTCAGACACCGCGTTGTCTGTTATTTTAATGCAACGTTCTCACAATAAACAGTGCTAATGAATGCATATAATTCTAAAATATGATTTCCAAAATTACTGGTGATACAGTTCCAGTTTCGGATACTAAGGGCATACACACCACATTATCTACTCCATCTGTTGTCTTATGGTAACATGAGTACCGACTACCAGCTCAGCACTATCGTCTACCGGTTAGATGGTTTAATATAACTCCATAATTTGCAAGTGTCGTCTCTGGTTTTCGTCTAGATGTCTAATAGACTGCAGTGTTTACTTGCCATCAATGTGAAATGCTTATTTGTCATCTTTATGAATTAAAAAAAAATGTCACATAATAACTTAATAGAAATATCCATACATTTCTATTAAGTTATTATGTGATATTTTTTTATATCTAACTATCCGAAATGTTTGGCTTTTACTATTGGGGCATATCAATATTAAACACTACAGTTTCACGGCAGCTAGGTAATGTGATGTTACCCATATTTTTAAGCTCTATTGGTACTCTGCTAGCAGAAAAAACCCTTCTTTAAACGACCGAATTATAACAACAAATAAGCCATTAGATATGTCAGTCGGAACGGAAGTAGAATTAAGAAGTGGTAAATTATTCGATCGATTTAAATTAAATCACTAGAACTGCTTTTAGTTATGATCGAGAAGATATCCGTCGGACGACTAGTTTGTTAACTCAAACGTTAGTTGACCCGATTAGAAAGTTACTATCTATGATCTAGATGGAGATACGTTATTTTTTTTCTCTCTCCAAACCGCCTAATATCTGATGGGCGTGAGTCATGAGATGACAGATTTCATTATAACTTAAATTCCGCACTGATTGCTCCTAAATGGTGCAGTTTTTTAAATTAAAGATATAATTTTAAAGTGGAGTCTGATCGGTGTCAAAATATTTTTAAATACACATTAATTAGATACTAATTTATGCAATTTGAACAAACGTAGCCTAGCTTTGCAGACATGACTAATACCGTATGCTACTTGTATCGGATCTTGTTTGTAGTTTAGGTATGGAACCAGTTTGTTTGGTGCTGTATAACTTGATCCCGGGGACAAGCAGCACCTTTGCATGTCTTATCTGTTTTGCATCGATAGTTGGTGATAATAATTAGCACACTTTAACTATTTTAAACCAGGCGTTTCACTTTATTTAAATATAAATAAAAATGAATCACCGAAATTATTTGTACACGCATAACTTCCAAACTACTGCACCAAATTGAATAAATATTTATTTTCTGCTCTTATTTGTTATCGGGAGAATCGTTATTATCGTTACGCTATGTCAGATAGTTATTGAAAAACCAACGGGTTACACTCCGGGAGCGCCGGCAGTTTGATATTTTGGAATGGTCAGGGAATAATTTTGTACGAATTGCTTTTATTATCAGTAGTTATCATTTATTTGGTAAAACACAATATTCATTTATTTGCGCTATCGTGCACAAACTTGATAATTTATATGACATTAAAAATGTAACACTCCAGGACCATTATATATTATATAATATTTATAATTATTTTCCATTAAAGAACGAAGGAATGCCAAATCAATGCAGCAGCACGCTGTAACACAAATACACACGCACATTCACACAAGCGCCCTACGCCGCCTAAATGCTACAGAGGCCTAAGGTATAATGCCTCTGTAGCGGAAATTATAGGCGGCATATAATTTAGCGTCAAGTATATTAGGTACTGCTGTGGTAGCTACGCCCGCGAGCTCCATCACTGAAGCTCTACCACCAGTAAAAGTACATTAACACATTCCAAAGATAGATTGAAAGTTAATGGAAAATCCTAATAGGATATGATATCACTTACCTCCCGCCCCGGGGATTGAACTACCACTAGGCATCAATACTAAAAACCTAAGGCTTAAATAAATAATATAACGTTACGATATTTAGTATCCAAAATTAACGGGAACTACACTTATTGAGAAATACCACAGTTATAGCCATTGAGTTGATAAAAATAGGTTCCAACAAAACATCGATGAAACCATAGCAGAAGATTTACAAAGACAAACAATCCGAAATCTTGTCCATATAGATAAACATATTTATTTCTCCCGTCGTCGTCCTTATATGTTTGTTCTCAGGTCAGAATCACTGTGTTCGGTGAACAGATGATATCTAGTCAGATTCTATGCAATCTGTGTGAGCCTGAATGCATAACGGATGTGTCTGAGACTCGGCTCGAGTGTGACGGCCGGACTGCCTGTCTGTACTGTCAGTCAATCTCTCAGCCGATTATAGACTGCTACTGAAGATAACTGTAATGATAATGCGTCACCTCACAAATTTATGTCCTATTGCAAATTCGATACGTAATTGCGTTGAGCCTCCTGTGCTGCAAACCTTTGCTCTCTAGCATCCTGCATACAAGAAGTTGCTCAATGTGATCGTGTCGGCGATAGACAATGGCACGGCTCTCAAGATAGGCTTCAAATAAAGTAAATTCTGCATAAATTTGATGCGTCAGAGAAATTAAATTGTAAGGATTCCAAAGGAAATGGTAGATAACAATGTCATCAGGTCAGACCGAATAAGAACTTGAATATTGATACTCTTTTGATATCTAATTCATCAGCTACACTTAAGATGATAAAATATGGTTTTGTTACTCAAAATTAGCATCATGTCAGATGCTAATTTTGAGTTGCATTCACAAAAAGTGCAAACCCTTAATAACTTGTGGATTATTAGATACACAGTCTACAGTAATAATCTACAAACATAATAATTATTTAGACGTCTGCAACTCCACTCGTATAAAAACATGTTGTCTTAAGTCTTCTTTTAAGAGAAGCCGGTAAGTTATTAAATAAATCTTTCTAATTGCCTAGATTCAAACTGGATGAATAAAATTACTGATCTGGTACAATTTCTCGTCTATTTATGTTATTAAAGACTTAAGTATACCTATAAATTAAAAATATGCCTATGAATATTAATCGCAATTATTAAAATACATTTTGTTAATAACTGACCCGGCAAAATTTGACAAGTCCAAATTTTAATAATTTTGTTTACGGTCATTTAAAGAAGTTATAAATAAAATGGCTCGAATAAATGTAGACATATTATTCATGATTTTAACCGTTAGTTTTGAGTTCATAAAAGTCCGTAATAATATTAATATTTACCTATTTTATTTTCTCAATTTGCTGTTACTTTACCCTGGAAACCAAAACATTCAGTCATTTTAATTTTTCGGTTATTTTATTTCGGTTTTTTAATAGACTTAGTAACGAACAGCATTGGTATGTAATTTTTTCAACAGTTATCACAAGACTTCTAAATTCCTAAACGTAGACATAAAATATGACGAAAATAAACAGCTTTGTTCTTTAAAAATATAACCTAGGTGTACTTAGTGGATTTATGTGAATCGCTTTACCTAATAAAGTAAGAGTTGTCTCGTAAATCGTCCGTACACGGGGACGGATGGCCGGTCGGGAGACACCTAGAGTGGGCGCATCCACCGTTAGGCATTAGGTTCGTGCAAACCGAAGGGACTATAAATAGTGATGCTACGAATACTTGGTTCTTATTTTTATAAATACGAATTGCGATTCTATTATTTTACAACGAAGGTATCCTATTTTTCTGCTTCACGATGCAAACCTTCGTAAACGATCGGAAAGTACAAATCTCCTGATATTAACATAATTTCTTCACGTAAACAAACGAGTTGATTCGGGGGCTCATTAATAATACCGACGTGACTATAACTACAAGTAAATTTTCAAATTCAGTCATGAGTCGTGGAATAAATGATATCGGTTTTCTTTCAATTAGGAAGAATCGTTATGACAATTCGGGCGATTAAAAAAGACCCAAAGAGAATTACAAATAGGCTAGCTACCTCCTATAATATGGAAATCGAAATATGTAACTGGCACGTCATACATTTTTTATCCTTCCGTCTACTCCAAAGAGGAACTATCAAGAAGAAAGAGAGCATGTTACCCAAAAAATAACGTATGTCATAAAAATATACTGCGAGTATATATTCCGTACCGTGTTCCGTACCCTAAGGAATAAAGTGATTTGACAGAATTGAAATCATAAAGGTCTCCCCAAAATGTGACGTCCAAATTGTTCTAAATTTGTTTATGATTAATGCCTCAAAATATTGTCTATCAACTGTGCATTGTAGTAAAAGTTACACACCTTCCCAACTACTTATTTGTGGGAATATTCATATTCGTCACATCACTAATCTATATATATATATATATATATATAATACTTTGTCCTGAATGACTGACTGATGGATCAACGAACAGCCTTAGGCTTCAGCGATTGTCTGCAACTTTCACTAGGTCATCTATCGGTCCACCTCGTACAGGACCTGCCTGCGCTTTGTCTTCCGGTACGCGGTCACCATTCGAGAACTTTTGTGCCACGACCGTCGGATTTCGAGCTATGTGCCGTGCCCTGCCCACGGTAACTCGCAATTTTGCTATTCGGTGGCCTATGTCGGTTGCTTTGGTTCTCATACCGATCTTCCTCTCCAATTCCATCTCGCAGGGAAACTTCTAGCATTGCTCTCTTCATGTCTCTGTGCGTGACCTTGAGCTGTCTTATGAGGCTCATAGTGAGCGACCATGTTTAGGTTCCGTATGTCATGACTGATAACACACATTGGTCAAACACCTACTTCTTGAAACACGTATTTTGTTAAAAGGGAGCAGAGTTGGTTTACTTTAATGGGAAATTAATAAACCTATTGTAACAATATGACAACAATCTTGGGAAGATATGTTACAACATTCTACAATATGGCGGTTTCTGCCAGTTAATTGCAGCCGTTCAAATATACACATTTGTATTTGAAGTGTATCGAAATGGCAACCTGTATTCCAAACGAAATATGAAAAACTGTTTAATAGATACATACAAAGACAAAAAGATGAAATTTGGCACAGTGTTCGTTCAAATAGAGGCAGTAGACGTCCGCTAAGAACAGTTGCAATAATTTTGCGACAGAGCCGGATTAAGGTACCTAATGAATCGGTGGGCATTACATGTTTTTCAGATCAAAAACGATATCCACGCGGGCAAAGCTGCGGGCTTCAGCTAGTTATAGATAAAGCTGTGAGCAGTACAGTCACAATTTCGATATCCCTTATACCTTGCATTTAAGCTAGAGATTGTTTTAGTGTACGCCTACGTGGTTGCTCAATCAGTTGTTATGACAATTTAAAGTCGATGTGAATTGCACATTTTAAAGCTTACGTTCATATATGAATAATTTATATACGGATTAACGTAATTAAGTATCGACTTTAAAGTTAGTGCATACTTATCGTAAATCTCATGGAATCAAGTACATTTTACTCATATTTATAAGAGAGTTGTGTGATAATAAACCCCGGAAAAGATAAATGTACGCTATATTTCCCATTTAAAACATACACATTCGCTATAATAAAACTTGGAATTTTTCTTATGAAAATCGTGATTATAACAGTCAGTCTGCGGTCCTTAATATCATAGTAATCGAGATGATATCGTTTGATATGCAATTCAACCAATAACTATCGAATTCATTACTGACCTATGTAAGAATATCTTTCATGATAACTTTTTTTTATTGGAACGGTCTATAATCATGCAGTTTCTTATGGATGGACAGTTTATTGAAGCTGCGTTTTGTCGTCGATGATTGCAGCCTATAGTCTTCTATACAAAAGCAGAGGTCAACACACATATTTTTTTTTTGTGTGATGTGAGTGTGAATGTGTCAAAGTGATGAAAGTGGCAAATAAGCATGGAGTTCACATTGATGTTAAGTGATGACTGCAGCCTATAGACACCCACACAATGACCAGAGGTCAAAATGCAGATGCGCTGCCACTCCTGAGGCATTAGGTGTTATGCCTCTGTGCCGGAAATTACAGGGCCGTACATAACCACTTGACCGGAACACAATAGTGCTGAACACTACCATTTAGCGGCAAGTATATTAGGTAATGCGGTGGTGCCTACGCCCGCGAGCTATGTCACTGGAGCTCTACCACCAGTAGATATAATTATATGCTTTGCCACATTTAGATTTGTGTGTTCCACACTTGAGGTCTAAATTATTTTACTTCTGTGATAGAAACTAGGGAGTCAAACATTACCATATAACCGGAATATGAGGGTATTTTGTTTACCACTTGGCGGCAGCTAAAATTACCACCAAACTCTACCACAAGGTGAGATATAAAGCATTAGGGCGAAAAATAACATGGGAACGTTTTGATCTAAAGGTTTAGTAGCCAATTCTATGACAGAAAAAAACAGATTAAATATTTTTCTGACATTTTTTATGTATCTTCACGCCAGGTCCCTAACGGGGTAGGCAGAGAGTGTAGAGCGCCAGACATCCCGGTTCTGACAAACCTCTCGTGCCTCGTCTACCTTCATCATTCTCTTCATACATGCACGCCGATTCCTAAGACTTTTGACCCCACCATCAGACAGAACTCGACCTATTTGGTCATGGTAGGTCAGCCTTGGTCTTCCTGGGCCTCTGCAACCATCCACATTCCACATTTTTTATAATTCACCTAAATCAGTAGACACTATTCAAATCAGATCATTTATAATTTTACAGCGAATACATTAAATAAATATATGCAACCTACAAATATAATTCAGAATAAGTTGTTTTTCAGTTTCAAATGACCGACATGCCCTTAAGCGGTGGTTTGAACGGTACAAATAGTTGTTGGTGAGAAGCAAGCATCGATGTCGACCCAGTAAGAGGCGGTGTCGGGTAGCGAGACACGGTTCAGAGAGGTCGCAGAATAGGTCAATAGAGAAAATTGATACCGGAGGCCTAACGAGCGACGATCATGCCGCATATATGGATAATTAAGCAGTCTGTATAAAATACTCATTGCTTATATATATGGGAATCACACTTATAAATAAGTGAAATGTAGGTATTGTTCACTAGGGTGGTTTTACTCGTGGTAGAGCTCCAGTGACGGAGCTCGCGGGCGTAGGCACCACTGCATTACCTAATATACTTGCCGCTAAATGGTAGTGTTCAGCACTATCGTGTTCCGGTCAGGTGGTAATGTACGGCCCTGTAATTTCCGGCACAGAGGCATAACACCTTAGGCCAATTAGGCCTCAGGAGTGGTAACGCATCTGCATATTGACCTCGGTCTTTGTGTGGGTTTATATAGGCTGCAGTCATCACTTAACATCAATGTGAACTGCACGCACTATTATCACATAAAAAAAAACTAGGGCGCGGGGCTGGGGGGTGACGCATTGGCAGCAATGTTCTTTTGAAGTTTTGAAAACTTTTATTGCCAATTTCTTTTCTTTTTTTGTTATTTATCAAGATGTGTAAAAGTCGTAGTACAAATTAATGTTGTTGAGACTGATGTAGAGAGGCTGCCTTAAAGAGGTGATGCGCTATTTTATATTAACCTTGTATATTCGTGATTGAGGGCTGTGAATAGGTATATTTTTGTAATTTTTTTGGGTAAATTGAATTAGAATTTAACGATAAATGTTGGACGTGTCAAAAAAAAATCGAGCGGCCTAGAAGATTTCATTGAAACGCTGCTAATACCTTTTTAGATATAACAAAACAATGTAAGGTGAAATATTTTCTTTTTGGTAGATCTACAAAGAAGTCCGCAATGGATATTCAATATACAATGCGATAATTGGAAAAATAGCTTTCCAAAACAGTATTGATCCTAATCAAATTATATAGTTAAGCTTAAGCATTTCATGCGCAACATTCTAATACAAGATTTAATTAAAATGAACATATTAGAGGTTGTCACAAAAAAAGAGCGCATGAAAATAAATTTAATTCAAACGCATTGCACATACTGATGATGAGATATGGGATTCGCTTTTCTAATTTTTTTTTGTGTGGCAATCGCTTTAATATTTATTGTAGGTATAGCAGAACGACGTTTGTCGGGACATCAAGTCAGTTAGTGAACAGATGACCCGACAAACGTAGTTCTTGAATTTACTGGAAACTGAATTGAAAATGTAGGTATATTTTCAATTATTGTTTCATTTATTGTTATAAATAGTTAGGATATCGTAACACAAAAATAGCGACGTTGTTTTTCTGAAATGATTTCAATAAAATGTATTACTAATCGATTTTAGTTTTATCCATCGCGGATCGTACAATAGAGTATTACTCAGACTAACTGTATTGTGAAACAGTGCGTATTAAAACATTGTCATATGGTAGGCGGTAGATTCAGGCAAAGCTAATACATCCCACACAAAATCTATCCAATAAATACCCGAAAACCTTGTTCTGCGAGCATTCCTCGTCCATTGTGTCTCTGATATATCTTACGTAAGGGCCTCGCTATTTTCAGGCTCTCGGGCTACCCACGTTTGGAGATCTTCGACTGTGCCGCAATATATCTATTGCTGAATTGCAATGGATACTTATTGGAAAGTCTGCAACGTGGCCAGAAATGAATGGGTGGACGAACAGTCGGCCGTAGGGTTTTGCTTGTATTTCTACATAGAGGCTATGCTCTGCAATTCGGAGAACAAATTACTCTAGAATGTTGAAAATATATTATACAAAAAAAAAAACTATTTACGTGTCGCATATTTTTAACTTTACCATTTATTCCTATAACCTCATTTTTAGTGCTATATATTCAAATTTTACACGTAATATATAAGTAAATACTACTGTGAACAGTGACGTAAAGTGTAGGTACTTTTTAGAAAGGTATAATATTCTTAAATAAAAAAAAATCTTCAATAAATTATGAAAATTAATGATTATTAAAATTAATAATTATCGAACACGATAACTTTGACTTATTGCCTCAGAAATAGTAATGAACTCTTTGTAGAGTCATGTTTACTACAAAATGTGATATATATACCATTAAAAGTATGTATGACCCCGTAATTACTATAACTGGTTTTTGTGTAGATGTCTATAGGCTGCAGTTAACATCCATATTCACTGCATGCTTGTTTGCATAAAAAATATGACAAAAGCGTGACAACCCTGCGCCTCGACGGATAGTGCTCGTGTCGAGCGGCTCGAGCGCGGTGACCGGTTACCTAAAGCACTGGTTGACAAATCGGTCAATTGTCCAGGCATGGTAGGACGTCGGGATCCGACTTGCGACTAGTTGGGTGGCGGGTTGCAAGACTAGTGCCCACTTCGCTCCGTTGACGAATGCCGGAAGACATTTAACTTTATCGTACTTTATTGCGATGGGTCAGAGATAGATATTGGATGAAATGTGATTGAAAATAGATTTTTTTTCTTCTCCTTTTCAACCTATTTAATGATGATCATAATATAGTAGAGACATTAGAGAATTAAAGTAACTGTAAGTTAACTATAGCTAGGAGATCGAGGGAGGTGATATAACACATTCTACTGCGAATTTAGTCCCAATCGCTTTTAGGTTTGTCTCTTTTTTTGATACGAGCTGTCATCGTAGCAAATGACGCAACATTTTATTTGTTCCTAAATTGAATCGCCTATGACATCATAGGACAATCACAGTTCTGCCCTACTGTGATACTATTACGTCAGAAGTATACAATAATATGAAATTAAATGACAAATAGTAATTCCAGTGGGTCACACTTCTTTTAAACAGACATTGGTATTGGTTTTTTGTCGTATCACCTATTCAGTCCTGGTGTAGCAATACCACAACAATATGCTAAGTTGAACACGACCATAGAAACACAAATCCCACTAAACGGGACACTGCATGAGACCGGAACGGTATATTCTAAATATTCTAATCTACTTCACAAGTATGACAGAAATGGTGTAATCTTATGGGGCAATAGTACAGATGTACCCACACTGTTCACTATATAGAAAAAACTTATTAGAATAATAGTCAATATCAAACAAACTGACAGTTGTCGACCTCACTTTCAACGATTAAAAAACCTCACTCTACCCTGCATCTACATTCTTGAAATTTGTAAATTTGTCCGAAATCATCCAAATTTATACGAAAAACGAGGCGATATATTCATCAAGAATTTAAGACACAAAAATAAACTAAGGCTACCCCCATCTTGACTAAACCTCCACTCTTCCGGCACTTATCCAACGTCCATTAAAATATACAACCATCTACCTGAAAAATTAAAAAACTTAGTGATAAAACATTTTTGACCAAATTAAAGAAAATTTTATTAAATAAAATCTATTACAGCATTAACGAATTCTTTCAAGAAAAATATATAAGTACAAAGTAAAATTAAATTAAAATAGTAATAAATTATAGTAATAATATAAATAATGTAGGTCTGTATATGTTAAAATACTAGGTAATTGAGTATAAATCATCCTCTCTCCTACATTGCGGTGCCCAACATGGTCCATAATCCTAATGTTGTAGGTACATTATGGTGCAATAAAGTATTGAGTATTGAGTATTAAATCTGAAACTCCAATATTTTCGATTGGTTTTTGAAAACTACTTCAGTCGTCTTTTCTGATGGTAGAGCTCCAGTGACTATATCTCTGTGACAGAATTTTCAGGACTTTACCTAACCGGTACAGTTGATTGGGACTAAATTCGCAGTAGAAGGTCAAGTAGAAGACACCCACAGAAATGTTAGGTACAGTCCTGTAATTTCCGTACCTTCCCTCTGGGGAATACATGCATGAAGTTACGTTAAGTTATTTAGTTTCTTAAACATATTCCCACTAACATACTTGTGTGTGAACTTTCAGTCCACAAACTTGTCTCCAACGCCGTTGTCTGTAGTCGTATAGTGAAACTAACTTTCAACATTCAATTTTTTGCAACGGTTTCTATAGAGATATATTGAACGCGACGAGTGTAGGTACCTACTTACTAGAAAAGAGTTGAATGCTCATGTATTTTTATTCATTGTGTCTTGATCTCTGGTGACGATAAAGCCGATGCGTAATTCGGATTGGCCTCGTTAAAATAACACTTTCTATTGGTGGTAGAATTCTAGGAAGGTATTGTGGGCGTTGGCTCCTACATTACCTAATCTATATGTATATGTATCACATAACTGGAGTTTTAAGTCTTTTGAGGTCTCAAAAGAAGCATAAAATTTTCATGGAGTTTAAATTAATTTGGATATTCACTATTAATACGGCACGTTAATCTGTTTACTACTTAAAATTAAAAAAAAAGACATAAATGTACCTAAATGAAATAAACAATGTCTATTATACGGTATATCTAGTAACAGTTTTAAAAGGATAATTTAAAGTCTTCAGTACATAATACTTATCAGTTAGGTTTTAGTTCTGCCTCGCTAGCCTAGAAGTAGCAGGCCACTACTACTACGCCTGGGTTCGATTCCCGGGTAGGGAGTTATCAGAAATAATGGTGTAAAGTCCTTTATCTCTGGTTCTATTGGATTTTTTCCATTTTCTGGAAATTTTCCAGTACCTCGAAGTTTGGTAATGTGCCCGGTGATGTCAACAGGCTCGCCACCTCTTACATGGGCAAAAACGAAACCGGGGAATCGTGGGTGTTTGCATCTATGCGTGAATGCATGCATTTACCTCTGCCTACCCCTTCGGGGATTACAGGCGTGAAGTTACGTAGGTTTTCGTAATGAATCGTTCGATTTTACAAATTTTGGGAAACAAGAAAGAATACTATATTCGGGCCGGGATACCGACGCAAGCCTCATGCATCTCAAGTGGAAAAAACTGTGTTTGGGAATGATATAATTTAGAAACAAAAATAAATCAACTTTTTATGGTAGCTTTAACAACAAACTTATGAATAACTGGCTGGCCCGGCGAACTTTGTATCGCTTTAAAGTAAAGATAAAAAATACACTACAGTTTTAGCGAAAGTAACAAACAGCAATTGATTTTTGAAAATTACCTAACGTGTCCAATTTCGGTAATACATCAATGACATTTATTAAACAACACCACCAACGACACCAACGCCACTAATCCCTCCATCGCTACTAAAAACCACCACCATCTCCACCAACGCCATCAACACCGCCACCAGAGTCACCAACAACACCAATGCCACCAATGATATCAATGACCAAACCCACTAACGCCACCAATGCCACCACCACCACCACTACCAATACCACCAATGCCACCAACACCACTAACGCCACCAAATAAGACCTAAAAATTCTGTGAAAATTTTAATTAAACGTCTACTTGCTATGTACCATTAAATATTAATATCGAGCAAAAATATGCCCCCTTGGACCTCTTAACATTTTCAATTACTTATTCATAGTAATTAATTTTGTCTTTACAGCCGTAACAGAAATATGTAATTTGTGAAAATGTTAGCTTTCTAGCTATCATTATTTATGAGATACAACCTGGTGACAGAATGACGGGTGGACGGACAGACGGACAGCGGTGGATTAATAATCCGTAGGGTCCGTTTTTACCTTTTAGGTACGAAACCCCCTAAAAGATAAAATTAGGACACGGAAAGGCTTAAAAAATATTCGATATGATTCTTTAAATTGTCATAACTTTTTTATTTCTGAACCGATTCACATGAAACAAACATTAAATATTAAGTGAAACTTGCCACAATATATTATTGTGAAAACTGCAGATCGAATACGCCGTTTCTGAAATTAGCGTGCACAAACACACAGACAAACAGACATTATTCCGAGATGAAAAGTACCCAGTGTTGTGCGCCAAAGGTTTAAGTATAATCATACTAAGTTTCATTGTAATCGGACCAGTAGTTTTTATGTGATGCTTGAACAAACAGACAGACAGACAGACAGACAAAAAAATTTCTAATCACATATTTGGGTTCAGTATCGATCTAGTAACATCCCCTGGTAATTATTTTTCAATATTTTTAATGTACAGAATTTTCACTTCTACAGTTTTATTATAAGTATAGATACCTACCTACTGTCAAAACATTTTATTATAACGTCTTGAGAGGTTAATGGTTTTTTTTTCTTAAAAATTAAAAATATAACAATTGTTAACCACGTATTATCCCGTAGTAGGTACCCCTTTATCAAGATGTTGCACACTAGGTATTATCTTCTTTATACTCTACTTATAATGTGATTTGAGAAGAAGAAAGTCGCTTTGGATAATGATATTTTAAAAAATAATGTACTTAAATAATTGTGTTTTAAGGCCGGATTTGAACGTTTTCCAGCGGCCTACCTTACTGAATTACTTTTGTCCATGATAACGTCTTAGATTTTTCTAGTCTTTTGTGCCTCCTATGAGAGCAATAACGATAATCTGATCATCTCCATTGCTTTAATACCGCTTGCTGAAGTAATCACTTCAGATTATCGATATGGCATAGGGAGTATGAAAGGACAAGAAAAATAAATAATGTAAACAAAAAAAAGTGATTCATAGGCGGTTAAATTGCAGGATATAGGTACCTGCTACAAAAATATCAAAGATAAAAAAAATATATTTTTTAGGAAATACAGAAAAATTATATAAAACAAATTCTATGTAATTAATTAAATGATTCATATCAAGGGAACGTTAGAAACATGAATGTAAAGGTCAAATGTTGTCTCTGCTTTCAAACGGAACATTAGCAATTTTAATGCATTGAGTTCAATATTTCCATACAATAATTCATTGTTACGTTTTATGTTCATTGAATTAAACTGAAATCAAATCCCTAGAAACCTAATAGGTAATTAACATGAATATACAATCGGCAACTAGATTATGACTGTCAAAACCACACAGCAAACTTTTGCAATATTCAAATTACTAGCTGTGCCCGCAACTTCGTTGGAACGCTTGACGTCGGGACGCTGGGCGTTGGGACGCTGGGCGTTGGGACGCTGGGCGTTGGGACGCTGGGCGTTGGGACGCTGGGCTTCAGAACGCTAGGCGTCGAGACACTCGACGTTGGGACGTTGGGCGTCGGGACGCTCGACGTCGGGACGCTGGGAGTTGAGACGCTCGACGTCGAGACGCTGGGCGTCGAGACGCTCGACGTGGGGACGCTGGGCGTCGAGACGTTCGACGTCGGGTCGCTGGGTGTCGGGACGCTGGGCGTCGGGACGCTGGACGTCGGGTCGCTCGACGTCGGGACGCTGGGCGTTGGGACGCTGTGCGTCGAGTTGCTCGACGTCGGGACGCTGGATGTCGGGATGCTGTGCGTCGGGTCGCTTGGCGTTGGGACGCTGGGCGTCGGGACGTTTAGCGTCGAGACGCTGGGCGTCGGGACGCTGGGCGTCGGGACGCTGGACGTCGGGACGCTGGGCGTCGGGACGCTGGGCGTCGGGACGCTGGGCGTTGGGACGCTGGGCGTCGGGACGTTGGGTGTTGGACGCTAGGCGTCGGGACGCTGGGCGTCAGGACGCTGGGCGTCGGGACGCTGGGCGTCGAGACACTCTACGTCGGGACGCTGGTTGACGGGACGATGGGCGTCGGGACGCTGGTTGACGGGACGCTGGGCGTCGGGACGCAGGACGTCGGGTCTCTCGACGTCGGGACGCTGGGCGTCGGGACGCTGGGCGTCGGGACGTTGTGCGTCGAGACGCTCGACGTCGGGACGCTGGGCGTCGAGACGCTCGACGTCGGGACGCTGGGCGTCGAGACGCTCGACGTCGGGACGCTGGGCATCGGGACGCTAGACGTCGAGACGCTGGACTTCGGGATGCCTGGCGTCAGGACGCTCGACGTCGGGACGCGATGCGTCGGGACGCTGGGCGTCGAGACGCTCGACGTTGGGACGTTGGGCGTGGAATAGTGGCTTTGTGACATTGGGTAGTGCTTTTGGATACATATTTTCGTTAATTTAGGATCATTAACACTTTTGGGTAGCTAAAAAAATTTACTTTGCAGTAATGCTTCTCTGTACACGATATTAGACGTATGGCCATCGGGGATACACACAGGCTGCTAGGATTGCGAGAAACGTCTGATTATGTGGTTAAACGCGCATCCATCCTATGCTGAATCGTATTTTCGAAAAGGCCATTTTAAACTTCTATGCATAATATTTTTTTATAGAATATTATTATGAAGTTTTGTATAATAATAATTATCAAAACATCACCACTATCACCATCATCATAATTACACCCGAAAGACGTCCATCCCTCTCCGCTAGATAAAACCTTTCCCGAAGATGCTCCTAAAAGTGTTGTGCCATCATAAGGAAAGAATATGCCATAATTGCCACGCTTGGCATGCTGAATGGTGATCATAGCGGCGATTGCTTTATGCCGGGACGCTGCTATGCGGTATGCGGTAGTTACTAACAGAGAAAAAATCGACCAAGTGCGAGTCGAACTCGTGCAAAAAATACGTTTACTGTATGCCCCCCTGGACCCCTTAATATTTTCATTTTCTTATTTTTAGTAATTAATTTTGTCTTTATAGCGGTAACAGAAATATATAATTTGTGAAAATGTTAGCTTTCTAGCTATCACTATTTATGAGATAGGTACAGCCTGATGACAGACAGTCGGATGGACGGACAGACAGACAGCGGAGAATTAGTAATCCGTAGGGTCCGTTTTTACCATTTAGCTACGAAACCCCCTAAAAGATAGAAGATAGATACAGAATAGATAAAAATATTCGATATGATTATTTAAATTATCATAACTTTCTTATTTCTGAACCGATTGACACGAAACAAATACTAACCCCCTTATTCATAAACGTCCTTTAGTGACGTTTTAGCTATAGAATGCTTTGTCTTTGTCAGTTGCATTGTCAAATGTGCAGGATAGAAATAGACAAAGGAGACATTAGCAACACTTTAGCTAAAATACGTTTATGAATAAGGGGGTAAATGTTTAGTAAAACTTAACACAATATATTAGTGAAAACTGCAAATCGAATAAGCCGTTTCTGAAATTAGCGTGCACAAACACACAGACAAACAGACATTTTTTCGGGATAAAAAGTAAAAGGTTAAAGTATAATCATACCAAGTTTCATCGTAATCGGACCGGTAGATTTTGTGTGATGCTTGAACAAACAGACAGACAGACAGACAATTTTTTTTCTAATCACATATTTGTGTTCGGTATCGATCTAGTAACATCCCCTGGTATTTATTTTTTATTTTTTTTTATGTACTGAATTCACACTTCTACAGTTTTATTATAAGTATAGATTACGCAGATACGGTATGTCATAAACTTAGTACATAAGTAACTACTATTAATTTCATAACTGGAAAGGCTAGATTCACAGACACACTACGATTTTACTTTGACTTAGAACAACTTTACGTGATTATTTTTTACGAGTTACTTTACTTTATTTACCTGATTCTTTTACATTATAATTCTTAGTTTACTTAAGATGTGCTTTCCAAATGAAATGTTTTGACATGAAAATATCGATATAACGGTAGCTAGATAGTATAAAACATTTAGTTTCATTATCGTAAGCTAGACTTTCCTTCAGAGTAATGTAGTAGTGTCCCTAGTTTAACTCGCCCTACGATTTTCTTACCCATGAAATGTCCTGTAGTATAATGTATGTGTTATTATAAAATCAGTTGGCATTATTTGACAAATTTAAGAAACAACCAATTTTTTTTTTAATTGTATTATAACAACCGTCTGTCATAAAAAGCACAATTCGCAGTTCTTATTAAATTTAATTTACAAAAAGATTGGTGGGTACGCAAGTCTGTTAAAAATAGTTTAAGGTATAACATGTGTTATCTAACAAACCAATTAAAAGTTCTTATCCCAGTCGATACTTCTCAGTCATGGATATCGAACTGACGGATCACTGGCTTTCAATAAAAGTATCTAATCAACTGTATTGAATAAAAACTTCTTGGTTTTGATTTGATATGATCTATATATTCGCGGCTAAAGTTTATTCTATTTCAAGTATTACAATGCAAAATTACGTTACTTACTTCGTACTCACGTTATTTCAAATTAAATTTATTTAACGCCTGCTTGTTTTATTCATTTTATTCATACCTAGCTGACCCGGCAAACTTCGTTTTGCCTCAGAATGAAATAATGTGTCAAAGGTTTGTTATATACGGACTATTTGTATGGGAACATGAAATTGTGGTTTTTACTATTTCCCTGCAATTCCTTCATATTTTATTTCTTCTTCATACCTTCCAAAAATCATTCAAGACCAAAATTAGCCAAATCGGTCCAGCCGTTCTCGAGTTTTAGCGAGACTAACGAACAGCAATTGATTTTTATAAATATAGATATAGGTAAGCATTGTATCGTGTCGTTTAACTTTGTAAGAATGCTAATCGTTTTACTGGACACTGGCAATACGCGTAACAGCGATGCCGGAAGAAATAAAAATAAGGACTTTACTTCAGTTATTTGGCCCTTTATTTGTTTTTGCTTTATACATATTAAGTACTAAAATAATTCAGTTTGTGTTGTAGCATAAGTACTCGTTCAAGATTGAACAGTTATGCGGCGTAATTTAAGCACCTCTAGTTTATAACACCTCAATTCTCAGTAATAGCATGGTCAAAATGTTATCCATGGTTATAGGTAGCATCTACAATGCCATGGACTACAGCAATCACTCTCTTTAAAAGTAGTCATCTCACCTGTTCACTGTTTAACTTCTGCATTTTAAACTTTGACTAATCGTTGAATTGCTTGTTTCAGTTTCTTACAGAAACAAATAATGTATTAACAACATGATTTACTATGTTTATTGATAAAACATTCAGCTGCAGGAATGAAAAATCATGTTTATCTCAGAAATTCTTGTAAGAACAGCCATACGAAGTAACTAAAGCCATGATGATTCTTATCTGTCCAAGTATTTTACTTTTATCTTGTTTGAACATTAAACAATTATCTTGATTCTACAAATAACGCCGGGTGACTTATATCTACATCGTAAAAGTTTTATTAAGTCGAAATTTCGGTAGTAGAAACAAATGCAAAAATAACCCTATATTCTAGTACACGTACGTAACAAATCACAGTTAAATGGATGATAATTTCGATAGAATTAGATAAGCAGATGGTTTACAACCTATAGAATGACAGAATTTATTGGATAGTAGGTATTTAATTACTTATTTACTTCACGAATTAATTGAATATAGGATAAATAATTCTATTTCCAGTAGGTTCAATCAATAAAAAGCTTATTATTAGTAAACTAGATTTCCATTAGGGAAACGGAGCAAATCGTGTGAAACACAAAGAAATCTACGAATCTTGCCGGCCGGTAGGGAGGCTATACACCGCGAAATATTTCCCAAGATACATCGGCACGAGTGCGATGTGGCGATATCTCGGGAGCGCGCAAGTTCGAATCGTCTATCGAGTCTATGATCGGCTTCGACGAGGGGTCACGCGCGTTAAACGTAAATCAACATATCTCGCGACGGGAGATCTAGCCGACCATGCGCCCGCCCAACAAAAACTGAATTTTATGGCCGTAACACAACACCCGGGAAAAAAGTAAATAAATTGGAGAAGTCCAAGTGAATGACCGAGCTCCTGCGATGATCACCCGACATTTAACAAGAAATATAATCTAGCATCCATTCCTTAACTACGGATTCACATTATTTTGAAGCGGCAATACAAATGTTCCCAGGAGTATTTATACCGAGTTTTGTTTGGTTTAAATAAAACAATTATTTTTTGTAATAAATCAATCTTACTGAGATTTCGTTTCCAGTTATGACAGTATGTCTTAACCATAAACGAGTCTTACTGTCGTATAGGTATATCACCTGGCGAATATCCGCTCTATGTCTTTCTTGTTACGGTCGTGATCCGGTTAGATTTGATCGTTTCGTGTCTGGAATGTCGGGCAACTGTCGTACGAATTGCAGAGCGAGCGGGTCGATCGAGAGACTCGATCTCTATCTTCGCAATCGATTCTTATCGTGACAGTTTTACGCGTCGTGTCGTGATTTCACTCCCGATGCATCGGGTGCACAAGATGAGACGCAATCGAATAAAAAAGTCCTGTTTTATGATATGAAAATAATTAATTGGACTTCCCATTTCAGCCATAATTTGTTGCCTTGAAGACGTTAAATAATAAAATATTATTACTTATATTTCCTTAAACATTTTATGCAAGTGGGACGTAGGTATAATGGGTTGCCATTATTATTATAAATACCACCGGTACCTACTTTGTGATAGATATCGCTGGCGTAAGTACCATCGCATTACCTAGTCTACTTGCCGCTAAATACGTAGCGTTCCGCGCTCTTGTGTTCCGGTGAGGTGGTAATATACGGCTCTGTCATTTCTGGTACAGTGGTATAACAACTTTTGCCTCAGAAATGGCAACGCATTTAGCGGCAACATGGAAACGCAAATCTATGGTTTTATGTTGATGTTTATAGGCTACAGTATTCACTCACCTTTAATGTGATCTGTTTGGTTGTCTGCCAATTCGTGACACAAAAAAAAAGTAGATAACAATTATGGAAAACAGTTTAGTTTTATCCACATAGCTAAAATAAACGCCGCTATCTACGTGCACCGTTCAGTTTGTTTACTCAGGGTAAATCGATAAAAAAAATCTATTTGGGAGTCACTAGATACACGCTGTCAAGTTGAAATGTACACATCTGAAGAAATCTCCGCGCTAAAAGCATCGAAAGATAATAGAAACTTACATCCTTACTGTATCGGGAAGGTTCAGAGTCGTGTGATAGCACTAATGAACCCATGTTGCCGTCACACAAGTGGCACGGTTTGAACGATGGCACGGCTATTACGGAGAAAACCAAGGCCGAGGGAGGACAGCTCCTGGTAATTATATTAAACAAACTAACGCTTGCCGGATATTCACATTATAATTAAATGCTTTAATAGGTTTACGGTCACACATGCAAACCAGTGTTTCACAAATAAAATAATCGTTATTTAAGTAATACGTTTTAAGATTTCTCGCAGATTCCGATGCGAGATTTCTAATATATTTAATTCTCGTGTCACAATGTATCGAAGCTCCTCGGAAATGGCTTGTTTGTTTTTATGTTTTTTTTTTTGTGTATATTATATAGGTATATCTGAAAATGGGTCGTAAACTATATATATATATATATAAGGAAGCGGAAAGCGATATGGAGTTCGCTGGGGCAGCCAGTAATTTATAAGTATCTACTTCGTTGACCCAAAGCAGATTAGAGAAAGCAAGTTATTAGTCGTCAATCTGATGCTAAATTTTATGATAGCACCGACGAGAATGTTGTTCAAGGAAGCTTTGATTGCAATAATTACGCGGAACAAGTTACCCTTTACTTATTAGAAACTATATCGGCATTAGCTAGTAAAATTCTTTATCTCTGGTTCTATTGGGATTTTTCCATTTTCTGGAAGAAACGTAACCGACGAATCGTGGGTGTTTGCATGTATGATGGAATGTATGCATTTACCTCTGCCTACCACTTCAGGGATAACAGGCGTGAAGTTACGTTTTGTTTTAAAAATATTTTCTATGGAGTTGTTCAAAATTTTCGAGTAAAATTCGTTTGGTCGACTATTACACGCAAACTTGTAAAGCCAACTTAAGTGTGATAGTTTTCCTTTGAATTTCATTATATGTAGCTACTATTGCCGTCACGGTTGAATTTCTAACAACAACCGCTTAGTTGGTAGAGGGGGGGGGAACACATGACCCTAACGAAAATTGACACTTTAAAGCTTAATAAGTCACGAACAGTTAACTAAATCGAAAAATGATATTTGTACACCCCTAACATTTTTAAAAGACCGATTCGAGAATATCCCATACTACATAGAAAACGAAAAAAAAATATCCGCGCGTAACATGTAGAGGTGGTACCATAAACATATTTTTTTCATGTTTTTATTCTACCGCTTTGTAAACGAGATAAAGGTGTATACTTGTGCCAAATTTCTCTAGTACCAATAGTTTTCGCGCTAAACTGCGGACGGACAGACAGACAGACATGGCGAAACTATAAGGCTTCCTTGTTGACTACGGAACCCTAAAAAAGTGGATAGAAAGATTAGATTCAAGCTTATTTAAAGTTAATAGAGATTGCCGCAATAGAGATAACTCGGCATTCAATAATTGTGACAGTTACACATTTACAATCACCTTCACACAAGGTGCTGCTGCGTATCTCCGTGCCAGATATCTAGACTAGACTACGCGATTGATAAATGAAAATTGAAGACGTATCAGCAAAACCGATGCACTTTTTGCTTAATTAACTTTATGCAGATGCGCCAAGTACTTCTTGTCTAGTTTTGGTGTTCGATAAGATTTATTTAAGTTTTTTCGTAAGTGATGAGAATTGTAGATGAACTTAAAGCTTTCTTATGCCTCATAAAATTTAATGAGTTAGTAAAAAGAAATGCAGAATATAATCTATAACATTATGAAGAGAGATCATTAAAATTTTTGCTGGTCTCAAAAACTACTGGATCGATTATGTTAATTCTTTTAACAAATTAATGCTAAATTACCACTAAGTAGAACGTTAATTTCTTTGTAAACGAAAAGTTCTCATTTAATATTGCCAACAGTATTGTTAGGTTGGACATTTTGTCTAAGAATCCATATAGGTAGATATTTTTTTTTCTCTTAAAGAAAAAATAAAATATTGTCTACTTTTTTTTGTATTTTATAAACGTGGCAAACAAGCATGACTTCAGCCTCATAGACCAGAGGTCAAAATATAGATGCGTTGCCACCCCTGAGACCTAAGGTGTCATGTCTCTGTGATAGTTATTACGGGGCCATACATTACCATCTAACCGGAACACAATAGTGCCGAACACCACCATTTAGTGGCAGATAGGTTGGGTAATGCGGTGGTGCCTACACCATTAAGCTCCTACACTTGGAACTCTATCACCACTAGAATTTGTTTATCAATTGTCCATTGCAATGGCACGTCTCGCGGATACTTAAGACCTTATGCACTTATGCATTGCGCAATAAATCAGTCACCATTCTCAGTACATGCTGTATATTGGTGGAAATATATACTACAATGTTTCAGAGTTTCATTTTCGATCGAATCTGTTTATTGAACGCGGATATAGATTTCTTAAAGCAATTAAAACGTTTCATTGCTCACTAATTTACGAACATATAATTAAATGTAAAATCGAGGGCAATTTCACAATTTAAGTTGATTTTCTAACTTGTAGTCACGTCAACTAGCTCTTGGTTTAATCGCCAAGATTAATAAAATGATCATATACTCGTACTTTATCTGCATCGGAACTAGAACGCACGCGTCAGTTTTGATTATAGGCAAGAGTATGCAAGGGCGAGCATACACTTCTATGATCCTGTTACATGACATGCATGCGAATACGTCGTGACAAAAAATTGTAACAGCAGCTTATGATGTACAACAGCGGTGTACTGTTTTGCAATTTATTAGGAAGCTAACTAAAAAATAAACAAATTTCTACATTTTCATATATTATATGTATGTAATCATTACTTAATCAATTTAAACTAAAGCTAATGATAATATTAAGCTTATAACTAGATACAAGAGTACTTAACTTTACAACCCTATTCTTTGTGCTTAAACAATTCTAAAAAACTTAAGGATATGATGCTATATAACGTTAGGTTGTTGATTTATTTGCTAGGAAACATAGGTAGAACCTAGCTTTACACTATTGGACCTTATGCTAGTAACTAGAGGCACCTAGAGGGGTGTACGTATAGGTGATATATACTTAGATAAAGATAGGTATAATATTTTATTAATGACTAGCGGCCCGCCCCGGCTTCTCGCGGTGCCATCACGCTAAGACGAATAGGAGAGAGTAGGCAACTCTCTCCTATTCGTCTTAGCGTGATGATTATACATAAATATAGCCTAAAGTCTTCCTCGATATCTTTTATAGTTTAGGCAGCGTACACAAAATAAGTAATTTTTCTGGTTGATTGTTTACACCTTGTGTCTGAAAAACCCAAATATCTTACGGAACCCTATTTTTTTCCAAAATAAAATACAGCCTGTGTTACCCGTGGATAATGTAGCTTTCGAATAGTGAAAGAATTTTTAAAATCGGTCCAGTAGTTATTGAGCCTATTGATTACAAACAAACAAACAAAAAAATATTACTTCTTTATAATATTAGTTTAGACTAGCTGACTCGGCAGACTTCGTATTGCCTGAGAATGAAATAATATGTCAAAGGTTTAAAAGCTACGGACTATTTGTATGGGAAAATAAAATTGTGATTTTTAGTATTTCCCTTTAATTTCTTCATATTTTCTTACCTTTTTTACCTTCCCTGGCCTTCCAAAAATCATTCAAAATCAAAATTTGCCAAATCGGCCGAACCCATCTCGAGTTTTAGCTAGACTAAAGAACTGCAATTGATCGTATAGATAACGATTTTAATTAGAGAAGCTGTTGCCCGCCTTTTGTTCGCGTACTCTTCGATTCTGGCGTTGGGACGTAACGACCCTACCGTCCACGATACTACACTACACATATCGATTACTCTCGGTATAATATTATTCTGCAAGTGTTCAATTTAAAAAAGTATACCTGCATACAAAAACATAATATAAACGTGTCCATATAACATCAATGGAATGTAAAGATGGGTTTTAAAGATCATAAAATTCCAGTCAGAATGTTAAACTGTTGTGGGCCGATATTTATAATAACTAAGGAAACGTACGTATGCGAAAATCAGAATAAAAAGGAATTGTTAAGGTCTAAGTGTTCATGTTGTTTTATTTATGAGCTTTTTGATATATTATTTTAACCTTTCGAAGTTATACCTACTAACCAAATAATGACTTTATTTGTTTCACATGGAGTTTTACTTTATAAGTAGGTATAGGCATTATACGGCCCTGTAATTTCCGGCACAGAGGTAGGTATAATATCTTAGGCCTCAGACGTGGTAACGCATCTACATTTTGACCTCTGGTCTTTATGTGGGTGTCTATAGACTGCACTTAACACCAATGTGAGAGTGCACGGTTGTTTGCCACTTCCATTACATAAAAAAATCAAGTCTAATGCTAGCTAAACGAACATTGGTTACTTATAAGTAGATTGGACAAAATAACATATTTTCATAAGATAGAACATTTTTATTTGTAATAGGTATAAATATTATAAACATAGTATTTATCAATGAACTTACTAGATAAACATGACAACGAATGTTTGCATTTGAATTAAATAATAGTACTTAAATAAAATTACAATGGGTTGACGATCGTAGTAGCGGTAGTTTTATCAAACATTTACTTAAAATAATGTACCTAAATGTATTTTTACTGGTGGTAAAGCTCCAGTGACGGAGCTCGGCGTAGGCACCACCGCATTACCTAATTTACTTGCCGCTAAATGGTAGTGTTCAGCACTACCGTGTTCCGGTCAGGTGGTAATGTACGGCTCTGTAATTTCAGGCACATAGGCATAACACCTTAGGCCTCAGGAGTGGTAACGCATCTGCATTTTGACCTTGGTCTTGGTATGGGTGTCTATAGGCTGCAGTCATCACTTAACATCAATGTGAACTGCATGCTTGTTTGCAACTTCCATTACATAAAAAAATTACTATATAATATTATATAGTTTTCCAAATTACTTGTTCTCCAAGACATTGAGTAAGAATAAGATTAATACCGAATTCTTTGCCTTAAAAGATGATTGAACGATCCCTAATGAACTGGCTTAAGGCCTTAGGTAATATAATACGGTGAATTAAGTCTTGTTCAGACTATTGGAGCTGGGTCGTATAATGTCTCAATTGTAATAGAGATTGGACTAGTTGTAAAAGATACGGTGCATAATCTCGCAGCCAATATAATAATTATAATGCTGACTAACGACAGTATAGTTATAAAAATATACCTACAATGCATGAAATTGTTAATATTATTAAATTAAAAAAGAGAATAATAATTTGACTTATTTTTTTACATTTAACATTTTTTATGAAAATAAAAGCTGATGAAAAAGTTATTTAGTGCCAACTCAGGGTAAGATTCACACACAGATTTTACTTATTTCATAAGCTAAGTGTTTGACATGAGTGGAAACAAAACTTTATTTAGTAAAGAGTCAGTAGAGTAAAAATAAATAAAAGTTTGATACAGCTGTGAAACAAAATTCCTATTTAAAGTTGGATTTAAATTTAAAGTAAAGTCGGAGAGCGGTCTTTGAATCGTGCCCTAAAAGGAGACGAGTAATTTTGGACCCGCAAAATCGTAACTGGTTAACCCATTACACAGTACATTTTGAAATATAGTTAAAAATTTACAATCTAACTCAACTTTTACTTTATCATATAGGTATACTTCAGTTACTGGCATTTCAAAAAATGCCCGAATCTCATACACTAGCTGGACTTGAAGCTTTATCGCTACCAGTAGTGCAGCTATTGGAAGGGAAGGGGGTTTAAAAATCGTATAAAACTAAAATAAAATCAAATTTCTGTTTTTGGTACGTTATCTAGTAATCCACACCGGGTGCCACCCATGCACGGCAAGCAGCGAGCTTTGTGAGCATTTTTATTTCAAGTTGAATGGTCCCACAACGTGTGTAGATACCCTTATATTATGCGATGAAAACAAGTCTGACTTATTTTCGCAGTGACGTCTCATCAATTTTTAGCTTTTCGATTAAGTTTAGGGCACAATAATGAACCTCGAATATTGAACGAACGCACACCAAATTTATTAGTCAGACCGTATGGAATTTTTTACACATCATTAAAATTATTGGAACGTAGAAAAGTTATATCACGGGGCTTAGGCTTATTATTGCAATTATTATTCAGGATCCAACGTTGTGTTGGTGACTTTTCTGTGTAGTAAGCCACTTTCTTCAATACCTATCCAATGACATATTACATTTAGCTGAAGGGTGGGCGCTCAAAATTTGCATCATCATTTGGAACAGAGGCGCGGACGGTAAAAAAGGAGGAGGCTCTAGTTATCCAACATTCGCGACTCTCTGAGAACGAGCACCGAGGTGGCTGCAGTTCGTTGTGGCTTGCACCGAAGGGAGTGCCCTTATGGCTAGCCTAATGGAGATAACCGTGGGTAGAATCGAAGCAGCGTTAATAGTTAATTTAATGGATTTTTGGCAATAACGCATGCGAGTGTATCTTTAAAATTTCGACTTCAGACTGAAGTAGCCTTTTTGGTATCTCAGTTCATAGAGAGATTGACTCTATATTATTATAATAACCATAAATAACGAATAGTATATTTATGCATGAATCCGTGTCGATAATATTTTCCCCGTCTACAAAAAGACGAAAGTACCTATTTATTAAAGTTTTTAATCATCGAATTCAATGTGCGTAACATAAAATACATTTTACGTAAGCTTTCATTTTGTTCTTGAATTACGAGGGAAGGCAAAAAGTCATGTATTTTGCATTTGAAGTTATCAAACTACTCGGAAAGATCCCGTTGCTCCACCTTCTGTAGAAAAAACAGTGTACCATGTAAAAATACGGTATCCATGTCAGAGTACAGGTGAGCCGTTCGTTAGCCTGATTTTCGTCGAACGGGAATCGAACCCGGGGCTGCGGCCGTCGTGGCTTGTCGGACGACAACGATCAGGTTCCCATTGTGTACTTTAGACTGGCTTGATAACATTTTGTTGCACTAAGAGGCAGAATTTTAATGAAACTGTAAAGTAATTGTATCCTGTATAAATAAATGGCCTTTAAAAATATAAAGTAACATTAAACAACAAAATATTTTATCGGTGACATGAAAGTAGATAACGTTTGATTTAATATACGAAATACGCTATTCACCACACTAATGGGATTGCATTGTCGCTAGATAACATTTTTTTGCTTGGCCAACTTAAAGCCCATTACAAGCTGTCTAAATACACGGGAAATTAATGGCTTCGGGCGAGCTTTGAAATACCAAATCTTTCAATGCGTACCTACCTATAATTTTTAATCAATCGTGAGGGTCAAGTAAACAGTCCTAAAGTTAGCTTGTAAATCACATCATTACTGTGAATGCCTTTCATTTTTTATGTCATTAAAGTGGCAAATAAGGAGTTAGTTGATGCCTGTATATTGAGATCTAAATATATGAGAGACGTTAAAAGTAGAGCTTCCATGATGCAGATGTATTGCTACTTTTTAAACCTAATATGTCTTGTCTCAGATTCAGATATGGTGATGTACCTTATTTTATCGGCACTACCAAGCTGAATATAATTTAGTGACAGAAAAATTGTGTAATACGGTGGTGCCTACACATATTTGAGCTACATCTCTAGGCAGTGCCGGATTAAAGGGGCCTTCAAATTAGAGGCCTAAGGAAGCGCTGCAGTGGCGCCACTACTAATTTTCATACAATTTCTAGAAGCGCAATCGAAGTGCCACTATCGCGCCTCTATTTGAAGGCGCTCAAAGACTACTTGATATGCACTAACCAATCCATGTCTGAGCGTGGCCATTATATTCATTATACAATTAATAAGTAGAAATCTTTTTAATAACGTATTAATTCGATACATTTTAAAATTTTACTACAAAAAAGGTAAAAATGCAACGCAAGCCGCGAAAAAAAATTGCGATGTTTATGGACCTAGTTCAGTGTTTGTGCGAGTAGCACAAAGGAGATGTTGCGAGCTCGGCTCTAGATCGTACACATCCTCAAAAAATGGGTAAATTAAAGAAGAATCCGAAAAAAATGCAATTAATTTATTCAAGTATATATTTTAGAGTTACTACCACATTTAATTCAAACGATTTTATCATTTTCAATGATATTTAACATGGCGGCGACACAGCCGACGCTTCTTTAAATTGGATATCGATTAGTTTAAGTTCTTAGTATTAACACATGAAATCGATTTCGATAGTATTCAGAAAATATTACTTTTTTCTCCAAGTTTTATATAATTTAAGAAATTAAAATGTTAAATGACATCGCCCGCCATATTCGCCATGTTGGTTTGAGTTGCAATTCTGACTGCAAATAATATTTTGTAACTGCAGACAAAACTTAATAAGTGAAAATATGCAGTAAAAAACGTTTCTGTATTGATTTTGCGTGTTAATGATATTGTGTACAATACATGGCCGGAGGTCCATACATTTTTGCAACATCTCCTTTGGTTTAAGCGTTTTCAATCCGGCAATTGATGTCAAAGATGCACCTCGCTCTGGTCGGGTAAAATGGATGCCATTTTTGAAAAATTGGAGCAAGATCGACATATCAGTAGTTACAACGTAGCTGAAGAACTGAGAATTGATCACAAAACAGTTTTGGCGCATTTGAAAAAAGCTGGGTACAAAAAAGCTCAATATTTGGGTACCTCACGAGCTCACTGAAAGAAACCTAATGAACCGTGTACTCATTTGTGATTCTTTATTACGACGTAATGAAACCGAATCATTTTTTAGAAGAAAAGGGCATTATTCATTATGAGCTATTACCACCAGGCAGGACTATCGATTCTGAACTCTACTGCGAACAACTGATGAGATTAAAGCAAGAAATTGAGAGAAAGCGGCCGGAATTGATCAACAGAAGGGGTGTGGTGTTTCATCATGATAACGCTAGACCTCACACATCTATAGTCACTCAGCAAAAATTAAGAGAGTTTGGCTGGGAGGTGTCAATGCATCCGCCGTATAGTCCTGACCTTGCACCTTCAGATTTCTACCTGTTTGGGTCTCTTCAGAATTCTTTATGCAATGTTAGGTTAACATCACGAGAGGACTGCCAAATCCACTTGTCGCGGTATTTTGATGAGAAGTCCCAAAATTTTTATAGCAATGGGATCATGTCCCTACCTACAAGATGGCAAAAGGTTATCGAACAAAATGGTACATACTTAGATACTTTAGTTAAATTTAAATAAACTATATTAAAAAATGTTTTGAATTATCTTAAAAAATGCGAAGAAACTTTTTCCCCAACCTATATAACAGCCTGCATTTAGTGATGGGATCATTCGCGATCGCGTGAGACCTTTTGAGATGGAAACGATTCGGACTTGTTGCGCCCGTCTCTTGATATTCTGACGGCCATGGACGCGACGGTATATGGTCCGGCGTGCTGTTTCTGAGTCTCCTCAAGACATTGCTTAAATTACTTGTAACGCTGACTCTGGACCTTTACCGACAGTAAACCTTTTGAATGATAACTCGCAAATTTATTTAAATCAAACAACAGCAGAACTTTATAGTAATGCTAGTTTACAAATTTAATGATTCGTCGGCGCCTATTGGATTGCGTTAGATAATAATAGATAGTTGAGAAATCTCAACAGGCGGTCCCTGCGATTGAACAAAGAGCCTTTAACTATAGGTACGAATGAGTAATTACAGCAAATCTAGTTAGTAGAGACAAACATAAATTTTATTGTGTCACAATAGTAATTCTATTCTGACTGGAACATTAAACCTTTTAGCATAAATAAGTAGCTAATCATAATTGTTACATTAACATAGGAAAGCAGAAAATAACAAGGAAAGCCATGAATTTACTACATTGCCTTGATTATATTAATGGTCACCCCATTATATTAAATTTTGAGATCTGCTTCTTCTGATCTGCTGATTTTGGTAGAGCTCCAGTGACGAAGCTCGCGGGCGTAGGCATCACCGCTTTACCTAATATACTTGGCGCTAAATGGTAGTATTCAGCACTATTGAATGCCGGTCAGGTGGTAATGTAATTTACGGCACAGAGGCATAACACCTTAGGCCTCAGGAGTGGTAACGCATCTGCATTTTGACCTTGGTCTTTGTGTGGATGTCTATAGGCTGCAGTCATCACTTAACATCAATGTGAACTGCATGCTTCTTTGCCACTTCCATTTCATAAAAAAAGATCAAATTCTTAAGGAATACTAAAGTAGGTCCAAGTAATAGCTTTTTTTTTATTTGGACACTATAGACTACACGACGAATTGTTTTACACATAATAAACATATGTAATATTTGTAAGATAGTATTCGTATATAAAATATGTTCTATAAAAGTAACATTTAAAGATAATAACTATTGGTTTTATCACGAGATAATAACAGTGCTTTGATTGATCGTTTTGTCGGTTAACGCTTTGCAGATTAATGGTTCGCTTGTTCAGCTTTATCGTAATTAACAAATACCCAATTTGACTCTAACTGATTCTACGCTGAACTTTGATTTACTACACCTTCCACTGATGCGTAATGATGTACGGTATTGTTTCAATGTCTACTTGGTACTGTGATAATACACGGTGATAGCTATGTTATAGATGCTTGTTTACTTGCGATTTAAGTTTGTGGGTCAATCTATCGGTCCTGCTACTCTACTACTCTACTGCTACTCGGGGTCTTGGGTTCAATCCCTGGGAGGCTATCAGAATCCAAAGATAAGGGTGTATTATGTTTTATCTCTGATGCAATTGGAATTTTAACATTTTATGGAGTTTATCTTGGAGTTTGGTAATGTGTCCGGTGATGTCAATAAGCTCACCACATGGGACACACCGGCGAATCGTGGGTGTTTGTATGTATGCTTGAATGCATGCATTATCCTCTGCAGACCTCTTCAGGGAATACAGGCGTTAAGTCACGTACGTTATTGTGACCTTAATGTTGTTGCTCATTCGATAAAGAATATCCATCTTGTTTCGCGCACATTAAAAACGACGACGCCACGCTGTTCTCAGGTCAAGTCAAGATGAAAGACAACATTTGAATTAGACGATATTTCATAGAAATTCAAACAAAGCTTAGATACAAAGGGTACGAATCGCTAGCTTAGCTGAACACGGGTAAAGCAACAATAGTATCGCCCGACATGGAAAAAGTCGTGACTGAGTCGCGGTCGGGTCGGCAGGATGCTGCGGGCGTAAATAATGCCGACGTCCGATCTTAATTATCGCTCCATCGTTAGAGATGACCGACGGGCAGACCGAAATCGGCGAGTTGCGACACAGCTCCGCGGGCCGGCCTTAGAGATGGGCAGGAGGTAATTTCTATCGACATACCGTATCCATACTAATCGCAACATGACGTATCGATATATTGCATCGTTTTGTATCGATTTAAACGATTTTATTATTTTAAATGATCGGTAAATATAAAGATTAATGTAAGGCAGTAAATATTAAGAGCGATAAAAGGGATAAATTTAACTTCAATCAAGTAATGTGTAGCTTAGAAAAATAACTATGATCTAATATTTATAAGGTGCCTATAAATAAAACAAAACTGATGAATCATCCATTTACTTTGTATATTAAAAACAGGACCCAATATTTGATCTCAAGACATTTTCAAGATCATCAATCTTCTATCGATAGGTACTTCGATCCAATAACACATCCACAGATGAATTTGCTGTCTGTTCTTATTAGGATGCTGACAGCGGATAGATCAAAGATGGTTTGCAATCTAGATTGGCGAAATCCGCGATCGAAGGTGTAATATTGGGACTGACCGTATGTTGATAACATTAAAAATATTATACAAATGTACGGGTTCGTCCGCTTGGTTCAAGTTTGTTTTGGTTTCAATGTTTAGTTGAATCTTCTAAATAACAGTACATACCTAAAGCGAAATTGGTGATGTTATTGGGGACAAAAAATACTTTACGTATGATATACCATAAGTGTCGCTATATATCGTGAAATCGGTGTATCGATACAATATATCGATACGTAACGGACGTCCATCTTTAGCGCGAGGTATCCATTATCAGAACTGTTATATCGCCCACTGATAAATCGCTAGAACCACCTGCGAGCGATTGCGCCGTTTTGGCAGCGGACATTATAATTCTTTTGTTACCATTGCTATTGTTTTCACGATTATGACTCGTCGTTTTCTTCTTATAATCTATACCCTAGATAAATGAGTTGAAAGCTAAGAGCTTTTTTACGTGAGAGAAGTCGATAAAACTAAGAGCTATTCCATAGATTACTTTGGAAATTATCTCATAATTAAAAAAAAAATAGTGTATGTATGTATAAATAGGTGAAGAAAAATCTGTGATTACCATTTGTATTATGAGCTTTTTTATTTGGTTTATATTGACTAGCTTTTGTTTTATTTAACTAAAATGAATTTTGAGATTTGAGTGTATATATAAGTTTTTCACTACGTTGAAGGTGAGAATTTTGAACAATGGGTGAACAGACGTAACATTAAACACGTATTATAAATGTATCAAATTGCCTCATCAATCTTGTATTCAATATGGTGTAAGATATCTGCTATAGGTAAAATACTATTAATTAGAACTGATAAACCAAATTCCCAAGAAAGCAGATAAATCAAACGTGTATATGTGATTTTCGAAAGACAAATAAACATGTTACAACAAAAATCATATGCTCTCATTTGGTTTCAGTTCGTTAATCGTTAGCCGCTTTGTATTCGCCGCGCCTGCGCAAATCTCGATCCCAGACCGACATTGAAAAATTCTGAGCGCGTGATTTTCGTTCGTGTAGTTCATTTGTTCGCTCGGAGACGGTGAATATTGTTTATGGCAGGATTATTAGAGGCTTTCCTGTTTTCCTGGATATTGTATAGTGAAAACATTTATAATTTTGCATAAACACATTCTTGGCGGTCATTATATGTATAAAATATGCCAGCTTAATGTGATACTTTAAGACTGTCACAATCTCAATATGTGTTATTTAAGATATTTCCAAAAAATGTCAGATGTGCATAGTCATTTTGAAATTATACTATCGATCAAGAAGTAATACGAAAATAATGCCCTCGGGGAGTGAATTTAGGTGAAATTGAGGGTGGTTGCGTGCTCGCCCGCAGGCTGTATCCCGTACCTACTTGTTACGAGCCCGGCCATATAGCACGGTATACAGGACATTTGTGATCAACTAAATAAATATTAAACTAAATATTCAGTCATTTTATTCTTATGAGTCAAAAATTACTTAATCAATTGCTAAAATATGCAGTTAGAGCAGCGTTTTCGATCGTTGTTTTGTTAATTAAAATCGTGTTTGTCCCTAGTCTTCAATTTTGAAGCAAAAGTGGCATGTCACCTAAAATATTATAGCCGATTCATAAAAATACAATAAACAAGTTGTCCAAGCGAATTACGTATCACTTTAGCGGAATAAAAGAATGTTTACGACGTTTTCACAGATAATAAAAAGTAAAAAACATGCATTTTCCAGTCTAAGTATTAGATAGGTATAATTCTGTAAAAGTTCAACTTCACTTTTAATATACGAAAATCTGATTAAATTTTCATAGAACGTTTATTTTGTTACTGCTCTAAATATTAAAAGTATTCTGCAATATGTAGTTGAATTCAAGAAAACCGTGTCTAAAATAAAAAAAAGAATAGTTTCTGGCTTTACAGTTAGTGTTTTTTTTACACCAGATAAGTTTGAAGTTGACTACAATCTTAGGACCAATCTCTGTTTAAAAAATGCTCTTTTGTTACCTGAAACCCACTGCATTAGCAGGTAGCATTGATGAACTAACCTCTGCGTATATTCATCTGTATATTTTAAGTTTTCGGTAAACACATCGGCGAATGATGCGATCGATACGCTCTGGGCAATGCAAATTGCGTCGCCTCTTATCGATGCACTTTATCCTGGGTACTTTTGTGCATATTTTACATATATTTGCGGGGATGGAGAAGATAGCTAATGTGGGCGGACTCTCCGGCCGCATCCTAATGTACGAGGACCGGCTGAAGACACGTAGACTTACATTTACGTGTTCTATATACGTACATTATATTATATTCTGAATAAGTTATAAAATGTATCTTGTTATCAGTACAAAATTGTCTTAATTAAACTGAAAATTTCAAGAAAATCCTTTAATAAAAGTGTTCTTAAGACAACATCTGTGATAAGTCAATTTCATCAAAGATCAACAAATAACATTGATTTGATATCATATAGTAGTAGTAATAGCATATAAAAATAATCGGATATGCTCTCTTCTAATATAGTCTATGGAACCATAACATAATTGTGCTCAGTCCTGAGGGTATAGCGGTGTGAACGCGGCCATTCTGCGGTCACGAACCACTCTAAACATAGAGTCTAGGTCTAAACGATGCCACCATATCTGTCGGCACGCTCTATCCGCTCATAAGTGCACCCTGCTTACCTCAGCTTTCATGTTATAGCCTACGAACGACGAATTAAATACTTCAAGTTCATAAAATCATGACTGCAGCTATTTGACAGTGTATAAAGTGGATATAATAATTAATTACATACTTACCCCCTTATTCATAAACGTATTTTAGCCAAAGTGTTGCTAATCTGTCCTTTGTCTTTTTCTATCCTGCACATTTGACAATGCAACTGACAAAGACAAAGCATTCTATAGCTAAAACGTATCTAATGTACGTTTATGAATAAGGGGGATAATGTAAATAGGTATATAAGAAATAAATAAAATTTAATACCTATATTATTATCTCTGTTAGTTATAAGTGTAAAAAGCAAAATCCATCCTCTGTGTATCCTGAGTACATTTTTATGATATTCAATGTGGAAAGATCGTTTGATTATTTCACAATATAGAGATTAAATATAATTTCAAAAAAGCTATCTTCTACTTACCTGTAGTGGTTAATTTTGATTAGCTGTTGGATACCTACAAGAGTGCCAAAACTATTTTTAAAACAAGCTTTTAATAATTTGCATACATATTTAAATTTATCACGTTTGAACAACACCTAGAGTCATAAAATTCAAGGTAAATTCAATGTCTTCAAAAGCATCGGCATACTTATATGATATACAGGGTAATTTATTGAATAGATCCAGTCTGAATTTCAAGGTTTGGCTTAAATACTTTGGTGGAGCTCAGTGACGGAACTTGCAGTTGTAGGCACCACCGCGTAACCTAATCTACTTGCCGCTAAATGGTAGTGTTCAGCACTATCGTGTTCCGGTCAGGTGTTAATGTACGGATCTGTAATTTCAGGCACATAGGCATAACACCTTAGGCCTCAGGAGTGGTAACGCATCTGCATTTTGACCTTGGTCTTTGTGTGGGTTTCTATAGGCTGCAGTCATCGCTTAACATCAATGTGAACTTCATGCTTTATACCATTTCATTTTCATTACATAAAAAAAAAATCGTGTTCCGGTCAGGTGCTACAACCCCTTTAATTTCCGATATTCGGTACAGAGGTGTAACACCTTAGGTCTCAGGAGCGGCAACGCATCTACATTGAATTATTTCATCAAATTTTTGTTTCATTGCATTATTTACCATCAATGTAATCTGGTTCCTTGTTTGCCATATGATGACATAAAAAATATTGTCATCTATACAAATAAGACAGGAAAAATCGAGTATTGTGCCCGTGACTTCGTCCATGTAGAATTTAACTAAATTATTGATCAGTATCTACGCGGATGAAGTCGTGGGCACAGCTCGTAGTAAATATCAATCAAAGCTTTGTGATCTGGAAGTTTTACAATAAAATCCCATAGTTCTAATATAATCAAATTTTAATATAAAACTAAAGTTGATTTGCCGTGTGCAAAACCTGTATCGGCGTTATCATAGAGGCTTTCCAAAATATTCCAGTGATCGAAGGCGTAAGGTGAAATTACTTAAAAATTGAATGAGCAATAAAAGGAGTGATGCTGAAGTGTTCGAAGTAAATGACTAGAATGATTGATGTTCGTGGATTTACATTGCACTGAATACAAAACGACCAAAAATTGTAAGGTCATTTTTCAGAGCTGACTGCGGGTGTCCAAAATAAAAAAGGGCGAAGGCTTATAACAAGAATGGTTTAATATTTACCAAACGTAAAGTACAAAATATTTAAAGTCAATACTTGGCGTGCTTTAAACGAACACAAAATTGGAAATAGACAAACGACTCCTATTTATCGCTATACATTTTCCGTTTCAATAATCTTTGTAAGTTATTGGAGTTGTAAATCATTGAAATTAGTAATTTCAAATGTCCTGAGGTACCTGCATCGTTAGGTGACGTTACGTTGTGATTTAAAGCTGGAAATGACCGATATAAATAATATTGTAAACACACTACAGCACGTACAAGTATGACCACTTGACCACACACCTTCGACTATATAATTACATTAGAAGTGAACGGGATATATGATTTTACTTTTATCTTTAATAAGCTCCACCAAAAACTTTATAATTGCGTAGCACGTTGAAGAAGGAAATCCAAACATCTTTTTTATATATTTGTTTGGCGTGCCTAAACTAAACAGGTTTAAAGAAAGAAATTCCTTTTTTAAACATGAGATGTAGATAAATTAGGCACATATATTTTTTGTAAAATATAGATTTAGATTAGACCACACAGCTAGCGCCTCCACGTACAAAACTTTTTAGCCAAAAGATAAGTTTCATTAATATTTCTTGTTAATAATAATTTATATTCACTGATCACATTGGCAAACTGACGTAAATTATTATAAATTGAGCTTATTTTATGAACAAGAAGTAAGTTTTATTCGATTTTTAGAGTTTCATACTAGAAGGTTAAGACGGGACCCTATTACTAAGCCTCCGCTGTCTAAAACTAAATATTTTATATGCAAATACATTTAAAAAGGTAAATTATACGCAGGACTTTGCCTAATTCAATAACTGTTGGTATCTATCTACTCAAGAAATCGGTCAAAGCAGCTTTTATATCGATAGCTTCGCGAAAAACCCAATGTGTAATCGTTACTTTGTTTTCTTTGTACTCTATTAATTAAAATAACGTACAATAACGTTATAAAGCTGTAACCGCTTTTGAACAAGCATCATGAGCTGTCAACCACGGTTCCGTAGGCTGGTTGAAATAAGGCCTCTGCAGTGGTAACGCATTGAGTTTTTATGTGGATTTCTATAAGCAGCATTATTATCGTACCGTTTATATACTGGTTTGTCACTTTAGTACCTAAGATAAGAACTAAGCTACTATTCAAAGCTATTTCGTTACAAGTTTATTCAACATTTCTATGGTAGCCAATGGCGTAGCTAACATAGGTGGCACTCTGGGCAGATATTGTGGTGCTATCCCAAAAGTCAATACTTAATATTTATAAAATTTCTAGTTCTTACTGATATTATAAATGAGAATGTGAGTTTGTTACTTTATATTACGCTTCCATGCCTAAACTGCTTATCCGATTTTTATTTTGTTTGGTTAAAAGAAATACATACAAAATTCGTGATTTGCTTTTAATTTAAGTGTACATTAGAAAGAGAAGATGGGACCATATCCACTGGGAAATCGATAGTTATACCTTACTCAAAATAGGTATTCGGAGTGTTGTCTCCATCTTTATATAGAGCTTCATTGGTCTCACGGCTTACCCGAAATGGATCCAGTGTTCCCCACCACATAGTTATGTCAAAGCGTGTCGCGCTTGGCTTTGTCATAATAATACCTATTTACTATACACTCCTACACTAGATATACCTTTGTGGTACAGATGTATTAAAATAATGGTGCTACATTTGAATATAAAATGTTTTATCTTCAGAGAATTTAAAACATTTTTTCTCACGTGACGAAGTCGCGGGGACAGCTAGTCGTTCATAAAATCTGCAAAAATTTTAAGGGATAACACAAAAGCAAAGCAAGTTTGTACATTAAACGTGTTTTTACAATCTGTGGAAAGCAAACAAATTGCGATACTGTAAATTTAAAAACGTTCACTGAACTCATTGAGCAGTCTTTGAAATACCGATCTACTGTGATCACATCTTAACGGTCTTAACGAGCGGTATTCGGAACACAAATAATCGATTGTTTTTAATAAAGAATAAAAAATAAATGACTACACTGATACAAAATAAAACAATCGAGTACTTAATAAAATCAATTCTGTAATCATAGAATATGAGCATCATTACTCAAACTTGAGTATACTTATATATTTAAGTACATATCATATAAAAGCTCACAAGTACAATATTTAGTATTAATCTAGTAGCGGTCGATGATCAATTATCGTAAGATGACTAATAGATGATCCAACTAAATTGACGTACTGTCATTTCTCTTCCCTTAGTCGATTAATTCAAAACATGAACTCTAGGGGGTCCAATAGCGCAAGACGAACTATGTGTGTACTTTTCAATAATAAATCTCTTGTAGTTTATGTACTCACGGATATATAACTGCACCAATTTCCACGTTGGCATATATATTCAAACCAAATTATTTTAATAATAGGTACTCTTTTTATAATTTTTCGTTGATAGATAATGATAAAGGTACTTGAATAGCATGGTAGTATGTTTTAATTATTGAACCCCATACTTGATTGATTAAAAATGTACATAATTATAATGAAATTATAATGAAATTGGAGGGGAAAAGATTCATTTCTTAAGAAATCATTAAAATCCTTACCTTATTATTTATTCACAATATGTATAATGTCGTTGTAGAGGCAAAAAAAAACAAAACACAGTTGGATTAGGAGGCTTCAAAGCCGCCATTTGGTGAAATTTATACGACTGTATTTTACACATAACATAAGTGTAGTCTTCATGCGCATTACTCATAGGCATACTCGAACATGTGAATTAAGTAATAAGCAGGAACTCTAAGCTATATCTATGCATATAAAATTACTACAAATCACAAATTGTTCTCCTAAGGCTATCAAATCAATATAAAAATGTCTTACAAATATTATAATAATATTACCACGTTACCGGAACATAGAAATGGTACTAGGTATTATTGAAAGACGGAAAGATTCAAAGCAGTGGTGCAGATGCCCTCGAGCAGCGCAGCCTCCGTGAGTGAAATAGAATTCTATTGACTTCTTTGGACCGTTTCAACTATTGCTTTGGAAGCAAAATAACATAACTTCACGATTTTATATGCCTGAAATAATAGGTAGAGAGATTACACACATTCATGCATAAATCCATGGTTCAGTGTAAAAAAATTTTTTGTAACACAATTTATTTTTTGTCGCTTATATAAATAACGTGGCAAATACAGTGCTTACGTATAATGCCCTCATCTTTACCTACTGGGATTGTTCTACCAGTAAAATAATGAACAGTTTGGTAAATTCCCATACCAAATAAAATTATCTTGCCCGTCAAATCACGTGTATCCGATTTCACAATTAGAACTTCAGATGCTATTTCCGTGAACTATTCACATTGACTCAAAAATTAATGCCTATGGTCTGGGAATTTGTATAGTAATACCAATAAAGTACCTAAATGTTTACAATCGGCCCCACATTTTTCTATGCCTTCTTATTTTGTGAACAATAAATTTTATTAACACATTTCAATTGATTTCCTCTACACATTCGGGCACACAATCAGCGTTAATTGCTGCTTCTCTTACGTAAAGTATCGTAGGCGTCGAGTGTACCATTCGAAGACGGCACCCTTGTGTACAAAGAAAAGATTGAGTCATCATAACAAATGCGCAGCTTATCCCCGCCGAGGGCACAGAACTCGGTTCATTCGGACTCTTATCTGTGACGGCTGTGATCATTGTGGCCGAATTCTTCGTGCTTCAGACTACGGATGACGAAACGATGGTGGTTTTAGTCTTTTACTCTCCTGTCCTTTTGTTGACTTGTCGAGTTTTGTTCGAACGGCTTTTTGTAAACGTCCACCGACTGCATTTGTAAAGCTCGCCTCTGACTTCATAAATCTTATCTAATACATCTCATCAAGCGAGAATTAAACTGTATTTCTTTTAAAGTCAACGAGTGAGTCTTTAAAATTATATTGTGTTATTTTTGTTTTGTTTAAATTAATGAATTCAAGTACATACATTGTATTGATTAATCATAACTTCGTAGAGTGTGTAAAATTCATTACGTGTGTTGTAGTCTTTTAAGTTGCAACGACTTGTGTGAATCAAAAAGTACTTTTGATTTTTTCTAGATTTAATTTACCCCGTATTTAACTCAAACATTCCATTTAATATTGGGATTGTTTCTATATAAATACCTGACGACGTATTTTGTCATTCTCGTCGGTCAGTGGAGTCACACATTGGTCGAGGCAGTTGCAGCCTGCATTTTTAGAATTATTAATTTGGTTCGTGTTCTTATACTACTGTGTTAAAGTGGTCGATTTTGTGGCAACGTCATAAATAAAACATTACATATTATTTTGTCCTGAGATTGATTTGCAGGTCCTCTTGTGCGTCTTAATACGATATTGTTACTACAAAGTTCTGTTCTATAAGTATTTACGTTTTTTTATGTGTACATTTAAAGTTTGGCTCCGTTATTGTCACGACAGAGGCAAAAAACCTTAAACCTGGGCAACGCATCTGCATTTTGAAATCCGGGTTTTGTGTAAACGTCTATAGGCTACAGTATAGGCTTGCATCAGTGTGAACTGAATGCGTATTTGCCACTATCGGAACATAAAAAAATACAAATATTACAAAACATATCAATAGTGCTTGAACCTGAAAAAATACTAATATAAAAGGGACGATACTCTTTTATATTGTTGTTTTTAAAATGATGCGCAAATTTAGTAGGTAGTTTTAGAAATATTAACTACTCAAAACGTTGCGTGTTGTTAAACGAATCTTATGAAATTGCTGTACATTATGACGTCACCGTAAAACGCCTGTGAATTGTATAGTGAATACGAAAAATTTTAAGACATCTTCGTCAACGGTGTGTGCATATAATGTTTGTATAAAAACAAACATTATATGCACACAAAAAGTGAAATAATTTTTATTTTAAACTTCTCTTTTGTTCACATTTTTTCGTCACTTTGGAATACCTACTTCTGTCTCATAAGATTCAATTCAAATTGTCTTAATTTTTATATCCTATAGTTTCTTTTTGCAATTCCCCAATGGTATGAAAGTTATCTAAGTAACTACCTAGGAAACATCTCTATTGCCAACCTAATGAACCACTATAACATTTGTAATGATTTTATTTTTCTTCCACAGGTCGAAGTTGTGATCTTGGACAAGAACGACAGTCCTCCAGAATTCAAAAACATACCACAAGCTTATTTCGCTTCTGAGGATCTCGCTCCTGGACAGCTAATAACCACCATCACCGCTGAAGATCCCGATACGATTGGAAGTATAACCTATAGCATACAATCCGAGGAACCGACACCATTCACATTGAATTCGCGTACTGGTGAACTCACTCTAAAAGAACCATTGGATAGGGAGACAATATCAGAATATCAAGTGATCGTGCGCGCTGATGATAGTGTGCAGTTTACGGATGTTACAGTGACAATACAGGTTAGTAAGTTAATTTGAGCTCAAAAATATACTTGCGAGCTTAACTAGTATCACATGGGGTAACAATATAAACATAACAATAATAACACATAATCGAACATCCCCCGTTTATGTGATTCCAGTTTAAAGCTCGCAAGTGTATTTGGTCGGGATTAAGGCTGTATTATACATATTTTATTTATCTATCAATGAAAATGCAATACAAATTGAAGCTGGAAGAGATATCATTGAAATGTTAAAATTTAATTTCCATTCTATGTAAAATATTATTTTTACTTTTGAATAATATGTAGATATCTGACATGTAGTAGAGGAGACAGAGGCAGTCCCATCGAAACTTAAAAATTCCCATCACGAAGGGAGGGAGATCCAAATTAGAAATAATACAGTTCACATAAGTTTCTTGTATTTTTCAAGTTAAATAGATATGTATTATAAATATTTATAGTAGTAACTATTCATTGTAATATCATTAACAATCCAAATCTAAAGCATTATGCGGAATCGATTAAATTTGGTTAAACTGGTCTGCTCACACTGATTGTAAATTATTGAATACTGTAACCTATAAAATTAAATATCTATGCAGATGCGTCCACTTCTAAAGCCTTAGTGGTTAGTAATATTTTTGACTTATTGCTGGTTATTACGAAATCGTACAATTTGAGTTAGATTTTAACCCCCTTATTCATAAACGTATTTTAGCTAAAGTGTTGCTAATCTCGCCTTTATCTTTTTCAATCCTGCACATTTGACAATGCGACTGACAAAGACAAAGCATTCTATAGCTAAAACGTATCTAATGTAGGTACGTTTACGAATAAGGGGGTTAGTATTTACCTACTTTAAACGTTAAATTTTTTTGACAAGAAACAACTCGATACGTTTGAGTACCATACGTTACTTCGAAATGTATTGACAACAGAAAATAAAAATAATCATATCAATACAAAAGCGGATATCACAAAAGGTTGAAGCTTGGATTGGTTAGCATTTTATCACAGCGCTCAGAACCACTTGTCAATGTGACGAACGACCCTCTTTGTTTACATATCTTATTCGTCGGGGTATTCAAAATTTTACATGCTTATTTAGTTCGTGCGTGCTAACGTGGTTCTCTCACTTTCGTAAAAAGGTGTGACATGGTTGTGTTTATAATTTTCAACCAATATAAATAATGCATTTATCATAAAATTATGTTGTTTTATGTTATAAATATCCTTATGAAAATAAGACGAGTTCTTGATTTCCAACCAAGGAATATCATCAAATTATCAGAAGTAGAAAAAGAATTACAAAATATCGAGTATTTTTCTATTTTTTTAAATAAAGTAAGTAAGCGTTTGAAATGTATGTTGATTTTGAGGACTGGTCTAAAAAATGTTTTGTATATCTGTTTAGTCATTCGCTTATTCGACATATGCCCGAACATAAGTTTAAGAAAATGCAAGATATTTGTCTTCAAATTGACTAAATTTTATCGAGTTTTAATATTAAAATAAGCAATGAAGAAAGTCAAACAGTTCAGTAAGTTCTAACATAATACAGTTTTGGTAGCGATAGCCTCCAGCTCGCCTAGCTAGCTCGCCATTTCGAAAGACCCTTATAACTTTTATACGTCTTTTTCTAGGTCACCGACACCAACGACAATCCGCCAGTCTTCAAAGAAAGTGCTTATTCCTTCGACATACCCGAGAACGCAGCAAGAGGGTCGGTCGTTGGTACCGTAGCTGCCACTGACCTCGACTCCGGGCCGAACGCTCAGCTGGTGTACACTGTGATCTCGGATTGGGCGAATGATGTTTTCTCACTGAACCCGCAAACAGGCGTCTTCACACTAACAGCTAGACTTGACTATGAAGAGGTAAGTGCAAATAAAATCATTTTCAAGTGTAATTTCAGTATTTTTGTCTTGTATTCTATCGTGGCGTCGGGAAGTGACCATCCTACCGTCCTCCAGTGGAAGATAAATCCGCTAGTGCAGTCAATCGAACAATGGAAGACCAGAAACCATTCCAATAGAGCGGTAGTAAATGCAATAATACAGGATAGGTAACAGGGTCCTGGGATAAAACTACTAACACTGCGATTGTCATCCGTATGCCAATCGCGGCGATTACGTCATAGCCCCTTAGATGTTGGACGGCTGTGTACTCCTTTGGGAGAGGCTTCTGTTCGGCGGTGAACGTCTTTCGGCTGAAATGATTGTTGTCTGAATATTTTGCATCATAGGGGATTTAAGGCCCGTAGCTCACTACAGCCATCCGGCACCCGACCAACGCCCGACTGCCACGAGCGGTCTGCGCTCATTACATCAACTCTGCTCCGTATCGACACCGGATCGCCTCGATTGCAACGACCCGACGCGCGGGCGGTGCGCAATCTGCGCGCGGACGGCGAACGGACCACTCGGCGACCACTTGCTTGCCTTGCGTTGGCTTTCCATTGCCAGCACGCTGTTCTTAAGTGGACCGCGCGCTGTCCGCGAGTGGTTCACAAGTAACATCGCGTCGTTTACCCGTGGACTACCCGTCGACAACGAGTAGACGCCATAAAACGAGGCGATAGTGGTCGGGTGCCGAGTGGCTGTAGTGAGCTATGACCCTTAGTCAGTCAGTTAAGTGTAGCTTAGACTCAATATTGATTAAGATCAGTGTCTTCGCCATGTCAATAAAGATCTTTTTAAACATTAGTTATATTATTAGTTAAAGTTCATTTGTTTTGGTTACAGGAGGTATAAATTTGATCTTCGAAATTACTCATCTGATTTATCAAACATTTTTGTATAAAGTTTTTTAAAATTCTGATAAAGATTAACTTAACATGCGGCTAGCAAGGTTGAATTAAAAGATGATCTTAAAATAATACGATAACTTTGCAACTACATACGAGGTGTGCAATAAACACACTTATTAAAGGGTAAAGTGATTAACATTTCTGTTCAGAATGTTCTGAAACGTAAAGCATGCGATTGCCAATTACCGCCCCATTTTTAATTAAATAAAGAGTAATAAGGAACTTGGATAATTAAGTAATTACCATGTCACATACATTGAAGGAAATAAAAATAATTGTCATTTAAATAAGATATACTTGCCGGTTATCTGACCGAAGATAGGCAACCGGATTTTCATAGTATCCGGCTTAACAAATAATTCGAATTACATTTACAAAATAGCTACGTGATCATTAAGTTGATTTATTTAGTACCTTAGTAATATGCAGTACATCATTACATAACATTTCTTTTATCTTATTCTTTTAAAAATCTTTTCCATTCCTTACGTGACTTGATCAATTTCACCAACATTTTTATTTTTGTAGAGCATATTTAATGGTTTAAAATGTATTCCAAAATATGGAATAAATAACTAAATGGAAAAAATACGCGAACTAAATAAAGAAGCTGACAAGTTGATCCACGAAAAAACACACAACAAAAGAATGTAAACAGACCTTGGCATATAGAAGCGGCATCGACAATACTTTTTTAGATATCATCTGCAAATATAAATATGTATTTTAAGCAACTTGATTGTCTCCCTTCAACATTCAATTAATTGTAGCCAATAACAATAAGTATTGCACTTTTTGCAATGGGATCGTTATTGAGGTCTTTCATTTAAATATAGGTCTAAAGTCGATTGTTTTATATGAATTGATATTGAAACGAAAACCAGCTGTTTAAATGTTTTATATATTTATGTTAACAGAATGATATTAAAATTAATATTCTGTAAACATAAATATTTAGTTTTGATAGCAAAGTTTCTGGGTTGCAGCTTGCCAAAATTTTACGGGTTACGAGTAATGCCGCCATAATTTTAAATAATTTATTTCATGCTTTTGTTTACCGGTGGCTTAATTTTGTAAATTCTACTTAAGGAAAATTATTTAAATAAATTTCAATAAACAGAAGTGTGACAGCTGAGAAAGTTTATCTTTTTTCAATATTTACTACACTTTTATGCTATAAGAACATCTAAATACTTATATATTTATATTCAATTTATGCTTAAAACGTTTTTAATTGATTTAATTTTGTTAATAGCCCTTTCACTTAACCCAAATTGTATCGATACTTGAATTAATTTGCTAATAATTTATACACCTACTCATGTCATCAAAACAGTGTAAGGTATTCCCCAAAATACTAACATATATTTCGCAAGAAATGATGCTACTGTAGTTATTTACACGAGATGTTTCAACATTTATGTTTTTATATAAACAAGCTTAGAGAGATGCTTCAGATACATACAGAAGTGATCCTAGAAAGGGAGGTGGTAGGAGTTATGTCCACCCCCTCCCCAAAATCAGACACGATACGTAGAAAATCGTACAAAAAGGTATCGAAACCATTCCAAAATCAAACAAGTACCAATTTATGCAGTGACCCCCAAAAAGCTAGGTATGTTAACGACCGATGAACTTCTCTTCTTCCAAAATTTAGATATAGGATGGCACCTGCTGTGATGAACCTTATTGATAATGGACATAATTAATAATTATATAGAAAAAATAAAATATCATCGAATGCGTTAGTAGTTGTAAATTAGATAATGATAAAAATTGTCAATATATTTAAGTTGAGTAAATTAACTTTAATTACTACGTCTTTTTTATTATCATAAAACGATCGTATTTGTTCAGTAACCATCATCTAGTTTGGTATTGTCACCAAGAGCGTTTTGGAGTGGCATCGGCACCGTTCGATAGAGCCTACGGCCACTTTACCTTGCTCTATGTGCTTGGATACATTGCGGTTGATACAATTATCTTAACATAGATCTACAGCTGGGGCGTTGACCGTTCAAGTTGTACAAGCGCACGACGTTACGAACCAAAAGTTGTTCAAACACATTCTAAATACAATTTTGAGCGTAATAAACAATGTTTATTTATCGCGCAGTTTGTCATTTAGCTGGTGCAAGATAACGAGAGTAATGGTGTGAACTTGGACTGTTCACATGATTCCGCATGGAAACATGCATAGTTCGTTTCAATTGTGACCTTAACAAGGTATAATGTTATTAAGATGTTATATCTGTCTCATTGTGTTTAATGTAACACGTGGAATTGACATTTGAATATTACTGTCTATGTATGTATGTATGTATCTTCACGCCAGGTCCCTAACGGGGTAGGCAGAGAGTGTAGAGCGCCAGACATCCCGGTTCTGACAAACCTCTCGTGCCTCGTCTACCTTCATCATTCTCTTCATACATGCACGCCGATTCCTAAGACTTTTGACCCCACCATCAGACAGAACTCGACCTATTTGGTCATGGTAGGTCAGCCTTGGTCTTCCTGGGCCTCTGCAACCATCCACATTCGCATTGTATTACTGTCTATGTTTACAACATATTACCACAGTCTAAAGAAAACGAACGAACGTACTTATACTGTGATATTACGGTAACGTAGAATTAAAAAGTGAAGTTTTTAGAGTTATTTGACAAAGCGAAGTCTTTAGAGTGTAAAAATAAGATGCGGATAAGTAAAATTTATTACAAGGCGTGTAAAATATTGCATGTTGTAGGTAAGATGCGCAATTCAGAACCGAAGGACGATGCTGCCCGTGAGCGGGTTTTTAATGCAAGTCGGTGCCGGATCACGCCGCACAAGCACAGTAGACTTACTTTTTGTATTCACCGATATGTGAAGGCTGCCTCATGCTTTGTTAAATGGATAAATTAAATAAGTTACCTGAAGCACTATACCTCTAGTGGGCACTCTTTGATATGAATATTTGATAGCAATTACTATTAAATGAATTTGATTGTAGGCGAGGGCTATCTATGTAGGTTGTTATATCTTTTTTTGTTTGTTCTGTCCTTTTTACCCACGACGGAACGAAGAGAGTATATGCGTTTAGGGTAAGACGTTGTTTGTTTGTGTGTGCGATCCAATGTTCTCAATTATCTTTTAAACGGTTTGACCGATTTGGATGCGGTTTTCAATAATTTAAGCTCGAGTTGTTCTTACTTTGCTCGTTTAAAAAACAAATAATTTATCTATCCAATAATCTTGAATCTGACATTAGAAATGGAAGTATTTATAGATTTTTTTTTATGTAACAGAAGTGGCCAACAAGCATGCAGTTCACATTGATGTTAAGGGAAGACTGCAGCCTAAAGCCACCCACACAAAGACCAAGGTCAAAATGCAGATGCGTTACCACTTCTGAGGCCTAAGGTGTTATGCCTCTGAGCCGGAAATTACAGGACCTACACATACATTACCACCTGACCGGAACACGATAGTGCTGAACACTACCATTTAGTGGCAAGTATATTAGGTAATGCGGTGGTGCCTACGCCCGCGAGCCCCGTCACTGGAGCTCTACCATCAGTAAAAAATGAAATGTAATTCTTAAATGTATTTCAAATTTTAGGTAGTTTCCTATAAGAAAAAAATATAGGTATGAGTATTTTTTTAAATTTTAAGGAGAAAAATGTTCACCTATCCATAAAGAAACTATAATAGCTTTTATTTGCACCACATACAGTGCTGTACAACCTGATATGTCACTGTCATAACTGTCGTCATCTTTATTTGTAGATGAAATAATAATTATAATGCTTTACTCAATTCTTCTATCTCTATTATTTGTCGAATGTTTTTATCTTCCAACAAAACGTACTCCTCATAAGGTCATAATAAAATACTGTATGTAGCTATTTTAATATGAAATCTACTTAATAGCACACCTCTCGAATATCAGGTAGATACCTACCTCTAATTGCTCAACTTTTTTACGCTTGTAGTATGAAGATTTACCATACAATATAGTTTTGGTGTATATACCATTAAATAATCACATGTTTATTTTATAAAATACCTGCGAATAACTTAAAAACAAACAGCAATTTCTTTTAATTCCTGTTTATGTTTTAACCGGGAACGTTGAATTATATGCAGGAGAAGAAAAAAAATCATGAAATTCCTTATAATCTTCATGATAAATACATATTATAAATACTTATGAGTATGATAGGAGTTTAAATTACGATAGTTACAAGTGCTCAAAGCCATTTTGCTTGTTTTTATACGAGCTCGCATCGTAACTATCTTATTGTAATACTCATCAATACTGTAGTAAAATGACAAACAAGTCGTTAAATTTTCTATGGACATAAATCAGCGGTTGTTTTGTGTCTAGTTGTAAAAACACGTCGCAACTTTCATGTTTGTTTTGTACACTCTTATTCGGGAATTGGAAATACTCTAATGAGTTTTTGTAGGCAAATATGAGCGAGGAACAAACACGTGATCGCTGCCTCGGAAACCGTGACTATTTGAAGTCGGGGACGCGAGGAATACGCGAACATACAGCAGGCGCATCAAGTCAGCCGACTTTGCTAATTAGTAAAAACAATTCGCTGTACATTCGTTTTCTCGACCGCCCGCCAATTCCGCGTACCCCGCTAGAGAGCTGCTAATTTCATCCCGGTACAGTTTTTTCGCGTCGCGCATCATATTCGGCATTTGCCCACTCGATCCGCCATCGAAATTAAGGCTCGAACAATGTCTGACAAAGCGACCGTCTGCAAAACATCCACGAGCCGGATTCCGCGGCTACTGCCCGTTTTTTTAAATCGCCATTTCGCTTCACGATCCACGAATGAGGGAGCTTGTCATAGCTGGAGAGCTTTGGCGACCTATTATATGGAAAATCTGAATGCCGCTCCGTTTTCTGAGATACAACTATTGTGCCTGTTATAATTATTCGCTTTATTCTTTTAATTAACGTTAGTAAACAACGTTTCGTACTGTGCAATTTATTCTCGTACCGTATAACGTTTATTCATAGGAGTACATATTTCTATATTACTAATAGAAAAATGAACGCATACTCGTTCATGTCATTAAATCATTAAATTTGATTGTCAATATATTTAAATTCATAAATGTTGTCTACTGTATGCTAAGTATCATAACCAAACAGGGACAAGATAATTGTGTCTATTCTACGTAAACCTTGCAACTTGTTTTCAATTAGAGCATGTCAAAAGTCAAAACACAATTCCATCAAGACATTTTATTTGAATTTTCTTTGAGTTGCATTATTATTGAATCAAAGTCAAAGTCAAGTCAAAGTCAAAAGCATTTATTCATTTGGGTCTCAAGTGGAAGCTTATGAACGTCATAACATCAAGGTGGTATACACAAAAGTGAACATTATTTTACGTTAAAAAAAATAACAGCTACAATATCACAAGCCAGTCAACAAACATAAGCCTTAATAAAAAGCGCAATTCAATGCCATGCCTCTAATCCATGATATAGTCTGAGATTGAGTAATAAGCTTTTTTACATAATTTAATTTTAATAATTTTCTTAAATCTATTTGATAAATTGATAAATTTATTATGTCATTTGGTAGTTTATTGTAAAAACGTACACACTGACCAGCAAAGGAATTAGATATTTTATGGAGCCTAGTAGTGGGCACTGCAAGATTATTTTTATTACGTAGGTTAAGTTGATGAAGATCACAATTTTTCTTAAATTTTGTCATATTTTTGGGGACATACACAAGATTCTCATAAATATATTGGGAATGTAGTGTGAGGATGTTGATGTCTTGGAACGTATTTTTCAGAGATTCCCGAGGGCTCATCTCATAAATAGCTCGAATAGCTCGCTTTTGAAGCACAAATATTGAGTCAGTGTCGGCAGCACTTCCCCAAACAGTAAACCATACGACATAATGCTATGAAAATAACTGAAATAAACTAAACGCGCAGTTTCAACATCGGTCAATTGACGAATTTTTCTTACAGCGTAAGCTGCCGAACTAAGTCTACTAGATAATGTTTCTATATGTGAGCCCCATTGTAGGTGCGAATCCAAAGTTAAACCCAAGAAGACAGTTTTATTCACCAATTCTAGTTCCTCGTTGTTCATCAACACCCTGGTTTTTAGTTGCTTAACATTTTTAGTAAAGAATCTAACACATTTAGTTTTACTACCATTTAATAGTAGGTTATTCACACTAAACCAGTTTACAATTTTAGACAGAGCAATGTTTACATCGTCTATTATTGATTGCTGTCTGTTAACTTTAAATATTAAGGAGGTATCGTCTGCAAACAATACAATCTCATGATTATCTTTTACCAGATAGGGCAAATCATTGATGTACACAAGGAAAAGAAATGGACCTAGAATCGAGCCTTGGGGCACCCCCATTGCTAAAGCGGAACCATAAGATAGATTGCCGTTAATGTCTACTTTTTTAATCCTATCACTCAAATAAGAATTAAGAAGATTCAAAGCTATGCCTCTTATTCCATAGTGGTGTAGTTTCATTACAAGTGTTTCATGCTGCACACAATCGAATGCCTTAGACAAATCACAAAAAATGCCATAGGCGTCACGTGACTCCTCCCAAGCCTCAAATATACACTCTAACAATTTGACACCGGCATCAGACGTTGACCTGCCGCAAGTAAAACCAAATTGTTTAGTGTGCAGCAATTTATTTTTGTTTAAAAAGTAATTGAGTAACTGAGTAAGCATAAGCTTTTCAAAAATTTTGCTGAATGTAGGTAGCACGGTAATAGGCCTGAAGTTAGAGGGGTCTAATGCACTACCTGACTTGAACAAAGGGATTATTTTACTGTACTTCATCAAGTCTGGCAACACCCACAATCAATGCATCTATTAAATACAATTACTAAATCTGGAATAATAATATCAATTAATCACTGTACAATAACAACAGAAACGCCCCAAAGGTCTGCTGTTTTTTTATATTAATAGATTTAAATGCAGTATTAACATTAAGCTGGTTAACGTGATGAAAACAAAAATTATCAAAATATTCAGGTATATTTTCCTTGATCAACAACTCTGCAGCGGATGTGGAAGAGCCTAAAGTACTTGTCAAAAGGACTGGGAAAGTAGAAAAAAATCTTTCAAATGCATTGGCCACTTCCGTATCGTTATTCGTAACGTGACCATTAATACTTAGTTTAAAGTCAGTTTTGTTTTGTCTAGTTCTGTCAGTTTCGGCATTAATAACTTTCCAAGTTGCTTTAATTTTATTACTACTGTTCCTAATTTTAGATTTTATAAATAAAGATTTAGGTAATTTACAAACACTTATAAAAATTTTTGAATAACGTTTTAGATTGCTTATTGCTTAAAGTTTTCACTATTGTTATACTGTCTTTCATAGTATAACCTGTACAATATTTCCCGACTCTTGTAAATGCCTGTTGTTGCCCAATTAACGAAAATAGGACGATTTGTAACTGAGATCTCCTAGTCATTAAGCTAATTCTCATACAATTTTTTTTTTTTTTGCAACAAGCATGTGTTGCGTTGATAATGAATGCGAAATAATATAGAATAATTCTCATACGTTCCAAGCGATCAACAGTTACTGGCACAAAAGTAAATTTCTGTTTAGCCACTGGTTTACTTTTGTTCTCAAAAGTAATCAACTGGTCAGTGTGATCTGAATCTAGTTTATTAATTATATTTTTATGTGTTGGCAAAATATCTGTATAAATATTGTCCAGACATGTAGCTGTGGTAGCGGTTATTCTAGTAGGCTCCATATATAAGTTAAATAAATTGTGGGACTTAAAAAGACTTAAAATTTTAATGGGTGAACTAGTGTTATCTAGAATATTGATGTTAAAGTCACCACAAACTAATAAGGGCTTGCTCGAATTCGAAAGTTTGTTTATGGCTTGATCCATTATTTCCACAAATAAACTGAAATCCGCAGTGGGAGGTCTATAGACACAAACGACAATGAATTGCTCTAATTGTACACACGCTAATTCGATCAAACACTCTACAGAGAGGGACACAATATGTTTCCGTTCCTTGAACTTTAGATTTTTATTCAATATTATAAGAGCTCCCCCATGTATTGTGTTGACTCTGCAGAATGAGCTTCCCACTAGGTGGTTGCTGAAATTAAACATAAGTTGATGTTTTATAAGCCAATGCTCGGTAATACACATAATATTAATGTTCTGAGAGTTTATGAATAATTCCAATTCCAGTAGCTTGACCTCTGTCAAGCAATAAATGTTTTGATGCACAAGGTTGATATAATGAATATTTAAATTATTATTATGGCGATTTTTTGTGTAACATTCATAATAGTGGTCATTTGACTGCACTGCTAAATTAATCAAAGAGGAATATAATAAATTAGAGCTAGAGGTTACTCCCTCTGTTGTCGTAGAATTTAATTTAAATGATTTGTAATGTCATTATTAATAAAACATGACTGCTCAAAAGAAGCAGGTCCATTTGTACAATTTTTTTTTGAAATTTCTAAAAATAAGACAGTGAAGTAGCTATATGTCTCTTAAAACTAGAACTGAGGTAGCATCTACCTTTTGTCCAATGAAAAGAATTACAAATTACACTATTGGTGTCTATTAAATGAAACTTAGCAGTGTGAGTACAAATAGTATGCAGTATGGCATTCAATTTATACCTAAGTGCATTTTCCGTCTCTGACAAAGTTTTACAGTAGGGAAATGTGAACATAATAATTTTATTTACACTTAAAGTTAGCAAAGACTCACAGTATCGGGTTAAATCCTTTTTACTAATATCATCCCTATTTCCTGTCAAAATTATAAGATTGTTACAATTTGTATATTTGTAATTTAAAATCTTTTTCATAATTGTTTCATAGGATGCAGAAGGTAAACATATATTAAAAACAGACTGATCTGTGAGAATTGTATTTAACTTCGAGTTCATGTCTTTTCCAATATGATCGCTAAACATAATTGAGCTTTGTTCATTATCTAATACACTTTGTATATGAACTGATGCACCTAATGACTGCTTTGTTTTATCATTGAAGTATGAGCTGTCACAATCGGCCTCTGTTATGGAAAAAGTATTCACTGTTTGTAAATTATTTAGAGAATCAGAGCTCTCTACGTTATTTTTTGAAAGTTTAAATAGATCATCTAAAGCCTTAGAATACTCATTAATTTCCTTTTGTGATAATTCATACTTGTTATTAAGTATGTGTAAGAAGTCCTTAAGTTGTTTAATTTCGGATAATAAAGCCTGTGTGTCAGCTTCATATTTCAATCTGCAATTTTTTAACTTTGTTGTACACAATTCCAAATCATCATATAACTCACATTTTTCTTTACTGAACTTAGCGCTTTTAGAAATATTTTTATTTATTAATTTTTGCGTCTTTTTAATATAATTGTTAATTTTAATATATTTTTTCAGTTTGTTTCTACTGCTATTTGATGAATTTTTTGAATTTCTGTTCAGTGCTCTATCACTATTATCGAGTTCAATAGAGCTATATCGGTGAATAACAGGAGAAACCAACATCGGAGCATTCTCCACTAACTCATCAAATAAGCTTATATTTTGATGTGCAGCTGCTTTCTGAGCGTGCTCTTGTAACTGGGAGATGTGTGTGTAAGCCTCACGAAGCTCCTGTTCCAGTGTAAATATTTTACTAAGAGCCTGCTCATAATCCTCACTGCACCGGTCAAAGCTGCTTACCAAACTTTGTAGACTGTTCCGTTCTTCGACAATTGTAGTTAGTTGTGTGTACAAGGCAGTCATTTCTGTTTTTGATTTAGAGTTAGTGTCTAAGATTTCTACGAGTTGTTTTTCATTTTCTTCTCTCTCATTGCTTAACTGACTGCATAGCTCCTTGGTTTTCTTTAATTCAAGTAGAGTGAGGTGGAGTTTAGTTTCCTCCTGACGTGACAACGCTCTACGTGTCATAATTTTTATATAAAAAAAGAAGTAATTGGATTTCTGTCAATAACCAAGAAGCCGCAAGGCAGAACAAGTTATGGGAAAATTTATTAACAGCTGTTAGACAGTCTTTTTAATATTATGCGATATTACGGTCTAAATTTATTTTTTTACAAACAATCACGAAGAAGCTTTTTAGATCATAAAAATTAATTACAAATATTTTTAATGATTGTAATATCTAACTTGCACAAAAGGCACAAATGTAGGTAAGTATCTCTATATCTTTAATAACACAAAATCAGTTATCAATATTGCTCATGGATAAAATAAAAGTGGTAGGTACATTTTGTGTATGACATTATTAGTATGAAATGCAATTATAAATTAAATTCTAATTAATGCTATTATCACATATGTCATAACAAATAAAAATGTTATTTTGTGTATAATTATTATTTATACATATAATGTAAAAACAGGGTTTATTTTGTAAATCATAAAAATTATAACAATATTATTATGTAAATATAAAAAAATAATTAAAATAATGTTAATTCTTCGGCCGGTCAAGATTCGATTCAAAGTCTGTCGTTTCCGATCGCACGTCTGACCACTAGACCAGCGAGTTGTTTACGTCATGGTTTGAATTATGGGATATATGTTGCAAATCGCAATCGTATAAAATATGAACTGTGAGGTAGGACTGAATCAAAACCTCGCAATCAATTCTTGCAACAATGAATCACAGATTTTAACACTATTTTACGAGATTAACCACAACATTTCGCGAATAGTTTATATCACTTTATGTGGTTATGTTACTCAGTTATCACACACTTCTTGGTATTCATAGCTTGGCGCTAGATATTTTTTTTTTTGAGTGTCAATAAATAGGTACACTGAGTCTGTCTGAAGCGGTCGTACTGTATCTAAGTACCATCAGAATCAGAATCCAGAATCTACCTACGTAGCTAGACAACGGAAAGCAATTTTGTGAAATTTGTGTTGTTACCTACTTGTTACCCATTGTGTATCTTATCAAAATATGTTACATTTCATCAATTTACTACTACTTAATACTTAACACCTCAACGCATGCAGATGCGTTGACACTATTCGATACCTTTACTGCGATACTCCTAATCCTTGGCATAGCATTATATATATGAAATTTACCAAAAAACGCGGAGAACTGGACTACTCACTACTAGATCGATTCACTATGCATACCTACATAAAATTTAGCTTTTTAAGATTTTATTAAATTACGTACAATATTTTACAAAAATATTACATAAAAATAAAGTTTTCACTGGTAGTAAAAACTTTGTTGTGGTGGTGGTTCCAGTGTAGAAACTCGAGGGCGTAGGCACCACCGCATTACCTAATCAATCTGCCGGTAAATGATAGTGTTCAGCACTATCGTATTCCGGTTAGATGCTAATAAACACTTACCACAGAGACATATCAACTAAGGTCTCAGGGTTGGCAACGCATTTGCATTTGACCTCTGGTCTTTGTGTAAGTGTCTATAAGCTGCCGTCATCACTTAACATCAATGTGAACTGTATGCTTGATCGCCATCTTCATTAAATAAAAAAAATATATTTTTTGTAAATACGCTTGTAGGTAATGCAAGTAAATACACCTAACAAGTACACTCTGGTATAAGTTCCTAATAAAATTGTTTTTATTCCGACTCGTACCACCTTAACTTTTGTCATGGGTTTCGTTCACCACCTAGGTATAAGCCACAGACGGATACACTGAGGCGTCCTTTTTATTTTTATTGCATAGGTATTTCCTTCTGGGGACAGTTTCAAACAATGATTAATTCAATGATAATTCCAAACAATGATGTTATTCTGTAGTCTGTAGTTACGCCACGCCCGTATTCTATAAAATTAAAAAGCTCATGGCGAGCTTATTTCTATCTTCGGGCACAATACCCAACTTCGAAAGTTGAAATGGGGAATACCGAGAATAGGGAAAAGTCCCTTACCCTCAACCTAGGAATCGAACTCGGGACCTCAGCGTAGCAGTAGCGACCCGCTGCTACTATATTGATGCAGTTACAGTTATTTTAATACAGTTTATCGTTCTTTTCCAGACCCAGCACTACATTTTGGTGGCGCAAGCGCAAGACAGCGGGCATCCTTCTCTTTCTGGCACTGTGACCGTTTACATCAACGTGATCGATTTGAACGACAATGCACCAATTTTTGATCCCATGAGTTTCTCCAATGAAATCCTCGAAGATGTTCCGATTGGGTCGTCGGTAGTGACCGTCAGTGCAACTGATATGGATTCAGGTATATAGCTTGTATAATAAATACGTAGCTTGTATAATAAATTAGATAATCCTATTTATTTGTGATATCTTGCAAATCAAAAGATATCAGGACCGCATAATTATAAATACAGTTTTTGAACTCGATTTCAATCAAAAGGTTTTGAGATCGGTCAGTAAGTGAAAACTTTGGAAAGTTGAATAATTTTTTTTCCAGTGGCTCTGCTTTGTGTCAGGTGGAGTTGTGAGATGACGTATGGCTTTGTACAAGGAATTAACAAATTTAGTTTTTGTACAGGCTGCAAATATTAACTTATCATGTAATATAATTATATCTTTATGTACATGCTTTTTCTACTTTCACATATAGTAAATCATATTCTTTATTTACTCATTAATTATCAAATACAATACAAATCCATGATTGATTTTACACAGAAAATCCAAGACATATCGGAGAATTTTACAAGAAATAAACTTACGTTATAATAAATTAGATATTACCAGTATTATTAACAGTAAAACATTTATAATTTCAGGTTTGAATGGAAAATTGACATATAGCATTACATCAGGTGATGAGAATAAAGACTTTCAAATATCTTCCAATGGAACAATTTTTACTGCTAAATTACTGGACAGAGAAAATCTTCCAATTTATAATTTAATAGTTACTGCCAAAGATTTAGCAAAACCACCGGAGCCTCAGTTATCGTCAACTGTTCAGGTAAATTAAATAATTCATGTTGTTTCTGTTAGATGGTAAAATAATGTTACTTATGGCCTAGATGCAAAAGATCTTAGGACTCAGAAGTGGCAACGCATCCACATTTTACCTTCTGTTTTTTGTGTACAGTATTCAACAACATATTTATATTGCACATCGATCTTAGGAGAGACACTTCGGATAATTTCGGCTTTGTAGAGCGTTATCTCTTTCGCACACTACCCATATTTTGATTTTGATCAGTGTGCAACAGAGATATCATTCTACGAAGTCGAAACTAGCCGATGTCTCTTTGGTAGGCTCGATGTGCAATATTCATTGCTGGGTATATACTGTTGATGTAGATCTATGAGATTTAGTTTTCCAGAAGGTATCTTCAATCAATATGAACTGAATGCTTGTATACATAATAGAGGTACATACACTACATTATGTCAATAGAATCTCAGAAACAAATAGTAATAAAACTGAACCATTCTTTGTGACTTATTTGTTTACTTTACAAGGTAGTGTCACCTTTCGCAATATCTTACTAATTATTGCGTACGCACCTATCGTTGCTACAAAAAGTTCTTAACTTAATGCGTGAACCTACAACAAGACAATTACAGTTACAAAAAGCGCATTACGTTGAGTGAATAATGCAATAGAATATAAAATATAAGTTCACGTTCTCTTACGTGCTATATATTTTTGGACACTTAATAATAACACTAAATTAAACCTAATATAACTAACCTAACAAATAAATTAACTTATACATACATATGTATTTATATTAGTATTAATTATAACCTAAAAGTCTCATGATAAAACCATGGCTACTGCGATCACCAATCCATCTGCCAAGCGTGGCATATTTTTCTTTAATGACTCATACTCATACATACGCAACACTATTGTGTGCGTCTTTGGGAAGGCTTTGTCCAGCAGTGGACGTCTTTCGGCTGAAGTGATAACGTAAAACCGTAAACAATACTCACCTGTTACTTTATTGTATTTTCAGGTCACCATACAACTAAAGGACGTGAACGACATGGCTCCAGAATTTGTTTCCTCTAACACAATGACTATTTCTGAAAACATACCTTTGAATACTGTTGTAATGACTATAAAGGCAATAGATAAAGATGAAGGCAGAAATGGATACGTCGAGTACTTCATGACGCCTGATCCAGAAATTAATGGTTACTTTTCATTGGGAAATGTTGATGGTATCCTTAGAGCAACTGGAAAACTGGACAGAGAACTGAAGTCAAGCTATATAATATCCATCACAGCGAAAGACCGAGGCGATCCTCCCAAAATCACTAAAACAAAGATAGATATTAAAATTTTGGATGAAAACGACAACAGTCCAGTATTCGACCCAAAACAATACAGTGCTTCAGTTCCAGAAAATGCTAGCATTGGAGCTAGTGTTTTACAAGTAAGTAATAATTATTACGAGTGTCGATATACACTTACATTTTTGATAGATATTTTTATAACTTTGTGTAAAGTTATTTAAATGCTTGTCTGTTTTATTATAACATTATATTATTATTTACATAAACACTACCGATTTAATGAATTTGTCGGAGACATAATCTAATGGCGCTAATAGTAACACTTCAGTTACGTCTCCGCCATATTAAAAAAATATTTGTATGTATCTTCACGCCAGGTCCCAAACGGGGTAGGCAGAGAGTGTAGAGCGCCAGACATCCCGGTTCTGACAAACCTCTCGTGCCTCGTCTACCTTCATCATTCTCTTCATACATGCACGCCGATTCCTAAGACTTTTGACCCCAAAATATTTGTAATATGCAATAAAGCATTTCTATCACCTAAAGTATAAGAATATTATGATGTGTTTTGTAGTGACTGAAAAAAAACCGATTCCCGGGTCGTGGGTTATTAGAGATAATGGCGTAAAGTCCTTTATCTCTGGTTTTATTGGGATATTTCCATTTTCTGGAAATTTCTGTACCTCGAAGTTTGTGCCCGGAGATGTAAACAGGCCCACCACCTGTTACATGGGCCACAATGTAACCGGCGAATCGTTGGTGTTTGCATGTATGCTTGAATGCAGACTTGCGTTCACAGTTTTATTTTTTTACGTTACCTTTATTTATTATGTAAAATTTTAAAGGCCGTTTTAAAGTTATCATATAAGTATTCTTTTTAAATGTGCCCAAGTTACACCTGTTATCATTAACAGATTTTACACGTTCAATATAAAAAGGAAATAATATTTCCCAGGGCTTTAATATGGGATTTTTCAACATTGCCCTTCAGCCATATCAGCAACCTAGCCTAGTGTTGCAAATCTTTGGTGATACGTCTGCTTGTTTGTAATATTTACTGAGAACAATAAAACATACGCTTCATTTGAGCTGAGGTGCCTCCGTTATTAAATTATTATGAATGGCTCAATTACAATAAGCAAGGGCATGTACTGAAAGCATCTTATTTTGAATTTAGTTTAATAAATTATTTTTGTATGCAAGAGATGAATCCGTAAAAGCATTTATCTTATTCTACTACGCTGGGGGTCGTGGGTTCAATTCCCGGGTCGGGTACTATCAGAGAAAAAAATCTAATGGCGCTTATAGTAACACTTCAGTTACGTCTCCGACAAATTAAAAAAATATTTGAAATATGCAATAAAGCATTTCTATCACCTAAAGTATAACCCCCTTATTCATAAACGTATTTTAGATAAATTGTTGCTAATCTCTCCTTTGTCTTTTTCTATCCTGCACATTTGACAATGCAACTGACAAAGACAAAGCATTCTATAGCTAAAACGTATCTAATGTATGTTTATGAATATGGGGGTAAGAATATTATCATGTGTTTTGTTGTGACTGAAAAAAAAACAATTCCCGTCTCGTGGGTTATTAGAGATAATGGCGTAAAGTCCTTTATCTCTGGTTCTATTGGGCTTTTTCCATTTTCTGGAAGTTTCCCAGTACCCCGGAGTTTGGTAATGTGCCCGGAGATGGCAACAGGTTTGCCATCTGTTACATAGGCCAAAACGTAACCGGCGGCGAGTCGTGGGTATTTGCATGTATGCTTGAATGCATGCATTTCCCTCTGCCTACCCCTTCGGGGATTACAGCCGTGAAGTTACGTTTACGTTACAATTTGACGATTAAAGTTATTCATAACAATCTAAATTATTAACCTATTAATGTATATTTTTGCAGGTTTCTGCAACAGATGTAGATGAAGATGCAAATGGGCGAGTGAGATATTCTATTGCTTCTGGAGATGAAAATAGAGATTTTAGTATAAGTGAAGACACAGGCATTGTGAGAGTAGCGAAGAATCTCAATTTTGAAAGGAAGTCTCGTTATATTTTAACAATAAGAGCCGAAGATTGCGCTAAAGATGACATAAAATTTGATGCGGCTGAACTATCCATTTCAATACAAGATATAAATGACAATCCACCTACCTTCTTAGACTCACCTTATTTGGCATACGTTATGGAAAATGTGATACCTCCTAATTCTGGATACATTATAACGGTTCACGCTTATGATGCTGATTCACCACCTTTTAACAATCAAGTACGATATTTTATTAAAGAAGGGGATGCTGACCTTTTTAAAATCAATGCATCATCTGGTCAAATATCGTTGCTTAGGACTTTAGATCGAGAAGCACAGGACGAATATACACTATCTCTCGTAGCAATGGATACAGGTTTGTATATTTTTTTAAACGCAGCTATTTGATAAGAAACATTTAATATTATAATTATTCTCTTTTAATTTAATATGTTGTATGTTTCAGGTTCACCTCCTCTAACTGGTTCAGGCACCGTAAAAATCATTGTTCAAGATGTGAATGACAATAGTCCAGATTTTGAAAGACAAAGCTATAAAACAAGCATCAAAGAAAATTTGGCCCCTGGAACAACTATTCTTAATCCAAAAGCGATTGATAAGGATATTGGGAATAATGCAAAAATTAGATATAGTCTTCTTGGCGATAAATCAGAGAGATTCAAAATTAATTCCGTAACTGGTGCTATTTCTACCAATGAGACATTGGACAGAGAAGAATGGGATATGTACTACTTAATCATTATGGCACAAGATTCTTCTACTACAGATCCAAGAACTGCTACAGCTAACGTCACAATAATTGTTGAAGATGAAAATGATAACACACCCACGTTTTCGCAATCCGTATACGAAGTATATATTTCAGAGCGAACTATGCCGGGCGATTTCATATTTGGTATAAAAGCAAAAGACAACGATATCGGACTAAACAAAAAGATTTTTTATGATTTAAGTGGTGAGCACCAAGATTTTTTCACTATCAATAAAGAAACAGGAGTTATAAAATCCAAAGAGAATCTTATGAAATATAAAGATAAAATTCGATCTGCATTTAATGTTGTCATAACAGCCACTGATAGTGGAGAATCGCCTAGACATAGTTCAGCTGAATTGATTCTTATGCCGAAATCTGGCAAAAATTTTCCAAAATTTACTGTGACTAATAAATTAACTTTTACATTTTCTGAAGATACTCCGGAAGGAGTTCTGGTAACCAGACTATCAGCAACTTCTCCGAAAAAAGGGCCACCTGGATTATTGCAATATTCCGTTGCAGGAGGTAATGTTGGCGATGCTTTAAGAGTTGAACCAATGAGTGGTGAAGTTTTTATTACTGGAAAAGGACTTGACTATGAAACTATGCCGCTTTATGAGGTTTGGTTTGAAGTTAGAGATTCAGACCATCCACCTCTCAAATCATTTATAGAAATCGAAATAAAAGTTACTGATGCTAATGATAATGCACCAATTATAGATCAAGTTCTATACAACGCTACAGTTCCAGAAGAAGATTCGCCTCCACAAACGGTAATTAAAATTGATGCTCATGATGATGATTCTAATGAAAATGGAAGAATATCTTTTAGATTAATAAATGACTACGAAGAGACTTTTTCAATTGATTCTCAATCTGGCGAGATATATACAAATATAGCATTAGATAGAGAATCAATTCCATTTTATGAAATTTTGGTGGAAGCTGTTGATCACGGAGTACCTCAGTTAGTTGGTTCTTCTACGGTGTTAGTGACAGTTTCTGATAAAAATGACAATCCTCCACGATTCACTCGACTGTTTAGCGTAAATGTAACGGAAAATGCTGACATTGGTTCATTTGTTATTAAAGTAACAAGTTCTGATTTAGACTCCGGACCGAATGCCAATGCTACTTATAGTTTTGTTGAAAACCCTGGTGAAAAATTTTTGATCGATCCAATAAGCGGAAACGTTACTGTTGCACGACTATTGGATAGAGAAATACAAGACGAATATATTCTCAAAGTTGCTGCAATAGATGGTGCTTGGAGATCTGAAACACCTTTGACTATTACAATACAAGACCAAAATGATAATGCTCCTGAATTTGAATATTCTTTCTATAGTTTTAACTTTCCTGAGCTACAAAAGAAAAATAGTTTTGTCGGTCAGGTTATCGCTACAGATAAAGATAAACAAGGACCCAACTCTATTATTTCATATTCACTTCAGCAGACATCAGATTTATTTGCTATTGACCCAGCTACAGGGGAAATATTAAGTAAATTTATGATGAAATACAAACGCACATCTATAAATTCATCACCAGAAAATACATATTCTGTAATTGTAGTTGCTACTGACAATGGTAAACCACCAATGTCATCTGAGTGCTTAGTAACCATTAATGTAGTAGATGCTAATAATAATAAGCCACAGTTCAAAGATCATGAAAAAATTGTACCTGTTCCTCAAGATGCTTTACTTGGGGAAAAAATTATAAGATTGAAAGCAGAAGATAACATGGACTTTGGCATAAATGCTGAGATTGAGTATTATGTTTCTGGAGGAAATGGTACAGCATATTTTATAGTTGATAAAGTTAGTGGATGGGTAATAGTAAGCAAACAATTTTATTTTATTGGCCAATATTATGAATTAAGAGTGAAGGGCGTTGATCGTGGTATACCTCCACAATGGGACGAGACAATGATAATATTTGTAGTAACTGGTGAAAATGAACATAGTCCCAAATTTACTGCGCTAAGCTATCAAGTAATAGTACCAGAAAATGAGCCCATAGGATCATCAATACTGACATTAAAAGCAAACGATGAAGACGAAGGACCTAATGGCATAGTTCGATATGCTATTTCTTCTGGAAACGTTGGGAAAGAGTTTCAAGTCCATCCTATGTCAGGCACTATTAGTATTTTACGTCCTTTGGATTATGATGAAATACAAGAATATCGTTTGAATATAACTGCGACGGATCTTGGATTTAAACCTAAAGAAACAACTGCCACTGTAACTATTATTCTTACAGATATTAATGATAATGCTCCACAATTTGATCAAAAACAGTACATTGCTTACTTGCCCGAAAATTCTCCAGTAAATAGTTTCATTTTCAAAGTGCAAGCAATTGATATTGATTCAGCCAAAAATGCAATTATTAAGTATCGCATCAGTAATGATATGTCATCCTTGTTTTACATTGACGTTGATACAGGAGAAATATATTCAAAAGATACTTTTGATTACGAAGAAAAAGCAGAATATAAGTTAGAAATTAGGGCAGAAAATCCCAACTCAATTATGCAGAGTATGACTATAGTTTACGTACATATAACTGGTGTCAATGAATTCTATCCTAAATTTATACAGCCCGTATTTCATTTTGATGTTTCTGAATCTGCAGAAGTAGGCACCAATGTTGGTGTCATTCAAGCTACTGATCAAGATAGTGGAGATGATGGCATTATCTACTATTTATTTGTGGGCTCTAGCAATGACAAAGGTTTTAGTATAAATTCACAGACAGGGGTAATACGAGTCGCCCGTTATTTGGACAGAGAAACACAAAATAGGGTAGTATTAACAGTACTAGCAAAAAATTCTGGAGGAATACACGGAAATGATACTGATGAAGCGCAAGTAATAATATCAATTCAAGATGGTAATGACCCACCAGAATTTCTAAAAAACTATTACGAAACTACTATATCGGAAGGTGCCACAATTGGTCAAGAAGTAATCCAAGTTCAAGCAGTAGACAAAGATGTACGTCCTCAGAATAATCAGTTTAGTTTTTCAATAATTGATGGTAATGTAAATCAAGATTTCAAAATTGATCCACAGAGTGGTGAAATCGAAGTTGCTCGTAAATTAGATCGAGAAAAGTTGTCTGCATATTCTCTGATTATAGGTGCTATTGATACCGGTGTACCACCGCAAACAGGAACTACTACAGTGAAAATAACATTAACTGACATCAATGATAATGGGCCACTATTTGATGTTGCCAATTTTGATGGCGCAGTATATGAAAATGAACCTCCTAATACAATAATTACTACGTTATCAGCAACAGATCCAGACTTACCACCAAACGGGGCACCGTTTTCATACTCTATTATTGGAGGCCAACATCAAACTTTTGTAAATGTCCATAGACATACTGGAGTTCTTTTAACGACAAAGAAAATTGACAGGGAACTAACTCCATATCTTCACATAATAATTCAAATAGAAGATAGTGGTACGCCTGTCATGAACTCAAACTATACTATACAGATTAAAGTTTTAGATAGAAACGACAACCCACCAACGCCACGTTCTGCTCATATTCTCGTTTATGCTTTTAATAATAGGGTTCCAAATGGTAAAATAGGGGACGTTAAACCAAATGATCCTGATATTGTGGGTGACTATAAATGCAAAATTTTTAAAGATTCCACATCCGAAAATACATTGTCGTTGTTGAGTATTAGAAAAGGCTGTGATCTTTATACCAATGATGTAAGGCCAGGACAAGGATATTCTTTTTCAGTATCAGGAAATGATGGCATTCACAAAGATGTAGTGTCATCTATTAGCGTTGAATATTTTTCGTTTGATAACAATACAGTTGAGCAGTCTATAACTATGAGAATAATGAATATGTCATCTTCCGAGTTCTTAACACATTACTACAGAACATTATTAGAAATGTTGAAAGTTGGACTAAAAACTAAGGAAAGCATTTACTTGTACAGTATCAATGAAGGAAAAGAAAATTTAGACTTAACTATTGCAATCAAAGGGAATCACTCTATTTGGAAAAGAGAGAGTACTGAAAATTATCTAAAAGCAAAAGAATCAGAAATAGCGAAAACATTGAAAAGCAATATAATCGTATCTTATTATCCTTGTTCGATTCATCAGTGTCAAAATGATGGTATATGTACTGATAAAATTAAAGTCTTAGACGACGCTAAAATTACAGAAAGTTCCACTCTTATCTTATCATCACCTTTGGTAAAACATGATTATACATGTCATTGCACTGATCGTTTTATGGGCGACAACTGTGAAAAACGACAAGATCCTTGTTCTCCAAATCCCTGTAATTTTGGAGGACAATGTAAAAAACAAGGTCATGACTTTGTATGCTCTTGTCCTGTCCGTCGTGAAGGCAAAACTTGTGAGTTGGAAAGAGATGATGTCTGTAGCAGTAATCCGTGCAAAAATGGAGGCTCTTGTAAAGAAAGCTCAGATAGAAACTCATTTTTCTGTTTATGTCGGCCAGGTTACCGTGGTAATCAATGTGAAGCATTGGTTGATTCTTGCAGACCAAATCCATGTATGCACGGTGGAATATGCATCAGTTTGAAACCAGGCTATAAATGTAGTTGCACCAACGGTCGTTATGGCACCCACTGTGAAAGTTCTACATTCGGATTTAATGAGCTATCTTATATGCAGTTCCCAGCATTAGATGCCTCCACAAACGACATAACAATAATATTTGCAACAACAAAACCAGATGCTTTATTACTGTACAACTATGGGGCCCAAACAGGAGGCAGATCTGATTTCATTGCAATCGAATTATTGAATGGTAAGCCCGTATTTTCATTCGGTGGAGCAAGAACATCGATAACATCTGTTTCTATAGAGAATGCTGATAAAAATCTGGCGGATGGCAAATGGTATAAATTGACAGCTACGAGGAATGGTCGAGTAATATCACTCAGTGTAACCGCTTGCACAGATCATGGTGATGTATGCAACGAATGCGAACCAGGAGATGATTCGTGTTACGACGATGATACTGGACAAGCAGGGTACGTATAAAGTCTATTCAGTTAATAGTTAGTAATAATAAATAATAAAAAATAAATTCCTCATAGAGTATGATCAAATTATTAGTAAATATAGAATATTTTTTGTGTAAGTGACTTTAAAATAACCCAAATGCTGCCTCAATATATAAACTACACGTCTTAAAACAAATTTATGGTTTATCTGAAGAGTAAGATATTTTGAACATTGAAAATTATGCGTTATATATTATCATTTAACCGAAACTAGCTAATGTTAATACTAACTACATTATTGTATAAGAAATATATACCTACCGTAAAAAAGTAACTTAACGCTTGTAGTCCCGAAAGGGTAGGCAGAGGTAAAAGCATGCATCCAAGCATACATGCAAACGCCCTCGATTAGCCGATTACGTTTTGGCCAATAGGTGGTGAGCCTGTGGTGACATCTGTGGGCACATCACCAAACTCCGCGACACTAGGAAACTCCCAGTAAATGGTGAAATCTCGATAGAACCAGAGATAAAAGATTCCACACCGTTATCTCTGATAGCCGCCGACCTGGGAATCGAACCCAGTATCCCAGCGTAGTAGTAGTGGTCTGCTACGACTATGACAAAATATTATTATTATTAACTCCTTGTAGTAAATTATTGGTTTTTATCATCAATCAAATATGTCTCAGTGCCGTCTCCAGTTAGGTCACTACTTTCACACTGAGGGAGTTAAATTCCCGGGGGGGGGCGAAAAAAAAATGTTAAAATTGATTTTAACAACAGTAATCTAGATAACTATTCATGTTTCTGTGATTTTTAGCATAAGAGAATATTCCTAATTTTTGTGTCAATTATATAACTAGTAACGTCAATAGGCTCGTCACATAGTACCTTAGCCATCACCATGGACGTAGTGACCATAGTATATAATGCATCAATGTACGTTGCCTATCCCTTCACCCAATATGGGAGTTAACGGTAATTTTCAGATAACAACATAGTCTATTAACGATTTTTTTTTAACGAAATTGAGTTCTTACATATGATTTCGGTCCATCCCAAGTGTTCTAAATGGAACACCCATATTTATATATCCACATTTCTTGATAATTGTATGTTACTTTAAGTTTTTTTTTGTATATTTTCAGAACTCTCAACTTCAACAACGAACCACTTCTTATCGGTGGTTTACACAAGGCCGATCCCGTTTTAGAGCGTCCGGGACAAATTCACTCAGATGACTTCGTGGGATGTATGCACAGTATTTCTATAAATGGGCGATTATTGAATTTGACTAATCCCTTAAACGCTCGAGGCGTTGTAGCAAATTGTGATCGTTCCGAGAAAGGAGCATGCTTCAAACGAGAACTCTGCGGGTTTGGTGAATGCATTGACATGTGGAAAGCTCACTCTTGTAAGTGCGATGACGATTTGATTTCACCTGATTGTACTGGATCCTTCCAGAGTATTTCTGTGACAGAAAATGGCTTTCTGTATTTCGTAATATCAGAGAAACATAGAAGAATGCAACTACTGGAATCATTTTACGGAGGTACCACAATATGGGACAAAAAATCTAAAGGTGCAGGAAAGCCAGTTGTGAAAGTGAATAATCCTGCAAAGGTCTTAAGCTTTTTATTTAGAACTCACAGAAAGGATGGAGTTCTTCTATATGCAGCAACCGATAAATATTACACACTGGTTGAATTATTAGAAGGCAAAGTCAGTTATACTTCGAAACAGAACACTATGGTTAACATGACTCAGGCAGAACAACATGATGTTTCAGATGGCAACTGGCACAATATTACGTTGTTTGCACAAGGACGGAGCATTCGTTTAATCGTTGATAACATTAACGTCGGTGAAGAACTTGACGCTGCTGGCGTACATGATTTCTTAGATCCATATTTAACAATTATATCTTTGGGTGGTGTAAAGACAGAATGGCTATCAACCTATAACAAATTTGAAGGATGTCTAGCAAATTTTACAATTAACAATGAATTACAACCATTCATGGGCAATGGAAGCATATTTAAAGAGACAGTACGTAAAGGAAAAATCTTGTCTGGTTGTCATAGCACATTTGGCATTGGATTGGCACAAAACCCAGATCCACTTAGCATTGGAATTACGCTAGTTATATCATTCTTTATAATACTTATTGTTGCAATATTAGTCTCATTTGTTGTGTTTCGGTTGCGAAAACAAAAAAAAGAGAAAAGTAATGCTCCTACAGGAAAAAGTAGCATGGTGCATTCAAAACAAAATGGAGGTCCAGCTATGCTAAATGCTCCTAATCTCATAGCAGGAACAAATGATAGTATCATGAACCGCAATCTGCATAACAATGAAACAAGTCTGAATAGTTATATGTCTGAAAACGCTGATATAATGCGCAATGTGGGACATATAGTCGGTCCCGAGCTTTTGTCTAAAAAATATAAAGACCGCGAGATTATGAACATAGATCCACCGAGACCTCAACGTCCCGATATTATTGAACGTGAAGTTGTTGGTAAAAGTCCTGCTCTTAGAGAAGATCATCATCCACCTCCACCTTCTACGAATACCTCTCACCATACACATGATCACCCTAGTGGAATGGATTTGAATTCAGAAGTACCTGAACATTATGATCTTGAAAACGCTAGTTCAATAGCCCCATCCGATATTGATATTGTTTATCATTACAAAGGTTTTCGCGAAGCTGCTGGTGTTCGCAAATACAAAGCAACACCCCCACCTATAGCCGGTTATCACCACAAACATCAAACTCCTCAACATCGTCACTCTCCCCATCATCCGAGCGGGTATCCACCTCGAGTTATACCTCAAGCCTCACAGCCTCCTCCACAACCTAGACAGCACCAAACAACGCCACTAGCTAGGTTATCACCAAGCAGTGAATTAAGCCAACAACCAAGAATACTCACGTTGCATGACATTTCGGGAAAGCCTCTTCAAAGTGCACTATTAGCAACCACGTCTAGTTCAGGAGGAGTTGGCAAAGATGCCTTGCATAGTAATAGTGAAAGAAGCTTAAACAGTCCTGTTATGTCCCAACTAAGCGGGCAGAGTTCATCTGCTGGCCGAAAGACACCAAGTGCTCCACCCCAAGTCCCACAGGTAGTTTCTGTAGGATCTGGAGCTGTGGGACTAACTGCCGAAGAAATAGAGAGAATGAATGCTAGGCAGCGTACATCGAGCTTAGTATCAACTTTAGACGCAGTTTCAAGTTCAAGTGAAGCTCCTCGAGGCGGAGGAGTAAGTCATCACATGTCCCATAGACATCATTCACCGCCAGTTGATAATAGAAGTTCGACTGGTTCGGATGATGAAAGTGGAAATGATAGTTTCACATGCTCCGAAATAGAGTACGACAATAATAGTATAAGTGCCGATAAACCTGAGGATGTGAGAAGACCTAATGTTAGTAATAACAATAATAACAAGAAACCAATTTTACCTCCACCGTATGAAAGTTTCGACTCATCGTTTCGGGGATCTTTAAGTACTTTAGTAGCCTCTGATGATGATCTGGCTCCACATGTGGGTTCAGCTCTGTATAGGCAAGCGAACGGATCCCCGGCACCTGCCACGCTTGGTTGGGACTATTTACTTAATTGGGGACCAAATTTTGAAAGTATGATTGGTGTGTTCAAGGATATTGCCGAATTACCAGATTCAGTAAATGGGCGTTTGTCTTCCTCTCTTAGACTTCCAAACGGGACGCCGAAGCCGTCCGAAGAATATGTGTAAAGTGCTTAAATGTAAATATAGTCTTAAATTTAGAATAAGTGATGTGTACAAAATTGTTAGGATCTTGTATCAAGGTCCGTCTAGTTTCAATTCTCTTGCCATATCTTGTTGAATAATTGATGTAAATGTAAAAATGTCATAAATGTAATAATATTATGACTTAATATTGCAGACCTCAATGTATATAAATTCAATTAAAATGTAGATAGACTGTAGATATAAGATAGTTGATATGAATTAATGTTATCAATTGAAACTGTACAGCACATTCGTAAATTCAAGGGATATCCTTTCATAATTGTAAAAAAATGTGATCTTTTACCTATAATTCATGAATTCATTATTGGTTTACTAAAAGTTTAACATGTTTTTATTATTTACGCAATAAAATTGATCGAAAGTACATGAACGTAGGTAAGAAAACAAAGTACGTATAATTAAAGCTCTGTTTGTACGTCTCTATTTATTCCAATAATTTATCGATTTTTCCTTATGTTCGAATTAAAATAGATTCACAATCAGAGCTGTAATTATTTAGGTACTAATAAGCAATTTAGAACTGAGCCATATTAATTAGTGAACAAAGTGCCAAATGCGTCTTCTGTTCAAGGGAACCGACTGATATTATAATTTGAAATGAAAATAAAATAATTTCAAACAATGTGTCCTTTTAATTTTTTATCTCATAAATTGACGTTGATATATTAATATACGTAATACGGGTAAGGTATACAAATAATTTTATTAGTCTGACTTATATTTATACTGCTATGTATGTATAACTAAAAGTCAGTTAAATAAAATCATAGCCGGTTATATTTCCTATTGACAAACATAACGTGATTTAATTTCGTGAAATCATCTTTATTCACATACACATCACACTAACATCATTCCGAATGTGAGTAACATACTATTCAGTTTATTCATTTATTTCATATAATTAGGCTCCTGGAGAGCACTTTTACATCGTCATTTTTTTTATTACGAGTGGGTTCAATTAAATTACCATATTTTACGACCACACAACAAATGGGATGTTTTCTTTTTATCACTAACCGGTGGAAATGAGGTAGTTAAGAAACAGTTAAATTTTTTTAAGTATTCACTATCAATGGAATCCTAAAAGTGTAATTATAAACGATATTTCTTTGCGCGTTTCGAACACGACACGAACAACGACGATAACATCATAATAGCAATGGCTCGACAACGATATTTCCATAATCAATTGGAATAGAAACTGAAAAGAGACTTATTCCTCTGAGTTTCACGAGACTTTCACACTTTGTATTACAAATAGTATAAGATTAAATGGATAGTTTATAGATACGGATTAATGCATTTTATTGCATCATCACTCCAACCGATAGACGTCAACTGCTGGACAAAGCCTTCCAAAAAACTATTATTGATATTCTTTCGTGAGCCTTCTATAATATCACTGACTGAATTCTGTTCTTACACCAGGTAAGGATAGAAATGGCCCTTTACACTCTGACTACTCCGCGAGAGACATGGCGTGAAAATAAATACCTACATATTGAAATAGGTACCGCATTGTATCATCAGCCCATTCTATGACAAAAACACAAAATACTATCATTTATTTATTGTTATCCTATGATCAGTAATATAAAAAAGTAAACGTAGGTAACTTCACGCCCGTATTCCTTGAAGTGGTAGAAAGGCGCAAATGCAGATGCATGCATATTGCATATGTGCAAATACCTACGATTCAACACTGACGTTCGTTATCTTTTAATTTTAAACAAAACAAGGATCGCCTGTTGATTTAAATCAAACATTATAATAACAGTGATCGACTGCTGAGCGCAAACCACAGGCGCAAAACCTACCATCGATAAAATTATTGAGGTAAACGGGAACTCCTTAACTGTTAGGAGATAGGAAAGAAAGAAATATATATTTATTTGAATAACGGAAAACTTATTAGGTAACTAAAAAAATAAGAATAGAATTTAAACAAAACAATACAAAATTAGAAAATTGTCCAAAAGAGAAGTATTATCTCATAACTTAATTCTTGTGTCGAGCGAAGTTAAGCAACAATATTTGGATATTAATTAAAAAACTGAGAAATAAAAAATACCGTCTTCGAAAATCTAGGTAATTGTAAAAATAAAAAGTTGAAAATAACAGAATATAGATTTAATCGTGATTTAATCCAACAGCAATGCACGTCATACTTTTTATTGATACTTGTAATTTAATTTTTAGTGTATTAACTATTCGCCTGCTTGGAAACCATTATTACGCATCAGTTTCAGGTTTGTTTTATTTTTCTATTGCTTGATGGATCTAGATTTATCATAGATATATCTGGTATACCTACATCAGATATCGATAGCGTCTCTTTAGGCAGAGAATGGTGCTTCAAAGTAATCTTTAAGTGTGGACTAGCGTCACGCGACGTGTGTAACTTCACCCGCTACACTATTGCTTGGATCTTTGTATATAAATTTTAATCTGTTATTATTAAAGATATTATTATATTTCACTATTATATTTAACCTGTTTTGAGACCAATTAAATGCAATTATATTTCATGATTAACAACCGCAATTTTTTTGTATGTTAGTATGTAATTATCCTGTAACAAAAATGGACCACTTTTCAGAAAACGCTCTTCCTGCTTCTGCTTTAAGAGGGATTACACAAATAAAGTTAACATTAGGAACTGTTGCAATTTTTTTTTCAAAGATACACCTAAATATCTTTGTATATAAATTTTAATCTGTTATTATTAAAGATATTATTATATTTCACTATTATATTTAACCTGTTTTGAGACCAATTAAATGCAATTATATTTCATGATTAACAACCGCAATTTTTTTGTATGTTAGTATGTAATTATCCTGTAACAAAAATGGACCACTTTTCAGAAAACGCTCTTCCTGCTTCTGCTTAAAGAGGGATTACACAAATAAAGTTAACATTAGGAACTGTTGCAATTTTTTTTTCAAAGATACACCTAAATATCACTGCACATCATGTCGGGACCCCGAATACTAATTTCGGCTGAAGCTTACTGTAGAGGTTAACCCGTTCAGCTCGCGAGAAAATATGACAATTCATTTCAATTGTTCATTTGCCGCCGGCGGTCTCGGAAAATAGTCGCTGAAAATTTCAGTTTGTGGGACCAGAGCAAATTGATGTTACTAGTTGGCTTGCGAGTTTACACCGATGGATGTTGATATAAAAATTTAGTATTATCACGTTAGTTCAATTACGGAATAGGCAATAAAAGTAAAGTCATTTTCATTAATCATCAATTACGGCCCTGTAATTTCCGGCACAGAGGCATAACACCTTAGGCCTCAGGAGTGGCAACGCATCTGCATCTTGACCTCTGGTCATTGTGTGGGTGTCTATAGGCTGCAGTAATCACTTAACATCAATGTGAACTGCATGCCTGATAGCCAAAAACATTCCATAAAAAAACAAACATAAAATGTCGTTGATTGAGTCTTACTTGTTTCTTTTTAAATATTTTCTTATTGTATTCTTCATGTCATATTTTGACATGAAGAAAATGATAAAAGTACCTACCACCTAGAACGTACAAGATTTTTGTGTACTTCTTAAACAATTTTTGAGAGTTAAAATGTGTATTTACAAAAAGGATGTTTAGTTTGCGAGTAAATAAAACGATAAATTAAAAGATGTACACATAATCACGTTTCCTCTTAAATACGACAAAAAGTGTATCTTCAGACAATAGACAATAGCTGATATATAGTACATATAAGTACGCAAAAGGTACAATTATTGATTACAAAATGACATTGCACAAATTTACTGAAAGCCATTGAAAAAGACGACCCACTGTTTTAACTAGGCAGATTAACAATGACAGCGATAAGTGTCGAAAGGCTCTATCTAAATTAGACTCCTGGATTATACGAACCTAGTGAATTTTTTAAGTGTTACTCTTGAGTTTTCTCTGTTACAAACATTGTTTGGATGCCTGTTTTGTTGTGTGGTGAAAATATTTAATCATAAATGCGATGCATTTTTTATTAAGCATTACTTTCATATATTTTTATATGCGTAAGTTTTTTTATATCCTTAAGATTTAAAGTATCTTTTACATATCTCTTAACTACCTTATATAATTTAAAAACATTCTCTCGATAACTTAAACCGTTCAATTCAAATATTGTTCTGATAAAACAATTAAAAGTTTAAAGTTACCTGAATGTTACTCTTTATAGGTATTATGTAACAATTAGTTGAATATAATTCTTTTCAATCATCTTTATTACTATAGTGTATTATATTTAATTAGGTAGGTTATTAATTTAATACTGTTTTATATGACCAAACTGAAAGCCATTCAAAATTACGTGGTCATCGTTAATAACGATTTTCATGCCCAGTAATATATTGGCGAAATATTATATTATTATGTTAATATTTTTTTTCTCAATGTATATTAGACATAGAACATTGAAATAAAATAAAAATGCAATTAATAGAACCAGTACCCTTTTTAGTCATGTCACTTTACATGCACTATAAAAATTATAGCTACTAGGTACCTACTTACAGCTTATGAAGTAGGTGCTGGCTGGAGTATTAACAATATTTTTGTCACTTTTATTTCAACTATCAGTGTTTCACCAGAACATTTTATTAAAGTCACTTAAAATGTTATCAGTCGTTAAGTTAGAAATTGACTCCACAACATTTTTTCAAGTGTATTGATATTGACGTTCCTTTACAAATTGCCTCGAACAAAAACACATAGTTTATCGTTCACCATAATTTATAGCCAGTGATAGCTTGTTTCGTGTTTTTTTTATGGTATGAAGTTCTTTTATTTAGGCAAAACAAGCGTACAGTTTACATTGATGGATTAATATCTACATGAAATCAGAGATTTCAATGTAGATGCGTTGCCACTCCTGAGGCCTAACGTATTATACCTTTGTGCCAGAAATTTTAGGACCGTACATTACCAATTGACTGGAATACGATAGTGCTGAATACCATTTATCGGCAAGTAAATTAGGTAGTGCGATGATGCCTACGCCCGCGAGCTCCGTCACTTGAGCTCTACCACCAGTGTTTGTTTGAAAATGATAATTCATCGTGGTAGAGCTATAGTTATGGAACAGTAATTTCTCCCCTTATATCTAAAGCATCATATATCACGTCTCTCTAAAACACCACCAAAATGCAAGTTAATACTAATTAAGTTTAGTACTAAACGAAAATAAGCAAAAAGCGACTTTTCTCGCAAAATCCTACAGTCCTCAAAATTGTAAAGTTACACTTCAATGAGTGGCTCACGAGAAACTAAGAACAAATCGAAAGAGCAATATTTGGTGTCTGGTTTACTTTGTTCCTAAAAAAATAAAGTAGGTAAGAGTCTAGTACCTACTACTAATAAACCAAAAACATTTTTTTTTATTTCAGCCAAAGTGATTAGTTTTTCTACCGGAAACGAGTGTGTGATTCCACCCTTGGAGTGTCCGAATGACAATATTACGTTTTGGTTATATACTAGGTAGGTATATTTTATTTTTATATATATATTTAGGTCAACAAATCTGAAGGGAATTGAACCAAAGGCACCAGAACTGGCCTTTTACAACTACGCCTCCGAGGCACTTAGCTCTGAAGAAGCAAACAGATACCATTTGAGTATGATTGCCGTATAAAAATAAAACATTTAAATACATTCCTGTAATTATTTTAAAATGTTATTCTTTTTTTTTTCACTATTAGGGCAAATCATAATAAACCTGTTTCTATAAAAGCTAAAGACGCGAGCTCTATCAAAAACGCCCCGTGGGTTAAAGACGCACCAATCAAGATCCTCATTCATGGTTATACGGGTTATAGGGATTACTCACCTAACACGGAAATAAGACCAGGTAATTCAACGATATTTTTTTTTGTCTATTTTTGGCAGGTCTGTGAATAAATCGTAGGCAATTTTTTATACAGCTAAATTGATATTAAGTTCATACGGACAGCTATATGTGTAGATTATTAATATGTTATGTAGGTATATAGAAGTAATATTCAGCACTTTGATGTTTCGGTTTCTTCCATTTAGCAGCAGATAAGAATTAACTAATGCAAAGTATTGAAACTGGAACTCTATCACCAGTAAAAATACTCCTTCTAAGGCGACTTTTTAAAGTTACATAAGTTTTAACTGTTTTATGCAAATGTTTCTAAAATAAATGAATAAAATTTCAAAAAAAAATCTTTAAAATTTTCGTAATTTTTCAGCATACCTGAAATGCCACGATTATAATATCATATCTGTGGATTATAATCCAATAGCCCGAGAGCCCTGTTACATGGAATCAGCCAAAAATACTGAATTAGTGGGTATGTGTACGGCTCAACTGATTGACGAAATGGTTAAAAATTATGGCTTTCAATTGCCTTCATTCCACATAGTGGGCTTCAGTCTCGGAGGACAAGTTGCTGGATATATCAGCAACTACTTGACATCTGGACTCCTCGAAAGAATATCAGGTAATGTACCTTCCTTGTGAGTGTGATATATTCTATCTAAACTGTTTTATAACAGTAGTAGCGATTGATTTTATAAATAAATAAAATAAATAAAATACGCTTACACTCACAGCCCCACAGTAGGTATAAACCTGTGTCGTGGGTGCCGTTGTACACATACAACACATACACAAACACCCAGACCCGAAACAAATATCTGTAGGCCATACAAATATTTGTCCCGGTGCGGGGATCGAACCCGCGACCCTTCGAATCAAACGATGGTTTCACACCGCTGGACTAACCGGGTCGTCAAAGCCTTCATAAGCCTTCTTGAACGTCTTATTTGATTTAAATGGCAAAAATAGTAAGCAGAAAACTAAACAGTCAATTATTGAACGATTTGTCGTCTTTTTCTGAGACAAAATCAAAATTAATTATTATTTTAATAATGCAACAGGTAGTAAAGAAGCAGGTATATTATTGGTACGACAAAGGAGATGGGTAATTTTGGGCCCGCAAAATCGTTACTGGTTAACCCATTACATTTACACAGTACATTTTTTAATATAGTTAAGAATTAGCAATCTAACTCAACTTTTTTTTGATCATACTTCAATTACTGGCAATTCAAAAAATGCCGAAATTTCAAATGTTATTTTTTATAGTCATTTGAAAATGACATAGGTAATTTGTAACGACTGGGCCCAGAAATTTATAGAACAGTAGGTATTATTCTCCTTTGAACATACAAATCAGGCAACTTCAGCTTATTGCTTTCTCTTTCACTCTCGTTCTTTCGTATATTTGACGACCCGGTTAGTCCAGTGGTGTGAGTTGACCTTTTGATTCGAAGGGTCGCGGGTTCGATCCCCTCACCGGGACAAATATTTGTATGGCCTACAGATATTTGTTTCGGGTCTGGGTGTTTGTGTATGTGTTGTTTGTGTACAACGGCACTCACGACACAGGTTTATACCTACTCACAGTAGGCTGTGAGTGTAAGCGTATTTTTTTTTTATATTCTCTTATATATTCAGTAAATAACATACCTATTATTACAAATCTGTGTGTCACGTGTAATCATAGAATGTATTTTTTTTAAATGTAGTGTATTTTTAACCGAGTTCAAAAAACAAGAAGGTTCTCAATTCGGCCGGTATATATATATTTTTTAAACCTATTAGTAAATAGCACATATAAATAATAGGTAGTATATAATTACAATTAAATCTTTATTATTTTTTACTTTTCAGTTTTGAAGTCGGTTTTTCATAACGTAGTTATATTTATCGTATAAAATATCATTGTCTGTCACTTATTTGTTGGGATAGCATATGGCACGAAATATTTCATTTCTTGTTACATTTTCATAAAAAATATGTTAATCATATTTTAAAATAAAATAAAAATATAAATATAATTGGGGTATAATTAAAATTTGTACCGATTTTGCCTTAATTATTTGATATTGTAAAAACATCAAAAACTTTTTAAATTTCGACTCTTTAAAGTACTAAAAGGTACCTACATAATACTTCAATATGCAACCAAAAATTGTAAAAGCAATATTACTAAATTGCAAGTGATGGGAATATTAAAAAAGAAATTTTATCGGCTTGCGCTTATTTCATGGTACAAAGATTTAATAGTGATTAAGAAATCAATGTAAAATTTAATTTTATTTTGTTTCGATGAATTATTTTAACTTTCTTTTTTTAAAAAAAAAACTCGGTCGATCCGAGTCTAACAGCCGGCACAAGGTACTTCTCACGAATTCACCATCTTAGTGTCTTCCCGTGAGGCTATACAACTGGTCAGCTAGCTGTCTGAATGTCTTAGTTGACGTACAGCGCTCAGACATACTTCTTACTCATTTAATGCTGGTGCACCACGAGGCTATATTTTTTCTGCCCAGAACGTGTAAATTGTGAAGCGAACGTCCCTCTGAGGCGTTCCCTAAGCGCTTAAATATGAGATTCTTCAAAACTGGCGTCAAAAAATTCCTTCACGGCTGTTAGTGCGTTGGCAACCCCTGATGTTGCAAATTTTCATAGTTGGCGCGACGATTATCACTTTCCATCAGATGCCCCCACTGCTTGTCGGTCTGCTTGGTTCACATTTACATCACAAGCAAAACAAAATAAATGGATAGGTATTTAAATGTGATAAAGTACCTAGAACAAAAATGATATCTTTGCACGATTCTATGTCGTCTCTGTTGGGTTATGTATTAAAAATGAATAACTGTTCAGATGTGAAACGATTACTTTTATTCTTGTACACACACAATATATGGAAAACAACCAGTACGATCGGTCATCAGCAAGGAAGAGGAAGAGAGCACAGACAAACAATACTAAATCTGAAAGGTGTCAGTGTTGACACTATGAATTATGTTTACAGATAAATTATACAATACAACAGTCTCATGAAAAACTATCAATATAAATTAAACACTCGAAAAATGTTCGTATGTCACGACTAGGTCACTGCGCCATATACCCTTTTATTTTTTTTTAAATATGTGATGGGCTAATAATTTCTATAGTATAAAGAGCTCAAGTACTTACCACTGTTATGACTTCGAATTCTCTGGACTAAATAAAAAATCACATCCTCACACTAGGTGTATTGGGTGCCGTTGTACACTCACAAAAAGTATAAACATAAGGTTTATACTCGTATAAACACACCGATCCGAAACAAATATCTGCAAGCCATACAAATAATTATCCCGGTGCTGAATATGCTATTCTAACTCTTTAGAAAATAGTTAGATCAATCAGCCAGTCTAAATAGTTACATTTGAAAATGATCAAACTTTGTGAAGAAAATTTCATTTTATCCTTTTTGAATCTTCGAAACACTGCTGATATCTGTATCCGCATCTTTCCTCTAATAGTTGGGCTACGCAACATGAAATTGATTGCCCGGACCTACTGTTTAATTTACTTGTTAACATGTCTTCCAAAACCTGTAAAAATTAGCCCAGCAGTAAAAAATAATTATATTGAGGTAATATTATGATTTTATGATATTGCAGCTCTCGATCCAGCGATGCCTTTATTCGTGACAACCGATAATAATAAGAAAGTGGATGCAAGTGATGCTAAATTTGTAGACGTCCTTCATACAAACGCTTTGGAGAAAGGAAAACTGGAGGCCAGCGGTCATGTAGATTATTATGCAAATGGAGGGATGCACCAGCCCGGTTGCAGAGCTTCAGAAAACCAAAGTAATTTTCTAAAGTGTTGCCGTGTTGATTACGCATTTAGAATCCATATAATATGAATACGCTCGCATGTGTCAGACTTATGGCCGGCCGCAGCTAATGACGCTAATGTGCAATAATATATTCCATACTAATGAAGTAATGCAGCTATGGAATAGTCGGCTATGGTAGACTGTTCCATCACTTGTATTGAGTTCATAGTAATTGTTCGTATTTTCATTGTCATTCAATGGCTAACAAGCTTACAGTTCACATTGATATTAATTGAATTCTGTACCTACACCTATGTTAAGACTAGAGATTTCAATGTAGTTGTTAAATGGTGTTGCCACATCAGAGATCTCAGTTGTTGTAGGTACTTCTGTGCCAGAAATTACAGGTCTGTACTTTACCACCAAACCGGAACACGATATCACAAAACACTACCATTTCGTGGCAAGTAATTTAGGTAATGCGGTGGAACCTACGCCCGTAAGCTCCGCCCCTGTAGCTCTACCACCAGTAGTAATATCACGGATTTTTCATTTTCATTTCATTAATTTACTTTATTTACAGCAACCTCAGGCTGTAATCACGCTAGGGCTCCAAAATACTTTGCGGAATCTATAGTAACGAATGTCGGCTTTTACGCTACCAAATGTTATTCTTGGATAACTTATATGATAGGCTGGTGTGAAATTGTCAATCCTGAAGATGGTCTAATTTATGGGGAATATGTGCCACACAAGTAAGTTTAATATAAGCGTCATATAATTTTATTCGTAGAAGAAATAGATTGGAAGAAATTTACAGTGAAGATACCATCGTATAACGTTCTGCTTTTTTATGTTACGACAGAGGCAAACAAGTATGCAGTTTTATGGATGTTAAGTGATGACTGCAGTCTATAGACACAACCAGAAGTCAAAATGCTCAAGTCAAGATGCGTTGCCACTCCTGAGACCTAAGACGATATGTCTCTGCGACAATTATTATGGAGCCATTTTAATTTAATTAACATAATTATTAACATCTCTCCGGAACAAGATAGTTCTGAACACTACCATTTGGCAGAAGATAGAACAGGTATAATGCGGTAGTGCCAACGCTCTCGAGTCTCTACACTGGAACTCTACCACAAGTTAGTTCCTGTTAAAAGTTCTCTCCGATTGTTCCTGTTACAGTGGTTTTACACAGTGACATACTGTTTCTACTCGTGTTCACACGAGCGTACTATTGCGGTATTGCCGCGTCTTCACTGGATTGGCGCGTTGATACAGCAAAAATCGAATACCGTCAGAAACCGAATGCCCGTGTGATAGAAAGGCTATGAATAATTCATCAAAATAGCTGGCATTTACATATTTTCTTGTTCAAATAAAACAAATCATCTCTGTACAAAAAGTTTAGTATTTACACATTAAAATTTTATAGTGGTCGCATTTCTGAGATTCAGTTTGCGAGTTGCTTCCTAAGCCATATTTTATTATATTTAACTGCTCATTTAATACGCACTCATAGACTTTTTACTATCCATTACCTGAATTAGATTTTCTTTACTTGCAGTGCATCTGGTATTTATTTCTTTGACACCAACTCACAGTCCCCGTACGCCAAAGGATCAAAAACGAAGAACAGAGCAACTGAAGAAAATTCAGAAAATAAAAAAAAGTAGTCATCGATATTTTGTTTCATTTTCTATTTTGTCTTCGTTATCACTTTAGTTGAAAAGCATCCACTACTGGATAATAGCCTTCCCCAAAGACGCCCACAATAGTGTTGTGCGTCATAAGGGAAGAATCCCTACTAATATTATAAATGCGAAAGTAACTCTGTCCGTCTGTCTGTCTATCTGTCTGTTACCTTTTCACGTCCAAACGACTGAACCGATTTTAATGAAATTTGGTACTGAGATAGAGCTGACTTTGAGAAAGAACATAGGCTTCTTAGTTATTTATAAAACGACATCCACGCGAGCGAAGCCGCGGGCAACAGCTAGTATGCCATAATCACCACGCTTGGCATTCGGATTGGCGATCGCAGTGGTAGTAGTTTTATCGCGGGATGTTGCACATTTTTTTTTCTGTAATGGAAGTGGCAAACAAGTATGCAGTTCACATTGATGTTAAATGATGACTGCAGCCTATAGACACCTACACAAAGACCAAGGTCAAAATGCAGATGCGTTACCACTCCTGCGGCCTAAGGTGTTATGTCTCTGTGTCGGAAATGACTGGGCCGTACTTTACCACCTGACCGGAACACTACCATTTAGCGCCAAGTATATTAGGTAATGCGGTGGTGCCCACGCCCGCGAGCTCCGTCACTGGAACTCTACCACCAGGTGGTAAATATAAAAATTGGGTGGTAATAATGCTGTGGCAACGCTTTAAGCTCCAACATTGGCTCGCTACCACCAATAAAAGTAAAGAACTATTATTCATTGATTATTAGACCTTACACCTAGTACCTATTCGTTATTAGAATTTTATTTCTTTACTAGCTAACCCGGCAAACTTCGTATTGCCTCAGAATGAAAGAATGTGTCAAAGGTGTCATATATACGGACTTGTCGTGGGGCGCTCTTCTGGTTGAGCTATGATATAGTGGCATACGTGGTGCCACTGCACCTGCGAACCACCACGACCGTAATGTGCGGGCGTTAGAATGTACGGGCGGACCTATTGTCCGTCCGGCGCCGGATGCCCGCTCGTAGTGTTGACACCGATGGCAGTATACGCCTGTCTGGATCCGCGCCGCCAGTGTGAGGGGCAGAGGTGCGGGGAAAGGGTGTTTCAACAAAGAAACAATCGGTTACATATGACCGTAAACGCAGGCCAGCCAAGCCTTGGTGGTAACCCTACCCCGACGACCTAGTCCTACAGTAGAACCAATGGGGTCTTCCAGTCTTCCAGGTTCACTATTTTCCTTTTTTCCTATTTCTTATTACTTCACTTGTTTTCACCTGTTTTCACTTGTTGGAGACCATGTCATACTTTCGAATCTGCCCTGAGCCCTATCCCTCGAACAAGAAAACCAGGTCAGCCATAACAAAAATTAAGTACAAATTCGGTCGTATTTTGCCCGAATTTGAACTTAATTTTTGTTATGGCTGACCTGGTTTTCTTTCTTTATTTTTAAAATTCTCATAGTTACATACATGTGTTATACATATTTACAATCGTTACAGTTTTCTCTATTATTGTACATAAGTTTTATTCATAAAAAGACTAAAAAGTTATTCAGAAGTAAATATGGAAAATGTAACAATTTTCCGCGTATTTCTTCAAACATTTCTTAATAACTTTTATATGCTACGACTAATTATTATAAAATGTACATAAAAACAAAGAACAAACTATCTAACTCTATCAGAAAACACTACACAAATAAACGAGACATCTAAAAAAGGAACCCAAAACATACGTAAAATTATTTTTTCCTGCCTATATCCTTTACATTATCGAGGTTTAATTATATAAAATGACTTCTTAAAATAAATTCTTACATGACTAACATTATATAAAGTTGATATAAGGCAAAGAATTAAAATTGTATCCAAAACTATCATACGGGCAGAATGTCTATACATAGCTATACATCTATACATGTTATTTACTTTCTACAAACGTTACGCGAAGACTACTTTGACGTACACTTGCACTTTTGGTCATTGTCACATAAACACATTCCTAATTACCTCATGACACTCACACATTCCGGTTCGTGCGCTCGTCCTGAACGCACGCTTCCATTGTGCTCGCTCTCCCTCCTGGTAGAGCGCTATCGCGAGTGTATTGTTCGCGAGTTTCGGCTTATCGCCGCCCTAATCTCCGATAACGACGGTTAGTCCTTGACCGACCGCCCGTTTCGTGGAATTGGGGTTTAAGCCCTAATTACCGATAACGACGATTAGTCCTTGACTAATCGTTGTTTCGTGGAATTGGGTTTAAGTCCTAATTGCCGATAACGACAGTCAGTCTTTTGACCGGGCGCCGTGTTTCGAGGAATTGGGGTGTACGCAGTTCCTACCAGTTCCGAAGCGTCAACAATTAAACAACAAGTTGGCCCCCTCAGGGCAAGTCGGCTGAAACTTAACAGTGCCAACGAAACCGACTAAACGAAGACCCGTGACGTTGCTGCGCCCTTCAGGCTAAAGCGAAATCGGAAGTGTACGGTTAGAACAGAGGCATTTGGAGTGACCCCATAGTCTCTGCCGTACAAGTACTGACAGACAGACGTTACCTTAGGGCCCCTCGGCACATTAAGATTGGCCGAGGGCGATACAAGCTTAGGGCTCACCAGTAGGACACACCCTCCTCGCCTATCCCGGCGAGGAGGTAATTACACCTCACACACTCCCGGGTTGTCCCACCCGGGAGGTAGGGATAAATACCCCGCGTTTAATTTATAGGCGCGTTTAAACACACGATTGCCCCGGGTTTGTTGTGGGTTCTTCCCGGGGAACGTGTTCGATAACCGAACCCTCCTGTTTCGTGCGTTTTTAGGTCGAGATAGGGATAAAAACCACCAAGTCCGCAAACGTCCATTTCCCCCTTTCGCTGAAATCCTTTTCTCCCCAGACAACATGTCTGAGGAGAAAAGGAAGCATGAGGCAGCTTTTGCCATCCTGCTGAAAAGCAGTAAAATCAATTCAAAATTCAACCGCATTATGCAGGAATTACCGGACCCCCTGCCCGACGGATTCTTGGAATCCATTTGTGAGGGTGCAAGACTCGCAAGACTCTCAAAGCCCCGCTCACGCTCCCCGCGCTCTCGATCGCCCACTCAGAGCCGCTCTGTCTCGGACCATTCAGAGTCCGTTTGTTCTCCGGACACATCCCAGTCCGCAGCCCCCCCACTCTTGGACCAAGCAGAGTCCGCCACCCCCTCCCCCACTCCCGGCCAGGAACGCTCTACGGACTCAGACGCAATGTCCGTAGGACAGGCGTCCAATGAGGAGTCCGCCTCCGACACAGACGACTTCACGCTCGTCAAAGGAGGCAAGCGAAAGCGGAAAACCCGCAAAACCCAGGCCGAGGAGCCCTCCGTTCCCGCCAAAGCTGTGAGAATCACAGCCTCTCCCCCCACCCCCGCGATAACCTCTCGAGGTAGCGCATCTCCCGCGCACCAATCCCAAGCCAGCTCGCCCTCAGCGAGATCGCAGGCTAGCGCCCCAGGAGCGCCTAAATCCAAACGCTCCCCCCCACTCAAACTCCTAGGGTCCGACAAATTCAATTGGACCGACCTCTCAGCATCGCTGAAGGTCAAAGGGGTCGTCCCCCTCCATACCAGGTGGAATCCCAAGGATGGTTGTTACACCATCCAACTGGAGTCCTCCTCCCACCACCGTACAGCCACCTCGCTCTTTGACGAGAGAGGCTTACAGTATTTTACATACGCCCTCCCAGAGGAGAAACGGCGTCGCGTTGTCATACGCAACCTCCCCATTTTCCTCACACCCGAGGAGATTATGACCGACCTCAAAGAGGTCAAAGCCCTCCCCGTGCAGCAAGTGCATAGGATGCACCGCGGGCATAGGGGCCAAAACGGGCACCTTGAAATGGTGTTAGTCATTCTTGACAACACCAAGGAAGCCACCGCAATCTTCAACATTAAAGATGTTGCGGGACTCGGTGGCATCCGTGTCGAGCCCCCTAACAAAAGGGGATACATAGGGCAGTGTCATAACTGCCAACGATACGGCCATGCCTCAGGTCGGTGCAAAATGCGCCCCAGGTGCGTTAAGTGCCTGGAAGACCACGGCACGGCCGATTGCACACGCCCCAAGGATAGAGCTGCATGCTCGGAGCCCCCGAGCTGTATACTCTGCGGGCAGGCAGGCCACCCCGCCAATTATAGGGGATGCAAAGAGGCTCCCAAAGCGGCACGAATCCCCATCAGGGGTCGTCGCCCAATCCCACCCAGAGCGGCCCCTCAATTCGAGAGGACCCCCAACCCCATCTTGGCCCCCGCATGGAGGACCGGTCCGCCGCCCTCCCTCATGAGCACCACCCATTTCCCCCTTCTTAAAGGAGTGATCCCGCCGCCCACGACCACTCCGGTCGCCCGGGCACCCGCGAAGGCCCCTCAGGCCGCTCCAAAATCGGTCCCAGCCCCAGCCCCGGCCCCGGCTCCCACCCCGGCCCCGGCTCCGGCCCCCGCTCCGGCCCCCGTGCCAACTCCCATCAGGCCCCCGCTGGCCGCTACGGCTGCACCACGCCACAAACCCACCCAGGCCCCTCAGGCTCAACCCATGGCCCTTCAGGCTCCCGCCCCCGGCCCCCCTCAGGCGCCACTCGACCTCATCAGCGAGGTACTCTCTTTTTCGCTCATGTTTGACATGAGCAAACTCCAGCCCCTGCTGGACAGATACTGCTACTTTAAAGCAAATCCCCACCTTCCCAACGCCAGGGTAGAAATGGTCCTGGCCGCAGCCGACGTCAACCGGCTGATAAACAACACCCCCCGGTAAACCCAAAATGAACATACGGCCCTTAACTAATTTATCTAGCAGGATAAAACCCTATTCACTTAGAATAGGGTTTTTTAACGCCAATGGCATGTCAGGCCTCCGCGATGAGCTGGGAGAATTTCTCCGCGATAAAAATATTGATGTCTTCCTCATCCAGGAGACATTTTTAAAACCCGCCCGCCGTAACCCAAGCTTGGCCAATTATAGGTTAGTACGAAACGATCGTACAGACGGTGCCTTCGGAGGCACCCTTATATATTACAAGAGGACGCTGCATTGCACGCCTCTATCCCCCCCCGACGACCTGGAGAACATTGAAGTCTCAGTTTGCCTACTAGCGATGACCGGTCATCAGCCGATCACTATAGTGTCGGCGTATCTATCTCCCCAACGCGATCTCTTAGTAGGCGACCTAAATCGTCTATTTAAACTTGGCGACTCCGTCATAGTGGCAGGAGATCTCAACGCCAAACACATAATGTGGAGCTGTAACTCGTCTAATGCACGAGGGACAGTTCTTGAACGTTATCTTGACAGAGCACCTATAGACATTCTAGTGCCACTCGAACCCACCCACTATTGTTATGACGACAACATGGGACGACCCGACATACTCGATCTAGCGCTCGTAAAGAATGTAAACTTGCGTTTACACTCTATACGAGTGCTACACGAGCTTGACTCTGACCATAGACCTGTTATCATAGAATTTATCCCCCATAGCGGCCCCACTGATACAGGTCGTAGCGACATCCCGATGAGAGTGGTGACCGACTGGTCTCAAGTGAGATCCAAGTTGGCCGCCACCACATCCGCAGACTTAGATACGATCCCCTCCCTGATAGAGACCACTGACGAAGTCAATAGTGCGATCCTTACTCTCACGAATCATGTACAATCTGTCGTAGACGGATGCTCAGAGGAAAAACCCGCGACTGTACCCAGTCACGCCGTTATCCCTGAGCACGTACGGGAGATAGTGAGGGAAAGGAATGCAACTACCAGAGCTTACTACTCTGCCCCAACGGCCGATAGAAAATCCACCATGCGATACTGGCAACGTCAGGCCAAGAAATGCAAGGTGGAAGTCTATAACGGCCGCTGGGAGCAAAAGCTCACTGACCTTGATCCCACTCATACAGAGTATTGGAAGCTTTTCAGCTGCTTCAAATCTCCCAACGAGGCATCCATGCCTCCCCTCATCCGTCCCAACCAACCGCCAGCCTTCGATGACTTCGAAAAGTCCGAATGCCTGGCGAGCGAACTCGAGACTCAATGCTCTCCAAGTACGATGCCGATAGCTGCCGATCATTTAGATAAGATTAACTCTGAAGTCGAACGTAGGAACGCGAGACCGCCAACCCCTCCGCGCGAAACCGGTCCCATTCCCGACACGCAGTTCGATGAAAACGCTAACGACAATAGCGAAAATAATGATGATCCTCTCAGACCTGTGACAGTCGTAGAGGTGTCAGACCTGATCAAGCGTCTAAAAGTGCGGAAAGCGCCGGGTGCGGACGGCGTTTCCAATCGCACAGTTAGAAACTTTCCCCCCTTGCTCATTGCCCTTTTGGCTGCGATACTCAACGCAGCGTTTAAAAATAGTATGTTTCCACCCGCGTGGAAAGAGGCCACAGTTATCGGGTTTAAAAAGCCCGGTAAGCCGAGCAACCAGGCCTCGTCATACAGGCCGATAAGTCTGCTCAGTTCTCTCAGTAAACTTTACGAGCGCGTCGTGTACGCTCGACTCTTAGATTTCACCCGAGTGCGGCACTTGATCCCGGACGAACAGTTCGGGTTCCGTGCTCGCCACTCCTGTGTCCATCAAGTACATCGAATCACTGAGCATATACTCAGTAAATTCGATAGAAAGATTATGACGGGAGCCCTCTTCTTCGATATCGCTAAAGCGTTCGACCGCGTGTGGCACAACGGCTTATTATATAAGCTGTACACTCTCGGAGTGCCCACTCAAATCGTGCACATCATTCGCGATTTTCTGTCGGACAGAGGCTTTCGATATCGAGTTGAGGGTACCCTTTCGAACCGTCACACCATAACAGCCGGTGTTCCCCAAGGATCCGTACTCTCCCCCCTCCTGTTCACGCTATACACTAGCGATATCCCTGTCCGCCACGGCGTTCAGGTGGCAATGTACGCTGACGACACTGCTATTTACGTCTCTGGCAGAAAGCCAGAGATCATAAGGAAAGCCCTGCAAGCGGCGGCCAAAGACCTTGAGTCTTGGTTCCGCCGCTGGCGTATAGAGGTAAATCCTAGCAAGAGCGCTGCCATACTCTTTATACGGGACCGCGCTCCCAGACCTAACGTAGCCCCAGTCCTTATGTTTGACGAGCCTATCCCCTGGATGGACAAAATCAAATACTTAGGAGTGACGCTTGATCGGCATCTGACCTTCGCTGCACATGTAAAAGCAGCGCGCGCAAAGGCTGCATTCGTGTTGTCCCAATTACATTGTTTATTAAACAAAAAGAGCAAGCTATCGGCCCGGAACAAACTCCGTGCCTATACGTCCTGCATAAGGCCCATACTATGTTACGCGTCCCCGGTATTCGCCCACGCGAAAAACACAATATTACATAAGCTTCAAACTTTGCAGAATCGATTCTTACGTAGAGCCGTAGGCGCGCCTTGGTACGTACGTAATAAAAACTTGCACATTGACGCAAATCTGCCTACCATCCGGCAGTTTATGAAGCGAGCTTCAGCGAGCTATTTCGATCGGGCGAGTCACCACCCGAATCCGCTGGTCAGAGCGGCCGCGATTTACACTCCTTTTGATCGCGCCAAAAGGAGACGTCCAAGGCACGTCTTAAAAGATCCGGACGATGAGACCACGTTGGCCATCGCCGCTATGAATAATCATTTACAGAACCACACTGCACAAACCGCCAACAATACAACGCGCCGACGCGTTTCGCGCCGCGCCCGCCCCTGATCCCGACCCTATCTCCGGCCCCGCGAGGCCGATGACATTCCGGTTATCACCAACCGAATGGAGTAGAGCGAAAGTTGCACCGCCCATAATCGCATATGTCTCATATGTCCCTCCGCAACGCCCTAAGCCGAGGCACGGACCCGCATGGGTCACCCTTAGGCAGTTGCGCTAACTTTTTTGCTAGGCTGGAGCGCCTTCTGCGCTCGCCGATTGCCCGGTGAAGTAGACTAGTGCCGTCTCGAGACAGGCCGCCTACACAAAGCCCGACCTAAAAAAAAAAAAAAAAAAAAAAAAAACCTCATGACACTGATTGTCCGTGGTCGTCGCCGACAGGACTACTTGTATGGAAAAATTAATTTATGGTTTTTACTATTTCCCTTTAATTTCTTCATATTTTCTTACCTTTTAAACCTTCCCTGGGCTTCCAAAAATCATTCAAAACCAAAATTAGCCAAATCGGTCCGGCCGTTCTCGAGTTTTAGCGAGACTAACGAACAACAATTGATTTTTATATTTATAGATAGAAGATAGATAAAAGCTAAGTACAGCTAACTATAGTTAAAATGGTATAAAGGTTTTTGAATGGTATTTCTGGTCCATAGTATTCAAGGTGTTACCGAATTCATCTTAAAAGTCTTTAAATTTTTCACTAATATTGTGATAATAACCTGATAACTCGAATTTAAGGAAATATACGCACTCTATTTTATACGGCAGACATTGTTTTGCCCGAGCATAGCTCCACCTATCGTGTCCAATTGTAATCTTCCTACGATTAACAATTTCTATTATAAATGTGAAATAACGGATGTTTGTTTATTGCTAAATCGAAATATCGGTAGGTAATTATTTCTTATAGTTTTTCTGATATTCATATCAAATTTCCTGATTTGGAAACATTGAATCACTTCAACTGCACCCACCATATGATCAAAATCTAATTACGTCGACTAGACCGGTTATGTAGATTACTGATTGATAGATAAAGATTGCAAAAAATATCAACTTGGAGCAAGAAAAAGGATTTGTTACTCGAAAAAACCACGTACGAGTTAACAGTTCCGCATTTCAATAGATTAAAACTAGTTCACCTTTTCATTCCGTTTATTTATTGAATGTTAAAAAATATGACAAAAAGTGTTTAATAAGTTATTTTAGTTTTAGTTGTTAAAACCTTTTGACAGATAGACGGCGAAGAATACCTACCGAAAGATGTTGGTGCCACATTCTCATTTTGTGTTTCAGTAGTGCTTAGTATTCACGAGTGGTAGATGTTATGTACGATATAAACAGAATCCCATAAGTTCCAACAGCCGTTAACTGCGTTATGCAATTCTTTGATAATATATATTTTTTATGACAAATAAATTGAAATCATGACCTAAAAACTAAACGATTAGCATTATGATTAATAGTTAAATGTGAGGATTATTCTCATCATTTAAGATTTAACGATTAATCATAAAGTTGGTCATTAAATTGAAACCACAGAATAAACCCACGTACAGAAGAATCCATCAAAATAAAAGTACTTATATTTTTTTAAAAAGTACTGTATTGAAGGGACATATTTATTTTTTGAGAACTTATTGTACAACTGTAACTACTAATTTACAGTAAGTCCTTGTTTTTTAGGACTTGGAATTATTCCTTTTGTACTTGTGTTATAATTATAGAACCCTAAAAATTTAAAATAAAATTCTATATGAATACAAAATGCCAACAAAAGGCGCATCCTGTCATTGAGTGTTTGTCATATAGGTGCGAAAATTATTAGAGATCATGAATTGGTGGTTATCAACCATTCACTACCTCTACCAATGGCACAAACTTAACACACGTCTATCGTAACCTATTCTGCAATCTATTGTCAGAGTTAACAGCTTATATAATCCCTAGAAGAGTCGCCGATATATTTTAATCACAGTAACAGTCTCAAATCAGATACCATTCGCTTAGTTTGTATTATGTCGAAGAGGCACTACTTTTATAAAGGTAATAGAGCTCCAGTGATGGAGCTAAAAGGCGTAGGTACCACCACATTTCTTAATCTACTTACCGTTAAATGTACTATTCAGCAATTTCCGATCAGGCGGTAACATGGCACAGGGCTATAACAGCTCAGGCCTCAGGAGTGCCAACGCTTTCTAGAAATTGCTAGTTTTGATGTATATGTGTATCTTCACACCACGTGCCCTACGGGATGATAGGCAGAGGGTGGAGCGCCACATATCCCGGTCCTTACAGATCTCCCGTTCTTCTTCTACATTCATCATTCTCTTCATACATGCACGCCGATTTCTAAGACTCCACACCCAGACAGCACTAGGCTGGCCTATTTGATCAAATACAGTTCAAATATATATGTCCTTTGATTATGTATATATGTATTTTAACGCCAGGTCCCTTACGGGGTAAGCAAAGAGTATGGTTGATTACATTTTTTGTTTTTGACGAACATATATTTAAAGGCTACAGTATTAATTAATCATGTGAACTCTATGCTTGTTTGTAACTTGCAAGACATACCTAATAATAGCTACCTACCCAAAATCACAACAATACTAAAAAAAACTAAGAACAAAATAATTATCTCAAATTCCTGTGTAATTACTGTTCCAGTGCCATAATTGTAGATACCTGTTGCATTTGCAAACTACTATGTAGATTGAATATTGCAATATATTTTGCATGAAAACCTATACTAAAACCAGTTACAACTTTTCGTGCATATATCCGGTTATATCGACCTCTGTAATTGACGCATTTAGATGCAGTAGTCGCTGGTTTTCCCAATATCCGTGGGCCTATCAAGTATTGCAAAAGAAGTGGTCGCTGTATGTGCACAATGACCTACCGTCACTTTGTATCCGTAAGTTGAGCTGTTTCGAAACATTCATACGAGGATCGGCGGGTCATGCCGTTGTCATACGACGGGATGTTTCATAAGCCGACCTTCATAGGTCGTTTTATGAAAGTTGAAGATACTTTGATATCTATGTTGTGATCAAAGAGTATACAAATACTACTTAGTAGTGACAACAAAAAGGAGGATATTTAGTAGCTGTATCTCAGTTATCTTTTTCTCGGGCTCGAGAATCGATATTTCTAATCATCATGAGGGAAACAGTGGGTAATGATTTCACACTTCCGACCAGTGGAGTTCTCACTTAGTATTGATAAAATATATATTCTACTGATAGTACCATCTACAGAGATGTGGCAGCCTTATTCTGTTCATTATGAAGATAAAAGAATTATATTTGCCATAAGTACTGTGCATTTCTCTCATACCTGGGTTATTTACTCCCCTATTCAGTTTTGTACCTTGGGTTATTGACCCCGTTCACCAAAATGTAGGAAAAGGAATGATCATCTTCCTGTATTTCTATATACAGGACAAAACATGGGATATAAAGATACCCACAAAAAGCTACTACTTTCGTGCATTTCCAAATCTTCCAAGTATATAACAAGTAACTTAATATAACAAATAACGGTAATTTTTCGTTATTGCTCTAACTTTACGCTCTAAATAGAGGGATAATACAAATATTTATACACATATACACCCTATAGATTTTCCGCAATTAATTCTATATTTACTTTATTAGTGACAAAAGAGACTGGTAATTTTGGCCCCCCAAATTCGTTACTGGCTAACCCATTACACAGTACATTTTGTAATATAGTTAACAACTAGCTGTTGCTGGCGACTTCGCGTATAAAACTTAGTTTTCATATATTTTAACTTACAATCATATTAGAAACCGCCTCGTCTATCGGCGGACGCTTTGAACGGTGACAACCTTGCCAGACACCCTCACAGTGTAATTATTTATAAATCTACTTTCGTCATAGTATAAAATCTGACTTTTATATATGTTATTCAGAAAACTATACGAATAATGATTCCACAATTCCCAGTCACTTTCGATGGTTCCCCTATCTTCCCAGACACATTGAAGTCTACTCCAGGCGTGCGCGCGATGAATATATGTACATTGGTGCGAGTGAAATAGCGCGATCTATACTATATCTATACTATAATTTATCAAAAAAAAAATTATGTAGATTTATAACCGATTAAAATAAATTAATGATATTTTTATATCAACAAAATATGAAATCTATACAAATAAATAAAATTGGAGTGTCTGTTTGTAATATTAAAATAACCGCTTTTTACTAAATGCATATGTATGTATACGCGGTACATATACCAAAATAACATCTTTTACAATTTTTGTCTGTCTGTCTGTCTGCTTGGCGGGGCTAATCTTGTGAACGGCTGCACCGATTTTGACGGGACTTTCACTGGCAGATAACTGATGCAATAAGGAGTAACTTAGACTACTTTTATTTAATGTAAAATTAAATTAATTATTCAACGGTTTCTGTACGTATAACATTTTTTTTTTTTTTATGTCGGGCTTTATGTAGGCGGCCTGTCTCGAGACGGCACTAGTCTAATCTTCACCGGGCAATCGGCGAGCGCAGAAGGCGCTCCAGCCTAAGCAAAAAAATTAGCGCAACTGCCTAAGGGTGACCCATGCGGGTTCGTGCCTCGGCTTAGGGCGTTGCGGAGGGACATATGAGACATATGCGATTATGGGCGGTGCTGTACGTATAACAGTTCACACTACACAATATATATTACGGAGTACGAGACAGCTGATGCGCAGAAAGAGATCGCCGTGGACCGATCAGGCTATTTCACTGGCACCAACGTACATGTATATTCATCGCGCGCACGCCTGGAGTATGCTCCGATGGTTCGGGCATATAGAAAGAATGTCGAATGAGCGAATGACTAAACAGATATACAATGCGAATGTGGATGGTTGCAGAGGCCCAGGAAGATCAAGACTGACCTACCATGACCAAATAGGTCGAGTTCTGTCTGATGGTGGGGTCAAAAGTCTTAGGAATCGGCGTGCATGTATGAAGAGAATGATGAAGGTAGACGAGGCACGAGAGGTTTGTCAGAACCGGGATATCTGGCGCTCTACACTCTCTGCCTACCCCGTTAGGGACCTGGCGTGATGATACATACATACATACGCCTGGAGTAGACTTCAATGTGCCTGGGAAGATAGGGGAACCATCGAAAGTGACTGGGAATTGTAAAAACATTATTCGTATAGTTTCCTGAATAACATATATAAAAGTCAGATTTTATACTATGACGAAAGTAGATTTATAAATAATTAGACTGTGAGGGTGTCTGGCAAGGTTGCCACCGTCCAAAGTGTCCGCCGATAGTCGAGGCGGTTTCTAATATGATTGTAAGTTAAAATATATGAAAACTAAGTTTTATACTATCACAAATTTGAAACACAATTTTACTCACCTTTACTACCTGTTACCTGCCAAAGCCACCGCTACCCAGGTTGTACATTTTGGTTTTGCTTATACCTGTATAGGGGACATATAAAGAAGAATTTCCAGGTTTTATAATATAACGAAGGTCTGGGCGTCGCAGGCTCTTAGAATATAATTACAAATTATTTATTTTATTGTCATTTGAAAAGGACATAATTTTTAGTGTTAACACTGGGCCCAGAAATGTATGGAACAGTATCATTCTCCTTTACATGGCACCAAATTGTGATGGAACAACAGGATACTGCCTTCCTGAGGTCGCTAATGCATCGGACTGGCATACTTCCAACCAGCAGAATCTCAATTATTAATACATTTTACTGGTGGTAGAGTTCCAGTGTAGGAGTTCGAGGGCGTAGGCACCACCGCATTACCTAATCTATTTGCCTCTAAATGGTAGTGTTAGGTACTATATGGCTTCGTAATAACTAACATAGAGAAACATAGCAACTTGTCTCATGTCTCAGGAGTGGCAACGTATCTGCATTTTGACCTCTGGTTTTTGTGTAGATGTCTATAGACTGCAGTCATCACTTAACTTGCATGTGAACTGCATGCTTGTTTTGTCACCTTCGTTATATAAAAATGTTTTAAAACAGTAGTTATACCGAAGTTAAGTGAGTTATTCTCTAGAATCTAGAGAGGGTCATTCAATAACTAGAGATAATGAAGGACTCCCGACCCGACAATGCACCGACCCGACAATGCAAAAGTATCCTTGTAGATCAATTTGAAATAAATTATTATAATGATTTGAATATGGTAAAAAATTATACAAAATTACGAGCTTCAAGCAGAAGAAGTCATTCTTTACTCGACTGAGAATGAACCATGCCACTTGAACTATTCAATTGTCCTTCAGATATCTCATTTGCATCTTATTGCACAAATTCTTCTCAACTTTTGTTAGTGAGTACGTAACTCATTCAAGGTGATGTTCAGAGAACTTTTAACTTGTGGGTAACATTCGATTAAGATGCGGATATGTTGAAGCAAGGTAAAACATTTATTCAACTAGGTTTTACATCAGATGTTGCTTAACAACTTTCAAGATTTTCAAGGAAGGTGATTTCATAAATATCATTCTGAATGAAGATAGGATCGCGCATTAAAAATTTTGTTGAAAATGTGTATTGGTGCTGTGGAATCAGAGTATTAAATACAAATACATAAATGAATAATGTAAACGGAACGTAACAGTTCCGTTGGTTGCGCAAGCGCTTGCGAGTTCGACGCATAAGATGTTTTATCCTGTTTGTTAGATGCAGTTCCGGATAAACATACTGTTCTAACTATACACAAGAACTAATTTAAGTGAAATTCTAAACTCATATATTACTTACTTTAATTGAATATCCAAGAATAACTTGAACGCCATAGAAAATAATTTGATTAATATTGCACAGACATAACATTGCAACATCAAAGTCATCACATATTCCTATTGAGTCCAACATCATATTTCATTTATGTTACGGTCAATAATTTTTAATCGTTCTAGAGTGCGAGCAGACATATTTTGATCGAAGGTTCAAGAAATGTCGTATGTACTTGCTCATTATATATATATTTATTATGTAGTGGAAGTGACAAACAAGCATGCAGTTCACATTGATGTTAAGTGATGATTGCAACCTCTAGACACTTACACAAAGACCAAGGACAAAAAATACAGATGCGTTACTACTCCTGAGGCTTAAGGTGTTATGCCTCTGTGCCGGAAATGACAGGGCCGTACATTACCACTTGACCGGAACACGATCGTGCTGAACACTACAATTTAGCGGCAAGTATACATAAATCTGTAGAGATATCAATTTAATTTCAATTTTCGCTTTTTAGGGTTCCGTAGTAAACAAGGCACCCTTATAGTTTCGCCACGTCCGTCTGTCTGTCTGTCTGTCCGTCTTCGGTTTAGCGCAAAAACTATTGGTTCTAGAAACTTGAAATTTGGCACAAGCACACTTTAATCACGCCGACAAAGTAAAAACAAAAATAAATTATTTAGGGTACCTCCCCTACATGTAAAGCGCAGATATATTTTTATTTTTCGTTTTCTATATAGTGTAGAAGGTGGATAGGTCCTTCAAAACAGTTAGGAGTGTGCTAATATAATTTTTCGATTTAGTTAACTGTTCGTGACTTAATAAGCTTTAAAGTGCCAATTGTCGTTTGAGTGAAGTGTATTCCCCCTCTACCGACTAAACGGATTTTGACAGAAATTCAAACGTTACGGCAATAGTAGCTACATATAACTAAATTAAAAAGAAAACTATTACACCTAAGTTGGCCTTACAAGTTTGCGAGTAAAAGTCGACCAAATGAATTTTACTCGAAAATTTTGCACAACAACTCCATAGAATTTTTTTTCATTATATTATTCAAACCTAAACGCTACGGAACCCTACATTGCGCGTGGCCCGACACGCACTTGACTGATTTTTTTTGTGACAACACAACTCAATCATTTAATTGGTAGAATTGAAAAAAATAAAGGGTCACAAAATAAACTTATTCATTTAAATGCAGTGAGATATGATAGTTTTATGATTGCCTATTTCGTCACGGCACGGTCATTATGCTGGTAAACCAGTTCGTCTAATTTAAGTATAGCAACCTAATAGCAACAGAGTAATTTGTCGCGATTGACATAACGCGTGCAGTAGGAATTTGCGATGTCTTTATATTATTTCTTAAGAGGGGGCAAGCACTGCGCGAGGGTCAACATAATACACCAACACTTTCGCTCTCAGTTTCCTCACAGAAATAATACGCAGGAGACGCTTAAAGGGTTCCATGGTTTTGAGTTTAAGACGTAAGCTTGTGTAACATAAATCAAATTTAAAGTTGCCTATTTACACACATTCAAAAGTAACGGACTTAAAAAAATAACTATGTGATATTTTCTGTGATAAAATATTAATATGATTACAGTGCGATGTTTTTTTAATGATAATTACTTTAATTAGATTAATTGGGACAAGTGCATATATTGGAATTATGGTGACCAACGTGCAGTGGCTATTTGTGATTGGGATAACTGCTCTACAGTTTTCAGGTGAGCTACTCTGTGTAACGAAATAAAATACAGAAAATATTTTGTATTTAGAAATACAGAAATATTAGCCTGGGTTGTAACATTGCACATCCTTCTCTAACTTAAAGAAATCTGTTAAAGTTATAGAAGGATGTGAAATTTTAAAATAACTTTAACAAATATCTTGGTGCAACCCAGGGTTAGAATAATTTGAAATAACATACGGTAGAGTTTGTGATGGCGGATTAAATAAATGTAGGGCTACAGCCCTGGATCACCGAAGACAGACAGAGTTACTTTTGCATTTATAATATAAGTAGGGAAGTAGGAATTTTTGGCAATAACGCATGTGAGTGAATTGAACATAAAGCTCCTTCGGTAGTATCCCATTTTTTTCCTTTAATTTCTAAACCCACATTACACTACCTAATCTGTCTATGCGTGCGTTGTGATTAGATGTTTATAAGCAGTGTATCGTAATTTAAAAACAAATTAAGTTCTACTTGAGGAGTATTATGTATTTAATACATAATTAACTTAATTAAAAGGCCTTTTAATTAAGCTAATAGAATTTTATGACATAAAATAAAACAGGTAGTGTTTTATTTACTTTTGCTAATTGCTTCTGTGTATCCATAATTACAACTATTGAAAAAAATGAAACCGTTAAGGCAAATGGGCAAATAAATGCAATATCCGCATTTAAATCTGATATCTACACGCGTCCACTCTTTACCCTTTATTTACATTCGTTGCCTATATAATAATATATAGGATCCAGTAATAATTGTTAATTAGCACGCTATTTTTTTATCGAAATTAGTTCAACGATTTTTGGAATAATTTCATAATTTCTCATATTTTAGATTAACATTCATGTAAAAAGTCGTGTTTTCAAACGTTGTTTCTTTTTCTATTTTTGGCGGTTTGATATAATATCAATAGTCATAAATAAGTAATATGAATGTTCAGTTCGCAATAATAACCACTCATTATGACAACCATTTCAATAACAAAACGAGATTGTAATTAGGTAGTAGTCGAGTACAAAAAGTAGAGTAAACATTAAGAAACATGTTTTTGTACGTAAGCCTATTTCGCATAGTTACATATTCATTGTTTTAAGTTGCACATTAGGTATATTGTTATGGAGATGGTTTTCGAGTGTAATATTTTCTCAGTTTGTTTACCGTAAATATGTATTTTATGACTTCTCATAAGTTTTCTTGTAATCCGACCGAAAGAACTATTTTTTCTTTGGTTTTTTTTTTAATATTTGAATATATTGTTATATGTAAGTTTACGCCTGTAATCCCCAAAGGGGTAGGCAGAGGTAAATGCATTCAAGTATACATGCAAGAAGCGTGCATGGCCCAGCGGCTGGTGTAGATCGTAAGCGATCTACTCGGTTAAGCACTACGGTCGCGGTCGGGTAGTGTGATGGGTGACTGCTAGTGGCAAATAAAATGCGCGTTGCAGAGGCACCTTAGGCCTCAGGAGTGGTAACGCATCTGCATTTTGACCTTGGTCTTTGCGTGGGTGCCTATAGGCTGCAGTCATCCCTTAACATCAATGTGAACTGTATGCTTGTTTGCCACTACCATTATATAAAAAAAAACAATTCGTTATATTTCTTCCTGACGATTAACCAATCAGGTATCATGAATTGGAAAAATATCACTAAATAGGTACGTAATATTTTTCGTAGGAATAGTTAATTTATTCACAAAACTTATCTGACAACTCTAGTTCTACTGTAAAAAGGTATATTTTTTGTTTTATACACACACTTATTATTATTTGTTACTAAAAGTTTATCATTACTTCATATTCGTTTTATTCACATTTATACATTGTGAGTGACCGAGTAAAAGGTGTATAGGTAGGTACATAAACGGCTGTCAAATCAGGGCAAGCGAGGTACGATACGTAGGTTACAAGGACGTACAGTATATTTACATCTGACGAAGCCTTGGTCCATTCGACAGCATTACTGACAAACCAGTCAGAAAGTTATTTCTTATTTTGGTTATCAATTATGTCCAGCCAACTGTGAGACCAATTCTTCGATGAAAATAATTACTACTCGACGTTGCTTGATTCCTTGATAAATTAGAATTATTATTATTTAATATCATAACATAGTTCATATTCAAAATTTTACGTACATAGTGTACTTTAGTGTATTTGCTTATCAAATTCGATTTAACTAAATCTTTTCTGAAATAGTTCCTAAAAATTCCACGTCCATGATTAGTCCTTGGTAACTGCCTCGGCAGCCTAGTTGTAGCAGGCCACTACTACTACGCTGAAGTCCTGGGTTCGATTCCCGGGTAGGGAGTTATCAGAGATAATGGTGTAAAGTCTTTTATCTCTGGTTCTATTGGGATTTTTCCATTTTCTGGAAAATTTCCAGTACCTCGAAGTTTGGTAATGTGCCCGGACATGTCAACAGGCTCGCCACCTGTTACATAAAACGTAACCGGCGAATTGTGGTAGTTTGCATATACTATGACTATACATACTACTATATATATATATACTATACTATACTTGAATGCATGCATTTACCTCTGCCTACCCCATGAAGTTACGTGCACGGTTAGTCAAGTGTGGTTTTTTGTCGTAAGTAAATGCGATTCATAACAAACATATACGCAGGGCACGTTAAGTTGTCGGTCCCGGTTTGCTATCGATAGATAGCAGTCGTAAAACCTTGGCGGTTTGGAAAACATATGACAGCGGGTTGACCATTAACCCGCATCTCCACCAACCCGCATTCGAGCAGCTTGGTGGAGTAAGCTGCAGACCTCCGCCCAAAAAGGGGAGAGGCTCGTGCCCAGCAGTAGGACGCTTTACGTGTTGCCATTATTATTATTTAAGCCCTTGATTAAAATAATAAAATGTGAATAAATACATTATCCATCATCTTATCGACACATTTATTCAATTTCCACGCAGAACTAAAATTTAATCGTCTTATTTATCACATTGTAATCAAAGGTAAAGGCAAAAACCGGTCAAGTGCATGTCGGGCCACGCGCAGTGTAGGGTTCCGTAGTTACAGAGTAAGAGATGTAATGAAAAAAAAAAAAATATTTTCAATGGGCTTGTTCGAAATTTTCGATTTAAATACATTTGGTCAACCATAACTCGCAAACTTGCAAAGCCAACTTTAGTATGATATGTTTCCTTTTAATTTCGTTATATGTAGCTACTATCGCCGTAACGTTTGAATTTCTAACGGCAACCGTTTAGTCTGTAGGGGGGGGAGACACTTGAGTCCAACGAAAATTTGCACTTTAAAGCTTAATAAGTCACGAACAGTTAACCAAATCGGAAAATGACGACCCATAATATTTTAAAAAGACCTATACAACGATATCCCACACTATATAGAAATCGAAAATTAAAAAAATATCCGCGCGTTACTTGTAGAGGAGATTACCCTAAAATATTTTTTTTTCACGTTTTTTTTCTACCACTTTGTCGGCGTGATTAAGGTGTATACTTGTGCCAAATTTCAAGTCTCTAGTACTAACAGTTTTTGCGCTAAACCGCGGATGGACAGACAGACAGACAGACAGACGGACATGGCGAAACTATAAGGATTCCTTGTTTACTACGGAACCCTAAAAATGGTCAAGAAGCAAGTAAGAAAGATATGCACTTCCTATTGTGGTGAAGCGAAACATCCGCAAACTGCAGTGGAGTGCAACGTGCGTCATAATAATGGGCTCCGTTTCCGAACCTGGTAGTAGTCCAAGAGTCCACTGTCACATAAATAATAATATCATATTTTTATATTGCTTCAGTAGTCTAGTGATAGCTGGCCACTACTGCTACGCTGAGGTTCTGTTTACAATCCCGGATTGGAAGGAACTGTAACTGATATTTTTCCAATCACATAAATAATAATATCATATTTTTATATTGCTTCAGTAGTGTAGTGATAGCTGGCCACTACTGCTACGCTGAGGTTCTGTTTACAATCCCGGATTGGAAGGAACTGTAACTGATATTTTTCCATTTTTTTTATTTTATAATTAGTTTTATATTGTCATAGGTACATGACAATTCATACATGACGATTTTCCTGTGTTAGTCTGCCATCGGTAGGTGGATGTCGAGCACGTCCAGAGTTAAAAATCTGACTTGTATCCCCAAAGGAGTAAGTAGTAAGTTAGGTGCGTGATAATGAAATTAAAAAATCCTTACTTCTACATGACGATGTAAATATAGAATAAAATCACTCTCTCAATTATGTTTACTTAGTGCTATTTGAAATGAAGATCGTTTTCTTTTGATCATAGATTCTATTTTTGTTTTCATTTTATGTGAGGATTAATTAGATTCCATGTACCTATGCAAATACAAGCTTTTTGTATACCAACCCTGACGGTATACAAAAAGCTTGTATTTGCATAGGTATAAAAACATTTACTCATGTTATTAGTTAATAAGGATAACATTACCTTCGTTTAAAATAATTTAATACACTTTTCTACGTGTATGTTTTCCTCTTTATACGAACTATTCTTACATTTCGTATAAGTAGAAAAATACGTTTTATGCAGTAAGCTCTCACACTATAGGTTACGTTGAGACCGGCCGACATTCACGTTACATAATACCCGGCTCTGTTCTCACGATGGGCTTTGCGGTTTGTTTTATATTTCAAGATATTTTATATGCTTACAATCTTTTTTATATAAGCAGACTTACCGTCTGCCTGTTGCCTAGTAAGGTAAAAATAGTGCCACACTAATAATCTCGGCCGACTCGGGCAGTTGTGACTTACTTACAAAATTATTTTGGAGCTCCACGGCATAGGCACTACCATATTACCTAACCTTTCGTGTTCATGTTGGATGGTAGTGTATGACCTCATTTCTATTATACCTACAGACAAACCAGCTTATCCATCTTTCAAAACAGCATAATTATCGTTTTTGCTGTATCACCGCGCCAGTTTAGTAGGTACTACATAATCCGGCAATACTGTAACATTACGCTCATGTGAGCACGTTTCTTCTTTCTTTATGAAATCTTTTAACGACATTTGGTTTGAAGATATTCTTAATTAATGCTTTTTGAAATAAGGAACCGGGGCGAGTCATGGGTGTTTGTGCATGTATGCTTGAAGGCATGCATTTACCTCTCTGCCTACCCCTTCGGGGATTACAGTGAAGTGAGATAAGTATTAAACATTTTACAAAAATTGCAAACACAACAGTCTAATTCAAATGACTTGTATAAATAACAAAGTTATGTTTGCAGTTTTTATAAAATGATAGTGGTGAACAATATGTCAAATATTACTTGCTACTACGGAACCCTTAATGGACGAATCGGACTCGCACTTGGCCGATATTTAACTTGCGAATTTAACCTCTAAAATGAATTTAACCTCCATAATTACAACGACGGTAAACTTGGAAATCTGTGATGCAACTGACCTTAGCGATACACACCCACATTGAGCAATACACTGCATTAACTCACATTTTTTGTAATTAATTAGCTTAATCTTTATAAAAAACGGATATTTTATTTATAAAAGAGACGTTCCAAAATGTATGGAGCTTTGGCCCGCACCTTGTACATAGCGTACCTACAAGGTGCGGGCCCAAGCTTCATTGAGAGAAGAAGTATAAAATACTTAATCATTTTCAGCTATTGAAATCTTTTATTATACGTTTAATTAACTGTCGTAAGTATATTTCAAAAACAAGAATATCACAGTAGCAATTTAGTGGCATAATTATTGTCGTTGTGGTACAAAAATTGAATGAAATAAATATTTTCGACAAAAAAACAACGATTCAAATCATTTTTTGAGTATCTTTCCATGATTCTACATATTTTTCTCTATCTGTGCGAGACCAGCGTGGAACTTGTCCTTTATATATATTTTTTTCTTTATGTAATGAAGGTGGCAAACAAGCATTTAGTTCTCATTTCTGTTAAGTGATGACTGCAGCCTATAGACATTTACACAAAGACTAGAGGTCAAAATGCAAATACGTTGTCACACCTGAGACCTTAGTTGTTATGGCTCTGTGATAAGTTATTATACATTACCATCTCACCGGAACACGATAGTAGAACACTACCATTTGGCGGCATATAGAAAATGAAACTTAAGAATTTACATAGGTGCTATCAATAAATGTGAAAAGAAAAAAAAGGAAAATTAACCTACAGACATTAATTTATATTTCATAATGAATAAACTGCTTCGCTCTTTTTTAGAAGGCCACTACTTATAGGTCTTAGGTATACCAGATTTTATCCTGCCCAAGGTCGAGTTAATTCATTCCATTTAATAATTTCATATATTTTTTATAAATGCGTTACGTTAACATGAAAACTTAATTTTACAAATCAGATATCCTTCAAAATCTATTAAAATAGATGCTAATCTGATATGCAAAGGACTTCTTTAATTCGTTATAATTCCATTTTATTAAAATTTACATATAAGTCTTAAAAACACTTTAAAAGCTAGATATGAAGTATGAAAATTGTCAATCATGTCTAGCTCAAGAAATGCTCTTGAGGCATTTAATCAAGTTGAGTGTTGGTATTGTTTTTTTATTGGTTCGAGTCACGAAATGAAGTTATAGCAATAGGTGTTATTTAAAATAATCATAGATAACAGATAGGAAACTGGTAGGAATTCACTTCTATGTAACAGAAAACGGAACAGTACGTATAAGAGCAAGTTTAGACAATACAAAAAATATATAGTTAATTAAGTAACCACATTTTTTTTTATTGAACGATGGTGAAATACTCGATTTTTTCATGATATTAACAATATTACGTTAAGGCATTCATATACATACAACACACACACAAACACTCAGACCCGAATCAGATACCTGTATAAATATTTGTCTCGTTGCGGGGTTCGAGGCTTTTACTGCCGTATGAAACGGTATACACTCACCACTGGACCAGTTGGATCGTCCTAATCTCAGAATAAATAAATCTAATAGTGTCTATTACAAAACTTAATCACGGGTAATATTCAGTTGGGTAGGCGTTATTGACTATTGGACGCGTAATAATTCGCTACCATTTAGATAACCTACATAATATAAATGCAGTTATTAAGCTATTATTATACCGCAGGCAAGTGGTTAAAATAACATAACTGTTTAATCTTATGCCTAGCCCTTTCATAGAACAAGGCCTTCCAACCACATGCCTAGTTTTGCAGTGGAATCATTATGCAATTTTAATACCTAAAGGCTGCTGTACGATTGAATTTTGGTATGTTATTGTTATCAGTAAAATTGTAAATGAAATAGAGACGTACATTCGCGCCAGTATTCTTGATGGAGTAGGCAAATGAAATATAATACATTTAAATGCTCATGATTATCCAAATATATTTCATAAGGCTTTTAGGGCGTACGGAGGTTATGACATCACTCATGACCCTGTTCCTCCCCAAAATTAGACAAATTGAAATTCATACAAAAAAAACGTATCAAAGTCATACTTTACGCAATACATGAACGTACCGAATTGTAACTTTTTATGCAGAATAGTTTTAGTAAAAGATTATAACTCAAAAAAACGCATGTAACGTCGGCTGCATACAGCATATCACCAGACACCAGCATAAAAAATATCAAAAAAATAACCGTATATACCTACTAACAAGTTAATATATTAGCACTGTATCTTTGACGACCCGGTTAGTCCAGCGGTGTGAGTTGACCTTTTGATTCGAAGGGTCGCGGGTTCGATCCCCGCACCGGGACAAATATTTGTATGGCCTACAGATATTTGTTTCGGGTCTGGGTGTTTGTGTATGTGTTGTATGTGTACAACGGCACCCACGACACAGGTTTATACCTATTGTGGGGCTGTGAGTGTAAGCGTATTTTATTTATTTTTTTACTGTATCTGTATAGCAACCTTAAAGTATGCTAGTTGTGTTTTGTTTGTAATTCTCTCAATTCACTACATTTTACAGACATTTTTTTTGAATGCTCATTTCTAATACGATGAATAATCTTATTATATACATAAAGCTGAATCGCTAAATGTGTTGCTAAGCGCAAAACTCAAGAACGGCTGGACCAATTTCGCTAATTCCTTTAGTGTTGTATTTATAATTGCCCGAACAAGGTTTTTGTGAAAGAAATCTTATCGACCATATAAACTTTTCTAATGTAAACCTTATAGCCCTTGACATAACGGTCAGTCGCCAGATTTAATCAGACGGACCGGTAGGAATTGATGATAGAAAACGGCATCAAATTACCAGTAACTCTACATTGCACCCGCGCGAAGCCAAGGCGGGTCGCTAGTCTATTATGAAAATATGAACTACTTTATATGACATAATATGTATAAGAGATGAGGCCGATTAAACATTAAGTAACAATGTCACTGGAAAGTGAATCTGCTTTTACTGGTGGTAGAGCTCCAGTGACGGAGCTCGCGGGCGTAGGCACCACCGCATTACCTAATATACTTGCCGCTAAATGGTAGTGTTCAGCACTATCGTGTTCCGGTCAGGTGGTAATGTACGGCCCTGTAATTTCCGGCACAGAGGCATAACACCCTTAGGCCTCAGGAGTGGTAACGCATCTGCATTTTGACCTTGGTCTTTGTGTGGGTGTCTATAGGCTGCAGTCATCACTTAACATCAATGTGAACTGCATGCTTGTTTGCCACTTCCATTACATTAAAAAAAAAAAAAAAAAAAAAAAAAAATCTAGCGAGGAGTGAAAGCACTGCACTGGTGTCACACTTTGACTTATTTATATTCGAATAACCAATTCTGTTGAACTCTTCGGTAAATAGAGTATAATTTGATGAGAGGTCTTCGTTTACTGGTTATACACACGACAATTTGTGAGAATGTTATCGACAGTCTTACGTAAAGTTACAGTTTTTGTTAAATTGTGGTTGCATTGTATTCCACGGCGATTGTATTTTAGAAAACATAACTACTTTTGATAATTGGAAAAAATATTGGCCTTTATTATTAGGTACTATTATGTCACGATCAATACTGTTTAAAATTATATAGCTATAGCTGTAGCGTGCGGCTTCGCCCGCGTGGATGTCGTTTAAAAAGTAGCCCATGTTCTTTCTGAAAGTCAACTTTATCTCTGTACCAAAATTCATTAAAATCTGTTCAGCCGTTTGGACGTGAAAAGGTAACAGACAGACAGACAGAGTTACTTTCGCATTTATAATATTAGTAGGGAAGTAAGGATTACCCTCGGCTTCACATGCATTTCAAAAGTATAGGTCGCGCCAAGTAAAAAGAACGCTGGCGGTCAAGCTGCGCAGTAGACGATTTATCGATCTATTTGGTGGTATGAGGTGCGGCGTTTTCAATCTGCCTACCAATACACGAAACCGCAAGCGAAAGCTAGATCAAAAATAAACCAATAGGGCTAGTACTTTCGTGCGCGAGTGTACCGATGCGCGAACACATCCCTTCTACTTTCTTCCAGCGTTCTTTTTACGTGGCGCGACCTATATCATATGTTACTTTTAATACTCCAAAAAGATGTGTACAAAGTTTCATGACGATTGGTTATGTAGTCTTCGCGTGGAAGTGTAACTAATAAACTAACATTACTTCACAATGTATCGCGATACGTTACTGTTATTTAATTAAATAGGTACTTTATGTCGGAATGGCCATAACCTGTATAATAATGTTATGTTACTTAATTAAATTAAATAGCAAATTGTAATCACAACCTTGCGATTGTGAGCTATGTACGATAATGACCTTTACAAATGTCATCCATTACCCCGTCATACTGCGAGGACATTAAGATAAAGGCATATATTTATTTTCAGGTGATGTAGTGAAAATTCGTTGTATGTTATCTGATAATGAAAACGAGAAGCTCTCTTTTTCTCTCTTTTCATTAAATCCCTGTCGTGCAATGTAAATATCAATAGATAGGCCTTGCTTAACTAAATATAATCATAATAGGTTGCGGTGGAATATTTTGTTTTCACACTTGACTCACTTTTATTTTCATTACATATTAATTATTCTGTTTGTTACCTTACAATACAAAGTATGCAAGTCGTAAATGGTAATAAAAATAATAAAAGGAATAAAGCATGCACATCAGCTAATTTTTTCATGTAATAAAAGTAGCAAACAAGCATGCAGTTCACATTGATGTTAAGTGATGACCGCAGCCTATAGACACCCACACAATGACCAGAGGTCAAAATGCAGATGCGTTACCACTCCTGAGGCCTAAGGTGTTATGCCTCTGTGCTGGAAACTACAGACATTACCACCTGACCGGAACACGATAGTGCTGAACATTAGCGGCAAGTATATTAGGTAATGCGGTGGTGCCTACGCCCGCGAGCTCCGTTACTGGAGCTCTACCACCAGTAAAATTATTATTTTATGTATATTATTATGAATAATTTAGTTTAACCTAATTATCTCAATAGGAATTTAAAGAAGGTTAACATTGAAAGTCAAATAATTAAACTTGTACGAGGTTGTGTACACAGTGGTTACTAATTGCAGTTTTATACTAAACAGTGTAATAGCCTTGAGTTATTTGGTAACAAGATAAATAAATTGGGGATAATAACCCTCATGACACGGTAATGCATTTAACGTACGAGTTACGTAACATACAAGTACCTACGTAATGTATGACGGATTCATCATACTTACGTGTCGTAGCATGATGCATGAATAGATTTGCCAGACGAACAACCGTGTAGCCGATTGTATAAAAGCGTGCTTTTTTTACTTAATTATTACTAAACATTACCTAATCTATCTGCGTAGTGTTCAGAATTATCGTGTTCCGGTTAGATGGTAATGCACAGAGGCAGACCAACTCAGTCCTCATGGCAACGCATCTGCGTTTTGATCATTGAATTCACTTACCATCAATATGAACTGTATGCTAGTTCATCAACATTGTAATATATCCAAAAATTGGTAGTAGATTTCTATTACAAAGTGGATCAAATATTTATCTTCCCTTAACAAATCATCCCAGTCCTGTCCGACGTATTTATGTAGGTATCTAAATAAAGCCTATAAGGAGCCAAGAAGCCCTGCCTCCCAAGCCGCCTTCCACGGCATTTTATTAATATTGTAAAGCAAGCAATTCCGGTATAAAAAAGACGTGTAGATTTAAAAGTTTCAAATAACTCACATCACACAATGTTTTTTTTTCTAAAACAAAGCATTCAGATAAATTGAGTAGCTAATTTAAGAATAAACTTTTTGTAGTTTGATACTGGACTGCACAAAAGAAAAGCATTAAAAAAAACTACAAAATTTAGTATCCACGTGCATCTATGAAGAGAATGATAAATGTAGAAGTTTCTCATTAGTTTTATTTGACAATTTAGGATAGGAAGGAGAGTTCTCTGACTGTACATTAGTTACCACCTGACCAATATGATTTCACTGAACTGGTCTTAGTCCAAGTCCCTATTACGTCATTTTCTCAAATAAAAAAACTTCCTGAATATAGTTTTACTGGAATGTTTACAATTTAAAAAATAAGTAAATTATCTATTTACTTCCAGTGTGCAGCTGAGGTTCATCACTGGAGCTCTATCGTCAGTAAATATTTAATTAATAAAAATAGAAAGAGAGAAGGAATAATTAAAAGGCGGATAAACGTTTAATTGTGCCACAACACACATTATTAACAAACTTTTAGGTGTATCAATAATTATAAACATGAAACATCTAAGTGATTAGTTTGTAGAAGTTGCAAAAGCAAGAGTTAAAAAAAATTGTAAGATTTTATGCACCGATAGCTACGAAACTGAATGGTTAACCTGCGTAAAGGAATACTTACGTATGATGCATTTATTACCACATTATAACAACCTATTATAACAAGAACCAAAACATAGAATTGCGCTTGGTAGGTATTTACATAATTTACTTATTTTTTAAAGTGTAAGTATTCCACTAAAACTGTGTGCACTACCGTCTTGAAATAAAGGTGACTTGAAAAAGATTAGAAACGTGCCACGTGCGTATCACAATAATAGTTACTAAGTTTTTTCCAATTGAATCAATTTTGAAATGATTACTAACGAAACACAATTTTATGCAAAAACGGTAACCAAAAACATGTCATCATCATGATCATCATTGTTCTCACGGAAATTAAAAAAAACAAGAAACACACAGAAGCAGAAGCAGTGTAATACTGGAGCCAGGCATATCATATTTACATAAACAATTCAAATTATTCAACGAAATTCTTTTTTCAGTGTCGGATACGCAAGAAAACGAAGAGAAGCCAGGCCGAAAAAAGGATCCTCAGTCAGTTCGGGATTTATTCAATACTACATCATGCATCCAACCTCCATTCCGATGTCCGCACCCGAAAATGCAATTTTATCTCTACACCAGGCAAGTAATATTCTAAAATACAAATTAATCTTCTATTATTTTAATGATATGGGATGGTAGTAACAAGTACTACTTAGTACTACTTAGTAGTACAACGCGGGATGGGCAGCAGCATCCCACAATAAAACTACCGTGATCGCCAATGCGCCTGCCAAGCGTGGCGATTATGGTATATTCTCCCCTAATGACACACATCCCTGTTATGCAGTGCTGGATAAAGCCGGTGCGGGGCCCGTAGCAAATGTGATCATGGAGCCCTAGAGTTACATTGCCTACTGAAATGTAGGATGTAAATAAAACAGAACATTTACGGAAATGAATCGAAAACAATATTAAGAGATTCCTCCAGTAAGTATTGTGGTGTTGCCAACTTGCAACATAATAATATAACTATATAATTGCAGTGTAACCAACGCTCACTTTGAGAATAGCTAAGGTATATTACATACTAGCTGTTGCCCGCGGCTTCGCCCGCGTGGATGTCGTTTCATAAATAATTTAAATTTTACAATCCCGTAGAAATGTCCTAATCAAGGTTCCCGTCGCATACCTATCTATATATGGAGAACTTAATCACGTCTATAACTTAAAAATTAAAAAATCTCTATTTAATTTTAACTTCTTATATTTGAAAGTTTAGGGGTGATTCTGACAAAATACTGAAGCACGTACCTATTTTTTTATTCCTAACAGAAAGACTGGAACATCACTTTTCAAGTCTCTAACTTAGAAACTACCAAAAATCCCACACAAATTTTAACCTCAATTCCATACAAACAGTACCCTTCCATTTTTCAACGGTACGGCCCTGTAATTTCCGAGACAGAGGCATAACACCTTAGGCCTTAGGCGTAGTAACGCATATGCATTTTGACCTTGGACTTTGTGTAAGTGTCAGTGTAAGTGTGTGTATAGGTTGCAGTCATCACTTAACATCAATGTGAACTGCATGCTTGTTTGCCACTCTCACGACATAAAAAACGGCATTAAAAACTGACAAATACCCGTACAAACCACCTCCTCTCTTAGAGGGTTGGGGCAGATTTCCAAAAAAAAGTATGTATTTTAAGAACTTTAAGGTTGTTTTATTTAGTAACAAAGAGTCTGGACACCAATTTTTGGCTAAAGTCCGATACAAAATTTTACCCCCTCTGATAAGGAAATGGGGGCAATGTCAAAAAAAAATATGTACGAAATTATTTGTTAGACTCAAAGAGTCCGCATACCAAGTTTCAACTTTCTACCTCGAAAATTGTGGAATGCTCCCTACAAATTGCCACCCCATATGATAGAGGGTGGGGCAGATTTCCAAAAAAAAATATGTATGAAATTATTTGTTAGGCTCAAAGAGTCGCATACCAAGTTTCAACTTTCTACTTTGAAAATTGTGGAATGCTCCCTACAAATTGCCACCCCGTATGATAGAGGGTGGGGCAGATTTCCAAAAAAATCAAATATCAAGTAAACGTTTTTTTAGTAACAAAGAGGCCGCATACCAATTTTTGGCTTTCCAGCTTGAACACTGCCAGAAAGCCCAATACCTTCAAATTTCATCCCCCGTATTAAGGGGATGGAGGCAGATTTCTAAAAAAAAATGATGTACGTATTGTTTGTTAAACTCAAAGAGTTCACATACCGACTTTTAACTTTCTATCTTGAAAATTGTAGGATGGGGGATGGGGATAATAAAAGGAGACAAAAAGTAAAGTTCTTCAAAATCGGTTCACTCGTTTGGACGTGAAAAGTTAACAGACAGACAGACAGACAGACAGAGTTACTTTCACATTTATAATATTAGTAAGGAAGTAAGGATTTAATATATTTGTGTTTTTTTTTGGGCACAGGCGCGGGGCCTCCCAATGCGCGGGGCCCGTAGCATTTGCTGCCTCTTGCTATATGGCTAATCCCGCACTGCTGTTATGGGTGTCTTTGGGGGAAGGCTTTGTCCAGCAACGGACGTCTTCCGCTGAAGTGATTTCAAGAATACAAATACAACAATTTTAAGAATAGAAATATAAAATAGAAAAACAATATACTCGTAAGATAGAATACCTAATATAATTTTAATTGGTGACATATTTTCCTGAAAGAAATAGATAGTCCCTGTAAATGTCGGCACAGAGGCATAACTACTTAGCACCCCAGTGGCTACGGTTTCAATGTAGATCACTGAATTCTCTGGTTTTTATGTAGATGTTTGCAGGCTGCATTATTCATTTATCATAAAAGTTAACTAAGCTTGTTTAAAAAAAAAATAAGATTATGAATTCTCTAAACATGTATATAGTATATAGGGTACATACCGCGATTGATTTGCATAATGTTTTAACTACAGTTACACAGGTTATAGGAGTCACCAACAGAGTGTTCCGATTCGTATTAAAATGTACATCAAACCTGTAACATTCATAATACTGGTATATATGTAATGGCATATAATAATATGTAGTGCCTTATTGCTAGGCTCGTGGCACGCCTTGGAGAAAAAGAAAATATATTTGAAACAAAAAATATTTAAGTGGCTCTACTATTGTTTAGCTATCTGTTTATCGAATGAAAATCAATTAACCTGCCACTTACTATGAGTTTAAAATATAGGTACACGTAACTGACAAATCGTGAGTTTATTGAACCACTATCCGCATCGCTTCATTTAAAACATAAACTGTATTTATATTCACGTCTTTCCAGGACTACGCAAGAAAAGGGCGAGTTAATCAACACGCTAGACAACGATTCGTTAACGTATTCAAAATTCAATCCGAACCATCCAACAAAGATCGTGGTGCATGGGTTTGGTGGCGGCAGAAACCTGTCACCCAGCACGGACATGAGGAAAGCGTACTTTACAAGAGGGAACTACAACATTATCATAGTCGACTACGGAACCCTTGTCAAGGAACCGTGTCTCGGGCAGGTTGTTAACTTTTATCTAAACTGGAAGCTATTAAACGTTTAAAGCATTTAGCATAATGCAATGTTAATTAGTGCTATATTTGTGAAGTAACTTGTTGTAAATGCTGATTAACTTATGTGACAAAAAATCGTGCAATACTTACCAGAATGTTCATAAGTGAAGAATTTACGTTTTACAATGCTTACGAAATATATCACACTTACTTCGAAATGGTCTTTGTGGCCTTAACCTCACTTCTACAGAATAATACTTTCTGAACGAACATTATCTCTATATTTACTCTACTACAGTGGTAGAAACTTAGTGTTGTTTATTAATGCGAAACTTCTTTATCCCATAAATAATTTACCAACATTTATTATTGAATTCCGAATGGAAACATTAAAATATATTAAAAATGAAAAACTCCCAACGGAATAAAAATATCTAAAAAGAACAAAAAAAATTTTGTAGTACCAAAATAAATTGGTTTTTGGTAAGTTCAAAAACAGAAAGTGTCGGATCCCGAGCGGGTCCGCTGCATTAGCTAAAGTTGTACAGCACTATCGTACACACATTAGATGATCAAACATTACCATCTAATCTGAATACATTAGTTTAAATTTTTGCCCATAATTTCTGTCATAGAAGTAAAATACTAAAGCCTCAGGGGTGGAGGGGTGGTAACGCAGATGTGTTTGGACCTCTGGTTTTCGCCTAGATGTCTATAGGCTACAGTAGTTAGGTACTTACTATCCACGTGACGTGAACTACAAAAAAATATGTTTTGTTTTTTTCGTTGTTAAAAAGTTTTATTAAATTTTAGATAGAATGGGCTCCTAGATTCGCGAGTATGTGTATCACTCAGTTAGTGGAGTACCTCCAGTATCACCCGAGGAAGTCAGTGCCGCCGGAAGAGTTACACACGATTGGGTACAGTGTCGGCGCTCATATCCTGGGTTTGGTCGCCAATCACTTGGAACAAGGGAAACTTGGCAGGATCACAGGTAAACTTTATCTTCCTTACAGCTCGTACGCTCAAACGTTACGGCAATAGTAGCTACATATAACTAAATTAAAAGGAAAACTATCACATTTAAGTTGGCTTTACAAGTTCACTCGCATGTGTTATTGCGAAAAACAAATATTACGTAACTTCACGCCTGTAATCCCCGAAGGGGTAGGTAAATGCATGCATTCAATCATACATGCAAACACCCACGATTCGCCGGTTAAGTTTTTGGCCCATGTAACAGGCGGCGAGCCTTTTGACATCTCCGGGCACATTACCAAACTTCGAGGTACTGGGAAATTTCCAGAAAATGGAAAAATTAAGGAAAAATGGAAAAAAAATAGAACCAGTGATAAGGGACTTTACACCATTATCTCTGATAACCCCCTACCCGGGAATCGAACCCAGGACCTCAGCGTAGTAGTATTGGCCTGCTACCACTAGGCTACTGAGGCAGTTGATAAATATCACAAATGTAAAATACATAAAATTTTGAACAACTCCATAAAAAATATTTATTTATTTACTTAATTACATTACTCAAACCTAAAAACTACGTCACCCTACATTGCGCGTGGCCCGATACGCACTTGACCGGTTTTTAAAAGACAGTTCCAAATACTTCGTGGCCGTGATCGTTCATATGGCGGGGTTTTTTTAATGTACTGGAATAGTTTTGAAGGTTTCATCGTTTGCTATTACAATATGATTCTGATAGCAAAATGTACCCCCTTATTCATAAACGTACATTAGATACGTTTTAGCTATAGAATGCTTTGTCTTTATCAATTGCATTGTTAAATAGATAAAAATATGTAAATAGATCTATAATAATATGTCTAAATAGTTACTATGTAGAATTTCCCTATCATATTTTATATTTTGTATAAAAAGCCCTCTAAACCCCTATCTCTTGCTGTGCCCAACAAGGTCTATAATTCATAAACATATATATATATATATATATATATATATATATATATATGTGTATGAATTATTAGACTAAATACCATCTAAGTCAATATTGTACATTATGGAATGCAATAAATGATTGAGTATTGAGTATAAATGTGCAGGATAGAAAGAGACAAAGGAGACATTAGCAACACTTTAGCTAAAATATATTTATGAATAAGGGGGGTAACGTATACATGTAACTATAACTTACGTTGTCATCATAAACATTTTGTCAACAGGTCTAGATCCTACGATTTTCTTCTACATGGGCAACAACCGCTCTCGGGACTTGGACCACACAGATGCTTTATTTGTGGATATACTACACACGGGTGCAGGTATCCTGGGTCAATGGGGGCCCAATGGGCACGCTGACTTCTACGTCAACGGAGGATCTAGTCAACCGGGATGCGCACATGATACTATTTTTCGTAAGACAAATTTAATACCAGTTAGGAATGGAATTATGGTGGGTTAAGACCAAATCAATATAGAGCTTTACTGGTGGTAGCACTCCAGTGATGGCGCTCGCGGACGTATGCACCACCGCATTACCTAATCTACTTGCCGGTAAAAAGTTGTGTTCAGCACTATCGTGTTATAGTCAAATAATAATTAAATAAATTATTTCATTTTTATTTGCCATAAGGTACCTTTTTTACTAGGCGAAAATGTGTTACGCGTACCCACCCTTGGGGAGAGGCGTGGGCTATGTGGGCGGAGTTCCACGCAAAAAAGGCATCCGTCTACCCACTAAACCCCCTGGATGTTCTGACTCGTCACCGGAACGCTATCACACACATCCGCTACCCCACCGGCGGCTGCTCGTTGCCGAGCCCTCCTCGGTGCCTTTCGGCTCCAACCAACACTAGTGGCGTGCGGAACACCTGCACGCCATCCAGCCCGGGACCTCTCTATTCGGGCGACAGACATCCCCTAGTCCGACGCCCGAAGGTCCCTGCCCCGATCACTCACCACACCAGGCGTCCTAAAACGCCCGGGTGGACGGGTTCAGAGGCACACAGTGCGGCCCCGAGAAAGCGGGAGTGTCAGGGTAGATCTGACTCTCAAGTGCCCCTCCGCGGCCCCACTATGTCCTTATACACCGCTAGGCTGTTGGGGATAGGGTGCAGGGCCTACGACAAACCCATACACCTCCTCCTCAGCCGTCTCCCCACCACGTCCCTATCCGCCGGCGGGACCTCCGCTACCGCCTAGCGGAGGTCCCGCCGGCGGATAGGGGATAGGGTGCAGGGCCAACGACACACCCATACACCTCTTCCCCAGCCCTCTCCCCTCCACAGCAGCGAGTGGCGGGCAGAGCCACACCAAACGCCGCTGCCTCTTTGGGTTTGTCTTGACTTCGCCGGTGTGGGGACAACCACCGGGTACCGAACCCTCCCACCATGACAAGGTGGTAACCCTCGGGTGAGATGGCGGAAGATACCTTCATTAAGGAATGTGGTGATACCTACGCACCCAAGCGCCCACGCTGAAACTCTAAATAGAGCACTTAATCTACGAATAATTAACTGTGAAAAAGAGTAATTTTCATACAAACTACGACAGCACAAATCCATGGTGCCTTACCTTTTAAGGCACCATGGATTTGTGCTGTCACAGACAACGCGCTGAGCAATTAATTGCATGGAAATGTTGAACAATTTTGACATTTGTCTATACTTAGATATCGTCACCTGTAAAAGTCGTGGTCACTATTTATGACTGATTACACTTCTTCCCATATTCGTCGGCCTTAAATTTTATTGTAACCTACTCCGCAATGTGGTGTATCGATTATTTTTACAGAACCCATCATTTGTATACTAACGCCATCTATTAATATCACATGTATTAGAATAATCTGCTAACGATACACTAACGAATGCACCGTACCACACGTCCCGTTTCATTGTACTGGTGAGTGTGAATAACCAAAAAGATTCGAATAAATTACGATAGATGTCGCTATTAACAATTTGAATCAATGTGATTTCAAACATAGCACCCGTATAAATTTATAGATGGCACCACTACGTATCTCATCTCAATGCTACAACCTCTCTATTTTCCTCGCAGTGCTCTTAAGGCTAGACGTATAAAGAGGTACAATACAAGTATTTATCTGTGATATAAGTGACGAGCCTTATTACATCAGCTTAAGCAAATTTCCAAGTGCAGAATCCTGCATCGATGTTTAGTTGCTACAGATTAATTATCTACTCTACTTAATATTCTGTCGGTTGGGTATAGAAAACATCTCTAGCTATTGCATATACTACCGCCTCGTCGCTGGTATGATCTTTGCGTCCCGACACCTACATGGAAAGAAGCTGTCATCATCATCATCACATCAGTCAAAAGATGTCCATTACCGATTCATAGCCTCCCCATAAAGGGACTATGCCATAATCGCCACGCTTTACATGCGGATTGGCAATTGCAGTGACGGATGGCGGTAGTTTTATTGCAGGACACTGCTGCTCGTCTTGCGTTATTGCCACTTATTGCACTGACTAACGCCCCTGCTACTACTAATAATATTTCTTAACTTTCAGAAACGTTATCCTGTGACCACACAAAGGTGACGCCGTACTTCATAGAGTCAATAAACAGTCGTGTGGGATTCTGGGCGGGTCCGTGTTCCAGTCTTTTCTCCTATTTGATTGGATGGTGCGAGCCCAAGGACACTGAATATGTTCTTATGGGTGAACATGTTACTCATAAGTTAGTACTATCATCTATTAATTTCTCATCTAGAAATCTTGCAGCTTCACAGCGAGTGAAAACGTGACTAGCGTTATTTAGCTTGCTTTTTTATACACCTAATATACATTTATTAAGCGCGCATGGCCCGGCGGCTTTTGTAGATCATAAGCGATCGGTTAAACACTACGGGCGCGGTCGGGTAGTGTGATAGGTGACCGCTAGTGGCGAATTAAATGCGCGTCCATGCTTCGGAGGGCACGGTAAGCCGTCGGTCCCGGTTGCTATCGATAGATAGCAGTCGTTAAACCTTGTCGAAGGCCTTATGGGCGGTTTGAAAACATCCGACAGCGCACATTGGCCACTAACCCACCCAACTCCACCAATCCGCATTGGAGCAACGTGGTGGAGTAAGCTCCAACCCTCCCCCCAAAAAGGAGAGAGACTCGTGCCCAGCAGTAGGACGTATAATGGGTTGCCATTATTAATATACATTTTTGATAGGCATAAATTCGGTCAACAAAGGATTCCGTGGGTCGACTATTGCTAGCAAACTTGCAAAGCCTACTAATCTGTGATAGTTTTCATTTTAACGCCGTTATACCGACTCTTACTTACTATGAATTTTGTCTCATGTCCAAATATCACGGAGGGACGGATATCGCTAGACGGTAAGGGCTCCTTGTGGGCTATGGAACCCTAAATGGTTCAATAGTTGAAAAAGAATCACGATATCGAACGGCCTGATGAATTTTCTTTCTTTCATCCTGAAACGGATTTCATCAGAGGCTGCGTGGGTAGTGTGAGCCACTGCCCACAGGAACAAATCTATGAATGACCAAGTACCTATCTATAAGATATATGACCGTACCCTGCATATCTCCTCATTCACAAATGCCGTACTCAGTTTCCTGAAAATTGGCCGCCTTATATCAGAAAGCCTCGCGAACCTACCTACTATCAAAGAAATGCCCGATCGGTGACGTTAGTATCTTTTATTTTGCCGTATGCATATCCGGAACAGTCATGCACGCTTAAATGTCTTTGCCTTTGGCGGCGTCGTGTGGCAGGTTGCTCACTTCCCTCTAAAATGGTCGAGGAGGGCAATGGCTGTCACATGCGTCATACTCGTGAACGGGTGCTGTTAGTGGGGACTGGTCTGTTCTGGTTTGCAGGGGCTACATCACATTTAGTAGATAGCAGTTTATTTGCATCTATGCTATAGACGTTGACATTATTTGATTTTTCACGATAATCTATCTGTACTAGATTTAAGCTCTCATTTAAAAGAGCTCTTAGTGAGTTTGTTGGGTAGCGGAGTTCTTCTCAGTAGTGACTGCACTTGGAACTCTGCTAAGTGAATAACATTTGATTTTGACGAATAAGTTTTTCTTTTTCTTCATTTATTATCATTGAAGGAATTGAAAAATTTTATGATTATTATGTTTTAACCAAATAGTTTAAATTTTAATTTTTAATTTACTATTAATATATGATTTTGCTTTTACTATATGTAATGGTTATTCGCTCTAGGTAGTTTATGATTTATTGACGTTTTGAAAGTATCTGTAAAGATCTATTCGAAATAAAAATATTTTCTATTCTATTTCTATTTCTATCGGTATGAGAATAAAGTGTTATTTGCAATGTTTTTGAATGATCAGAAACTTCCTCAACTGTACCTTGCCTACATTAAGTTTTCCTAAGTCTCGCGCCGGCACTGCGTTCGCATTTTTCAGAAGATAATTCAGAACGATAGGTTATACGTAAATTACATCTCAATCCTATTTAATTTTTCAGAGCACGAGGCGTGTATTATGTGACAACCAATGCCAAACCTCCATACGCAAGGGGTTTCCCAGGAAAGTCCAGAAGACTAAGATCGGTGTCACCATACAGTTGATTAGTCTAGACAAGATCTACAGATTCTACAGACACCTTGGAGAAATTGCAATAGCACAATTTGTGTGGTTTCGAGTGATAGTTTCATACAATATACCTTGCGTCTATTATGTGATAAAATTTCCTTTATAGCTCTCAAAAAACTTGTGTCATTTTGGGTTCAATTAATATTTTCAAGATGACCGAAAATATTTTTCAAGTTACCAATAATTGTAAATTAAAATGTGTTATTAGAGATACGTTATACCTATTTATAATTCCAAAAATGTTTTAATTTATATTCTGTGGGTGGGTTAGCATGAATGTCCCTCTATGTGGTGTATGTATTCCTTTAGCGAAATATAGGTAGAGATCAAGATAAGTAATAATATATTATAGTCTTTTTACTTATAAATTATGTTTGTGCCTGAATTTGGGACGAATTTTGTATGTTTATGAGTGTTTAATGTACTTTAAATGAATATTAGAATAAGCCACGGCGTACCTTATACATATATGTTTAGGTAGGATAATTCTACGATTGCCATTTACATCACTTTAAAATAAATTATTTTCACGTTCACCTGTGTTGTTTTTCTCTCGTATATGCACCGTGTGTTTTCCAAAAAAAACGCTATATCTATTGATTTATCAATAATTAAAGAAAAATTACATCATGTGTAAATATTTTGTGAACTCACATTGTTTTTTATTTCACACCTTTGTTTAGAAAGTCACTTTAATAATAAAAAAAAAATCATAACTTCACGCCCCGAACGGGTAGGCAGAGGTAAATGCATGCATTCAAGCATACATGCAAACACCCACGATTCGCCGGTTACGTTTTGGCCCATGTAACATACCTAATGGCAAAAAAGCATACCTACAGTTCACATAGATGGTATATGAAAGCCTATAAACATCTATTTTCTACATAAAAACCAGAGATTTCAGTATAGATGCGTTGTCATTCCTGAGATCTTTTATGTTGTTGTGGCTCTGTGCCGGAAATTACAGAACCGTACAGCTGTACATTACAATATATAACAACAATAACAATGAGCGACAAATACCATTGATGATGCGGCGGTGCCGCCATCCCCGTCACTGGAGCTACTACAAGTAAAAATAATATTTATCACAATGTTACAGTTTCCTGTTTTAAACAATCAAAAAAATCTTCTAAGTATTGCATCTAGGTACTAAAACACACTTTTATAACACAGAGATTGCGGCATGTTACTAATTCCGTTCTCAAAAGTAGGTACATTAACAGTAAGCCAGCCAACAGGTACAATAACAATAAACAGTAAATACCAGCTTGGTCCCCTTGACTCCATTAAAAAACGTGCCATTCGAATCTTCAACGACCCAAGAATCACAGATAGACTCGAAGATCTGAGTCTGCGCAGAGACATCGGATGTCTGTGCATTTTCTACCGCCTTTACAATGGTGAATGCTCTGATAAACTGTTTGATCTGGTGCCTACATTCCTACATCGCACTACCCGCCAAACAGAGAAGTTCCACCCGCACAGATTGGATACTTGGAAATGCTCAACGGTCCGATTCGCGCGTTCATTCTTGCCCAGAACATGCAAATTGTGGAACGAACTTCCCTCTGAGGTGTTCCCCCGGCGCTACAATATGGGGTTCTTCAAAACTGGCGTCAAAAGAGTCTATCAGGGCTGGCGCGTTGGCAACTCCCCTGGTGTTGCAAATGTTCATAGGCGACGGTAACCACTTTCCATCAGGTGGCCCGTCTGCTTGTCTGTCAATCCTTTGACAAAAAAAACCATTGAACATATACTCGACTCGAAGGTCCAAAATATGCATAATGTATATGCATGTGCTACGCGTGAGATTTCGGGTTCGACCCCCAGTTTGAGCGCAGATAGTTAATAACTAGGATATAGGATAGCAGTTAGGTTAAAATATCTATCTGATTATTATATTCATTGCATAACACATGTTTAACTAACATTCTTGAAATTAATAATTCTACTTTAACATTGAAATAAAATACTCACTCATTTCTAAACATGTATTAGGGAAGATAATGTCACCATATAACAATGTTCACAAGTATTAACACTCAGATACATTCAAAGTTAAACATAGTTTATTATTTACATGATTAAAGATAGTAAAACAAATATAATAGTTAAAAAATATATATCCCTATAACAATGAATAGCTAAAAACAGACATATATAACAAAACAATAAAACATAACTTAGGTTTACGGTCAAACTGAGAAATCTCCTTTTTTTAACTCGGTTATAATATCTCGCCAGCTATCAAAAATAAATCAGGATTCATTGCCGTTATAGCGAAATACTTATACCTAATTATAACTTTAAAACAAAGCAGTTAGTACTAAAAGTAAAAAAGCAGTTAATGTATGTAGGGTGTTAAAAATAAAACTTTCTTTCTTTCAATACTACAAGATACTCATATTCTAGTAAGTGTTACTAGAATATTTCAATTTATTGATTATGATAAATCCTATTGATTATTTAACAGATATATATATATATATATATATATATATAATAATAAGTAAAATATTCAAAGCTATCATAGTTATAAATTTAAAAAAGGACAATCTGTTGGTATTATATTTTCAACAGTTTTCTGTTCAACGCTGCAGATTAACTTGGAAAAAAAACTGGGAGCAAAACAACAAAACTTATGAGCACAAAATTAAAAAAAGTCAGTAAAATATCAGAATATTTTTTTACTAAATAGAAAATGTTCTGTACATGATAAAGATGGTTATGTGGAAAGATAGGTAGGTATTAAATATGTTACAACTACATTGTACAACTAGCTATTGATTATAAGAAATTCCATATACATTAAAAGTACAATATTAATAAATGAAATCAAAATTATATCTAAATTGAAATCAAACATTTTTTTTAAAGATAATATTGCACCTTTGACTAGAAAATGAACAAATAACAGTTTTGACATAATGGAACAAATACACATTTCCCTTTAACTTACGGTTTTCTAATAAAAGTGACAAAGCTTATTCATTTTGTACCTATATTTAAATTATGTATAGATACACTTAATATAAGTACAATGTAGGTATTTATTATCGATAACTAATGGAAAAAAATAAATACATTACTTTTAACCGACTTAATGTTGCTGTTTGGGAATTAATTGTTGCCATACATTTATGCAGTTGTTTTGTTTGAGTACAGTAATACATGTTTAACAATAGGTATAGTAATACCTACTATACCTATTGTTAAACGTTGAAGATGTTTCAATAATTGTTGCTCAAATATACCATTTGAGCAACAACTATTGAAATATCTTGATTTTTTTAAATCCTGCTCCTATAGATATTGATATAAAAATATGTGTCAATGCATCAAATGCTTCTCGGTAATAGCGACGCTATAGATTACCATCTAGCAGAAAGTTTGCATCAATGATAAGCATATTTTTTCCCCTAAAAGAATACCATATAGGGTAAAAATATGCGCAGTGTCTGTATCTCTATGACTTCCACTATTGTGTCAGTTAAAAATAACTCTATAATGTAACATATTTGAGTCAATAACAGAAAAATCAAAAAATAACACAATGTACTCGTAGTACTATTACCTATAAACGATTTTTAGTGTCTAATAACTACCGAATATTCACTATATTTTTCTACAGAATTCGGTTTTATTTGAATACACATTTATCTTACGCTATTTATTTTATTAAATTTTTATGTTAAACTAATTTGATTTAAGTAGATACAATAGCTAATCTGTTCTACGCTTTTCTAAGCATAGACTTGTCACATAAGTACCCAATGATAGGCCCATTTGAAACTATTCTTTTTATATGTATAACTTAAGCAATAAATCACTTTCTATATAATAACAATTAAATCTTTAATGATTTTAATAGTTGGCAGGAGCAAACTATTAAAATCATTAAAGATTTATTTTTTGCCCACCATTAAACGTTATCTAACTTCATCAATAAGTATACCAAGTTAATAAGACGATGAGAAGACATTCATCAGCTTTTTTAGATTTAAAAACAAAATACAGTTTTTACAGACACAAACATGGAATAGTTGAGTCTACACAACTTGAGAAATAATCGGTGGTTGACATAAATGTTAACGTAGCGTAGATTTTTAAGGTATTATACAACATATATATTATATGAGCTGCCTTAGAAAAATAATAGATTGCCTAAGATTATATTATTATGTTTGGCTAAGCGTGATATTCTAGTCTTCTTCCCTTTATACTACTTTCGATCATTTTTATAAGTTTTACATTGATCTCTATTAAAATAGTATTGAATAGTGACGATACAGATGGTTGAGCGAGTGAGATGTGGTGACCACATCATATTCTCGACCACTGATGGTGGTTTTGTATCGACGTCACAATAAAAATATTGTGAGATTTAAATGTAAGAGTTTATTTATATACTATTATTAATTGAAAGGGACAGACCTAACAATCATAGTACCACACATTAGACATTATGAAACTGGTTGTTTTTCAATGCAACATATTGACACAACTCGGCCTATTCTTCTCCCTTCACGCTAGTCTAATCTATTTTTTTGGCTTGCTTGGCGTTTGATCAGTCCCGCGGCAATAGTGTCTGACTCGGCCCTACCGCTTGAGTATTAGTGTAAGGTAAGGTATATTATTTGTTAATTTAAGTAGTAAGTGGGTACAGCCCGGTCTAGGTATGCTATCAAATTCGGATTTATTCAATGATATCATAAAGTTTTATTCATTTGATTAAAAAAACAATGCTTATAAATTATTTTCAATATTATTTTTATACTTAACCATTAATCACTTATTAAGTCACTGAAATGTACAACAACTCACGAAACGCATAAGCGTTTACTATTTTGTTGATACAACTACGACAAGTCTACAAACAAAAAATAATTACTAAAAAAATGTTACTATCCATTGCAATGACATCACCGCCGCGTAAAATGGTTCTTTGTTGTTAGGTCTGCTAAAGTGTAAGCTGTGTAAAGTAAGTGCTACATACTACATTTTATGGATTAATTAAATCTAATAATACTATTTCTTTGTTTTGTTTTTTTTTTGTTGTCCCGTATAAACTTGCGGCTCTAGTTATCTTCCGATGACATATGTAAGCAAAACAAATAACTTCAAAAATAATAAAGTTATTTCTTTCGTTCTCGGCAAAACCTACATGAGAACATAATGCTAATTAAAGATAGGAATAATTGAAGCTTATGAATGCACAAAGTATCGAAATGTTTATTGTTTTACCAAGTACGGACATATCTCCCTATCCGGGCTTGAAATACTAGGTTGATGATATGTAAAATAATTATAAAAAATATACCATAAAGGTACATTAAGACAATGGTAACAGCTATGACATGCTTTGCACGTTTTAATAAAGCAAAATAAATATAAATGAATGCTAAGCTCCTACTTATTTCAAGTAGGTATCCATGGACTCGTAACATAACAAATCAAGTAGGCCACACAAATTATTTACAGCATTATTCATAAGGACTTTAAAAACAAATCCCTAAATATGAATCTAATCAGTAATTGACAAATCAGTGCTTCTTGCGAGAATACTTACTATTAAATATTATTACGATTTTATGGTAGTACTAGAGCTAAAGATTATATATAGGTATACTACATAAGTACAGTAAAATTTTATGGACTGCACAATAGTAGTGGAGAGTGTTGCATGCCTGAACCTAAATAACTTACCCCAAGATAAATACAGCGAGAGTCGTAAATCGCACGATGACTTTACATTGACTTAAGAATCGAACTTTCAATACATAATTCGTTTCACAGACGTGTCAAACTCTTACTTAATCTCTCCAGACACGAGAAAAATATGACAATTGAAATTCAATTGTGTCTCGCCGCCGGTGGCCGTACGATCCTTGAAGGATAAAGGTTCGATTGCACCAAAATATTTGTTAAATATACGTTTATTACAATATTTTAAATATTGCAATAAACGCAATAATTTTCAAGTATTGCGATGAATGTCTTGTTGGTGCTACCGTTCGCACTGCTGTCAAACCTATCATTTTAACATGTTTTTATGTGAATGTTTCATCAATACAAACTCACGGTTAATATTACCAGACGAGTGAAGTAGGTAACAATATTTGACAGATATTTATTATCAGACATTAACTATAAATCGTGTTGGGCGGTTATAGCTGTCAATTAAAGAAGTGACGAGGTCATTTAACAATTAATTTGCAGATCGTGTAAGTAACTATTTCTGTGTACTTAAACGGTAATTTAACAGATTAGTTAAAGTAAGATGTTGCAACCCAACCTAATTCGGTACTTTTTTACCAAGTAAAGATACCACATATTAAATTAAAATAAGAATTTTTAATCGTCTGTGTGAAACAAAATAAGGATTGAAAGTTAGACTTTTATTCAAAGTAAAATCGTAGTGCGTAGGTACTGTGAATCTCGGGCCTAGTTAGACGCCTACGACTTTACTTTTTTTATGTAATATAGGTGGCAAACAAGCATGTAGTTCACACGAATGAAAGTCTAATACTCAATACACATTTTAGAAGAAAAAAAAAAGAAAACGTTAAAATGTTTTATTTTTACCCTTTTATTACCTAATATACTTGCCGCTACATGGTAGTGTTCAGCACTATCGTGTTTCGGTCAGGTGGTAATGTACGGCCCTGTAATTTCCGGCACAGAGGCATAACACCTAAGGCCTCAGGAGTGGTAACGCATCTGCATTTTGACCTTGGTCTTTGTGTGGGTGTCTATAGGCTGCAGTCATCACTCAACATCAATTTGAACTGCATACTTGTTCGCCACTTGCATTACGTAAAAAAAAAAATAAAGTATGTAACTACATATTAAAAGGATGAAACAAAAAATGTTGTTTTGTACAAAATGCACCTACCGTCCATCCTACTATAATTTTCTATCACGTGTTACTGAGGAAAAGTTTAGTACTTTGGACTAAACACTCCCAAAAATTGTGCCTTTGATAAAATTTTACTTAATATTAGATGAAAATAATATTAAAATAAAAATTATAAAATATTAATAATTTTCATTATTTGTATTAATCAAACACTGATTATCATAACAGAAATAACAAAATATTTATTTTTTATTTGAAACTTCAAACAAAAAATATGTCAGTGAAAATATTGCCTCTTAAAATATTTACTAGAATTATTACTTATAGCGTTAATACATTACACCAACAAATTCACTAGACTTTATACATTAACTTGGAAGGGTAGTATTGTCTGGGATCCTTATTTATTATTTTAATTTATATCATATTATTAATAATTATTAATAATATGCGCATATATGCACCTTAACTAGAAATATACTACGGTCGCTTCACACATGAAAGCTTTATTGTCGACACAGCCTTATAGAGTGAGATCACCCCATTTAAAAATATAAATTATTGTCTTAATATTACATATGTTACTTAAATTTATCTTTATACATAAATAAACATTTTTCAATATTTATAAACTCAAACGCGTGTTATTTGAATAAAAAAAGATATGGTTGCTCTACATACGAATGAAGGCAACAACTATACGAAAATCAAGAATGATGCAATTGAAATAAATAGGTATTCAGGTTTTTTCGACACGTTCATTGATTTTCTGGTGTTTAATCATTATGTAGATATGTTTGTTATACATTGTAGAATTAATAGGTGTTAAGTACACTCAATACACACTTTAAGTTTGAACAGTATACGAATCACCAATGCCAGCATATTAAAGTTATATTTTAAAAACGTGGATGGATCAATTAGCAAATAACGGATATTTTACATTTAGGATCTCGGACAGGTCACTACGACTTGTTCACTCGTTCCCGGATATAGAGCGACTACAATATACCTAATTAACTAAAGCGAAACTTCATCGAAATAAAAATATGTTGTTATAACAAATTTTAATACATATAGCTAACATAATTTTTAACTGAGAAATATAAACATTTAGTTCTCTTAATTCTATGTTGAATATCTTACTAACATAATTTTATACTTACATATTTTCAAAATGACTTTACCAAATGGTGCACATCAACAAGTGCGTGGGGGATCGTACCCTTTCCGCCATAGTTTTGGACATTGTGAAAATTATCAATATAATAGAAACCTCTCTCTCAATAATATATTTGAACCTTATATTAAAAAACATAATATACTGGTTTATTCTGCTTCCACGCTCATAGGTACCTACTTGTTATCTCCGGCTAGCCTTATAAAATATAAAAATATGCACAGATCCCGGCCAATACCCATACAAATAAAATATTTATGTAGTTGTATGGAAAAATAATTCTTTAAAATCAATTTGCTTCACTGACAAGTTGTATATAAAGTTCACGTTCACTAGGGTCACCGAAAGTCTAATCAAATACATATAATGAAACCTCTCATATAATTATAAAGAAACGCGTATCTCAGGAAATAAATGCGACTCGACTCAAACTATGGCACATCGCGGACACTCCGCCAAAATTCCATACGAACACTTAATTTGGCCTCTATTACACAGACATCAATCAGTGACGTGTATTTACACGTGCATCTGTGTGCGTAGCACGTAGAAAATACCAACCGTCGCCCATAAGAGAGGAGGTTGGGTGACGCGGGGAAATAGGGCGGGACGTCGAAGTATCCATTCTATACGTAGTATTATTACATATTCTCTGACTATGATGTGCATACTGTAGGACCGGACGTTTGGACGTCGAGAGATCTGGCTCTCTGGATGTTTCACGATTAAGCATAGGTACTTGTAGGACACATCCTTCAGCTATTTATTTATTTATCCATTTATTACAGGCAGCAAAATTGATTAAAATTAAACAACAGGCCCATAGAATTAAATACCTTATAAACTGCCTCGGTAGCCTAGAGGTAGCAGGCCACTACTATTACGCTGAGGTCCTGGGTTCGATTCCCGGGTAGGGGGTTATTAGAGATGATGGTGTAAAGTCCATTATCTCTGGTTCTATTGGGATTTTTCCATTTTCTGGAAATTTCCCAGTACCTTGAAGTTTGGTAATGTACCCGGAGATGTCAACAGGCTCGCCACCTGTTACAAGGGCCAAAAACGTAACCGGCGAATCGTGGGTGTTTGCATGTATGCTTGAATGCATGTATTTACCTCTGCCTACCCCTTCGGGGATTACAGGCGTGAAGTTACCTTATAAACTAACATACATATTAATATATATATTATAGTGTTAGTACATAAATCTTAATACTGTTAGTACACTTCACTTGCACTGTGTCATTGTGCGTTCGAGTGGCACTTGTCCCCGGAAGCGACGGAACACCACATCTTGCGGCCAAAAGCTTTCCTCCATGACGAGGTGCAGCAGGAATGTCGGCACACGCACCACGAACGACTTGAAGTTGACGTTACGGCGCGACTCCAGCAGCTGCACTCTCAGCGTGTACTTCAGCTTTCGACGAAGAAACTCCACGACGTCCTCCGCCTCAGTGGTGTAGTGGAGGCGGGAGATGTACACCGGGGTATTCGGTTTAGCTGCGTGTAAACCTATATTAAGCTCCACGGGAGCCTTACCGCAGCTGTTCTTGTTGGTTCGCTGACGGCGCTTCCTCCTTTGCACCATCACGAAACCATCATTATCATCAGCCCGCTTCGTGGCCTTTTCAGGCCCGGGCTTCGCAGAGACGCTCTCAGTGACCATACGGTCTAGTCGTGTAGGAGGCTGTGCAGCGCGGGGAGGGGCTGCGGGGACGGGGGCGGGCCTGCAGGGAGCGCGGGCAACGCATACCGCAGGCATAGCATTCGGCGCCGGCGACAATACCGCTGACGCGAAACTTGCAGGCGATGCATCGAAGGGGCAAGCACCTCGCACGGTGTTGATGTTATTAAACACCGTCGGTGACCTAGTTACTGCCACAGTATTACGCAACTCATTTACTTGGTTGCGCAAATCAGCGACGGTAACTTGGGAGGCGTCTAACTCATTCTGCACCTCTGCTAAACTCGCCTTCAAAGAAACGATGTCTCTCAAAAGGCAACTCACGTCCACGTGGTCAAAGGTTACCGGAGGCAACTTATTTAGATCCTTGGCCACAAACGTCGGCACTTCGTCAGGATCCACCTCCTTCAGCAGGGTAATTATATCCTGCAGACTCTTCTTAGTCCCGTCACGCCTGCGGGACACCATCTGGTCGCTTCTGTTCAGCAACTTAAACAGCAACAGCTTGGCATTTGCTATTTCTTGTTCGCTGAAACTCGTTGAACATATTTGGATGGCGGACACCTCGTCCATAACATCCAATTTCTCTTGCAAGAAAGCCAACAGCTCGTTCGCCACCAGTGTTTCACTCATGGCAACCAAAGGTTCGAGCGACGGCTAGTGCCGCGCTAAACGTAATTGAGTAGGCAGCTCGTCCGATTTGGAGCGCGGCACACGCACAACTGATGATGGATGACTAGCTATGACTGATGGATGAGTCCAACAAAATGTTTTATGTTTTATAGATACAGCTAAATAGCCGTATCATCTACGTCAGGCTGAAGACTCCTTGACTGTCATTCCTTGGACAATGTATCCAAATTTCTGAAGTTACAACTCTCTCCCTGATTTGATAAGAAAATAGAATGTATGTATTTATGTATCTTCACGCCAGGTCCCTAACGGGGTAGGCAGAGAGTGTAGAGCGCCAGATATCCTGGTCCTGACATACCTCTCGTGCCTCATCTACCTTCATCATTCTCTTCATACATGAAAATGCTATAATAAAAAAATCTCTTCTTTCAATTACACGTTTTAAACATAAAAAACGTCGATACACAAAAATTAAGAGATTCCGAACAGAAAAATAAAAATAACTTATTTACCCTGCTAATTCTAATTTCAGAGAATAGTATAGTGTACCCCGCAGACCTTTTCCTATAGGGTGGCAGCGGCACCAATCGGATCCAATTATAAATCACAATCATCCCTGAATCCACCTTAACAAAAAAAGACATCAAAATTCGTCGAGACACATTTTTCACAAGACTACGCATGACAATTGAAGATAGAATGCATTGATATTTAGTAATCATTTTGGATATAATTATGATGCTTGCAGTTAAAAAAAACTTACACATAACATTGAAATTCTCGATAGTAATAATAATAAATACATATCTATTATTATGTCAAATATTGTCGCATAATTACATTACTTTTATAAACACTTATTGTAAATTATTACAAATTAGTGCATACATTAACCACCACTGCAAACTATTAAACTAACGTCTACATTATGAAAACAAAATCTTTACGATAAAATATATATTATGTAATTTAAAAAATAATATGTAGGTTGAAATATTCGTAATGTGATACAATTTGCTACATGCTCAAGTAATTTTACTTTGAAAATATTTTTACAACACAGAATTGACGGTGTAGAGATTTGTTGAAATAACACTTTACGTTACTTTTAATATTTATTTCTTAAATACTAACATTACTTAATACATTTCAAAAACTGAAACCATATAAACAGTAACTTATTTTTGGAATGCTAGCCGAAATACTGTAAGTACTCTAAATTATAACTTGTAATACTTTGCGTGGTGAATAAATTATATAAAAAATAATCATACCGTATGATTATCTGATAATTCTCACCTATGTCCAAATAACTGCCATCTAATCCTATCTAATATTGCCTATAGAAAATCCGGCTTATATCAGTACGTAATCAAAATCACAATAAAGTGATCTTGGATATTTCAATGATGTCACTTTCATTTTTATTATTACATAAATAGTATCCTCCTAGGATATGAATACAGTTAAGCATATAAATGTCTAATTTTATCGGTTAATATTTGTTTCTTCGGTTCAAGTTTATTTTCGGGTATAGAATTTTGAATTATAATTAATATTTGACAAGCATGAAATATCATTTACCTTGCCAAGTGTTTGCCCTTTTCCGGTGTGCAAATACGTAAGACGCTTGTCAAACGCTCCCGCAAATAATCTCGTAAACAGTGCTAAAAAACGACTATTTAGTGCAAAAGTGCCGCTCCAACTGCTTGTAATACGTGTGTGAACTAAAAAAAACAAAAAATCACGTCAAAACAACGGATTATTAGTGATAATTGAAGATCAAGTTTTTTATCAAGTTAAGTTAAATGTCATTTGACAGTTGACAGCAGGGTTTCGTGCGTAACCCGCCATCAAAAAGTTACAGTGCTACCAACAAAACAAAAGAAAGACGAAAGTCATTACGGAAAATATCACAACAACAGTGTTACAAAAACTGGAAGAAAAAATTAAACCGATTATTGAAGAAAACGAGAAATTGAAATCCGAAGTAGTAAAATTAAATAACAAAATATCAAGTCTTGAAATTAACAGCAAAAGGAATAATTTAATAATTCATGGAATCCCTGAAAAAATAGGAGAAAATCATGAAGATTTGACTATGCTAGTCTCGTCTACACTTAAACAAATAGAAGTTGATGTTGGCACAGGGGAAATGGATAGACTTCAAAGATTGGGGAAAAGAAAAGAGAATGATACAAAAATTAGACCAATACTTCTAGCTACAACCACTTTACAGAAAAAAATTAAGATTTTGAAAAACAAGAAAAAAATGAAGCCATATATGTACATTACTCACGATTTACCCAAATCTGTACTACTAAAGAAAAAAGAAAATCAAAATAAGATCATGTCAAAACCAGAAAACGAGAAAAGAAAAAGATCAGAAACACCAAGCTCTACTGGCCAAAATCCAACAACTTCAAAAATGCAGAAACAACTGACAAAAGATGCATTTTAGAAGGATGCCTTTCAATACATGCGGGAAAGATCATACTCTCTCTCTGAAAAGAACACATACAAATACTAGAGCTACACCACTTCCAGCAAAAGAACGAACACCTTCAGCAAGCAACAAACAAACAATATATAACTCCAGCATATCACTGGAAACCAACTCCAAAAACAAAACCATAACAACGAAACTGTTAAAAACTGAAAAAAAACTCATGTACAACATAATATAACAACAAAAAACCATACTCTCTCACCACGGCCGGTCACCGAGGGAGAGAATGACCACTACCCTCTAGCAAGAAAATATGAATATATCAATGTTGCAACATTGAATGCCAGAACGTTAAGAACTCCCGAATCTCTTATGGAACTGGAGACTGCATGAATAAATCTGAAATGGGACATTATAAAACTTAGTGAAATTAGAAGAACTCAAGAATCGATAAAAGAGCACTCTAGTTTACCAAGCTACAAGAAGGACTGGACCATTATTCAAGTTTATGCTCCAACAGAGCAATCAGTTAAAATCGAAATTGAAGATTTCTACAAAGAGTTAACGGAAGTTATATGGAAAGAGAAAGAAAATTACAACGATAGGAAAATTACAACGATATCGCTCAATCTCTAACAGAAAAATTTGCAGGTATAACAAAAGACATGTATGAGAATTATGACATTAAAACACAGTATCAAAAATTGGAAAATCAACTAACTGCTCGAAAACCAAAGCCTATCAACCCAAAAAAAAGTCGGTATCAACTAAGCGACAGAACACTACAATTACAAAACAGGAGACCTTAAAAAGAATAATCTTGGAAGAATATCAGAAATTAGCAAAGATATAAGAGAAAACATTAGAAAAGACAGAAGGATCAAAAGAATGCAGACCTTAGAAAAACATGTCAATAAAACTGGGGGACTACGTAAAGCTTGGAGGGAATTAAGGGAAATAAACAAGGAATGGATACCAAAGATTCACAGAGGAACCAATATAATCACAAAACGGGCACAGATCATAGACACAGCTACAAAATTCTATGAAAATCTCTACTCGGATAGCCTCCTGCAAGAACCAACCCAGTCAAGCTACAATAAAATCCTAGTAAAAGAATTAAATTTAGAACCAGAAATATTACCAAGAGAAGTTGAATGGGCAATTTAAAGTCAGAAGCCAGAGAAAGTACCTGGTCCAGATAAAATATCCAATGAACTTCTAAAGGGAACAGCAGAAGTTCTAGTACCTATACTAACAAAAATGTTCAACAAAATTTGGACTGATCAATGTATACCAACACAGTGGGAAATTTCTCATATTACTCTACTACACAAGAAGGGCCCAAAAGAGAACATTGGCAACTACAGACCGATAAGTATAATGTCCAACATCTACAAAATATTCTCAAAAGTAATACAAGAAAGAATAAGTAAAGTATTGGAAGAAAATCAACCTATGGAGCAAGCTGGATTCAGAAAGGGATATTCAACAATTGATCACATCCACACAGTAAAACAGATCATACAGAAATATAAAGAATACAATAAAACACTTTATGTGGCCTTCATAGATTTCAATACAGCTTTTGACACCATTAGTCACGCCGCTATTTGGAAAAGTCTGACATCCCAAGGAATCCCAGAATCCTACATCAACATAATCAGGATTATATACAAAAACAGCAAGGCAAAGATACAGCTGGAAGCCCTGGGACCCGAATTCGCCATTAGAAGAGGTGTGAGACAAGGTGACCCATTGTCACCTAAGCTATTTTCTGCAGTACTGGAAAACATCTTCAGAAAGCTGGATTGGATGAACATGGGTCTCAATATTAATGGCAGAAAATTAAACCACCTCAGATTCGCGGATGACATAGTTTTGTTTGAAGAAAATATGTACAATCTTGAAACAATGATTCAGTCATTAAGTAGTGAAAGTCACAAAGTTGGCCTAACAATGAACACATCAAAAACAAAACTACTAACAAAGTCAAATGAGATAGAAATAATAGTAGATGGTCACTCATTAGAATATGTCAACGAGTACTCCTATCTAGGCCAGATAATATCCTTTGAAGACCAAACAACCAAAGAAATTAACTCTAGAATAGCTAGCGGATGGAGAAAATATTGGTCACTTAAGGAAGTTATGAAGTCGAAGGATCGTCTATAAAAAGGAAGGTGTTCAACACATGTATCTTGCCTTGTTTAACTTACGGATGTGAGACATGGGCACTTACAAAGCAACTCAGAAACAAACTTGAATACTGCCAAAGATCCATGGAACGAAGCATGACAGGAACACACAAAAAGGACAAAGTAAGAAATGAACAACTAAGGGCTAAGACAAAAGTGACAGATATTCTAACCCGAATTGACCAGCTTAAGTGGAGATGGACAGGACACATGTTGAGGGAGAAACAAGAAAAATGGAGTAAAATCATCACAGACTGGTACCCCAGAAATACCAAAAGAACCAGAGGTAAACAATTAAGAAGATGGGAGGATGAATTAAAGCTCACAGCGGGTCCAAACTGGAGACGAGTGGCTCGTGATAGATCCCAGTGGAAAGAGCTAGAGGAGGCCTTTGCCAGGAGGCATATTGAATTAAGAGATATACTATAACCTAGAAATCTACAACAAAAATTCAGAATATAAAGGCAATAATAAAAATTAGTATCTGATAATTCTCACCTATGTCCAAATAACTGCCATCTAATCTAATCCTATCTAATATTGCCTATAGAAAATCCGGCTTATATCAGTACGTAATCAAAATCACAATAAAGTGATCTTGGATATTTCAATGATGTCACTTTCATTTTTATTATTACATAAATAGTCCTCTCCTAGTATAAATAATCCTCCTAGAATATTAATACAGTTAAGCATATAAATGTCTAACTTTATCGGTTAATATTTGTTTCTTCGGTTCAAGTTTATTTTCGGGTATAGAGTTTTGCATTATAATTAATATTTGACAAGCATGAAATATCATTTACCTTGCCAAGTGTTTGCCCTTTTAACTATGAGTAGCGTCTTTAAAAAAAAAATTCATCAATAAACGCAAAATGCTTAATGAAAAACTTTGCGATTTCGCATCAGCCAGCATGGGTATATTTTGAATCTAAAATAGTTTCCGTGTTATGGTAATATACTTTAAATATTTACTACTTACATAATTTGTCATTATTTTTAATAATTTATAGGTATGTTATTAAAAAGAATGACAAATTTTACCATTTCATTCTATGTATTTTTGATTTGATACTATTGATAAACGAAATTTATAACTAAATGTAAACCGTGCAATTCGTAACAAGTGGACTGGAACTCTTGGTCTCCGCAGTTCAATTTTATTGTCACTATAGTATCCCTGTCTATACGATAAAATTATTGTCAAATATTTACCAATTCTTTATTTTATGCAGAATCTGTAGTGCCAACTGTTTTAGAAAAACTTCAAGTAGGTAGGTATACCATACCAGTTTAATTTACGCGAGATTAATCCGTAAAATAGTTTAATTTCAATGATTGTAGCTCGCGAAAACCTAAGAACATATTATCGGGTATACCATGTTATGGACTGGGATTGAATTCGAATACTAGATGTTTATACAAGTAAGTAATAGCAATGAGTTCAAGTAAGTTCACGTGAATAAAGTCAAGATTAGAAATAAGTAATGAGTATAATGCCCTAACATCGATCATTATTTCTTCGGAATATTTCTTTAAATGTATTATAAATTGATCTAAACAAAAAAACCACCTATTATACCCTAACCACTTTGTTAACACACTAATGATATACATAATTTTATGTTTATAATAGTTTTATTCTTAGGAAAAATGGTTTTGATTATTTATGTATTTTTTATAGTTAGTAAACAGACATAACATGTGTACCTACATGTTGCTATTTACTAAGTTTACAATTTTGTTTGTGTTAAGAGATTTAGTTTTCCTCAATAATCAATAAAATAATGAGTTCTGACTCAGTTATGTTTCTTTTCTGTGGGTTCATCCTTCCTGTTGTTTATAATTGGTGTATAATAAAGAGTCACTTACTTACATAATATATAATATAATAAGTATTGAGGACTACCATAACAAATCTACAGATTAATCAAAAGATTTTGCATCTGTTTTACTACTGATGTTTGACTTGAATTTAAAGCACATGACAGCACAATTAAATTATGTTAAGTATAAAATTTAATATTTTTCAAAACATTTTTAGTGCACATTTAAGAATCATGTTAAAATTAATATAAATGTATCGGTTTAGGAAGTAAGAGTATGTCATATATTTTTTTTATTTTCTTATTTTTCCTTATTATATACGATCGATTATTGTCTTTGTGAAACATACCTATACACTAATCATATTATTCTTAGAAATTACTTCACATATTATTATAAAATATTTACAACATGAAACGACAGATATAAGGGTCCATAATTATCTGTTAGGTACAAAATATAAAGAACATTGAGATAAATAGATAAATTAATGTTATACTGGGGAGACTTATATTATTTCACAGTATTTAAATATTATTTATAGTATGACTGCACATATTTTCATGCATAGTAAATTCCATCAATAGAAATTAACATTAACACTAATATTATACATGATATCATATGACACCTAATTAATACAGTTATTGCTTTTATAAGAGCAGATGCTTTAAACCTAAAACATAATAATATATTTTTCTTATAGTTGTACAAAAAGAAATAAATATTACGCTAAGCACATTAACATGTATCTTGTTTTTAACTCTAATTAAATTAAATGCGAAGCGCACAACAATAAATCTTTACAATTTGCAATTGCAAGACTAAAAACGAAGAACTACTAAATATCGCTATGGTAACAAGTGTATATTATGCGTAACCTTTTTATCAAGCAAAAGGGAAATGTGTGTCTGTTTCTATTCATACATACAGAACATAATATGAGCTACGTTTTGTTATATTTATAAATTATTTAAGAATATATACACAAAAATTTGCACTCTGTCAAACGTATAAATTTCAAAGAAGTTTTTAATAAAATCATACATTTTACTTTTAATGTAATCATATGAAACAAAGTAAATTTACAACTTACTTCGATGCGTAGTACAATAAAATTAATAAGAGCATTCAACATTCACTTGTTTTCTGCTAGAATATACTATTTATTGACTGTTTCACCGCCTGATCTAGGCGATTATAATGATGATTACATTTCTTCCCTTGTAAACATCTTTTATCATTTCCTTACTTATTTGTAGTATATATACCTACATTAATATTTTTGTCTCAAGATACAACACTAAGATAGTTAAATAATTTCGTAAATATTTTATTAACATTTATAACAACTTTGTGAAAACTTTTAACAAGGACGAGCAAATGCATGAAGATCATGTTGTGATGAATTTATCCCAGGTAATGAAAATAAGATAATAATTGTCAATGTTTTATAAAATAATACTTTTGAATAATTTATATATTTAACATTTAAGTAATAGAGATGATATGCCAACGTATTTTATATACATCTGTACAGTACAAGTATATTGAGCAAATGAAATTTGAGTAAATACCTAAAATTATGAGGAAACAAATTAAGGAAGTATACGATAGTAAAATTATTAACAACAACGAACTAACAAACAATATTTTCTTTGTCAAGCAACATAATAAACGCGTTATGTATTTTTGCTGGGTCTACTAACGATTTGATTTAAGCTATGTCGCGAACAATAGTTTATGTTATTTACTATCTATCAACTGATATATTTGTAATACATCTGTGATACTTATGCTAATTATCGCTGTTAACACTTTATTTTTAAGTACGAAACGAAACCGTCAGGGTTGCCGATTTTCAAATAGTTCATTAATAGATGAAATAAATCAAATAAAATCTGTTACTTACATACTTCCTGTTTTTAATTATAAAACTATTGAAGTATACCTATTATCTTTTACATAATCTATATTATAACATAATGCATATAAGGACTCAGTCTTAAGTTAAAATGAAGAATCCAAATTTGAAACGTTTTTAAATGCCTACTTTATTAACAAAACTTATTTGTGACTTCATTAAAATGTTTTTCATAATAATTACCTATGCATTATGAGTATAATAATGTATCTGCCAGTCTGTTCTTCTGTACTTCAGACATTCTTATGGGTAATAAATTAGTGATCCAAACATGGACATGTATCTAAATATGTTTAATAGGTGAAGGCCGTTCTTTTTAAAAAAGTTATGCAAACTATATTGTGCAACATGTCAAAATAGTAGGTCTAACAGTTAGAACCACAAACATTTTTTTTCCATAATTTGGTCCAAACTTTTTAAGGTTACGTTGTAATAATACAGTAATAACCAGTAGATATTATTTGATGTCAACTGGATACAAAATTGACTTTGAAATTTGGATTCATTCAAACCGCGTAATTTCCAAAAAACTAAATGACAGCAACCCTAAAGATTCGCGCGTTTAATACGTAGCATCGTCAGTTGGTGGGTATTCCTGCGTGGGAGGTTGTACGGGCTCGGCCTGGTAGAAGGCGCCCGACACGAAAGGATTATTGGGCACGTGCTGGACAGGCGCGGGAGGACGTGCCGGCGGCTGGATGGCGCCGTACCCAGTCGTCTCCGTGCCCTTTAGTGGCGCTGACGATTTCTCCGTCTGCAAATTTCTTTATTGTTCAGTTTTGTTCGGTTTCAATTGTCGATTATATGGCGTTTTTTGTTAATTTCATCTTTCAAGTTCCAACGTTCCATGACATTTTAATACTACTCTTTTACACGTGCCTAAAATCACGAATCCTTCGTCATATTTTTCGCAATGACACATGCAGGTGGAATACAAATATAGGTTCTCTATATAAAAAGATGGCCTATTCCGTTCCTTTCAGACATAAATATATTTTTTTCATTTTTCTGCAGTAATAATACTTTGGTATTAAAGATTTTTAAAACAAATAAATTGCTTCATCAGGATTCAAACTTGCAACTTCGACATTACCGGATAGCCTAGCAGAGGTCGAAGATTAGAACAGTCCTAAAGTAATTAAAAAAAAAAGTGAAACAAAATTTTAGAACCAGTAAAGGTTGATCATGAAAAATGTCATAATTATAGGCTTGTATAGTTTTTATTCAGTCGCTATGCAACTAAATATAGCTGAGAGCTGTTTAATGTAGATTAAAATCTTTATTTTTCACATTATTTAACTGCCTCAGTAGCCTAGTGGAAGCAGGCCACTACTACTACACCGGGGTCCTGGGTTCGATTCTTGGGTAGGGGTCTAATCAGAGATAATGGTGTAAAGTCCTTTATCTACGGTTCTATTGGGATTTTTCAATTTTCTGGAAATTTCCCAGTTCCTCAATGTTTGGAGATGTCAACAGGTTCGCCACCTGTTACATAGGCCAAAACGTAACCGGCAAATCGTGGGTTTGCATGTATGCTTGAATGCATGCATTTACCTCTGCCTACTCCTTCGGAGGTTGCAGGCGTGAAGTTACGTTTGAAAATCATCATTTAAGCAAATTGTATCTCTTCTCCACATTAGACAACCTGTGCAACTTAGGGTTGTATTTTATATCCCGGTGACCAAATATTCGTATTTGGATATTCTATGAATAATTTTATACTCACAAAGGTAGTCTCTTGATCCAAAGACTTGAGAGGAGCTTCATAAGGCGGTGCAGGCTCGGCCCACGGCTGTAATTCTCCAGACGCGAATATGCCGTATATGCAAATGCCGATGAAATGCACTGTAGCACCCATCAGAAATACTGCGCGCCACTCCGTTATTGCTTTCTCGAGTTTATTCTATTGATGAAAAAAGTTTAAATGTAGTGTATCAAATATACAGGTTGGTCATTATTTGAATCTGAGTACACCCAACCACCTTCCAAGTATGCGTACAAAATTATAAGCGAGGTATTCCCCTTTGTTTATTCAGAAATCACTTTTGAATAATATTAGGTACTTATACAACACTTTGTATCTCTTATAGCTCTGATCATTTGTGATTACATATTGTTGTTTTTGTTACTTATAAAAAGACTGCTTATATTAATTATAATAATGCAAGCAGTAGGTATGAGACAGTTAGTCTGTTCATTTTTTAAAAATATTTTGATTGATTCATGACATTTCTGTTCGCCAGAATGATCGGTATTTTCAGTAGTATCGTCTTGTAGGTATCCTACACAGTATGGTAAGTAATAAAAAATGGTAGGTATATATATTTACAATAGGCGTGAAAATAGATTTTAAATACCTACTCTACCAAACATTGCAAGTTGTAAACGGTCAACATTATTTTAATTTAAAAATTTGGTAATAAAAAAAATATCACTTCCTTAAGTTTTTTAACTGCGCCATAGTCCAGTTTTTCAAACCGCAAAAGGACATTTGCATACTTAGATGTTTTTACGCTTCCTATTTCACAATGCTCGCTATGCACCCCTTCTTATCAAAACGTAAGCAAAATAGGTCTCGCCAAAATTCACGACAGCATCCCGAGCCAGCGATAATAAAGTACTCAGCGCGAAATATACCCGGTGCAACGCATCAGCGCGCACCCACAAAGCTATTCATTTGATATTCAGAGCGCGCTTACACTGAGCTCGATTTCCTTTTTTAAATTAGCTACGGCCGAATGTCCTTTTTGTTTCGCTATTGCCAATGAGAAACAGTCGTACGCGAGGGTGGAAACTTTTCAATAAATCCATCGATTTTCTTCGATAAAAATATCAATTTAATTCGCTACAAACTAAGAGTAACATAGCTACCCGTATATAATACTCCTTACCTTTTCTTGCGTCATATAATCGATTACAATGGGGACGAGAAAGCCAGCTATTGTGCCGATACCGTTAGATAGGCCCATCAAAATGGACGCGTATCGAGGAGCAATATCCAGATGATTAACGTTGTATCCAGATATAGCAAATCCACTGCAAGCTACGCCCAGGGTCAGCTCTATTGTTGCCACATACTGCCGAAAAACAATTTTGTTAATGCTTTTATTCAATACACATATAATGTCATCGTATCTACATTACTCACTTTATTGTCAGCGTACGCAATAAGTACAAAGAAGAATGCTTCAAGACCAAACCCTCCACAATTGAATAGCTTTCTCACGTTGGTGGTAGTCATTATATTATTTTTACGCAGATAGTCAGCCAACATTCCACCAATAGGTACAAGAGACGTCATGATCAGATGAGGTATGGCTCCCACAAAACCAGACTGTTAGAAAATTAAATCATATAATTATTTATAGACCTAATTGTAAAATACTATAAAATTATATGGAGGTTATCACTTACCTCAGTTATTTGCATATTGAATCGTGAATTGAAGTATGCAGACTGGAATATAACTAACAAACAAAAGTTCCATGTTCTACAAAAATTGGCGACGATAATAGCATATACCTGAAACAAAATTCATATTAAATTAACAATGACAGTACGGAAAATACCTTAAGTTATGTACCCAAATTATGTTATTATACATTTTTAAAAATAAAATTACCGGAGGTGACGTAGCGAATTCATGCCAGGGAGTTGCCCAGAAACCAGGCATTGCTGCTTGAGTAGCTGTTCCCAAAGATTGTTCAATGTACGCTAGCTCTTTGGATGCAATGTGCGGATGCTTACTTGGCCTTTCAAATACTAACCAAAGCCAAAGAAAATACCTAAAAACAAGAAAGGATATGATTGATGTAGCTGTTGAGCCCGAAAAAAAACAAAAAAAATGATTATATTCTAGTCCCTAACTATACCAATGAGATAATTGTCACAAGGGAGCGTAATTTTTATTCCTGCTTTTTTACTACCTTTTTTTTAGTACAGTTTACTGGTAAGTGAATTAAACATGCATAAAAATTTAGTAGTTTAGACAAAAAATATCTATATTAAATTAAAAAAAAAATTTTTTTTCATGGCTTTTTGAAGCAAAGATGTACTCACCAAATTACACCAGCAATTCCATAAAAATAGAACGGTGTTTGCCAAGATATGTAATCAGTAAGTAGACCGGACAGAGGCATCCCTATGACGATACCGGCGTAAGTACCACAGAAGGCCAGGGTGGCCAGTCTGGATCTTTCCAACGGTGGAGCCCACATTCTCCAGATACCGTGGCAAGATGGATACGTCACACCCTAAAACATAAAAGAATTCGATATGAATAAGAAGTGGAAAAAGTAAGTGGACGTCTTTCGGCTGAAATGATGATGATCTTTCGCAATAACATATGCGAGTGAATTTAGAAATTAAAGAAAAACTATCGACAAGGCTTTGGTACCTTAGTGGTAAAGCGTCTGATTGTTACTGTCATAAAATTTGTGATAAGTATTTATCTTCACGCCAAGTCCCTTACGGGGTAGGTAGAGAGTGTAGAGCTCCAGATATACCGGTCCTGACACTTCTCCCGTGCTTCTTTTACATTTGTGATAATGTTTTTTAACTTAGAAACTGGTTAGGACATGAAGTTATATTATTTTTATGCCAACTCAGTTTAACAATTCATGATACCATTTTCGTAATATTTATACTATTATATCTTAATAACATGTTTGGTGTTCAGAAATCACACTAAATTATGTTTCGAACAATCGCTTTGATAGCCATGAATACTGCGACGTAAGTAAGATTTAATAGGATAGCATTCCCATTGATGATCTGCTAAGCCGGGGTACAAGGAAACGAGTAAATACGTTGCTATGGTAACCGAGGGATCTGTAATCCTAAAGAGGCTTTCTACTTTGGAAAGCGATTTTGACTGTACTTGAGTACGATTGAGAACAGCCCGATTTGTAATTGAAAATCAGTCTTCGATACTAATATTAAAATTCGACTTTTTATCCAAATTTATATTGAGAAACACTTTCAGAAAAAAATCAACCATTTCAATTAGTTTTTGTTCTTCTGAAGTTGGCAACAAGAATGCAATTCTCATGGCTAGCAAATGACTACTGCAGCCACAGACAAAAATTGGCACACACCATTGGCAGCTGGCAGTAGATTCAATAATACGGATTTGAAAGAGGCATTTCGTAGGCACGTACGATTTCTGAAACTGTAACTTTGTCACCAATAAAAATAAAATGGGACATTTTTAAGAGAAAAAAAAAACACACGCACAAGAAACTTGACATAAAAGTAATAAGTTGTCAAATTAAGTTATGAACATCTGGCAAATAATGTAACCTACATAACATGAAATGTACTTTGTCTACAACACAAAAGGAAAGGGGAGCAGCAGATCCAAACGTGACGAGCGGTACATTCGACACGGAGTCGGGCTTCAAAATTTCAAGCATCGATAATAAGCTTGATCATGCCCTGTCACGTTCTGAATGCCAAATGTTCAAAATTTAAGCGTATGACATAATCCCTGTTACATGTTAGTCGTTATCCTGTCGCTTCTATCAAATTAGTGAAGTGCATATCAAACTTTATTTCATAAACTGCTCAATTCGTTACACATAATAAGATAGTTAACAGTGATGTTATTTTTTTTATGTAATTGAAGTGGCAAACAAGCATTTAGTTCACATTGATGTTAAGTGATGACTGCAGCCTATAGACACGCACACAAAGACAAAGGTCAAAATGCAGATGCGTTACCACTCCTGAGGCCTAAGGTGTTGTGTCTCCGTGCAGGAAATTACATCACCGTACATTACCACCTGACCGGAACACGATAGTCCTGATCACTACGATTTAGCGCCAAGTATTAGGTAATGTGAATGTGTGATGAAAATGTAAGAAGATTTGCAAAAATCGGACGAAAATTCAAATTAATAATGTTTTGCGTGCCAACACTTTGATGTCATTAGGTATATAAAGATATCTATGCAATAAAATTAGATATCCGAAATACTGCGTTTATGTTGTCGCCTGAATTTACTAGGACTGCAAACACCTAACATAGAACTAATTCGTGCAACATGTCAATAAACTTTCATAAATGTTATGGAGATCAGTTAAAGCTAATCATGTTTTTTGGAATATCATGTCCATAATCATAGTATGTGCCAATATTTTAACCGACTTCAAAAAGAAGGAGGTTCTTAATTCGGTTGATATGTTTTCTTTTAAGTTATATATGAACCCCGATTACGCCGAGATTTGCAATCCGATTTACTTGATTGTTTTTTATTCGATGTGAACCATGTAAAGAAGTTGTCATTTGGTTAATGAGCATTTTAAATTTATTTAGTAACTTCCACTTTTTTTTGGATGAGGCAGTTTTCATAATGTATTCACACTAAAAAATCGAAATATTCTGTGTAACTTTTTAGTTTTTTATCAATACTTTTATCAATCAACTATTTTAGTGACTTCTTTCTTTGATGACCAAAATTGCACAACTGATTCGAGTGAATTAACAAGATATTTATTTATGAATCTTCGTAAACGTAACTTCGTGATTGTATTTCCCAAAAGGGTAGTAGGATGAGACAAATACACTAAAACATGACATTACACAACAATCCAAACACCCAATACTGGACATTTGAAAATAACGTTTTTTAACAATTTCCGGGCACATTTTTAAACTAAAATGTGGCACTAACAAATTTCTGAAAAATGGAAAAGAATCAAGAGATTAAACCCCTGATCCGGGGATAGAACCCCGGATCCCAGCGTAACAGAAGTGACACCATTAGGCTACTGAAGTTTAAGGAGGGTTATTGCCTATTTTATTATGTCGAAATAAAATACTTTTTGAGCAAGATGCTATATCTGTACAATCCTTACCTCAACAAATCCTTGAGCAACCTTCAACATAACAACAGCCACTGGGCCGACAGACATTGCCCCAGGTATAGCCATGTTGAACAATGCAGACGCCACGATAGCCGCGCCAAATATTCTATTCGCCGGATACATGGACGCGAGGAAACCACCGGGTACTTGAGTAATGAGATAGCCCGCGAAGTATGACGAATCTATGGAAGATTCTACTTGAACAGTCCAATTGAATGGTGTGTCTTCATTTGTTCCCTGAAATGCATACAGCGGTATTTTTATATGATACTACATGATACTACTACTACACTACATTCATCCGAAATATTATAATTTTATATCTTTTTTTGTGTCTAATATGTATTTTGTATTTTTTTTATTAAAGGACTTTGTCGCAAGGCGACTACATCGTCCCGTAAACACCGGATATTGTAATGATGTTTTAAGTTTCGACATTTTGATATATTTATGACAAATCTTAATACAAGTCTATGATACTTTAAACTGATAATTGTGTAACTTTCCAAACAATGGTAAGTGAATACTGCAGCCTATAGACATCTACACGAAAACCGGTAAATAAAATGCAGATGCCTTGTTACAGTTGCCACCCTTGGCATAGCCTAAGGTTATTGGTTTTGTGATGGATTTTATAAGGCCATACATAACATATTAAAGGCAATAGATACTTAAAAGTGTGTTATTTCAAGAATCTCCCATCAAAACTTACATTATTAATTTTCTCCGTCATTTTCAGCTTCGCCATGCTCATGTTGCATCTCATCCCGAACATTATACTGAACCCGAAACAGGCTAGCAGTGCCACGGTGTAGCGCGCACTCAGACACGGACATTCTGCTCGGACGTACTTGTCTAAAAATATTGTATAATATGTAATGGAAGTGGCAAACAAGCATGCAGTTCACGTTGATGTTAAGTGATGACTACAGCCTATAGACACCGTCACTAAGATCAAGGTCAAAATGCAGATGCGTTACCACTCTTGGGGCCTAAGGTGTTATGTATCTGTGCCGGAAATTCCAGGGCCGTACATTACCACCTGACCGGAACACGATAGTGCTGAACACTACCATTTAGCGGCAAGTATATTAGGTATTGCGGTGGTGGCATGGGGCCCGTGAGCTCCGTCACTGGAGCTCTACCACCAGTAGTAGTCTATTACAGATTGATTACTAATGAATGTAGATTTTGATGAAACTAGAAACAAAGAAAGAAAATACGTTTATTTATTTAAACTATTCATTTCTAAATTCAAATATGTTTTGCATTCTATTAAAATATAATGTTGGGAATGCATATTATTATAAACAGGATATTTAGTGGACTATAAAAATTAACTACGGATTAGAAATAAGATTTCTAACGTCGTAGCACAAAGCTTCATGCCTCGTAGAGTAGTAACGTAGCATAGCAACTGCTACGCTAAAACTTACACCAGAATTAGTCGGCATATCGATCATTTATTTGATTACAGGTCATTCTTACCACCTCAAATATACTTGTTAATTTCACAATCTTACCTATATGACGTGGTGGAGGTCTATCGGGTGATGGCGGTGTCTCCAGATCTTCACCATCGTACATTTGATCATAACCCTTCTGTTCCACGTGGAAGTTTTCATATTGACTGTTCCTAGGGACAATAGAAACATATAATTCATAAAAATTTTAACTATATTATAAAATAATTACTTGATCCACGTTTTAATTCATTTGATATTTGACACTATCTGTTATATATTTTCCTGTGTCAAATAATTATAAGGTTTTAATCAGTTCCGTTGTTTTTATTATGTTGTAAAAATTACGGTTGAATCATCACCTGAGTCGTTTTATCATGCTTGTATTATAAATAATACATTCATCCATGGATGAAATATACCCACGTTTAAATTATTAGATGTTAATTCTTCCGATGAACCACTCGCCACCTCGTCGGTAGTGATAGTCACGACGGTCAAAATAAAATACATATTTTAATAAATTTTCGCCCGTTCAAGTCATCAATCATTGAAATGGTATTACATCAAAAATTAAGACGATAAGCAATGCTTCGATAGCATTGCTATTCTTTTTAAATTTTTGTCTTCATTATTACTTACATAAAATAAATATGATATTTTATGTCATAAAAGAATTTATGCGTCTTATAACTTGCGAAAGTGTGAATATATTTAGAAATTGTGTTCAGAGATTTGTGTTGCTATAACAGACGATATTTTACTTCCATCTGCTGTGTAATTAACACCATCGTTAGGGAGGTACTCGGCTAGAGAAAATAGAATTAAAATGCGCCGGCCGTGTAAATAGGAGTGACATGCAAGCTCGCACCTGCTGCTGTCAGACGCAGGTATTGCACAGATAATTCTATAAAAGGTCATTATTTTCCCCGAGAACGCGTTTCATGATTCATAATTTACCAGTCACGGTATTTATAGACTTGTGAATTTTTACTTTTGGATGGAAGTCACAAAATAAATTAAATTTATTAAAACAGAACAGCCTTTACATAATCACATCATATTAATATAATTACACATCATAACAATATGATGATAATAGGTAGATATCTATTACACTAATAGTTTGATAAATCAAAATGCCTGTAAAGGCTTGTTTTAATAAATTTAATTTATTTTGTATAAATAAAATACGCAATTACACTCACAGGCCCCACAGTAAGTATAAACCTGTGTCGTGGGTGCCGTTGTACACATACAACAAACAAATATCTGAAGGCCATACAAATATTTGTCCCGATGCGAACCCGCGATCCTTCGAATCAAACGGTCATCTCACACCGCTGGACTAATCGGGTCGTCATCAACGTATTATGTTCATAATTTGTAAAAAACAAACACATTATGTATTATGAAAAATAATATTTATAAAAAGGACTATTGCTCAACGACGTCCGACTCTATTTGCAAAATTACTCTCGTATGTAGATGAGAAAGTGCTCCCGTCGCACCAGATTTAGTCACTGTACGGCATAAAATACAGGGAGCCATTAGCCGCTTGATTGAATTAGGAGTCGCCCTCCCATGTCACTGTTTATTGTTTACAAAGCTTTGATATTTAGTGGTGCATTTATTGTTTTGTGAGCTCCACATGCACTTAAATTTAATCCTAAAATCAAATATCATGATCACTGTTATTATTTTTTTGGGCATCGTACTTCAAAAGGAAAAAATACGGAACCCGTATCACTTGTGCGCCTATCTTGTGTCAGTACGTTACCGGCCATGGGCTAATTGAGTTCAAATTTAATACACATGAAAATATGTAAATCAGTAACTTAACCGTGCACGTGTTAAATTGACATGTATGTTAATTGTTACTCGCTTTGATATATTCAAAGATTCAATATTTTATTCATTATATCACTTGGAAATAATAAAATTTTCTTATGTTATGTCAAATCACAAAAATAAAATTAAATACATACATATATTATTTAATTTGTTTTAACGGTTCAGTAAGGGATGCTTGTCATCCCAAGTGAATAAATATATTTCTGATTCTGACTAAACATAATACATTTAATTTTATTATTGTAAAAGAGATATTGTTGAATTGTTTCATACTATCTTTCCTCTTTAATTAGTTAAGATTGTGTATATTATTATGTCTGTAGTTTAATATCTTATTTCTGCAGTATTGAGAAATTACAGAGATATTCGCATAAGAGATCGCTCGTTGAATCTGTGATTTCTCGAGAAAAAAAAAGAAGATCTGAATGATCATGTTGTAGAGACTAAAATAAAATTATTGTAGGTACGTAATATTCCTACTCCTTAAATTGTAATAGATACAGTGGCAGCTTTCAAGACTAGCAAAGCTTGTTTATTGAAGTCGGTAATTAAATATCAAATGAACAGGGCAATATTCATTTAAATCAATATTGCCATTGACGTTATGTTATTTTGATAATAATAAATGGCACGTGTTAATAAGTACAATTTGATCGCATCAAATGTTCACAAAATGTTTGCCAACCTTAAATTACGAAGTCTAAAAACTTTTCCAACATTAATGAAAATCAAGATCACTGGTGTGTAAATTCATTTTTCCGCTGACAAAAGTAATAAATGTGGCTATCTGTTCGGTTCCCCCATTTAAACGCCGTTGGTAATGAATCGTCGTATAAAAGGCATAACCAAGTGGAAACGACGCGCGAAGTCATACCCCTGGTTGTCGGCGGTGTCACCGGCTACCCTGCTCATCGCTAATGCATTTAGTTCTCGTCGAACGAAACATGTCAACACTAACATCAGACATGAGCGGATATTATAATTTGAAGTTAGTAAATATTATATTGAGAAATTGGCTTGCTTTCATCTTGATGAGATTTCTTTTTTTTTAAGTATTAAAAAAAAAGATTCGGAGGAATTAAGAACCTCTTCCTTTTTTTAACTCGGTTAAAGAGCGTTTATGCGTAGTACACTTCTGTGTTGGCAAACTCACTGTCGCGACATGATAGCCTTAGATGGGACTGTAGGTATTTCGATTAGTTAATAATGTACCTAATGGCGCCTAATAATTGATAAAAAGGTAAAGTAACTTAAATTAATATTAGCCCAGTATTTTTACAAAGAAATCTGTAATTTTATATATTTTAAAATCGTTTAATACACTGTGCATATCACGCTTCAACAAAATCGCAAGAGCTCCCCAACAAATACATCATTATAACTAATCCCCATAAAGTATTAAATGGAATAACAATCAGATAAAAATGTATTTTATCTATTTTTTTCTTATAAAAGCTCCCCCTCACGAACGTACTTTTTAGCCATTGTACGACTAATGCACCCCATATACCATCCTGTAATTATGAGACGTAACTTTTAATGGTATAATTACTGTTTTGTACGAACAAATGGATTTCATATTGGGTGTTTATTAGTTGTAGGAATACGTTGTGACATCGTTGAGAATTAATACATCACTAAAATAAATTATTGTTAGTTAACATATGCATGGGCATTTATAATTTGAATAAAACTATGGAATATATTATTATATGTATAGTATATATTTACTATGTCAGTTTTTTTAAATCCAAATCGAAGTTACTTATAATTTTCAGAAATTTATTAAATTATATAATGGTACTGGTCATGGTCCCCAGTGCTTAGACACCACCGCATACCTAATCTAACTAAATTAAATTAACTAATTTCTAAAATTATTTTTTTCACGTTTGTGAGTTATGAATAATAATTTTCCGATACTTCTATAATTTTCCGAAATATTTTTATTGTACCGAAAACTACCGATTTAATTTAAAGTTATTCAAGTGATTATTACAATTGGTAGAAAGGAACAGTTTTATTCTGGTTAGGTATAAAATTTTATAAATACCGGAAAATGTTCCACAGGTTCTTAAAATACTATTCAACAGATGTTTCACCTTTTTTCCATTTTATTTTGTTCACATCTATGTGTGGGGAATTTGATAAGTTTTATTACAATATACTACAGTAAAATGACATTTAATTTATTAAAAGTACCGATAAAATAAGAACGGCTCATCGTAGTAGGCTAGTCATAATTCATTCATTATAAGTTTCTGCTCGAATATCAACTAAGGTTCACTTGAATAAAGTTTCGGGTGTAAATGAACAGTGACCGAGTTGCCTTGTAGTTTAACTCAGTAGCCAACTTTGCTTCCACTGTACCCACTATCAGCTCTCAGAAACTGACACTACTTTATTGTCTGTGTAACTTTATCACCAGTTTAAGTAACATTGAGAAACCATGAGATCCGCTCATTTATTTAATTTTTTAGATAATTGGAATGAAGTACGGTTTGTAATGGGAAAAGCATGGTAATAAAAAATTATAAAGCTTTGAATCATTAGTTTTTGCATTTATACAAATAAATAAAATTGGTGTGTGTGTTTGTAATATTAAAATAACCGCTTTTTACTAAATCCATATGTATGTTTACACGGTACTTATACTAAACCAACATTTTTACGATGTTTGTCTGTTTGTCTGTCTGTTTAGCGGGGCTGATCTTGGGAACGGCTGGACCGATTTTGACGGGACTTTCACTGGCAGATTGCTGATATAATAAAGAGTAACTAAGGCTACTTTTATACTAGCTGCGCCCACGACTTCGTCCGGGTAGATACTGAATAATCATAAATTCTCACGTGGACGAAGTCGCGGGCACTGCTAGTGACATATAAAACTTTTTATAAGATTTTCTCAATCGATATATGCCTAACAAAAATATTTTTAGTTTTATGACAGGCTCGGTGGCTATATGTTCCTAGGTCAGGGAGCAAGTTATTATTAAATGTTCTATTTTTTTTAATGTAATGGAAGTGGTAAACAAGCCTGCAGTTCACGTTGATGTTAAGTGATGATTGTAGCCTATAAACACCCACACAAAAACCAAGGTCAAAATACAGATGTGTTACCACTCCTGAGGGCTGAGGTGTTCTGCCTCTGTGCCGGAAATTACAGGGCCGTACATTACCACCTGACCAGAATTCGTTACGGTAGTGCTGAACACTACCATTTAGCGGTAAGTATATTAGCTAATGCGGTGGTGCCTACGTCCGCGAGCTCCGTCACTGGAGTAAGTTCCTTAGGAGCTCGACTACCAGTACCAGACTCTCAATGATATTCCCGAAAATTTCCCCGAGGAATACCTCCTCCACTTAAGGGACTAAAAACTATATGTTTCTCTGGGTAGTTCTTCGAGGCAATACCGGCGTGTTTTCAATGCTCAATAAAAGGGTTTAATAAAGCCCATTTTAGAGGACTTCACTTTATCATCATAATTTTCGTTTAAAATCTAAGAATGGCTAAAAGTGTAAACTACAATTTACAGAGTGGTAAGAAACTATCCAATCCAATAAATATTTAGCCATATCGTTTAAATAAATTGTATGAAGAAATTCATCTGTAATAGAATTGATTTATTGATAACGATATGTTTACTCACACTTTATAACAGTACGACCCAGTAAAATATTACTAAGCAGCTCTTCCAAAGTTAGAAGACAGAAGTGCTGGATCAGACATGAAGAGCAGAGAAGCGGGCAGAAGAGGGGGAAAGTGTATTGCGTAGATCACAATATGCACTTGAGCATTCCCCACTATGAATACCTATAAGCGCCAGGGTGGGACTTCTTAATTAATCAATTAAAGCAGTCGAGATTTCACTTATAGATATTATACATCATAATGACGTATTATCTCTATTAAGTGATCTTCAAAATAAATCTCCTATTTTTGAAGACATATTTTAAAGAGAATTTTAAATTTCCACATGGATGAAATAAAATCAAAAATATATAGGTATCGAAGCGTCATTATTAAATACATAAATAGTGATGTACTGGATAGACTTTTTAAATATTTGAGTAAGAGTTGAGAAAAGAATATATTTTTTCCGTTACTGACTGATTGAGTGGCTCAGTAGTCACACAGCCACCGAGAACTACTAAAACTTTACTACTAACTACTTTAACTTTTTTTTTCTTTTAATCAATTTCATAATTTTGTTTATAAAAAAATATTGCGATACCTAGTTTATACATTTAAATCATCCTCGATGCACGCATGATCCACTTGCATACACATGATATCAATCATTTTTTTTTTGGCCTATTAATTGGCCATACCATTTTGGAGGAGATAAAATATTTATATACGTTTACCTATATTATGTACAAAAATATCATAGGTATAAAAAGATATTATGGGAATACAGTAACTTGTAAAACGGCAACTAACTCACAGTGATTTTTTTATAATTGATGTTTTTGTAACACGACTATAACTACGGTTTCATTTTTTCTGACTGCGGCCCTGGTTGGCACGTGGGTGGCGGGTAGCTATTACTCCCCATGAAACCACCCTCTCTAATTGATTTACAATTGTCGGTTAAATTTGTTTCCCGACCACCCCACGTTTGCTGATCGTGTAAATGCATCATTTTGTGGAACAGCGAAGAGCAAATTTTATTTTAATTGAAATTAACATTGAATTCTATTAATACATTTCCAAAACATCAAACAACAACCTACAATATTTATATTTTTTAATAATAGCATATATTTTTCATTTAAACAAATACGTTTGGAAACTAAAATAAAAAAGACTTCTAACGCTTTATATAAAGAACGTAACTTCACGCCTGTAATCCCCGAAGGGGTAGACAGAGGCAAAATGCATGCATTCAATCATACATGCAAACACCCACGACTCGCCGGTTACGTTTTGGCCCATGTAACAGGTGGCGAACCTGTAGCCATCTCCGGGCACATTACCAAGTGCCCGGATATAATATACTGGGAAACTTCCAGAAAATGTAAAAATCCCAATAGAAGCAGAGATAAAGGATTTTAAACCGTTATCTCTAATATCCCTCGACCCGGGAATCGAACCCAGGACCTCCAGCGCAATAATAGTGGCCTGCTACCACTACGTTACTGAGGCAGTTAATATATAAAGAAAATACAAGGAAATCTTGTTTATCAGAAATTAATAATAAGTTTAGTTAGATTACATATTTTGATAACAATATACGAATAATCTGTTAATTTTGATCTACAAATATTGAAGATGGCATAGCATTTAAACAAACAGACCACTACTTCAACATTTCGGTTCATCTACAGAGATGAAACATGTCGTGTCGAACATGACACGATATGGCTGGAAACATCCAGCCCCTCAAACAATATTTTTCGATACTATTTGTATTGAAATGTTAATGTTTAAAATTCAGTGAAATTATATGACTGATATGGTGATATGCTTTGTGTCTTACATTACAACTTTAACAAGTTTTGTCTCTGTACTGAAAATTCCAACGCCGTACCAGTCATTCATTGAAAACATGGTAGCATGTACTAAATTTTAAAAACTACTTCTATGGTTAAAGTAATATGATTATTTGTACAACAAAAATATGATTTTCATTCCAAAATCTTGACTGATTTGAGTCCATTTTCTGGAGAGGAAAGAACTGATATGGGTGTAATTTTCGAACATTTTAGAGGCAATAAAACTGAAATGCGATCAAATGGAACATAAAATGTAGATCACATTTTTCTGCATAAATTGCCTACTGTCCAAGTTGTAAGATTTAAAATTAAAAAACTGGTAAGATTTGAGTACAAAACTTATCTGGTTTCTTTTAATAAGTTTTTCTTCTATGTTGTTACTTTGTTATCGGCTGCTAGCGGCTTGCTATTTACTTTATTAAATTTAGCAGAAGTGGTCTCTGTTTACATCCTCAAACAAATTTACGTACCTAATATATTTTGCATCTACTTTTGAGTTCAATTTGATTTGCTGATGAAGTGTTAGTAAATACTAGCTGTCCCGGCAAACTTCGTATTGCCTTACAATGAAATAATGTGTCAAAGGTTTGATATATACGGACTATTTGTATGGGGAAAAAAATTGTGGTTTTTACTATTTCCAATCAATTTCTTCATATTTTCTTACCATTAAAACCTTCCCTGGACTTCCAAAAATCATTCAAAACCAAAATTAGGCAAATCGATCCACATGTTCTCGAGTTTTAGCGAGACTAACGAACAGCAATAAAATTGATTTTTATATATATAGATTACTTATTTCCTAATTTTGAGTTAATTATTGAAAACGCTTTCGGTTTTTTTAATTGCTCTTTAGTGAGTAACATCGTTCGTATACGTACTTTTTCGTTTCCAATGTCAAGGTCAAAAACTGTCTTGGATACCAATTTGACTAAACAAATCAAAGTACTATAAAAAAGAAACATTCACAATCCTTTTTCCAATACACTATAAAAAAAAATCTAACCTAAAACACAAATATTGAGTCAGATCGTTAAAACACCACTATATGAAGGAAATTCAAATAATATTTATCAAATGGATTTAATTAGAAGAGTAATACGGGTGTCTACTATTTTATTATATCACAGTTACAAAAATATACATAATATATATATTAAAATAACTCGAAAAGCCAATGGAAAGAAACGACGCGCCTGTCAACAAACGAAAACCGGCGGCTTTATAGTGAATAAAACATGTAATACATGAAGAAGGCTACTTCGTGTGGTAACGAATTTGCTTACACCATGGAGTAGCAACCATATATTTTAAAATTCCTCGTATAATACGGTCTCATATAGAACAGAAGTGTACTTTATTATGTTAGCTTTACAATGAACGCATTCGATACGTTGCAAGGCAAAGGAGATATGAAAAACCCTATAAATAAATCAGCAGAATGATCTCACATTTCGACACCCACGAACATAATAGAGTTATGACAAAAATGGCGATGCGACCGAAGAAATATCACTTGGTGAACCCGAGACGCTTGTTAGCGTCCCGCGTCTTTATTTATGACCAGATTTATTTTATGGCCGTGGAATTGAATCAGTTGGAAATCTGCGACCAAAACAATATAAAACAATATTCCTATCGATTGTTCTAAGAACTTCTTTCGTTACTTTCTCGAGCAGTTTCCATGTTCATTAAAGGAGACATTACAGGCGTGTTTTATTTTTAATGACACATAAAAGATGTCTTCAAATTTCATACAAGGAAAAATAATTATGAACTGTAAATCTTTAAAAAGCTTATTTGTTGGTAAAGTTCTTCCAATTGCCTTGTAAGCGACTTAGCAACATGACAATCTCTATCACTGCTATATTCCTGAGCATGAGAAATGTTAAAGTTAATTCTGAAATAGATAAATAGAATTTGTTAAAAAAGTGTTCTACGGTTTCTTAATTGAAATGTAATTTGGGACTTTTGGCCCAAAGCGATTTAAATTTCACAGTACATAAAAATATTTCGTTCGATTCAAAACAGTTATTTGATATGTTAATCTTATGTTAACCTATACATGAGAACTTTTGAAGTTCCCAACATACGTATATAGTACACTATACAACAATTTAAGGTTTAAAACAACTGTCAAATATTTAAAATAATGCTACCAGGAAAAGCCACATAATAACTCACATATATTTTAGTGGTAAACAAAACGAACGTGATTCCTGTCGACGTTCGGACTTTAATTTTTATTTTTTCGTCGCACGCCGAGTTTTCAAATATCATAAAAATGGATGGCAAACAATACAGCGTGTATTTGCGATGATATTTGATTCGTAGATTCTTCTCTTTGTCGGGGCCTAATCTGCTGGGCGCGACACAACTCACGTTCCGCCCCGACCTTTATTGTTTCTTGCTTTTCCTTGGATTTTGATGCACATTTGTTTCGTGAGTCGTAATAATGTAGTTAAACATGTTGTGGACTACTTATGAACCTATTTGCATGATCAAATTACGCAAGTATTATGGCTTATTGGAGCTACTCGTATTTAAATACATTTGTAAAAATCAGCTTGCTGTTAACAAATAAAACAAAATTGAATAAGCGTCATATTTATTTACTTTAGTTATAAAATTGTTACTTAATAAATAAAGAAAATTATCCATAATATAAGTTAATAAGTAGTTAAAATTATATTCAACTAGCCGTTGTCCGCGGATCCGCCCGTGTGTTGTTCGCTTTTCGCGTAACCTGTGGAAACTCATCAAATCATCCCATGGCATCCCACAGGAACATATTTTCGAGATGAAGACTATCCTATATGTTAATCCAAGTTACCCTCTATGTGTGTGCCATATTTCATGAAAATTTGTTAAGCGGTTTTTGCGTGAAGTTGTAACAAACAAACAAACATACAAACTTTCGCATATAATATTTATACGATTACTATGAAACAAGCTGCAACCTCAAGAATTGGTCGTACGTGCAACCGTTATCATTGAATATCGATATTTTTTTATGTAACTAAGATGGCAAACAAGCATGCAGCTCACATGGATATTAATGACTGAAGCCTATAGACCTATAGTTATGCCTCTGTGCCGGAAATTACAGGGCCGTAGCACTGGTATATTACAAGCTCATCTATACAAATAAATAGGTACAATTGAAGTGTCTGTTTGTAATACAAAAATAACTGCTTTTTACTAAATGCATATGTATGTATACACTGTACATATGCCAAAACAACATTTTTTACAATTTTTGTCCGTCTGTCTGTTTGTTTGTTCGAAAACGGCAACACCGATTACGACGGGACTTTCACTGGCAGATAGCTTATGTAATAAGAAGTAACATAGGCTACTTTTATACTAGCTGCGCCCACGACTTCGTCCGGGTAGACACTGAACAATCATAAATTCTCACGCGGACGGAGTCGCGGGCACAGCTAGTTACAAATAAACACAAAGACATCATGTTTTACTTCAAAAACATCAACGACATAAAATTAAACATATTTTCTATTAGCAATCCAAACAGTAATCGTTTACCGTGGGCTTACGGCGGTAAATAAATTAAAGGGAACTCTCGAAGACGGAAAATCCAAACAAATCCACGTTTAATCTCGACGAGAGCGATTTGAAATCCAGGTTAGTTGTAAATATCAATTACGCAGATACCCGGCTTAGAGTGTAAAAGCTTTACACGGATATCGAAAACGTATTCAAGGGGTGAGAAGTGATTCGGCCGTAGCGTAACCACTTCGTAGCACGCTCGTAGACCTCGTAACCGTAGCAATTATGTAAGTAACGAAACGTAAAAATAAAACCTTGTTTGTTTTCGTGAACTTTTATATTTATTTCTGATTTTGAATATATACGAGTAAGTACTTTTAATTTTCCACTTTGTAAAAAGAACTGATGTTTCAATTCAATTGGAAAGTGTGTTTTTTAAAAAGCTAGTCCTGAAGTTATGGTTATCAACATGTAAACCGACAACCAAACGTACTCTAGTTTATCTCTTTATGATATACTAGCTGTTGCCCGCGGATTTGCCCGCGTGGATGTCGTTTTATAAAAAAATAAGTAGCCTATTTTTTTTCTCAAAGTCAGCTAGCTCTAAAATCGGTTCAGTCGTTTGGACGTGAAAATAAAGGTAACAGACAGATAGACAGACAGAGTTACTTTTGCATTTATAATATTATAGTAGGGATTAGCTGTCACGGCAAATGTTCTGCTATACAATAAATGTTAAATACATGACCGCATTTTTTTTTTATCTATTGAGTCCCATGTCTTATCTTCGGTATGAGCAACTCAAAAAAATAAATAAAATATTTTATTTTAAATTCGTCTACAAGGACACTATTGCATTGTCCGTTTACAAGGTACCTATAGCAAATGACTCACATTAATAATTATTATTCAATAGGTAGTTAGAATAATCAAATTAAAATTTTCAATCTAAATAAAATTTGAAAGATTTTACTCATAATATCTTTCAATTCCTTCATAGAAGATAAATAATAAAAGAAGTATGCATGCATGTCTAATAGTGAAGACCCCATTGCCCACAAGCGGAAAAAAAACTGCCGCGCCAACCGAAAAATTGTGTTCAAACCATTTCAATAGACGTCAGTAAATAAAATAACGCAGGATGGGCAGCAACGTCCTGTGATAAAAATGCCGTAAGTGCGATCGACAATCTGATGACAAGCATGGCGATAATGGCATATTCTCACGATGCAAAACATTACTGTAGCACTCTTTGGGGATGCTTTTGTCCAGTGAACGAAATGAGTATAAGCATAGGTTGTTATAATATAAAAATAAATATTATATATATGATTATTATTAGAGGTTATTCGCTTTAGGTTGTTTAAAAAAAATGAGGGCGTAAAAGTGCTCTCCAAAAACCTAATTCTTGAAGTATATGAATAAACTGAAGGCCTTTACGTAATGTTCTACATTTTAAAAGATGTAACGTAACAGACATCTTTAAAATCCAATTAATGACATTAAGGTGACTCAACAAAAAGTCTTTTGTCTGCTATAATTAGAACGCATCCATATAAATAATACGACGAAGCCGTGTAATTAACAAGACGTTTTGTATGAAATTATCGTCGAACAAAAATAAAGCGAACTGGAGACAAGGCAATTGGATAAAGGTCCCTTGGGTATTTTTTTCAGAAAAATGGTGGGTATTACGTAAAAATGAGGACTGTGTCGTAGATGATTTTAATATTCATGTCGCGAGCCTCGAGAGCCTTCTATCGATCTGCTGCCAATCTGTTAGATCTACTTTAGAGCAATGATACTTAACAGGCTATAAAGCTATAATTTATCGGTTAAGGCTATAACGAGTACGCACGATTATATAAATTGAAATATGACAAAATAATATGTTTTGAATTGTATTTTAGTAATCAATTTTACTAGTCAGTTTTACACTAAATTCTGGTCTGTTGAAGCTATACGCTTATGGAACGTTTTGTCCTCTGCAATCAGACAAGCAGAGACTACTAAAGCTACTACTACGCTGAGGCGTAGGAGCGTGGAATTATTATATTACAAATGAAAAGTCGAACACTATTATCTATACTTATAATAAAACTGTACAAGTGTGAATACTGTACATTAAAAATATTAAAAAAAAAATACCAGGAGAAGTTACTAGATCGATACCGAACACAAATATGAGATTAGAAAATTTTTTGTCTGTCTGTCTGTCTGTTTGTTCAAGCATCACACAAAATCTACCGGTCCGATTACAATGAAACTTGATGTAATTATACTTTAACCTTTGGCGCACAACACTGGGTACTTTTAATCCCGGCAAAATGTCTGTTTGTCTGTGTGTTTGTGCACGCTAATTTCAGAAACGGCTTATCCGATTTGCAGTTTCCACTAGTATATTGTGGTAAGTTTAACTTCATATTTTTTGTTTGTTTCATGTCAATCGGTTCAGAAATAAAAAAGTTACGTCAATTTAAAGAATCATATCGAATATTTTTCAAACTATTCTATATCAATCTTCTAGTTTTTTTAGGGTTCCGTACCTAAAAAGTAAAAACGAACCATATTACTTATCCTCCGCTGTCTGTCTGCTGTCCGTCTGTCCGTCCGTCTGTCACCAGGCTGTATATCATAAACAGTGATAGCTAGAAAGCTAATATTTTCACCAATTATATATTTCTGTTACCGCTATAACGACAAAATTACCTAAATACTAAAAATAAGAAAAAATTAAAATATTGTGGGGTCCAAGGGGCATACAATAAAAGTTTTTTTTTTCGTATATTTTTTTGCTTGATATTAATAACGCATAAGAAAGGGGATAGATGCCTCTATGGGCATTAATCCCCAGCCAAACGAAGGCGTCTATCCGTTCTGTACGGGATAGATACGGGATTTTGTTGAATAAAAAATACTTAAATATATTATAATCTATCTTAATTATAATAATAGTATTTCTAGATAGCTAGCCTTATGATAAATATATGTGTTGTTGGTGAGTCTGGTGGTGGTGGTGGTTTCTAGTGGCGATGGAGGAATTGGTGGCGTTGGTGAAATTGGTGGTGTTGTTGTTAGACTTGGGGGCGTTGGTGGCATTGGTTGTGGTGGTGGTGGTGGCGTTAATGGCGTTGGTGGCGTTTGTGGTGGTGGAGTGCATAAACTTATTATGTATAGACCTATCTTTTATCTTCCATTCTCTGTTAGTAGCACTAATTGACTAAAAGTTTATAATAATTGTCTATAAACAAATATTATGTATAAAAATTCAAAAAGGCCTTTTCGAAAATACCTTTCAGCATAGGATGGACGATTGTAGGTCGTAGCTACTTACACGACTGCGCAGCCTGTGTGCTTTTATCCCCGATGGCCATACGTCTAATATCGTGTACAGAGAAGCATTACAGTCAAGAAGATTTTTTTAGCTACTCAAAAGTGTATAAGATGCAAAATTAATCAAAATTTATATCCAAAAGCGCTTCCAAAAGTCCCAAAGTCACTATTTCACGCGAACAAATTCGCAGGCCCAGCTAGTATAAAATAAACCTTTTTTGTCTTTAAGATTCTTGTAATCTTGTTCATCTGCTTTGATTTTAGACTTCTCAGTACATTTAATCCAAAAAGTCATCAATTATCAATCTTTAGGGTTTGGAAATGCTTCAATGGTGATAAATATATTCATTCATCTGCGACAACATAAGCCTGTGCTAATATCGTAGTTATAAAACTCCAGTAAAATAAATTCATTAGTCATTAAATACTAATTTCCATAACTTTCGGCATGACTAGGTCATGTTTTGATATATCATACAGTGTTCTTGAGGGCACTCGTAATTTAAATCTACCACAGAGCAGAAAATGACAATAATATTCAATAATGTTCTTAGGGTTCCGGAACCATTTGGCTAAATTATGTCCATCTGTCTGTAAGCCTGCCAAGATGTCTCAGGAATCACTAAATAAATAATACGAAATACCCAGGTCTATTTACTTAAATACTAAGACATGTGAAAATACCAATCTTCCAAGTCATAACTGCCTCTGTAGCCTAGTGGTAGCAGCCTACTAGTGCTACCCAGCGTAGCACAGTCCTGGGTTCGATCTCCGGGGTCTATCAAAGATAAAAAATTAAACCTTATCTTTAGTAATATTGGGTTTTTTTCATTTTCTGGAAGTATTCCAAACTTCCCGCGGAGTATGGTAATTGGACCGGAGATTGTTCAAACTGTTTCATAGGCCAAAACATATATGGCGAATCGTGGGTGATTGATTGCATATACAAAAAAAAATAGTTTTCCAAACTTCATTGTACAAGTATGAGGTATTAAATATGAAGGTCCATTATTAGAACAGCAATAATATTTATAATTTCATAATTTGAATATATGTTTAATGTAATTCAAAAATATGTATATAGCAAAATTTTGTTCTTTACCTCGGAAATTAAAATATTGGCAAAAGTACAAGTTCTTTACTTACCCTACAGAGAGATTACAGAAAACTTACAAATAGTGGCTGGTAGTAACAGAAAATTTCTCAACACAAAATGCTATGCACGCGAGTCCAACTCGTACGTGGTCAGTCTTTTTTTTTTGTTTCTAGCCCGTTCATATAAGTATGAGAATTTTACAGAGTTTATGCATAATTATGCCTCTGTGCCGGAAATTACAGGTCCGTATTTAACACGATATTGCTGAATACTACCATTTAGCGGCAAGTACATTAGGTGATGCGGTGGTGCCTACGCCCGCGAGCTCCATCACTGGAGTTCTACTACGAGTAGTATAGTAGTATATCTATATTGGATGGTAAATAATATATTTTTTTTCTATTCAACCTTATACGTAACGTAAATCCGAAACTAACAATGCCATCTGTCCCTTCCCAATATAGTTCAATCATAAAAAGAAATTGGCATACCTGTGTCACCGTAACACCCTCCCTAGAGACCTTTACAGAAATATCGGAGCTACATAAAACTTAACTATGAATTGCCGTAACAAAACTGAGGGTAGCAAATTATATGTTGGAAAATCCAGAACGCGTTGAGTGGCTTGTGACCCTTATTATCATCGCACCGAGAAATGTTTCTTATTATATCACATTTTTTCAGCCGTGAATGGTACTCATAACTGTAATTCATTGGACTCTTTCATTGGATTAACTTGTAAGGTCGACCTAATTGAAAATGATGTATTTTATTTATCTTCGTTAATATTTCGTGTTTAAAATAATACTCATCATATTTATAAGAAAATCAATGCTTCTGAACTATGTTTAAAACATCTTTGTTTAATACATTATATAAACTTCTAACTGCCTCAGTAGCGTAGTTGTAGCAGGCCATTACTACTGCGCTGGGGGTCCTGGGTTCGATTCCAGGGTCGGGAACTACCTGAGATAACGGATTAAAATCCTTTAACTCTGGTTCTATTGGGATTTTTCCATTTTCTGGAAGTTTCGCAGTACCTCGGAGTTTGGTAATGTGCCCAGAAATGGCAACAGGTTCGCCACCTGTTACATGGGCCAAAACGTAACCGGCGAGTCGTGGGTGTTTGCATGTATACTTGAATGCATGCATTTACCTCTGCCTACCCCTTCGGGGATTACAGGCGTGAAGTTATGTTATAAACTTCTTCTACTAACAGATAAATTATCTTAATTTTGCTTACATTTCTTGTAACACCATTAATTCAATGTTCGCATTATTTATTCACTAAATGTAAACTACTTACAGTAACCGACGCAAAAACATGTTCCCCGAGGATTTCTTCACGCCGAATCAACAGGTTATAACGGAATTTACACCCCAATTTACTTGACCTATTTGCCACCTTATACCCCAACACACAGAGTTCTGATTTCAATTGCTAGTCCCCTGAGATATAAACGTCTACAAAACAACCTGTGGATTTTCTTTTGCGCTGAGAAAAATAGCTCTACGAATAAAAAACAAATTGTATACTAAAAACACATTTCTTCTCTTTTCTATCTCATTAGCTTAAGTTTTTATTTGGCTCATTACACTTTTTTTCGTCTAGGCTAACAGAAATGCAGGTCTTTACAGCACTGATATTAAGCGCTAATGCAAGGACTATAATTTATAGATACGTTGATCACCGATTAAATGTCACATAATGTATCGTATTTAGCCGTTAACGAAGGAACGGTAGTAACGTGACGAGCGCTGATATCAAACTAGCCAGAAATGCGTGCCACACTCCCTCTGTTCTTACCGGCAGAGCGATTCTGCGATATTTTGCTGTATTAATATCAGTTGTAATATTATTATTTTTTGTTACGCTATTGAATAAATTTTAAAAACAGACAATTCTAAAAGAAAGTTTTGGCCAGTGCTCGGTTACTTTGTACATTTAAGTATACTTTTATTAGAACATAACTTTATGAAAAAGGTCTTGATTTATTATTAAATGTAAAATTAGTATTGACTTGCGTCTATTTATATTTTTTTGCTAACTTTAAATAATTTGTTTGGCGTCTACCATAATTGTATATAACATTAGGACTCTACTAATACTCCAAAAACACAATTTCTCGCTTTTAGAAAGTTTCGCAGTGACTCAAAAAGCGTACCTAGCGGATAGAGTGTGTTTATATTTATATAAGTATAATATATTTGCACGAATGTATGCATTTACCCTTGCCTATGCTGTTATGATCCATAATTACGTCTGCAACTGTTTCATATTATGTATAATTTTAACTAATATTAAAGCTTAATTCTTAATTTTAGAACTTTTTTATGTTCCAGTGGTTTCTCATAATGTGGCATTTCAATTCGGATTTAATTAGCTTTTAAGGTTCGTATTACTGTCGTTTTCTCATTGATCTAACCGTCTGTCACAGTCGGTTTTTTCTGGTCTGACAAACTTCTGTGTGACTGTCGATATGTTAGTTACAGAGAAATGTAGATACTAAAAAATGTTTTCGAATATAATATATTTTAAAACGTTTCTTTACGAACGACTTATGTAATCAAATACTACGCTATCTAAACAAAATTGAAAATAAAATATAATGTTTGTTAAAGGTCGCAGAATAACGCTGGCGATTGATCCCGTATTCCGGTGACAGGAACGTGTCGTGAAAGTGCTTTACGCGAGAACGGAACGACAACACGAAATGAAAGAGAAAACAAAAGAAAATTCATTCAAGATCAGCAATCTCATTCTACTAGAATTCCGTAACGGTATAATAATCAATCCCTATTGCTCCCTATCGTACACGAATAAGATTCAATTTAAGAGAGCGGGACTGAATTTAGTAGTGAATTTATTTTTTTGCTTGATTTTGCAGAATCGCGTAGAAAGTCTTGCGAATGCTCCAGTTTCACAGACAATGCCCCAATTTATATCCAACTCACTTACTGGAGTCAGACGAGACGGGGTTGGGAGTGAAAAGGATGAAGTATGTCTGTTTCGCACCACTTCACTTGGAGCTTTAATAATGAAAATTATAGTCGAGTAGTTTCCGGTTTTTCCACTTGACAATGATCAACAAGTTATCTTCCAAGTGATGAATTTGAACTAAAGATCATGTGTTTTCAGTAATATACCACATGTTTTAATTAATTAATGTTTATTTTGTTACCTATTTATTGCAATGACCAAGTGGTTTTATATAAGTGTAAGTCAGAATCTAAGCATTAATAGATCTGTCTTAGGGCACGGTATTAAAATCCCATTTTTAGGGTGCCGTAGTAAACAAGGAACCCTTATAGTTTCACCATGTCCGTCTGTCTGTCTATCCGTCCGCGGTTTAGCGCATAAACTATTTGTACAAGAGGCTTGAAATTTGGCACAAGTGACCTCAATCACGCCGACAAAGTGGTATTGAATAAAAACATGAAAAATAAAATTACTTAGGGTAGGTACCTCCCCTATATGTAACGCGCAAATATATTTTTTTTACTATTTGCTTTCTATGTAGTGTGGGATATCGTTGGTTAGGTCTTTCAAAAATGTTAGGGGTGTGCTAACATCATTTTTGGATTTAGTTACCGATTGTATATATGACCGGTTTTTATATGAAAATACGTGATCGTAAGGTAGTTTCAAGGACTGAGATCTATCTATTAAAATTACCCCTAGTTTCTGTTAAAGGTTTAATGGCTTTCTCTAATTGACATTTCTCAATAAACAGGAATTTATCTGACTGCATCAAGAAGTTAGATATATTTGGTACGTATAACATGTAGTATACGTACCAAATATTACAGTACTAGGTACAGCGTGTTGATTTAACAAAACAAAAATAGAACACAAGTGGAACTGTCAATCCATTATATTTTCAAGAGACTATGAATAAATTTTTATTTTTTTCTTCAACATATTGAAAAATGATACGCGTACTGATTTTTGTGAAAAGACAATGTAATGAAAGTGGCAGTAGCAGGACATAGTTGTGTTACACATGTTAAAAAAGGTTAAAAAAAACCCGGTCGAACAAAGCCAATTACATTAAAACATTCGGCGCGGGACAAAGGGCGAGAGAACAATGGAAACTGGAAGGAACCCGCGATATGTCTTTCAATGCTTTTAACTTTCCACTGATGGCGGCGCACCGAGGGAAAAATGGTGACGTTCCGCGACAAATGCCCGTGAAATAGTGATGTGATGTTAAATTCGATATATGTATTTTTAAATAATAATGTGTCACAAAAATAAAAACATGCAAGTTACATTAAAATAATATTGTAGATTTATCTAATTATTATATTAAATTGTATTATATAATTACAGCAACCTTTATTAACTTAGGGTGAATTAGGAATGTCGATAAATTAGCATTTCATGTCTTTTTTAAAGTAGACTTAATTGATTTCTGCGCTGCATCTTACTTTTCTGCTGCTTGCGTAACAAGGGAGCCTTGATTTTTTCAGTACCTACGTGATTCGCAGAGGTTTTGTATGTTTGAAACATGTGTTTTTTTTTACTGTGATCAATAGGTATCAGTAATAAATTACTATATAGAGTATACTCTCACCTCGTCAACTCAACTTCTTGTAACGTGTATTTGTTAAAGAGACACAAATATATAAATATATGCATTCATGCACGCAGGCAACCTAAAAAATCACATGTTATATTTTGAACACCATGCAATGCGATGCGACAATGCATGCATTAAAGGCACGCGAGCTCTTATAAAGGAGAAGTTTCACGTTGGGCCCGCACCTTGTACATTATATCAAAAGATAGAGATAGAGAAAAATACGTAGAATCATGGAAAAATACTCAAGAAATAATTTGAATCGTTGTTTCTTTGTCGGAAATATTTATTTTACGTAATTTTTGTATGACAGCAATATGTCACCATATAGCTACAATGAAAGCTCCATACATTTTGGAACGTCTCCTTTTATCGAATACATTATCAAACTTCAAGGTTGCCACTGTAAATCTTCAACAAAAATGCCTTTGTTTGACCATGGATCAAACTTGTTACGTAGCTGTAGAAGGCTGTTATTTAATATGTAGGTTATATCTTTTCTGTGTATTTTATATTAATTTTAAATAAATAATAATTTTAGGCTTTTCCTTACTTTCTTATCATTAAATGCAATTTTTATCTAATATTTCACATAAAGTGTGAATATCGATAATATTACTCGCATAGAGAACATCACTAACAAAGAAGTGAGACGTAACCAATGGGGTATCACGGCTTGGTTGCACCGCAAACTCATTTTATAAATCGTCCGTTCGTTCGCCCGGAACCACGCGTTAAGTCACCCTACTCCAATAACACACCCCCATCAACAACATTCTATAAAATAACCTTTAAAAATGCTCTATTCAACACATAGTTAATATTTTATACACACCTTTTCATAAAATTCATATTATATTTTCTTTATTATTTTACACGGGTCCATTTACTTCTGTTTCGTAAACCCTGGATAAATCGTCCAACGCTAATAAAAATAATGTTTAAAGGGGTCACTTAAAGTTTATTCAAGATACCTCCACGGAAGAAGATTACGTATTATTCTTTTATACAAACGACGGTCCTCTTTTGCGAACCACTCGCTTAATAGACAGTATCAAGCCGAAGATCTTAAGTAAATCAAATCACCCCATGAATAGCGAATGAACCGGGGCTTTTCACGGAGTTTTCTGCAGATGGCTATCACAATGACCGGGGATCAAGAGAAACTTATCTCGGAGGAGGTCGCCAAAATGTTTCTTAATGCTTATTTAAGTTCACCCATCGACTTTATCTCGTGAAAAGAATGGCGACTTCATCAGTTCTTATAGAAAGTTCGTCTAGACATTACTAATCCAATTTACTGTCGCATGTAAGTTTTGAAGCTTCGATTAATGCAGTTTTAAAACTGTCTGTACAAGCTTGGAATAATTTTGCAATATATTTTTCATATATTGACTTTTTTTTGTTAAATATAATATAATACGTGTTTTGTTAGTGGCTAAATATTATAGAAAAGGCGGAACAAAATGGTCTAAATCTTTTTACCTGCTGTGTATGGATAGAATTTAAAATCATGAAACTTCAAGAAGTTCTAAGAAAGTATTTATTTACTTTCAGAATATCAAATTTCCATTACAAAGTGCGTAGTCAAAACATAAATACATATTCATCACAATAAAAAAGCCATCTTTCTCGACCCACAATTCATCACAAACATCGGATTTACATTTTTATGGTTCTTAAACACTCAATAAAACCGACCGCATATAAAAACCACGGATCTGCGATCTTGCAATACTATACAAATCTGTAAAGGCGGAGTGGAACCCCTTTCAGATAGGCGAAACGTTTTCCAAGTAACTACAGGCTTCGGGAAACAACAATAACCCTAACACACGTATGGGGATATGCAATATACTTTAAAAGTGCGACTGTGTTGTAGACTGAGTAATACGTTAGAAGCGGCGGCTTTTTAACCAGGAAAGTGTTTTTCATTTGAAGTAACACGCTTTAAAAGAAATACACCGTCTTTGTGAAGAGACGTGATTGTAATACTTAATCTATAACAAAGATGATAGAACCAAAGTAGTGGTATAATCTATCTGCCTAAAATACTTAACTAGTACTTACACAGTGCTATCATAAACCAATTACATAGTAAAGTATAAGACAATAAACCAGAGACCTGGAAAGAATCCTGAAAAAAAAACTTATCGAATCTAAAAATATGAATACTAGTCGTCCCGGTGAGCCTTGTGTCGCCTAAGAGGAATGAAATACAATTTACGACCTACCGTATATACAAAAACAAATCATAATAATTGTTGTAGCCATCTCGGTAGAATGCGACTACAAACACCATGATTTTTAATCGAGATTTTTATATATTTGATCAGATAAAGTACTGCTGTAATACTTAACCGCCAACGTGAATTATAATACTCGTCTGCTACTTCACTCAATACAAAAAATACTTACGAGTATAGTCAACTAATGGACACTGCTCTCGCCCTAAAGTAAAAACATGCCCATGGCTTGAAGCTGGCGATAACAGTAAATGGAGAGAAATGGCGTGGTGACATTTAATATGGACTCTACACGGCGAAGAGAGCGAGAGCCTAATAGTTAACTACAATTTTATTACGTAATTCTTATGAAACCGTATTTTCAACTCGAAATTGCTTCAATGTCTTATAGATGAAACCGGACTTACTAATATACCTATTGCAAAATATTCTTATCTGGATTGAATTTCGTCCCTTTCATCATTGAAAATCGATATCGCGCCAAAATACCATACATGTACAAAACAATATACTTACAAAACATCTTAATTCAATTTTTATACCTAATTTTTATGTATAGATATATATTTTGACAAAATATTTAATTAAAAAATCTGCAATTGTTGCGAAAGCACTAACAGATGAGTTATAAAGATGTGATTTGCATACTACCCCGTCAGCAGCCGTCTATCGTATTTTATTAAGTCTACAGAGAACCCCTCTCTCTCTGTTTAAAAGCCACGCTATTTTCATGTTTTGGGACTACAAATGGGAATCCATTTAAATACTAAGCGAACCTTTCAATATATACTGTGTTATGTAGTGATATATTTACCAGCAAATAATTAAGCTTTGTTCATTCTCTTTCCAAATGCTAGATAATATGTAATACAAATATTAACGGGTATTACTAACAAATAACAAATTAATATTTCGATAGAAATTCAGATTTTCATTTCTAATGCAAAAACTTGTGAGGATGGATGGATGATTCATGGAGTTGTTACTCTTTCACGGAAAATAATTACTGATTTTCATGGTTTACAAGCATGTATAGGGTTCTATTGCTGTAGTACAGGAAAGGCGATAAAAAGATTTCATTAAACTAATATTATATATACATCGACTAATCATACGAGAACCAATGTTATTTTACTATAAAATGGAAAATGTAATCACACACATTGATTCATTTTGAAAAGTATTTCAGTGTCAGTGATTCGTAGCGTCAAACGTTTTATTATTTTCTTTGACCCTTAAATACTTTTAATTTATTGTACATACATAAACTTGAAGAACATTTGCTCTAAAAAGACATGTGCGTTATGTTTTTCTGCGTAATTCAGAATTCTGAGTAATTAAAAATTGAATATAGAGTTTGAATAATAAATCGGAGTAAGGCAGATAATAATTGTGTTTTTTACGTAAGGCGTAAAATTGAGAGAAGCTAGTTATAATAAAATTTCTATGGCTCTAGCAGTATCCTTTGTCGACGTTTGGGGGCAATCGCAAAGGGAAGGATTCATCGTCAGCTCACACTGGCTTCTCTTTGAAAGATTCAGTTGAGGGGCTTGCATGAAATAGATTCGATTGTGCCAACGATATACTTATTTGTTTGCCGTTGATTGACTCCGTCTGTAGGGTGCAGAATGTATTGAGTTGTTATTTGGAAGGCAGATGTGTGAAGTACATGTAAATTAGTTCTCGGTGCGCTAGATGTAAGTTACTTTGAAGTGTATCTCATTATATTCTCTGGAAAGTACACAATATTTTTATTTTGTAAGACTAAAGATTAAATTCAATTAATTAAATTAATAAACAAATTAAATTAAATTGATTTGAAATTATATTAGTATCGTTATCAAAATCTTTAAATGTAGATTTTGATAACGATACTAATATAATTTCAAATCAACGATATTAATAAAAAGAGAAAACACAGCGAACAAAGAGCCGTTTCCGTTTTTAAATTGATTTTACAGTTGTCTATGTGAGACGTTTCCACGTCATCTGTCATGTCATAGGAAACTGTGGTAAATTACCTTGTGAAAACTGGAACCGTGATACCAAAGGGAGTATCCTGTCTAGTACATTTGAGTCAATGCTTAAAATGCCATTATTATATACCTATTTAGTTCAATTTCGCTGGCAGCTATAGGCTCTAATAATAGAATGTTAATTCATATGGGTATCATTCGGTTATCTTGTTTTTTGGGACTAGTTTAAAACGGCAAATATTCGATCAAAAAAATATTTAAAAAACTAGTAGCAAGGACAGGAAATTCATTAAAATGTAGTCCAAATTAGGCACCAATATGTATATCTTTGTCAGGAGACCGTGAGTATACTAACGTGGTAGCTTACTCTAAGACCGAATTCAATTTCAACATGAAACTAAATGCCGAATAAAAAGCTCGCATCTATCACCAGTTTTTTTACCGACGCCCACGCATAGGGCTGAGACTTGATTTTTTACTAAGGAACTCCACAAATTTCAAGTGGCTCAGAGAGAAATTGAGAGAAAACTAGTAAGAGCTACATTGAGGGACCGCAAAAATAACGCAGTGGACCGACAAAGAAATGTTCGCGATTTAATTAAACGGGTGCCAACCACATGCAAGGCTCGTGGAGCAAGGTAGTGGTAGAGTGGACACCGTGGGGCGGTAAATGTCCAAGAGAAGAACAAATGCGTCGGTACAAGGACTTTTAACGACTGGTGGAAACAAAGTGATTGGAAATGGCTCAAGGCCGAAGATGACATGAACTGAAGGAAGATTCACCTTGAAGATTAAGAATGGCTGAAGAAGAAGGAGAAATGAGCTCAGACAAAAATCAATGAAAGTTTTAATCGAACAGCGAGTTAATTTTAGGGAACAGACGTTTTGGAAAGTTTGGAAATAGGCCAACCCTGTGGTTCGACAGTACGTTACATAATTAATGTATAAAAGACCTATATTCAAAGATTCGTATGTGTCCTTCAAACATCAGTATGTATTACTGGAGGTAGAGTTCCACTGTAGGAGCACAAAGCAGGCCACCGTATTCCTTTCTGCCGCCAAATGATAGTGTTCAGCACTATCGTTCCAGTTAGATGATTATGTATGGCTATATAATCTATCACAGAAACATACACGTTAACAATTTAGGTCTCAGGGGTATTGTCACATTTAAGACCTAAGTTGCATCAGCATTTTGACCTCTGTCTTTTGTGAAGACGTCTATCGTGCAATCATTACTTAAAATCCATATGAAGAGCATACCCGTAAGCCACGATCGTTAAAAATAAAATGGGTCATCTACTAAAATTATTTATTTATAATTTATTAACGATAAAATTAACAAGATTATAAGCTCTTAACTTTCCAATAGGAAGAAATTGATCACAAATAACAGATTTAAGTTGATAGAAATCAATTTTGTATTTATTTTAATATCTTTCATCCCAGCAATAACGCTAAAGGAAAATATTCTGATGAATTCGACATGACTCACACATCACTTATTACTTGAAGGCATGTGTAGATGACGCTGGTCTGCTTATGAAAATGTTCCTCGACTAACGAATAATTTTTCTTCAGTTATAAGAAATTCTGCTGTCTATAGAATTTTCGGTTGGTAGATTTAATTATGAAAAAATTAGCTTCCGCTTCAGAGAATACAGGAGTGAAGTTTCTTGCGAAGGTAACCCATCAAAAACAAAACAATATTTTTGTTGTAAATCTACAAGACTACTCGTACAATTTCATTCGCCATAAAAAGACAGCCTGTATCCATGACACGTCCTTATAGACCTATAGGTTCTTATATCAAACGGAAATGGCAAACTTAAATGTAATTAACAAAATTGTATAGATCATTCAGTAATTTTCTATGTTTATTATGTGGTATTCGAAACATTAAGCTTTCAAATAAAGAATGTATCAAGTTTCGCCTATATTTTTATGAATTTCCATACTATTTAGTTTAAAATTAATAAAAAATGTATACATTGTGTTTACTTATGGACGCACGTAGGAAATTATACTTATTTAGCGTAACAATCCAATATACAAGAAATATACAAAATTCTCGTGTCAGTTACCATACTCCACCGAAACGACTGGACCGATTCTCATGACATTTTGTCTGCCTATAGGTCTGAGAATCGGCCATCATCTAATTTTCATACCCCTAAGTGATAAGGGTGATTCTCAAAATATAATAATATATTTTTTAGATATTTGGACATTATACTCTAACGGTCTTATTCATAAAAAGTTATAACATCTCTAACTGTGAGATTCACAGACCGCACTACGACTTTACTTTGAGCAAAGTATACTTAGAACTGTCAGTACAGTATGGGATTTGACAGTTCGAAGCGTACTTTGCTTGAAAGTAAAGTTGTAGTGCGGTCTGTGAATCTCGCCCTTAGAGCTCGCTATAGTATGCTTTAAGAAAAACTTTATTCATAATAGCATTTTAGCGCTAAAGTACTCTATAAACCCACTATAAAGTTATAGTGGCCAGAGCCCTACTATAACAGTGCTATAAGGAAAAAAGATGGCCGACATTCAACAGCTGATTGTTGAAATTGACATTGGGCTCATTCCATTAATCCACCACAACGACCGTAACGCCCTTTGTATTGTTCCACCTGAGGCCCGTGGTCGTCGCGAGCGGTCGTTTGACGTCATAAATAACGTCACTGTTCGCGACTGCATTACGTCCACTCCGATCCACCAATATTTTGTGCTTTCACCAAAACGGAAATTTCAGCGGTCTTGATCGCGGTAGTTGCGGTCGATTAATGGAACGAAGCAAGGAAGTGCGCGCGATTTTTAAAACATGACTTTATGTCACTTGTGACGTTGACTTTTTTCCTTTTTTTACGAACGAAATTATAAGGAAAACTATCACACGAAAATTGGCCTTGCAAGTTTGCGAGTTATAGTCGACCAAATGTATTTTACTCGAAAATTTCGAACAAGTCCATTGAAAATATTTAATAATTTTCTTCGTTACATCTCTTACTCTGTAACTACGGAACCCTATACTGCGCGTGGCCCGACATGCACTTGACCGGTTTTTATGAATAAGACCGTAAGGCAATACGAAATTCGTCTGAGCAGCTAGTTTATCAAATAAATATCTGTCATCGTCGTATATACGATTGAATTAATAAAAAGCTTAGCAACTAACTTCAAACTGTTGCTTTTATTTGTTTAGCAACTATCTTCAGACTGTCGCTTTTATCTGTCAGTGTGCGCTCGGATCGTAAAAAATTACTCTCATCATTTGCTCCAATCGCGGAATGAGAAGTATAACTTTAAAAGGTGTTTCAATTCTTCACATTAAGATCCAAGTATCACACTGTAAACTTTGTGGCACTCACAAGATATATCACACAATATACTTTGTGGCACTAATTTTCCAATGTTTGGCCCAAAACAGGCCCCAATATTCGAATTGTATTCAGACATGCATATTTGGGCTATTAATAAATAATACGAAATTCCAACAGATTGTCCTATAAAGGTTCTGTTTCTTCAAAACTTTTCTCACTGATATTATTATAATTATGGATCCTGCTGACACAAATTGACCATTAAGCTATGCATAAAAGTTTACTAATCTCGCGATGCAATCTCCAAGATTGCCATTTTCAACGTTTCGGAAGCCGCCCGTGTTATTAACGCCTCCGCCGCGTCGCTGTCAATTACGTCATGAACAACTTTACTTCCTCCGATTGTAACTTGTCACCCCTGAGATTGGATTTTAGATAATGGCTTGGTAATCACGGTGGTGATTTATCACGCTCCTATCTCAGCCTTCACTGTCCATTAAGCAATCCGAGTGCAACCCTTTGTTGTGCGAACGCTCATGCAAGTATGCGAACATGGGACAGTTTTAGGGATAGATCGGGCTTGTTTTATTTGATGTTTTAGGTGTATTTGTTGTTTTTGGTAGAGCTCCAGTGACGGAGCTCGCGGACGTAGGCACCACCGCATTACCTAATATACTTGCCGCTAAATGGTAGTGTTGAGCACTATCGTGTTCCGGTCAGGTGGTAATGTACGGCCCTGTAATTGCCGGCACAGAGGCATAACACCTTAGGCCTCAGGAGTGGTAACGCATCTGCATTTTGACCATGGTCTTAGTGTGTCTATAGTGCTGCAGTCATCGCTTAACATCAATGCCACAAAAATGAACTGCATGCTTGTCTACCACTTCCATAACATTAAAAAAAACCTAAACATGTATTTTTATGGTTTCGGACCATTTGTATCATGTATGTCCGTCTGTCACAACCGATAGTACTGAACACTACGATTTAGCGGCAAGTAGATTAGATAATGCCGTGGCGCCAATGCCCGCGATCTGCTTGACGGGAGCTCTTCCACCAGTTTGATTTCCTGCTACGCCAAAAAAACGCGAGTTCTAAATATTACCAAATTTAAAAAATAAGGGAATATCAGAACTTAACTTTTAAATAGCTATTCAGGTCAAGTGTCTGTACAGGGAGACATCCCGGACTCGATTGAATTTCCGGACGGTAATGACATTGCGGCTCAAACGCCAAAGGAAATACCATTAACGCATGTCAATTGTTACGCCCTTAACAACATTACGAAATATCTAAGGGAGTTATTGTTGCTCTAAACGTTTTAAGGATACTAATAGCGAGCAGATTTAAATATTGAGTCCTTGAACAACTGAATTTAAGAAGTACAACGGAATATTTAAGAAATCTATAAAGGTTGTGCCTAGTATAGACTAGGCACAAGCTCTATACATATCTACAGGCATTCCTGTACATAGGTACAGAAAACAAATGACCCTGAATGTTTTTTTTATGTAATGGAAGTGGCAAACAAGCATGTAGTTCACATTGATGTAAAGTGATGACTGCAGCCTTGACACCCACACAAAAACCAAGGTCAAAATGCAGATGCGTTACCACTCCTGAGGCTTAAGGTGTTATGCCTTTTTGACGGTTAACATTAAAGATAACCGTCACTCAAATATTGTTTGTTTTTTTAATCAATTAAGTTTTATTGCCTTTAACTATTCAATAATGATTTAAGGCATAGCATCCATTGAGCAGACACAGATTGAAAAAACTACTTTGCAAATTCGTTTAACCCTTAAATGTTTTGATGGCATAAATATTCATAATTTGAAAACGATATCGCATAAATTCTGTGCATAAACAACAGGCATTTATAAAAATTACGAGGCAATATAGAGACGTTTGCGTTGTATAAACAGAATATACTCGTACGGTAAAAGCGGTAAAAGACTGAACACAAAATTGCACGCACACCAGTCCTTACAGGCACTCGAGACGTGACGGAAGCGGCGTGAAGTGCAAGCGTCATGATCTCGCTCCTGATCAATAAGTCTTCGAAGCGAACTCAAATATTTGCACACGACGAACATTAGTGGAGATGGTTGCGCCGACAGAATCGGGAATGTGTCCATTGTGTTTACCACAGTGTAATGCAGATACCGAGTACCTATTCTTTTTATCATTTTTTTTTATTTTTTATTTTATGGATGTGGCAAACAAGCATGCAGTTCACATTGATGTTAAGTGATAACTGCAGCCTATAGACACCCACACAAAGACCAAGGTCAAAATGCCACTCCTGAAGCCTAAGGTGTTAAGCCTCTGTGCCGGAAATTACAGGGCCGTACATTACCACCTGACCGGAACACGACAGTGCTGAACACTACCATTTAGCGACATGTATATTAGTAATGCGGTGGTGCCTACGCCCGCGAGCTCCGTCACTGGAGCTCTACCACCAGTAAAATCAATTAGGTATCAATTAGGTATTTTGTTACAAAAAAAAATGTTTATTTGTAAAATAAAGAACATTGGCACATTTAAAATACTCGTATTTCTACACATTTTATCTCTATTTAACCTTATGTGGTCCGATGTCACTGGTACGAACTTTACCTTAGTTCTCATTTGGAGGATTTCCAAATATTATCAGACATCTGTTTAGTGAATTTAGTTTGTAGTTTTAGTTTAAGAATGTAGTTTGTCCAGGCAAGGGTTTGACCACCATTGTCCGGTGAGTGACTGCATTAGTGGAAGAATTCCTTGCGACGAGTAGGAGGTGGGCTCGTCATATCTCGACGCCTCGTTAAAACCTATTTTAGACAATTTTTTACTGGTTTTAGAGCAGTGATGGAGGTTGCGGACATAGACACTATCGCATTACCTAATCTACTTGCCACTAAATGGTAGTATTCAACAATATCGTATTCCGATCAGGTAATATACGGCCCTGTAATCTCCGGCACAGAGGCATAAATAACACCTTAGGCCTCAGGACTAGCAATGCATCTACATTGAAATTTCTAGTTTCATGTAGATGTTGATAGGCTACAGTAATACTTAACACAAATGTAAACTGTATGCTTGTTTGCTACTTCATGATATATTTTTCATAAGCAACTACTTTAATATAAAGTTCATAGGCAATCACAACGGGCATAGGCTCATAGACAACACAGAAGTATGATAATATAATAGTTGTGTACTCTCTCCTTGGCATATGCGAAAAAATTTAGTGACCTTGACGAAAGGACCATCATCCTCTCCCTTCTTTTTCAAATATCTACATTTTTGCAATAAAAAAATCCAATCACATATGAAAACAGTCGGTCAAATATTTTAAATACTTACAAAAATTACATTCAAGGATTTTTTATGTTAAATATCTTGCATATTGTATTTTATTATATTTATCAGATCTATTGTATCATAAGCTGCACTGTGGCCTGATTCGTTATAGTGGATGTTAAAATACTAGCAAAAGGAAGGGCGCCTCTACGTCTAGTTGCCGCTTGGCGCCAGACAGCTATCCCGATTCCCGACTAATAAATGATTGTTATTGCTTCTTATAAGCTCTACGATACTTCGAGTAAAAATGATAATGAAGATTTATGGGTGTAATAAATATTAAACCTAAAAAATGTCTACTGAACAAATACCCCCTTATTCATAAACGAACATTAGATACGTTTTAGCTATAGAATGCTTTGTCTTTGTCAGTTGCATTGTCAAATGTGCAGGATAGAAAAAGACAAAAGAGAGATTAGCAACACTTAAGCTAAAATACGTTTATGAATAAGGGGGTTAGTATTAGCGAGTTCATTATTGAATGAGTAATTAAAATTTGATATAAGTACATTACAATAGATCTTACCATACCCCTTTTCCATGAAGACCACCTTCTATATACAAGGTGACTAGTGAATCATGGGAAATATTAATACAGGATGTTAAATATTCGATTCTCGTCCTAAATCTATGTAATTAAAAATGAACCACTGAAATGTTTGTAAGCGCATATCTTCCAAACGACTGCATCAATTTGGATATTTTTATTTGGGGTATTTGTCGATATATATTAATATTATCTCATTGTTTCGGATACAGAATTTACAAACTTAAACATATACCTCTGTAATCCTAAACGTACATTATATACGTTTTAGTTATAATATGCTTTGTCTTTGTCGCATTGTCAATTGCGTAGGACAGAAAAAGACAAAGGAGAGATTAGAAATACTTTAGCTAAAATGCTTATATGAATAAGAGGGTAAGTGTTTATTCAAACGCGAGATCATACATGTGACACATACCTATATTCGTGTAATTTGTTGAGCTCTTTTGAGTATTCCTATGCAACATTCCTTTGAATATTGATATGTAAAAACAATTATTCATTACTAGGTTCCAAAGATATAACGTAACGTAACGTAACGTAACTTCACGCCTGTAATCCCCGAAGGGGTAGGCAGAGGTAAATGCATGCATTTAATCATACATGCAAACACCCACGACTCGCCGGTTACGTTTTGGCCCATGTAACAGGTGGCGAACCTGTTGCCATCTCCGGGCACATTACCAAACTCCGGGGTACTGGGAAACTTCCAGAAAATGGAAAAATCCCAATAGAAGCAGAGATAAAGGATTTTAGACCGTTATCTCTAATATCCCCCGACCCGGGAATCGAACCCAGGACCTCCAGCGTAATAGTAGTGGCCTGCTACCACTACCAAAGATATAATTTTACTATCCTACACTTTTGGGATTCAAAAGTAAAAGTCATCCACCCCACATATGTCCAAAAGTAGGTATTGTGTCTATTTATAAAATCTAATCAAACGTTTACATTCTCGCCCACGTTCTAATTAAAATTGCATTTATAGCTATAAATGTCGCTATAAACGGGAGTGTAATTTCAGAATGTCCTTTGAAGTGAGATTATTACCAGCAATGGGCACCGCCCCCTGCATCATTTTGGTTTCGGTCAAACCGCAAATTAAATCTGAGTTCTGTAAAAGGCGACTCATTAAAACTGACAATATAATGCACTATCAACAAAACTCAAACTAAAAAATTTATTTAAACACTTGGAAATAATAGAATTTGCTTGTGATTTGGTCAAATTACAAATATAAAATTGAAGCGAAACACTGGTTTGATTTAAAAAATTATTTATTTGAACTTTAAGCTCTCCGCCTTTAAAGTTCTAGTATAAAATAAATAGTAAATAATAATAAATTAAGCATACACCCACAGTCCCACACGAGGTTAAAACCTGGGGGACCTTTTTACACAATCACAAACACCCATATCCGAAACAAATATTTGTAGGCCATACCAATATTTGTCCCGGTCCGGGGATCGAACCTGCGAATCAACCGGTCGTCACACACCGCTGGACTATCCGGATCGTTTGGAATGAATGGCTTTGTCGTATCTGTTATCGTCAAAAATCTTACCCACACACGTGAAATTATGATCACAACTTGATATGTTAAACATATCTAAAATTAAAAACTATAATAATAAGCTTTGTAAATTAATATAAATAGATGTGTAATAGTAGAAATTATTTATTTAATTAATTCAATAATAACATATTAATTTAATTAATTCAATAATAACATATTAATTTAATTAATTCAATAATAACATATTAATGCGAATGTGGATGGTTGCAGAGGCCCAGGAAGACCAAGGCTGACCTACCATGACCAAATAGGTCGAGTTCTGTCTGATGGTGGGGTCAAAAGTCTTAGGAATCGGCGTGCATGTATGAAGAGAATGATGAAGGTAGACGAGGCACGAGAGGTTTGTCAAAACCGGGATGTCTGGCGCTCTACACTCTCTGCCTACCCCGTTAGGGACCTGGCGTGAAGATACATAACATATTAATTTAATTAATTATGTCTGAAAAGATTACATTATTGAAATAAAAAATAATTATTTGTTTCTCATGACATTTAATGTATGGCCCCGTAATAACTATCACAGTGCAGTGGCGGATTTACAAATTCGCCGCCGGTAGGCTATTATTTTAGCCGCCCCTATATTTTGATATCATAGTTTACAATCATATCAATTAGGTATATTTTCTATCAATAAAATTTCAACTTTATGTTTTATGCTTCATAATCCTGAAGTTGATGTAAGCAACTTTTTTTCTACGGTTAGAATCATTGGGAACTTGGCCTTGGGCCTTGATAATTTTAACAGTAACTTTGTAAATAGAAATAAAAAAATTATGAACTAATTCTGCCGCCCCTTAAAATTTGGCTACAGCCTACTAAGCCTGCTGGTAAATCCACCACTGTCACAGTGACATAACAACTTAGGTCTCAGGGGTGGCAACACATCTGCATTTTGACCTCTGGTTTTTATGTAGGTAGATGTGTAGTAGGCTGCAGTCATCACTTAACATCAATGCGAGCTGCATGTTTTTTTGCCACCTTCCTCACATAAAAAAAACAGGACAAATTTACCTACGTTTATCTCAAATTTGAAGTCACCTGAAAAAAGATTGTTTTTATGTAATGGAAGTGGCAAACAAGCATGCAGTTCAGTTCACATTGATGTTAAGTTACGATGCAGCCCAAAGAAATCCACACAAAGACCAAGGTCAAAATGCAGATGCGTTACCACTCCTGAGGCCTAAGGTGTTATGCCTCTGTGCCGTTAATTACAGACCGGAACACGATAGTGCTGAACACTTCATTTAGCGGCAAGTATATTATGATTATATAATGCAGTGGTGCCTACGCCCGCGAGCTCTGTCACTTGTAATAACTTTTAGTCATAAAATAACTAGGGCTGGAAGCGTTGTGCTAGCAGTCTGTGACTACTAAGTTAAAGCACGTTGTAGTCAGTAACTCAGAAACAATCGTACCAATTTTTTATAATATACCTACAAAAACACCTCGACTGGTTGTCACAGATGTTCAAAAAGTGGTACCTAATCACCCGAATCAATCTCTTAATGTGTAATGTCTCATCACGAACCAGACAAGTGGCTAATACAGATACATTTTATGACGGTAGTCTGTTTGTTTATAAGATTTATTATCACGTGCGTCCCCTCGGCGCCGCCACCGCCGCGGCGCCACAGCGTCCCGTCGGACAGACTTAGCGGCGGCTGTCGATCTATCGATCTCCTAACTTGACACACTTGCCAACATTCCCCGCCTGTTTTGGGAGTTGGGAGATCTGCACCTATTATTAGAAAAATCAATGCGAGATTGTTTTGGTAAGTTTATTTTTGTCGGCTAATAATACTTCTACGCATTGTACCTATAAATAGGATAAAGATTCAAATGAAATACAAAATAGTAATAAAATGATTCAGTGCCCTCAAGCATTATTTTAAATAGATATTCTTGTGTGCATACTTTTTAATCATCGTTTTGTGCCCAATTGCTTAAAATTTTGAATAGTATGTAATTATTGTAATTTCTTTGTACTTATTTGATAAAATTTTGCCATACAATCCACGCATTCTATAATAATTATAATTATGAAAGTACCTTACTTTGTTTATCTTTAACACTTTTATAACCAAAGCGTTCAGCCGTCTGTGACGAATAGATCCTCAGAAACGGCAAAGGCTACGGATGAAGTCGAAAAAACAGCTACTTTTATATGTATAGGAATTAGAAATAGGTTATGTAGAAGTGCTGACGACTTGGTCCGCGAAGAATATTTTTTTGCCCGCTTTGTAATATTTTTCGTTAATGCTCTTCTAGTGGTCAGTAGTTGCTGAGATTCAACCAAACATTCAATCAAACAAATACACAATCTCTTCAATATTAGTAAATTACTACACAATAATTCTACGAAGTAGTTTGTCATAACAGTATGATAGTTTTGAGGTTTATTTTATAATCACAGAAAAATAAGTAGAATGTGTTGAACAAATAAGTAAATCCGTTTGGCATATTACAGCAGTGGCCTCACAGTTAATGCCTTGCCTAATTGGCCATCCCTATACCGCAACGAGACCACAAAAGGATTCCCAGTTGCTCATTAAAATTTTACAGGGATGCTTTGAGGTAATGGATTCAAACAGCCAATTTGCTTCGAAATATAACACCAACTGCCAATCAAGGCCGATTTGAATAGGAATGCTTGATTTGATGAAAAATAAGATACATATCAATTTAAGAATTTGTGATATACTTTTGAGAAGATAGACAGTATCTTCTCAAAAGTGTATCACAAATTTTTAAATTGATATGTATCTTATTTTATTAAATACTAGCTGGTGGAATAGTGGCTTTGGGACTTAGGCAGCGCTTTTGGATATACATTTTGGTAAATTTTGGATCATATACACTTTTGGGTAGCTAAAAAAAACTTTTTTGCAGTAATGCTTCTCTGTACACGATATTAGACGTATGGCCATCGAGAATAAAAGCACACAGGCTGCTAGGATTGCTAATAGGCTGAAAAATTCCTAATTATGTGTTTAAATCCATCCGCGCATCCATACTATGCTGAACCGTATTTTCGAAAAGGCCATTTTAAATTTCTATGCACAATATTTTTTATAAAAAAATAATATAAAGTTTTGTAAAGTTTCAGTCAATTAGTGCTTCTAACAGAGAATTAAAAATAAAGTATAGATATATGCTTAATATAGGCACTCCGTAAGAGCCGGCAAAAGAGAAACATTGAATATTAACGTTGTGCATTTTTACGCACTAATGCCTCCATCACCACCACCACTGTCACCACTACCACCTCCACCACTACAATCGCCACCAACGCCTCCAAACTACCAACAACATAACCAACGTCACCAAAGCCACCAATGCTCCATCGCCACTAAAAACCACCGCCAGCACCACCAACGCCACTAACACCACCACCAGAGTCACCAACAACATCTACGCCACCAACGACACCAACGCCACCACCACCAATTCCACCAACACCACTAACGCTACCACCACCACCACCACCACCATTACCATCAACATAATAACATCCGAAAGACGTCCATCCGTCTCCGCTGGACAAAACCTTTTCCGAAGATGCTCCTAAAGTGTTGTGCGTCATAAGGAAAGAATACGCCATAATCGCTTGGCATGCTGAATGGTGATCATAGCGGCGATTGTTTTATGCCGGGACGCTGCTATGCGGTATGCTTAACACGTTAGCTGCCATGCATAAAAAATACTTTTTCCGTTCGAGCCTTGGGGGACAATGTTGAACGACATTGAAGCTTTCCATTCAAGCCGCGTCTGACAATGCTGACCGCGCGTCAGGACTGTGTTCAAAACTCTATTGCGCCAACAGACAACAGTATCGATATAATTCACTTACACGGTGACCCGCGCGGCTCTCTAGTTCAACTTACATAGCTTGGTTTTTCTAGAGGAGTTTTGACTTAGAAAAAATCGCACTTGAAAAATGTGAATCACTGATTGAGTCTTTTGGGTTTACAATATAACTATTAATATAATTTGTGAAAAATTTACCTTTCTAACTATCACTGTTTATGAGATATAGCCTGGTGACAGATAGACGGATGGACGGACAGACAGGCAGACAGCGGAGTATGAGCAATAGGATCCGTTTTTACCTTTTAGATACGCAACCCTAAAAAAGATAGAAGATAGATTCAGAATAGTTTAAAAATATTCGATGTGATTCTTTAAATTGTCGTTACTTTTTTATTTTTGAACCGATTGACATGAAACAAACAGTAAATGTGAAATGAAACTTACTACAATATATAAGTGAAAACTGAAAATCGGATAAGCCATTTCTGAAATAAGCGTGCACAAACACACAGACAAACATACATTTTTCCGGGATAAAAAGTACCCAGTGTTGTGCGCCAAACATTAAAGTATTATTGTACCAAGTTTCATCGCAATCGGACCGGTAGATTTTGTGTGATGCTTGAACAAACAGACAGACAGACAGACAGACAGACAGACAAAAAATTTTCTAATCACATATTTGTGTTCGGTGTCGATCTAGTAACATCCCCTGGTATTTATTTTTTCAATATTTTCAATGTACAGAATTTACACTTCTACAGTTTTATTATAAGTATAGAAAATTCCTAAGTACAAAATAAAAATTAATGGTTTTATCACCTTTATCATTCTATCTATCTATTTTAATATTTAATGAAAATAGGCGTCCGAAAAACTGGTTTCGGGTTCGAAATTTTTTTTTTAAAATGCGTTTGCTCTTTATTGTAATTACTTATCATCAATGTGAATCGTTACATGACATAAAAAATCACATCTAAACCCTTAGAAATTCATAGTAGGAATATTCAAACAGAAAAAGGACACGACTATTCGGTTCTCGGCTGATTATGCCAACATTAATGTAAGTAAGTTACTATTTTAAATAAATATATGGCTTTCAAGGTAAGAAATGAAAGAAAGGACCAATATCTGATCATATTGTTTGAAGGTAAAAACTAGTGAAAAAAGGATTATAATATGGAAGCTCCAACATTTCAACAGGATAAATGAGCGTTCATCGTTATACGTTGATTCTCTAATATCCGGTTATTTCCCATGTTGTGAATGGAACACGGGAAGTGAGAGTCACGGTATCACAGAGAGGTGCAAATTGAGGAAATATTATTTACACTCAGCTATTCCGAATGTATTATCTGCCTTTATATTCGGTAATAGGATTACTGAGATGCAATACTTTTATTTTATGTTATGATAGTCACAAACAAATAAACCGTTCACGATAATGATAAGTGAATACGACAGAGAGACATATGTATAAAAACTTTAGGACTTCAAGTTTATACATTTCTCCATCTCCTATCACAGAAGTTACGAGACCATATGTTTAAAAAAATATGGCAAATGATTCACACCTTTTTAAACCGCAGATTCTAGTGTATGCTCACCCTCGCACCTTGCAATAACAATTGTTATTGATTAAGTTAACTTACCGCTTAAGTGACTAATATCAAGCTGAACGGAGATTCTGGCTAGGGCTGACGTGACCATCCATATTAGTATTGTAATTAAGAAAGGTGCTATTTCTGTCTGTCTATAGCGTTTTCATGTAAAAAAACAGCTGAGTCGACTGCATTGAAATTTAACTTGGACTTAGTTTGAATTTGAACCCTAAGAATAACAAAGGCTACTCTTTGTGCCAAGACCATATACCACGTGAGAAAAAGTCGCGGGAAAAATAATAAAGTCAGCATCAGCTATTTTGCTCGCTCTCTGAAGTTCAAATTAAACAATGTAGGTACTGTATGTTTGTCATTATTTATAGAAAAATCAAAACAGAAAATGTACGCTCCAAAAACAATATTTCGAGAATCTTTCAACAATACAACTGACAATATGGATTTTAATCTCAACACCAACATAATGTTTGTTAACATTAATAAAAGTGCGAAATTAATTGCAGACAGAGTGGTATAAAACAAAGTGAGCAGAGAGCAATTAATTTAGGGGTCCGTTGTGCAGCCGGGCCTCCTATGGACCAATCCGGTAATTGTCGCCGGCAATATTCAAATGGCGGAAACAATTAGTGTGAGTGCTGTGTACGTATTAGGCTGTCTACCCTCTTAATTGTAGATATGGATAACAAAATATGATTAAAGCGGATGCGTTATATCAATTTTAAAATTATCGTTGGAAAAAAGTTATACGTCATTATTAGTTTGTAAAAAGTTACGAGGTAATGAATCACATGATATATTTTAAAATTTTAATTGCACATACATCAATGGTGTTTTTTTAAGTTTGGAAGTGGCAAACAAACATACATATCTACACCTTATATTGGAGTGCTACGAGTAAATCATTTTAGTTCTATATTCACTAGTCAAATCCGTAAAATAGTTTTCTTTCATTCAAGAAATACCTACTGCAGCTGACATCCCACACAAAAACAGTAGACGCCATTTTGCTAAAATGATGATGATATTGAGTTTTCATACTTATATTAATGGCTCCTAAGAAGGCATATGACGTACCATACAACTGAAGCAGGGAAAAAAGTTTTTTTGTCACTATTAGGTACTTATGTTCATCTTATGACAAAATTTAAGAACTGCGTAAAAACGGTGGCATAAAATGAATACAACTAGATCATTGATATAGTGAATGAAACCATGTTTTACAGTTATGCTTTGAATCTTGTTTTAAAATACCTAATTCGTCGAAATGTAGGCAATACTGATGGCAACCAAAATTAGGGCTAAATTTTGCACTCAAAGACCAGAGACCACAATGATGCAGATGCCTTACTTCACCTGATCCGTGGAATGCAATGTCATAGTTCTAAATTAAAACCATGGACAATAGAAGAAGGAGCGCTTATCTGGTATGAACTGGAATCTGAGACAGGAATTTGAAAAGGTGTCCAGCTTACGGTTGCAAAGTTTTTTTCTGAAAAAAACTTGATAGGATTTTAGCTGTAAGAGAGAAGTGTGCTGAGTTCAAAATATAAGCCAATAATATAATAATAGTTCCAAGTAATAAATAATAATATTAATAATCCGAACAAAAAAATCTCAAATCAGGACAAAAAAAAACTACATACTCGTACCACAGTCTAAAGAAAACGAACGTGTTCTCGTACTATGAAAAAACGTGTCACTCTACACAGTTTTTTTACAGTAGTTTATGGTGATATATTATAGTTATAGTGATCTCTAAATAAAATTTAATGTTATTAAAATTAAATAACCTTTGCTTTTGAAGCAACACCTCCATTTGTCATGTTATGATGGAGACTTTTCTTAATACTAAGACGGTGATCCTAATCTTTATTTTCCAGGATTAAAATAGACACTCTTTTATGGTCTTGGTTGACAATATTTCTTCAATTTTTATTACAATAAAAATAGAGTGTTCAATGATAAACGATAATAAATTTAAAGCCTTCGTAGGTATTTGGCACTAACAAACGCTTTAAAAATAAGCTTGGTATAAAATAAATATAAAATCTAATTCTTTGAACGAAATAAAAATCCGTATCAAATAGCTGAATTAAAAGAAATGAAACAAAAAAAATCATGAACCGAAATTTCTAATTTACAATCACAAAAAGATCTCAGTCCGATTTGGCTAATGAATAGAGGTATTCAATTTAATGAAGCACTGTATCAGTAAAAGCAAATTATGAATACACCGTAAGCTAAATATGAAATATAATAATTGACAGTACACTCCCCCAGCTCGTTTCAAATCTCTTTTGTGTACTGCGATAAGGCTACAAAGCTTGCTAATGTCTTTTAAGGACTTAGTGATTTAAACGGACTAAATAATGAACCAGCTACCCTTTCTGTTCGCTAAGCAATTTGTGAACTTAAAACCTTAGGGATAAATCATATACGGTATGCGAAGATATACAGATAAAATGTTTCATCACAAGGGGGGATGATTAGTGTTTATATCGATTTATAGAAAGATGGATATTTATATCTAACTCCGATATTATTGGTATCTGTTGGGGTGGTAAATACGTAAATGAAGAAGCGATAATAAGTTATGGAGTAGAAAATATGTGAACAAAGAAGCGTTTTGTTGAATCAATATTGGAGAATTCTGTCGACCATATTTGAAAATTGTCAATAAAATTATTTGTTGACATTTGTCACAAAATTCCAAGTTTATATATTTCGCTATAACTTTGTACTGTGTTATAAGTTCTGTCTTTTAAGATAGATGTGAAATAATAAACGTTTGAATATTATAATCATTTATTTATGTCATGAATGTACAATTGGGTTTTTGAAAAAAAAAATTTTGGCGATAAATAGAAAGATTATGTGTATATACCTAAGTTTTATAACAAAACTATTTTATTTTTGCAATAATTTATAAGTTAAATCAAAATAAAAATAAGTTTTTGAAACCAGTACCGAAAACACGCCGACAGCTCCCGAACAAACCCGAGTGCATGTGACGTCATAATGTTAGTTTCCACTCATAGCAATTGATACAGAGACAATACGTACAGTGTTTTGATCTAATTAATTCTGTTGACATTGATATAAAAACACAAATTTATATAGAAAATGTCGAATCTTAAAAGTTATCGTTCTTGTTTTGTACCATTATGTACGAATACTACAAAAACAAATGTTATTAAATGTTCCCCAAGATGAAAAACGTCGAAATAAATGGTTTCAAGCAGTGCACCGTGATAATCTAAAAACAAAATCGATTTTTTTTTTGTTGTGAAGATCATTTCGATGTAAGTACGAGTATTTCATAACATTCTTTTTATTACTTACTAGCTGTGCCGGCGACTTCCTCCTCGTGAGAAAAAATATGATTGTTCAGTATTTACCCGGATGAAGTCGTGGCCGCTACGCTAGTATAAAAGTAGCCTAAGTTACTCCTTATTGCATCAGCTATCTGCCAGTGAAAGTCCCGTCAAAATCGGAGACATTCAAATTCTATTTATTTGTATGTAGGTATGTATGTATGTATGGTTGTATGGAGATAAAAGTAGCCAAAGTAACTCCTAATATTAGATCAGCTACCTACCCGTGGGAGTCCCGTCAAAGTTGGATACACTCCAATTCTACTTATTTGTATGTAGGTAGGTATGTATGTATGGATGTATGGAGATAAAAGTAGCCTAAGTTACTCCTTATCGCATCAGCTATCTACCAGTGAAAGTCTGGTCAAAATCGGTCCAGCCGTTCCATAGATTAGCCTCGCCAAACAGGCAGACAGACAGACAAAACTTGTAAAAAAAAATTGTTTTGGTATATGCACCGTGTATACATACATATGCGTTTAGTAAAAAGCGGTTATTTTAATATTACAAACAGACACTCCATTTTTATTTATTTGTATAGATATGTATAGATTAAACTTACTTAGGTACTTACTTTCGAACTTAAGCAGAATTGAACCGAACATCATTTGTCAAAAAATTGGTTGTCATAAAAGGCTGATTGGTCTGTGTCATAAATATATCAACATCAGGAATATTATCAGACCTTGCATTTATAAATCCTTTGTCACCATTTTGTCACACATACCTACACGGAATCAACTAACAATTTTTTTAGCAATTTCGATATTATTGTCAAGTCACATGAAGGTTATTGCCGTAAACGCTGTACTATTCTTGAACAGCTATAACATTATGACGTCACAATTAGGGGTAACCAATCGTGGCGCGTTCATAGTCACGTGATTTTTATTTAATTTTTATCAACTTTTAATTGCTGATAATTAAATGAAAAAAACTTTTGTTTTCAGTTTTTCGCATGACACATCAACATTAATAACGAAGTTTTATAAAACATAAAAAAAATCAATACATTTTTTATTTTCAAATTCCCAATTGGGAACCCAGTTTCCAGTAAGCCTAGTATCTGGAATATGATTTGTGACCATTTAAATTTGATCTCTGTATTTGCGACATTATATCTATTGTTTAATTCGCAGTAGATAATAAATTAGTATTTGTGTATGAAGTGTGCTCTAAGGTGTGAATTTAGTTAGTTCAGTATCCCCCAGCCTGTCCCAAAATGAATCACTTCCCTCTCTGCTAGGTAAACAATACCTAATAGGTTATTATTTATATATATATTTATATATATATATATTATTACCAAGTTAAGAGGAGTACTAGTCGACTAACATTAATTATGATTGAACTTGGAAAAACGGAACCCTACATTGCGCGGTTACTACATTGGTCCGCTACGCACATGACTAGCTAGCTTTACACCCCAAAAATTTACCGATAGATAATGTTTATGAGTATTAGGTACGCCACATGCAACAAATCTTAAAAAAAAAAAAAAAAAATGAATAAATATCTGCATAAACCGTGAAATATAAAATATGAATGAGACGCGTTAGAGTTTTTGATGACTAACATTATGGTATTTGCGCTTGCGAACACTCCCATTTGCGGTATATGGTGAGTCTTCTTCTTAGTCGTGCACTCTTGGTAGAGTCTCTTGGTCGTGGTCATGTATCGGTCACTTTTTCTGTCTCCGTCATGATCGCGATGCGTCGCCATGTAGCTCGATATTTGGCAAAGTGAGAGCAGTCATTGATGCTGAAGTGCGTCACAGATTTGATGAGGTCTGTCCATCTGGTCGGTGAGCGTCCACGAGATCGTTTGCCCTCAACTTTCCCTTGTACTACCAGTCGTTCCATGGAATCTGGAATCCTCGTTACGGGTGATGTGTCCGAGGAACTTTAAGATTCGAATCTGCACAATCGACGATAATCATTGCTTGATCTTCAGCTCATTCAAAATAGAGATATTGATTCTGAGCAGGCGTCTCCAGCACCACATATGGTGAGTACCTACTTGAAATACTTTAGCACTAACAATTCAATAAATATTTTTTTATGTTTCTAAATACTTTACATACCTAACATAGTTATTAAATCATGAAACCTTTTACTGGTGGTAGAGCTCCAGTGACGGAGCTCGCGGGCGTAGGCACCACCGCATTACCTAATATACTTGCCGCTAAATGGTAATGTTCAACACTATCGTGTTCCGGTCAGGTGGTAATGTACGGCCCTGTAATTTCCGGCACAGAGGCATAAGACCTTAGGCCTCAGGAGTGGTAACGCATCTGCATTTTGACCTTGGTCTTTGTGTGGGTGTCTATAGGCTGCAGTCATCACTTAACATCAATGTGAACTGCATGCTTGTTTACCACTTCCATTACATAAAAAAAAAAAAAAAAAAAAAAACCACAAGTTTAAATTAAATCTCTCTACAAACAAAATTACTTCTTTACCGCGAGCCTTGCGACGTTGAAACATGTTTCACGCAGAACGAGGCTTGTGGACAAATCGGTTTGCGTACATCGGGCTACGCATGACGACACAAATCCGGATGATGTCTGTTTGTTATCAGCGCTGAGCACTCGCCTGGCTAGGGCTGCGATCCGGGACCGAATAATCGCATTATTGCCAGAGCTCGCTCGATTTGGTAAGCCACGAATAATTCCTATGAGACGCTCAAAATTATAGGCCGCCGTGATTTATTTTGCAATAAAAATCTATTTTTGTAATATTTTACGGAGTGAGCTTGATTTCTGAAATATATGGTACTTCGATTTAATTTATTCAACGCGAAATGGTTGCCATTTAATCGCATAAAATAAATAGTTTGTTTGGCTCAGTAGTTTTTATTTTATGAGCGTTTTTATTAACTTGAACGATAATTTTCCCGTTTACATGGACGATGTGATTTTTGGAAAGTTTTTTTTATGTCATAAATAAACGGCAAATACGCATACAGTTTGCATTGATGGTAAGTAGCCTATCAACATATGTATCCGAAAGCAGGCTTAAAACCAAATAACCGTAACACTTAAAAGTGATAGTTAAATAACAAAATATAGAATGTAATATTCAGCCTTAGCATATTAACTGCCTCAGTAGCCTAGCGGTGCTACCGCTAAGCTACTGAGGCCACTACTACTACACTGGGGTCCTGGGTTCAATTTCCGAGTAGGAGAGGACTATCAGAAATAATGGTGTAGTGCTTTATCTCTGGTTCTATTGGGATTTTCCATTTTCTGGATATTTCCCAGTACCTCGAAGTTTGGTTATGTGCCCGAAGATGTCAACAGGCTCGCCACCTGTTACATGGGCCAAAACGTAACTGGCGAATCGTGGTTGTTTGCATGCATGCTTGAATGCATGCATTTACCTGTGTCTACCCCTTCGGGGATTACAGACGTGAAGTTATGTTTAAGATTCAGCAAGCGGGCCACTAATTATAGCAACTATAGATCTACGAACGATTTTTTTAATTTGGCTCTTTTATTTCCAAAACTACTGGGACTTTAATTTTGAAGAGATTATTGATAACACTTTGTACGTGAGTCCGAATCGCACTTGGCTAGTTTAAATATCGTTTTCGAACCGTAATCATTTACTCTTCTCTAGTCTATATTTTTTTATTTATTAAAAAGTTTATGAAATTTGATTTTGTAAAATTTTAATCCACATTCAAAGTTCAAACTTTAGTTGCCATTGCAACTCTATGTTATTTTAATAATAACAACAATACCTATCAGCCCTATATTTCGAGACTGGCAACAACATCAGAGATTTCGCCTTTATTTTATTTCAACTGCCACACTATTATCCGCCTGTCAATATTATCGAGTATCGTCTTGAAACTTGGCTAAATTGCTTCAAACCCTCTGTTTTTCTGATCTGGATGTATTATTATTTTATTTGTTGCGAATGGGGATTGTTAACTTTGAAACGCCTCAAAACTGATTTATATGATTGATATACAGGGTAGAGTTGACTTTGCTCTTTAAAATATAGTTTATTTTTCGACGGTATAATACGAGCATAGAGCAACACGGGCCACCGGCCGCGGCGGACTGGAGGGGAGTAGCCATAGCGTTTATTACCGATGCAAAACAGACTATCATATTTGCGGGAAAAATGCGTGCGACACACACGCACACTACAAAAATCACATCGTCTATTACTACGAAACTCACACCTTGACTTAATACAGAAACAATTTCACGCACACATTTAAACATCTAGGCGATAGGTGTAGGCTCATTTGGGCTTGTACTTTGACAGAGGGGAAAGCCTGCAAATGGCTACTCTCCTCCGGTGTTGCTCTAAGAATACGAGTATTCTTATTTGAACCAATAAAAATCTACTACATAATTAACGAAATCTTGTATACATACCGTCACTACGATCGCCAATCTGCATACCAAGCATGACGACTATACCACATTGTAACTAAAATGACGTACAACCCCGTTGTAGGCATCGTTGGGAAGGCTTTTATCCAGCAGTAAACGTCTTTTGACTGAAGTGATAAATATTGATATATATTCTCCTGAAACTCGTGCTGTTTTGTGTTTGATCCCCGCTAGAGTTGACCATTTTGAGGCAAGGAGAATAGGTAATGGTATGTATGTATGTATGTATCTTCACGCCAGGTCCCTAACGGGGTAGGCAGAGAGTGTAGAGCGCCAGACATCCCGGTTCTGACAAACTTAGGTAATGGTAGTACCTAAAATTACTCTACTATGTCGTAAAGTAAGTAGCTTTCATTAAACACAATAATCACGTTGGCTATTGAGATTTATAAAGCAAAAAGTACTCACTTGAAAAGAAGGGGTTTGTTAGCGAAAAGCCCTGAGGCCTTTTCTTTCGCGGCTTGGAGCCCCTGCATTGCGGACGCCCGATGTCCCTCATCAAAGTGCACTCGTGTTGTACTAACACCTGAAAAATAATATTTATCTATACTTACCCTATAATCCATTTTTTGTAGTAAAAGTAGCTAACTAACACAAAGTTCACATCAATGGCAAATGAAAAACCATAGACAACCGCACATAATGCAGGATATTAGGCCCAGGAGCGGCAATGTATATAATACATACAAGTATACTTCTGCACCAAAAATTACAGAGCCCTGTATTTTTACCTAACCAGAATACAATAGCAACAATACTACTGCTTATCGGCAGATAGATTAGGTAATGCATTGGTGCTTACGCCCTATAGCTAAGTCTCTGGCAGACTACTCGTACTACCAATATTTCAAAATAATATTAATAAAATCACATATAAATTACATTACAAGCAAATAAGATATATTTTATTTAAGGGCGAAGCCGCGACGGTATATTTTCTTGTTTGTACTACTCGTATAACAAAACTAACCTCTCGTTATTGTCTTAATATTAATTTTCACAATAACACTTGCGAGTAATCTGACGTCGGGTAGGAATCAAACCTGCTACCTTATACTGGAATGGTTATCCTCGCGGGTCGCGGGTTCTGTTAATTCCCCAAGTCACATTTTTACAAACCGTTAAAATATCCAACGAATAACTTTTACTGCATTTTAATTTATACCATTTATAATGTAAATCATTTAAATACGCGACGACAGAAATAATTTGAACAAGTTATGATGCAATAGTCTCCTATAGTTACAAGACATACATATTTATGGATACAGAACATTTCCATTTATATTCGGGGAATTATTTTCGAAATTACAGATATCTAAATATTTCTTAGCAAAGCTTGCACACATGTAGCTGAATTTTGATAAAAATGTAACCTTTAATAACATTTGAACGATAGAGCAAAGTGTTACATAATCACGTATAGATACCTATATATCTATAGGTATGTCGTCAGCGACTATACACTATAGGCCTATGTATAACATACTACATAGATACACGTTCTTAAAAGTATCCGTTTTTGCCTGATTCGCGTGAAATGATAGTGGAATAGTAATATTAAATGTAACAATTGTAAATACTTACATTTTTTTCAGTTCCTTGGCGTAGCAGGTCTGTCGCAACGTCTGTCGTTCGTGAAGCTACCCCGCGCCGCTCTACGACAGTGCTACGGCTGCGCGTAGCCCCACTCACCATTGGTCGATAACGCTACGGAAGTAGATATATCCCACCAATCGCAGGCCTCACTGTAAAGGGGAGGAGTTTTGTAATATTTCTGAAAATTTTCAGGAGGTCCAAAAATACATAGAGTTGGTATCGACCACCATCATTGTTTCCTAGAGGATTATCAGAGAGCGTAGTGCAAGCCTCAACGTTTGCAAACGTTGCAACTCCTTGCAACTTTGAGTGTCACAAACGTTGTAGATTACTTTGTGAAATGCACGATTAAACCTATGTAAAAACGTCAGAATTTACGCCAAATATGTTATTGACGAATATAATAGAATTTTTGAAGCGAAGACAATACTAAACTTGACTACTTTACTAAACTGGAAATTTCCTAGAGTATTGAACGTATTTTGAAATGTACTTGCACACAATATGAACAAAGTAATTGAAGGGCTATCAGGGTATGTTATTGGTAAGCAGTTAACAATGTCAACCCAATAATATAGTGCTGGTAATGGCGAAAAATAATCTAGAAGAGTAAATTCAAGTACGTTGATGTACACCTGCAGCCAAGGCCAAGACGTTATCCCCTTAGCTAACAAATAATAAAGTTTTACACAACAATCTAATTTTCAAACCGTAACATTTTTTTTTTAATCTCCATTTAAAGAGCTTGGTCAAAGACCATGACGCTCTATAAAAAAACCGTAACATCGAGAAGTCTACCTTATAAATATGGCGCTGACTTGTGGTCAGTTACAATATTATTACTAGTAGAAAACGTGCAATGGTTTTCAACGATATAGGTATATTCTACTGGTGGTAGAGCTCCAGTGACGGAGCTCGCGGGCGTAGGCACCACCGCATTACCTAATATACTTGCCGCTAAATGGTAATGTTCAACACTATCGTGTTCCGGTCAGGTGGTAATGTACGGCCCTGTAATTTCCGGCACAGAGGCATAAGACCTTAGGCCTCAGGAGTGGTAACGCATCTGCATTTTGACCTTGGTCTTTCTGTGGGTGTCTATAGGCTGCAGTGATCACTTAAAATCAATGTGAACTGCATGCTTGTTTACCACTTCCATTACATAAAAAATATATATATATATATATATATAGGCACCACCGTATTATCTAATCTACTTACTACTAAGACTAGAGGACAAGAAGGTAGTATTCCGCGCTATCGTGTTCCGGTTAGGTGGTAGTGTATCATTGCCAGCTCTATTATTACCGGCACAGAAGTATAACAGCTTAGACTCTAGAAAGGGCAACGCGTTTGCAAATTAAAATCTCTGGGGGCCGACCGCCTCATTCAAATGCTTTCGTTTATAACAACATCTTATCCATTTGTACTCGTATATACTTAAGAGCAAAATGCGGTATGAATCGATAATGGAACTCTACCACCAGCTTTTATAATGAAATCGTATTTATAACTGCATAAGTTAACAAGGTAGAGGCATAATGTATTTAGAAAATTCTACCGATAACCAAGTTTTAAAAAAGTCGGCCATGAAATTGCCTATGAGGAGCTCCCGCTGACTAAGAATCACGTTATTTGCCAAGAAGCGAAATCTCATTGGTAACATGTAAAGGAAAAATCTAAATCGTGCAAATTTTTGCACAATTTTGATTTGTTCCGTAGTAAACAAGGAACCCCTACTATTAGTTTCGCCATGTCCGTCTTTCCGTCCGCGGTCTAGCGCTAAAATTATTAACGAACAAACTATTACTAGCGGTACTAGAGACTTAAAATTTAGCATAAGTATACAATAATCATCATCGCGCATGGCCCCGCGGATGGTGTAGATCGTAAGCGATCTACTCGGTTAAGCAATACGGGCGCGGTGCGGGTGTGAGATGGGTGACCGCTAGTGGCAAATTAAAATGCGCATTTCCGTGCTTCGGAGGGCAAGTTAAGCCGTCGGTCCCGGTTGCTATCGATAGATAGCAGTAGTTAAATCTTGTCGCAGGCCTTATGGGTGGTTTGAAAACATCCGACAGCAGGTTGGCCACTAACCCACCCACCTCCACCAATCCGCATTGGAGCAGCGTGGTGGAGTAAGCTCCAGGCCTCCCCCCAAAAAGGGGAGAGACTTGTGCCCAGCAGTGGGACGTATAATGGGTTACCATTATTATATTATTATACAATAATCATGCCGACAAAGTGGTGGAATAAAAACATGAAAAAATAATATTTAGGGTAGGTAACGAGCTGATAATTTTTTTTTCGTTTTCTATGTAGTGTGGGATATTGTTGAATAGGTCTTCCAAAAATGTTAGGGATGTCCTAGTATCATTTTTTTATTTAGTTAACTGGTCGTGACTTTAGTGCCAATTTTCGTTACGAGTCAAGTGCTCCCCTACCAACTAAACGGTTGTTGTTAGAAATTCAAACGTTACGGCAATAGTAGCTAAATATAATGAAATTATAAGGAAAATTATCACACTTAAGTTGGCATTACAAGTTTGCCAGTAATAATAGTCGACCGTCGTATTTTACTCGAAATTTCGAACAATTTCATAGAAAATATTTGTTTTTTTTTTTTCATTACATCTTTAACAGTAAACATTCCGTTAAAATGTTTAGATGTCACAAGTATTTTAGGAAAATATAAATTATTTGGAAATTATAAATAAAGTTCCGCGATAGATGGCGCCCGTTCCATGTTCCATGATTGCATGACGCTATTGTTTATGTTTCTAATAGTTTATAGTAATTCGATTCGCACTTGGCTGATGTAAAAACCCTATTAACTATGGAACCCTACACTGCGCGTGGCCCGACACGCACTTGACCGATTTTTTAACACATATTGGGACGAGAATCAAGTACTGAGCAATTACTGAGTATTGTCTCATGATTTACCAATCACCTTGTATATGAATAAAAGTTATCCAACCAGTGCAGTTTCTTTATAGTATCAGTATAGTTAAGTATCTTTTAAGTAACCTTTGTACGGAACCCTTGATTCCCTATGGCAATCACTTGATTCAACTTTTTAGAGTTCCTTATGTTCTCAAAAGAAAAAATGGAACACTTAAATATCCACTAATATTTCACTGGTGGTAGAGCTTCAGTGACAGACGGATGAGCTCGCAGGCGTGGGCACCACCGCATTACCTAATATACTTGCTGCTAAATGGTAGTGTTCAGCACTATCGTGTTCCGGTCAGGTGGTAATGTATGGCAAAAAACCGGCAGTGCTGGTATATTTCAAGTTTGGAAATAGCTCATTATAATACAATATTTTTTTTTTTCTTTTAGCTATATCATATTTACAAATAGGGCATAATTACAGTTTCTTGTGCATCCTATTGAAACTTAGCCGAATTTGGACAATATTCTTTGTATTATTTTCGCTGTTCTTCAAATCCTCTTTATACCCCTCCCCTCGTCTGTTTTAAAACATAAGAATGATAAAAGAGTGTATACATCAGCCATATCGTTTATCCTGTCTCGTTTTGCTGATATCGATAAATGTAATATCGGACCGACTTCATTTCACGGCCAGCGGAGCCCGCAAATGAAGTTTCCCCGGCCCAACGAGCGTGAACAGACGATTCACCCTTCGAAATATCGCCGATATTTTATCGTTGGTAGATATAATATGGTAAATATGCTTAAAATATTATCTGGTGATAAAGTTTCAGCTTGAAGTAGAGGACGTAGCATCGCTTTACTTTCCTACCAACATTCAGCCACCCAGGCGCAGGCCCGCTGTTGTGAGCACTATGGAATTGCCCAAAAACTTAATCGAATTTGACAAAATATATTTTAAACTAGCTGTGTCCGCGACTTCGTCCACGTGAGAAAAAATATGATTGTTCAGTATCTACCCGGACGAAGTCGTGGGCGCAGCTAGTATAAAAGTAGACTAAGTTACTCCTTATTACATCAGCTACCTACCCGTGGAAGTCCCGTCAAAGTCGGATACACTCCAATTCTACTTATTTGTATGTAGTTATGTATGTATGTATGGATGTATGGAGATAAATGTAGCCTAAGTTACTCCTTATAACATCAGCTACCTATCCGTGGAAGTCTCGTCAAAGTCGGATACACTCCACTTCTACTTATTTGTATGTAGGTATGTATGTATGGTTTTATGGAGGTAAAAGTAGCCTTAGTTACTCCTTATCACATCAGCTATCTACCAGTGAAAGTCCCGTCAAAATCGGAGACACTCAAATTCTATTTATTTGTATGTAGGTATGTATGTATGTATGTATGGAGATAAAAGTACCCTAAGTTACTCCTTATTACATCAGCTACCTACCCGTGGAAGTCCCGTCAAAGTCGGATACACTCCAATTCTACTTATTTGTAAGTAGGAATGTATGTATGTATGGATGTATGGAGATAAAAGTAGCCTAAGTTACTCCTTATTACATCAGCTACCTACTCGTGGAAGTCCCGTCAAAGTGTGATACACACCAATCTACTTATTTGTATGTAGGTATGTATGTATGTATGGATGTATGAAGATAAAAGTAGCCTAAGTTACTCCTTGTCACAACAGCTATCTGCCAGTAAAAGTCCCGTCAAAATCGGTCCAGCTGTTCCCAAGATTAGCCCCGCCAAACAGACAGACAGACAAAAATTCTAAAAAAATGTTGTTTTGGTATATGTACCGTGTATATATACATATGCATTTAGTAAAAAGCGGTTATTTTAATATTACAAACAGACACTCCAATTTTATTTATTTGTATAGATGTATAGATTAACCCCCTTATTCATAAACGTACATTAGACACGTTTTAGCTATAGAATGCTTTGTCTTTGTCAGTTGCATAGTCAAATGTGGAGGATAGAAAAAGACAAGGGAGAGATTAGTAACACTTACGTACGTATACGTTTATGAATAAGGGGGAAAGAGTTTAAAAAAAAAATGTTTAGAAAAATTGACTTCGGGTGGAACCTGAACCCGCCACCATAGGCCACTAGTCCAATCCAATTAAAAATATTACAAAAAAAATACCAGGAGAACTAGATCGATACAAATATGAGATTAGAAAATTTTTTGTCTATCTGTCTGTCTGTTTGTTCAAGCATCACACAAAATCTACCGGTCCGATTACGATGAAACTTGATATAATTATACTTTAACCTTTGGCGCACAATACTGCATACTTTTTATCCCGGAAAAAATGTCTGTTTGTCTGTGTGTTTGTGCACGCAAATTTCAGAAATAGCTTATACGATTTGCAGTTTCACTAAAATATTGTGGTAAGTTTTACTAAACATTTAGTGTTTGTTTCGTGTCAATCGGTTCAGAAATAAAAAAGTTATGACAGAATGTTGGTAGGAAAGTAAAGCGATGCCACGTCCTCTACTTCAAGCTGAAACTTTATCACCAGAGAATATTTTACCATATCTACCAAAGATATAATATCGGCGATATTTCGAAGGGTGAAACGTCTGTTCGCGCTCGTTCCCGACGCCGAGCGTCCCGACGCCGAGCGTCCCGATGCCCAGCGTCCCGACGTCGAGCATCTCGACGCCAAGCGCCCTGACGCCGAGCGTCCCGACGCCTAGCGTCCCTTTGCCCAGCGTCCCGACTCCGAGCGTCCCGACGTCCAGCGTCCCGACGTCGAGCGTCCCGACGTCCAACGTCCCAACGCCCAGCGTCCCAACGCCCAGCGTCCCGGCGCCCAACGTCCCGACGCCCAGCGTCTCGGCGCCCAACGTCCCGACGCCCAAACGGCCCAAAGCCACTATTCCACGCGAACGAAGTTGCGGGCACAGCTAGTATATAATATGTATAAATAAGTAGCAAGATACCTATATGAAGCAAAAACAACACATGTACTGTTTATAGTATCTATTACCACAGTCTAAAGAAAACGAACATGTTAATTTCCGGTATACTGTAATATTACCTGCCACGAAATGATAATATTCAGCGCTACCATGTTCCGGTTAAGTGGTTATGTATGGACGCGAAAATACACGCAATCACAACAGCTCCTATTTAGGCCTACCTCAGGAGTGGTTACCTCATATTGAGAATTCTAGTTTTATCTACATTTTTATGAGATTTTTTATAGTATTCCATTTGCATCAGTGTGAACTGTATGTGTGTTTACTACTTTATTAAAATAAAGATAATGAAATCACTTAGGAGGTATGAAAGAAAATGAGAAATATCACTGCTCAACAAAAATGTTTGGTAACTTAATGTTATGAGAATATCACGAAACGTAAAGGAATATGTAAGCATTAATATATTCATGGTAGCATGCTTGACAAACTGCTACAACCCTCCCAGACCGTGATTAATGCATCCTTTTATAAGTTGAAACGTCAGCTGAGGGTAGACGCAAATCAGTTAATTTCCCAAATCACTCGGTGAACAAAACATTATAATTTAGGTAAGAAGATAATACGAGTCAAGTTTTCTAAGTAAAACTTATTACATGAAAATTATGCCACAAAATAACGCAGTGTACTTATTGCTGTTGAAATCAGACTCAGTTTAGATCATAATTTCATAGTTTTATATAACATTTCTTTCAATGATCTGCCAATATTGCAACACAGTAATTTTATCATTGCATCTAAGCTCCTAAATATTTATAAAATTATGTCACTATTACAAAGATTTTGAAAAGCATCGAAACGGGCACTTAGTGGTGATCGGTCGATCACTCGCCAATGGAGCGCACTCAGCTCTTATCGACTCTCAGCTTACCACTTAACCAGTCCATACCCCTGCGCGGTCGCTCTTATAGAACAATGTGTTCGATAATCCAGTCTGTAAAGTAGGCAACTGACACAGTTACAAACATGTTTTATGAAACGATATAATGACCATAAATTACATTCTTTTATTTAACTAAACAGTGGTTTGGGTAGTAGATAGGGTAAGGTTGCGCAACAAACCCCTTAAGGAAATACTGCTGTAATATTCTCTACAATTGAAATAAAACAAAATGTTTAGTGTTTACGGAATCTTTATTTATCTGAGTTTCAACCAACAATCATAAAATATAAAAAAACTTTGACTTAAATAGGTTTTTAAGCTTTTTTTGTAAACATACGTTCGGTACGTTTAAAGCACCTGGTCGCCTAATTCGTACTTAAAAAATATGCTACAAATAAGACACAACAAACTTGATCGAAAAATACTCGTTAACATGATGAAAATTATAATTTGAGATCAGTTAAAAATATTTATTTAAATACCTTTATTAAAAAGTCTAAGTGTAGACACTTTTCAATAAACACTTCAACAACAACTTTTTTGTAGGGAGTTGAAGTTAATTCCATTGTTGGATTGGTACCTTTCGCGTAATTTTATTAATTACTGTTGTGATGTAAGACAGAGGTGCTAAAATATTCAAGACAGACCTTATTCCTCGTTTATTAGCCATATTTTTATCATCTGTCATTAAATTGTCATGGTCATCGTTTTGACTATGTCGAAATAATGTAGAAAGTCCAGGCTCAATGAAGGGTGGTGTCGACTCTCTAGGAAATGATGTGGTTGGTGAAAAGCGGTGTTGAGTCTCTAGGTACTACTAGGTACTGGCGTTATTTTGAGTGGTTATGAAACTGTTGGTGGAGATCCAATTAATAATTGATGCATACTACCTTATTCGTACCAGTACGAGTAAGGAATTGGGCATAGGTACGATTTACGCAACAGAGTTTTTAATGTTTTAAACCAAAGCCACAGGAATAACCTAAAAAAATCTTGGCTTAGAATATGCTTAAACTATTGCCAGATAAGTACTAAAAATATAATTTATCAAAGAAAATACATAACGATCATATGGCTACCGTAATAAGCTACAAATGACGATAAAATATAACTGAAAACTGTGTAAAAAACTTACTTTTTGATTATTTTTGCTTCACGAAATCAGCCGGCGCTTCACTTTCCACCGTTTGCTCGTCCAACTGAATAGTACAGGTTAACGCCACTAGAAGGTGCACTTTGTAAATATTAGCCGAGATATTCCTGGGGTACGACTTAGGCACTGGTACGAATAAAGAAACCTTACCCTACTACAGCCTAAAGGCATCTAGACAAAACCGGAGGTCAAATGTAGATGCGTTACCACCATAGACATGTTATATTGAAATAGACAACATTAGTTCCCGGATCATTCTGAAAATTAAGCGCTTACCACTTTTTTCATCTAATGTGACGTCAGAAGAGCGGTGTAGGGATGATAAGTCTCCACCAACGTGAAATAGATTCAATATGATCAAAATATAATGAAGAGAAAATTTTATAAATTGATTTTATTCCATAAATCGACTAAAAATATATCTTACAAAAGTGACCCATAAAGAAAAATACGGTGCTAGAAATTAATTTCATTTCAAATTCAATCATTGACGTTCAAATGATTATTATTCAAGTGAAATCTAAAATAAATGTTTTTTTTTAACTGTTATGAAATACAATTTTAATGAAAACTCTCATCATTAGTACGGTAGGTATTTAACAATAAAAATCCATCAGTTTTTTTACTGTATTCCTCGTATTTCACATTAGACTAGACTGGGGACACCTCTCAACTCCCGAAAGCACCTTTTTCCGGACGATTGCATATCACCACCTCTACCTGGGACCCTCTCTTTTCGACGCAAAGAAGCAGACTTTTGTCTCGCTCCCTCTCGCCATTTATGACTTATTAACTTCTCTAAGGTATCATAGCAACCCGCCCGCGCACTCCCGCTCCGATTTAATATAGAATATTGTGAACTCAAGCGCGATTAAGTTCAGCGCAGTTTATTGAATTCCTCTTCTTTATATTGCCACGTCCATTTTAATATACGTCATTATAATTATGATAAACGTTTAATTTGTGAAGTTGAGAACTGATGTTCATAAAGATAATTATTATGAGTGTATTGGCGTGTTTATTAACCGACTATTTACAATACTTTAGGGGACGGGTTTTTACACTCTGCACATTTTAGGCTTCCGCCTCTACTACTACTCTATAATGACTGTTATTCGTACATTTGTATTAAATGTTTTAAACGACGCAAAAACTGTTTATTTTACAGATTGTTTACATAAATAAGAATGAAAATACGTTTAAGTTGCGATTCCGTATCGGATTGCGATGTTTGCCAACCGATAGCTCCTTGGGGACGCGATCTCAGCCGTTTTCGCCGACGATGCAATAAAAATAAGACACTTTTAAATCTGAGACTAAATCGTTGGGTTTTATTAAAACTACGTGATAATAACGATCTTTGTAACCTGTATTGTATCAAATGGCTTTGTATATCATAAAATATCTTAAAACACTTTATTTCTAGTTGATTTTTTTAAATTGCTTAGGCTTAAAATAAGAATGGCAACATCCTTCAATATGTAATAAATTTCTTACTTGTATTTATTTACATACTAGCTATTGCCCGCAGCTACGCCCGCGTGGTTGTCGTTTTATAAATAACTAAGTAGCATATGTTCTTTCTCAAAGTCAGCTCTATCTCTGTACCAAATTTCATTAAAATCGGTTCAGTTGTTTGGACATGAAAAGGTAACAGACAGACAGACAGAGTTACTTTCACATTTATAATATGAGTAGGGATTGATGTCATCAAATTAAGAATAAACACAATTTTAAGAATATCCGTACTTGAAATGAGTTGTTTTTCCTAATAAAAGCTAACGGATTTACAAATGTGAAAGTATAAATATTTGCTTGTTTGTTTGTTGCTCAATCACGCCTAGCGGCCGGACGGATTTCGATAAAATTTTGTACACAGATAGAGAGTATATGTATATGGCTGTAATATATATGATACTTTTCATCCCGTTCCCCTGAACTTCTTCTTCCTTAGGAAATTTTTAAGTAACGATGGAGACGTGTGATAGCTAGGTAATATATAAATTGCAGTTTAGGGATTGCTAAAGGTCCCAGGTTTATTATGATGACAAGAAATCATCTTAAAAATACCTACTGGTATTATACCTAAGACTCAGTACTATTTAATATTTTTTAGGGTTATCAGAAGTCGTTTTTCCTTTGGAGTGACCAAAAACAGGACTTTTTAAACCTCCTTATTATTAAGTGTCCATACACTTTACAGACTTTACATCGATAGTCTACAAATACACATATTTCAAATGATTTGCATAGAACCACTGCAATCGCAGTTCAGTATTGATCACCGAGACTCGGCGTGCGCAAATATGGCCACCGTATTACATTTCAGACGTTAAATGTGTAACTGTAGACCGTATTAAATAGCTATGTTAATAGGATTTCAGGTGTCCTGGGCGGGCTTGCGGCAGGCCCCGCCCCTACCTACCATTGTCTCCCGCCGAGAACTCACCCGAAATTGAATAAATTAAGCCAAATTTAATAAGTCTATTAAGTTTCTGCCGACATAAACAACTCTTGGCGTATAGGAGTCGAAACGTTAGCAAGGGCTATTTTATTCAATTACGTTCGAATGCTTAGTCGAGGGTTGCAAAAGCTTTTTATTGATTACTATCAATAAATCAAATTCTAGACTATTGTACAACATTCGGGCAAATGTCAATATATTAATATAAGTTATAATTTTTTTATTCATTGTTGGAATACAAAAAGTTATTTTTATTTTTAAAGAAATGAAAGAAAAATTTGACTTCAGGCGAGGCTCGAACTCGCGACCTACTGGGAATCTAGTCCAGCCGCTCTTCCAATTGAGCTACTGAAGCCCTGCCCGATTTGTCGAATTTTTCCTTCACATCTATTGCATTGGTTTATGGTACCAGTAGCGCCATCTATTACCAACTATGCTAGTTAGGCAACCGATATAATAGACTTTTCAGTTTATTGAATATCGTAAAGAAGTCGCTTTTACCCTTAATAATTGTTTTTATATTATTTCGCATTAACACATGCTTGTGAAATATATTTTTATTTTTAAAGAAATGAAAGAAAAATTTGACTTCAGGCGAGGCTCGAACTCGCGACCTACTGGGAATCTAGTCCAGCCGCTCTTCCAATTGAGCTACTGAAACCCTGCCCGATTTGTCGAATTTTTCCTTCACATCTATTGCATTGGTTTATGGTACCAGTAGCGCCATCTATTACCAACTATGCTAGTTAGGCAACCGATATAATAGACTTTTCAGTTTATTGAATATCGTAAAGAAGTCGCTTTTACCCTTAATAATTGTTTTTATATTATTTCGCATTAACACATGCTTGTGAAATATATTTTTATTTTTAAAGAAATGAAAGAAAAATTTGACTTCAGGCGAGGCTCGAACTCGCGACCTACTGGGAATCTAGTCCAGCCGCTCTTCCAATTGAGCTACTGAAGCCCTGCCCGATTTGTCGAATTTTTCCTTCACATCTATTGCATTGGTTTATGGTACCAGTAGCGCCATCTATTACCAACTATGCTAGTTAGGCAACCGATATAATAGACTTTTCAGTTTATTGAATATCGTAAAGAAGTCGCTTTTACCCTTAATAATTGTTTTTATATTATTTCGCATTAACACATGCTTGTGAAATATATTTTTATTTTTAAAGAAATGAAAGAAAAATTTGACTTCAGGCGAGGCTCGAACTCGCGACCTACTGGGAATCTAGTCCAGCCGCTCTTCCAATTGAGCTACTGAAGCCCTGCCCGATTTGTCGAATTTTTCCTTCACATCTATTGCATTGGTTTATGGTACCAGTAGCGCCATCTATTACCAACTATGCTAGTTAGGCAACCGATATAATAGACTTTTCAGTTTATTGAATATCGTAAAGAAGTCGCTTTTACCCTTAATAATTGTTTTTATATTATTTCGCATTAACACATGCTTGTGAAATATATTTTTATTTTTAAAGAATTGAAAGAAAAATTTGACTTCAGGCGAGGCTCGAACTCGCGACCTACTGGGAACCTAGTCCAGCCGCTCTTCCAATTGAGCTACTGAAGCCCTGCCCGATTTGTCGAATTTTTCCTTCACATCTATTGCATTGGTTTATGGTACCAGTAGCGCCATCTATTACCAACTATGCTAGTTAGGCAACCGATATAATAGACTTTTCAGTTTATTGAATATCGTAAAGAAGTCGCTTTTACCCTTAATAATTGTTTTTATATTATTTCGCATTAACACATGCTTGTGAAATATATTTTTACAAAAAAATATTTTTTATAAAAATATATTTCACAAGCATGTGTTAATGCGAAATAATATAAAAACAATTATTAAGGGTAAAAGCGACTTCTTTACGATATTCAATAAACTGAAAAGTCTATTATATCGGTTGCCTAACTAGCATAGTTGGTAATAGATGGCGCTACTGGTACCATAAACCAATGCAATAGATGTGAAGGAAAAATTCGACAAATCGGGCAGGGCTTCAGTAGCTCAATTGGAAGAGCGGCTGGACTAGATTCCCAGTAGGTCGCGAGTTCGAGCCTCGCCTGAAGTCAAATTTTTCTTTCAATTCTTTAAAAATAAAAATATATTTCACAAGCATGTGTTAATGCGAAATAATATAAAAACAATTATTAAGGGTAAAAGCGACTTCTTTACGATATTCAATAAACTGAAAAGTCTATTATATCGGTTGCCTAACTAGCATAGTTGGTAATAGATGGCGCTACTGGTACCATAAACCAATGCAATAGATGTGAAGGAAAAATTCGACAAATCGGGCAGGGCTTCAGTAGCTCAATTGGAAGAGCGGCTGGACTAGATTCCCAGTAGGTCGCGAGTTCGAGCCTCGCCTGAAGTCAAATTTTTCTTTCATTTCTTTAAAAATAAAAATATATTTCACAAGCATGTGTTAATGCGAAATAATATAAAAACAATTATTAAGGGTAAAAGCGACTTCTTTACGATATTCAATAAACTGAAAAGTCTATTATATCGGTTGCCTAACTAGCATAGTTGGTAATAGATGGCGCTACTGGTACCATAAACCAATGCAATAGATGTGAAGGAAAAATTCGACAAATCGGGCAGGGCTTCAGTAGCTCAATTGGAAGAGCGGCTGGACTAGATTCCCAGTAGGTCGCGAGTTCGAGCCTCGCCTGAAGTCAAATTTTTCTTTCATTTCTTTAAAAATAAAAATATATTTCACAAGCATGTGTTAATGCGAAATAATATAAAAACAATTATTAAGGGTAAAAGCGACTTCTTTACGATATTCAATAAACTGAAAAGTCTATTATATCGGTTGCCTAACTAGCATAGTTGGTAATAGATGGCGCTACTGGTACCATAAACCAATGCAATAGATGTGAAGGAAAAATTCGACAAATCGGGCAGGGCTTCAGTAGCTCAATTGGAAGAGCGGCTGGACTAGATTCCCAGTAGGTCGCGAGTTCGAGCCTCGCCTGAAGTCAAATTTTTCTTTCATTTCTTTAAAAATAAAAATATATTTCACAAGCATGTGTTAATGCGAAATAATATAAAAACAATTATTAAGGGTAAAAGCGACTTCTTTACGATATTCAATAAACTGAAAAGTCTATTATATCGGTTGCCTAACTAGCATAGTTGGTAATAGATGGCGCTACTGGTACCATAAACCAATGCAATAGATGTGAAGGAAAAATTCGACAAATCGGGCAGGGCTTCAGTAGCTCAATTGGAAGAGCGGCTGGACTAGATTCCCAGTAGGTCGCGAGTTCGAGCCTCGCCTGAAGTCAAATTTTTCTTTCATTTCTTTAAAAATAAAAATATATTTCACAAGCATGTGTTAATGCGAAATAATATAAAAACAATTATTAAGGGTAAAAGCGACTTCTTTACGATATTCAATAAACTGAAAAGTCTATTATATCGGTTGCCTAACTAGCATAGTTGGTAATAGATGGCGCTACTGGTACCATAAACCAATGCAATAGATGTGAAGGAAAAATTCGACAAATCGGGCAGGGCTTCAGTAGCTCAATTGGAAGAGCGGCTGGACTAGATTCCCAGTAGGTCGCGAGTTCGAGCCTCGCCTGAAGTCAAATTTTTCTTTCATTTCTTTAAAAATAAAAATATATTTCACAAGCATGTGTTAATGCGAAATAATATAAAAACAAATACAAAAAGTTAACTAACGTGGAACTTACGCTATATTTCAGATATCATTTAATAATGTTCTCATCTGGTGGGTGGTTATTATCTTCTTAATGAATTTGAAATATTAATTTGTTAATTTTAATAATATCTACTAGAAATTCATATTTCATTCTAAACTTTTAATAAGAAATCAGCTACTTTGTTCATATTAAAAAAAAACCTTACTGACTTAAAGATATTTGAACTACTCTCTACCGTCTTTTTATCTTTATATCGGTATTTTCGGAATTCATTGATGCATTGAAATTTAAAAAAAAATAAAATACTATGATTATGTCAGTTAAATATAAAAACTAGAGTTGCAAGTGATTTTAGATCATTATCTACTCTTTTTTTTTTTTTTTTTATGTAATTGAAGTGGCAAACAAGCATGCAGTTCACATTGATGTTAAGTGATGACTGCAGCCTATAGACACCCACACAAAGACCAAGGTCAAAATGCAAATGCGTTACCACTCCTGAGGCCTAAGGTGTTATGCCTCTGTGCCGGAAATTACAGGGCCGTACATTACCACCTGATCGGAACACGATAGTGCTGAACAGTACCATTTAGCGGCAAGTAAATCAGGTAATGCGGTGGTGCCTACGCCCGCGAGCTCCTTCACTGGAGCTCTACCACCAGTAATCTGATAAAGCTGAGACAATCCGTCGAGCTTCTTCACCCAAACTTCACCAACGGTATGTTGGACAATTTAAATGTTTCTAAATAGATTTGTTTGACAGCATTCTTTCATCTTTTTTAATGATATTTAAAATTAGGCATTGTTTTGTTTGCAATATCAATAATTGATGTAATTAGCAGACAAGCTTGCAGTGAATAAGGAAGGCTGATTGGTCTGTGCTTGCAGTTTACATTGATGCTATTTAGTGGCAGTCCAAGGAAAAGGAACGATGTAAGGTTGACAACCCTCTTCTTCCTTGCTTCCAAAATCAGATACAAAAAAAAAGTCACACTTAAGTTATGACCTACATGCTACATTAGATAGTAACGTAGGATCTCTTAATTGCTGGCACAGAAACAAAACATCTCAGAAGCAATACATCTATACTAAGAACAACGGTTTTGACAAAGATGTCTTCAGTTTTTCACTTAGCACTAACTAGCTGCACCCGCGACTTTGTCCCCGTAAGAATTTATAATTGTTCAGTCGTGGGTCAGCTAGTATAAAAGTTAGCCTATGTTACGCCTTATTACATAAGCTATCTGCTAGTGAAAGTCCGGTTAAAATCGGTCAGCCGTTCCCGAGATTAGCCGGAACAAACAGACAGACAGACACAAAAATTGTAAAAAAAAGTTGTTTTGGTATATGTACCGTGTATACATACATTTGCATTTAGTAAAAAGCGAGTTTTTTTATATTACAAATAGACACTCCAATTTTATTTATTTGTATAGATGAAACCTACGCCATATAGAAAAGTTTATTTAAAAACACTGTGATATCGACTCTATGTGTTCATTACAACAATAAACAAAATTAAACAATAAATTCGTTTACAAATTTCGATTAAGAAATGAAACTCAATAAAGAAAGTAAAATTACTTTTCTGAAACTAAAATAGGAATACACTCTATCATTAATTTAAATTTATAAACATGATTCAAGAACAACGTGTGAACTAAGAACAAGTTCTATTTTGTTTCATCATTATCATGATCATCATATCAGCCGAAAGATGGCCACTGCTGGACAAAAACCTCCCCATTTAAGGAGGATTTTAATATACTTGCCGCTAAATGGTAGTGTGCACTATCGTGTTCCGTTCATGTGGTAATGTACGGCCCTGTAATTTCAAGCACAGGGGCATAACACCTTTGGTCTCAGGAGTGGTAACGCATCTGCATTTTGACCTTGGTCTTTGTGTAAGTGTCTATAGGCTGCAGTCATCACTTAACATCAATGTGAACTGCCAATTCCATTACATAAAAAAAGGAGGGACATGTCATAATCGCCACGCATGGCATGCGGATTGGCGATCGCATGGCGTTTTATCGCAATATGCTGCTGCCCATCTTGCATTATTGCACTAACTACCGCCCCATTGGAATAGTTTGGCCGCTATTGTTCGGTTGGCTGACTGCACTAGTGAAAGTATTCTCTGCCAAATAATTTATTTCACTTTCTTTCTTTCTTTAATTTATTTCTTTTTAAAATAATTTTCTATCCAAAGAACCGCATTACTACTAATTTAAGTATTAGCAATCAACTAAATATGTTTTGCAAAATTATGGTTAGGTTTGTAATGCTCTATGATCATTTAAACAAACCTGCTTGGCAAGTTGGGTTAAGCAGGTTGGCTAGCTTTACAAGAAAAATCGGCTATTTAGTGCTATGACAATGTATCTAATTTTTATTACAAATCTCTGAAGCTTAAAAGATAAATGTTTATAACTGTAGGTTTAAAAATCAAAATGAATTACTTAAATCAACAGTAAAATCAACTCGTTTTAGTTAATACTTCATTAAAATACAATTTATAGTAAGTTTTGTAGTAATTATGTTGGCTTAAAACTATCTAAACAAAATATTAATGCTTTCTTTCAGCTACACTTTGAACAGTTTAGCCATGTGTAAGTGCAATGTTAAAACGTTTTGCTGTTTATTATTATGGTAGAAAGTCTAAGTTGAATCAGCTGCCTTCGTTCTAAACCAAGGCAGCTAATTCAACTTAGAACTAATGATAGTAATAAGAAAAAAATCGCAATTACTTACATAGTTTCTGCAGCTAATCAAAACTTTTACTTCTCACGACGTAGGACTATCTGCTACTTATTCACTATATGACCTAACATTAACTAGAGCTACTAGAATTATAATTAATTTAATTATAATTCAACCATATGTGTTAGATATGTCGAATTAAAATTGATATGTTTTGTATTGATATTCTTTAGAGTGGTTGTTGTATTATATACAGTGACTCTAATTCAATACAATATCAGCTGATTGATTTTGCTTAATAATTTTGTTTACGAAACACACCGGAGGTCATCACTCTTAAGGAGTTTTATTTGCGTTATTATATAAAACTTTTCTTTAAGACGGCACTAAGGTGCACAGTTTGTTATTGCCTATGTTTTGTAGTGTTGTTTGTGCAAGCGATACCACCCTTAAGAGTGATGCGCCCCCGGCGGGAGCGCCACGTGACTGCCGGCGTTGCTGAACATTTGTGTTTACAACCAACCCCCTCTCTCACCACCCCTCATCCCCGCTCACTTTTCATCCCCACTCGCCATATTTGCGTTTCCCAGTTTTCTGCTACCATTTTATTTTATAAATATAGTTTTTCGTCTATGCAAACAGTAGAGTTTGTAGAGTTATCATATTTTGAAATATTTTCTCTCAATATGAGTCTAGGAATAAGTTAGTTTCTACTGATGATATTTTCATCATAATGACAATTAAGATGCTACGAGATGTTGTATAATATAATAAATAAATAGAACTAGCATAAAATTAGTAAGAAAATAAACTCAACGAATAACTTCGGTAGCTTAGTGATTAGAGCGACACGGCCAGTCTTTCAGAGATCGCAGGTTCGAATCCTGCTCGAGGTTAAAATGTTATTTTCAATTTTCCTTTGTAAATCTTCAAGTTTACAAAATACAATGTAACATTTACAAAAACCAAAAGCCATCAATATAACTTTCAGTGTGGTAGAACTCCAGCGATGGGACTGAAAAACATTTAGCAATATCTACTCTGGTAAAGTTTAACAATTTACCGTAATTACGGGCACAAGCATATACTACCTATTTACCCTAATAATAAGATTTGCCTGCCCATTTTCTATAAAATAGATTGACATACTGAAAAAAAATTAAAAGCGAATATAACTAGATATTTTCCGAGTGACACCCTGACAAACTAATTGTAAGATAAAACAACAAACGTACATTTTACCTTTGCCACTTAAATAAATAAAACTTACCGATAAAAAAAAATACACATTGTGTGTAACCAGTGGTAAGTATAAATAAAGTTGTTTAGATAAATTTACGGTCATGATATGACTACTTCATTGGACGAGAACTCTCGCCGCTGGAGTGGAAACAGAGATAAGGCGCTTTATGTCATAAAAATTATTGAACGAGGTGCAAATGGCTTGCAAACCGTCTCCGTTATAATATACTAATAACAATTTTGGCTTTGCGCGGGTTGATAATTTTATATATGAATAAAGTGTGCTTAATTTTTTTAGGTTAAACGTTGTCCTTTTAACGAAACTATTTTCCCAAATCTACAAACTGTAATATGCAATTAAGAAATGTGTTGGCGTCAGGACGTGATGACCACACTGCCCACTAGTGGAAGAATTTTCTTCTACTGGAAGAGAATTTCACTACACAGCAGTCAGTCAACCAAACAATGGCGGTCAAACCATTCCAATAGTAGCAATAGCACACCGCGGACACTCCGCCAAAATTCCATACAAACGCTTAATTTGGTTTTTATTACACAGACATATCAATCAGTGACGTGTATCTACACGCGCACCTGAGTGCGTAGCACGTACAAAATACCAACCGTCGCCCATAAGAGGGGAAGGGGTTGAGTGATGCGAGCAAATCGGGCGGGACGTCGAAGTGTCCATTCTATACGTAGTATTATTACATATTCTCTGGCAATAGTAAGTGCAATAACGCAAGATGGGCGGCAGCGTCCTGCGATAAAACTACCGCCATTTTCAATCGTCAATCTGCATGTCAAGCGTGGCGGTCATGGAATGAGTACCCTTAGAGGCTTTAGTCCAACAGTGGACATCTTTCGGCTGATATGATGAATTAAGCAATGTTGTTTGTAGTATCATTTGGTATCAACAGAACATGACAATGTGACAGCAGAAGATTTACGCCGGATAAACAGTTAACTAAATCCAAAAATGATGTCAGTACACGCCTAACATTTTTGAAAGACCTATCTAACGATATCCCACATTAAATAGAAAACGAAAAAAAATTAAAATCCGTGCGTTACATGTAGGGGAGGTACCCAAAATTTTTTTTTTATATTTTTATTCTACCACTTTGTCGGCGTGATTAATTTGTATACTTGTGCCAAATTTAAAGTCTCTAGTTCCAATAGTTTATGCGCTAAACCGCGGACGGACAGACAGACAGACAGACAGACGGACATGGCAAAACTATAAAAGGTTCCTTGTTTACTACGGAACCCTAAAAATAGTTGCGTATAGTAAATTAAAATTATTTTTAAAATCAACCCGACCTTTCGTTTGCTTTTCAGTTTCTGTGGTACCGAGAACAACCAGACAGATAGTTGGTATGATAAATCCGTAAAATAGTTTTATTTCAATGAATGTGTCTCGCAAAAACCTAAATATCATAAAAACATGTAACTGAAATTCTGCACACAACAGGTGTTTTTGATAAAACAAAAGAAAACAAATTTTTGCTTTTTAAGGTGTCTATAATGGCAAATTACATAAAATACAAAAAATTGACACAGACGCGTCCGCGATCCGCCATTGCATTGTAGGAAAAAAGTGCCGGGGCGGGGGGCGCCCCTCTATCGTCCTGCCGGCGTATAGATGGCGCCGACAACAGACATTGACACAAAAACTGATCTTAAAATATGTATCCCTGAGGGTTAAATTATTTATTACATTACCATCTAATTGGATCATGATAGTGTTGAACACTATCATTTAGCACCAGATAGACCAGGTAATGCAATGCCTACGCCCTCGAGCTCGCCATGAGGCGTTAGTTGTTTTACCTCTGTGAAATAAATTACAGGGCCATACATTATGTTTAATTTCATAACACGTAGAAACCTGTATATTTTTAACTTTTCAATACCGGAATTCTATGCAAGTTTGCGTGTTACTAATTGCAGTGGCATTGTCACATAATGGTACCACACAACTTTCAGTAATGGTTCAAATCCATTACTAACATTATTATTCGTGCGCTTTTAGAACATCATGTGACACCAGAATTATTCCAATGTAACCAATAATATTTTTTATGTAATGAACCCTATAATATACGAGAACATGTATATTGGAATAAAACTAGTTTTCGGATATATCGCGCGTATATTAAACTAAAATGATTATTAAAAATCGAACCGCGAGATAAATCCGAAAACTAGTTTTATTTCAATGAGTGTAGCTCGTGAAAACCTAAGAACATATGTATAATGTAGTAAATAGTAATATGTAATAATACAACACAAATCTGTACAAAAAAATGCGTCTTTTAATTTTTTTTTTACATCACAGAATCTACACATATTATAAAACAAAGTCCCCCGAAACGTCTGTCTGTCTATCTATCTGTTCGCGATAAACTTAAAAGCTGCTGCTTCTGCCTCAAGCGGTTTTCATCAATAGATTGAATGATTCTTGAGAAAGGTTTCTAACGATTTGTTAAAGTTTTGTGTAAATTAGTTAGATTATAACATCAGTTGAGAGAGAGAGAGAGCCGCCCTTTAGAGCCGCCTGGGAGCTGTCATCGAAAACGCTGCCTAAACCTTTTGAGATATAACAAAACAATGTATGGTGGCATATTTTATCTTTAATAGATTCACAGAAAAATCCATACTGGCAAATATCTATCTTTTATCGATAGCTTACTATACACATCACATAATTTGTATCCATAAAAGATAGACTTCCAAAAGATTGGTAATTTATACGGAAAGCTATTTAGACCAACACACAAATTATCAAATTAAGTACTTTAGTTACTTTAGGTATTTCATGCACATAATATATTACACCAAATAATAGAAATTATAAAAACCATTCAAACGCGTTGCTTACGCCGTTGATGAGTGAGTCCCTCACTTCATGTTTTTTTGTAAGGTAATGGCTTTTACATTTATTTACTGGTGGTAGAACTCTAGTGACGGAGCTCGCGGGCGTATACACCACCACATTACCTAATATACATGCCGCTAAATAGTAGTGTTGAGCACTATTGTGTTCCGGTCAGGTGGTAATGTACGGCCCTGTAATTTCCGGCACAGAGACATAACACCTTAGGGGCCGTTCAAGTATTACGTGAGCACTATGGGGGGGGCGGAGGGGTCTTTGCTCTGCTTATTTTGGATGACATGGGGGGGTAGGGGAGTCTAGATGATGATTACGTCATCGGTAGTTATTTACTTTTTTAAAAGAATGGCAACCCTCACATTGTCTTTGCTTGAAAACGAAACGCTTTTTCGGGGATTCCCGCAAATAATGCATACGTTTAGGCACTCGCTTTAGAACCGAGTAGAGAAACTACCGCGCGCTGGGGGTTACGTAAAAATAACCAAAAATTCACTGATAAAAATCATATAAAAAATAAAACGATAAAAAACCATACATTAATTGAAAACTGTTTACATAAGCATTGGGGGAGGGGGTAATGGCTTTGCTTACTTTTGCTGACAAGAGATGGGGGGGGTAAAGAATTGTAATAAATCTGCTTACGTAATACTTGAACGGCCCCTTAGGCCTCAGGAGTGGTAACGCATCTGCATCATGTGGTTGAATACATTGGTCTTTGTGTGGGTATCTATAGGCTGCAGTCGTCACTTAATATCAATGTGAACTGCATGCTTGTTTGCCACTTCCATAACATAAAAAAAATGTTTTTATGTTATGGAAGCCTTAAGAACCAGCCTTAGTATTAACTCTACGAAATCTTTAAGAAATACCCATTGCCTACGCTACGTAGCAGTCTGCTACGAACTATGCTACGAAATTGCATTCGTGTAATCTATATTATTTCGATGATACTAAGGAGTCCTGAACAACTTTAATACATACATAATAGTATGATAGACACGTAATGATAAAATTAGAAGCATTCAGGGTCAGAAAAAATATTTGTTTTTTCAATGAAATCGCAGTTTAATAATGTAATATGTTTAATAAGAAGTGATGATTACCAAACTTCGGGGTTCTGGGACCATTCAGAACATCCAGAAAATTGAAAAATGCTATTGGTACCACAGATATAGGATTTTACACCAATAACTCTGATAACCCTTGGAATCAAGCCAAACCCTTGACCGTGGCGTAGTGGTCGTTCTCGATCGAAGCGATCTCTGCCAGCCTAATTCGATTTGAAAACGAAAAAAAAACTTCACGCCTGTAATCTCCGAAGGAGTAGGAAAAAATGCATGCATTTAAGTATACATGCAAACACCCACGATCCAGTTACGTTTTGGTCCATGTGGCATGTGTGTGTGGCAAGCCTGTTGACACTCTCAGGCAAAATTTTATTTTACACCCTTATGTCTGATATCCCCCGACCTGGGAAGCTAACCCAGGACCCCAGCATAGTAGTAGTGGTTCTAATTCGATAAGTTGTTCACACCAGGTCCCTAACGGGGTAGGCAGAGAGTGTAGAGCGCCAAATATCCAAGTCCTGACATTAGTTGTCATTCTATATATTGCTGCCAGTCTAATTATTATCAGTTTATATTGAGCTAGGTCATGTGAATAGTGTTTTTTTATGTAATGGAAGTGGTAAACAAGCATGCAGTTCACATTGATGTTAAGTGATGACTGCAGCCTATAGACACCACACAAAGACCAAGGTCAAAATGCAGATGCGTTACCTGAGGCCTAAGGTGTTATGCCTCTGTGCCGGAAATTACAGGGCCGTACATTACCACCTGACCGGAACACGATAGTACTGTACACTACCATTTAGCGGCAAGTATAATAGGTAATGCGGTGGTGCATACGCCCGCGAGCTCCGCCACTTGAGCTCCACCACCAGTAAAAAGTGTAAAGTGTGGTTGAATACCATTTTTCTTGCGTATCTACTTAGTCACTAGTTATTGGAACCGTTTGGAACAGTCATGCACCCTTTAAAGTCTTTGCTTACAATAACGTCAGGTCATGGGTTGCTAGCTTCCATTAAAAATTGTCGAAAATATCAACAGATACTCATGAGCAGGTGCTCATGGTAGGGCAGTCCCATCTAGACCAGTGCCTGTTCAAGTATACTTACTAAGGTACGAATACTTAAGTATGTTTTCACATGTTACATGCATTGATATGATTTATATTGGAATCACCTCTTAACAAGATTAACCTTTTTATTTGAAAGAGCCACACTACCCCTGTTCTGTGGCGGAGTTCTTCTCGTTAGTAACCTCATTCGGAACTCTGCTAAGTGAAACGCTTAAAATGAAACTTTATTATGACAAAAACAAATTCTTCTCCCTTCTTGTTTCCTGATTTTAGTTTTTTGGAACAGGGAAATTGAAAAACGTTTTCAAATAACTTATTATTGTTTTTCCGTGTTTATAGTTTTTATTTATGTTATGCTGGTGGTAAATAAGCATTTAGATCACATGGATGTTAAATGACGACTGCAGCTTATAAGACATAAACACAAAAAACCAAAAGACATAATAGAAATGCGTTGCCATCTCCTTTGAAATCATAGGGCTCTATAATTTATTCACTATAGATAGTATAAAAAATATGTGATAAATGTGATCCTTAGAATGTATGTACGAGTATGTATGTATCTTCACTCCAAGTCCCTGCTACTTAGTCACATCCTAAATACTTGATATATTAAAAATTACAGTTGCTCGAGCTCTGTCAATGGACTCTACTAGGAACCATAAAAAATAAATATCATAATTTCATATTTAAGCAGAAAAAAAAAAACTAATACTTCTTCTTGACCAGTAACAAATTCATGTTTTTACATTTCGAACCCAGATTTAATTTCACTTCGAGTAACACAGCATGCAACAAAAAAGGGTTACGTCTCGCACTAATGAAATCGGATCGGCAATCTCGTTAGCTCGAAATTTCATTACAAAAGTCTCTTTTCATCAAGTTTTTAATTCTATCCAACTTTCCAGAATTTTTATTACATATTTAGATTACTGATTACATTCCAAAAGTAAGAAAAATTAATTAAAATATAGAAATTGACGGTCTGAAAGTGATGGTAGTGCTTCAGTGACACAGACAGAAGACGCTGGCACAGACAAATTATATATTAGCGCTAGTTCATTGACTCACAATTATTGGTATAATTAATACAATAGAACTTTAACCGTTAAAGTTGAGACTCTTACGTCAGCAACTCAAACGGAAATTAATATTATAGGTTACAGGGTGGGAACAAAAGACCGTGGTTGAAGAGAAAGTATCATTAAACCATGAGCCACGTATGACAATAAAAACATAATAATTTATTATAGCTTCTACATTATAAAACCACAGATAATTGAGAGTTATATCATAAGACTACATTGGTGCTTACGCCCTCAAACTCGGGCTTAAATTGATTCTCATTACAGATCCCAAACCAACCGCATATTATTTAGTAACGAACATTCCACCTTAAATTATTTTAGTAGATATATTTAACAGATATACATAATAGTCCGGTATTGGTTAAAACTTGATTATAATGTTCGAAAAACGTCACATGGGTAAGGTGCGAAAGAGAAAACGCTGTACAAATCCGCAATGAGCCAAAGTCTCCTTCCTAAAGTCGATGTGCAATATTTCTTCGTTTTAGTAGTAACGTTTATTTCAATCCTTGGTCCATACCTGCTGTTATAGCCTCAGTACCTACTACACTTAGAATTTGTTCTGAAATAAGGGATATACACTGTGCACACATACACGGTACATCGGTACCGGTACACGGTACGTATCATTTCGCGTCAGAGAGATAGCAATGCTGTGATACCTACCCCTGAAGCATAAGCGGAACTCTATCACTCTATCAGTCCAAAATAAAATAGTATAAATTGCTTGCTCGAAACCAAATTGATGTTGGTTTACAAAACATATTGCTAATCAAATCCGACAGGGGCTTAAATGTTACGAGTGTTCGTTTTTAAATTATTACACAAAGTGGTATTTGATTACAATTTGATATGTTTATCTCAACATTAATATACCACAATTGTCTTAAACAATGTATAGTTACATTCGTTTTATACTTACATTGTTAGTTTTTTCACTCCTGAGCTTAAAGTATAGCCATTACTACCAATCGACGAAACAAGCGACCGCTGTTCAAGGGTTATGACATAAATTTTGTAACTTTGTAAATTGTTTTCATTTATTTTCCAAAATGAATTAAACTAAACAAATGTGATAGATAGAGGTAATATATATTAATACGGAGTTAACTATCTACATATTTTTACTTACACAACAAAAATTACAAATTTTCGAAACACAAAACAATTATTATATTGATTTCAATAAATTGCTTTACTGCTATCCTATTTATTTAAGCTATGTCTTAATATATGTATTTTAATTAAGTCAATAATTCACATTTACTCTGTCCATAAGCTTTAGTAATAACTAAAGATAGATCTCATATTTTATCTCATTACCAAAATTAAAAAATTCACTACCACCTATAAAAATGTATTGTTATAGGTCATGTTATAAAAAAATTAAAAGTGAATAACAATTGTTACATTGACTGACATGTCAATTTATAAAAACCTTATCAATAATCGTGTAATATAACTATATCAATTAATTATTAGAGAAATATAAATTATTTTAACAGAGAGTTCCATTTTCTCTTTGAAAGACTGACAAGATAAATGTTTAGTAAAAGAAAATCAAACATTCTTTGTCACTCACTGGTAGAGTTCCAAAATCCACAAGCTGAGAGAAACCCGCTCAATAAACACAGCAAAGTCTTCAAAATAATAATACCCTACACAGATATATTGTCAGCGATCTCCTCGAACTTGCAAAACAATTGTTGTTTTTCATTTTCATCATTAAAAAAAAATCGTTTTGTTGTACTTTTAACATTACATATTATACATATTTATTTCGACTTTGCGAGCATAACAGATTATAAAGACCTTCCACGTACATTGCGTAAGTATTAAAATAGATTTTTACATAATATTTATATCAAGTGGCTCTTTCATAAAGGATTTGAAAGGTAAAGAGCTACTAACGAGGCAATCAAAGGTGATTTGCTATCTTCCCAGAGCTGCCAATTAGACCAGCTTAAAGTATAAGAGGCTTTAGTTCAGTTTGCTTTCACACAGGATGATGTGGATCACGACAGAATTATGTACAGAACTATATTTGAATTTCAACCGTATGAAAATTAAACGGAATACATATACTTAGACAGTTATATTTTGGTGGTTGCTTTCCCGTGTCAGAACGATTTACCTTCAATCGTATTATCGAAACATCAGAGATTAAATTTAAAAAAGTAAAAAAGTGGTTTTCAAACATTTTTAAAGCAACTCGAAATGTAAGAACTTATAATATATATCTAAATATTACGTATTTACTACTATGTACAACTTGAACTAGTGCACACAAACCACCTTGCGATTCCTATTAGGCGAAAAATCAGTAAATTATCATAAATGTTGTTAGCAAAATAAGCTTCATTTGTCTTGTGAAAAAAAAACATATTATAGTTTGATTACAGTACCAAACTTGTTACGGGAAAACATCCACTAAAATAACACCGTGTACGTTTATGCGTCATATATACCCCCCTACCCAACCAGATATTTTTAGTGGTGGAGCTTTAAACGTAAAAAATGAGAGAGTCTCACATACTTATTTGATCAGAATCAGAATCAGAAACTCATTTATTCATTTAGGGTGACAGGCACCTCTTATGACACGTCAAAAACAAACAAAATAAATTAAAGCGAATAACAATTGATATACATGTCAAACAAGATAAAAAATATATGTAAAGTCAAGAATATCACTAAGATAAAACTAAATGTCATAAACTAATGTAAAAAGTATATCAGTAAAATGTCTCTTTTCCCCTTTACAAACTGATAACAAAGAGTAAAAAGAAAAGAAAAAGAGTCATTCTTTGTCATTCACCGGCAAAGTTCCAAAGGCCAATATGATCTGAGAAAAACTTGCCGGAAAAAACTCAGTCGGCTCTTTTAAAAATATCTCTTAGGCATATTTTTACAATTTTCCATAATTTAAACAAGCTTAAAATTAACAATATAATATCAACATTACACTTTGATTATTACATTTAACACCTTTGTGGAGCTAGATCAGCATTTAGCCAAACATTTCTATCCTTGAGATAGTCCTCGAGTTTATAGTAAGCCTTTTTACATAGAGTGCGTTTAATTAATGCTTTGAATTTACCATCGGTGAGTTCGGAGCAATCCCAGCTGGGATCTTGTTATAAAATTCTACACTATATTTTAGGAAAGATGTATTAGTTTTCGTCAGTCGAAAACTTGGCAGAGACAACTTGTTCTTATTCCTCGTATTATAACTATGCCTATCGGAGATTTTATCAAACAGATGTAGATTTTTCCTCGCGAAAAGTATATTTTCATAGATGTAATGGCAAGGGACTGTCATTATATTTATTTCTTTAAATAGTTCTTTCAAAGAATCACGACTACGTAAGTTATACATCGCTCTAATGGCCCTCTTTTGTAATACAAAAATTGATTGTATGTCAGCCGCTCGACCCCACAATAAAATACCATAGGACATGACACTGTGAAAATAGCTAAAATAAACAAGTCTTGCAGTGTCTATATCAGTTAATTGCCTAATTTTTCGAACAGCATAAGCTGCGGCACTCAGACGTTTCGCTAACTGCCTAATATGTGGTCCCCATTGTAACTTCGAGTCAAGCGTTATTCCCAAGAAGGTAGCGTCATCAACAAATTGAATTTTGTCATTGTTTCTAAAAATGTCTCCTTCTTTACTTTTTACATTAGGGAGGGGAGGGGAGGGGATCCACTTTCTGCTAAATACAATTATTCAACATGAAATAGATACATAAGACAAGAGACACGGCGGTACTAAAGCAATAACTCCTCCTAATTTAAAAGGAATTCATCGTAAAATAGCATAAGCAATACATTTCTTGCCTACGTTATATAAAAAAAAATGTTTTCATTATGTCATGAAAGTGGTAAAAGTGGTGGTTTTTTTTAGAACGGACTTATGAAGGCGACGTGTATTGAGACGGCACTAGTCTACATCACCGTGCAATCGGCGAGCGCAGAAGGCGCTCCAGCCTGTATTCACAGTGTGAAGGTATCCGTATCTCTTTCATTTTTTTTAGAATGAAGTATAACAATCTCGTCATCAAATATGGACTATGATAATATCTTGAGTTCAAAATTCGTTTATGTTCAAATTAAATCTCTGTACTTACTATATTTATTTCTTACTCATGTTTTCCGTTATCGCAATTTTTACATTTTAGAATCGGTTGCACCACGATATTTGTTAAAGTTAAAGTTATTCTAACATTTCACATTCCTGTCTAACTTAAACAGATTTTTTTAAGTTAGAGAAGGATGTGAAATGTCATAACAACTTTAACTTAATTTATAACTTTAACTTATTAATGTACGGCCCTGTAATTTCCGGCACAGAGGCATAACACCTTAGGTCTCAAAAGTGGTAACGCATCTGAATTTGACCTCTTGACTTTTAGACTGAGAGATACTGAACCCTCCGACCACCGTTGGTCCTGTAAGGCTGGAAATTTTTGTAGGGATAAATCATAACATGCTAAGTACAAAAACCATCGCCTGGCAAGGATCTGCCAGTCACATGACCAACCCCACATTTTTGAAAATGTAAAAAAAAAATAAAAATAAACTTGAACATGTAAGGCTGAAATTTTTATATGTTTAGCTATCACGGTTTATGAGATACAGCCTGATGACAGACAGAGATCTGTTCTTCAGCTTCACTAGACTCATTTTCAGCAGCATCTGCCGGCTGTTGTAATAATATTTCGTACATAGAAGAAGGAACTGCTTTTTTTGCCGTACCTGAAACGTAAAACGGGACCCTATTACTAAGACGCCGCTATCTGTCTGTCTGTCTGTCCGTCCATCCGTCTGTCTGTCACTAGGCTGTATTTCATATACCGATAAAGTAAGAAAGCTGAAATTTTCACACGTTTATTGTATGGAGACCGCCTTTAATATTTTTTTTATATTTGTTGTTATAGCGGCGACGGAAATACATAACTTGTGATGATAGTATGTGCGTGTATATAAACCGTGATAGCTAAAAAGCTGAAATTTTCACTAGTTATGTATTTCCATTGCCGCTATAACAACAAATAGTAAAAATCAAAACAATAAAAATATTCAGGGGCGGTCCCCATACAATAAACGTGTTTTTTTCGTAATTTTGCTCAATATTAACAACAGTAGCAGGTAGACTCTTTAAAATTTTCACAGAATATTGTTACTAGATTTGTATGTTATCTTTCATAAAAAAATATCTAAATAAAAATAAATTAAACATCAAAGGGGGGCTCCCATACAACAAACGTAATTTTTAAGCAATTTTTTTGTACGGAACACTTTATGTGCGAGTCCGACTAGCACTTGGCCGATTTTTTATGCTATCCAGAACCGCCTGTTATTGAACCTACTTATCTCAAATATCTTAGACAAACACTTATATAAATTTCAACTTTACAGAAGAAAGTTTATTTTATTCATACATATAGCACACCTTTCGGTTCGCCTGGCAGGCACTTGTGCTCATCGGAATCGCCTGTCAATTTTTTTTTTAATTTCTCTATACATTAACTAAAACATATAAAAAATTTCAGCCTTACATGTTCTAGTTTTTTTTTTTTTTTACATTTTCAAAAATTTGCGGTTGGTCACGTGACTGGCAGATCCTTGCCAGGCGATGGTTTTTGTACTTAGCATGTTATGATTTATCCCTACAAAAATTTCCAGCCTTACAGGACCAACGGTGGTCGGAGGGTTCAATATCTCTTGGACCATTTGTGTGGGTGTCTATAGACTGCAGTTATCACTTAAAATCAATGTGAACTGCATGATTGTTTGCCACTTTCATTACATAAAAAATAACAAATTTTATATCTTGGTGGATGTCTAGTAACAGCAAACCTGGGTCTGGACCTATATCTCAATAATGTGTAGAGTGTCATAGATAAAGGCCCTTCTGGTGCTATTGGGATATTTTCAGAAAATTTCCCAGTGTCACCCTAGGATTTTTATAATGTGCCCGGAGACGTCAATAGGCTCACCACCTGTTAGATGGGCCAAAACGTTACCAGCAAATCGTAGGTGTTTGCATGTATGCATATGTATCCTTGAATGCACGCATTTACCCCTTCAGGGAATACAGGTGTGAGGTTACGTTTATGGTGATAAAATGAATACCTATTTACTGAACAGGTTTTAAGATAGATAATGAAGAATGTTAATATTTGCCTACTTTGATTGCACGTTACGCCTACTATCGCATAATTTTTATTATTTAAAGTAGGTGGCAAACAATTACGTTGTTCACATTGATGGTAAGTAATGCCTGCAGCCTATAGACACGAAAACCAGAGATCAAAATACAGATGCGTTGTCACCCCTGAGATCTCAGTTGTTATCTGTTGTCTCTGTGATAGTTATTACGGGGCCATACATTATCATCTACCCGGAACACGATAGTGCTGAACACTACCATTTGGCGGCAGATAGATTAGGTGGTGCGGTGGTGCCTACGCCCTCGAGCTCCTACACTTGATCACTACCACCAGTAGAAAATACATTTATCGGTATAAACTAGTTATTCATAAGACGAAAGAATAATAAGTCAGTTAAACATTTCTCTAAAAACTGTAATATCATGCTATTTTTTTTAACGAGTTAAACATCCTATTACAGCTTACAACAAACAATATCGAATAATCGAGAAACAGAATCTCTTAATAAGAGTTATTACTCATTCGGCGCATTCATAACATCCATAAACTGCCTGCGGACAAATTATTAATATGAACCGGTATTCATCACCATGGCATTGAGATCGAATGAATGCTAACCGAAAATAATCTCCGCGGGGTAGAAAAATAGTAGGGGTGGGGGTGAGGGCGCGGGGTGCGGAACAACGGCCTCGTTACGCCACTTCCGGCGGATGTCGCTTCGTGATGCATTGTCGTCGCCTCGGAGGGTGGACACCGATGTTTTCATTTTCATCATAAACATTGATGCGGAATATGGATAACTTATAATTTACTAGCTGTTGCCAGCGGCTCCGCCCGCGTGTAGGTCGCTTTTCGCGTATCCTGTGGAATCTCATCGAATCATCCCATTGCATCCCACAGGAACATTTGTCGGGATTAAAAGTATCCTATAATCTAAGTCAGCTTATACCCTATCTGTAGAACAAATTTCATCAAAACCCGTTCAGTAGTTTCGGCGTGATTGACGGACAAACATCCAAACAAAGAAACATTCACATTTATAATATTAGTGTGATTAGTGTGATAGTGTGATTAGTGTGATAGTGTGATTAGTGTGATACGTTTGTAGCAACATAAATGTGATGTACCGTACAACCAAGTACGGATCTATCGGAAAGAAAGGCTCAGGTGTCTCGGTGGCTTCGGAAACGTCCGAGGTTTAAGACAAACACTTGTAGAGTTGGCGGGGACCAGGCTGGCAAACGCCACCTCGAATATTTGACTAGACCGATGCTAGCAGTTTATTTTTATTTATTTATCTCAGGCATCAAATGCTCATATAACATGATAATAATACATACCTTATACACAAACATATATATAAATAAATATTTAACACTAACCCTATTCATCATGTGAGGTTTTTATCGACGACGTCGAAGCGCGGCAGTGCAGGCAGTTGTCCCCGGAATCTGTAGAACACGAATAAATATCGGCAGATGATAGTCCAACCAGTTGACAGTCTAAGAAATGAATTAAAGTTCACTTTGTGAAGGTGAAGTTAGTTTTCTTTTGTAGTAGTCAACCTTTGTTGAGTAGTGCAGCACGATGGTATAGCTGGACGCAATTAGTCGGCGCCATACAATGCCTACAATAATAATCAGTGCTCATCAACTCGGGATGCATGCCAATTTATTAACGTTCCGTAGTCTACAAAGAACTCTTATACTTGTGCCATGTCCGTTCGCAGTGAATTGATTGTCAACTCAGATAATTTTTAAACTAGAAAAGTGTTTGAGCAAATGTATTCAACATTGGTCATGCCGTCACACAGACAAAGTGGTAAAATAAAATCTTAAAAAAAAAATCATTTTTCGGATACCCTATTCATCAAAATTAAACAACCAGTCAAAAACACATAAAAATATGAAGCAAAATAATTAACGCATCCGAAGCGTCGCCAGCTGTCGGGTGTATGGGAAAGTAATAATATCGATGCAACCGAGCTGAGGTGTCTTTTCGGTCCGAACCCCCCGGGAAATCATCGTAATCCGCGACGTCGACAACGCGCCGACTAAATCTCTGTCTCGTGATGTTACGTCTACCCTAATTATATTTTATATATCGATTAACTTTTCGACAGAGTAAGCTATGGTAGGTATTAGTTATCTCTATATATAAAAACGTAATGTTAGTCCCATTAAGGTTCGGTTGCATCAAAATGTTTGTTAAAATGAAAGGTGATGTAAGATTTTACATCTTTCTCTAACTTAAACAAATTTGTTGAAGTTAGACAAGGACTTAAAATGTTATTTAACTTTAACAAATATGTTGGCGCAGCCGAACCTAAGACTCGAGAACGATGAACCCATATGGCGGCTAATTTTAGTTTCGAAATAATCGTAGCAAGCAATCCAAAGAAGGATTAAAAGTTGAGAAAATTGCAACGATAATAGTAAAAACAACCATTCGATTATACCATACTAATCGAGATCTCTTTATCTACCACTAATATTAATGACAATCTTTAAGACTGTCATGACCTGATAAGTTGGTAATGTAAATGACTATAATAAATACTGTCACAAAGAGAAACAAAAATGTCCTCAATTGTAGCAACACATTCACATACCATTCTAGTTTGTTAAGGCCTATAAGCTACATTACATACTTGTTTGCACTTTCAAACAAAAAACCAAGAATAATTTTCTTGGTTTAATTCAAATTCCTTGGAAAATGTCGATATACATATACGGTGACATCACTATTTAAATCCAGAGATTGCCGTGAATGGGCTCTGATGAATCATGCCCGTTCACATGGAACGATGTACTACGCATTAAATCTCCGATACCCACAACACTCAAAAGAGGGTTTAAACGTGTAGAGTGTATAATAAAAGCTCCGTTATACGAAAATGATACACAATATAATATTAAAAAGGCATACTCCGATGGTTCGAGTATGTAGAAAGAATGTCGAATGAGCGAATGACTAACCAGATTTTCAATGCGTATGTGGATGGTTGCAGAGGCCCAGGAAGAGCAAGACCGACGTGCATTGGCCAAATAAGTCGCGAATTGTGTGAGGGTGGGGTCAAGAGTCCTAGGAATCGGCGTGTATGTATGAAGAGAATGATGAATGTAGAAGAAGCACGGGAGGTGTGTCAGGACTGGGATATTTAACACTATATTAAATCCATCGGAAGCGCACATGGCCCAGCGGCTGGTGTAGATCGTAAGCGATCTGTTCGGTTAAGCACTACGGGCGCGGTCGGGTAGTGTGATGGGTGACCGCTAGTGGCAAATTAAATGCGCGTTTCCGTGCTTCGGAGGGCACGTTAAGCCGTCGGTCTCGGTTGCTATCGATGGATAGCAGTCGTTAAACCTTGTCGGAGGCCTTATGGGCGGTTTGCACTACCAATCCGCATTGGAGCAGCGTGGTGGAGTAAGCTCCAGGCCTCCCCCTAAAAAAGGGGAGAGACTCGTGCCCAGCAGTGGGACGTATAATGGGTTGCCATTATTAAATCCATCGGAGTATGCCTTATTATATATATATATATATATATATATACGCATACAGAGCGGGGCAGGGGTCTAAGCGTGACAATGGTGAGAGATTTGATTAAAATATTTAAAATAAATATTTCGTTTTAATAATAACAAAAAAAAATCAAATTCGGGGAGGAATCTTAGTTTTTGTGAATTTATATCTTTAGGGGGGGTTACGGATTGTGTGACACAGCGTGATATATTTTATGGCCGGCCCCTAAGGGACTTGGCGTCAAGATACATACATACGTAAAAAAATAAATCACACACACACTATGAATACACAATCATTAGTTTAGCCTTCTTTGTGAGAATATTATTCTTATCACAAACACAATGTCGGAGTTGTGTTGTGACTTCTAATTTTAGTATCTATTGAACAATAGCTGTACACAGAATAACATAACTGGTTTAGATAAATACACGGCCCGAGGGTCATGTATATCTGTTTTATCTATACTTAAAATAAAACTGTAGAAGTGTAAATTCTGTACATTGAAAATATTGAAAAAATAAATACCAGGGGATGTTACTAGATCGATACCGAACCCAAATATATGATTAGAAAATTTTTTGTCTGTCTGTCTGTCTGTTTTTTCAAGCATCACATAAAACTACCGGTCCGATAACAATGAAACTTGGTATGATTATATTATACTTTAACCTCTGACGCACAACACTGGGTACTTTTTATCCCGGAAATATGTCTGTTTGTCTATGTGTTTGTGCATGTTAATTTTAGAAACGGCATATTCGATTTGCAGTTTTCACTAATATATTGTGGTAAGTTTCACATAACATTTAATGTTTGTATCATGTGAATCGGTTCAGAAATAAAAAAGTTATGTCAATTTAAAGAATCACATCGAATATTTTAAAGCAATTCTGTATCTTAGTTCTATTTTTTAGGGGGTTTCGTATCTAAAAGGTAAAAACGGACCCTACGGATTAATCCTCCGCAGTCTGTCTGTCTGTCCGTCCGTCCGTCTGTCTGTTACCAGGCTGTATCTCATAAATAGCGAAAGCTAGGCAGCTAACATTTTCACAAATTATGTATTTCTGTTACCGCTATAAAGACAAAATTAATTACTAAAAATAAGAAAATGAAAATGTATAGGTATGTCCAAGGGGGCATACAATAAAGGTGTTTTTTTTTCGTATATTTTTTGCTCGATAATAACGGTGGCAAGTAGACGCTTAAAATGGTGGTGGTGATGGTGATGATGGTATTGGTGGCGTTAGTGGCGTTGCTGGCATTGGTGGTTTTGGTAGTGGTAGTGGTGTCGTTGGTGGCGTAGGTGTTGTTGGTGACTCTGGTGGTAGTGGTGGAGGATTTTAGTGGCGATGGGGGTGTTGTTGGTAGTATTGGATGCGTTGGTGGCATTGGTTGTGGTAGTGGTGGTGGTTTTGGTGGCATTGGTGTCATTGGTGGCATTGGTGGCGTAGGTGTTTGGTGATGTTGGTGTTGGTGGTGGCGTTGATGGCGTTCGTGGCGTTTGTTGTGGTGGTGGTGGTGGTGGAGGTGGTAGTGGTGAGAGTGGTATTGGTGGAGGTGGTGACGATGGTGTAGATGGTGGTGGTAGTGTTGGTGGCATTAGTGGATAAAAATGCACAATGTTAATAGTCAATTTTTCATGTCTGCCGGCTCTTACGGAGTGCATATTTATTGTGTATAGATCTATCTTTCATCTTTAATTCTCTGTCAGTAGCACTTATTGACTGAAACTTTACAAAACTTTATAATAATTGTCTATAAAAAAATATTATGCATAGAAGTTTAAAATGGCCTTTTCGAACATACGGTTCAGCGAAGGATGGACGTTTGTAGGTAGGTAGTTACACGACTGAGTGTTTAAACACATCATTAGCCATTTTTCGCAATCCTAGCAGCCTGGGTGCTTTTATCCCCGATGGCCATACCTACGTCTAATATCGTGTACAGAGGAGCATAGTGTAAAGTAGATTTTTTTAGGTACCCAAAAACTATATCCAAAAGCGCTGGCCAAAGTCCCAAAGTCACTATTTCATGCGAACAAAGCCGCAGGCACAGCAGCACACAGTAAATAACAAGAACACATACCTACATCGTTAATCCAAATCAAATTGTTTATAAATTTATTCGTTCAAAAGAGGAAAATTTTAACCTTGTAACGGCAACCGAAAAATGCCAGTCAAATCATTAAATAGTAAGTGCAATAATGTGTGATGGGTAGCAGCTTCCTGCAATAAAACTACAGCCACTACGATCACCAATCCGCATACCAACGTGGCGATTATGGCATATCCCCCTCGTTGAGGATGCTTTAGTCCGTCAGGACGTTTTACGGCTGAAATGATGATGATGGTGATGAAAGGCAATCACAAAATTGTATATTATTTACGTCAGTGTTTATTTGAAGAGTGATCCTCTAATGTATGTATCTTCACGCCAGGTCCCTAACGGGGTAGGCAGAGAGTGTAGAGCGCCAGACATCCCGGTTCTGACAAACCTCTCGTGCCTCGTCTACCTTCATCATTCTCTTCATACATGCACGCCGATTCCTAAGACTTTTGACACCACCATCAGACAGAACTCGACCTATTTGGTCATGGTAGGTCAGCCTTGGTCTTCCTGGGCCTCTGCAACCATCCACATCTGATGATCCTCTAATGATTCTGCCGAATTCCACAAATATCTACAATAAATTCGGAATAATCAATATATTATGACAAAGTGAGTGTAGAACGTAAAATAAACATTTGTATTAATCACTATTGTGTATACTCGTATACAGACTACGCCAAAGCTACGCGACGGAAGTTCGGCACTATTACGCCTGCAATGCTATTTGAATTACTGACACTATGTCGAAATTACGCTACGTTATAACATACCTACAGCGTAATTTCGGTCGGGCGTACGAAACGATTGCTGAATTCACACACTATGCCGACACACATTACACTAAACTGAAATTCTGTCGCGTAAGTTCGGCACTTATGTTGTGTCATATCAGCCGAATACGTCGGAACGTAAAATGATCCGTCGAGTAGCTTCGGCATAGTGTGTTTACACACTTTGTCGGAAGATTTTTAGCACTCGGGAACACTGGCGTTATGACATACCTACCTACGTATGCTCTATTTCAACATGTTACGAATTCGAAATCGATGATGTTCATATCATTCTATGTGATGACTGCCTCAGTTACAAGACGTAAACCTATGTCAAAAGGAACAATAAACAACTTCATGACATTATTTTACCGAAAAGGTGGGCGAATATTATTAGGTCACCCAGTAAATAATTGCTAAGTTCTTCTTAGTATGACATTGATATCTAATACGTAGCCTATTGACACTCATTGGACATACTTTTCATACTAGTATCCTAAAACTGAGATTTCTGAAAGAATAAGAATATCTACATACTATTAGGCAGCTAAATAAATAATGAAATTAATTCAAAGAAAACGACTTTTGTAAAAAATGTCAACAAACGTCACAAGTACTTAGTTGTTAACGAGCGAGCTTTCCGGCTCAAGTAACCAAGATGACAATTACGAGTTAGAAGTGACAGGCAGACTCATAAGTCTTCATTACTGCCGGCCAAGTTGCAGGCTCTGCGAAACTTTGATGAGTCGCTGCCGAACAAGCTTAAAAGATGATCCTCATAATAATGTCCACCCCTCCCTGTCTTGTCTACTATTCAGCATAATAGCATGTCACCGAACTACTTTAAAATGAACCGATTCATTTTAACTTTCTTGCAGTTTATATTTCGAAAACTAAACTCATATAAAATCTTGCTGTATTTCCCCGAAAGCGTAGGCAGAAATTCATAAATGGAGTCAAATTGTATACCATTACCACATTCGCCAGATTTTTTTTTTAAGTTCCAATTAATGAGCAATTAATTGGACTAATCAGTAAAGTCCGCGTATGCCTTTTGAAATATTATTTAATATCACTTATATTTAAATATTTTTGACCATTCAAAGGGACGGGTAATGATGGGCCCGCAAAATAATTAGGGTTAACTATAAGTTAAGGTGCTCAACAATAAATATCGCACATCGAGCTTAGGAAGGAGACTTCGGCTTATTTCGGGTCTGTAGAGCGTTATCTCTTTCGCACCGTACCTATTTGACGTTTGTCGACCATTTTGATCAAGTTTTAACCAATACCGAACTGTCAGGTCTTACGTAGGTAGTGTGCAACAGAGATAACGCTCTACGAAGTCGAAACGAGCCGATCGTCTCTTTCGCAGGCTTGATGTGCAATATTAATTGTTGAGTACTGTAAATCATTGAAGTGAATATTAAAAACAATTCATGTTTTTTTAAGGTGAAAAACAGAATATAGCGTAATTTTAAAACAGAAAGCGAGAAAAATTTTAGAAACAAATAACGTAAAAGAGAGAGTACAGAGTTAATTAACTCCTGGGCCCAGAAATATATGGAACGGTATCATTCTCCTTCATAGGTATGTCAATCCTTCAACTAGCGTTTCACAATAAAATCGCTAAATCAAAACGAATGAACTTTGAGATATTTTCGTCTCAAGGTAACCACCTTGAAAATATTTCAAAATCGACCACATGGACTAAATGATTCTGGCGATACTATGATGTCTAGTGTAATTTTTAGAAAACGATATTTTCCAAAGTAATATTCTAATTAGAACTTACGGGGAACTCAGAAGCAAAACAAAACTTTTAATTTAATATATCACGGTTGAGTATTAGATAGACAGCTCTCATTAGAGAGAGATATCATTAAGGGGATCGTGACAATGAGATAATGTTACCCATTATAATTACTGATCCGGAGTTGGAGTACGATGGCATATTTTAAATAAAAGTTAGCAAGCACATCAGTTAAAAATAATATTTTGGCTTTATTCAATCCTGTATTTATGGAAAGAATAAAAAAATATCACATAGGTACATATTCGATAAAGATAACTACTCTGCTCCGTAAAAGAATAAAATTCACATATTGAGGTACAAACGTAAATAAGTTTACCATAAGATAGTAAAGCGGATTCAAAAATAGGTTATCATTTATATCAAATTTGACTGAAATTGACCAGAACATATTTTTACTTACCTACCCCTCTAGATCATTAGATGACGACTCTGCCCGTACTAGATCGTTGAATGGTGAATTTACTGTTTTAGCCCTTATGGATATTTGCTGCTATGTAGGTAGTGTTCAGCAGTTTCAAAATCACGATATTTAAAATACTGAGATCTATAGATTTATATAGAGGTCTCTATCAGCAATATATACTTCCATCAATATGAACTTTGGGTACACTTGAGCCACTTTCATGTAAACAAAAATATTCTGCAATACTTACTTATAATACCAAGTAACAATGTGTATATCGTAACCATATCCTAAAATTTCCCACATCATGAAATGATTGAGAATTTCATGAAATTTTCACTGATCCCCATAAATCACCCATTGGCCACATCATGACGAGCCTTGGACAGAGCAATGATGAAAAATATTCCGCAAACATGGTCGGTTAAATACACGCCCACTTCATGAAATATTCAAACTAATTTTATTATATCGTAGAATTGTTGCATTATCGCCGCAATGTAAAAGCTTTGTTTATGAATCAAAATGGCGGCCACTGACAGATGAGTAGAGTAACCACGTGAACAATTCTACGGACTATGGAAATATGACGTTTCATGTTAGGATTCCACTGCAGAATCATTTCGTTCATCCAGATATGCTGCAAACCTAATTTTTATGCATATTTATAATCTTGAGAATATGTATCTACTAGGCTAGGTTGCAAATCATAAATTGGCCGCAATTAAAAAAAAAAAATTTTTTTGGGAATTTTTTTTTATTTTCGCTTGTTTCTTCAATAAAATATCGTTCACCTCACGGCAATATGTATAAAGACTGAAAATCACGGCTGCCGTTGCGCTTTTGGCCGTCCCTACCTGTTTTTGTTCCGCCCCGATAACTTTTTACGTCCATAACGTACATGTATTATTTATATATCAAATTAAAGCTATTTTTTTCTCATTATAATGATATACGGGAGCCAAATTAAATCCGCCGCAAATAAGAGTTGCTGGCGGTTAAAGATAAAAAATAATAATAATCCCAATATGGAAACTACGCGTGAGGAGTATCTAATATTAAAGAAAAAAACTATACAATTACTGGTAGTTAAAGGTTTTAAAAGAGATCAGCCAAAATAGTACATAGATTGTACATGAACAAACACATAAAATTTGTGCACATAAAGCTGTATATTTATTTATCAGTATAATATTATACTGAAACCCGCCGGAAAAGTATTTAAAACAGTTTTTGAAAAAAAAAGTACTTTTGATATTTATGATGGCGTGGAAAGGAACGTAACGATTGTATCAGAAAGTATCGATTAATCATATTTAAAAAAGTCGGTTACATAATAAATAGAAAAATAAGTGAAAAAACACGTTAGATTTCATTTTAAGGTGCCAACAATCAGATGAAGACTTATTGAAATACATTCATTTAGGTTTGAAAATCAACACAAAAGCCTAAGTGACCCATTCGATCAATGAATCGATATTCCTAAACATTGATATTTGACACAGCCGCCTATGTTGACACATCACTTTTTGATGCTTTGATATGTCACCTCATGTCTGTCACGTCATTGATGATTGACGTTTGACGTCATTTATTTGCTTCTGCTCGTTGGTTATTGTTGGCGATCTGTGACTTCTCTGTGTTTTTGACTACTGGCTTGTTTTGGTGCTTGTTGAAACGAATTTCGAGTGCTCTTGCGATTTGGATTACGTAGGTAGTGCTAGAGGTTTCTGTTCAAGTCAGTTGATCTTGTGTTTGTTAGTTTTTCTGTAAACAATTTATTATAATCTGCAAAAGTAGACTGGAGTTTGCCAAAAAAGTACTCAGTGTACAGTGAAATGCTATTTAAAAGCATTTATATGTATTTGTGGATACGAGCGTGATTATTTATTGTAAAAATCACTTTCTTATAGCAATCTACAAACTGTCAATTTTAAATTAGCGCCTTTAGGTACGAGAATAAAAAAAATATGGCGGAAAAACGACTTCACTCATACATTTTTTAAATTGCTATATCTCACGAACCCAATTCGTCAACGAAGTCAAATATGTTTTAAATAGTAGTATATGAACTAATGTCTAAAAACGTAAAAGTTTTATTGTTGTACAATTATGTACCAATGCCCCTTACAAAGTGGCGGATCTCCTTTAAAAATATGCTTTTAGCTCTCGCTGGCCGCTCCTGCCGCGACAGACATGAATGTAGCTCTCTTCATTAATGAATGGAAAACATCTTTTTTTATTCTTCATGCTTCATGAATTCGAAAACAATACATTATTGTACTGTCAAGGTTTATTTAAGAAATAAGTGAATAATCGTAGGTACATAAAAGTATCGAAAACCTAAGTAAATAAACTTAATACATTATTTAATTTTGTTATATATATTATTTATCATAAAACAAAGCCCCTCGCCGCGTCTGTCTGTCCGTCTGTTCGCTTTTGTTTTTAATGGACACATGTAGGCGCCACGTCTCGAGCCTGCACTAGTATACTTTAACGGGCAATAGGCGAGCGCAGAGGGCTTTCAACCTAAATAAAGTTAAGCCAATTGCGCTATCTGTTCGCAATAAACTCAAACAACAACACAACAACTGAACGATGCGATATCTGCCTTTTACTGAACCCATTATAAATAATTTACGATGCGGTAATTGGAAAGCCATTAAGACCAATACAGTATTGATCCTTATTATTGGATGACAGAACGACATTTGCTGGGTCAGCTAGTTTATTTTAAACGATTTAATCAGGTTTTGCAATAAATAATAAAAACGTAGCTAGTTATTTGGCCAGCCCTGACGCCCACTCACACGATAACACATTGAATAGCTACGCAATAACGATTGCTACGCGTATCCGTCATTATCATATTGAGCTCAGCGATTGAAATACGGAAGTGGAATCGGGAATGGCCTGGAGGCGCAACGATATTGCTGTTTGCCCACAGCAAATATTTGGACGGCCAAGCTCCCACCCCGCTACTTACTGGAGTTAAATCAATATTTAAATAATTTCAAACTTTGATTAATTTGCAGATATATTGTTTGCAGAGATGTCGTCATGGTAGGATTAACCGTATATTAATTTTCTATACTTACCTACTTCATTCTCGGAACAATTTTTATATGTTATGAAGTGGCAAACAAACCTACAATTCACATTGATGTTAAGAGAATTATGTAGTATAACTTATAAACACACTATGCCGAAGCTACACGACGGAAGTTCGGTACTATTACGCCTGCAAAGCTATTTGAATTACTGACGACACACTATGTAGAAATTACGCTGCAATATAGCGTACAGGCAGAGAATATGTAATAATACTACGTATAGAATGGACACTTCGACGTCCTGCCCGATTTCCCCGCGTCACCCAACCTCCTCCCCTCTTATGGGCGACGGTTGGTATTCTCTGTGTAATAGATGTCTGTGTAATAGAGTCCAAATTAAGCGTTTGTATTGAATTTTGGCAGAGTGTCCGTTGTGTGGTACACGGTAACTTCGGTCGGGCGTACGACCAAAGTTCGGTTCGATTGCTGAATTCACACACTAGTAGATGCGTTGCCACTCAGGAGTGGCTTGAGATGTTAAATATGCCTCTATGCCGGAAACTACGGCACAATACGCTAAACACTACCATTTAGCAGCAAGTAGATTAGGAAAATCACCAGTACGTACCAGGTAGTACCACCAGTGAAAAACATACATTGTAGATACATTGGTACCAATAAGATATGCGGTTTGAATCCCTGACAAACAACTACAATGAATGTAGTTGTGTGCTCACTCCAACTTGTTCAGCGCCAGTATATGCTTCACCAACAAACCTGCCCCAAAGCTCATCTAATACATCCTCTGGCAGTTCCTTACCATCAAATCATGTTAAACATAAATATGTAATGTTCAGTGATGAGATTGGCAAAGTCTTTGGCCATTTAATTAAAATGCAATCGGGACAGTCAACTTTTATTAATTATTGCATGCCAGGTTTATCTTATGATGGGATATTAAAAAAAAATTACAGCTTATAGCTTTGATCAGGAGGCAACCTTAATTATTTGCATTGGAAACAGAGGCAATGTAAATAAAAAACATCTTATAAATTATTATGATATTTTACAAACACTGAGAATAAGAAATGTTATTTTGTTTACATTACCATATAGTCAGAGTTTGTCAGCTGAAGAAAATAACATTAGATATAAGTTAAATTTGACAATGGATAATCTGACTTGTTATAATAACAAGTTTCATAAATTAGACATTAATAATTTTATTAAAAATAATTTTTATTTGACTGAAGATAATTATTATCTTCATAAATATTTTAAGCGACAGATAGCTGTATCGCTATCATATTATTTAGCCAAAAATTTGGGCTGTACAGACTGCCTCTATTGGGCAATTAAATAATAATAATGTGCTGAGTTTGGAAAGTATTCCAATTACTAATTTAATAAATAACGAACCAATACTTTTTCTACCAATATTGGGATAAATAGTATACCATTGACATCTAATAATGTAAACATTGATTTAAAGAATTTAAATTTAAATTAAAGACAAGAGAGGCAGTCTCTTGCTCCCATTTTCCAGAAAATAATAATATTGTAAACCTGGTTCACCAAAATTTGCAAGGAATGTTGGGTAAAGAACTAGAGGTTGAATTATTTTTAAACAGTCGTAATATACAAATTTTCTGAGTCACAGAACATTGGTTAAACAATAGTGAGTTAATTTTTAATTTTAGTGGGCATCAGGTGGCTAGTTCATTTTGTAGGACACATGCAATACGCGGTGGCGCTCTTATATTGTTAAAAAAGGGTATCAAATATAAGGAACGGAGGGATATTGTGAATCTCTCTGTTGAAAGAACTGCTGAAATAGCCTGTGTGGAGCTAGAGCGCTTGATTATTGTGACCGTATGCAGACCTCCCAATGGATCATATGAGTGTTTTGAAACAATTTTAGATGTGATCCTATCAAAAATAACCATATTAAAAAAAGATGTTGTTATCTGTGGTGACTTTAATATTAATCTGTTGGCGGAAACTCCAACAAGTATTAGATTCAAATCATTATTTAAGTCAAATAACCTACATATAACACATAACTCGGCGACATGCATTGACAATATTTTTATCAATTTTGAACATACTCAACAAAATATATTAACTGAATTGAGCTCTGACCATTGCGGACAGTTAGTTTCCTTCCCTAGTCAAATAAAAAATGATAAAAATAAACGAGAAATTGTATTTGTTCCTATTAATGAGAAGAGAATACAAATATTACGGGAAATTATTATTCCTATACTTTTATATATGAAGCACCATGACAATCCAAATATATTGTACAATGATTTCTTTAACATTATTATAGGAGAGTATAATTCAGTCTTTACAAAAAAGACAACAAATGTGAGAAGTCATAACTCGTTTGATGAATGGGCGACTGTTGGAATACACAAGAGTAGACACAAATTATATGAACTGTACGGAAAAGGTCTTTTAATCACACATTATCTTTTAAAAATTATGTTAAAATGTATTCGAAAATATTTAAGAGAGTGTGTTTTGCAGCCAAGGCATTACACATTAAAAGTAAAATTAAAAACTCAAGTAACAAAATTAAAGCGACATGGAACGTAATCAATAGTGAAAGTGGAAAAAACGTTGAACGCAATTCTGATTTTAAATTAATTATTGACAATAAACAAGTTACTACTGACGAGGAAGTTGCGTCAGCATTTGAAACATTTTTTGCTAATATTCCAGTTTCTACAACTAAACATCTGATTTCTTCTCCTACCGTCGCCGAATCATTATTGAAACAAAATGTACAGGAAAGTAGCACTAGATTTAGTTTTAAATTAGTAAACACTTTAGATGTAATCAATTCTTTTAAATCTATTAACATTAAGAATACAACTGATTTCTGGGGCTTATCTGATAAAGTTGCATTTAGAATATTGGACATAATCGCACCTTACCTAGCGGCTATGTTTAATAATAGTATTGTAAGTGGTATATTTCCTGACTTAATGAAACATAGTAAAGTGATTCCCCTTTTTAAATCTGGTAGTTCAAGTGACCCCACGAATTTTAGAAATATTTCAGTACTACCCACATTAAGTAATTTTTTTGAAAAATTGCATACATAGCATTATGCTATGTATGCACTGGTAATCATAACAGTCATGCTCACTTTAATGTCTTTGCCTTCGGCGGCGTCGTGTGACGGGTTGCTCACTGCCCTTCAAAATGGTCGAGGAGAGCAATGGTTGCCACATGCGTCATACTCGTGAACGGGTGCTGATTGTGGGGACTGGTCTGTTGTGATTTGCGGGTGTTATATTCTATCACGATATTAAGCTGTTGATGGGTATTTGCGTATGTGTTTATATGCAAATATTTATATGCCATGGACGTTCACATTATCTTTATTCTATGTAATAATATTTGTATTAAATCTAAGGTTTTGACAAAAGAGCATCACGCTGAGTTTATTGGGTAGCGGAGTTCTTCTCAGTAGTGCCTGCACTTGGAACTCTGCTAAGTGAATGACTATGATTATGACGAACAGATTTTTCTTTTTCTTCTATGAAGGAATTGAAAAATTTGATAATTCACGTATCGGTTAAATATTATTATTGGTATTTATTAATACCTATTGCATTATTATTATAAGTCATTCTCTCTAGGTAGCTTATAACCCGACAATGCAAAAGTGTCCTTGTAGACCAATTTGAAATAAATGATTTTGAATTTTGAATTTGAATTTAACCAATAATCAGAACACATGTTGCCTAGGTATTGGTACTCGTTAAGAGTTCGTTTCAAAAATAACAAAAGCACTACCATTTAGCGACGACGTATAGACTAAGTAGGTAATGAGTTGGCGGCTTTGCCCTCGAGCTCCAAACTCTACCACCAGTGAAATTACAAAGCAAATTATAAGCACGTAGATATCTAGTTAGGTACTACATTATCTTCAATTTCTCTGCAATTACTTTATTTTCTGATGGTTGACAACTAGTAAACGTATTAAAGAAATCACAGGCACACACGTATTTTGGGCACAAAAGGTAAAATTACTCTAGTTACGAGTGTAGAAATGAGTATTTTTTATGTATTGAAAGTTGCAAACAAGCATGCAGTTCACATTGATGTTAAGTGATGACTGCAGCCTATAGACACTTACACAAAAACCAGAGGTCAAAATGCAGATGCGTTACCACTTCTGAGGCCTAAGGTGTTATGCCTCTGTGCCGGAAATTTCAGAGCCGTACATTACCACCTGACCGGAACACGATAGTGCTGAACACTACCATTTAGCGGCAAGTATATTAGGTAATGCGGTGGTGCCTACGCCCGCGAGCTCCGTCACTGGAGCTCTACCACCAGTGAAATAATAATATGGTTATTGTATTGTATAACGCGGCAACATTACGCGAGCTGGACACCGCATCACCCTCCTGCTCTAAATGGAACCACGAACGGGAACACAGAGTGTAAGCAAGATCGCCAACCCGACAGTGTCGCGTGCGCAAGGATCCTATCCGCTACCACAGTACTGCCGCTACCGTACTTATAATATTTAGCGTGCTACTGTGTTCAAAGTATAGCCAATAAATCAGTGTAATTGAACTGTCGTTTTGATTGGTCAAGCCACAAACCCCTTTCGCAAGTGCGCCTCTGAACCACACACACCCGAAATTCACTACAATTGCATTTTGTAAGTATCAGTGAAGTGCAATAGCAAAACTTTAACCGATATATATATCTTACTGTACTATTTAACTAATAATTATAATAAATTCACAAACATACGTATAACTACCTCAGTAGCCTAGTGGTAGCAGGCCACTACTACTACACTGAGGTCCTGGGTTCGATTCGCAGGTCGGAGTCTATTACAGATAAGGGTGTAAAATCCTTTATCTCTGGTGCTATTGGGATTTTACAATTTTCTGGAAGTTTCCCAGAATCCCGAGAACAGATAAGTAAAGTTGTTTTTTTTTATTTTTATTGTGCTTTGAGATGTCAATATGCTCGCCACCTTTTACATGGGCCAAAAACGTAACTGACGAATCGCGGGAGTTTGAATGCATGCATTTACCTCTACCTACTCCTTCGGGGATTGCAGGCGTGAAGTTACGTTACATGCATATAACAAGCATAGTATATATATATATATTTCAGATGATCCCGTCTTAAAGTTTAAGTAAAAAAAATATTTATTTTAGTATAATATAATGGCATCGCTATTACGCATATTGCCAGTGTCAAGTAAAATGATATTTCGTATTCGCAAGCAGCGTAAAAGTAAGAGTCAGTCGGTCAATTATAAGTCAGTCAGTCAGAGTCACAGTCACTAATTCGAGTAAAGCGATGGCTACTTTACCAGAACATTTCAAATTAAGTTTTGGAGGCAAACTGAAAAGTCGTGTTTTCGCACTGTTATTCTATTTCACTACACACGGGCACTGTAATAGGCCTATATCAAACAAAATACCACCAACTTTATTTAATATAACTCAAAAATACACTAAGTATATGAAATAAAATAAGAGCACCACACGCCTCTTTCAAGGTTCCCGCCAAAACTCAAGTAAAAAATTGTAAGTAAGGTATAGGTATGTACCAACATAAAAAAAATAAAATGAAGTAGTTGCCAGCATCAATTAAAGGTGTCATTATCCTTGTAAATAGAATACGGCTAAAAAGGTACTAAAGCGAATACATCACTTTATCTAAGCTATGGCTATTAACCCGTTTTAGGGCGTGAATGTTTTATGGGTCCCGGTGTCAGTAAAGTCCCAAGGGAAGGGTACATACTAAACACTACTAGCACTTAATTATGGGGAAACAGCTTCGAAGGGAACAGATTTTAATTAATATTATGTGGTGATTCGGTCAATCTTCACTTTGAAGTTAAATTGAAATAGAACAAAACCGAAGCGAAGTGGGTGACAATGTCTGCATACGAAATAATTACATCGTGAAAAATTGCACTCACAAAAGCAGATAGATACCTAATTCTAACCAAGTTTGTAAAGAACATCGTAACGGAGAGATTGAATAACAAAAAAAGGAAAGTCTTTAAGGAATTTAAATAAATTCAACTGAGGGAGAGCCGACTCCCATTACAAAAAGGAAAACGAGAGCCAATAAAAATACTCGAGCTTCATGCAATTTTAAAGCAGTGTCAAATGAATAATAAAATACAAATAAGATACGATAACACTTGTAAAACTGTTTATATTTGAACAGAGCTTTCTTTTGTGGCATTTTATTTAATTTATACCTACTTTGTTTTATGTCTTCAGAGTGTTTTATTTTGAAACATTTTTTGTATGTGTTGCTGCAAAAAAAGTTAAAATGTAATTGGGCAGACATCGATTTTCAGCAAACGATATTCATAAATGTAGCTTCGAGCAATACAAGTATGACGTTACGTAACTTCTAACTTGAATTCTTAACTTCATAACTTCTCACTTGCATTCCTCTAAGGAGTAGGCAGAGGCAAATAGTTAGGTTTAGCCCCATGTTACAGCTGGCAAAGCCTATTGACATATTCAACTTCTTCAGGCATTCCCAATTGCACTTACACTTCGACCTGGGGATTGAACCTCTAGAACCAAAGTGTAGAAATAATGGCCCGCTACCAGTAGCGTTCATACATATAACACAAAAATCTGAGATTTCAATATAGATGCGTTCGCACTCCTTAGTTTTAGTTGTTGGGCCGTACATTACCACCTGACCGGAACGCGATAGCGCTGAACGCTACTATTTGGGGAAAAGTAGAGTAGGTAATGCGTTGGTGCCCGCGATTATCAGGCAATTATGATTTCGATTTTTATAATAAGAAAATTCTTCATTTGTTAGTCAAATGATTATTCTGGACTGTCTTAATTCTCCCACACCATTAAAGGTAGGAAAGCACAGTCAAGAAAGGTCAACCTATATAAAAAAAATCAAATTCTAATAGATTTTGTTACCATTGCATAAAGTGCCCATGTGTACAACAGACCTCTTCCTACATACCTATACCGTAGGCTGACCACTATCGGAATGCAACGATTCGTCACGCGGTCACACAACCATTAATTTCTATAGAATAATACATTGCCTCCTTTTACAGCACTTTCGAAAACATCAAAACTACATTAGAGCTCTATTTTTTCACTAGCTTTTCTGAATTCTTTTCTTTGGCTCATTTTTAAGGTTCCAGATCTGTAAAGGAAAAAATAATGATAGGATCACTTTGTTGTCCGCTGTCGGTCCGTCCATCTATCAAGACCTTTTTTTCTCAGTAGTAGGAGGAGGTATTCAAATCAAATAAATATCAAATATACATGTCTGAAATTCCTAAGAAATCTAAGAATATCATTAACGATACGATAACTAATTTTATTGTGTAGTTATAAAGAATATCGTAATAAAAATGTGATCTTTACAATATTTTCATACGTTTGTAACTAAAATCTGTCATGGAATTTGGCAAAAAGCAAAATATACCGCATGTAAGGGAAAAGTTAGGGCACAATTTTCTTTCATCACACCGTATACTATGTAATATTTTCACTAAATATAATACTGTTCATAATGTTCAAATACTTTTTGTTGTTGGATTTTCTTTTTCCCAAAATCATGTGCGTTTGAATTTAGAAATGAGTGATGTAAAAGTAAAAATGGAAAAAAAAATTGACTCTGAGGCTTCGGCAACTCTCGCTTTCCCACTAGAAAGCGAATGGACTTAATATACTGAGGTCATAGGGTCAATCCGTGCCCGAAGGCAAATTGTTCGTTCGATTTTTCTACTTCATAACTTCTACTTAGTTAATATCCCATAACATAAACATTTCGTTCATACAGTTTATGCTGCAAACCTATTTTTACGCATATTTATGATCCAGAGAATATATATCCACTAGGTTGCCTATCAAAATGTGGCCGCAAGTATTTTTAAATAATTTATGTAAAGACTCTGAAAAATAACGGCAGCCATTGCGCACTTGGCCGCACGTTTTCGCAGCCAGGTGTAAACAGGTATGATCAAGGAAACGTTTTTACGTTCATAACGTACATTAGTTAATTATGTATTAAATTAAAGATATTTTTTTTCTCATTATTATGGTATACGGTTGCCAAACTAAATCTGCTCGCAAATAAGGGTTGCTGGCTGTTAAAGATGCTTAATGTTGTAAATAGAGTGAAAAAAAGCTAGCGTGTAACATCACCAGTCAGACGAGGACAGCGATACGACGTTTTAAATCCATTGCGCATGCGTGAGATGCTACTTTTCTCAACTATCAAATTACTTTAATAATGTAAAAATAAATGACTTAAAGATGAAGGCGTGTTTTCTGTGTGACAAAACAAGCAACGTACATGACTTTAACAATGCATCATACAAAAAGTGTTCGTTAATGTTATTATATCGTCGTAAGAAAAAATATAAATACGTACGTACGTATTTTACATTCACATTTCGATAGGCAACCTAGTGGATATATATTCTCTGAATCATAAATATGCGTAAAAAATAGGTTTGCAGCATAAACTTGATGAACGAAATGTTTCTGTTATGGGATCTTAACCTTTGTAAAAAAATAGCAAAAAAATATTATGTAGGTATTTTATGTTTTTTCTCTGCCTACCCCGTGAGGAACTTGGCGTGAAAATACGTACAAACATTACACATCTATACATCTACAGGTACAAATAAATAAAATTGGAGTGTCTGTTTGTACTACAAAAGTAACCGCTTTTTTAACCGAGTTCAAACAAACGAGAAGGTTCTCAATTCGGCCGGTATTTTTTTTTTGTTTATATATGTACGCGAATTTCGCTGAGATTTCTGGACCAATTTACGTAATTCTTTTTTTGTTTGATGCGGAATAGTTTCGAATTGGTCCCATAAATTTGATTCAGATAGGCCCCTCAGTTTTTATTTTATGAGCATTTTTTTACTTACTTCCACCTCAGACTAAAGGAATAAGAATGGACGGCGAGTTGTCATACAGTGCGTTGAATCCACTGACGTCTTAGATAGTCCTAATGCGCATGACAACAAGATGAAAACAAGAAGTGGCGGATTTACAAATTTGCCGCCGGTAGGCTCTTATTTTTGCCGCCCCTATATTTTGATATTATAGTTTACAATCATATCAATTAGGTATATTTTCTATCAATAAAATTTCAACTTTATGTTTTATACTTCATAATCCTGAAGTTGAAGTAAGCAACTTTTTTTCTATGGTTAGAATCATTGGGAACTATGATCTGAGCCTTGATAATTTTAACAGTAATTTTGTAAATAGAAATAAAAAAATTATGAACTAATTCTGCCGCCCCTTAAAATTTGCCGCCCTAGGCTCCAGCCTACTCAGCCTGCTGGTAAATCCACCACTGACAACCAGTGACAATGACACATTTACTCATCGACGACACAACACAACTTATTTACTCCTTCGTGGATAAAATTTTTTCATTGATTTCGTATAGTCGTGTAATAATTTTGTATCGACACACTTAAACATTTTAAACTAGGTATCTAATTGTCACGAAGCTAAAAGAGACAGATACAAAGGAGATGTTGCGAGCTCGGCTCTAGTTCGTACACGTCCTCAAAAAATGGGTAAATGAAAGAAGAATACAAAAAAAATACAATTAATTTATTCAAGAATATATTTTAGAGTTACAACCACATTAAATTCAAACGATTTTATCATTTTCAACTATGTTAAACATGGCGGCGATACAGCCGACACTTGGGATCAATCGATTTTGATAGTATTTAGAAAATATTACTTTTTTCTCCAAGTACTATATTACTAAAAAAAACAATTAAAAAAATGAAAATGTCAAAATGACATCGCCCGCCATATTGTGCATATGCAATTCTAACTGCAATTAATGTTTTGTAACTGCAAACAAAGCTAAATAAGTGAAAATATGCAGTAAAAAACGTTTTTATATTGATTTTGCCCGTTTAATGATATTGTGTACAATACATGGCCGGAAGTCCATACATTTTTGCAACATCTCCTTTAACAGATGTGAACATTAATCTAATTGGCAATGCAGCAATAAACTAAAAAATATTTAATAAATATAACTACGTTAAGAAAAACCGACTTCAAAACTGAAAAGTAAAAAATAATAAAGATTTAATTGTAATTATATACTACCTGTTATTTATATGTGCTATTTACTAATAGGTTTGAAGTCGGTGCCAAGCCAAAATCACTAAAGTAGGCATTTCATTGTATTAAAACGTAACTTCACGCCTGTAATCCCCGAAGGGGTAGGCAGAGGTAAATGCATTAATTCAAAGCAAACAGCCACGATTCGCCGGTTACGTTTTGTTCAGTGTATTAATTTGCTCGTATTCATATTTAAGTGAATAAAATATAATTATTTGTTTAAGGCTTGGCACCGACTTCATACCTATTAGTAAATAGCACATATAAATAACAATTTGAAGTCGGTTTTTCTAACGTAGTTATATTTATACTAAATACGTATGTACCTATGTATACACGGTACATATACCAAAACAACATGTTTTACTATTTTTGCCTGTCTGTCTGTCTGTTTGTTGGGGCTGTCATGGCATTGGCATCCCTGCTGCTGCCTCTAGTATATTAGGCCACTAGATTAAACAATGCTACCAACCGCACGATGATTTAGAGTTAAGGCAGAGAATATGTAATAAGACTACGTATACACTTCGACGTCCCGCCCGATTTCCCCGCACCACCCAACCTCCTCCCCTTTTATGGGCGACGGTTGGTATTTTTGGGTGCACGTGTAAATACACGTCACTGATTGATGACATTGATGTCTGTGTAATATAGACCAAATTAAGCGTTTGTATGGAATTTGGCGGAGTGACCGCGGTTTGGTTAAAAGTGGGCACTGACGATCAGTCTTTCGCGTCAGTTGACATATTCAGACATATAGTAATACTTATAAATCCATTTGATCGTGAGTGTCGAATCCTCACACCAGAGTTTTATGTGACGACGCACGGCACGACGCAATTTTCCGTCACTACCAAGTCACTACCATCCAACCAATGTTGCCAATTTAGTGGCTTTTGCACTAACACAAAAAAAAATCCTCCATTTGGTGGCAAAATATTTGTTTTAGTGGCTGGTGGATTTTTCTGGAAATTTAGTAAAATGTAAAATTCGGTTTTAATTACTAAAAATGCTATTTATCAGCATCTAAGACACTTACACGTTTCCACTCATAGCTATATCTAGTTTCTATTATTTTCAAAAGTATTTACATTTATTGTGTAGGCAACACTAATCTGCCGGTAAACTGCTCATTGCAGCCCATGGACCAAGAAGCTTGAAGGTAAAAGTACTTAATCTAAGGTAAAAATGGAGTCCAGACTTCTTACAAAAGTTTGAGTCAAATACCTACATAGCTCTATCCTCCTCTTGGGGGGCCGACTTCTCTTTTTAGTGTGATCTGTGGTATTGCTATCTTTTTATTATTAATATCTTCTACGAAACTTTGTGAAAGAAACATTTAGAGGACTGAGCACTCTCATCAAAAATCCGAGCCAAGTGAGACAGACAGAACCGAGGCTGTTCGTCTCTTTTTATTAGGGTGTCCACTTTTTTGATAGGCAAAAGTATTTGTGATTATTTTATTCAATATTCAATATTAATCTGTCAGACCAATAAAAAACCACCAAATTTAACAATAAATTTTCTATTGTGTCTCGCCACAGGTGGCCTTTTGATAGACGACGGATTAAATTAAACAGAAAATTATTGGAATTCTGTAAAATAAAAGATTTGAATATTTTGTTTAATTATCGTAAAGAGACTACAAATTGAAGTCTTTAACTGACGGCGATTATACTCGCTTACGTAATCCAAATATATCCTAAACTGAGCTGCATCAGAATTTATCGCTATATTAGGCTGCGGCCTGGAATCTTGCCGGCAGCGGCGGCGGCGCGGGAGTGGCGAGGTCCTATGCGCATATTTAAATTGACCCGTTCTGGAATACAGCGGCGCGCTCAAGTAAAAACTCGCCGCTCCCGCACCGCTGCCCGCAAGATTCCAGGCCCTTATCACAGAGTACATTGGCCGCTACTAAAAGCGGCGTGCCGGCATAGTCAGTGTGTACTGTGTCTACAGCGTCGAGACTTCGACACGCTACCTAAGAATGAATCAGAATGACAAAATGGTAAAGCCTTCTTCTTGCCCGTTATGATTTTACTTCGCCCATGTGTGACGTGAGCGAACTGACAATTACTGAATTTAAAAAAGAAGCAGCAGTTTGTGTTCTAACGTTTCGACACAGCATCGACACTTGTTGAGACTCGTGAATAATTATAAATTCTCCGAAAAAAGTACTTTGTCTTTGCATATCTTTCTTATGTGTATTAGTACTGATTAGTACTTAGTTGTAAGGTTGTTTGCATGAAAAAATACCTAAGGTAAAATAATTATATTCATAATTACAAAACTTTTTTATTAACTAAAATCTTTTTAATATTATAATTTATTTCCTTTACGCTATATGATTGCGTTACATTATTAATCAAAGTGTTTCAGTATATTGAATTGAAGTGACTTGTCGACGTAATGAGTAGGTAGTGAGTGTTATTTTCCAATACTTGTGCTATTTGTCGAAGTAGTGTTTTTTATGTTTTTAAAATGCATCGGTAAACTGGGTGAAACTGGTAAATAGAAATTTGTCTTACTGTTGAGCCGCAGTTGGCCGATATCGGCCAAGAACAATAAAATTAGAAATCAACTGTCATATTTTTCTCGTGGCCTGACGGAGTGCATAGTGTAAACCGGGTCAAGGAATAGAAAGACAAAATAAATACCTACGTAAGTACTCTAAGTACATAGTATTATTTTATTTCTATATTGTCGGTCCGAGGCCTAACGTCATAACCTCATAACCCTACGTGCTACGCTGTGTGCGTGCACGTGTGACTACACTTCACTGATTGATGTCTGTGTAATAGGTAACCAAAATAAGCGTTTGTATGGAATTTTGGCGGAGTGTCCGCGGTGTGACATAATATGAACCATGGAATATTTCAAATTTAATGTTTAATTATTTCAAGTTTAATGTACGGCTCCGTTATTTCCAGCACAGAGGCATAACACCTTCGGCCTCCGGGGTGGTAACGCATCTGCACTTCGACCTTGGTCTTTGTGTGGGTGTCTATAGGCTGCAGTCATCACTTAACATCAATGTGAACTGCATGCTTGTTAGTCACTTACATTACATAAAAAAATGCGATTTACCACAATTCTTTGTTAAACACTCTTAAATTCAGAATTTTTACTTCATTCGAATGTTAATGACATTTCGTCTTAAAGTTTGGGATTCATTGATAAAAGCTTCATTATTGACAAGATTCTCAATCTTTTCCTATGCTCGGTTTTAATAAATTACCAACATAGGTAGGCTTACATAGCTTACTATCCGTTATCATTTGACATTTCATCCATACATTAACTCTCACAATCAACCGTTCCTACGTACGGAATAGTAATCCGTACTATTCCGTTGGTAAGTTATTGAAACCCGGCCCTAGTAATGCCATCTTACCAGAAAGAAGCAGGTTTTATCGGACTGTTATAGTGGGGATGTTCGTATCAACTGAGATCTTCGAAATCCTTAACTACCACAGAGGCAGATCATCTTAAGCCTCAGGGGTGGCAACGCATCTGCACATTTACCACTGGTTTTTGTGAAGGTGTCTATAGGCTACAGTCGTCACTAAACATCCGTGCTGCGTGTTTGTCACCTTCGTTACATAAAATATATATATATCGGCAGGAAGGCCTTCTTCTTTCTGTCCGGATATCTAGGTAGTATTGTGGGCGTGTCTTTCCATAAGCCGACATGTTACTCGTGTTTGTGGGCATCTGTATGTGGGTACTCGAGCGGATGATGAAATAAAGCACAGGTTGGCAGAATAAAGTCGTATATTGCCAAAGATCCGCCCATTCGATTACTTCCGGCAGGGAAGAACGGGCAAGAAACCCTTCGGACCGGGCAACCATATTTATCAGGATACAATACTACTACTATCACAAGTTCAGGACTACCCGCTTTATATCACTTTAATATCACTGACGTTCACTGTTCTAACTGGCAGCATAACTGCCTTACAATAATTCGATTCAACTGTGTGACTGTGACTGACTGTCATGAACTATTTGCCAGCCTTTTTAAACCCGATATCGGCAAGCAACTATCCCCTCTAAGGTAACAAATCCAAGTACCTAAGCCGACCGTGGCGCCACCTAGCATTCTCTATTAAACAATCCACCCCAGTCACAATTAGGTTACGTCTCCGACAAACTAGATGACCCTAGTAGTCACATTTAGGTTACTTTCCGACATATATATGTGTGTAGTTATGTTTTATGTGTCCAAATTGTGGGATTAATCGATAGCGTGCACGGGTGTAGGAAAGTGATTTAATGCAATGTAAAGTCTTTTTTCGTGCTCCTCCGAGACTTCATAAGAAGGTCCTACTCCGAATTAGTTCACTGGACATCCCATTAACTTCCATATGGAACCATCGTATCATCGTCATCCTCCATAAATATATTCATCCACTATGATAAAGATTTCTGAAATGAGCAGTTGTAATTATAATAATACTTGATCAATGGAGTTATAGTCTATAGCTGTCGCTTGACTAAACGAAAAGAAAAATTAAACATTTTGTCATCTTAAAAAAAATCTCAGTCATGTCCCAGGAAAATTGTAACTTTATTGTCACCCTTCTTAGAAAGAGACGGCCTGCCCCCGGAGAGAGAGATAGCTGTATTTAGGTTTGCTTCAAATAGGTATGGCTAGTGTGGTCTACATTTTTACCTTCAAGCTTTTTGACTGTGATATTGTACTAACTTTTACGCTGCTTAAATGCCTTTAATAAATAAGAAATATCGTTTCACTTGATACTGGCAATATGCGAAATAGCGATGCAATAATTCAAAAAAAAAATTACGGCCACGGATTCATGTCCTTAATAGCCAATCTTAGGTAATATTTTTTTATTCATTTTTTATGATAATATCCATATGGAAGATGGCAATGATTAAATGCTTCCATGTGGAATATGATGAGATGACTCCAGTAAAGCGATGGGGACTTTACTAGGAGTTTTTACGAAGTTTTGGAGGCAATACGATAAATCACTTTTCACATCATAATATCACTTTCTTTATTAAACATTTGGATAAATGATATTAACAAAACTGAAATATGTTTATGTAGTTGGGCACCTACCTACATACATAGGGTATACTCAATAATTTAGCGGAATACTGTATTCCCCACCAATAAATAACCTAGGGTGAACTTGATGGGAGATGAGAGATATTATACGAACAAGTTTGGTAGAAGTAGTGTGTATTTTAATTTAGATGATTACTCGGAACTTTATAATTCGCTGTGTAATTTCATTTTTATTTCACTTGATAGTACATACTTTATTTTGTCATCTCTTGTGTTATCTGAAGTTTTTAGTTTAAAAAATGGACAGTGATAATCTCGGACGTCCTTCACCGGGGGGTGGAAAAGGGGGGCAGCTGCCCCTCTCTAGAAATAAAAAAGCAGCACAATTTATAGCAAAGACTTACAATAATATGTGCCATAAAAATAGGTACCAACCTGGCTCCTCTACAGCCAATCTGCCCTTCCCTATAATCAAACTGGCCTAAATGCTAAATCGTTGGCTGGCTACTGGCGACACCTTGGATGATAATGACAGCGCAACTGAACGAGAAAATAGTCAAATACCAGCTAAAATAAAAAGTTAAAAGCAAAAGTTCCGAGAAGAATGGATGCTTACTAAAGTAACAGACTGGCATTGTAAAGGTACGGCCCTGTAATTTCCGGCACAGAGGCATAACACCTTAGGCCTCAGGAGTGGTAACGCATTTGCATGTTGACCTAGGTCTTTGTGTGGGTGTCTATAGGCTGCAGTCATCACTTAACATCAATGTGAACTGCATGCTTGTTTGCCACTTCAATTACATAAAAAAAAAAAAAAAAAAAGGTAATATAATTAAGGCATTGTCCTGAGGCGCTGTCCGTTTACTCACGTCCGACAATACATTGGCCGAGCCAGGACCAGAGACGCTGCAATCACTTATTTTGAAGCATCCCCCTCCCTCATGCGTTCTTTCATTCCCAGAGCAGCCCAGTGACTCCATTGTTCATCTGAAGGTCAAATGTGAGGTGAAATTGGCCTTGAATTCTTTTAACACTGTTTTATATTATTTCGCTTTAACACATGCTTGTGAAATATATTTTATTCAAAGAAAAATGGAAAGAAAAATTTGACTTCAGGCGAGACTCGAACTCGCGGCCTACTGGGAATCTAGTCCAGCCATCTGGTTCTGCCGCAGGTCTGGACGGCTTACGACCTGGACTTCTGTTTTCTTTTACAATGTTAGGATCTCCGATTTTTCCCGAAGCAATCCCCGATCTTTTAGAGCTGAGAAAGAATCTTCTTCTTGTGGCCCAGTCACGTATTGCAAATCTCTCAACACATGTTGGCCTCATTTTGCTTCGGATGTGCTTCGCAATACCTAAAGTATGGTATTTGATGCGTACCTCTCCCACGTGGTTGTTTCCACGCCAAGTTTTGGTTTTTGATAAAGCTCTTAAGGCTTCTATGGAAAGAATTCTGAATGTGAGTTTAGATGAGTCCCAGTGGAATCAGGCATCTCTTCCGGTGAGACACGGCGGCTTGGGGGTAAGAAGGATGCAGGATGTTGGGCTGCCAGCTTTTCTTGCGTCGGTTAACGGGGTGGTAGGCCTTGTTACTAGGATACTATCTTTAGATGGTGATATGGTCTCCATCCCGTTTGCCGCCGACGCTTATGAGGAGTGGAAGCTTGTAAACATAGGTCCTCAACCCCCAATTATTTTACGGTCGCAACGATCGTGGGACGAAGTTGGAGCCAAGAAAACTTACGCTCATCTTCTAAGTGTGGCAACCACTGTGGACAAGGCGAGACTAAGGGCCGTAGCGAGACCAGAATCTGGGGCGTGGTTACATGCGTTACCATCTCCGCATTTGGGTACCGTCCTGGACGACGACACCTTGCGGGTGGCCGTAGCCCTTCGTTTAGGATGTAGGTGGTGCCTACGCCCACGAGCTCCGTCACTGGAGCTCTACCACCAGTAAAATCTCTTGTGTTATCTGAAGTTCTTAGTTTAAAAAATGGACAGTGATAATCTCGGACGTCCGTCACCGGGGGGTGGCAGAGGGGGGGCAGTTGCCCCTCTCTAGAAAATAAAAAGCAACACAATTTATAGCAAAGACTGAATTATGTGAAATAAGAATTGGTACCAACCTGGCTCCTCTACAGCCAATCTGCCCTCCCCTATAGTCAAACTGCCCTAAATGCTAAATGGTTGGCTGGCGACACCCTTGGTGATAATGACAGCGCATCTGAACAAAAGTTCGGAGAGGAATGGATGCTTATTACTTTGACTGGCACCGTAAAGGTAATATAATTAAGGCATTTTCATAATATTGACAATAGTTTCAGTGCCGAAAATAATGAAACGCTACAAAGAAAGAAATAAACACGGTAATTTTACCGTATTTCAAATTATAGGTACCACATAATTTTGGAAAATTTACCGTAATTTTAGAAAGTTTCTACCACCCACTCGATTTCGGAGTTGGTAACACCTTGGGCCGCACCTTTTTTTTTTTTTGTTATTATGGCATCGCTATTACGCATATTGCCAGTGTCAAGTAAAACGATATTTCTTATTTATTTAAGCAGCGTAAAAGTTAGTATAATATAGTCATCAAGTATAATATGTAAGTATCAAGTATATAAGTTATCAAATATAATATGTCAGTCAAGTGATTTACAATCAAGTTATTCGAGTAAAGCGATGGCTATTTTACCAGAACATTTACAATGAAGTTTTGGAGGCAACCTGAAAGGTCGTGTTTTCGCACTGTTATTCTATTTCACTATACACGGGCACTGTAATAAACCTATATCAAACAAAATGCCACCAATTTTATTCAATATAACTTAAAAATACACCAAGAAAATGAAATAAAATAAGAGCACCATACGCCCCTTTCAAGGTTCCTGCCAAAACTCGGGCCCACAATGTACTCTGTGCTCGGGCCTCATATATACAATGTACTCTGTGCTCGGGCCGCACCTTGAGGTAGCACCTTAAATTTTAAAGTAGGGGTGGCGATTCTCTCTGAAAAAGATCGATCTTTGAATCGATTCGAATCGAAGAGTAAAAAATCGATCCACAATTGTATCGACGTCTAAAAAATCGATTTCCGATTAATCGTCATTTTTTCAATTTGGTTCATGTCAACTTCAAATTCAAGCTAAGTGACGAGCAAAAAAAAAATATAAGAAGTCAATGTTGCTTCATATTACACGTTAACTGTTATGATTTATGTGGTGTCGTGTCTCTTTTTACTGTATTTAATGCATGTTTCCTTTAAGTAATGCAGTAAAAAGGTCGATCTTCGATTTTCCAAGGTAAAGTATCGATTCGCTAGATCGATTCAGTGCAGTGAATCAATTCAAATAATCGATCTTTTCGGTCTAAAAGATCGATCTCAGATCGCCATCCCTATTTTAAAGTATTTTTACATTTGATTTCTGTTTGTTGGAGTTGATATTGTTTGACGACAAAAGTTTACAAAATCACATTTTGCAATGTAAGTGTTACAAATTTACTTTACTGTATCTGATATGTGTCTATATCACCTATGTTAATGAATTTCAATCCTTTTCCATAGGATTTTGAGTTTTTACAGTAGGTACAGCAAAATTGTAAACCTTTTGGGTAACTTGATATTTTGATATTCTTCAATACATGATTGCATTACTTACGTTCTTTAGTGGAAAGCTAAGACAGTTTTCTACAATAGTTCCTTGTTTCACGAAATAAGAGGAAAACATGAAACTAAAAAACATGCTTTTTGTTAGTTTCGTGTCTGCCGCCATGACGCCATCTTTAATTCGCTGATGCAAATTCGTTGCAAATTTTTAGCAATGTTTTGCTAAAAATTTGTTTACCACCAATTGTTACATCATTTTGAGTAACAGTACATTGTCCATACATCAAATTATATTTTATTCTGCAATTTAAATTTGCACGTTCGTCCATGCAAGTAAGTACTTACATTACAGTAAGTATCATCCAGAAATACAATCATATTTTCTCTATAGAACGAAATATGACCTTGAGATAAAACCTACCTTATCCTCTTACTTTAGTAGGTATTTACTATCGCAGTCATACAACCAATTCCTTAGTTGTATGTTACAGCAGTATGTCTGAACCCGGACGAGGGAGGGCTCGAGGCCGAGCAGGCCGCGATGGTAACACTGGTCCTCCGCCGCGTCGCCCAGGCGAACAGCTCAGACTGCCACAGCAGCAGCAAGCGGGTCCCCCAGGACCTCGCCCGCAGCCGCCCTCAGCATGGGGCCCGCCCGCTGTAGCCCCACCGGTCCGGGCCGGTGCACCCACACCGACTGCCCAAGGCGGCCGAGCTTCTCATCGCACCCCTGCATCGACCCACGACCATCCGGGAGATGTTGATATTCAGCAGCGAATGCAAAATATTGATCTGGGTCTGTATGGTAGCAAATTTCAAAGTTCCAAAAACCTTATTTTTTATATAGGTTTGTACAGAACCCTCAGTGCGTGAGTCTTACTTGCTCTTGGCCGTTTTTTCTCATAAACTTTCATCTTTGTGAAAAAAGTACAAATTGTACATCTTTATATCAACTGTACCATTTTGCTGGATAGGTGTTGTTGGAAATCATGATAGACCATTTTTAACCCTTAATATCTCACCCTATCCTCCTACCGGGAGCCCTTTCCGTCGTATAATCTTTTTCATAATAATGTAGTTTTAGCATAGTTTTTATGCATAATTTTAAGTGCACACACTTACAACTAAATAACTATAATTTTCTTTATCTTAAAATTAATCAGCCTGTTTCTATTATTTTGTTATTGAAACCGATTCAAAATATTCATTGATTCAAAAATGTATATTTCATAAAATACCCTTGCTAGACATTTGGGAAATTAGAAACTAAAAGAAAAAATGGAAAGAACAATTTGATTTTGGACAGGAATTGGACCAGTGACCTCAGGCAATGGCTAGTCCAGCTGCCTTACCACTAAGCTAACAAAGTTTTTTGGAAAAATAACTTGTTTGCTTTGATTTACAACTATTGGGTTCAGGAATAAAACAACGATGTCCCTTTTTTGGTGATAGTGGCTTTGATAGCGCTTTTAATCACATTTATAGAAGACTATTGCACTTCATGCTAATATATCAATGTGAATTTCTTTATGTCGGTTTCATAACCATATGGCATTGAATATAATAGGTTGGGGAAAAAGTCTTTTCGCATTATAGTATGTATGAACTTGTAATAAAATCTCTTTGGCTGTAGTATTTGTATCTAGCTGGTTTTGGTATCATTGAAAGTTAAAATTTTAAAGAACATAATTTCAAATTCAAATTAGGCAAATGTGTGATTTTCATTTGTTTTTCGTACTGTCAAGATGAGTGAATCTAATTAAGAAATTCGATACATTTTAAAATTTTACTACTAAAATGGTAAAAATGCAACGCAAGTCGCGAAAAAAAATTGCGATGTTTATGGACCTAGTGCAGTGTCTGTGAGAGTAGCACAAATTTGGTTTAAGCGTTTTCAATCCGGAAATTTTGATGTCAAAGATGCACCTCGCTCTGGTCGCCCTATTACGGATAAAATGGATGCCATTTTTGAAAAAATGGAGCAAGATCGATATATCAGTAGTTACGACGTAGCTGAAGAACTGAGAATTGATCACAAAACAGTTTTGGCGCATTTGAAAAAAGCTAGGTACAAAAAAAAACTCGATATTTGGGTACCTCACGAGCTCACTGAAAGAAACCTAATGAACCGTGTACTCATTTGTGATTCTTTATTACGACGTAATGAAACCGAATCATTTTTGAAGAAGCTGATAACGGGTGATGAAAAGTGGGTCACGTACGACAAGAACGTGCGAAAAAGGTCGTGGTCAAAGGCCGGTCAGGCTTCACACACTGTGGCGAAACCCGGGTTAACTCGCAATAAGGTGATGTTGTGTGTGTGGTGGGATTGGAAGAGCATTATTCATTATGAGCTATTACCACCAGGCAGGACTATCGATTCTGAACTGCGAACAACTGATGAGATTAAAACAAGAAGTTGAGAGAAAGCGGCCGAAATTGATCAACAGAAGGGGTGTGGTGTTTCATCATGATAACGCTAGACCTCACACATCTATAGCCACTCAGCAAAAATTAAGAGAGTTTGGCTGGGAGGTGTTAATGCATCCGCCGTATAGTCCTGACCTTGCACCTTCAGATTTCCACCTGTATCGGTCTCTTCAGAATTCTTTATGCAATGTTAGGTTAACATCACGAGAGGACTGCCAAATCCACTTGTCGCGGTATTTTGATGAGAAGTCCCAAAATTTTTATAGCAATGGGATCATGTCCCTACCTACAAGATGGCAAAAGGTTATCGAACAAAATGGTACATACATACTTTAGTTAAATTTAAATAAACTATATTAAAAAATGTTTTGAACCTAATATGTTTTTTATCTAAAGTGCTACATGAGAAATCTATGTGTTGTGCAGGTAAAACAGGTTTTGCATTTAAAGGGAAGAATTTGATTTATGTTTTAACTACACCAGTTTCCATATCAAGTCCCTAAAGGGGTAGGCAGAGTTTGGAGCTCCAGATATCCTGGTTAATTATAATTTAAAATGTAATATTTGATTTTTTGACAATTATTTGTAATTTATTAGGCCATGGGCAGCCAACAGCTGGGGGTGATGCAGGATCATCCGTGGTTGGTCGTGGTTCGCGCCGCGGAGGCGGACGTGTGTTGCCAGAGCAGATGATGATACTTCGCACACGTCCAGTAACAGTGACGTCTAAAAAAGGTAATACTTACTAAGTCTTGTCTTAATTACTAGGGAGAGATCATTGAACAAAAAAGGTTCCATATATTAATGCTAAATCTGAAGTCTAGTTAAGTTATTTACTAATTTATGCTATACACCTTTTACACTAAGTGAACTGAGTGCTACTAAGTATTCTTGAATAGCCAACCAATTTTTTTTTAGTATAATAACATCACTGTTATGCATATTGCCAGCGTAAAGTAAAATATATATTTTTTCATATTATGCAGTGTATAAGTCAGAATCAGTAAAGAATCACAGTAATTCGAGTAAAGCGATGGCTTCTTTACCAGAACATTTACCATGGAGTTGGGGAGGCAACCTGAAAGGCCGTGTTTTCGCACTGTTATTCTATTTCACTTTACATGGACACTGTATTAAACCTATATAAAACAAAATGCCACCTACTTTATATAATACTAGCTGTGCCCGTGTCTTCGTCCGAGTGAGAATTTATAATTGTTCAGTATCTACCCGGACGAAGTCGTGGGCGTAGCTAGTATAAAATAGCCTAAGTTATTCCTTATTTCATAAGCTATCTTCCAGTGAAAGTCCCGTTAAAATCGGGAACAAACAGACAGATGTCTGTAAAAATTGTAAAAAAATGTTTTGGTCTAGGTACCGTGTAAACATATGCATTTTGTAAAAAGCGGTTATTTTTATATTACAAACAGACACTCCAATTTTATTTATTTGTATAGATAACTCAAAAATGTAGGTAATAGGAAAATGAAATAAACTAAGAGCACCACACACCTCTTTCAAGGTGCCCACCAAAACTCCCCAACCTAGTTATGTGCTTCGAAATACATGGCAGCTCGCCGCATGATATCAGTGTTGCCTGGGGTTGCAAATCAAATTTAATTTTTGATAAATATTGCCTACTTTAAATAAAATAAGTATTCAAAAATACTTTATTTCTAATCAATATGTATGTGTTATTCTAATTATATTCTCAGAGAAAAATACTATTCATAATCATATCATTCTATTGATAAAAGGCATCACATAGTAAATATTAACAATGTATGTATGCAACTTCACGCCAATTCCCTTACGGGGTATGCAGAGGGTGTGGAGCGCCAGATATCCCGATCCTGACACCTCCCGTGATTCATTTACCTAATGTAAAAAAATGTTATTTACTTTCTATTATGTCCACTTCAGTTTGCGTGGAGAGATTTTTTCAGCAATGAGTATCAAGTGTAATTGAATTTTAATTAAATTGGGGGAATAGGTGAAAATCACTAGGGGCTAAGTCCGGGGAATATGGCGGGTGTTCAATAATTTCAAAGCCAGCATTGCGGATTGCTTTCAGCGCGACTTCCGACCGATGAGCAGGCGCGTTATCGTAAAGAAACAAGACGCCCAATGACAGTTTCCCTCGACGTTTTCTTTAACTGCGTCGCGCAATTTTGGGATTAAACTAGCATAGTACTGTCCGGTAATTGTCTGTCCTTTCAGTAGGTAATCGATAAAAATGCTCCTTCACTATCCCAGAACACAGAGGCCCATAACCTTGCCAGCGGTAGCAGTCACTCGAAATTTCTTCATGGGCAGTGACAATGGTAGTTTCCAAGACATGCTTTGTTTTTTTGTTTCAGGGTCGAAATAGTGAACCCATGTTTCATCCATAGTGATAACACGACGGCAAAATTGGTCCGGATATGACTGTAACATTTCGAGATTACGTCTTGAAATTTCCAACCGACGCTTTTTGTTTTCGTCGGTTAACATTCTTGGAACCCACCTTGCTGACACTTTTTTGAAACCTAGTGAAACGGTTAAAATGGATTGTATGTTGCCAAATGATATCTTTAGGATCTCGGCTAAACGTTTTACCGTAATTCTTCTGTCTTCTAAAACTACATTTTCAACTTTTTTTACATTTTCTTCCGTGATTGAGGTTGAAGGCCGCCCGGAACAAGGGACATCTTCACAGCTCGATCTACCTCTTAAATTCAGCAACCCAGTAAGCGACGGTGGAATAAGGTATAGCATTATCCCCTAATGTCGCCTGGATATCCGAAAATATTTCTTTAGTGGACATTTTTTTCAAGCACAGATTTGCGAATGGTACGACCAAATCGAGTGTAACTGGGTAGGAATATTGGGTGATTGACACTCTTTAAACTAAATATTAAACTACCCACAAAAATATGATATTAACATGCACTTCTAAGAACTTTTTGATTCACCTCGTATATCAAAAGATAGAGATAATACCTACTTGGAATCATCGAAAAATTATTTAAATCGTTGTATTTTTGTCGGAAATGTTTATATTTTTGTATGACAACAATATGTAACCATATCGCTGCTGACATTCTTGATTTTGAAATATACTTACGACAATTAATTAAAGGTATATGAAACAACTTCAATTGCTAAAACTGTTTTAGTATTTTTTGCTTCTTCTCTCAATATAGCGTACAAGGTGCGGGCCTAAGCTCCATACATTTTAATTTAAAAAAATACAGTTTAAACTCCATGTAACGTCACTCGATTTTACGACAAACTCTCTTAAACGTCGAAATCATTGACTTTGGTTGGTTTAGCTTGTGTTTCATACAATGATACACTACATATCATTACACCCACTCTCAATAACGACCTATATACCTTTCATAAATTGCTAAAATTAGTAAAAACTGCGCAGCTTTGTACGTTCTTTTGTCGCTTTATTATCCTAGCCCGCAATACACTGTCGGCATCACGCATACGGAACTTTCTAAGAAATTCGTTCTTTTGTTTACTAATAAGGATTGCTTGCACGTGTAGACTGTTGTTGACCAATCTATATATTATCTCTAGTCTCCATCTAACGACAACTCTATATAACGCCATAAAATGCACAGTCCATTCAGTGTCGTTACATAGAGTTTACACTGTATTTCGTTATATCTGAAGTTCGATTGTAAAACATCCTTTGATATTTACAAAAATAACAAACAAAAAAATGGCTTGTACTCAAAATGATTTTAAGAAAAAATATCCTTCTTTTTCCTTCCATATAATTTATTTAATACTAGCTGTGCACTTCGTTCGCGTGGAATAGTGACTTTAGGCAGCATTTTTTTAAATTTAACTTTTGGTTAATTTTGGATCATACGAAAACACTTATGGATAGCTAATAAAATCTGGTTTACATTAATATATTACACTAACGCCACCAAACCCACCAATGCTACCAGCGCCACCACTTCCACCAACGCCACCAATACCACCACCAATGCCACCTATGTCACTAACTCCACCACCACCAACGCCACCTATGACACTAACAGTCACACTATCGATAGGACTATCGAAAATATCGACATGCTGCAATACTATCGATACTATTGATCTTTGGCAATAATATTGCTTTTTTTTTAACAATCGATACTATGGATAGTATCGTCAAGGGTCGATAGTTTCGATAGTACTCTCGCGCTATCGACTGTTTTTCGAGGTCAACTATCGATAGTTTAGCAACATTACATTAGTTTAGTCAACTTGACAGTTTGTTACTGCATTTAATAATGATATATGTTTGACACAGTGAAATCTTTTTCTTGCAGGGAGCTTTGGTACTCCATTAGATTTATTAGCCAACTATTTTACTGTACAAACTACACCACAGTGGCAGTTGTATCAATACCATGTGGACTTCTCACCAGATGAAGACATTACGGGTATACGTAAGGCTCTTTTACGTGTTCACAGCAAAACTCTTGGCGGGTAAGTCTCAGAACTATATTAGAACATTGATGTATCTTCATCAATTAATTATATTTTTGTTGGTTCTAGATACTTATTTGATGGAATGGTTTTGTACACTGTGAAGAAGTTGCACCCAGATCCCATGGAATTATACTCTATTCGCAATTCAGATCAACAAAATATGAGAATTGCAATTAAAGTAAGAGTAATTTTGTTAATTTTGTAATTTTAAATACTTTACATATTAATTTTATAAATTTATTCCTTATAATCATTTTTTTTTTTACAGTTAACCTGCGCTGTTAGCCCTGGTGACTACCACTACATACAAATTTTTAATATAATAATCAGGAAATGTTTCCATATCCTTAAACTTCAACTCGTGGGACGCGATTTCTTTGATCCAACAGCAAAGGTACAGTATTGATAAATATTTTTATTATAAACATTTATATTTTTATTTGTATGTTTGCAACATTTTCACACAAAAACCACTGAACCGATTGCAAAGCATTTTCACTGAATGACATTGGTTATTACATTAATTGCACTCGTGCGAAGCCGGAGCGAGCTACTAGTATATTATATAATTGCTCATTTTCACTATAAAATATATAGATTGTGTTTGTAAAGTGATTTTAAAGCATTAAATTTTTCAGGTGGATATTCCAGAGCATAAATTGCAAATATGGCCTGGCTACAAAACTACAATAAATCAGTATGAAGATCGTTTGTTGATGGTGACTGAAATTGCCCACAAAGTAAATACTTTTTTTTACGTAATTTATTTGCAGATGATAAGTTAATAGAGAAGTACCAAATTATGACAGAATCAGAATCAGAAACTCATTCATTTAGGGTGACAGGCATCTTATGACACGTCACAAACAAACAAAATAAATTAAAGCGAATAACAATTGATATACATGTCAAACAAAATAAAAAATATATGTAAAGTCAAGAATATCACTAAGATAAAACTAAATGTAATAAACTAACGTAAAGTATATCAGTAGAATGTCTCATTTCCCCTTTACAAACTGATAACAAAGAGTAAAAAGAAAAGAAAAAGAGTCATTCTTTGTCATTCTCCAAAGGCCAATATGATCTGAGAAAAACATGCCGGAAAAAACTCAGTCGGCTCTTTTAAAAATATCTCTTAGGCATTTTTTACAATTTTCCATAATTTAAACAAGCTTAAAATTAACAATATAATATCAACATTACATATTTGATTATTAATTACATTTAACACCCTTGTGGAGCTAGATCAGCATTTAGCCAAACATTTCTAGTCATAGAGTGCGTCCCGGATGGGATCTTGTTATAAAATTCACTACACTATATTTTAGGAAAGATGTATTAGTTTTCGTCAGTCGAAAACTTGGCAGAGACAACTTGTTCTTATTCCTCGTATTATAACTATGCCTATCGGAGATTTTATCAAACAGATGTAAATTTTTCCTCGCGAAAAGTATATTTTCATAGATGTAATGGCAAGGGACTGTCATTATATTTATTTATTTAAATAGTTCTTTCAAAGAACGACACGTAAGTTATACATCGCTCTAATGGCCCTCTTCTGTAATACAAAAATTGATTGTATGTCAGCCGCTCGACCCCACAATAAAATACCATAGTACATGACACTGAAAATAGCTAAAATAAACAAGTCTTGCAGTGTCTATATCAGTTAATTGCCTAATTTTTTCGAACAGCATAAGCTGCGGCACTCAGACGTTTCGCTAGCTAATATGTGGTCCCCATTGTAACTTCGAGTCAAGCGTTATTCCCAAGAAGGTAGCGTCATTAACAAATTGAATTTTGTCATTGTTTATTAAAATGTCTCCTTCTTTACTTTTTACATTAGGGAGGGTAAAACGGATACATTTGGTTTTTTTACTATTCAGTGCAAGATTATTGACAGAAAACCATTTAATAAAGCCATAGAAGAAGTAAATGAGGTTTACAGTAAATAATCTAGCATTAAGTATTAAAAAACTATATGTGGTCATTTCACTTGTCCAAATGTCTTAAGTAAAGAAGGGGAAATATTTTTAAACAGTGATAAAACACAATTCGTTCATGAAGCTTTCTTCTTGGCAATAACGTTTGATTTAAAATTGCAATGGGTCCAAATATTAAACTGTTAGGAAAGCGTCTAAGTTCTGCTGCTTATGCCGTCAGAAATATTAGACGGTTAACGGATGTCGACACCACAACGAACAAAGTCTGTTTACTTTCACAGTATCATGTCCTACAGTATTTTGTTATGAGGTCGGACAACTGAACTTGATTCAATTTTTATATTACGAAAGAGAGTAATTAGAACGTAACTAGTCTAGTACAGACTAGATTCCTAGTAGGCCGCGGGTTCGAGTCTCGCCTGAAGTCAAATTTTTCTTTAAATAAAAATATATTTCACAAGCATGTGTTAATGCGAAATAATATAAAACAATTGTTGAGACTAGCATTTTATTTTGGATAGACGTTACGTTCTAATTACTGTCTTTCGTAATATAAAAATTGAATCAAGTTCAGTTGTCCGACCTCATAACAAAATACTGTAGGACATGATACTGTGAAAGTAAACAGACTTTCTTTTCATTTTTCTTTAAATAAAAATAGTCTCAACAAGTTTATTAGAACTCGTCATGTATTATGATTATAAAGAGGTGCGTGATAAATAACTTTACTTTGAAAAAATCACCGTGAACTGAAGTCGCGAGTGATCGCTGTGACTTGTCGCGAAATAACGTCGTTCCAAGGAACGCTATTGTTCCGTCAACGTTCCAGTATGTCTCGTTCTCAGTCACTTGCATCACAAGTAACAGCGATCACGGTTGAGTGTTAGGGAGATGCATGCAGTTATTGCAGTTAGTCGGAATATCTATCATTGAGTTAACTATTCATAGAAACGTATATGAAAGTGTATTATGGAAATAAAATGATATTACCTAATATATACTGTTAAAACTGAACTAGCACTAGCAGCACTTCATTTCACCGTGATGACCACAATTCAACTGATCCCCTCTTACCATTGACAAGCCAATTTATCCGAGGTACCGTCATCTCATACCCCTTGGGGTATGGGGAGCCACGTTCGGGGCGTTAACCCCCTGCGAGGGGTTTTCTTCGCCGGCCGTTAATACGGCCGGGTCCTTGGGTTTGCCATCTTTGGCTTGGTTAGGTCAATCCAGGTGTTGAGGTTGTGCAGCGTTGCATCTGCAGTTCCTCGGGTGTCATTTCTGGTGGTAGGTCTTTGCGGCCACACGTCACTCCTCCGTTTGATCGGCGAGCAGCTCCCGCTGGAACCGCTTTCCGTCCGGGTTTAGCGCGTGCAGGGGCGCAATGTTCTTGATGTGACTGAATTCCGAGTGGTCTGCACGCGCGAACATCGACGCGGCGAGGCGGCGGACGAAGTTTTCGACCGTTTCCAGTTTCAGGTCCCTCTGAATAGTGGTGCTCTTGACGTAGTTGGCGGCATCTAGCAGTAGGCGGATGGTTGCCATCTGTGTTTCTTCCATGCTCTTTCGAGTAGAGGGTGCTGTGAATGCGTACCAGGCCGGCGCTGCATACGTGAGCCGGGGCCTGATATAGCTCTTGTAGACCCTGATCTTCACTTTCAGAGGGAGCCTGGAGGTCAGTAAGGGGCGGAGGAGGAATCTGGCGGCCTTGGTACTGCGTAGTATCTTCTTGACGTGTGGCCGCATCGAGAGCTTGGAGTCTATGGTGACTCCAAGGTATTTTGCTTGCTTCGTCCACTCAATCTCCTCTCCTTGGAGTTTGAGTTTGAGTGGTGGTGCTCTTGTATGTCCGAATGCGACGGCCTGCGTTTTCCCGACGTTCACGGAGAGCCTCCATCTGGCGAGCCATTCAGGCATCAGGTCTAGGCTCTTTTGGATTTTCATGGCCGCGTGTCTTAGATTCATAGATTTAGCTGTGAATGCGGCGTCGTCAGCGAACAAGTACAGCTCGCATTCAGCAACTGTCGGGATGTCATCCGTGTACGCCGAGTAGCAGGCCGGTGAGAGGCAGCTTCCTTGCGGCACGCCGGCCAGCACCGGGCGCTCGCTGGATAGCGTGCTCTCCACCACCACTCGTATTCTCCGATTGGTCAGGAACGATCGGACCACGCGAACGACTCGGCGGGGCGTTTCCGTGAGGGACAGCTTATACAGCAGACCATCGTGCCATACGCGGTCGAACGCCTTCTCCATGTCCAGGAATACGGCCGCCGTGTTCTCCCTTTTGTTACGGGCGACCGCGAGGTTGTACAGCATCCTCGTAAGCTGTTGGGTGGTGCTGTGGCCATTTATACCATTGACAAGCTCATTTCTACCCCCAATTACTCGACTTCGTAAACAACATTCGAGTCGTTATCTTTACAATAGCTAGCAGGTGTGATTCAAAATGTAAACAACCTAATTCCATTTTTAAAGAAAAATGGAAAGAAAAATTTGACTTCAGGCGAGGCTCGAACTCGCGACCTACTGGGAATCTAGTCCAGCCGCTCTTCCAATTGAGCTACTGAAGCCCTGCCCGATTTGTCAAATCTTTCCTTCACATCTATTGCATTGCTTTATGGTTGCAGTAGCGCCATCTATTACCAACTATGCTAGTTAGGCAACCGATATAATAGACTTTTCAGTTTATTGAATATCGTAAAGAAGTCGCTTTTACCCTTAATAATTGTTTGATATTATTTCGCATTAACACATGCTTGTGAAATATGTTTTATTTTTAAAGAAAAATGGAAAGAAAAATTTGACTTCAGGCGAGGCTCGAACTCGCGACCTACTGGGAATCTAGTCCAGCCGCTCTTCCAATTGAGCTACTGAAGCCCTGCCCGATTTGTCAAATCTTTCCTTCACATCTATTGCATTGCTTTATGGTTGCAGTAGCGCCATCTATTACCAACTATGCTAGTTAGGCAACCGATATAATAGACTTTTCAGTTTATTGAATATCGTAAAGAAGTCGCTTTTACCCTTAATAATTGTTTGATATTATTTCGCATTAACACATGCTTGTGAAATATGTTTTATTTTTAAAGAAAAATGGAAAGAAAAATTTGACTTCAGGCGAGGCTCGAACTCGCGACCTACTGGGAATCTAGTCCAGCCGCTCTTCCAATTGAGCTACTGAAGCCCTGCCCGATTTGTCAAATCTTTCCTTCACATCTATTGCATTGCTTTATGGTTGCAGTAGCGCCATCTATTACCAACTATGCTAGTTAGGCAACCGATATAATAGACTTTTCAGTTTATTGAATATCGTAAAGAAGTCGCTTTTACCCTTAATAATTGTTTGATATTATTTCGCATTAACACATGCTTGTGAAATATGTTTTATTTTTAAAGAAAAATGGAAAGAAAAATTTGACTTCAGGCGAGGCTCGAACTCGCGACCTACTGGGAATCTAGTCCAGCCGCTCTTCCAATTGAGCTACTGAAGCCCTGCCCGATTTGTCAAATCTTTCCTTCACATCTATTGCATTGCTTTATGGTTGCAGTAGCGCCATCTATTACCAACTATGCTAGTTAGGCAACCGATATAATAGACTTTTCAGTTTATTGAATATCGTAAAGAAGTCGCTTTTACCCTTAATAATTGTTTGATATTATTTCGCATTAACACATGCTTGTGAAATATGTTTTATTTTTAAAGAAAAATGGAAAGAAAAATTTGACTTCAGGCGAGGCTCGAACTCGCGACCTACTGGGAATCTAGTCCAGCCGCTCTTCCAATTGAGCTACTGAAGCCCTGCCCGATTTAGATGTGAAGGAAAGATTTGACAAATCGGGCAGGGCTTCAGTAGCTCAATTGGAAGAGCGGCTGGACTAGATTCCCAGTAGGTCGCGAGTTCGAGCCTCGCCTGAAGTCAAATTTTTCTTTCCATTTTTCTTTAAAAATAAAACATATTTCACAAGCATGTGTTAATGCGAAATAATATCAAACAATTATTAAGGGTAAAAGCGACTTCTTTACGATATTCAATAAACTGAAAAGTCTATTATATCGGTTGCCTAACTAGCATAGTTGGTAATAGATGGCGCTACTGCAACCATAAAGCAATGCAATAGATGTGAAGGAAAGATTTGACAAATCGGGCAGGGCTTCAGTAGCTCAATTGGAAGAGCGGCTGGACTAGATTCCCAGTAGGTCGCGAGTTCGAGCCTCGCCTGAAGTCAAATTTTTCTTTCCATTTTTCTTTAAAAATAAAACATATTTCACAAGCATGTGTTAATGCGAAATAATATCAAACAATTATTAAGGGTAAAAGCGACTTCTTTACGATATTCAATAAACTGAAAAGTCTATTATATCGGTTGCCTAACTAGCATAGTTGGTAATAGATGGCGCTACTGCAACCATAAAGCAATGCAATAGATGTGAAGGAAAGATTTGACAAATCGGGCAGGGCTTCAGTAGCTCAATTGGAAGAGCGGCTGGACTAGATTCCCAGTAGGTCGCGAGTTCGAGCCTCGCCTGAAGTCAAATTTTTCTTTCCATTTTTCTTTAAAAATAAAACATATTTCACAAGCATGTGTTAATGCGAAATAATATCAAACAATTATTAAGGGTAAAAGCGACTTCTTTACGATATTCAATAAACTGAAAAGTCTATTATATCGGTTGCCTAACTAGCATAGTTGGTAATAGATGGCGCTACTGCAACCATAAAGCAATGCAATAGATGTGAAGGAAAGATTTGACAAATCGGGCAGGGCTTCAGTAGCTCAATTGGAAGAGCGGCTGGACTAGATTCCCAGTAGGTCGCGAGTTCGAGCCTCGCCTGAAGTCAAATTTTTCTTTCCATTTTTCTTTAAAAATAAAACATATTTCACAAGCATGTGTTAATGCGAAATAATATCAAACAATTATTAAGGGTAAAAGCGACTTCTTTACGATATTCAATAAACTGAAAAGTCTATTATATCGGTTGCCTAACTAGCATAGTTGGTAATAGATGGCGCTACTGCAACCATAAAGCAATGCAATAGATGTGAAGGAAAGATTTGACAAATCGGGCAGGGCTTCAGTAGCTCAATTGGAAGAGCGGCTGGACTAGATTCCCAGTAGGTCGCGAGTTCGAGCCTCGCCTGAAGTCAAATTTTTCTTTCCATTTTTCTTTAAAAATAAAACATATTTCACAAGCATGTGTTAATGCGAAATAATATCAAACAATTATTAAGGGTAAAAGCGACTTCTTTACGATATTCAATAAACTGAAAAGTCTATTATATCGGTTGCCTAACTAGCATAGTTGGTAATAGATGGCGCTACTGCAACCATAAAGCAATGCAATAGATGTGAAGGAAAGATTTGACAAATCGGGCAGGGCTTCAGTAGCTCAATTGGAAGAGCGGCTGGACTAGATTCCCAGTAGGTCGCGAGTTCGAGCCTCGCCTGAAGTCAAATTTTTCTTTCCATTTTTCTTTAAAAATAAAACATATTTCACAAGCATGTGTTAATGCGAAATAATATCAAACAACCTAATTCCAATTAGGCACCTGTTTTGGCATAAACACCACCTGCTTTTGGACAAACACCACGTGATTTGGCACAAACACCACCTGTTTCACCTTAAATGATGCCTATTATATTTTAGGCACTAACAATACTTAATTAATTAAATAAGGATTCTAGAATAATTGTTATTACTGTACAAACATTTAGATACCTATTTTCGTACTTGTGCTTTGTGGGCTACAAGCCAAAATAAAGCAATAAATAAAAAAATGCTTTTTTTAAATATTAGTATTAGAATTTTAAAATAACTTAAGTAATTTAAGTATAGAACTTTATTCAATAGCAGCTGGTAACGTTTGTCACATGAACCATTATATTTAGATTTGACTTAACTGTGACGTGATTGACGTGACAAAATCATGGTGTTAAATCACCGTGATTTTTTAGGACCTGGAACGACAGTCACTGCGATTCCAAAGGAACGCATTTGCTCACGTCTATGATTATAACTCTATTTTCTAATCGAGGTGTTTGAGAGTGTGCGTTATTCCCGTTACACGTTGTTTAAATGAAAATATATTGTATGCTAGGAAAAACTTCCCTTTTACCCGTCAGCTCTTTTTTTCGTCAACTTATTTTTCTTATTTGAACTTACTGACTTCTTTTTGGCAGGTTTTTGTCAGTGATGTGGGCTTTGGATCTGTGCCAGTGAATGACAGAATGTCTCATTCTTTTCGTCAAACTTATCTTGTCCCTTTGTGAAAAAGAGATAGGAACATTCCGTTGATACCTATTTTAATTCTTAATTATTATTGGACGATTATATACTTTATTTTTAAAGGTCTAAATGAATCAATGAATTTTGAATCTTCAATGATTAAAAGTTCTGCTTCATATAAATGATTTTACAAATTCTAGGTTCTACGTATGGATACTGTATTACATATGATTAGAGAATATGCCAACACTAAAGGCGCTAATTACAAGAAAATCTTTGTTGATGACATCGCAGGTAAGTAAAATTGTAATAAATTATTGAATCATATATTTTAAGCGTTTATTCTAAAGATATTCACTATCCGTAGGTAAAATTGTGATGACTGACTACAACAAACGAACCTACAGAGTTGATGATGTGTCTTGGAGAGATACCCCACAAGCGACATTCAAAATGCGAGATGAAACAGTTTCATATGTGGATTATTACTACAAGGTATTGTAAATACATATTATTTAATTAATAAGCATGAATTTTCATTTTTCTGCTATTATTGTGATGAATGTGTGAATGAGAAGAAAGTATTACTCTCTTAATTCCTGACACACCAGCGACCAACTAACAGAATCACTTTTATGCTTGTTAACATCTTTGGTTTATCTTGTCTCTTTTAAAAGTTGCCTATGAACTACCGGTTCTAGTAATTAAGAAAGAAAAGGCAAAATAGAAATAGATCTTCAATATTTAGAACAACACGGATTAGATACTTTGGGAAGAGATATGATGATAATGATGAGAATGTCCCTGATTACAATGAAAAATTGATAATTTGAGTTAGAAGGGCAATAATGTAATGTAGTATCAAGATATTCATCATTTTGCTCACATCACAATCATCAGTTGCTTGTTTGTTATCAAAAAACTTTTTTGTCTCCTCATTAGAAACTAGAGAAAATGAGAACGAATGGAGAATAGGCGAGGAAGTTACCTAAAGCATTTCATGCCCATTATTATAATATACCATATAATTATAATTATTATCTTAGAAGTTGTCGCACAAAAAAGCGCGCAATGAAATTAAATATTTGATATTTTTTATGTTTTCTGTGGCATTGTCTATGCATTTTAATGAATGGCAAAACGACGTTCGCCGGTTCAGCTAGTTTATTTTAAATGCGATGATTGTAATATTTCAGAAATACAGTATAAGGATCAGCGATATGAACCAGCCATTGTTGATTTCGCGTTCAAAGCCACGCGAGATCCGTGCCGGAATGCCTGAACTCATATATCTGGTGCCGGAGCTCTGTCGCCAAACGGGACTGACTGATGAAATGCGCGCTAACTTCGAGCTGATGCGAAGGATGAACGAACACACAAAGATCGGACCTGATGTGCGCATACGGAAGCTTCTTGAATTCAATCGTCGATTCACTCAAACCAAGGAAGTTGTTGAGGTAAGTATATCACATGCTCATCATCTAGAACTTGATGAGTTTACTCCGAATATGTTATAGGAAAATGGTATTATACAAGGTGTAGCTGGAAAGGTACAACAATATTAATAAGTGTTAATCTTCATCTATATCAAATTTTTCAAAGCATTTAACGTAAACGATAACAATGAACACATTTGTTATTTTATCTAACAACCCTATCAAGTCGTCAATGAAAACGCTCAGCATTTCACACACATACCGTGCGTGATGATGGTGAGGAGAATGGTACGCTGTGTGCGTATGAAATGCAGCATCTCAGCAATTCATACCTAAGTACACACGCGTAAGCTCACCGCGATGTTCACCTTCGACTTATATATCCCTACTTCCCTACTAATATTATAAATGCGAAAGTAACACTGTCTATCTGTCTGTTACCCTTTCACGTCCAAACGACTGAACCGATTTTAATGAAATTTGGTACAGAGATAGAGCTGACTTTGAGTAAGAACATAGGCTACTTAGTTATTTGTAAAACGATATCCACGCGGGCGAAGCCGCGGGCAACAGTTGTATATTATATGCTGTCAGTTATTGTTGTCAGGGTTGAAACGAATACAATTTGAATCAAAGTTTGACTCGTAATAAATGATAATTTTACATTCTCAGAAAAAGACCTTGGGGGATGAAGTATAGGCATGGACTGTTGAAATATTGTTGGACCTTTCCGGTTTCGTAGGGTACTGCGGCACGTGACATTTCACAATATAGAATAGAATTTATTTATTTGGACAACAACACATATATTCCTGTGAGACGCACAAATTACTGTTCTGTGTTAATATGTTTGGTGTATAATATAAATATTATTATTATAATAGGTTGGGGAAAAAGTCTTCGCATTATAGTATGTATGAACTTGTAATAAAATCTCTTTGGCTGTAGTATTTGTATCTGGCTGGTTTTGGTATCATTGAAAGTTAAAAGGCAACTGTGTGATTTTCATTTGTTTTTCGTACTGTCAAGATGAGTGAATCTAATGAAGAAATTCGATACATTTTAAAATTTTACTACAAAAAAGGTAAAAATGCAACGCAAGCCGCGAAAAAAATTTGCGATGTTTATGGACCTAGTGCAGTGTCTGTGAGAGTAGCACAAATTTGGTTCAAGCGTTTTCAATCCGGAAATTTTGATGTCAAAGATGCACCTCGCTCTGGTCGCCCTATTACGGATAAAATCTATGCCATTTTTGAAAAAGTGGAGCAAGATCGACATATCAGTAGTTACGACGTAGCTGAAGAACTGAGAATTGATCACAAAACAGTTTTGGCGCATTTGAAAAAAGCTGGGTACAAAAAAAAGCTCGATATTTGGGTACCTCACGAGCTCACTGAAAGAAACCTAATGAACCGTGTACTCATTTGTGATTCTTTATTACGACGTAATGAAACCGAATCATTTTTGAAGAAGCTGATAACTGGTGATGAAAAGTGGATCACGTACGACAAGAACGTGCGAAAAAGGTCGTGGTCAAAGGCCGGTCAGGCTTCACAGGCTGTGGCGAAACCCGGGTTAACTCGCAATAAGGTGATGTTGTGTGTGTGGTGGGATTGGAAGGGCATTATTCATTATGAGCTATTACCACCAGGCAGGACTATCGATTCTGAACTCTACTGCGAACAACTGATGAGATTAAAGCAAGAAGTTGAGAGAAAGCGGCCGGAATTGATCAACAGAAGGGGTGTGGTGTTTCATCATGATAACGCTAGACCTCACACATCTATAGCCACTCAGCAAAAATTAAGAGAGTTTGGCTGGGAGGTGTTAATGCATCCGCCGTATAGTCCTGACCTTGCACCTTCAGATTTCCACCTGTTTCGGTCTCTTCAGAATTCTTTATGCAATGTTAGGTTAACATCACGAGAGGACTGCCAAATCCACTTGTCGCGGTATTTTGATGAGAAGTCCCAAAAAATTTTATAGCAATGGGATCATGTCCCTACCTACAAGATGCCAAAAAGGTTATCGAACAAAATGGTACATACATACATACTTTAGTTAAATTTAAATAAACTATATTAAAAAATGTTTTGAATTATCTTAAAAAATGCGAAGAAACTTTTTCCCCAACCTTATACATATATTAAACAACAACAAACACATTTTAACTTAATGAGATTGATCAAATCTTCGTAGCAAATAGGTCTTAGTATAAAATTATACTAACATAAGTGTACATAAAATGTTTTGTCATAATTTGTTTACAGGAAATGGCTTCGTGGTCCATGAAATTATCGAATACATTAGTCAAGTTCAAAGGACGGCAACTCCCTGCAGAGCCTATAATTCAGGCTAACAATGTTCGATATCCAGCTGGAGATACTACTGAAGGCTGGACTAAAGATATGAGGTAATTAATGTTCTAGAACTTTTTACATGACATGTACAGTATGCAGCAAGATATATTGCACATCGACCTTAGGAGAGAGATTTTGAATAATTTTGGCTATGTAGAGGTTATCTTTTTCGCCCACAACCTAGGTGACGTTAGTCGTTATTTTCATCAAGTTTTGACCAATACCGGACTATTAGTGCTTACGTTATAAAGCCCCCACCCGTCTCTCGACTGACGATGCGTGCCTCCTCCACCGAAGCCCTTGAATCCCAGGGCATCCAACGCCGACCTGCATGGCAGGCCAGAAGAAGCCGCAGCAGAGGGGGCCAGCCCCGGTGCTACATCCGGTCGATCAACTGACGTAGGCAGTGAGCAACAGAGAGAGGGGAGATGGGGACGCCGACCGGAATGTCATTTATTCTTACTTTGGGGAAAGAGGGCATCTCGGCATATATCACGTAATTTTCACCGCAGAAATAAGAAACAAAAAAAAACATGTCCCATCACCCAAAACAAAACCTGATCTAGCCCACTTTTTGAGCTATATTAAATACTTTACATTATATAAACGTATAGGGCGAAATATTTTGTTAGTTTAGAAAATTACATGAGTTAGGGCATGGTGTTGAACCAAATCTATCAGGGGAAGGGGAGGAGTCGAAAATAGTAATATATATATATCACATTGTTTCCGAGTTACAGTACAAAAAAATATGCAAAATAGTCACATCGCATGATATTATAGGAGTTACTTATCTAAAGTTACTTATCTTATAAAGTACAACATAATTAATAACATGTATTATTCATAAACGTACATTAGATACGTTTTAGCTATAGAATGCTTTGTCCTTGTCAGTTGCACTGTCAAATGTGCAGGATAGAAAAAGACAAAGGAGAGATTAGCAACACTTTAGCTAAAATACGTTTATGAATAAGGGGGTTAATATATATTTGTTTATTTTTTAGATCTAAGACATTATTCTCAGTAGCAAACTTACCATCATGGATCGCAATAACCCCGGATCGTGACCGTCGGTCGACGGAAGAGTTCGTTGACCTGATTATGAAAACTGGACGTGGTGTCGGTTTCAGAATGCCTCAACCAGAAATAGGTATATTTTTTTTTACGACTATTTTAGTCCAGCGGTGTATGACGACCGTTTGATTTGAAAGGTTGCGGGTTCGATCCCCGCACCGGGACAAATGTTTGAATGGCCTACAGTTATTTGTTTCGGATCTGGGTGTTTGTGTATGTGTGAAACCACAAACTCGATCTGATGACAAATCAAGACATGATCGAAATGTTTGTACAACAGTGTAATGAGTATGCTGTGTGGTAAAATTTATCTATTTTATAATTTTGAGTGGCTATCAGAGGCGTAGCTACCGCCGTATCTCCTGTATCAATTATACGGGGCCCCGAACGTGCGTTATCAAGAATTAATATACCAACAGCTCTTTGAATTGCAAGTAGTAATCACCCATAAAGTTAGTGTATAAATATTATATTTATATGGTCCATTTTAGTACCTATCAAGTACAATAAACAATGTTACAAGCGACAGCAGCTAATGGTTCATTCATATACATGTAAAGACACACATAAAACCATTATAGGTTTATCTATGTGTGTGCAGTCTAACCTTCCTTATATGATAATGGTAGATACATTCTCATTACTTATTAATATAGTAATGCTTGAGTTTGCTATAGAATTTTCTGTGATTATTTTAATTTAGATTTGTAAACATATCTTGTAGCTCTTCTGGTAGTTCATTTAAGATCTTTGGTATTACATAATTCAATGTTCTAGAACCATAAACATTATTATGTTTAGGTAACATCTTTAAACTCTATGTTTTCTGTTAAAGTCAAAAATTTAACCTCATCAAATATATTAATTGCATTACAGTGTTTGAATAGGCCTTTCTCATCTTCTCTGTAACGTTCCTTGACACAATGTGGTACAATCGTTTTCAAAATTCTTAATTATATTGCATACTCTAGCTGACCTGGCAAACTTCGTATTGCCTCAGAATAAAAATATGACATGTGTCAAAGGTTTGATAGATACGGACTATTTGTATGGGAAAATGAAATGGTGGTTTTTACTATTTCCCTTCAATTTCTTCATATTTTCTTACCTTTTAAACATTCCCTGGACTTCCAAAAATCATTCAAAATCAATATTAGCCATATTGGTCCAGCCATTCACGCGTGATGCCGTGACCAAGGAAAACGGGTTGCATTTTTATATATATAGATATTTCCTTGACATAAGAAGTATAAGTTCTACCATACATATCATGCCATAACTGACAACAGAATCAGCTAGAGCTCTATGTACAACAACCGTAAAACATTATATGGCAACTTATGTTTTAATATTACTAATTTACTAGATATTGCTCTAAGCTTATTGCATACATACGTCTTGTGTGCTCCCCAGTTGAGTCTGTTGTCAATTAAGAGTCCTATATACATGTGTTTATCTACAAACTCAATTGGCTGACAAATCTGTGAGTGAAGACAGTGGTGACTGTGGGCCACGATCGTAGGGGTGATTGAAGCTATATTATGTGATGAACTGATATGAATTCCTTTCGTTTTTTGCGCGTTAATCACCAGACCAGCGTCATGTGCCCATTTACATAAGAGGTCAAAAGTATGCTGCATAATAATTTGGGACTTCGTTAATGTTTTTATGTGCAGCCAAAAGACATGTGTCGTCTGCGAATTGATACATGGAATAGTTTTCTATAACATTACACATGTCGTTGACATATAGTAAATATTCAGTAGGAACAATAATTGAACCTTGTGCAGTACCTTTTTTACAAAGTAACTTCTCACTATAGCAATCAGCAACCCTCATGGTGTTAAATCTATTTTAATGATAATTTTTAATTAATGCCAGCATCGGGCCTTGGATTCCGTTGTTACATAATTTTCTAAATAGTGTTTTGTAATTTAACATGTCAAAAACCTTACTGAAATCAATTAATGTTACCATTACGTGCAGTATATTATTAAGGTAATTGACTTTGTTCGTAAAATTGCCGAGTAATTTAGTTGTGCTCTTATCACTTTGGAAGCCATATTGGTTCGTGTTTATTATGTGTTTCGTTTTGATGAATTTATTTAGTTGGTTACAAAAGAATCTTTCTATTATTTTATCTAACGAGGACAATATAGTTATTGGGCGATAATTATTGTAGTCTGAGTGATTTCCTTTTTTAAATATGGGCCTTAGAACGCCTACTTTTAAAATATCTGGGTAAATTGAAGTTCGAATGCATTGGTTAATTAAATGAGTTACCACTGGCGCGAGCAAATTTACCAGTATCTTGATATCAACGGTGCGTACTCCGTCGTATCCAGAACTTTTTTTATGATTCATACTTTTTATAATTTTAGTGATTTCAAGTACCCTTGCTTTTTGAAGTCTCATTGTCTTAAGTGGTATAATTTCATATGATAACGGATCTTATATGTCTCTTACATTTATTAGTAATTAGTTTTATTATTATTTATACTGGAATTCGGCATCAGATACAAAGACATGAGCTAGTTTGTAATGATATGCGTTGCTGAAGGTTTGAAAAATACTTTTTTATACATACTACTAACTGACCGGCAAACTTCGTATTGCCTCAGAATTAAATAATGGGTCAAAGATTTACTAGGTACGGACTATTTGTATGGGAAAATGAAATTGTGGTTTTTACTATTTCCCTTCAATTTCTTCACATTTTCTTACCTTTTAAAGCTTCACTGGACTTCCAAAAATAATTCAAAACCAAAATTAGCCAAATCGGTTGAGCCGTTCTCGAGTTTTAGCGAGACTAACGTATAGCAATTTATTTTTATATAAGAGTATATGAAGATATGTATGTATAAAAAAGTATTTTTAAAAGTAAACCTTCCTTGTTAAGGCCACAATATAGCTACTATAAACGCTTAGCGTGTCTATGTGGACACGTGAATTTTTCATGTTTCAATGTATTCATAATCTCAAAAATGGTTTTATTACTTACGAGCGACCTGCCCCGGCTTCGCACGGGTAGCATTAGCAATGTGGGGACGCGCTATTTGGCCAACTTCTTTGACAAAAACCGTGATATCTCGGTAAATATAAGTACGATATTAATAAATTATAGATACCCATTCATCCATTTCAAACAGGAACAAAATCCGTTCACAACTCTCTGAAATTAGCGCATACATACAGACAGAGAAAATACAGGGGAACTTAACTTCATAATAATATGTAGTGATTTACAAACTAACATTTTATTTCAAATATTTAAAAAATATCGAACAAATATTGATTCAGCCGTTACTGGGTTAAGTAGGACTAAGCATTTGACATCAGAACAATTTAAAATTCACTGTATTCATTTGTGTCAATTGTCTTTTAATAAAACGTTTGGGCATAAATAGAATTAAAAATAATTTTGATAAAATCTGTTACGAAACTTTACATTCCAAGTAATTTGCCATATTGATGACAATATACTGGTGCTGTTTATGATGAAACTAAAGAAATGAATGTCGTCGAACGCTTAATATTTGTACTTATTTTGTATAAAAATATTTTTTACGATCTAGATTACCCCATTATTTTTATTATTTGTTCAGTGAGTCTTCAGCGTGATGGACAGATTGACTACGCCAATATGTGTGAGAATGTCATTGCGCGGAAAAATCCTGCGCTAATATTATGCGTGTTGGGCAAGAAATCGACAGACAGGTAAAAAATTATATGTGTATCTGAATAACAAAATAGTTTTATGTGTCTATTTACATAAATAACTAAAAAACGTGGTATTCCAATATATGAAATGAATACGGAACATTTATTAAAGAGATAAAAAAATTGAGAAAAATACCCTATTATAGAGATGATATGCCCGCTTACAGCTAACCGTATGCCTGCCCAAATATCTATAGATGTATTATTGTGATTTTATAACTGTTATTATTTATCTAGAAATCAATTACGCCAGTAAAGCAATAAGTTGAAGTTTTTTTCCGATGAGTAGTAATTTGTTACTTTATCTTTACAGGTATGAAGGTATTAAAAAAAAGTGCACTGTTGATCGTGCTGTACCCACGCAGGTTGTGTGTGCTCGTAATATGAAGGCCAAGTCTGCAATGTCCATCGCTACCAAAATTGCTATTCAAATAAATTGCAAAGTAAGCATACAAAAACAATGTAAAATGAATATTTTTAAACACTAGATAATTTATGGTCAAGAGTCAGATATCCATTAGCTCTGAAAGCATCTCATCATATCAATCACTAAATACTTAGTAATGGTGGGCTAAACTTAGACCAAAAACGAGAACAAGATGTTCTTTCTTATTCTTTAACTAAGCAAATTAAAATTCAGTTTAAATTTAGACCAATGAATGCTCATTACTTAGTGGTTTATACGTCGTTAGCAGATATTCTTTCAAATGTAAAAAGGCCTCTCATTATATTGAGAAAGTTTTCAATAATGCGTGTATATTTACTGATTAACAGCTTGGCGGAGCCCCTTGGTCAGTGGAAATACCTCTGCCTACTCTGATGGTCATCGGCTACGATGTGTGCCACGATACGCGGTCGAAAGAGAAGAGCTACGGTGGTTTCGTGGCCACTTTAGACAAACAAATGACACATTACTACTCTGCAGTGAATGCACATACGTCCGGCGAAGAACTAAGTGCCCATATGAGCTTCAACATTGCCGCTTCAGTGACAAAGTACCGCGAAAAAAATGGTATGTAGACGATCATTTGAATGAAAAATACTCTTTGGATACTACGTATTATTAAGTTTCCTTATTTTACTTACAGGAGTCTTGCCCGGACGTATATTTATATACCGTGATGGTGTTGGTGACGGACAATTGGCTTACGTACTTAGCCATGAAGTAAGACGTCATTACACTCCTAAATTTTTACGACTCAATTTTATCGGTATTTATTAGATAGAAAAAAAAAATACCTTTAAATTTTCATTTTTCTTTTTATTCTTCTGGACAAAATCTAGTTTTTAATTATCGAAATGTTTTAAGGTTGAAGAGATTAAAAAGAAACTCAATGAACTTTACGGTGGAGCAGACGTGAAGATGGCATTCATTGTAGTGTCCAAGCGAATAAATACCCGTATTTTCATTGACAATGGACGTTCGGGTGCTAATCCACGCCCAGGCACTGTCATCGACGACGTTGTTACTCTGCCAGAAAGGTTTGTTTATTAGGTCGGGGAAAAAGTTTCTTCGCATTTGTTAAGATAATTCAAAACATTTTTTAATATAGTTTATGCAATGTTAGGTTACTAACATTGAATAAAGAATTCTGAAAAGACCGAAACAGGTGGAAATCTGAAGGTGCAAGGTCAGGACTATACGGCGGATGCATTAACACATCCCAGCCAAACTCTCTTAATTTTTGCTGAGTGTGTGAGGTTTAGCGTTTTCATGATAAAACACCACACCCCTTCTGTTGATCAATTTCAGCCGCTTTCTCTCAACTTCTTGCTTTAATCTCATCAGTTGTTCGCAGTAGAGTTCAGAATCGATAGTCCTGCCTGGTGGTAATAGCTCATAATGAATAATGCCCTTCCAATCCCACCACACACACAACATCACCTTATTGCGAATTAACCCGGGTTTCGTCACAGTCTGTGAAGCCTGACCGGCCTTTGACCACGACCTTTGTCGCACGTTCTTGTCGTACGTGATCCACTTTTTATCGCCAGTTATCAGCTTCTTCAAAAATGATTCGGTTTCATTACGTCGTAATAAAGAATCACAAATGAGTACACGGTTCATTAGGTTTCTTTCAGTGAGCTCGTGAGGTACCCAAATATCGAGCTTTTTTTTGTACCCAGCTTTTTCAAATGCGCCAAAACTGTTTTGTGATCAATTCTCAGTTCTTCAGCTACGTCGTAACTATTGATATGTCGATCTTGCTCCACTTTTTCAAAAATGGCATCCATTTTATCCGTAATAGGGCGACCAAAGCGAGGTGCATCTTTGACATCAAAATTTCCGGATTGAAAACGCTTAAACCAAATTTGTGCTACTCTCACAGACACTGCACTAGGTCCATAGACATCGCAAATTTTTTTCGCGGCTTGCGTTGCATTTTTACCTTTTTTGTAGTAAAATTTTAAAATGTATCGAATTTCTTCATTAGATTCACTCATCTTGACAGTACGAAAAACAAATGAAAATCCCACATTTGCCTAATTTGAATTTGGAATTATGTTCTTTAAAATTTTAACTTTCAATGATACAAAGATTTTATTACAAGTTCATCATACATACTTTAATGCGAAAAGACTTTTCCCAACCTATTATGAATTGTAATTTATTTTTTAAAAAAGTTGGGATATACAGGCCTAGCTGTGTTAAAAAAAAGCTATTGTTAACCTCACCAATGTGGACCCACTTCCGCTTTCAAGTGTATGGTAAAAATAAGGGATATCAATACCAGTGCCCACCACAGACTTAAAGAATTAGGCCATTGTTCACATTGATGAGTAACATACAATATGGTCAAAACTTAAATGCATCCGAGAAGTTAGTTACAAGTCGCTACGAAGAAGGTCATCATACGCGAGGCGGAAAATAATAAAAGCAAACTACTGCCATGGTAGTTTGCATTTGTCAGGGCAACACTGAACTAACTTTCTGGAGTGTGGTCGTCGTGAGCCAAGGGACTAGCGCATTTAAGTTTTGCGTGCATGTGTATTTGTCTAATGTGTATTAAAGATAAAATATTTTATATAAATATTTTAGAGGTTCACAAAATAACATGTCAAACTATTTTTTTAAAATTAATTTTGTACAAATAAATGTATCATACTTGCCTTCTTAAAGATTTATGTATGTATAGTAACAAAAAAGTAAATTAATATTCTTCTTTCTAGATACGACTTCTACTTAGTATCCCAGAATGTGCGTGAAGGAACCATCGCACCGACATCTTATAATGTTATTTATGATACGTCCGCATTGGACCCCGATCGCGTAAGTTCTATTTGATTATACGCACTCGTTTCTAATATTTAACATACTACACATCTACATACAGTGCTCAATAATACATTTTGCATATCGAGCCTAGGAAGGAGACTTCGGCTTATTTCGGGTCTGTAGAGCGTTATCTCGCACCGTACCTGTTTGATGTTTGTGGACCATTTTGACAGTGCTTAAGTAGGCAGTGTGCAACAGAGATAATGCTCTACGAAGTCGAAACGAGCCGATCGTCTCTTTCGCAGGCTCGATGTGCAATATTAATTGTTGAGTACTGTAATGTATTATGTAAAACAAAGGCGTGTTAGTTACACCATTTATCACTCAAGAATGATTCTGACAATTAATATGATTTTTGGATTTGTCTTCGCCGGGAATAGGATGCATTGCATAGAGCAACATGGGCCACCGGCCGCGGCGGACCAGAGGAGAGTAGCCATAGCGTTTATTACCGATGCAAAACAATCTGTCATTTTCGCAGAGGAAAATACGTATGACACACACACACACACATACTACATATTAGTACATATATCGTCTATTACTACGAAACTCGCACTTTAACTTTAACAAAATACATAAACAACTTTACGCACACATTTATACATTTAGGGGACCACTTGGGCTTGTACTTTGACAGAGGGAAAGCCTGCATTGGCTACTCCCCTCCGGTCCGCCGTGGCCGATGGCCCGTGTTGCTCTATGGGATAATGAGGATATATTCGTTAGTAATAAAAGAAGCAATACATATGTGGAAATTGTGATGTTATAACAAAACGCAACTGGCAAGTCACATTCATTCGGCCAACTCACGTTTATCACTCACACTGTTGATGGGACCGCTTTATCCTATATTGTAAGGCAGAACTACTTTGGGCACATCAGCTTGTGGCCATATAAATTAGTCTTGACTGGTCAGAATTTCATAATTTTGATATCAATATTCTAAAATATGTTATGAACTGTACATAATTATATTTTACCCTCCCCTCCACAAACGCATATAGTGATCTATTATTTTTTTTTTTTTTTGTATCTATTTAATTTAAAAAAACAAATGGAAATCAAAACGTTTAAACTACACTGATTGTTATCCTTATTTACAGATTCAACGGCTGACATACAAATTGACGCATATGTATTTCAACTGCTCTGTTCAAATGCGAGTACCTTCTGTGTGTCAGTATGCACACAAATTAGCATTCCTGGCAGGGAATAGCTTGCACAATCAACCTCACTATTCTCTAAGTGACACTTTGTATTTCATTTAACTTTTTTTATTCTATTCGTTTTATATCCACTTTTTATGCTTTTTGTCTTAATTTTTTGTGCTGTCACTTGTGAGAAGATTACATTTTATGTTTTTTAGTTATGAATACAATTTGTGTTTAATTTTGCATTTGCTTAGATAACGTAAGGAAATCATCCTAACTATCAGTGGAAGTGTGATATTAAAATATCAATATATTTTTGAATAGAGAAATTATGATCTGTTATAGAAAGTAGCTCCTAACTATTCTTAAAATTACTTTATTTCCTTGTTAAAAATGTGACTAAGCAAAATATAAGTGTCTGCTTATGTGTAAGTTTGCAAATAAACGTAAGATATTTCATAAGATGGAAAGAAGATTTAACATTGTATGTTTACATCTACCTCTATGCTTTATAATTGCATTTGTTTTGATTACACCGATCTTGTTCATCCAGAAATATATTTTTGGAAAGTCAGGTTGTTAGATAATAGTTTTTGGAATACTTATTATCATATGAGCTCAGTAGATGCTATCATATGGCTGGCCATGATAACTAATGTCCATGTGTAACTATAGGTAATAAGTTGTTAATACAACAAAGGCACTGGTCATAAACTGGTCAGCTTTGTTTTGCGATAAGAGAGCCTCTAATTTTATTACCTTTGTAATCCTTGAAAATCAATTATAAATAGAAGGTACAATCTAGTGACGTTTTTCTTTTTGGTATATTTTTGATTTTCAAAGATTTTATTGGTGACCAATAACGTTAGCTCTCTATAGCTATCATGTTACTGATAGTGACTAAGTTGGCACTTCGGTGAAAATAGCCTTAGTTTTGATAACATTGTTTACAAGATTTATCCACGAATATAGACGACAATGATTAACTGGTAATGAAAAATCACTGTCTTGAAAGTTGTTTATTGGACATAGTTCAAAGATGACATTCTTTGGTAATACTCTATAATACATTCGAATTCAAAAGAGGATATTGTTGTTAGAGTTAGTCCGCGGTAATAGATGTAATTATACACTGTTACCGTACAAAAGGCGCAATTTTTATAGAAACTTCTGCGCATGTGATCAGACAATTAGCACCGCAGTAAAGTCATACAGAAACAGTATCAATTACCATAGGAACACTACTGCTAGTGACATAGGTCCTGTCGCGCGTTGTAAGACCGCACTTTCTGTGTACGATTTATTTTTGACTTGAACACAACACGCTGATTAAAAAAAAAACATTTATTTTCATAATACTGTTTGTCAATGATTCGTATACAAGTCTGATTTATTATCAGACTTATTTCTCTAGCAAACTTCTTATAAAAAGTAACAATCCTATGATGCGATACATTTAAGTTACTCTGCTTGTTTAGCATAACCCACCTATGGTGCTTATAAATGTTCTGATTATTTTTGTTGATTAAAAATAAGTTTTTATATTTTATAAAATGGTTTTTTATTTATTCATAACTAGCGGTCCACATCGGTTTCGCGCGGGTGCAATATTATCTACCCTCTCCTATTCATCTTACCGTGATGTTATATAGCCTTTAGCCTTCCTCGATAAATGGACTTCTTACTTCTACTCCGACCGATACGCACGTTTCTGAAATATAACTATGCAAAAACTTAGGAAGGAGACTTCGGCTTATTTTTTGGGTATGTAGTGCCGTTTTAATCCAGAATGTCAAATTCCCAAAATGTCAAGTTCCCGAAATGTCAAATTCTTAAAAAGGAATTTTTTTATGTTATGAAGGTGACAAACAAGCATGCAGTTCACATTGATGATAAGTGATGACTGCAGCCTTGAGACACCCACACAAAGACCAGAGGTCATAAGATATATTCCCAGTTGCCACCGGAAGCAGATGGGACAAAATGTTCCCTGATGCCACCGGAGGCAACTGGGAAGTGAATGCTCCCCCTTCAGTTTAGCTGTACGTGTACATTGCTTTCTCCATCGTAGAGAAATAATCAAAAAAAAATTGCATAGATAGGTATATACATTATTGTAAACTTTCATCCAAATCAAAGTAGTTTTTTCGTGAAAGAGTAACAAACATCCATCCGTACTCACAAACTTTCGCATTTCTAATTTAGTAGGATTACTGATTTACGGATGAATTTAAAACAAAACGAACACTATGGTAACTTGACATTTCGAGAACTTGACATTTTGGGAATTTGGAATTTCGGGCACTTGACATTATGAAACTGCTTGACATTTCGGGAATTTAACATTCTGAACTGAAACGTGCAGTCGTTTCAGTCCAGTCGTGCGTGCGTATACTTTCGCACCTTACTTATGTAACGTTTGTCGACCGTTATGATCAACACCAAGTTTTGACTAATACCGACTGAGTATCTGTGTTTACCTACGTATGCACTAAAGCAGTGTTCGGTTACCTATTACACAGACATCAATCAGTGACGTGTAGTCACACGTCCACGCACGCAGCGTAGCACTAACGTACGTAGGGTTATGAGGTTATGACTTTAGGCCTCGGACCATAAATTTATTATCTACTATGCCTCGGACCGACAATATAGAAATAAAATAATACTATCTATGTACTTACGTAGATATTTCTTTCTTTCTTTTGGTTTACACTATGCACTCCGTCAGGCCATGAGAAAAATATGACAATTGATTTCTACTTTATTGTTCTTGGCCGATATCGGCCAACTGCGGCTTTTTTCTTTCTTTCTTTTGGTTTACACTATGCACCCCGTCAAACCACGAGAAAAATATGACAATAAAATTGATTTCTAATTTTATTGTTCTTGGCCGATATCGACCAGTTTCACCCAGTTTACAGGTGCATTTTTAAAACAGAAACACTACTTCAACAAATAGCACAAGTATTGGAAAATAACACTCACTACCAACTCATTACAGGTAGGCAGGTATCTTTTCCTTTGGGAAACTGAAAAATGATCTTTATTTTTCACGACTTGTTAACATACAGCCATACACTGCACAATGAAGCACCATATTAAGGTTAAAAAATAAAATATTCGATTACAAATTAATCAAAACTAGGCCGCTCGCAACCTCGCTGTAGAGTACCAACCGTCGCCCATAAGAGGGGAAGAGATTGGGTGAAGCGCGGAAAATGGGCGGGACGTCGGTGTCCATTCTATACGTAGTATTATTACATATTCTCTGGTTCAGTAGAGATAACGCTTTAGTACAGGGTTTCTCAAACTTTCGGCTCCACGTACCCCTGTTGAAAAGTATTCTGACTCTGCATCAAGTCTAAACAATAATCTTGTCGCGAACCCCCTGCCGTCGAATGGAAAACCCCTAGGGGTTCGCGTACCCCACTTTGAGAAAACCTGCTCTAGTACGCTCGCTCTAAAGGTGTAATACCGTGGGTCGCGATCGATCATCGGCCGCGCGCGACTAGATACAGTATGGTAGGTAATAGGTACCTACAAGCGCGACAACTTCCAACACTTAATTTCTACTAATTATTTTTTCAACAGTTGCGCTTACTGCCGCTGGTCAATTTTAAAGTATACCCTTACAGCAACGCGGGCCCCCGGTCGCGGGTGGCCCGCGTTGCTCTATGAGTATACCTAACTAACTCTTGTAAAGAATTAATTTTAATGTTTTTTTCGAATAACTTTGGCCAGGCAGTTCATTCGAACCATAGATTTATTATACTACGAGTACATTCGAACCAATTACTTTTACGTTTAATAGGTATGCCCGCCAATTATTTATTTTAAACTGATATTAGGATCTATCTACTCGCTTGAAATATGGATTCGACTGGTGGTAGAGCTCCAGTGACGGAGCTCGCGGGCGTAGCCACCACCGCATTACCTAATATACTTGCCGCTAATTGGTAGTGTTCAGCACTATCGTGTTCCGGTCAGGTGGTAATGTACGGCCCTGTAATTTCTGGCACAGGGGCATAACACCTTAGGCCTCAGGAGTGGTAACGCATCTGCATTTTGACCCTGGTCTTCGTGTGGGTCTATAGACTACAAACATAGCATAAAAAAAAGTCGAAAGTTGCCAACTATGGACACCACCCACACCCTGGACGTTCGGCTAAAATTCCATACAAACGCATATTCTGGTTAGGTACCTACCTATTACACGGTGGTGGGGAGACAGACGGCTGGGGAAGAGGTTTATGGGTATGTCATTGGCCCTGCACCCTATCCCTAGCCGCCTAGCGGTGGTCCCACCGCTCGATATGAACATTGTGGGGCCGCAAGGGGCTAAGGGTTGAACTTCTTCGACCCCGTGACCCCGCCACTGATGGCAGATGAGTCGGAACACCGCGGGCTTTTAGTGAGTACAAGTCTCACACTACCTGCCGTCATTTCCCCTAGTCAGCGCACGGCGGATGCCCATGAGGGTTTCAACGCGTAAAAAAAAAGGTTAGGAGCTTAGACCATAATGTGAGAATTAATTCTACTCTATAATTCCAATCAAGGTTTCATTGGTTGATGCAAGTCAGCGTCAGTTCTATAACACTGTCGAAGTTTCAAGCCATTGAACCGAATACATTTCCAGATTTACCTATTTGTTACGAAATGGAAACGCGCATTGAGTAAAGACTTTCTTCTAAATAGCTAGGTATGTATCTACCTGTGTATTGAACTCGTTCCTATTCACTGTCCTTTTAAAAAGGCACCCTTTGACTGTCGTTAAAGAATTTAAAAGTATTCAATAAAGTTATATTACAAAAGGAACAAAGGTTTTCACCGCGTGAAGGAAACGTGAAATCGATTTTCCGTGTTTACGTCGTCGGTTTTCGTAGCAACGCGCTGTAAGAGCAAAACAAATTTCATTTCCAGTTTTCATAATATTTAATAGTGATGGAAGAGGAAAAAAGCAAAGAGGACATAGAAGATTGGAAGATTTACGAAGTACTACGCAGCAAAACACCGATAGAAGTGAGTATTGTGATAAAAGCACACACACCCAGTGAGTACCTATTGTCTTAAAAGTATCTTGCAAGTGAACAACAGTTGAGCAGTGTGCTTATTTTTAACGTTAATGTATCTAATAATATAAGATAATTTCGGTCATATTCATTGATAGAACTATACGTGTGCCTACCTGTGGTTAATATGATTGGTAGTAAATATATGTAGATAACATCACGCTACTTCCCCTATATGGTAGACAAAGATGCGTGACTCAGCATTTAGACCGTGGAGAAAAGTGTCTAACAGTCTTTATCGACTTAAAAAAAGCGTTCGACACTGTTTCTGCCAATATTCTTGTTGGGAAGCTAGAAAACATCGGAATTAGGGGCATCCCGTTAAAACTTCTAACGGACTATCTAAATCACAGGTCACAGTGCGTGAAGATAGATGGCTACATTAGTACGATACTAATATCGAATACATAATATATATTGAATATGGGGTACCTCAGGGTAGTGTACTGGGCCCCACGTTGTTGTTAATATATCTGAATGAACTCACTAACCTTGACATTGAGAGAGGACATGTATTTTCATATGCTGACGACACAGCCATCGTTTTCCATGGTTCTTCTTGGAACTCAGTGTTTGAAGTAGCCGAGCGTGGTATGCGTTTGGTTGCTAACTGGCTAAAAATAGCCCTCCTTACTCTAAATATTACAAAAACTAATTTAATCTGCTTTGCTGCCAATAAACACTCACTTCCTCCCCCTAGTTTGAAATTAAAACTTCACAATTGTCAATCTAACATCATAGCAAATTGCGACTGCGACGTTATCGAATGCGTTAAATCCACTAAGTACCTTGGAGTGATCCTTGATCATCGTCTTTCCTGGCATCTCCAAATTGACTATATAAATGATAAAATTCGAAAACTTATCTGGATTTTTAAAAAACTTCGACATGTCACTACTGTTGATCTCTTAAAGCGTATTTATATCGCATTGGCGCAATCAGTGATGAGCTATTGTTTACCTATATGGGGTGGTGCTTCTAAGACTAAATTTCTTGAAACCGAAAGAGCGCAGAGATGCCTACTTAAGACAATGTTCTTCAAACCTTTTAGATACCCTACAGACGAATTATACCAAAACTTTAAAATTTTATCCCTTAGAAAATTGTTCATTATCAACACTGTACTTAAACAGCATAAAACATTACCTCACACACCCAGTTTTCATACAGGCAGACGACGGTGTAAAGTTCCACCAACACCCTTTTGTAGAACTCTTTTGGCCAGGCGGCAGTATCAAGCCCATTCAGCTTATCTCTTTAATAAGCTTAACACACAAATCTTGTTAAACTTTAGGTTATCAGTAAGTTTATATATCTAATGTTCTGGTTAGCACTTACTCCTTTTGTCTTTTTCTATTATAATATATCTTATATATCTTATCAGATAAATAGTTTATTTACATCTGAAGCCTACTACTATTAAACCTAAATTATATAATGTAACGGGAAGAGGAGAGCTACCCACCACAAGCTTTTATACATGCTTACTGGGTTGGTTCTGGCCACTGTATTAGTCATGCTGTATACATGTTAAAGAAAAAACTATTTTATTTTATTTATTTATTTATTTAAAGATAAAGTTTTTGTTATAATCAATACAGAGTCCTAACTAAACTAACAAAATTTCATAACCAGACTTACGGTCCGTACTTTTAAAACACGTTTCTATCACATACTCTCTCCAACCGATTAAAAGTACCTAACTTATTGTGAGTGTGTATACATGAGAAAAAAATCTCACTAGCTCGACGGTCGAACAGATGCGAAAAAAAATCGCAATAGTTCGACGGTCGAACAGATGCGAAAACAAATCGCAATAGTTCGACGATCGACTACGTATTGAATCGAACTAATGGGAATAAAGTGATCTAAGTAGGGATAAATTCATAAGCGAACTCTATTCAAGTGTATAGGATACGGTATATACATTCAATTCATATCTAGATGTGTAGTAATAATAATTGATGGTTTTAACATACTATAGGTAAAACAGCTCGACCGCCTGTTTTTAATTTTACCAGGGTGACGTAGTGGCAGCAAGCCGCATCAGTCGTAGGACCTCACTCGCAATCTGAGGTCCTGAGCGCGAATCCCAGTTCAGGGTGAAAGTAATATTGCTTTTTGGGTTCCGTAGTCTACAAGGAACCCCTATAGTTCCGCCATGTCCATCCGTCTGTCCACAGTTTAGCTCAGAAACTCTTACCCTGGGTTGCATTAAGAAATATTTTGGTGCAACCCAGGGTAAGAGTTTCTGAGAGTTTCTGAGCTTCTGAGAAGGACGTGAAATGTTACAATAACTTTAACAAATATCTTGGTGCAACCCAGGCGTAGTGTCAGAAAGCTTTTAATTAAGCAAAAAAAGTCATCATTTCAGCCAAAATACGTCCACTGCTGAACAAAGGCCTCCCTTTCTAAGCAAAGAAAGTAGTACAACAAAATTATTAAAAATATTTACGTACCTGTACGTAAAGTAGGTAGTCATGTTATTTTTTCTCGAACACCCCATCATGTGGAGTAGGTATCGATGAATAGGTATGTCTTTAAAAAATATTCTGAGTTTGAAAAGCACCTTTTTCGATCAGTTTAATGTAGTTAGTGTAATAAGTTTCAAACAAGGATACAAATTACAATGATGGTAAGTAATAGGTACCTACTCTAGCCTATCAACATTAAATAAAACCAGAGATTTCAATGTAGATGCGTTGCCACTCCTGAGACCTAAGGTGTTATGTCTCGGTGCCGGAAATTAAAGGGCCGTACCACCTGACCGGAACATGATAGTGCTGAACATTACCATTTAGCGGCAAGTTGATCAGGGAATGCGGTGGTACCTACGCCCGCGTAGGTACCTACCTAGGTACTCGGTCACTGAAACTCTACCAAAAGTAATAAAATCTTTTTTTTAATGATATTGGCAAGCATGCAATAGGTAGGTATTAGAGATGGGCCGAGTTCTCCGTTAATACTCGGCACTCGACGTACTCGGCGGGTTTTTGATACTCGTAGTCGGCCATTACTCGGCCGAATAACTCGGTTTGATTTTTTTTAATGTAATGGAAGTGGCATACAAGCATGCAGTTCACATCGATGTTACGTGATGACTGCAGCCTATAGACACCCACACTAAGACCAAGGTCAAAATGCAGATGCGTTACCACTCCTGACGCCTCAGGTGTTATGCCTCTGTGCCGGAAAAGCAATATAAATAAAATTAAAACAAAAGGAGTTATCTATTAGATACAAATTTAGGCAATCTTTGACAATCTCAATTAATAAAATTAAAATTATGCATAAGAATGAGTAGTGAGACAAAATTACGAGAGCAATAATAAGTTTTACAAACAGGTTCTCGTCAAGTAATAAGTAGGTAGGTACTACATCTTCGTAGGCTGTATATTCACTTAGCAGCGTGAACCTAAACATCTACTTAAAATTAGGGGTCTCAATACAGATAAGTTGACAATCCTTAGGCTAAAGGCACCTAATAACTCTGAGCCGGAAATTAAGGATGTAAGCGAAATACGATAGATATATATAGATGGACTACTATTTGGCCTACACCCTCGAACACCACCTTAAAAACTACAATTAAAAATTTAACATCGCACCTAATAATCACCTACGTATGTATCTATCTATACATACCTATCCTAGCTACCTATTATGATTAGTTACTGAGGTACCTACCCATATTTAATTTTCTTACCCAATTTTCATTATAATTTCACATAGGTACCTTTTAAATAATCATTTTAGTTTAATATACGCGAGATAAATCCGAAAACTAGTTTTATTTCAATGAGTGCAGCTCGCGAAAACCTAAAAACATACTACATAGGTACTTACCCTTAATAATAAGATAGTGTTTATAAAATCTAAAGCCTGCAGCTACTCTAGTAGCATGTTTGCAATATCGTACCACGCACGGATTGCCCTGTTTACATCTCCATTTATATACCTATATAAGTGACTCTCAGTTAAATGTATATCCCTTTACGTATCCAAACTTTTCGAAAGTATTCCTTATGAAAACACAAACAAACGCGACCTCATTACATGATCAAATCAATAAAAGAACAGGAATCATAATTTGAGGGTTATAGTCGCCGTTATGTAAACGTAGCTGTGCAGTAGATGTACATACCTTGTTTCTAAATAAGAAGATATCGTGACTCTTGCAAGCTTGAAATAGCACCCCCTATCACGCTACAGTTTAAACGATACGTACCTTCCCCTGCACCGAGTAGTCGTCTTTTGCACGCCACCTAACAACCGTCCTCTTGCCTTTCTCAGTTAAAAACTACTTTACAAATGTTTTACAATGTTGTGTAAGTTGAAGACATATTATCTATGTTTTATTTAAATGTTTATTAAATTGGTTTCTTTTTCAGATGGAAGCAGACGTAAGTAATGATTTAGTTACTGCTCTAAGAAGCGATCTAGCAGGACTACAGTACAAACGAGACAAATTAATTTCTGAGGTAGGTACTTCACGTAATGTTAAAATTTAATAATTATTTTATGTGTCGAAAAAAATCCTGACCGGCTTAATTTGTTTTAAATGTAAAATCCATTTATTTTTATAGAATAGCGACCTAAAAACCCAAATGTTGTCCCGTGATCAAAGAATATTAGAACAACAAGTTGAAATTGATCATCTACGAGAACAAAATGCAAGACAAAATGCCATTATATCGTCACTCAAGAAAAAAATTCAAGACCTTGAAGAAATACATCGCAGTATGCAAGTGTCGCAAGGAAGAAGTGAGTTGTCAGTGCAAACTTTACAGAGGGACAACCGATATTGCGAAGAAAAAATAAAGGATATGGAGAAGAAGCTACGATCATTAGAGTTAGAATGTCACAATGAAGAACAACAAAAAGAAAATGCTCGCTGTCAATTCCATGATCTCATCAGGCGGCTATCTGCAGCTTTGGAATCAGATTTTTGTGACACAGCGCATACTCATTCGCCAGAGAGTCTTATAATTAAAGCAGCTGAACTAGTACAAGAAATTACAAGACTTAAAAGTAAGTGTATGAATACCACAGACAATTTATCTGCAACTGAGCAAGATTTACGTAGTTGCAGAGATGCTTTAGAAAGAGCTAATGCTGATAAAGACATCCTACAAAGACAACTTTCAACTCAACTACTTGATATTGAAAGATTAAAACAAGAAAAAGAATCATTTTCAGTTTCAAATAGGGTATTAGAACGCGAACTCCACGAGGCAAGGGAGAAATTATCTCATTGTTCCAAGAATCTTAATGTTGTAACAGATAATGTTACTCAAAATGAGACTATTATTATACAGCTGAAAGGTAAAATTCTTTTGTTTTTAGAAAACTTCTTCGTTTCATAATTTATTATTGATTTCGATATTAGTAACTTAACTTTCAGTTTTATCGCAGGGTTTGAAATTAATAACAAGATCTATACAGCAATGAATTTATATCACTGAAATAAATAACTACCTTATATTTCAGAGGATTTACGTCATAGAGATGAAAAGTACCACAGGCTACAAACAGAATTTCGCAATACGATGGAGTCTATAGCCATTCTCCTCAGCTTACCAACAAGATTTGTCGAAGCCCACGAAAGTACCATAAAAGATAGAATTAGAGAAATTTTGAGCGACAACAAAGACAAATCTGTGGTAAGTAGGTACCTGATGGCACTCTTGATTAAGAAATCAGTAAAATAAAAAGTATTTCATTTTAACTTTAATCAATGTGAAGCATAATTACTGATATTGAAATACGATATTTCAGCAATTGGACGCTTTACGTGAAAAACTAGGGATGGAATCGCAACAACTAAGTAAAACCTCACATATGCATGACCAGGCCACAACTCGTGTGCGTATTTTGGAAGATGAACGCAACATGCTGGAAAACAAAGTGCATAAACTTGAGTCAGAACTTAATGCCCTCGAACTATCTAGGGATAACTTGCGCAAAGATAAAGCCAATGTAAGCATTTATTTTCTCTATACCTCTTACTACGTTAGGTTCTATTTTAAAGGAAATTTAGTTCTGTACATTATTTTCGCAAGTTACATATATAGATACCTAATTAGAAGAAGCACGGGATGTGTCAGGACCGGGATATCTGGCGCTTGACACTCTCTGCCTACCCCGTCAGGAACTTGGCGTGACGATATGTACATATATATATATATATATATTTACTTGTATTATAAAAACGTAAATACCTATAGTGAAAATATCAGTAGGTAATTTTACGACGAACTACTCGTACTTCTCTAAAATACATACAATATGTCATACCTTTTTGTTTAAAATACACGTCCCTATCTACAATTAATCTACCGATATATTTGTAATACATATTGCTGACTGTTCCTATTATTACCTATATTGTGTACCTATTATTTATTGATAACTGCAGTTCGTGGCATTCCTTGAACGTCTCAGCCGAACTCTAAATATGGATGAGTTAACGCAGGACATCGGTATAGAATTGCATACGGAATCCATTATCCACCGAGCCGAACAACTTGCAAGGCTTGAGAGCGATAAAATTGTAGACAAGGTCAGTGCTTATTTTTATTTTGTTGCAAAAGATAGCATCAATCTATATCTACCTTTTATTTCAGCTATATTTTTTCTCAATCCTTGCGATAAAAATCGAATTCCTTTTAATATGTAGGTATGCACATAATTGTACAATTTAAGTTGTGAGCTAGTGGACAAAACTAGCTTTTAATTGCATATAATAAGATGACCCTGTAGTTTCTGGCATATAGGACAAATCTCAAGCCACAGAAGTGGAAACGCGTCTGCAGAATTGTCGTTTTCATTACCTACATAAAAATGAGACCAACCGCTTAACACTGTAGCTATTTTTATACAGTAACATCTCTCTCTTCAGCTTCTGAAGTAACTACAGCGAAGGTATTATACATTATACATCCAAATATTTTTTTTCTTGTAAGTATATGTTAACAGTAATAAATCATCATCAACAAACTGCCATAACATTATACTCGTATATTAGCTACATTAATTTACTGTTAATCAGTTTAAAAATAATATCCCTAGTTTTAAAATATTAATAATATGACTGTATTTTCAATGATATAAATAATAATGTATATAACGACTAAAAAGTACGACTGATTTAAAATTTCACAAATATGACAAATGTTTTTCTAAATAAATCCACTCAACTAAATTTTGGGTCGGACATGCTTTTAATCTTTTCACCAATCTAAATATGTATTAAAATACACAAATTGTTATATCATATGACTTTATATATAATAATATATTAAACAAAGTATTACTTATGTGAACTCATTAAATATTTAATTTTCTATTAGGTACTAAGCTTTATTATTATTTGCATCGTAGGGACCTATAAAAACCTTGTCTTATTTTAGCTCATTGGTTTGCACGATATCATGGAATTTCGTTCTACTATTCACCAACAAACCTAGACAAAATAAGCAGTTATATAATGTATATGTGTTTTGTATAGCTGCTATATTATGGATACTATGGCACTCTACCGAGACTCCGCAGGGAAAGATCTTTCCATGACTTACCTTATCTTAAAGAAGTAAGATTTGAATTAAGTTTTCCAAATTGGCATGACAATATTAACGTAGGTCTTGGACGCGCTTAAATATCGATTAATTTGTAAGCAAATTGATAACATTAATTACACTAAATGACTTTGCCAATGATCATCTGCTCACAGTAAGTGTATTCGTTTTGCAAAACAAATGCTTCACGCCATTTAAATGTAATTAATGCATAAGTTACAGTTTTATTATCACTTAGCATCAAAGGAATAGTGGTAAAACGTATTAAAACATATTCATAGGAATATTTTTCGTAGATAGGTATCTATTTATAGACATTGAATATTTGGTAATGTAGTAACATCGCGCACAGATTTCAAAATATTAGATAATATTCTTTATAATCTATAATTAATTTAAATGGATTAAAATAAATAAACTTTTTTTGCCGTAACTGCAATTACAGACTGCTGTCGTGTACCAACTACAACGTCGAATAAGAATCCTTAAGGAGCAATTACAACGAAAAGATCTGCATCTGGATTTACTTCGACGCAAACTTAGTGTTCAGGTACCTAATAATATACATGCAATTAACTAGTTGTACGACGCATTTTGCTTGTGCCAAAATTCATTCCAAGAGCCTATGGGAGTCATAATTTTATTTTGGTAGGTAATTAATAGACAGAGTTGTGTTGTACTTCTCTCTTACATACAGTTAATGTCGTACCTATCTTACATAAATATGATGAAAGCTAAGCAGTTGATTCGCTTTATATTTTCTTATTTTTTTACTTCTTATATCTGTTGTTATACCTATATGAGTTGTTTTTTTTTTAATATTATTTCAATATTAAAAAAAACGTATGTAATTTTCAATATTCATTTAATTTTAATTACATTCTACATTTAATTTATTTTTAACGACATTTAATGAATATTTCGTAAAATTGTTTTTTTTTTAATTTGAAATTATTCCTACACATATCGGTTAAAGAGGGACGGTCCTAAAACTTGGCCTAGAGACTAACATCGATGAGTGATATAATATATCATCGTAAGGATCTCTTTGTGTACCTAACAATTCATTCTATGTCTTGAAGCCTGAAGCCACTGTGATATATGAAAAGTTACAAGTAATTGCAGATAATTAAAAAAAATCTCCTCTTGTTTCTTGGACGTTTTGACAAAGAATACAACAACAACAGCAACAATACACTTTATTGTACACCAGACATAACATTTAAAGAAATACAGAAAAGGGAACTTAACACAGTACTAAAGACGGCCTTATCGCGATTTCTACCAGACAACCTTTGGGTAGAGGAAAAGATGTGATAGAAAATGGATAGGGGTGTACATACTAAATAATTTATGCCATCTTAGTGTTTCTAAAATCACCCTCCCCCACATACGATGTTCACACAATGTTTTTGTAAAAAAATTTATAAGAAAATCCTGAAGGAAAAATATATGTAAGTATATAAGTCTGTTGCCATGTGTTTCGGTAATAATTTTCACCTGTGCGAAGCCGGGGCGAATTAGTTAAGAATATAGCAATATGGGAGCCCATTGCCCAGGAATTCAAGGTCTTGTCCCGTATCCACTAACTTTCTTTGCTGCCGTAGCTTTTACAGACTTTCGTGTTTAAAATATTAATTTGGATTTAGGTACCTACTAACTACCTATTACAGATCCGCAAAAGTTTAGCCTTAGTAAAATTGGCAAGGATATGCTAAGCCTGATTCTTTTTAAAAAAACAGTATCCATGGATGTAGTATTACGGCCCAATAAAACGCTCGAAAACCCTAAAGCCTGGATGATATACCTGTTTCTGGCAAACCTACTTGTAAGCCTGACATCAGAGTATGTTAAATCAGGAAGAGAGTTCGAGGGTTCGAGCAGTACTACAAGCGGAGCGCGACGAGGCCGTATCGCGCAGCAAGAAGTTGGCGCGGCAGTGCGACAAACTGTCCGTACAGCTGGCGGATGCGCGCGCGCAGGTGCGCGACCTAAACGCCCAACTCGCTGATGCTGCTGAATATAAGGTAAACCTATACATACGGTTTACATAAACCTAATTTATATTCGGAAACCTTAAACCTTAAAACCTGACAGTTAAAATAGTACCTATACAAAATAAGTAGGTACTTTGAAATTAAAGAAAAAAAATCTAATTCACTCGCATGTGTTATTGCGAGAAAAAAATATTACAAGTAGGTACTTTTTTAATTAACAGTTTTTATTCTTCGCTTAATTAGGTAGTGCAGTATATTTTATACTTATGCCTATACAAAGTTCACCAGGTCACTAATTATATAATTATTTGAAAATTACGCGAATGTAATTGCAAGCAGATTAATCACCAAAAAAATCAATAGGTAAGTAGGTACTTTAATTAAGTATTAGACAGAAAACTAAATAAAATCTAAAATAGATAAAAAAAAAAAAGATTGAATAGGTATTTTATAAATAACCACTAGACGATCTTGTCCAATCATTTAACGATTGGAACAAATAGTCTTTTTATGAGAAGCCATGACTTGTAAACTTCTAACTGCAACGTCAGTCAGGAATAAATCTATTCCGACTATTATTATTTAAGGCCTACGTGTATTGGTCATGAATATAGATATTACAGTGTAGTATCAGAATAATTGTCTTGCAAGGTTAAAGTGATTTACTTAATACAACCGTGATCTCATTCAAAGTTATTTAATCATAAAATCTTAAATGAAAATAACTGTTGCTACACTCAACGATAGATCTCACAATGCTTTTTTTAAAGGAAACATCTATGTGATAATTAATTTAAATTATCATTTGAAATGTTATAATATTATACACCACACTTTTTTATGTAATGATGGTGAAGCATGCAGTTCACGTTGATGTTAAGTGATGACTGCAGCCTATAGGCATCTACACAAAATCCAGAGGCAGAGAATACCAGAGGTCTAAAAGGTTTCGCCTCTATAATAAAATTACGCCATACATTACCATCTAACCGGAAGACAATAGTGCACAACCATTTGGCAGTAGATAGGTGAGTGTGGTGCCTACTCCCTCGAGCTCCGACACTGGAGCTTTACCTCCAGTACAACCACCAGTTCAACAGTACACTTCATTGTAGGAGCTGTACTTAGATGTAATTGAATTACATTTTGAATACAACAATGGAATACAACAATTTTTTTCACCACGTCTATTCTATTAGGAAACTTACTCTCTATTTATTCCACTCTAACCACTAACCACTAACCACTAACCACCACTCTAAACCACTCGCAACAACACGATATTTTACTTAGAGTATTCCAATGATCTTGATGCATATAAAAAAAACTAAAATTATGGTATAATTAGTAGTACCTATGCATGACTTACAACTGCTCAAGAACTAAAATATTTTTTTGGTATTATCTGACCGACCAAAATGATTTTCTTCATCGCTTATTACAGTGATATAGTTAGGTATCAAGCATCAAAGATGGTGTTACCCGAGCATGTTACCAAACTCCGAGAATAACACTGGGAAAAAAACCCAATAGTACATGACATAAAACTTCATGACAAAAATATTATATTAAATATATCATAGATAACATCCCTGGAGCGAGCCCGCAAGATTGAAGAGCTTCAGAAGAAACTAGAAGAAGCGGATCTCCTCAGAAGTCGTTACAACCGTAAAGTGACCGTCCTCAAGGAGCAGGTGCGTGCTACGGGAGAGACCTTCGAGCATGAGCGCACCACCACCGACCACCAGCTGACCATCCTGAGGGACGATCTGTCCAGGGCTAAAGAGGCACTTGTGGAATGCCAGAGAAGAGAAGCTCAGTTGCAGAGCTTTAGGTATGCAGACACTTCTTTAGTGATTCCTTATGATCTCATATATATCTAACCCTTTTTTCCTATGGCCATGCGGATTCTACGGGTATTTATTTTTTGCTGTAGGTACAGGCTAAGCAACAAACTGGCGTGGTGACACCGCAACAGTATTCTCGTATGAAAGCGCGTATAGAAACACATATGTGCCACTAAACGGGACCTAACCTTTGACCAAAATGATAACTGTATGAATTTGAATGCGCTGTAATTTATTCAAATCTCGAAAAACAACCTCTTTTTAATTATGTAGTCCAAAAACTTAATAATGTTACCAAAAAAAGGACATAATAAGCTGGATAAGTTATATTGTGTAGGTAATCTAATACGACTCAAACCCAGAAGGTAAATTAAAATAACCATTATGCTCTCATTTGATTTGTTATATTACAGCGTAGAGTTAAATGTATGACCCCGTAATAACTATCACATATAACAACTAAGGTCTCAGTGGTGGCAACACATCTGCATTTTGACCTCTGGTTTTTGGTTTCTGGTGTTGGCTGCAGTCATCACTTAACAACTTAACATCAATGTGAGCTGCATCCTTGTTTGCCATCTTCAAACCAACAATATGATAATAATATTTAATGTTTAAGTATGTCCCATTCTATAGATAATATATATGTTCTATTGAATAGGACATAAACATAAAATATTATGTGTAACGTAAAAAAGTGATTCGTAGGTAGTTAGGTATTCTTGACTAGCCTAGATCATCTCAATTAAATGTTTACTAATTGACAATCATGTTTCAATCTACCTACCATGAATAAAAGGCAAAACTAACAAAAACTGGTGTCTTTATAAGTTGGTTTAGGCAATGTGCCAAAACTGCGCTCTTATTCTTACTATCATTTAACTATCGCTACGAGAGAGATCCGAGGGTCCATGGATTCGATTTTTTGTAGGTATGTTGAACAGTAGATTTTTCAGAATACTGGCCTATAACTGGCGATTTGACCCAGAGCTCGAGAAATTGGAAGCACACGACTGTTTTATTTAGATACCCTACATAACTTCCTATTTTTTAATACACCACTCCGTCCCTGTGTATAGTGCCCGAAAAATGATGTACTATAATAGCTGTTTCATTTATTCATTTTATTATAGGCATTCAATAGCGAAACTGCTCGGCATACTGGTGCCGTCGTCGGTGTCGGATTTCGAGATGGTATCGCGGCTGCAGAAGTTGATCGACGCTCATCACGACTTCACGGTGGTATCGCGGCGGTACGACGACCCCACGCTGCTGCGCGCCTCCTCGCGCTCTCCACCGCCGTCCAGGTGCAGAACTAGGACGCCCGATCGGTAACTCCACAATTTATAACTCGTCAATAGGGTGGGTGCGCAAGCGTTCTCCGATAGTCCTTGTCATGTATAAGTGGCAGTAGTTAAATTACCTTTAAATATTTGTCTTTAATGACTAAAAGTAACTATTTAGCGTTTTCCCCGAAATCCCTATCGACAATGTCCATTTATGGGGATTTTTGGCTTTTTTATTTGTTTGTACTTTACCACACAAACTTTTAACATAAGGCGGACTTAATGCTAAGTTGCATTCGCTGCCAGTCTCTGCCATTAAACTTATTTGCAATCGACAAGTAATGGGGATGCTATTTACCCCATATAGACGTTTACCTAAAGGTAGAAAGTTTCTCACTTGGGTCTCTATGTCTTAATCCACGTCTGAGCGCGGGGCTAAAGTATCGATTTGAATATAAAAAATAATTCCTTTCAATTCATGCAAATTATGGCGCATCACGATTTAAATTCGTTCCGCCTTTTCGTACTTCGAATTGCTTGTCAATTTATAAGGCTGCGTGACAGAATTAACATAAATATAGTACCACTTAATGTTTATATTGATGGTAATGGATGATTGCCAACGTTCAACTTTGGAGCGGTTGGTAGCGTGATACCCAATGGCATCTCTATATAATTGGCTACAGTAGTCGAACCCATAAACAATTAAGGTCGGAATGATCATTATGAGAGCATTTTTTATTCTTAAATATTTGTCGAGTATCAGGCATACAAAAATGTCAAAATGGACTATGTACGATGTATTTCTGTTGTTATTTTTTCTTTATATGGCTGGAAGGAAGGTTACTACAAAATATATGTAGACTTAGTTGAACACCAGTTAAGTATCTTCTTGGTGCTAAAGCTATTATTACTTGTTCGTAAATTGCAACAATAATACATTGCATTGATCGCTCACAAGAGTGCACGTCCGTAACTATCCATCTGTCGCAAAATTGTAGTGTTTAGCGCAGCCATGTTTTGGATGGATTGTAATGTATTTCTCTTAAATGGTACAGAGGCCTTAAACTTTAGTTATAAAGTCGATGCTTTCCACCTACAATTCTACTTTACCATCGTTGATACACCGGAGTATTTTACATACTTGTCACTTTTTATAATTTCAACCAAAAGCGTCCACTGCTGGACTAAAGCCCCAATGATGCGAATTGGCGATCGCAGTGGCGGTTTTATCATGAAATAAATGTATTGTATTTATGTATAAAATATATTAAGAAGATCTTTAAAAGGCGGCAAAGCCCTCCGGCGAGCTAATAAACTAGATGTTAATGTGTCCCACACGTATAGCTTTGATGACAAAAGTTTTTTTAGTGGCAGTTCCACGTCCACATTTAAATACTTTTATTTTTTTACAAAAATTATAAAATGGTTTACAGAATATATCTGTTCTTACCGAGTTTCAAGTATGTAATCCTAATATTTCCGGAGAAAAGTGGCTGTGACATACAGACAGACAGATCTGACGAATCTACATGGGTTCCGTTTTTTGTACAAATGAGGAAGTATTGGAGATCGTAGAGTCCACGGTATTTCTTGGCATTACCGTGGATGCTAAATTGCAATGGGGTCCCCATATTGCCAAATTAGCTAGTAGACTTAGCTCGGCAGCATTTGCTGTGAAAAAGATTAGACTATTAACAGACGTCGAGACGGCTCGCCTTGTTTATTTTAGTTATTTTCACAGTATAATGTCCTATGGCATTTTGCTATGGGGAAATTCCGCCGACGTCAACACTATTTTTGTACTGCAAAAGAGAGCTGTCCGGGCTATCTACGGGCTGAGTCCGAGGGTATCTCTTAGAGATAAATTTAAAGAAATAAATATTCTGACTGTAGCTTCGCAATACATTTATGAAAATGTATTATATGTCCGTAAAAACATTAATGAGTTTCCTACAATAGGTAACAACCACAGTATAAATACTAGGAACAAATACAAGTTGTCCATGCATGCAACGCGGCTGAATAGGGTCAGTAATTCTTTTAGAGGTCAATGTATACGGTTCTTTAATCAAATCCCCAAAAACGTTCAAAGTCTATCGATCAATAAATTTAAGAAAGTAATGAAAGAACGTTTATATAAATGTAATTACTATAAGACCAGTGATTATCTTAATGATAATACGTCTTGGGATTATAGCGATCGCTGCCAGGCTATTTCATGATCCTGTGATTTCGTGTATTCTGTAATTAGTATCTACTATTGTTAAGGGTTGAATAATGTGAATACCCTGGCTGAAAATGAATTCCATCTTTTATTTTGCCGTATGCATATCCGGAACAGTCATGCACGCTTAAATGTCTTTGCCTTTGGCGGCGTCGTGTGGCGGGTTGCTCACTTCCCTCTAAAATGGTCGAGGAGGGCAATGGCTGTCACATGCGTCATACTCGTGAACGGGTGCTGTTGGTGGGGACTGGTCTGTTCTGGTTTGCAGGGGCTACATCACATTTAGTAGATAGCAGTTTATTTGCATCTATGCTATGGACGTTGACATTATTTGATTTTTCACGATAATCTGTACTAGATTTAAGCTCTCATTTAAAAGAGCTCTTACTGAGTTTGTTGGGTAGCGGAGTTCTTCTCAGTAGTGACTGCACTTGGAACTCTGCTAAGTGAATAACATTGATCTTGACGAATAAGTTTTTCTTTTTCTTCATTTATTATCATTGAAGGAATTGAAAAGTTTTATGATTATTATGTTTTAACCAAATAGTTTAAATTTTAATTTTTAATTTACTATTAATATATGATTTTGCTTTTACTATATGTAATGGTTATTCGCTCTAGGTAGTTTATGATTTATTGACGTTTTGAAAGTATCTGTAAAGATCTATTCGAAATAAAAATATTTTCTATTCTATTCTATTCTATTTCTGTCATTTGGTTACGGAACCTTAAACATTTTTTTTTCCACAGGTCCCTCCGCTACGACGACTCCGGATACGCCGACCCGGCATTCGACCTCGACGACGACTTGTACAAGAGCCGCGCGGGCTTGTGACAGTCGAGACGCCGCGCCCACTTCTAATTCTGACGAATAGATAAGGCGCTAAAGGCCCCTCAACACGATAGGCCATTGCGATGGTCCACTGCGATGGGCCAGTGTATAGAGTGCGTAGTGGTGTCAGATGGCTTGTAGCATGTGGGGTGGGCGAAATGGCGCCGCGCCGGTGTCGGTTTTTCGGTCGCATATCAAAGGGAGTGGGCCAGCGATGGCAGTACGCATCTGCATCATTATACAGTGCATGCATACGTGCTGTAAAGATATATCGCCGCTGCGGCTAATGTTTCCACATCCATCTCAAAAGGCGTTAAGACCACAAGGGTCCACAAGTGACTGTCGCCATAGTTGCGTAGTAGTTGCGTTTCAGCCATCGCTAGGCTATGGCCATGACCATCTCGCTGGACCAGCACTGGCCCATCGTGTAGAGGAGCCATAACATTTTTTTGATTACTTCTGTCATCTTTTTCCAGAATGCTTAAAAAATCCTGTCAGTCTTAAATAGAGGCAATTTTTAAATTTTATTGATATTGTTAAGCTGAGAGAAATGGCACATTAAGTAAGCTCTTAAATTGATTATTGAGGAAGGCTTTAAGCAGGTGCTGTTGTCGGACACTGCTCATTAATAAGGTTTAACACTCTGAGCTCTACATTAACCTTTTCTCCTTATGGTGGTTGTCACCACAAAGCAATGAAAATTTTAAAACATTGTAATAATAAATTTAAATGATGATGGGGTCAAAAGTCTTAGGAATCGGTGAATAATATGAAGATAATGATGAAAGTAGATGAGGCACGGGAGGTATGTCAGGACCGGGATATCTGGCGGTCTACCCTCTCTGCGTTAGGGACCTGGTGTGAAGATACATATGTAAATATAAAAGGTATGTAGGTATTTAGCTACGCAAACATTGTTCATGCAGGGGAAAAACTCGAAGTATAATTTCAATTTAATTTAAATGTATACCAACACACCAACTTGTTGCAGTAACGTGTAAGTAGGTATCTACGGTAGGCACGGAAAATAAGGATCTTTTAGGTTTGGTTATATTAAAAAAAAAATACTAAAACACTATAGTTAAACTTTTAACTTGGTCGGACTGGATTTGAATGTATTAGGAAAGGATGAGGACGGGAGTTGGGCTAGTTAGCCCTAGATCCGGTACTGAGTAGGTACCTATGTAGTAATAGCAAGGGATTTTTTCCCCCCTTCAACTAACCTCCTCCTGCCTCTCCCTGGCAACAGCGTTGCCTCCGGGAATTGGTGTATCGGTGTAACAGGCGCAGGGAAAATACAGCGATTAATTCATTAGACGCCTTTGGAGGTCCAATTAATGGCAGCAATCTCCCATTAAAAATCTTTGAAACCAATTGACTTACATTAAAAATCAACTATATACCTGTATACTGTAATTGATATTTATATACAAAGTACACCTGTCCATTCCATATATTATTTTTGAACTACCGTTCGTTGTGGCATTCTTTGGGGGAGGCCTTTGTTCAGCAGTGGACGTATTTTGGCTGAAATGATGATGATGATGACCTATTTGAAATATCTTCCTATTTAAGTCGTAGCTTAATAGCTTGTTGAGTTTGTTTTGAAATTGTCTTCCGTTACCTGGTTGTTAACAAAATACAAACAAATAGATATATTAATTTGTTACATGACATGTGTCTGCTTTGATTCCGTTGGGTTATGTTTAGACATAAAAACCAAGTGCGTAGTTACGCACGTACTCAGACCATAATTTTAAATGTTTGTTATGTTGCAGCCACAACTTTTAGACTGTGAAAAGTACTTTTGACTGAAAAGTAGGCAAATTTGCTTTTAGCTGAAGGGGTTAGGCAAAAAAAATATCTGAATGACTACTTCATAAATGTATTCCCCGAAGAAGTAGGCAATCAAACAGTCACAATTCCTCATTTGGTTACGTACCATATAATATTTGCAAGTTTATTTACCTCGCAAGGCACATAACCAATATTCGAGGACTGCATTAGGGAACTTACTGGTGGAAGAGTTCCAAGTGTAGGAGCTCGAGAGCGTATGCACCACCGCATTACCTATCTGCCGCTAAATGATAGTGTTCGGCACTATCGTGTTCCGGTTAGATGGTAATGTATGGCTCCGTAATAACTATCACAGAGACATGACACCTTAGGTCACAGTGGTGGCAACGCATCTACATGTTAACCTTTACTTTATGTAGATGTCTATAGGCTGCAGTCATCACTTAACATCAATGTGAGCTGCATGCTTGTTTGCCACCTTCCTTACAAAAAAGAAAACTTACAAATAATTGAAAAATCCCAATAGCACTTACAGTCCGACGCGGAGGTCGGATCCAGAACGCCAGCGTAGTAGTAGTAGCCTCCTACCACTAGACCACTGAGGCAGTTTATATTATGTTTATTTTATTTATTAAATAATAAATAAAAGGGTTTTGACTGCAACAGTTGTATTTGTTTCTCTTTAACTAGACTAAGCATATACTTTCGTACATTTATAAGGCTTGAGTTAATTGTTTGTGTTTATTTTTAGCGTTTTTAATATTTTATTATAATATACTCAATAAGTAAATATTTTATAAACTATTAATCTAAAATATGGGAAATAGAGTCTTCAATATAAAAAGTTTTTTTTACCTGTTTGTTAACGCTCGTAACCTACACAGTCTTTAAAGTTGATAATGAAACTTTTAAGAACATTATTTTTTTTATAAACAATAAGGCAATATTTTGACTGCTCTAAGTCCTAATTTAAGTACATAATATTAGATAATTCTTGGCTGGACTAGGATTATTAATATTGACTCTTTAAACGCCTTATGCGTGAACAAGTAGATACATTATTCGTGTCATTTACTTATAAATCTTTGCAACCTTTATATTAATAATGCTTTAGAAATGTCTAAAACAAACAAACAAATCAATATTTTTATATGTATATTTTCATCATAATATTCATTTATTATTGCGTTCTATCATTTTAATGAAATCAATAATAATAAAATAATAATTAGCACATAAACAAACGTGCGGTTTGTTAATGGCCAAATCGCGTTGAAATCATTTGGATAGAAGCCAAGAGAGCACATAACTAACCATTTAAAATTAAAACTTTGCGTTACATATTTATTTGTATAAGATATTTTATTTATCTACCAATTTATGATGATGATATTACATTCTTGATATGAATAATATAAAATACGCACATTGCCATGTAAAGCCACAAGAAAATAATTACCTTTTATTGAGTCAATAAATAATGTATTTTAAACTAAAAGGTTTATCTTACGAGTAGGTACGATGATATATACTTGTACCTGGATTTACTATAAGTATGATAGGCAAAAACAAAATATATTCAACGTGTTATTATTATAAGGAAATCCATATGTATCAATTTATTAAAGGTATTGTTGATTTTACATTGCTTGATCATGCGCAATAAAGATCGACAAACTATCATAAAAATCAAGTTATACACGAGTTTGTATGTATGGGACGGTGACAGGATTGGGGACGAGGGATTGTTTTATTTATTTATTTATTTATTCTTTATTGCATCAATAAAATATCGGTACAAATGGCGGACTTAACGCTTAAAGCGCTCTCTGCCAGTCAACCATTGGTAGTTAAAAAAAAATTGTTGGCGGTGTTTACAAAAAAAATAAACTAATAAATCGAGATATTCAGTTGGAGTGGTACAATTAAATACAAAAATAAATATATTACAGAAACCAAAATAAATATTTAAATTATTTCTATACATACGTAATACACAAATAAATAACTATCATATAAATATATAATAAATATATATATATATATATATATATATATATGCATAAATAAATAGCATTATACCTTAAACAGAAATTAAATTAACACAGTGATATAATACATGATAAAAGTAATGATGATGATATTGCGGATTTAAGGTTTAAGAAAGTGTTCTTTGATTCTTTTCTTAAAAGCCTGTTTTGTAGTAAGTCTACGGATATCTTCTGGAAGAGCATTCCACAAACGGATCACTGTTTTAACATCATCGTATTGTTCATGTAAGAAAAAAGGTATATGTAGGTATAATAACGTTTGTGGGCCTGCGGGCCGGAATAGTGACAACCAATACAATATATATATCGATATTTTTATTGAAAAGTATCGATGTTTACCTTCTAAAACTATCGAGGTATATACGCATGTTTATCTAAACGATGTCCGTATATAAGTAGTATATATTTCTTATATATTTAAGAAAATAACATCAACACTTTAAAAAAACTACTAAGTATTTTTGAATGCATGCATTTACCTCTGCCTACCCCTTCGGGGATTACAGGCGTGAAGTTATGTAACGTTTTATATATTTATTGTAATATATGATACCACAGTCATTGTCTCGTCATAATGTCGTCCAGTAGAAATTTAAATAGGTATAAAACCGTCATAGCATTGCAAGCAATGGTTTTTGTCTATCGAAATTTTTGTGATACATCGATGTATTGATACATTTGTTGTTACAATTTTGTCATCTCTAGGCCGAACCACGAACGGGCGGAACGCGGAGGTAACATTCACCTTTAAAGGTCGCTTCATACGTAACGGGTTTTAAAACGGACGGCACACCGTGTGATACTAAAACAACTATCGAGTCCTGTCACTTTCCGCCCCTCGTGTAAGAATGTATTGTAAAATTATCGCAGTATTGAACGTGCTATTATTTTAATTCGGTATGATAACAATCTCGTGTATGGTATTTCTTGTAGATACTCTTTAATTATTTTCGTATGTAGTAGGCTTAAAATTAATGTAGTATATTGTGCACGTTCGTTCAGAAATTCTGTGCACTCTTTATTTTATTTATTTAAAAAGCTTGATACTCCATTTCTTGCTCATGCTATATGTAAATGTAAATCCACTATAATCTGTCAATAATTACGATTTACTATAACCTGGTAGTATGATGCCACCTTCACACTGCTGATATTAATTCAAAAGAGTTGTAAATAATGTTAAAGAACTATTTTTAATTGACAATATTCTTCCCTTAAATTACAAGCTTTATGGGACTCTTATGTTCTCCTTACAACTAATAAAACCTCCTTAGATGCATATCAACGCCTGGGAAATGCGAAAAATATTACGATGAATGAAGCATGTAATTAAATGATGGACGAAATTTATTGTACAAAAAATACAGTTTCTTATAAGTGTTCTATCATTGTTGCGTCTGTGTGCGCGGCTTTAGGTATTGTAAGCGTTTGGAATTGATACTTACATATCAAATGTTCAAAATGTGTTCACTATTAAATTTATATGTTTTTATCATTTTTGAAGATGTATAATGTAATCGTAATCAAAGTACCTAGTCAAGTACTTACGTGTTAATTAAAAATAAATCGTTAGTTCTATTCTATTAATTCTTTTGCATATTTCAAAATCTAGATACTGACGTATAAGGTCAGCGAAAGGTAAAACTATTCGTGATTCAACAAAGTCATTTTTCCACGGATCATATTAATATTTCTATATATCTGTGAGCCGATAAACTGTTTGCGTTGCATTCTAAATTTTAAGTATTAATATAACAAAAACAGTTTTGATAATCCTTTCTAAACACATTTAGATGAACCGCGTAGCCAAATACTTTAGTATGCGACGACTCAAACGTACTTACCTATATAGTAATATGGTGTCGAAAAAAGATGTTGAATAAAGATATGTGTAGATAATCTGGCGTTCAGTTGGTTAGTGTGCCTGGCCCCTGCTAGTGTGTTTACCTAGTAAACCAGTGAACCATTTTATTTAACTACAGATTTATTTCAGAGCACTCGTAGCATCCAACTATGGAAATGTTTACTTAATAATATTATGTTCCTAACCCTTAAACAGTGTCAACTGATTTTTTCCGATTTTAAATAGAGAGGATGTTAGGTCTATATTTTTTGTTTATGATCTGTTTTTTCATTTATTTTTTAAAATATTTATTTACAATCATTTTTCAGACGAAAACAAAATTATATGCTGAAAGACGCGAATCCAGCGATGTATTTATATCTATAGGCAAGAACTTAAATACCTATAATGTTAAGGAAATGCAGGCGAAATATTAGTGCCTGTTTTCTCACAGTAAAATGGTTTTGTCTTGGTAGTATTGTACCAATTTTCACCCTGTGTGAACCTATACACACCTATGCGCACCTATACCTACGCCCCTATAAGTACCCAACTAACACAATTCCTTACCCTCGTTAAGATTTATAAAAAAACAACTTGAATATTAACGTTGTGCATTTTTGTTGACAATTTTAAATATAGTCTGACGACTACGGTCTCTGGTGACTAAGTGCCGCGTCGTCTTTACTTACGGTAGTTTTTTTTTGCTGATCAACTATCCGCAAAGCTGCTAAATGCAGTTGCAGCCTTAATTAAAAAAGCAACAGTGTGGAATCATGAAGGTATTTTTTTACATTGTTACTCGACATGCAGTCAGTCACAAAACTTTGCCATTGAACCCAGATAACAAGTGTCACCGTATATTACTATTTTAATTTCGTCTATTCCAACCAGGAAATATCATAAAACCACGTAATTTCTCGAAATGTCAATCTACTTTTTTGTTTTATATTTTCTGCTATTTCTTGGCCCAGGTAAGTGGAACGTTTCTAGTTATATTATTTTGATGATTTGTGATCACCATGTGGTTTTATTGTGTTAGCATTATTTAATTAATGTAATGGCAGCTCGTTAGCGGCTTTGCTTTGCTGTGTATAAATGAGACCAAATGGTGATCTTGATTTATTAATAATAATATTAAGTACATAACAGAGTGCATTTAAAAAGAGTGATGGATGTAGAAGATGCACACACGAGACGTTTGTAAGAACTCAGATTTTTGATGCTCCACGCATTCTGCCTAACGTATAAGGAACTAGGCGTAAAGATACATATTAATTTTTAAAATTCGTTAAAGTGGGAAACAAGCATGGAGTTCATATGAACTACGTGCATGTTTGTTATATTGGTGGTAAGTGAATATTCACTGCAGCTTATAGACATCCACACAAAAAGCAAAGGTTTATGTAGCACGGTAGGTACAGTGTTGTGGTAACGGTTTAAAATAATATGGCTCTGTGCAGAAATTACAGGACTATGCATTACCATCTAACTCCGTCACCGAAATTTTCACCGGCAAGTAATAGTAGCAGTGGTGGATTTACCAGCAGGCTGAGTAGGCTGGAGCCTAGAGCGGCAAATTTTAAGGGGCGGCAGAATTAGTTCACACTGAAATTAATTTTAAAAACCATACCGCAATAAAACAATAAATTGGTAAAATTCGGCGCTAGAACCTGTGGCTTCAGTAGCATGATGATAAAGCGTCTGGACTAGTTATCCAAAGGTCGCAGAATCGATACCTGCCCGAGGTGTAACTTTTATTTTCATTTTAGAAAAATATGACAATTGATTTCATATTGTTTGTGAACAATATCGGCCGCATATGGCTCAACATATAAAATTCACTCGCATGATGACACACAAAAATAAAATATGACAACAATAATTTGTTTGGCAGCAAACTCCAAGCCGCGATACGTGGACTTAGATGAAGAAGACCAACAATTATTCCGAGCTGCCTACGACACTCCGGCCTATGACCACGACGAGTACGAAGAAGAACCAGACCTCCAGCCCGGCAAGCTGGACCTCATAAAAGATGGCCTCTGGGCACTAAAAGCCAAGATGAAGGAATTAAAAGCTTTTAACAAAGCCTTAGCAGCCAATATGTTGTCCACTAAACTAAAAGTAAAAGAAATGCTGACAAATCAACTATTGGTAAAAAAACAAATAAAAAGTGAAATTATTGAAAATAAGAAACCAACTTACGCTTACCAGGTAAAACTACGTTTTATTAATTTCTGAGAAAATTTTGCCTATTTATATAATTCATCACTACCTATTTGTTTGAACCACCAGTCTTCTTTTATCCTACAAGTGCGGAAATTTCTAAATCTTAATGTTGGATTTTTTTTTTATCTGAGAACATAAAAAATACTGCATTAACTATGTAGATAGTAAATCAGTATGTTACCATCTAACTGGAACACTAATAGTGCTAGACACTATAATTTAGTGGAAGATATTTTAGCAGGTAATGCGGTGGTGCCTACGCCCTCGAGCTCCTACACTGGAACTCAACCACCAGAAGATTATCACTTAACATCCATGTGAGCTGCATACTTGTTTACCACTTTCGTAACATGAAAATGGGTATGGCTTATTTAAGTTCAAATAACTTTCCGTGTAACATTAAATCAAAACGAAACGAAGTAATAGATATTCTATAATAAATAGAAAGAGAAAAACAATTACACGAAAAGACGTTTACTGGTGGCAGAGCTCCAGTGACGGAGCTCGCGGGCGTAGGCACCACCGCATTACCTAATATACTTGCCGCTAAATGGTAGTGTTCATCACTATCGTGTTCCGGTCAGGTGGTAATGTACGGCCCTGTAATTTCCGGCACAGAGGCATAACACCTAATGTCTCAAGAGTGGCAGCGTATCTGCATTTTGACCTCTGGTCATTGTGTGGTTGTCTATAGGCTGCAGTCATCACTTAACATCAATGTGAACTGCATGCTTGTTTGCCACTTTTATTACATAAAAAAAAAAAAAAAGATATTAAAACACGATATGACACAAAAAATTAAACATAATCATCTTGTAAAATAGTGATCGATGCAACAGACTCTATTATACCTAACAATCATTTGTATCGTGTACCGTACGATATGGATAAGTTAGAGGTTGCCGCATAGCAACCTTCCTACTGAGGAATGCTCGTTGAAAGTGCAGAGATGTGTACATTTGTGACTTTGTTATCCATTTGTTACAGCCCGCGTATCCGCAGTATGAGCACTACGGCGGCCCGCAGTACCCACACGACCCCTACTATGGACACTGATCTTCATCTTTATTATTGTTATTTATAGACGCTGGACGTATATTCCATTCTCTCTACATTCTTTACGCACAAAGAAAAAGAGATGAAATTGATCTTAAATTATATAGCGTGAGTCTTAAACTTAACTTATGAAATCTGTAATTATGTATTTTGTTTCAATAAATCCTTTTTTATTACCCCTTTTATTTGTCGTCCGGGTATTAAATAAACGAATCGTAATTTTACTTATCTCATATTTTCCGAGCTAGTTAATAAATATAATTGTTAATTGGTAAGGTCAGCAGTTGTAGGTGTTTACTGTAGAGCCGTGTAGTTATCCGCGGCGCGCGCGCAGGCCACACGTGTACTAGAAGTGAATCGCTTTTTTCCGATTCGAAGTTCGAATAGAGAAATAGAGGAACTCGCTTAGTTTTACACTGTGACATAGGTGGCGTCAAATAAAAGTTCAAAGAAAATGTTTTTGAAGGCGTGCTGAAAGAAATAAATATTGTTCGAACACTAACCCGAAATGATGTTTTTGATAATAATTCCCGACAAAGTGGACATGTCCTTATCAATACAGTAGTATCAATTAGCTGTATCAGTGCGGAACCCGTTGTTCTGTGACGAAATGAGGATCAATTACACATGGATTTTTTTTCTGGTATGACTTTTGTTACTAATTAAATTTAAATTATGACGTACCTATACTAATCTTTTCTGACACCATTTATATATTAAACTCATTCCAGTTTTGTACACTAAAATCACTCTAAAATAGTATATCATATTGAAATTACCATAGAAAAGTGACATCTCTATCACTCAAATAAATAAAATATTTAATTATTTATTTACGGTGACATGTAAATTCATAGATATGATAAGTAGGTAGAATATTATTCATATTGATTGAAACTGTTGCTCATTTTACTTTTCCATAATCAAAACGTCAACGAAGCTCCTTGAAATAGTCGCTAGATTTATCTGAACAAAGCTTCGGGAGATGTTAAGCGACTTTTACAATAGGTACATTCCTTCAAGTCAATATATAGTCAATAAGGGCATATTTCATGATTTTTTGCAGCTGTTATATCTAGTACATATTATTATATTATATTTATGGTGTAAAAATAGTAGTAGGTAGCTACTTATTTATAAATAGGATCCCTGTAGCAGTCCATTTTCGCATACATATATCAGATGGAAAAAGGACTTTTGGTAGGTATATCAAATTTAAAAAATACGATATTGTTTATAAACTTTAGATATTTTGTGTCATCAATGATATAGTATAAAAAATTGTTAATTTACTTTATATGCTCATAAAATTTGAACATCATGAAGATTTCGGGGAAAAAAGAAACATCTCCATCTCACTCTTGTCAGTCACTAATTTGATTTTAATTAATAATTTCGTGCAAAATACACTAGATCATTCTTCATTCACTTGACTCACTTTACTTGACTATTTTTCAAGGTATCTGTCGCTAGATAACCACTTAGCTTACTCCTTAGCTCATCTTAGATAAACTGGTCAACTGGAACACGGTCCTCGTGGCATAGACGACACGTAGCGCTGATTACGAAGTTTCGTTCATGTAGGACCACATCTCTGGATACAGAGGTAAAAGTAAACCTATAGGTTCTTATGTCGACATAAATAGGCTACATCAGCCTGAACGGCATACCGTTCATGACATGAAAGATACAATAAGATAATCTACGAGATAGTTTATCAATCTGCTAACTACTACACTAACGCGTTGTAAAGGTACAGTAAACAATGTAAAAAAGTAAAAGAGTCATTTACTTATTCTTGACTAGCTGACCCGGCAAACTTCGTATTGCTTCAGAATAAAATAATGTGTCAAAAGTTTGATACATATGAACTACTTGTATGTTAAAATTAAATTGTGGTTTTTTGGCCCTTCAATTTCTTCATATTTTTTTACCTTTCAAACCTTCCCTGGACTTTCAAAAATCATTCAAAACCAAAATTTTGCCAAATCGGTCCAGCCGTTCTTGAGTTTTAGGGAGACTAACGAACAGCAATTGAATTTTATATATATAGATAAATGTTGAATATTTATAATAAAAAACTTGCATTCCTTGTAAAGACTAAGCAGTGAGCTGCATGCTCCGCGCCCAGCGCCCACATCACTCACTCACTCATTATATTTTGACCTTCAATATCAGAACGTAGGTACGCGTTTTATAAGAGTTCAATCAACACAATTATAAAAAGTATTAGTTTTAGCATTCCAATCAATTTGATTATGAATTTATGACGAATTATAACAACGATCGAACTACCACACATCCTTATTACAGGCGGTTGTTTTACCTCTCGAAAATGTATTTTCCACTTTTATGACGAACGTCACAAAACATGTAGCGGGGAATAATTTGTACGAAGAGTGTTCAAATAAAATGCGTACTGGCTGATGTAAGCGTTTAATAAATGTCACAGTGATCTTTAAAACAAAACTTGATTAAGTAGGTACCTATTGGGGACGAATTTGAATCCAGTTGGGGGCGAAACTAGCCTAGCCAGTGGGTACTTCCTGATGTTTTATGTAATGACCTCAATTAGCTATGTGTATTTTTTCTTCATTACAATTTAATTGAAGGCGCTGTTTTATAGGTTACATACTTGCGAGTAACACATTTTTTGCAGTAAACACCTTCCCGCAATAAAAGCTATCGTAAAATTGTTTTAATTGATTTTGATGATTTGCCGACTCTAGGTTTATGACTTTATTATTGCATTGATTTTTATATATTACTCAGTGCACTCATTAGTTATTTTGATTAAATGAATACATAGCTAATACCCGTGACAATAAGGTAGGTAAACTACCTATTTAGCAAGAGATGGTTGATTAATATCTCATAAATTTACGTTTTAGTTACGATCAAGATATCTACTTATATTTCATTTATATAGGTAACTTTCTTCACAAAAATCATACTTTATTATTAAGTGTAAACATAAATGCACACCTGTAATACCCGAAGGCAGAGGTAAATGGATGTATTCAAGCATACACGCAAGCAACCACGGTTCGCCAGTTACTTTTTGTCCCATGTACCTAATAGGAAGCGAGGCAAGGTGGCACTGGGAAACTTCCAGAAAATGGAAAAACACTCTACCTATGCCTATCCCCGAGCCGGAATCGAATCCAGGACCCCAGCGTAACCACAGCGTAACAATAGTGGCCTGCTCACACTAGACTTCTGATTTTTGTAGTTATAGAACAATATATTATGCAGATCCACAGAACAACACGGGCCACGGGCCGCGGCGGACCGGAGGAGAGTAGCCATAGCGTTTATTATCGACGCAAAACAGTCTGTCATTTTTTGCGGGGGGAAATACGTGTGACACACACACACTACAAAAAACGTCTATTAGTATGAAACTCACACCTTGACTTTAACAAAATACTTACACAATTTCACGCACACATTTAAACATCTCGGCGACAGGCATAGAAACACTTGTGTAAAGATTAAATTCCTAATCATTGAAATATTTATTTATATGAACCCCAAAATTCAGAATTTTCTATCAATCAACGAAATCATTGAAACAATCAGCGGTTCAACCACTCTCAGATTGTACAAAAGGAAAAAAGCGGCCAAGTGCAAGTCGGACTCGCCCAAGAAAGTTAGTAGCAAATAGGTAGATAATATTTGACTGGATGTTCACCACTATAATTTTTCGCCAACAAATAATAACTATATTATTATATAGTTTTTATTATGGAAATACTTATATTTTTAAATTTTGAAAGTTTGTACTTTTGTTTCTATCTTTGAAACCATTTTAAACAATCGATATCCAGAATAGTTTTAGAAACCTCAATGTCATATTAGATAGCCAAATACACCTATGACAACCTAAGACGTACAGGTTTCATTGAAAAAAAAATGCAATTCCAAGAATTTGACTACCCCACATTTTGTATTTATTTAGGCCTGCGCAGACGGACTCTTGTCCCTCCTAGGGGACAAAAATTCTCAAAGACTTTTCGGGGTAGGTACTCTTAGTCCTTTGTGTGCGTTATTGCATACAGTTTGTATAAGAGATATTGATGGATAAAAAAGTACCCCAGGGACAGTACCTTGTCAGCGCGAGCCTTTTAGTATAAAGATCTGTATATAGGTAGACGAACACCCATGTACAGCTTTTGACAGGCTAAGTAAGAAATAGGTACTTAAATGAAAACATTTCATAAAGCACAAACAAATATTTCACACGAGGATACTGATACAGAAACATGTCCTGCAACGACACCTTTAACATTTTCTTTGTGGTTTCAAGTTCGTTCTCATCGGTCAATTTATTTGCATTCAAGTTTAAAATACCGCACGATCTGGTAAATCAAACTGGTTTTCTCGCATTACTCTGTGTACTTCCAAGCCTTATAAAGCTTATAGAGACAAACAGTAGACGACTAAATTAATCTGTATCAAGGATTCAGATTTACACGATGTTTGTCGTGGGATTATATTTATTGCTACCTACCTTTTTAAAGCTTTCCATCGTTTATTATTTACACAAAGGCGTTGGGATGTGACGACCTCATCGCCCTCTAGTGGAGAAGTATTCTTCCGTTAATGCAGTCAGTCAACAGTCAACCGAACAATGGCGGTCAAACCATTACAATAGGGCTGTATTACCTACTTAAATATAATACGCGGGTTGGGCAGCAGCGTCTCGCAATAAAACCGCCGCCACTACGCCTGCCAAGCGTGGCGGTTATGCCATATTCTCCCCAAATGACTTTGTCCAGCCGTGGCCATCTTTCAGCTGGAATGATAATGATGATGATAAATACCTGGTAGGGTACGAGCTCCGTGCTCGCGGGTGTCGGCACCACAACATTACCTTATCTATTTGCCGCTAAATTATACCTAGTGCTTGTGTTCCGGTAAAGTGGTAATGAACGACTCTATAATTTCCGGCACAGGGGCACAATAACTGAGGTATCAAGAATGGCAATTGAACATTGAAGTCTTTGTTTTTCATGTAGTTGTTTATAAGCTATAATATTCACTAACCATCATTGTGAATTATAGGTATTCTTGTTGGCCACTTCATGACATAAAAACCCTATTGAATAGAGCTATCAGAGATAAAAAACAGGTAATGCATATGCAGGTCTTTTCTCAAGTGACTAGATTAAAATCTTGATATACAATTGTCCCGTTGGCCTCAGACAACAGTCTATACCTATTGGTCCAATGTAGTTTGGCAGGATAGTCCAATATTTAGACACATGATTGACAGCTGCAGGATAGTTCAATGTTTAGACGAAGTCATGAGCATCTAGAATAAGATTTATTAATTAATTAATTTTGCTGTCCCTAGAATGCCTAGGTATTTCGAGAGCAAAAAGCAACTGCTCACAGGCTCTGAGTCTACGTCCTAGTAACCGGGTACACCCGAAGATGTTAATAGGCTTGCCACCTATTATTACATGGAACAAAATGTAAAACCCGGATCGTCAGTGTTTGCATATACGTACACTTTAACACATACCTACATTAAATGCCTCATAAGCCTAGTGGTAGCAGGCCACTACTGCTACGTTGTCTTAGGTTTGATTCCTGGGTCAGGGGATATTACAGATAACGTTGTAAAATCTCTGGTTCTTTTGAGATTTTTCCATTTTCTGGAAGTTTCCCAGTACCTCGAAATTTAGTAATATGCCTGGAGATGTCAATAGGCTCGGGTCAGACATGGGTCAAAACATAACCGGGAAATCGTGGGTGTTTGCATGATGTTTGAATGCATGAATTTACCTCTGCCAACACCTTCGGGGACTACAGGCGTGAAGTTACGTTTACATTACCTATGCATGATTTTACCTCTAAAAACCCTTCGGGGTAATACAGGCGTTAATTTTTAACAAAAGATATTATGTCTGACCACTTCAATGTAGTAGTGTAAGTATCTATCATTAAAATTATCAATTTTAACAATTATACCTACATAGGTAAAGCCTTAGCAAGATTAAGGGCGTTCCGTTTGATAAAAGGCAACCGAAGGCCGCCCAGTGTTCGTGCACAATGAAAGCATAAAATAACTAATTGGACGACTGCTTCGAACATGTGACACCTGTAGCTACAATTATTATCACAATAAATATAGACGGCAAATACCTACTTATTATCTACTTTATTACGTAGGCACATATCAAATCTAGAAAAACTTCTCTTATACCTTCATAGATTTATTATACTACTTCATACCTTACCTACGGTGGGGACATATGAAATGCCTATAAATATCTACACAAAAAACAGAGTCCAAAATACAGATGTGTTGCCTCCCCTGAAACCTTAGTTGTTACAAGGTAGATATATGTTGTTATGTCTCTATAATAGTTACCTACTACGGGACTATACAAGTTACCTTAAACATCAGAAACTTCTTTTATATTCATATAGTTTTTCTATAGATAATCTATAGCTATTTTATTGGATTAAAAAACGATTGACAGAGAGCTCTACCAATACATACATTGAATGATAAACAACTGTAGCTACAATAATATGATAGGAAAGTATTGTTGGAAATTACGTACATATTACCTTATTAAAATCCCTACCTGTTTACTACCCTATCTACGGAGGAAGAGAGAAGGACTAAGCCGATGCTAGGGCTTAGTATGGAAAATATTGACAACACCACGCCATACATTTGAATTAAACTGTTATAACTCTCAACTCAACATTATAGCAAGTTGCATATTTAAAATTTGCTGCTATTATTTAAATATTTATTGTAGTAGAGCTCGAGTGATGGAAGTTGGCGGAACTCGAGAACGTAGGCACCACCGCATTCGTAGTGTTCAGCGCTATCGAGTTCCGATTTAGTTGTAATGTACCTACATGATCATGAAAATAATATAAACCTGCATATAACTCATTTAAAAACTTCTTGTGGAGGCTTAATAGCATAGACTTCAAAAGTGGCATCACATCTGCATTGAAATATGTAGGTATCTGGTTTTTATCAAAAGTTTATTAATTCATTTAAAGGCGTCAGGACGTGATTACCCCATCGCCCTCAAGTGGAGGGAATTCTGCCGCTATTTCCCACCACCTCCCATTCCTTCCTACCTTTCGGTATACGGAGCTAAACATGGGATATCAAGAAACAAATCACAATTTCTGCTTCCATGCATTTCTGGATCTCTCTACAAGTTATTTTCTTTCGTTTGTCCTAATTCTTCCGCTAGTGCAATCAGTCCACCGAGCAATGGCGGTCAAATCATTCCATTAAGACGGTAGTAAAAATTACAACGCGGGATGCCCATCCCGCGTTAATTCTCAATGCACCAGCATATTTTTTTTCTCAACACAACCCCAAGGTTGACTAGGCGAGAATGCATAAAGTCCTCCTCATGAAGTGCAAGAAAATTTAAATAAATAAATATGAAATGCATGCACATCCCTGTATCAGTATTAGATATGTATATAATTGTAATATATTAAGGAATTCAACATCACATACCTACATAGTTTTAAAGATTATTTTATGTATAACTACCTCAGTAGTAGTAATGGTAGCAGGCCAATATTGCTACCCTAGGATCCTGGGTTCGATTCCGGAGTCGGGGGCTATAAATAAAAGGTGTATAATCCTTAATCTCTGGATCTATTGAGATTTTCTAGAAGATTCCCAGTACCTTGGAATTTACTAACGTGCCTAGAGTTGTCAACAGGCTCGCCACCTGTTACATGGACCATAACATAACCGGCGAATCCTTCGTGTTTGCATGTACTTATGCTTGAATGCATACATTTACCTTTGCCCACCCTTTTGGTTATTATTGGCGTGAAGATACGTATTATTTTATTCCCCTCATTCAATTATTAAACTGATACAACTATATTTCACGAAGTAAATTCGATTATATTTTTGTGACACTTTAAGCACGTTCTATAAGATCATTGTAATCTCGGTTATATTTAATTAATTGTATTAGTTTGCTACCGTGCCTACCGTAAATTATAAGAGAATATAGAAAACAACCTAACATTGGAATACCTAGATACTTACGTACGTTACGTTTACGCAAGTGGTAAGTAAGTAGCAAGAAATTAGAAAGGAAACATAATAAATAATATTTGTCAAATATGTACTTACAAATAAAATATTGTATATAATTAAATGTTGTTTACATAGCTATAATATGCATAGCTCAAAATGCTTGCAGCAATGATTACTCTTTAATTAAGTACTTGCTGTAATTGAGTATGTCGATCATTGTAAATACCCTTTTCCTGATAATTACCTCATTTCCGATCTTAATCCATTCTTCTACTCTTTAAGTTACAAGTTAACGAAGGTAATTGTTTTATATTATTTCGCATTAACACATGCTTGTGAAATATATTTTATTTTTAAAGAAAAATGGAAAGAAAAATTTGGTAGCTTTATGGCAGCAGCAGCGCCATCTATTGCCAATATTGCATAGTTGGCAATAGATGGCGCTGCTGCTACCATAAAGCAATGCAATAGATGTGAAGGAAAAATTTGACAAATCGGGCAGGACTTCAGTAGCTCAATTGGAAGAGCGGCTGGACTAGATTCCCAGTAGGCCGCGAGTTCGAGTCTCGCCTGAAGTCAAATTTTTCTTTCCATTTTGCTGTAACGAAGGTATTTTAAAGGAGAATTAAAATGATAATAACTGCCGAAGTTATGGTAGGACAATAGCTACCTACAACTAGACGGCTTTAATTCGACAATACTTATATCTTTTCCCGACCCGGGTATTGTACTTAATCTGTGTAGGTATAAAGTATTTTTTAAATGGTAAGACCAGATAAAACCTAACCTAACCACCCAATATAAAAATAACAATTGATAAAACTCGTAACTAAAAAAAGAACTACCTGTATACGTAAAACAGTTTTATTTAAAGAGAATACCTAAAATTCTTATATACTTACTTTATTTAAATTTATGAGTAGAGATTTATGTTAAATAAATTAATTCTATGGCCTATATCTATCTAGATAAATAGCTACGTAGACATTATCTATGCAAAAGAAATGCGTTACCGCTCATGAGACATTAGTTGTTTTGTGCCCGAAATTAGGAAGTGATTACTTATTAACTATCTAATTCGAAAACGGCAGCACTGAACACAGCCATCTACTCGTAGGTATACTATTAACTAACTATTGCGATGATATCTAAAACCTTGACCTCCGTCAGTGGAACTGTATTACTAGTGAAACCTAGAGCGCGAAGGATTTATTACTTTAGGTTCGAAAATCATAATCAATATACGGATTCCTAATTATCATCAATGTGATATTATTATGCATACGTTTTTGATATAAAAATGAAATGACGTTTGACTCGGGAATGGCTGGACCGATTTGGCTAAGTTAAATTTATAAGTAAGTATTTAAGTATGGTAAGATTAAAAGGTGAAAAATACAAAGAAAGTACCTTAGGAGAATAGTAAAAAACAATAATTTCATTTTCCCATATAAATAGTTCGTACCTGTCAAATCTATGACACATTATTTAATTCTAAGGCGGTACTACGAAGTTCGCCTGGATAGCCAGTTAACTATTACCTACCTTTAAAAAACTCTTACTAACTTAATAAGTGACTGGCAGACATTCAGCAACAGAAAATACTGATGTAGAAAGCTTGAAGGCAGCGAAAAGGATATAGGTACTTTAGCGCGTCAGACGTGATATGGGAGTTAATGGGAGATACCCTATTGGATACCTTCACCAAATCATAGGTATACCTAGGTATGCATAGGGCCGCGTTCGTAGAAAAATTCAAAACAACAACAACTTTACTTACTTTACGTTACTACAACCTTACTTTAATTCCGATTTCTGAATTTTGGATGGGAGCTTTATTTGGACGAATTTTATTCACCCTCTCAGAATATTCAACACGTCCTTGACCCATGATGTTGATGCAGAGAACTTTTCGAAGTGATTTGATTCTTTCAAAAATGGAGGTTAAAATTTCCTACTGAAGAATGTTAGATACCTCAGAGAAGATGATAAGTGAACCCAATCAAAACTGCCAACTTAAATTCTCACGACTTGGATGTGAGGCAAACTCATGGCCGTAACTCCAAAAGTACGACCCTGTATACAAACCTTAGATTTGGTGAAAGTTCTCAACAGAGTGCCAGGTTCTCTCCTATCTTAACTGACGCGCTCGAGTAAATCCAAAAATTATCTCTTGGACTCTCCTACTAAAAATTCGGCAATAACTAAAAACCCAACTCAAAAATATAATAAAAATCTGACATAGCAACCGGCACAGCTGAAAAGGTCGGGCATTTAGAAAGAAACGCACAAACGCGACTGTCGACACGTTTATAAATCTTGCAACTGGTTTTACGTGACAAGGCATAAATTGTTCTGAGATTTTATATACCTACCAAACTACCTAGTGCCTTATAAATAACGATTGTAGCTTATGTAAATAAATTATTTGAATAACTCGATGCTACAAGTAACATGCAAAAATACGAGTGTATCAACCTTCGCGTTTTTCAGTGTCACGGGCTGCGACGGGTTTCAAGGCGCCAGCCGACTGCCGCCGGCTCTTACGCCAACTATCACATTTGCACTCACATTGTTCAGTCATCAGTCGAGCTCTCGCAGCTCGAGCAAACTAATTAATTATATCTACATTAATTTTACAAATGTGTAACTTATTACATTTTGATTAATATTACCTAACCATATCTGATACAGTTGGAGTTGGGATCGCTGTAGAAAATGAAGCATGAATAGGTTTAACAATTTACGCACTTGCCTCTAATATTGGCTAATTAAGAATGTTTATTCAGTTTATTCATATAATTAGGCTACTGGAGAGCACTTTTATTTACATTTTTTTAACTACCTAGATTGAATAACCACTATATAATAGGCAATAATCAAAAACACATAATAAATTTAAAAAAAAAACGAAACAATTATGTATGTTTGAAAAGAATCAATTATTTACAAATTCCTCCCATTCCCCATTCCAAAAGAAACTGAGAAAAATAATTAATTTGGTCGACATAATAAAGATTATTCACTTGGCAGAGTTCCAAGTGCAGTCAATACTAAAAAGAACTCCGCCACTGAAGAAACTCCGTACAGCTCTTTTGAATTTAAACTTAAAACAAATACAGTCCGTAATGAAAAAGTACAGGATTTCGAATAGCCTGGGAGCGATCGCTTCAATCCCATGGTGTGGCGTAATTAAGATAATCACACGTTTTATAGTAGTTGTACATGTATAAGCGTTTTTTGATTAATTTCTTAAATTTATTAATAAAAAGACTTTGAACATCATCAGGTATTTTGTTAGATAAAGAAGCGGTATAGGATTGACCTCTAAAAGAATTACTCACCCTATGCAGTCGTGTTGTATGCACAGACAACTTGTGTTTGTTCCTAGTATTCATATAATCATTAGCTCTACTAGGAAATTCGCTAATTTTTTTACGTAGGTACATACAGTCCATTTTCGTAAACGTATTGCGAAGCTACAGTCAAATAGAATAAACAAAGACACCTAGATACCTATATTTTATTTCTTGATGAATACGATAAATGCGACATACAAATTAACTGTAGGTAGTTCTAGACTAGAGGCTGATAATTATTAGCTTCAACTACTTACACATTTAAATGTACCTTTATCTAGTTATTATACTACTTTGTAGGTAGATAATATTCTATAATGTAGGTTGGACGTTGTGTAGCGAATATAAATATTATAGCGGGTTGACTACAGTTAAAAGGTGTGACCAAGGGATTTTATATGGACCTATATGAATACTTTAGAAGCCAAACTGCAGACTTTCTTTCAGACGATAGTTTGGTCGGCTTCTTAATCAGTATGAGATGGGTAGCTATACCTATGCGCAAATTACAGCGATTCATTATGTATATATTCTACACAATGTCATAACGGTGTAATCATGACATAATGTTCATAGTGGGGAGCTAGATACAAATGTACCTTTATGATTACTAGCTGCCCCGACGAACTTCGTATCGTCTTAAGGTATAAAAAAATGTCCAAAAAGTTAAATTAAATATTTTCAAGACTATTTTCAAGTCACGTATTAGCTTTTGTATTACGTTGTAGGTATCTAACCTACCTATCCTACCCTATCTTAAATTCGCTCACGCTTAAGTAAAATTGTGTAGGCTTTTATGGCCTGCAGTATGTTTAAAGTAAGTCTATATATATTTTATAGTGTTTATTAAGTTTTGTATGTTTACCACTTAATATGTTTATAAAAAACAGATTAGTATAAGAAATGTCGCGGATGCCAAGCCAAGATAACAGTGGAGCCACGTACCCATACGCAGACATGTTGTTACTATCAGAGGACTGGCCGCCTAACCGCATGGGAACCTTACGCGGTCGTTATAAAAGCTATTATTGATTAAATTTGGATAAGCGTACAATTTCAGAACTATACCTACTGCTCAAATTACTGAGGCGCCCACGTTTTTGCCTCGAAATTCCGATCAGGTTATGTTTTTGTTGTAAATTTGGCATTTAAAAGGTAGTTAGATATAATTGAATTCGCAAGAATAACAAGATGTAATTACGGCAACTCAAATCGTAAATATCTGAATATATCTACAATCCGGTTTATTTGTAATCTCTATTTACCTTATGCATACAAAAACATAAAAGGGTATGTTACAAATTGTAATTTGACAAATATTCTTGAGCGATGTATAAGTCTATCACATAGTAGGCAATAAGAATAAGGGGCTTAGTAAATCTGTTTTGCACCAGCAATTTTAAAAAATCCATGATTATTTGTAAGCCAAATTCAATGTTTTTCTTTTAAACTTATATGTCCATGATTTCTAAAAGACTTCAAAAAGCAGGAGGTTCTCAATTCGTCTGTAGATTGTTTTTTTAAATTCATTTTAGTAACATGTTAATGCATCTTTTATTACTTATTACTTATCTAAGTTGTATGACAAAATGCCCGTGAACAGGTAGTAGATACCTAAGCGCTTTTAGCATAAATTCACAATTTCGGCGTAGGAAGAACAAACAGAGCTATACCCAACCCAGAATTACTCATATAAAAGCTAGAAATTCCCGCCGTTTTCGCTATCCATATGATGCGATGCCCCACCTCCCCCCTCTCCCCTCCCCCCTTCCCCTGATCGATAAAAATAAAAAAAATAAAAATACATAAATAATCCTACCGACTACCAATTTAAGTTGTGCCTAATCAGTTATACCTACTTATACTTACCCAAAAGATCGTCTAAAAAAATCACCATCTCGCTGACTAGACCACCTAGTTTTAATAGTTGAGATCTAATAGTTGATATACCGTTAAATGTAAGTTTATTTGATGGACACAGATATCTAAAATACAAAATATCTTGCAAATAGCGTAAACAAATTCGCGCGTCCTTAGCTGAACTTGCGTAATTTCACAACGTTTTGACTGACTCAATCTAGTGCTACTTTTACCTGCTACAGCTGTTACTAAACGAACACGTACCTACTCGCTCTCTTATCTAAGGTCTCGTGCCACTTGCCTAGTACCGATTCTGAGTTAATAGTTAACCTCTGTCTATAAATAATTGGTGTAGAAACGTCACAATGTACGCAATACCTATCTGCCGCCGCGCATTTGTTCAATAAAAGTAACAAATAATTTTATTATGCAGTGGTGATAGTAATAGAGAACGCAAAAACTAGAATTTGCTTCTAAGGCGTTCTGCATCAGCGTCATGAACGCTGATGCAGATGCAGAACTGCTGCTGGGAGTGGTACTTACATTAAATAAGAAGGTACATACTGCTGAAGATCAAAACAGCACCTATGTTTGCCCGTTGGTTCCAAAAAACAACGTTCAAACAAAATATAGGTACATAAAACAAATCAGAATTGTTAAAATTCTATAGAACTGTGCGGAACACGACACCTCTTAAAAGTAGGTACCATTTAGCAGCAATGGAATTTTGTACAGATGTCCCCAAACTTATTGTAAGTACTGTGACGCCCTTGTGAATTTATAATTCTTTTACAACTTCCCGACCACATTCAAAAATACCTACCAGTTAAGTAAAAGGTTAGAAAAACTATATAATAAAAACCTTTGTATTATTTTTGTTAGAAAATAGAACAAAGCCGAAATATAAGCATAAAAATTAATCATAAGGTAGGTAGGTATATTATGTAGGTATGCACACACGACGCCCCTCGTAGGATGTTGCGACGTTATACATATTATTATAGGACTCTACCAACATTACCATACATGCGTAGCGCTCCGGTGGCTCCGTGCTACGAGAAAATCAGGCAGGCTCGCGCACAGAGCTCGCGTAACAACACTACCAAAAAAAGTTAACCTAATTAACCTTCTTTAGTACGAATATGAAATACAACAAATTGTAATCTAAAGTACTCGTACCAACCTACTCAATTGAATTAACTGTCAGGTAATTTTGGCTATCTAAACTAATATTATAAACTCTTACGGAGTGCCAATATTATGCATAGATCTATCTTTTATCTTTAATTCTCTTTTAAAAGCACTAATTGACTGAAACTTTTCAAAAGTTTATAATAATTTTCTATAAAAAAAATACAATGCATAGAAGTTTAAAATGGCATTTTCTAAAATACGATTCAGCATAGAATGGATGCGCGTTTATACACATAATAAGCAATTTTTCGCAATCCTAGCAGCCTGTGTGCTTTTATCCCCGATGGCCATACGTCTAATTTCGTGTACAGGGAAGAATTACTGCAAAGTAGATTTTTATAGCTATTTAAAAGTGTTTATGATTTAAAATTAACTAAAATGTATATCTAAAAGCGCTGCCCAAAGTCCCAAAGCCACTATTCCACGCAAACAAAGTTGCGGGCACAGCTAGTCTTACATAAAATCAAACATGAAAATCAGTCTTTTCTGACGAAAATATGTATTTTATTTGTAGATCGGCCCGAACTGTAGGTAGGTATATAGGTACTCTACAGCTATATTTTTGTAGCTTTTTCCTCCATTAATGTCTTAGAAAGTGTGATCATATCATAAAGGCATTTTGTAATCAAAGGTATTTTAACAATATTCCGTCAGTTAAGGCAAAGAAGGAGGTATATTGAAGATCATAATATTCACAGGTTATCGACTGCGACAAGCAAAATATCATCAAAGACCACAAAAAATTTACCTAACCAAAAAAAATAAGTACGCACATGCTGACTAAAGCTAGAATGTAAAAAATACCTTATTAAAAATCTAAAAAAATACTCGTATCAATGTTATTGGGTAAGTCCAATGCACGAGTGAAGCAGCAAGGTCGCACAGGCGGTCACTGACAGCCACCTCCCGGTTCGCTTCTGAGAACAGTTTCCGCCCTGTTTATAAATGCTCATTTAATTCACATTTATTTAATGATCTTTGATTTAATAACTTTTATTCTACGAACATGTTCAATGGACCAATCAGAATTACGTTTTTTTCTGTGCAGGAGAAATAGCATATTGGATATCAAAATCTTTGGTGATCTAAAGGCTTTAAGAGATAAGTACAAAACAACAATGCATACACAAACGTCCGGCACTTAACCACTCACTGGCGTTAGAGCTTCAACGAAGATGTTCAGAAGCCCATTCCCACCTTCCCTCACTTCTGTGTATCTTTTATATAGTATGTCTATATGTTCTATTTACATAAGTATCAATCTGTTATCAAATTTTCATCAACTTGAAGTTGCAATATGAGCCCTCGGGGATTGCTTGGGTGTCTTGAGTCTACTCTATTTTATAGAGATCATAAGAGTATTATGTTATAATTTGACCATGCCCAGTTATTTTATTTGTGGAATCTTTTAATTACAGTGAAAAATGTGACAGATTATATGTACATACTAGCTGTGCCCGCGACTTCGTCCACGTGAGAAAAAATATGATTGTTCAGTATCTACCCGGACGAAGTGTGGACGCAGCTAGTATTAAAGTAGCCTAAGTTACTCCTTATTACTAGGCTATCTGCCAGTGAAATTTCCGTCAAAATCGGAGACACTCAAATTCTATTTATTTGTATGTAGGTATGTATGTATGTATAGTTGTATGGAGATAAAAGTAGCCTAAGTTACTCCTTATCACATCAGCTATCTGCCAGTGAAAGTCCCGTCAAAATCGGAGACACTCAAATTCTATTTATTTGTATGTAGGTATGTATGTATGTATGTATGGCGATAAAAATAGCCTAAGTTACTCCTTATTACATCAGCTACCTACCCGTGGGAGGCCCGCCAAAGTCGGATACACTCCAATTCTACTTATTTGTATGTAGGTATGTATGTATGTATGGATGTATGGATGTATGGAGATGAAAGTGGCCTAAGTTATTCCTTATCACATCAGCTATCTGCCAGTGAAAGTCCCGTCAAAATCGGCCCGCCGTTTCTAAGATTAGCCCCGCCAAACAGACAGACAGACAGACAAAAATTGTAAAAATGTTGTTTTGGTAAGTATATGTACCGTGTATACATACATATGCATTTAGTAAAAAGCGGTTATTTTAATATTACAAACAGACACTCCAATTTTATTTATTTCTTTAGATATAGATGTATACATTTATTATGGAAGGTAATATTAAACATAAGACCTAAAAATTCTGTGAAAATTATAAGCGTCTACTTGCTACCGTTTTTATGATCGAGCAAAACATATACGAATAAAAAACACGTTTATTGTATGCCCCCTTGGACCCCTTAACATTTTTATTTTCTTATTTTTAGAAATAAGAATTATAATTATTTTTTAGTAATTAATAAATTTTGTCCATATAGCGGTATCAGAAATACATAATTTTTGAAAATGATAGCTTTCTAGCTATCACTATTTATGAGGCTGGTGACAGACAGACGGACGGACGGACAGGCAGATAGGATTAGTTATCCGTAGGGTACATTTTTACCTCTTAGGTACGAAACCTCCTAAAAGATAGAATTAAGATACAGAATGGCTTAAAAATATTCGATATGATTCTTTAAATTGACATAACTTTTTTATTTCTGAACCGATTCACATGAAACAAACACGAAATGTTAAGTGAAACTTACCACAATATGTTAGTAAAAACCGCAAATCGAATAAGCCGTTTCTGAAATTAGCGTGCACAAACACACAGACAAACAGACATTTTTCCGGGATAAAAACCCAGTGTTGTGCGCCAAAGGTCAAAGTATAATCGTACCAAGTTTCATTGTAATCGGACCGGTAGTTTTTCTGTGATGCTTGAACAAACAGACAGACAGACAGACAAAAATTTTTCTAATCACATATTTGGGTTCGGTATCGATCTAGTAACATCCCCTGGTATTTATTTTTTTAATATTTTTAATGTACAGAAATGTCAAAATTCAGCATTGCTACCCCATGGCTACCCCTGAGACCTAAATTTGTTTTGCCTCTTTGATAGATATTACGAGGTCATATATTGCCACCTAACTGAATCCCGTTAGTATTGAATATTATTATTTGGCGGCACACATAATAATAAAATAAAATTTCCGTTAGTTTCAGAGGTATAACTTAACATTATTTAAGTTCATATTTAATCTATTTTAAACACCTATTATCTTTTTGCGATAGGTATCTACCATAGATTTATAATAGAAGATAATAAATCTATGGTATCTATTATAAACATCGTAGCAAACTACGTAGACAAGCGTTTGCTACACATTGACGTAGGTAAAATAAAAATAAGTTAACCTACTGCATTAGTAACACGAGCCAATGAAAAACCAATTGCGCCATTGTTATTTTTTATATAATACAAATATTTGTTCGATTATTTTATACAAATTTAAAGAAACACATTTCAGTAAATCAGATCGATTTACGGAAACATGCATTCTCTAATAAAATACCATTATAGTTTTTTGTTACCAATTTCCCATGGTTTCTAGTTGAGTTCTTTAGTTAGGTACTCATTTGTCTTTTTTTTTGTTATGTCTCGAACACGATTAGATAGTATCGCCTAAATCAAAATATTAGAAACCTGTAGGTACTGTAAATACTTGAGATGCTATAATACTCATAGAACATATTGATACAACTCTGTAATGCCTAATTCCCCTGAGGCTAACAGGATCATGTTGAAATAAAACTAGTTTTCGGATTTATCTCGCGTATATTAAAATAAAATTATTATTTAAAATCGAACTTTTAGTTTAATATACGCGAGATAAATCCGAAAACTAGTTTTATTTCAATGAGTGTAGCTCGCGAAAACCTAAGAACATACTACCTTAGGATCATGTTGTTAAAAATTTGAGATCACTACTTATATCTACGTGTGCCGTGCCGTGGATTACCGTAAGTGCCTTTTCACATACGGTCACTGCGCGGTCGAAAGCAATGTATGTATATGCTAGCGACAGCTTTTGACGGTGTGTCGCGTAGCTCATACATTTCTATTGTGCACGGCACGGCGACTGCGCCGCGACCGTATACAATGTGAAAAGGCACTAACGTCGGTATGGTAACAAATGGTTTTCCAAAGTCAAAGTTTTAGTTTTCAATCAGTAGAACTCTGTTTTTTGGTTTTAAATATCAGCCCACTAGATAATAGATAATGTTTATAGGTCCTATCGTAGTAACGATCTGAGACAATGACATACTTTATGAATCCGTAAAACCTTGACCGAAGGATAGTTCAAGCTTATGCAATAGCCCTTACCTTTAATAAAAGTCCTTCCCAACATCACGTCATGCTTTGAATAATTTGGAGCCTTTACGACATAAAGCACTTCTAGAATATTTACAAACTAACATCGAAAACAATTCACGCGCATTGTTAAAAGTTAGTTGCTTAAAATGAATGCGTATGAATTCCAACTTTACTCGGAATGCGTAATTGCAATTTCACTTCCAATTATTGTGAATGCATATAAATGAAAAATATAAGTATTGATTTAAAACATTACAAATACCATTACGTTATGCCATTGGTTTTACCAATTCCAGTCCTTAAGTATCGTACATTTTCGCATCTCTTGGTAACTAACCACTGACACACCTTTAGAGATTTTTCCATCGGCATGACGTTTTAAATACACTGGATTTATTTAAACATTCATATTATTTTTTTCCTTTTCAGGTCTTACCATTCACATTGGCAGTGTCCCAGTCGCCATACACCATCAGGAACCATGAATTAAAAAGTGAATTTATAAACCAACAATCAAATAATAATGCTCACGGTATAACAAAATATGATAATCCAGATACTGGTAAAACAGATAATGAACAGATTATATCCGTGAGAATAACATCGTCCGTGGCTGTGGGAAGAGGAAGACAAAAAAGCAATAACGGGGGGCATAATCATTACTCAGATCTTCTGAAAGATCCCACCCCGACCACGCCAACCACAGAAATAAATGAATCTTATTTCACGTCTACTACAGACTTTACTACCACCGAAACCACTACATATGATGATTTTCAAAATCAAACAGATGTACCATCAGAACTTTCAGGGGCAAACATCGAATTTATAAAACAGCTGCAAGCAAAAAAAGAAGTCAGAGGAGTTAACAATTTTGAACGAGTACATCAATTTAATGATAACAGTTCACAATGGAATTTCAATGAAACTGAAGATTCTGTAGCGGAATCATCTATAAAATCAATTTTAGAACTTAATGATAAAGTTGAAGAAGATACTGAGAATGTACCTCTCGCGCGGTCTATACCACTTTCATATTCGTCTAAAAGTTTTATCCACGATGTACCACACAGGCAAACAGTGAATAGAGATAACGTTCCAGGACTGACAACAGTCAGTTTTAATGTCGTCCATGATTCTCCAAAACCTGCCGATAACTATCAAGATCCTGGAAATTCCTTTTTGCGTACTAGTCCTAAGCTAAGCGAGTTACAAAAATACTACAATGAACCGTCGGGCGTTTACAGTCAACCTGCTCAAGTATATAGTGAACCAGCAAAATTTTATAGCGAACCCGCAAAAATTTACAGCGAACCAGCGAAAATATACAGTGAACCGGCTAAAGTGTATAGTGAACCAGCTAAAATATATAGCGAACCTGCTAAATTTTACAGTCAGCCAGCTTCACTTCATCTTGATTCGGCAGAACCTCCAAATACATCTTGGCTTACTCAAAAAACAGATGTAACACCTGTAAACAGTGATGTAACTACAACACCCGTGACTTCAACCAAACCTACCTTAGTTCCTACAAATCATAATAGAGAACATCAACCGGAACAAAACTATGAAGTAGACGAAAAAGTAAGCGTCATGACAGACGGACGTAGCCATGGTGTGCAACCGTCGAATCCAGAGAATTGCAAGCAAGAAAACTGTAAAGTCGGCTACGTGGTAGAGGGTCGGCAATTCCGAAAAAACATATTAATCATTACACAACATAGTAAAAACATTTAGATATAAAAGTTGGTATCTAAATGTTGAAAATGTTGATGTTTCTAAATTGTAGTTAGTTCTAAAACCTAATTCCGAAAACCACCAAAGCGTAGGTTGTCTGTTATGGTCCTTACATTAATAAATTACGTACGTTATCACTAATACAAAACAGCAAGATTCTGTAGCGGAATCATCTATAAAATCAATTTTAGAACTTAATGATAAAGTTGAAGAAGATACTGAGAATGTACCTCTCGCGCGGTCTATACCACTTTCATATTCGTCTAAAAGTTTTATCCACGATGTACCACACAGGCAAACAGTGAATAGAGATAACGTTCCAGGACTGACAACAGTCAGTTTTAATGTCGTCCATGATTCTCCAAAACCTGCCGATAACTATCAAGATCCTGGAAATTCCTTTTTGCGTACTAGTCCTAAGCTAAGCGAGTTACAAAAATACTACAATGAACCGTCGGGCGTTTACAGTCAACCTGCTCAAGTATATAGTGAACCAGCAAAATTTTATAGCGAACCCGCAAAAATTTACAGCGAACCAGCGAAAATATACAGTGAACCGGCTAAAGTGTATAGTGAACCAGCTAAAATATATAGCGAACCTGCTAAATTTTACAGTCAGCCAGCTTCACTTCATCTTGATTCGGCAGAACCTCCAAATACATCTTGGCTTACTCAAAAAACAGATGTAACACCTGTAAACAGTGATGTAACTACAACACCCGTGACTTCAACCAAACCTACCTTAGTTCCTACAAATCATAATAGAGAACATCAACCGGAACAAAACTATGAAGTAGACGAAAAAGTAAGCGTCATGACAGACGGACGTAGCCATGGTGTGCAACCGTCGAATCCAGAGAATTGCAAGCAAGAAAACTGTAAAGTCGGCTACGTGGTAGAGGGTCGGCAATTCCGAAAATATAGAGTTGAAGAAAGGACTTCAGATGGATTTATCGTCGGTGAATACGGAGTGGTCCGGAACGAAGACGGGGCGTTGAGGGGCGTCAGATACACGGCCGACAGCGACGCAAGTCCTCGCCTCATACATGACGCACTTATGAAGTTCCTACAGTTAAAATAATGTGTTATCAACGAAATCGAACTATATAATTACATGGAATTTGCTCATTTATTTTTAATAAACGTGGCTGTTTTTTCTATAGTATGCCATATTGTATATTTTGTGTGCTAAGACTGAATGAAATATGTTGTTTTCAAACGTTTTTTGAATATTTTATATCCTCATGAGTTAGGTCAACAGTTACATCAAAAGGAGAAGTCACTAGGTATTAGGGTAGCATGACATGAAACCATATTTGCAGGAAACAAATCTTTTATTTATTCAATAATTAACATACGCAAGCTGTTACAGTACATTGATAAACAATATTAATTAGCTAGAAACTGCACAAGAAAAGGTAGGTATATGTTATACCATTTTTTCAACCTGAATATCGTTTCTTTACAGAAATGCCTCCAAATTAGGTTAGACAACAAAATATTCATTTATAGCGAAAATATGTGTTAGATTATTATTCGTTTATCACTATTCATTAATTAATTAAATCATATTCAATGTGCAACAATTCACTATTAACAATACAGATACCTACAAGTAATTGCCCCTAATATTAGTATTTGGCATTTCTCACTGCCTGTTTTTCGTCTACAAAATCAAACTTAATTTGTGAAGATCTACGATATTTCAAAAATATATTAGATAAGTTTTGTAGGTATAGTTTTATAGCAGAGTTTAGAATCTTCATCGAAAAACAAATATTTTATCAGACCTTGAGCGACATACGACGTAGGTTGTGTTTAACAGAAATTAAAACTTAGTTGATAATTAGACAAAGTTAGAGAGTAAAAAATTATTTTAACACGAAACAAATAAATACATTCACCTTAAAATTACTCGTTTAATATTGGTGCCATAAATTTAGTAAATAGGCAAGACTTATATGTACTTACTTAACACTTATAATATTATTATTACCTAAACAATTCTTCGCTCAATATTTACTCACATATTGCAATTACTAGTAAACTTTCTTAATCTCTCCAGACACGAGAAAAATATGACAATTGAAATTCAATTGTGTCTCGCCGCCGGTGGCCGTACGATCCTTGAAGGATTAAATGGATATGAATTTTATGTAATGTCGATCCATCAGGATATCGGTAAATTTTCAAACACTACAAATATTATAACAAAACGGCTTTTACAACATTTTTAAAAAGCAATTACATGGCAACAGTTTGTGCATATATTTTAACAATAAACACGTGTGGAAGCACATAAACAATCAGACAACCTACTTTTTGTTGCATTTTCATATCAAATTATTTTTTTCTTACCTACCTGTAATTTTTTTAATGTTATAAAGTGGCAAATAAGCATACAGTATTCATTGATTGTAAGTAATACTGTGGCTTATAAATTATAAATGCCTATAATCATCTACATGAAACCAGATATGTACTTCAATGTAAATTACTGGGCCGTACATGACCGGAACACGTAAGCGCTGAACACTACCATTTAGCGCCAAGCAGATTTGGTAATGCAAATGCAGTGGCACTTACCGGCGCTCGCGAGCTCCGTCACTGGAGCTCTACCACCAGTAAGTAAAAACATTTAGATATAAAAGTTGGTATCTAAATGTTGAAAATGTTGATGTTTCTAAATTGTAGTTAGTTCTAAAACCTAATTCCGAAAACCACCAAAGCGTAGGTTGTCTGTTATGGTCCTTACATTAATAAATTACGTACGTTATCACTAATACAAAACAGCAAAAACATACATTCACAATGAATAGCAAGCAGTAAATATGACAAGGTTTTCCGGCTTTCGATGAAAGTATGTTCCCGTACACAGTTATAGAGTATTTATTCATAAAAATGTAACTAGAACAATACTAACAAATTGTACAAGACCGCGGTGGAGTATGGCTTCACTGTATCTCTCTTCCTGGTATAGTTACTACAAAAGAATATACCTTCTCGGACCAAAGCGTAGAGTTCTCGAGGCTGGTTACATAACAAAAATTAAGAAGTGGGATATTGAAATGACGAAAAAAACTGTAATTCTATAGGTCTGTATATCACTTTATATCAGACTTATATTTCGACGACAAGATAGTTTACGCCCAGAAAAATCACTAATATTTTTATATTAAAACATTGCGCGGGATGCTTGTATGCCTTGCCTATATGGATACCTTGCCTTCTCTACTGTCACTACAACTTAGACTCAACAAATAGGTACTAGTAAAAATAAAAATACCGTATAAATATTTGAACACGTTTTCACTTTTAACGACGTTAAATATACGAAAATACATATGTCACTTACATCCATCATATCGTTAATGGGGTATATTTATAAAATTAAATCTGTACTTACACAGTTAACAATTCTTCGTGGAGTTGATTAACAGTAAATCAGTGGAATCATATACATATCGGCAGCGAGATGAAAAAGACAAAAATGTTGTGATAGGACTAATTCTGAACAACTATTTATATCGGGAAATTGATATAGCTTGGCTAATATCAAACAATGCTATATGGATATGCATATATGGATATGCATAACATAAGCCATTATAATACTAGGAAAGAATTCTCAAAGCGAACGTAGCCTAGCCTACCCTTTCTTGACTTCTTCATCCGCCGCCAATATTTGTAGAAATAAAACCTTAAAAGATAGAAATAAGCCTACCTACTAATATTCTAAGCTTAGTTAACATCATACGAAGCAAGTTTGCATAAACATGACTTTAAAATTTCTTAACTACTTTGTATAGTAACAGCAATCGTTAATTTATATTTTTAGGTACTTATATAGTAAAATAACTTAATGTTTCATTAATATAATATGGAGTACGTACGACTGTATATTTATAGTTTACATGTAAAGAACTATAGTCAGCTCCAATGTATTTTACAATCACCTTGACAATTTAGTGTAGTCAGGAAATCATTTATTATTCAATTTGAAAGCTAAGTGCTTTCATTATCGACAAAATATAAGTCTAATTTGGTCCTGAAATTACTGGAACTGACTTTATAATTTTAATATAGCCTTAGATACACTTTGAAATTTAATTACCAAGAGATATGTCTGTAATATATGTAATGTTAGATACGTTATGGTTATTATTTAAAATAATAAATTTAGTTGACGCATTATAAATGCGATAAAGGTGTTAAATATTATACCGTTCGTTTCTATTTTCGATTTGATATCAAAAGCTGAGCTTTAGAGTAAAACCCAACCACTATGTTAATTAACCAACATTATGTATTGTATACACTAACCTAAGTGATACGACCACGCGAATTCACACTTTTATTTTAACAAATAAATATCATTTTAACAAATAAAAATCATTTTAACAAATAACACTTCAAAATTTTACTGGTATTGGACATAGACTTAGAACAATAAAAAGATCATTAGAAAAGTTTAAAAAACACAGATGTGTTAATATCGTTATAAATCATAAATTACATTTTATAGTTAAGTAAATAAAGTGATACAGTTTTGTTACATCCAGTTTTCATATTTTTCTTAGATGGATTCTGCTATGCCACATGATCTCTTAAAACATTCAGATATTGTTATCCATCTACCTATTACACAAAGGTTATCAAGAAAACATATAAGATCGACTGGCAGTGATATTTCTTAATCGAATGCCAACATTCAATAGAACACTCTTAACTTTTACTTTGTTAAATGATATAACATCATCCTACTTTAAAACTTCACAGTATGTATATTGTAATTCCATCGTTTGCTAAGCCTTTAGTATAGTAGAATTGATTAGTATTTTAGTCATAAGTTTCCGACTCCTGTTGCACTAACTTGAATCGTCGCGGACTTTTGACTGCGATTGACCCATGGCCGTCGAGAGAAAGCCGACCCTTCATCTGAAGATACCTGAAGATAAACGTTTTTGATTTCAGGGTGTGAGTAATATTTTGTTTCCCAATTGAGAAAACCCACCCGATGGGGATGTTTGTTCCCTTTGGTAGCTTTAATTCAAAACTTAAAGTAACAATATAACTTTTCAAAAAACATATTGATATACTAAAAAGAGGAGAATGTAATAAACAGATAAATACAAACCTTTTAATGTGTCGACAAACTAGTTTCGTCGGACGTTGCTGCCACTCATCCAAGACTTCTTTGGGAGCCAATACCTAAAAATTTATAGGATTATTGTTAACTCTTACAATTTAAGATCATATTATATTATTTTTTTAATTGGCAAAAAGAACAAATGGGACTTATTATATTGAACTAATACTTTAATACTAATTACTTAGATTTTTTTATCGGAAGGATTACCTTTTGATTTAAAAATTGTAATTAGCATTAAGATCCTACTGAAGACCTAAGTTCGATGCAGTTTATAGCTATACAGTTAATTGAAAAGGTATCACTGTCACACAAGAACGGACGGACGAACGAACATGGCGAACCTATTATCGTTCCTTGTAGGCTATGGAACCCCAAAAAATCCTATTGTTTTTAGTTTTTATTTATTTCGGATTTAATAAATTTTTAATGTCTTTCAATTACGACTTCTATGTTTTATACATTTTACTAAAGTAAAAGTAATGGTAAAAATAACAAAAAACGAATTATTACAAATAGTAATGGGAAGGACATTTCAAGTAGTTCAACTTGAAAACTACTCTGTAAGCCTAATGGGAACGGGTAGATTGAATGAACGTGGGTTCAAATCCCACACATATAATTATATTTAATAACATTAATTTACAGCCTCAGTAGTCCAGTGGTTTGAGTCCCTCGTTGGCCTCGCAATTGCGATGATAAATCGGTTTCGATCCAGGTCGGGAAAATCCATTATTGGGATTTGTGTACGAGGTAATTCCCAGTAGTAGCCCGGAGCCTGGCACCCGTACCTAGAATAGCACGTAAAAGCCCCCGTCGGCAAAATGGCGGCGAGGTGGGAATCCCCGCACGCGATCTTCCACAGCTCCACTATGGGTACGTTCCATTTATCGATCACAACGACCGCGACCGCTGAAATCACCTGTGTAAAAAGGCCGCGGGCGTTGCGGACGAATCTTATGAGTGGAACGCACGTCTCGTCTCGATCGTTCTTTTTCCGAATTCCCTTGACGTTTGACGTTTTGGTGAAAGCCCAATCCGACCCACCTATATTTTGTGGGCGATGCGGTCGCTAGCAATGACGTCGAACGATCGCTCGCGATGACTGCGGGCCTTAGATGGATGGATGAAATGAGCGTTGCAGTCTATAAATGGAACGTACATTATGGAAGCGTGGAAGCCAATATAAAGACGTAAAATGCTATCACAAACAGTGACCTGGTCTCCCTTGAGCCTGTCGAGCAGCGTGACGCAGATGACGGCGGCCTTGATGCCCGCGTGGTGCGTCAGCGCCGCGAACGCCAGCGACTCCATCTCGATGTTCACCACGCCCGCCTTGTGGATGCTCTCCAAGTACTCCATCTTGTCAGCCTCCGTGAACTCGCAGAATGCACCGTCCAGACGACCCTGACCTGGCCGGTTTCGAATAAGATTTACTCGTAAGATTTTGCAAGTGCACATCTTATTATTAGATACACATATAAGATATAAAGATCTCAGGTTTTTACGGATTTTAAACTCGTTGAAACTAAACTATATTTATTTACTGATTTATCTCCCGTAAACTTAAGTTCCGTCAAAGAATACTTTCATATTAGTACAAGTTTCGTAGGTTCGAACAGGTTAAACCGACAAAAGAAGCAAAAAAGCGGACCATTGATTTACAAAATCGTTTCAATTTTTTATTGTCAGTTTTTATTTTATTACTAGCTGTTGCCCGCGGCTTTGCCCGCGTGGTTGTCGTTTTATAAATAACTAAGTTCTTAAAAGCCAAGCGATAATATTTGGTAGCTCTAGGTTGATTAAACGTATTGATTTTTCTACATTGTCTCCTATTCTCTATGATGGAAAACATATTAATTATTGCGACACTGTGAAGAATCTAGGAGTACAAATGGATACCTGCATGTCCTGGACTCCTCAAATTAGCGAGGTTAGTAGGAAGATGTTTGCCGCTGTCTGTTCACTTCGTAGACTCAGGAATTTCTTGCCCACTGCCACTAAAGTTATGCTTGCTAAATCCATTATATTTCCTATTTTAGATTACGCTGTCATATCTAATCTTGATCTAACCCAGGAGCAGCTAGCCAAGCTTGAGTGTCTTCAAAATCTTTGCATTCGGTTCATATTTGGCTTACGTAAATATGACCATATTTCTGAATTTCGTAAACAGCTCAAGTGGCTTCCAATCCATCTTCGCAGGAATACACACATCCTCTCTCTTCTATACTGCCTATTACTTTTCCAGCATTATCCACAATACCTTAAAAGACGATTCCAATTCCTATCTCAATCTAATTGCCTTTCTCTTCGTTCTTCCAACAACCGTCTCCTTATGATGCCTCCTCATTCCTCCTCCTTCTTTGCTAAATCCTTTACTGTTCAAGCTGTTAAGCTGTGGAATTCCTTGCCTCTGACTGTTCGACTAGCACAAACATTGGAATCGTTTAAAAATCGACTGAACAATTATTATCTGAATCTAGACTGACTAATTTTCTCCGTATTGTTATTTATGTTTTTCATATATATTACATATCTATATATTTTAAAATGTATTTATGTATATATATATATGTATATAAGTAGGTATGAAGGTATATAAAATTAAATATACGTATTTTATTATAAATACGAGTATATAAGTAATCATAATATTGAGATATATTAGATAGCGTAATTGTTATTAGATTATTAGTTTTATGTTATTCCTTTAATTTGTACACCCCGTCTTTTTGTTGTTGATTTAGATCTCTCTAGTTTTAGGTTGCCTGGAAGAGATCACTTTAAGTGATAAGTCCGCCTATTGTGCATATTTTTAATTTTGTTTTGTTTATTATTTGTCCTAAAGTGTACAATAAAGAGTATTTATTATTATTATTATTAAGTTCTATGTTCTTTCTCTAAGTCAGCTCTATCTATGTACCAAATTTCATTAAAATCGGTTCAGTCGTTTGGACGTGAAAAGGTAACACAGACAGACAGACACAGTAACTTTCGCATTTATAATATTAGTAGGGATTTGTCACATCGCCAAGATAAAGGATTGACAAATCAAACCGGAAAATAGTCGATAAGAAGTTTAGAATATTTAAATCCTTGATTCAGTCATATCCTGAATGTTGTATAAATATAGACTGCTAACCTACGCCTACATTCGCCTACACAAATTAATTCATCAACTTCCTATGAGATATTTTGCTTAGCAAGAATGGACGTTTGAAAACGAAAAAAACAATCTTACCTTCATAAAAATCATAGGTGCACATAGTCTTGCCAGTGACAGTATCGTAGGGGTCCTCGGGGTCAGCCAGCGCCTTGAGCTCGCGCGCCAGCCGACGGTCCAACTTGGCGGGCCGCTGGATTGTTTTGCCCAACACCGTCTGAAATATTCACAAACAATCACAATTTCTTGAGTACCGACGCCAACACAATCCCAAAAAACTAAGTGTATTTCAATCTCGCGGGCTCGAGCAAGATTAAACCTCTTAGGATAGCGCCACAATATTTTATATATAGGCGACTTAAAATTGTCAAGATCGCAAGTTCATCGATTGTATACATAGAGCAACACCGGAGGGGAGTAGCCATATGTAGGCTTTTCCCTCTGTCAAAGTACAAGCCCAAATGGGCCCATAGGTACCTGTCGCCTTGATATTTAAATGTGTGCGTGAAATTGTTTCTGTATTTTGTTAAAGTCAAGGTGTGAGTTTCATAGTAATAGAATAATTTTGTATCGTGCGTGTGTGTCGCACGCATTTCCCCCCGCAAAAAATGACAGACTGTTTTGCATCGGTAATAAACGCTATGGCTACTCCCCTCCAGTCTGCCGCGGCCGGTGGCCCGTGTTGCTCTATGAATGTATAGGCAGTTTGGCTGCCAGTCTTCGTGGATTGATGGGATAGAGAAATATTATTTTGTAATGGTTGAAGCAAAAAATATGCTACTGTAGTATCCATAAGGCGCCACCTTGTGGAACACTGAGGAAGAATCAGTACTTTTCTAGTACGGAAGATGGCGGGGCGTATGGCCGCGCTAAATCGCACATCCGAACTTTTCACACGAGTTGCCCTACAAATACAACTTAACGATAGCAACGCCGTCAAACGCTATCACCTCGCCTGGTAGGAGGATACTTTGGCGACGGAGGACACAAATCTTACCAGTTCGAGTGCATTCTTCAGGGCTCCATCAACGGCCTCCTCAGATATGACAACAGTGCCGCCCTCGTAGCCAATGCCGCCACACGTGCCGATACGGAAGAACACCGGCTCGCGTACCTTCGCGTGGTACATCAACTTGATCACCTCGTGCAGAAGGATCCCCACCGACGGTATGCCCATACCGTGCTGTAACAGGAAACATTATTAATTAATTAGAGCAGCGTTTTTTAACCTCAGATCGTGGGCGATATTGGGTTGGCTCACGGAAGCTTTTGATAGACGTTGTGAAAGCCTTATTGCAACTATCCTGTCTAGTCTTCACCATGACAAGATCGCGGGCTACGAATATATTACTACTTTGGGTCGCCAGCTACAAATAAGAACCACAAGTTAATTATTTAAAATTAAAGCATTTTAGGATGCACGGACATTTCATTGACGACCCGGTTAGTCCAGCGGTGTAAAACGACCGTTTGATTCGAAGGGTCGCGGGTTCGATCCCCACACCGGGATAAATATTTGTATGGCCTACAGATATTTGTCTCGGGGCTGGGTGTTTGTTGTGTGTACAACGGTATCCACGACACATTTTTATACCTAGTGTGGGTCTGTGAGTGTAAGTGTAAGCGGATCCTAAAATGCTTTAACATTTAACATTTTAGGTTGTCAAAAACATTTTATGGAATTTTGGCGTTATATGGTTGGGGAAAAAGTCTTTTCGCATTACAGTATGTATGAACTTGTAATAAAATCTCTTTGGCTGTAGTATTTGTATCTGGCTGGTTTTGGTATCATTGAAAGTTAAAATTTTAAAGAACATAATTTCAAATTCAAATTAGGCAAATGTGTGATTTTCATTTGTTTTTCGTACTGTCAAGATGAGTGAATCTAATGAAGAAATTCGATACATTTTAAAATTTTACTACTAAAAAGGTAAAAATGCAAAGCAAGTCGCAAAAAAAAATTGTGATGTTTATGGACCTAGTGCAGTGTCTGTGAGAGTAGCACAAATTTGGTTTAAGCGTTTTCAATCCGGAAATTTTGATGTCAAAGATGCACCTCGCTCTGGTCGCCCTATTACGGATAAAATGGATGCCATTTTTGAAAAAATGGAACAAGATCGATATATCAGTAGTTACGACGTAGCTGAAGAACTGAGAATTGATCACACAACAGTTTTGGCGCATTTGAAAAAAGCTAGGTACAAAAAAAAGCTCGATATTTGGGTACCTCACGAGCTCACTGAAAGAAACCTAATGAACCGTGTACTCATTTGTGATTCTTTATTACGACGTAATGAAACCGAATCATTTTTGAAGAAGCTCATAACTGTGATGAAAAGTGGATCACGTACGACAAGAACGTGCGAAAAAGGTCGTGGTCAAGGCCGGTCAGGCTTCACAGACTGTGGCGAAACCCGGGTTAACTCGCAATAAGGTGATGTTGTGTGTGTGGTGGGATTGGAAGGGCATTATTCATTATGAGCTATTACCACCAGGCAGGACTATCGATTCTGAACTCTACTGCGAACAACTGATGAGATTAAAGCAAGAAGTTGAGAGAAAGCGGCCGGAATTGATCAACAGAAGGGGTGTGGTGTTTCATCATGATAACGCTAGACCTCACACATCTATTTCCACCTGTTTCGATCTCTTCAGAATTCTTTTTGCAATGTTAGGTTAACATCACGAGAGGACTGCCAAATCCACTTGTCGCGGTATTTTGATGAGAAGTCCCAAAAAATTTTATAGCAATGGGATCATGTCCCTACCTACAAGATGGCAAAAGGTTATCGAACAAAATGGTACATACATACTTTAGTTAAATTTAAATAAACTATATTAAAAAATGTTTTGAATTATCTTAAAAAATGCGAAGAAACTTTTTCCCCAACCTAATATATAGGCGTTATATTATGTATCAGTTATGTCTACTTCCTAACTAACTAACCTATCCCTTAAAAAACATAAGAGGTACGGGAATATTTAAACAGATATACCTTTTCAGAATTGAGCTATCTATAAATTAGGGTATCACTAATAGCAAACTATCGATAGTACCTACCTATGATAACGGATTTAATCGTTGTTATCGAAGCTATCTATAGTAAGTACAACATTAAGTGTGGTAAGTACCTAGATATCAATGGCGTGCATTGCATAGAGGCAGAACGGATAGAACCTACCGCAGTATTTCGCGGTTGGATTGAATTGTGGTACCTACTTGTTTTCATTAATAATACATTCATTAAAAATTAATTAAACCTGTAATATTGTAAAGTAAGTATTTCAATTTATTCATTTGAAGAGGCGGTGAGGTGAGCTCTACCTATTTGCTCATATGCAATGCACGCCACAGCTATATATCGTATTATTCATAACTTGCAATAGGTTTGATACCGATACAACGTACTGATACGATATGATGGACCAAAGTCATAAGGGGAATATGCCATAATCGCCACGCATGTGTATTGGCAATCGTAGTGACAGTAGTTTTATCGCAGGAACCTGTCCATCTTGCATTAATGCATTTACTACCGCCTATTGGAATGGTTTAACCGCCATTGTTCGGTTTACTGACTGCACTAATGGAAGAATTCTCTTCCAGTATAACAAATTTCTTCCACTAGTGGATGATGCGGTCGTCATGACCGACGTCAACAATTTATATAAATAATACTTATCAATAAAAGGTACTGACTGTACTGCGACTACCTAATATTATTAATTATTTAGAGATATGATACTTAAAAAATATTTGTCTCAATAACCTTCAATAGATAGCAATTTATTTCCCACATCATTCAGTTCACACTTGTTTCACTTCCAATTTATCTCAATTAGCCCGGTGACCAATAGCTGCGAGTCCATTCATTTGTTTATAAATACTCAGTAGGTACCTACATCTCATACGACGTCGTTTATTGTGGCGAATGACAAGAAAAGGTCAGTGATAATCTGATCACATAAAGATTCAGCTATTTACCTTATCTATTTCTGCTAGGTAAACGGTAGTGTTCAGCGCTATCGTGTTCCTGTTATGTAATAATGTAGTTTTAATTTCCGACCCTGTAATTTCCGACACAGAGGTATAACAGCTTAGACCAAAGTAGATGTTTATAGGTTACAATATTCCCTTTTAACATCAATGTGAACTGCATGTTTGTTTGCTTTTGTTACTTTCAGGTCAAATTTTTTTTAAACGTTTAGAACAGAAAATAAACAGGCTAAATGTTATGAAAGTAGCCGAATTATCAATTGCCTCCCACACTGAGGGAACTGTTTATTTCTAAGGGAACTTATCACCCATTATTACCATCACGTGTGTGTTGATTACATATTAATTACTAGCTGTGCCCGCAACTTTGTTCGCGTGGAATAGTGACTTTGGGACTTTGAGCAGGGCTTTTGGATATAACTTTTGGTTAATTTTGGATCATAAACACATAAATTGGATCAAAAACAAATAAACACATTTGGGTAGCTAGAAAAATCTACTTTACAGTAATACTTCTCTGTACACGATTTATGAGGTATGGCCATCGGGGATAAAAGCACACAGGCTGCTAGGATTGCTATCACGTGACAGAGCCACATATAACTGACTGTACGAAAAATAGCTAATTATGTGTTTAAACGCGCAGTCGTATCGTACCTACAACCTACAAACGTCCATCCTATGCAAAACCGTATTTTCGAAAAGGCCTTATTAAACGTTTATGCATAATATTTTTTATAGACAATTATAATATAGTTTTGTAAAGTTTCAGTCAATTAGTGCTACTAACAGAGAATGAAAGATAAATTATAGATCTATACATATTATATGCACTCCCACCACCACCACCACCGCCAACGTCACCAACGCCACCATGCAACCATCGCCACAAAAACTACCCCCATCACCCCTAACGCCACTACCACTGCCACCAGGGTCACCAACAACACCTACGCCACCGATGACACCAATGACACCAATGACACCAACCGATTTAATTAATATCGAGCAAAAATATACGAAAAAAAAACAGTTTTTACTGGTGGTAGAGCTCCAGTGACGGAGCTCGCGGGCGTAGGCACTACCGCATTACCTAATATACTTGCCGCTAAATGGTAGTGTTCATCACTATCGTGTTCCGGTCAGGTGGTAATGTACGGCCCTGTAATTTCCGGCACAGAAGCATAACACCTAATGTCTCAAGAGTGGCAGCGCATCTGCATTTTGACCTCTGGTCATTGTGTGGTTGTCTATAGGCTGCAGTCATCACTTAACATCAATGTGAACTGCATGCTTGTTTGCCACTTTTATTACATAAACGTTCATTGTATGCCCCCTTGGACCCCGTAACATTTCCATTTTCTTATTTTTAGTAATTAATTTTGTCTTAATAGCGGTATCAGAAATACATACTCGTAATTTGTGAAAATGTTAGCTTTCTAGCTATCACTATTTATAAGATACAGGCTGGTGACAGACAGAAGGACGGACGGAGAGACAGACAGACAGCGGAGATTAGTAATTAATGGGGTCAGTTTTTACCTTTTAGGTACGAAACCCCCTAAAAGATAACTTTTTTATTTCTGAACCGATTCACACGAAACAAACACGAAATGTTAAGTGAAACTTACCACAATATATTAGTGAAAACAGCAAATCGAATAAGTCGTTTCTGATATTAGCGTGCACAAACACACAGACAAACAGACATTTTTCCGGGATAAAAAGTACCCAGTGTTGTGCGCCAAAGGTAAAAGTATAATCATACCAAGTTTCATTGTAATCGGACCGGTAGTTTTTCTATGATGCTTGAACAAACAGACAGACAGACAGACAGACAAAAATTTTTCTAATCACATATTTGGGTTCGGTATCGATCTAGTAACATCCCCTGGTATTTATTTTTTCAATATTTTTAATGTACAGAATTTACACTTCTACAGTTTTATTATAAGTATAGATTATTACAATTTTTTAGGTATAATTAATAAATTATAACTCATATTAACGTAATAATAATATGTATGTAAGTATGACAAATTCATTTATATCATCATTAAGATGATACAAGTACCTGCCTATAGGTATCCTGAGACCACCTAAAAGTATGTACACGCAATAATACACGTACCTACGCATGTACATACTATTGAATTACATTAAGCTGAGTCATACTATGATTTATATTTATTATGTTACAGAAGTAGCAAACATGCATATCTACATTTCACATTGATGCTATGTCTGTGCCTATCAAGGTCAAAACATCTGCTTACCTATCTAGTAACATGGAGTAACTTTTATCTCTGTCAGATAAGAATCAACCGATGACGGTGAATCAAATATTCAAGTAAAGATAAGATCTTATTATATTATCATCGGCTATGGGGATTTCATCAGCAAAAAATCACCTTGCTGTCTAACATAACAAAACTGGCTCTGTAGTCTACCGGTAGCTGGCGATGTGAGTTCGATCGAAGGCAAGTGCTATTGAAATTGTTTTGTTACCAAGCTGACAAGTGTCTTCATCAACATGTATGCAGAGGCGGCGTAAAGCGTGGGCGGTGCGCGGTGTGGGCCACCGCCTACGGCCTCGCTTTGCAAAGGGCCTCGTGCCTTAGAACCTATCAGGGAAAGACCTGATAAGTACTAAGCCCCACCTGCTTATAAAGCCCGCATTCAGTTTCTAAAAAGTTGCCCGCCTTATCTCAGAGGGGCTCGCGAAATGTACCTTGCCCACACTAAGTTTAAATTACGCGCCGCCATTGCATGGATGTTAAGCTATGACTGCAGCAGCAGCAAATGCGGTGCCGCCACTGAGACCTAAGTTGTCTCTGTGATAGTTATTACGGGGCCATACATAAAAATCTAACCGAAACACGATAGTGCCGAGCACTAGGTACCATTTGAATACAGATGGGAAATTAAGTTACCTTCGTTTTTTTAATATAATGATTACCTACATAATCAAATAGAAAATAATGTTAATACTTACACTTATACAAAGAACTGGTCCCACTTTGTACATAGAGTACCGATAGGAAAATTGGCTTATGTCTTGCAGTGTAGTACCGCATGGCAACTTGTGGCCAATCTCCGCCATTATGGTGTACGCGAACTGCTCCATTCGTTTAGGAGTTCCACCCATGCAAACGAACTGAAAGAAATCAAAGTAAAAACGAAAAGGTCAATATAATAAGACGTCATGACACGAGCCCTGATGTCAAAATAAACTACAAGGTCTTCGCCTAGTATTTTAAGTATTTTAAACTAACTAAGGGACTATTAAAGGTAAAATATCAATCCAGTAGACAACATTTGCCGTTATATTCTATAAACAACATTCTTACAATAAGTTAAAAGAAGTTGATAAGAAGACCCAGAGTGATAAGAAAAATTATATAAAATTAAAACAGCCCTGTAAATTCCGGTACAGAGGCATAATTTAGGCCTCAGAAGTGGCAAGGGTCTACATTAAAATCTCTGGTAGATCATGTAGGTGTTTGCTACATTACCATTTTACCTCAATGACAACATTTGCCATTTGTGACATAAAAAAAATCGATAAAATTACTATCTATCTAAAATTTGCAGACCTAGAGTAAAAAGTTTACAGAGCAATCACATGCAACCACATTTGTAATCCAGACAAGATTTTATTAATCTTTTATCTGATTTTCAAATAAAGCGTACTTCTTTCGTTTTTTCTTTAATTTCTAAAAAAAAGCCTACTATGCTGACGTACCTATTATCATCTTTTATCCATTAGAATGAAACAAATGCAAACCTCTGCTACAGTTAGTAACAAGCGTGTATAAATTCCAGGGCGCACCTTGCAACTTACCTTATCAGTGTTACAAATCAAGGTTCATACAATACATTAAATTCTATTTCAGTTTATTATTTCTATATAATAAACTGAATACTATTCTCAACATAATTATATCCCCAACGTTAAACGTATTGCAAACGATTCGTTACAAAATATTTAAAAACTCTGGATTATGACACTACAGAAAAAATCACACTTACTTATATATATATATAATAGGTATTATAATCTAAAATGCATATAATTTAAATACTTATTATACATATCTATAATAAATAAACGTAGTGATAAAATAACGCAAAACTTACCTATGACCAAAACTTACCTATTACTCACCAATACTCCTTTCTAGACACGTAAATTCCGCTCCACCACGCAGCCATCACACACATGCACACAATCACACACACACACACACACACACACACAAGTACACACACACATACACACACACTCCAACTCTCAGACACACATACACACGCACACTCCACATTCACTCACCTACAAACGCTTTTTATATATGTATATTTTTTGTAGCGGCTATAATTTAGGCAGTGTTTTTTTTTCTTTTTTTTCTTTTACTGTGTCTTGCTGTAAATTGAGAACTGTCTGCGGGAGGGACCTGGCGACCTGTAGCACAGATTTCATTTAGAAACCTATTTCAGGCACCAGTCCCTCACAAAAATAGGATCGAAGTGCACAAGTACTGTATTAGCAATAAGTACCTATAAGCCTAAAATTTGTGAAGGAAAATTAAACGTTTTTTTACTTTTACTTTACTATTAATTAAGATTTAAGCTTTAATAATCAATGTCAAAAGGTCTTAATACCTTCACATCACCGAACATTTCGACGAGGTCATGAGAGCCGCTTCCGAGCGCCAAGTGATAGAGAATGTCTTGGTCCATAAGCTCGATGTTAGGATTTCGGAGACGCACGGTTCCATCGGGGTACCTGTATACAATCACAAATATTCACATTTAAATATAATTCAATAGGGGAAGATAAAAGAATTTATGGTCACCTAAGCCTTTTGTTTTTTATTAATTAACTAGCTTCCCGCGACCAGTGGAAGAGTAGGTACCAGTAGTAGTAAGTAATGACAGCCATTAATAAATGAATATTTTCATGGCTGTTGCTTAATTTTATAATATTGCAGAAAACGGAGATGTTACCATTGACCCATATGTAAGTACTAAAGTATCAATCAAAAAAGACACCCTTGTATCACACTTTCACGTAATCACATATCTATTGACAATTGACGTGAATGAAAACGCCTCCAACGCGAACTTATAAAAATTACATGAAATGCACTCTGATATTAACTAATAATTCGAGGAATATCTACTAATAAAAAACTATTATATTATACATTTTTAAGTTAAAATTCATCAATGTAATTTAATCTCATTGGATGTAACATAGTGTTTGGAGTCACGAATACACAGCCTACCAGAGAGCCCTACCTACTAACATAGAGAAAGTAAAATACCACGATAATAAAGGATTAGCAAATTGATACAAAAAACCCTACTTACTGCATAACACGTTTGTGTTTGTTGGTTGTAGGGAATGTATCTAATTACGCTCTGAGATTGAAGTGGAATTAAAAGTCGATTGATCACGTCACGCTGGCTCACGTCGTTATCTACGAGTAAGTACTTAGTATTGATTTTGCCGCTCTAAGATCTACAACCCTGGGAGGGTTGTAGATCTTAGATATTGCATATAGACTTTGTAACACGATTATTTAAGTTACCTATACCTACAAATACCGACTGTAAATTACTTCTTAAAAATGCCAGCAATCATTAATCAAAATTCTACGTGAAACATTTAGTTTCACGTTTCTTGTTGATTTTCAAAGATTTTAGTAAATGATTCCCATATTTCAAATACACACGGTTTCTCGGTCCCTAAACGATCTAATAACAACTTATAATAAACTGCCGAACATTGTAAACACTTAGTTAATTACAATAATGTATGTAACTTTCTTAAAATAAACAACCTAACAGGATTCGTATCCACTTCTTCATCAGTGTCCTCCATCCAGTTTGGTTGAAATTCATCATCATTGTCGAATGTCTTCCTATAAGGGTGATGAATGCCGTTAACTTGATCTGCATGCGTCACGTTCACCTCCCGTCCATTCCGGTTGTTATTTTGATGATGATTCTGATGATCACTCAGAGGATCCAATCCTCCAGTTAAAACGTCCACGTGTCCATTAGTACGAGGCATATTGTAGGACTTTCGTCGCATAAATGCTGGTGAAATTAAAAATAACGTAAATTAATTACAAATAAAATAAAAGTAGGTACCAAATTAATACAAATACTAAACTCAGACATTTATTTTGTCTGAGATACTAAAATGCTCAAAAATTATTGGAGACATTGTTATTGCATTAGATATTAGTTACTAACGTCAGTCACAGTAGGTACGTAAGCACAACGTAAGTGCGTAGGATTTTAGAACGCGCACATCGTAGTAAATTTATAATATTTATTATAAATGATGTAACGTTGATAACACGAAATAAAATAAGTTTGTTGTATTTTGTTGATAGAATTATGAAGGTTATAAAAGCGATAAACAGCTGTTCATCAAGACCAAAAACCACGATTTAATACCTAAAGTCCCAATACTTTAGAAACTGCAGCCATTATGTAAATTGTAATTATTTTGTGAATGAGTAGGGGGATAAGATTAACTACCTACCTATATCGATCGTTGTATACTGTAAGTAGATAGGTACGTATGCAGAACTTAAGTTAGCCCACGTAGGGTGGTGGAGGATTCAATTTTGATTTATAATCTAAGCTGCAGGTAAAGGAAAACTATCACAACTAAGTAGGCTTTACAAGTTTACGAGTAGGTAATTCTCGTTAACTTAAAAACTGTAGGTAGATAGGTGCCTACTTGGAGAAACATTCGTGAAATCTAAGATTGAAGATCATTCGTGTTAAGAATGATCTTCAATGTTTAATTTTGAAGTTCGTAAACTAATTTAAACTAATAATTAGATACATTGTGTTGTACAAATCTAATCCTGTGCCGAATCACTGTTATCCCAAAAAAGAAATGAATAAGTAATCGCGATAACCAAATTCTTAATATTGATCAAATGTTATCAGCCTGTAGTTTATCGAAGGTCAATATAGACATAAATAAAATATTCTGGATAGGCTTTGCATGTCTCTTTTCACTGACGTAGCAACCCAATAGCTACACCCACGACTGATATTAACGTTTTGAGTAGTGTTGGCAAACACAAACAATCAAGGTCGACCGACGCAACACTGCATTCTTTTACTATGAACATATTTGAAAGATCACTTGCACCAACATTATAGGTAGATATAGTCAGCCGGCAGTGATGTAGAATGTAGGTATAATTACATCGCATTCATGCCTGCTTCTTACAATCAGCATCAGTTCAGTAATTCATCAATATACCTAACTAGTTAATAGGTAATATTAATTAATTGTCCATGATATTTTTTAAATATTCAAACAATAAATAAATACACATAACGAATAGTCCTAAATTAATTTAATATGTACCTACTACGAAAATATTATTAAAATATACAAATTATTAAATTATAATACCTACTTATATCGGTAGGTCCTGTATTAAAACAGTTATAAATGCAACGTGCATTAATTAGTGAAATACTTACTAAGTGTATATAGGTACTTACATATTATCGTAATTATCTTGTAAAGACTTACTGTTAACGGGCCACTCACAATATTCTTAATCCACAAGATCAGTAGGTTGGTATTTTATTGCGCACAGCACACAATGCCGGTAACGTATCGATAGATCAGCTTTCCGAAGCTGAATAACTAAATAACTACACAGCCAGTCAGCCAGCGCGTCGACTTGCGGTTAATTTATACGATCAAACCTCTACACACCATATCTCATAGTTATAATAAAGTACCGCAGTTAAGTTGTGTGATGTTCTCAATCAGTCTCAATAGCAGCGCATGCGTGCGTTTATCATAGTTTTTTAATATTTATCTCATAATTTCATCCGGCCCATATTAATCAGCCATGTGATGAACAAAAATGTCGTCATCATCATTTCAGCAGAAAGACGATACGCATAAACCTCCCCCAAATATTGTTACAACGAAAGGTCGAAGGTACAGCACTCGACCGATTGAAAAAAAATTTTGCTGGAGTTGCTAGACTATATCCAGGATCTCCAGCAAATTCAACATACCTTTATGGCTTTGGCATCACCCCAGAAAATTCGGTTACCTTGTTACGATGACTAAATCGCATTTCTGACTAATCGCATCTACTACTAATACAAATAGTAAACATACCTACACGTATATACTACATCACACTATTTACGCGGATTTCTATACTTGTGAAATTTGGCGCAGAAAAAGTAGATAGATATATCCATGACCCTGTCTACTGTAGGCACCCTACCTAGTTCATAATATGTGCATTCTGAGAATTTCTGAGTGATGTCTGTTAAAACGAGCAGACGGCAACCACGACTATTATTATAATACAAACTTATAATGCGTGCGAATTCGTTACTAAGGAGATAAGAATTTCCTTATAATAAAGACATATCATTGTGTACAACTAAATAAAAAAACTTTTTATTGTTTTCGTGGGCGGCATAAAGCGATAAAGTTAATCCAATTATCGCTATTGATTTTATATGAGCTACGAAATGACAAAATACAATCATACAGCTATTTAGCCAGGTCAAAAATGGTCAAGTTAGACGGTCCTGTTGCTCGTGAAAAGCTCCTGTGAGTAGAAGGTAAAGTCAAACATTTGAGGTCGTTTTCCGTAGCTCCAGATTCGATTGACTATTCCTAAAAGATGGCAACATCTGTACTGAACTGACCCATCGGACAAGTGCATAGGAACATAAACCTGCCGTGGACCATATAAAAAAGCAAATGAATGCAGTTCATAGATTCATACAATACCTACAATAGGTACTCACTGAGGAACTTTCATAGGGTAGTTTAGAAGCGTCACACACCTAGTAATTTATTACATATTCTCTGCTATTACATACCGAGGTATGTATATGATGTTCTGTGTGTATAAGTAATAAAAATATCAAAAACAATTTTAACTCTGAGCACGAATAAGCTAGAAAGATATAGGCCTTAGCGCGTAGGTAAATAAAATTGTGCAGCAGTATTTCTGTATTTCCTAGATACTTATTAGAAAAAGCGCCTTGTCTATTTCGTCCCTTAGTCTTAAAGATTATGACCCAGGGTTGTGTACTTGTGTATAAATTTAACTAGGTTATAGAAAGAGGTCATGTCAAGTTCACCTACTTTCACCTATAACAGCAGTGACCAGTTTAAGTATTATTGTGTGATTATTGTTTAGAAAAGCGTCATTTCCTTACTTTTTAATTCATAATTTTTCTTTAATATTTATAACTTAGTTGCAATACAATATTTTACCAGGATGTAACTATGAGTTACAACAACATACATGAAAGAAAATACGAATTATTGTTGAAAATAAGATTCTTATTTGAGTTGGTTCATGACACAAGTATAATGTAATAATTTTGAAGAATACAATTCTTCAAAATTTTACTTAATATTGACTCGGTAACTTGGTCACTTATCACAAAACGAACACCTATTGTGTAGCTGATATAATACGAGTAGATATGTATATGATCAGTTATGTTAAAGGTGTAGGAATAAAAAATGTGCGTTGTACTCACTCATCTCGGAGTTCATCTGTGTCGAAAGACATTTCAGCAACAGTAAGCACTGTGGTCGACTGCAGGCTAGCCCGTTGTCCTGGATCAATGGTCACTGCTATAGGTTGTGCGCGACTGCCTAGAGCCAACTGCTTAGCGACGTTTTCCGCCCAGCTCCGGGAGGGCGCGGGTCGTAAAAGCTTGCGCAGTAAGTTGCGCGATGCCACCTGACACCATCCGCAGCGATTAACAAATCCAACTGTATGCTACGCTACACAAACTCTAGATACGAAGTTTGCACGCAGTTATTTATCTAAGATAAAATGATAAGGAACTTTAAGCGTAGCTACGTTTTGGGAATCACTTTACACTTCTTACTATTATTTAAGATTGTTCAAAGCTGACACTTCGTAAAATATCTAGTTACCTAGTAAATAAAAACGGATAATCGGTTCCTGAAAAAAACAAAATTTTCATGAAAATCATTAAATCAACTCTCAAAATAGACCTACGTACAAAAATATAACTATTAAAATTTCTCAGCCTAAAACAGTAAGAAACAGAAGCTATTAGTTAATTAATATATTATTATGATAAGTAACTTACTTATAATGTAGTGAGCAGGTGGTTTAAGTCTGGTGTTGTCGCAATACTTATCTGCTTACTTGGACTCAGCGAGATATCGATGCTTGGACTATTAGAAAAGGCTTCTTATTGGTGACCTTTGAGTACCACTGGGAATACTGGTAAACCTTACAGTAGCCAACACAGCTTTGCCTGGTGAACTTGTTGTTAAATGGTGGTGGATTAATGAACAGCGAAAGATGGTGTACGGCCCTCAATTGCTGGTGCAGAGGGAAAACATCCTAGGTTTTGGGTAACGCAGCAGCGGTGAGACCTTTAGGCAATGAGAATGATAATTATATAGGTACCCACGTGGACCAAAAGTCTAATGAAATGAGTTCCGGCCCGGTGACGTCTATATTCATATCGCTAGTAGGTATATTGAATTAAACTAGGCCGGCAGATAATGACTGTCCTCTACTTAACGGTCTCCTCCCTCAAGCAGCCATGGCAGGAAGTACATCTATCACAAGGCAGTCTACGGGGGAGAACAGTGGTGTGAAAGGCAACGTGGAGACAGCGATAGTGAAAATGCAGGACGACACCGGTTTCATCATCGCACCCGTAGGCTCAAAGCGAGTTTTAAGGTTATTAGGCAGGTATCGGTAATTAAACATTTCCACCCTAGATTTCCAATTAACGGGTATAAGATCAGATTCACCCATCGCACTATGACTTTTCTTTGACACAGAGCCGTTTCAATGCTTACTTTGTTTCACAGTCGTGTCAAAAATCTTATTTACCTACATTGGATTTTCATTTTTACTGGTGGTAGAGTTCCAGTGTAGGAGCTCGTGGACGTAGGCACCACCGCACTACCTAATGTATCTGCCGCTAAATGGTAGTGTTCAGCACTATCGTGTTCCGGTTAGATGGTAATGTGCCATACATTACCATACATTACCATCTAACCGGAACACGATAGTGCTGAACACTACCATTTAGCGGCAGATACATTAGGTAGTGCGGTGGTGCCTACGTCCACGAGCTCCTACACTGGAACCGTAATAACTATCACAGAGACATAATGACAGACGATATGTAATGGTTATTCACTCTAGGTATTTACTGATTTCTTGACGTTTTGAAAGTATCTGTAAAGATCTATTCGAAATAAAAATATTTTATATTTTGAAATAGAAAATATTTTGAAATATTGAATTTGAATTCAGAGAGGAATTAAACCAGCAACCTCAGGTAATTTATTGCTGTAATTTCTTCTACTTCTTCGACTATAAAATATAAACGTGTAACGTGCATTGCTCTTCAGGTTTAAATCTATTTTCTGTTATTTTTATTTTTTTTTGTACGTAGTGGGTTCTTGATGTCTGTATTTCTTTTTAAATTTTTCCTTATCTAGTGAACTAAAAAAAAAACCAGTCAAGTGCATGTCGGGCCACGCGCAGTGTAGGGTTCCGTAGTTACAGAGTAAGATCGAAATTTTCGAGTAAAATGCATTTGGTCGACTATAACTCGCAAACTTGCAAGGCCAACTTTAGTGTGATAGTTTTCCTTTTAATTTCTATCGCCGTAACGTTTGAATTTCTAACAACAACCGTTTAGTCTGTAGGGGGGGGACACTTGAGTCTAACGAAAATTTGCACTTAAACCTTAATAAGTCACGAACAGTTAACTACATCGAAAAATGATCTAATGATACCCCACACTATATGAAAATCGAAAATAAAAAAAAATATTCGCCCGTTACTAGTAGGGGTTACCCTAAAAAAATTTTTTTTCATGTTTTTATTCTACCACTTTGTTGGCGTGATTAAGGTGTATACTTGTGCCAAATTTCAAGTCTCTAGTACTAATAGTTTTTGCGCTAAACCGCGGACAGACAAACAGACAGACAGATAGACGGACATGGCGAAACTATAAGGATTCCTTGTTTACGACGGAACCCTAAAAATGGCGTACTCATTACTCATTACTCATTCTTCTATGCATATCATTTTTTAATAGAAAATTATTAAAAAGTTTCAGTCATATAGTGCTTAAACGTTGAATGAAAGAGATCTATGCATAATATAGGCACTCCGTAAGAGTAGGCAGAAGAGAAAAATTGAATATTAACGTTGTGCATTTTTATCCACTAATGCCACCAACACCACCACCACCTTCGTCACCTTCACCACCACCATCACCACCACCACTATCACCACTACCATCTCCACCACCGCCACCACTACAATCGCCACTAACGCCATCAACGCCACCACCAAACACCTACGCCACCAATGACACCAATGACACAAACGCCACCACCACCACTACCAATGCCACCAACGCTAAATGCCACCAACGCTACCAATACCTCCATCGCCACTTAAAACCACCGCCAACACCACCAATGCCACCAACACCACTAACGCCACCACCACCATCATCATCATCATAATTACATCCGACAGACGTCCATCCGTCTCCGCTGGATAAAGCCTTTCCCGAAGATGCTCCTAAAAGTGTTGTCAATTAAGAATAGAATGTGAATAATTGCCACGCTTGGCATGCTGAATGGTGATCATAGCGGCGATTGCTTTATGCCGGGACGCTGCTATGCGGTATGCCTAATGTAACAAAGAAACCGGCCAAGTCGAACTCGTGCACGAAGGGTTCCGTACAAAAAATGGCATAAAAATTACGTTTGTTGGAAGGTATTAGGTAGGTACCTTACAACATAAGACGCTCAAAATTCTATGAAAATTTTGAGCGTCTACTTGCTACCGTTATTAATGTTGTGTAAAAAATATACGAAAAAAAACACATTTATTGTATTTAATTTTGTCGTTATATCTGTAACAGAAATACATAATTTGTGAAAATTTTAGTTTTCTAGCTGTCACTGTTTATGAGATACAGCCTGGTGACAGACAGACACACAGCGGAGGATTAGTAATAGGGTCTGTTTTTACCTTTTAGATTCAGAACCCTAATAGTAACTTTTTTATTTTTGAACCGATTGACATGAAACAAACTCTAAATGTTAATTGAAACTTACCAAAATATATTAGTGAAACCTGCAAATCGGATAAGCCATTTCTGAAATTAGCGTGCACAAACACACAGACAAACAGACATTTTTCCGGGATAAAAAGTAGTTAAAAAAAAATACCCAGTGTAGTACCCAGTGTTGTGCGCCAAACGTTAAAGTATAATCATACCAAGTTTCATAGTAATCGGACCGGTAGATTTTGTGTGATGCTTGAACAAATAGCAGACAGACAGACAGACAATTTTTTTTCTAATCACATATTGTTCGTGTTCGGTATCGATCTAGTAACATCCCCTGGTATTAATTTGTTTAATATTTTCAATGTACAGAATTTACACTTCTACAGTTTTATTATAAGTATTGTTAATAACTGAACTAGCACTAGCAGCACTTCATTTCACCGTGGCGACCACAATTCAACTGATTCCCTCGTACCATTGACAAGCTCATTTATACCATTGACAAATCTATTTCTACCCCCAATTGCTCGACTTCGTAAACAACATTCGAGTCGTTATCTTTTCAACAGCTAGCAGGTGTGATTCAAAATGTAAACCATCTACTTCCAATTAGGCACCTGTTTTGGTATAAACACCACCTGCTTTGTGGACAAACACCACCTGATTTGGCACAAACACCACTTGTTTCACCTTAAATGATGCCTACTATATTTTAGGCACTAACAGTATAGATAATTTTTTGAATAATGAGATGTGGGAAACCTTGAATAGTTCGGTACATACCTCTTTAGCATTTCTATTCATCCATAACTTTTTTTTTATTGTGACTCAGAACTTACTAACTGAATACAACAACGAAATAAAAAAAACAAAGAATGCTTCATACACTTTATTTTCGGAATAGGAAATATATAAGTAGACAATAATTTACTTACGATTTTGATATTTATTACATTGATTAAAAAATATGTGATTTGTCCAGTGGTGGATTTACCATCAGGCTGAGTAGGCTGGAGCCTAGGGCGGCAAATTTTAAGGGGCGGCAGAATTAGTTCATAATTTTTTTATTTCTATTTACAAGATTACTGTCAAAATTATCAAGGCTGAGATCATAGTTCCCAATGATTCTAACCATAGAAAAAAAGTTGCTTACATCAACTTCAGGATAATGAAGCATAAAACATAAAGTTGAAATTTTATTGATAGAAAATATACCTAATTGATATGATTGTAAACTACGATATCAAAATATAGGGGCGGCAAAAATAATAGCCTACCGGCGGCAAATTTGTAAATCCGCCACTGGATTTGTCAATTAACTAAAATCATAAAATAGTTTGTGAACAAAGTAATAACCGAATTTTCTAGTGATAGTAAATAAACTGTAAATATGCACATCATATTAATCTATAATAAAGCTGGCATGACTTAAAAAAAAACATATTTATGTTTTGCAATAGCGAAACATGTAGAGTATTACTACGATCAAAGGTCGTTTCCTATTAGGAAGGCGGCATGACTTTATAAATAATTTAGTCTATTTTGATTAATTAATCAAGTATTTATAAACATAAAATGTCTTAAAGGCTTGTCTTGACTTGTTCTATTCAATTTTAGAGCGTGTTTTAAAGGGGAGGTAAATCAAACACGTGAAAGGGGGGGGAGGGGGGCATCCACAAACTACGTCGTGCGTTAGGGGGCAGGAAGGGGACGGCGAAGTGTGACATTGTGTGACAAGGGTCCCAAACTTTGTGACATCACATTTCAAAATATGATATAAAATATATCTAACTATTAAAACATCGTACTGAGCCCACATATCTAGTTAAATATAATAAAAATATTTCCAACTCTATCTGCACGATCATAAGGCACGATCATCATATATAAAACTAGCTAAGTGCGGTTTCGCGTGAACAGGGTTATGTTACTATAAAATTTCGTATAGCCTTACTAGTGATCTATATATTATTATCATATTATTATAAAAAATTGTGAAATTCGTGTGACGTAATTTATGGATAGCCCAAAAGATAAACAGATCACAGGAGCGGGATACACACTGATTGAATTGTTTCTTAAACTCAAATTACAATATACGTATAAGGAATAGCGGCGATAAGCATTGTTTGAGTAAAAATATACCTACATTTTTTTAACCAATTTATTACCCACTGACTTACATAACAAAATAAAAAGACAAACTTTTAAATTAAAAATACATTCTAATCTCATATACTCGACTGTTTCTGATAATTAATTGCAAGGGAGTGATTTTAACGTAACTATAAGAGCCAAAATAAAATCTAGTTTTTTAACAACACTAGATAACTGCAATCATCAACTTTCTTTTCAACGTAGTATTACCCATGTTTTTAAATTGAACTAAAACAGCCTCAAATTTTACTTAAAAGGTTTTTTGTTCAGTTGCTTCAATTCATTCGAAATCTCATTTGAAACTCGACAAATTGTACATAGACGAAGGAGTGTCAATCACAGTAAGTAATAAAAGTAAGACGGTACAATACAATTATCGATTACTTGCTGTTTCTCTTTCAATACCTCAGAATGAATCAGAGAACCCGAATAAGTTATTTTACAATGTATGTATGTTATGAATGACAATAGCATAAATATACAGATATGACCTATAACATCATATTCAAATATGACCCACTGCTACGCGGACCTATGCAACATGGGACATACATACTAAATCAAATGCACTTGCAGGATTTTCAACTGAGGTTCACCTGCTTCGTTAAAAATAACAAAATATGTGTGTCTTTGTAATACGTATATTTAAATATAAGGATTTAAGGATATTCCCTTTGCAGTGGTCTATAGAATAGCCAAAAATATACGAAATTAAACAAAAATTACGCGGCGTATTACGGATAGCTAGTTTCCACCTGAATCTGAGGATTCTGAAGATGTAAGTAACGTAAAGTAAAAAGTAAAAGCAATAATTAATTTTTCGAACAAAGCAAAAGAACAAAACAAATTATACACTACAATAGTTTAACTGCTTAAAAACTACATTATATTTACCTCGATTCTACAACAGCATCACCTTACAGAAAGTAACTAATTGATTTACGTTAATTTACCGCTTTCTTGAACAACAGATTTTGTAGGTCTTTTTTTATTGCGATGATTTTGACATTATTTATGTCTAACTACTCCAGAGACTAAGCGTTGGTCTCTCTTATTTTTTTTATTAGTAAATAGCGAATCAAATAATAATATATTTATTAATGCTCTGCCGGTCCCAAATCAGCCCTAAAGATGCAATTCCACCAGCACTGAACTGTACGGCACTCATGCGTGCAACACATTTATTTATTCTGGTTGCCTCACTCAAACAAACAGTAAAATATTGAAAAATTTGATTTGAAAATTATATATGGGGCAGCATTTTTTTTGTCTCTATACGCCAGCAAATGACAGCAATAGATATTATTATTATTTTATTATTCATTTATTTATTATACTTAAAAATACAGCACTTTTATATAATAAATACCGCACCACGAAAATCTCACAGGTTACTTACATTAAATATAAGGGACACTGTTTTACAATCGAGCCATAACATAAAATTACTTATACTGACTAGTAGTGAAATGTACAACTTAATCACCTTGATCATTGGAAAAATATATTGAGAACACATTGTTTTATTGAATCGCACATATCACACAGTTGTAAACTAAACTGAAAGTAATCTACTAATAACACAATATACAAAAAAAAGTCAGTCGTACACTTTCTCACATACTATTATCTATGACGTATGTTTAATATTAATTCAAATTATCAATAGGATCATGAACTACATTCAAATTGAACAAAATAAGCGGTCCTTTCTAGCTAGCTTTTGATAAATTCTAAATTATTGTTTATTACACACTGCAATGTACTAATAATTTATGAAATATTTTTTCGTCTTTCTGTCTGTCACCATTTCATAATCTATTGACAAGACAATAACAACTACAAATATAATAATATACAACTAATTCTCACTGGCTAAACAGTGTTTTATTTTTAATGAATAATAGCACATATCATTTAAAAAATAAACATACATGTCATATTAATTTAGGTATACATTAAAAAAAAAGTTAACTTCAAGTTTAAATTTTCGATAAAAATACTTTTACTTAAAGCTTTAAAAAAAAATTTTTTTACACAGAAAACACAACTAGCAATTCAATATAATACCAGAATATTATTACATAAACATAATATATATTATATGCAATAAAGGCTGTTATCTCCTTGTCGTTTTTAAAAATATATTAAAAAATTACACGTTGATTAATCTATGACTATTAAACTGGGATAAAATTGCAAACGATCCGTCTTTTGATTTATGTTTAAACAATAAAAGTCCAATTAAATAAATGAACTCTAACACAATTAATTTATTTCATTATTATAAACCTGCATAAAGTAGGTATATATAGCCCTGATTTAAAGTTACTTACCTGTAGTAAGTAAATTAGAGCTATACATACGAAATTACATTAAATGAACTAAAGAAAAAGGCAAGCAATGTAATATACACTTGCATTATCTCGTTCGTTTAACTAGACCTTTGTTACGAGATTACTGGTTGTGTCAGTATAATAGGTAAGCCTTTCATATTCACATAATATTATTATTTTCTTCGGAGATATGTAGAATCATCTGACATTACATCATGGCGTTACGTGTATAGTGAACGCAGTCTTGCAAAATATAAATACAAGAGGCTTACTGACCGATCACTACATAACACATATGTTCATCTGGCATAAAAACATTAAGATCTCAGTCGTAATGAGAAAGGTAAAAAATTGGTCTACTTACACAATAAAAGTAAATCTACAAAATGTAGGCAATTATAACTTCTAAAATGATCACTTAAGATTAACGTACTACTCATTGAAGGAAGGCATTAAAACTATAAGATCAGTACAAATAGTTTTTCCTAGGAAAAATTGCATGAGGTTCTTTGTAGTTGGGGTCTGGTTGGTTGCGGTAGCGTCGAGCAAGCCACACAGCGAACAACTGTAAACAGAACATTACGATATAGATTGTACGTATTTTCAAAATATAATAGGATATTGCTATGTATAACATAAAGCCAATAATTAAAAGTCGTGCATATAATGTGGAATATACAAGTGAACATGCGTGCACAACTATTAAGTGCATAAAATAAGCATTCCATCTATGAAAGCATATGAAGACAACAAACGTGTTCCATGCAAAATCACAATTGAAGCCACAAGTTAAACTTGAAATATATAAACATATATTTCAACATTCGTTTTCATCCAAATGACGCTTCCAAACTTCCAACCACTCATACACTCTTCGTGCTTTTTGGAATTGTTCCTTTGCCTAAGGGTTAGTGGTCGTACGTAAGAAACAGTATTAGGTACTAGGTAGGCTAGGCAAATGACCTACCTGTAAAAATAGAGACAAACAATTTGATTCAGCAAGCATACGACCGCACAGGACCAACAGGCATTATTAAATCAGCAGTAACCTCTAAAAGCATAAGGTGTTTGGGATTTTTTTTAAGATATATCGGATATGTTTCCGTGGTTGTTCACCATAAACCATTCGCTATCTAGCAACCTATTTGTAATCTATCAAGCACGCATACACCTAACACATCAAAAGTAAACTAAAAAATACGATACGCGCTGTCACACACACAGTAGATTCTTAACAATGGCAACGTTTTTTATGCCCTATAAGCGAAAGCGCTATGTATCCCTGCGCTTATTGTTTATCACAAAATGTCACACCGTGCATATGCCGTGTGTCAAAAATATAAGAATAAAGAATAGGAGATGGAGACTTATTTTCATGATATAGAAAACGTTAGGTACTGTTGATAAAGCTCCGGACGAGGGACGCGGGTTTATGCACCTCTGCATTACCTAATCTTCTTGCCACTAAATAATAGTGTTTAGCACTATAGTGTTCCGTTCAGCAGCAGCGATACCTTAGGCCTCAGGAGTGGCAACACGTCTACATTGAATTCTCTGGTTTCTATTGTTGATAGGCTACAGTATTAGATACTTACCATCAGTTTAAACTGTTTATTTTTATGCAATGAAGATGCCAATAAGCATGCAGTTTACAGAGATGTTAAGTGAAGACTGCAGCCTATAGACACCCACACAAAGACTAGAGGTCAATGCAGATGCGTTGCCACAACTGAGACCTTAGTTATTTTGTCTCTGTGATAGTTATTACGGAGCCATACATTACCATCTAACCGGAACACGATAGTGATGAACACTATATACCATTTGGCGGCAGATAGATTAGGTAATGCGGTGATGTCTACGCACTCGAACTCCAGTGAGCTTGTTTGCCACTTCATTACATAAAAAACGTTCGTCCGCCATCGTCTATCTACGTCCACATTCATTAATGATTACTGCAGCACATCCGCATCACTAAATACAATATTGACTACTGTCAATATTGTATTTAGTGATGCCTGGGTTGCACCACGGTATTTGTTGAAGTTAAAGTTATTGTAACATTTCACATCCTAGTAACTTAAAGAAATCTGTTAAAGTTAGAGAAGGATGTGAAATGTTACAATACCTTTAACAAATATCGTGGTGCAACCCAGGCTAAGATTAAAGGCCGCCAACTTTCTGAAAATAGCATGCGGGACTTTTGTGGATTGATAGGGTATGGTGAATACGAAGTATGAAGTTTTGTCAGTATACGTACCAAAATTACATAAAAACACAAAACTTACATACTATAACAATTTATTTTTACAAGAATGCAAAATGGAACAAAGCGATCACTTACACACACACGCAAACAGTTTTCAATTGAATTCACACAATGCGTATTATATACCTACATAGATGCTCCGCTGTTGTTTGCATGCGTGGGTGGGTGTAGTGTAGTTTATATTTTATGTATGTGTGTGTCTGTGTGTAGTTATGTAGTAGGTTGAAAAAAAAAGGTATGGTACGTCAATGCATCGAATGCGGGACATGCGGGACGCATCCATCGTTTTGCGGGACTATTTTATTAATTCTTGCAAAGCGGGATTACATCTAGCATTACGAGACGGTCCCACAGAATCCGGGACGGTTGGACGCCTAAGGTATACCTCTGACGCTATATTCAAATAATTACTTTTAGGTCTTCTTTGATACAAATTATTGCGAGAAAGACTGTATAGAGATAATTAAGAGTATTCTACCGCGAATCGATAAAAATCAAATAAAAAAGTTGGAAGATATTACACGGATTAGGTATTTGAGTTTTATTATTTTCCTTCTCTCAAATATCCCATTTCGTGTGTCATAAATCTGAACGTCCGAATTGTAAAGGTAGGTACAGTACTCAACAATTAATATTGCTCATCGAGCCTGGGTAAGAGACGATCGGCTCGATTCGATGTAGAGCGTTATCTCTATTGCCTACGTAAGCATTCGTAGTCGGGTATTGGTCAAAACTTGATCAAAACGGTCGACAAACGTCAAATAGATAAGATGCGAAAGAGATAACGGTCTACAGATCCGAAATAAGCCGACGTCTCTTCCTGCGGTCGATGTGCATTATTTCTTGTTGGCTACTGTATTTATCAAAATTATTGTACCATCAGAGAGCGTTTCATGTAACTTGCTTGACATACATTTGATAGGCACTGTGCAACACATTACAGTAATGTTGGCAATTATCACTTTACTACAAAACAGTTATGTACTGCATAGGTCAGATATCGGGATAAAAATTAGAACCGTCGCGTCGTCGGCATCCCTCCGTTAAACCATTCGCGTGCAAGAGCGTTAGTACAATGAAATTAGAAAATAAGTATTAAATACTACAAACTAAACATGCGTTGATACACAAAAGCGATTCGAGCGCGAAACCAATCCACCTTATTATTAATTAAATTCCGTATATCGAGATCATTCACAGAAATGCACTGGGGTTAGCTCGCGGATCCTTTTGGTTACGATATCTTACGGTCAACCATACACCCAAAAACTGTAAAGTAATCGGCGAACTGTTAGTCACAATGTGAAACCACAAAATATAATACGTAAAAGCACCAAAACCGATTTTGATATGGGATAATTCGGACTCAAATATAAACTTCTTTCAATAATGATTCAAATATACAACATGTCAGTATAAACGAGGGACATTTTTCAATAGATAACGTGCAGATGAATCTATTAGGAAATACATACATTAAGTCAGGAAGCAAAATTCTAATGTTTAATAAAAAAAGTATCCTGACGTGTGAAGCTGCGAAAGCTTGCATAAGTTGTCATAACAAAGACCACTTGTGTATGTAAATGGCTCACATTCATCATCGTCATTTAAGTTTATCATCTCTCAAATTATTGAAAAAATCTCGCGTAAATTATAATAATTTTAATTTAACTCACGAGTGCCGTAGGCCGAGGTCGCTTTCCAGCTTCAAACAGATGTAAAAAATAGGCAAAATGTTATTTTCGTAAAAATATGATTACTTATCTGTTGTAAATAACCACTTTTTACAAAATGCATATCATGTACATATACCACAATAACATTTTGTTACATTTTTGACTCTCTGTTTGTTCCAAAATCTTCGGCTGGACAGATTTTGACGGGACTTTCACTGGCAGATAGCTGATAATAAGAAGTAACTTAAGCTACTTTGATTTTAGAGTTAAATGCTACGCGGATTTATCTCTTCCTTTAATGTATCCCTCGTTTAGTCTTATTATATTGTGTAATGACATAATATAAGTGCTGTGATTGAGGCAACCGAATTAAGCCATGTAATTATTTCGAAAAGAGAATAAGTTTAGTCAAAATACAACAGGCTTCAATCAAAAAGCATTGTCCTACTGTCTCCTTGCAATCATAACATTGTTTAAGCATTAAGTAATTCTTGAAACCAGTAATTCATTAAAATCAAATAAGCCCCAAAATTAAAACAGTACGACAAACTTAGTCAGCAAAAACCAAGTGTCTATTATTGTAGCAAAAAATCAATCAAATATTATAGCATCATGCTATACATTAATATGATACTGAAAGAAAGTAAAATAATTTAATTCAAACATTAAATTTTTAATACTTACACTAGTTTTTTTTTTAATGAAATAAGTTACTAAGTAAATATTTCTGCCACAACAATATACCAATTTTTTTACAGAAAATATTAATAATTGTCAAAGTGATAAACAAGATTGAAAGTATAAGCAAATGTAAAATAATACTCTTATTTAACATCTAACATACCTCAGTGAAGCTGAAGAACAGACCAATACCACCACAAAGTTTGAAGGCATAGTCAATAGTCTCCTTAAGCTTTTCCATGCATGGAGGGGGGGAACATAGACAATTCTCAGTCACATCCATATTTTTACAACAATTCTTCTGCAAAGCAAAAATGTAAATTATTGCACAACTTAATATTTATGATATAACAGCCTAAATATTTATATTTCAATTCCATGATGATAATAACAATCTACTACAAACAATTAGATAGTGAGTTCATCTCTGAGAACTTCTAACCAAATATCTGAAATATATTGTAATGGAAGTAGCAAAGAAGCATGCAGTTCACATTGATGTTAAGTGATGACTGTCAAAATGTAGATGCGTTACCATTCCTGAGGTGGAGCAAATCATAATTTTATACCTATTGTTATTGAAAGAATTTCAATTAAACATTTTATTAATTGAATTTATAAAGGTGTCTCTGTACCAGAAATTACAGGGCCGTACATTACCACCTGACCGGAACACTACCTACTAATATTAGGTGATGCGGTGGTGAGTACACCCGCGAGCTCCGTCACTGGAGCTAAGCCAACCAGTAAATAACGAGGTAATGATTTATGAGGTAACACTTAATGATTACACGTAATGCGCATTGGTGGCAAACAATGTGCATTTCACATGGATGGTAAGTGTAATCTGCTACATCTACACAAGAAATATAAATTAAAAATGCAGATGTATTCATATTCTTAGGTAATGTAGGTAGGTGTAAGTAGTTCGACCAGTGACAGAAATCACACCCTGTGTCATTTAATAGGTGGGAATGACACAACTACACAAACTGTGGTGTATAGACTTTATGTAGTGTTGTGACATTTAAGTATTAAATAATATGTGTTGTGGGTACATGGATATTTGGCCGCCATCATCAGTCTGTATTTTTACATACTCACTTGGTTAAGTGAATATGTAAAAGTGGCGACGAGAATAAATTAGTGATTATTATTAAAATACAGTGTCTTAAGTTGTAAAAAGTAGTGATATAAAATGAGTGACGTAAGATATTCGAATCATATTCAGAGAGATTTGCGTTTTTCTTAGAAGCACGCGGTGTGACTGACGTTACGAAACAGAAAACTATATTTTTCGCGTCCTGTGGGAATGATCTGTACCAATTAGTTAAGACTCTGATATTTCCAAAAAATATAAGTGAAATAACATTAGTCGATATTGGAAAGAGGTTACAAAATCATTTTCGTCCACGACCCAATGAAATTGTCGAGTCATACAAGTTTCATATGCGTAACCAGAGGATGGATGAATCTATGCAGGATTATATCGCAGCACTCAGAAAAATGACGAGGTATTGTAATTTTAATGATTTAGAAAGGACCTTACGGGATAGGTTAGTATGTGGTGTTAATAATTTGAAATTACGTGAAAAACTGCTAAATACTGCTAACCTTACTTACGAAACAGCTGTAGAGATGGCATTACAAGCAGAGAAAACGGTAAAAGATCTAAGAATCATTAATATGCCATCTGGTTTACCATCCACTCAGCAAGCGAGTACAAGCACAGCAAGTGAAGTGGTGGAACCGATGGATATTAATACTGTGGGAATCAATAGACAGAACAAATTATGTTGCTATAGATGTAGAGGAATGCATTTATATCACAAATGTAGATTCATCAAAGCTAAGTGTAATGCATGCAAAAAACTTGGCCACATAGCAAAAATGTGTAGCCAGACTAAGAAACATTTTGAAAAGGTCCAAGAGATGAATGAACAAGGAGAACAATTTCTGAATGGCTTATATTGCATAGGGGGAAGTACAGAGAGCCACCTGTTTGTACAACACTTAAAATTAATGAGATACCGGTGGTGTTTGAAGTTGACTTGACAAAAAATCTGGCCACAGGGTCTGCCTAAAATGGAAAAAAGCGAATTAAATCTACAGACTTGGACTCAGAATAAGGTTCACATATATGGTATAATCCAAGTCTTTGTAGAATATAAATATTTCAAGGGAAATATGTCACTCTTGATTGGTTTAGGAAAAGGAAATCTGCTTGGTCGGAACTGGTTCAGAACTTTGGGCATATCGTTGGAAGGAATAAACTCAGTTGGGATTAAAAAAGATATTTTACAGGAATCATTCTCGGACTTATTGAAAAAATATGAAAAAATATTTGAAGAGGGTTTAGGTGAATATACAGGTCCAGAAGTAGTAATTAAGTGCAAGCCAGAAGCACAGCCAAAATTTTTGAGAAGCCGACCAGTTCCATTTGCCATACAAGACAAAGTATGTGAAGAAATTGACAGGTTGGTAACTGTAGGCGTCCTGGAACCAGTGCCTTATTCAAGTTGGGCTACACCAGTGGTGCCAGTGAAAAAACAACTGGTAGCATACGATTATGTGGAGACTATAGATTGACTGTTAATGCAGCCACAGAGACAGACACATATCCTCAACCAACTATTAACGAATCATTATCAGAGTTAGCTGGTGGACAAATATTTACCAAATTAGATCTTAAAGAGGCATACACACAATTAAAGGTGTCAAAAGAGACCGCTGACCTTCTCACTATAAATACAGTGAAAGTTTTATATAAAATGAAGAGATTACCATATGGTCTGAAGGCATGCCCAGTGATATTTCAAAGAATAATGTCGACAACACTAGCAGGAATAAAAGGAGTGACAGTCCTGTTGGATGACATTTTATTGAGTGGTAGAACCAGTTTGGAACATAATTTAAGACTAGAAGAGGTATTGAAACGCTTAAAAAAGGTGGGACTTCGGCTTAACAAAAAGAAATGTGAGATTGCTGGATCGGACAAAGTGGAGTTCTTGGGTTATGTAGTAGATAAAGATGGTATACATCCAAGTGAAAAGAAGGTAAAAGATATAACACAAGCAAAAAAGCCCAGAAACGTCAAAGAACTTCAGGCATTTTTAGGATTGATAAATTTTAATGAGCGGTTAATAAAAAATAAAGCCTTATTGCTGGAACCGAGTGTTGAACTGAGAGTATGGAGTGGGTGCTGTTTTGTCTCATATAATGGATGATGGCTCTGAAAAACCAATTGCTATGGGATCAAGGACACTCACGAAAGTGGAGCGTAATTATGCTCAGATAGATAAAGAAGCAGCGGCGATTATGTTTGGCTTGGATAAATTTAACCAATACATATATGGGAGACACGTGTTAATATACACAGATCATAAGCCATTGCTAGGAATATTAAGTCCTAATAAAGCTATACCTAAGGTACTGTCACCGAGAATGATGCGATGGGCTTTGAAAATAAATTCTCACGACTATGAATTAGTGTATAAAAAGGGTACCAACATAGGGAATGCAGATGCACTAAGTAGGTGGCCATTGGAAACTAGTGAGGAGGAATCAGTAAATCAAGATACGGAAGATATTTTATTACTATCGGAGACACCAAGTGCGATACAATACACTTCGAAAGACATTGCAATGCAGACAGGACAAGACGAAGTGTTAGCAAAGATCAAATATTGGATTTTGCATGGGTGGCCAGAAAGAGTGAACGAAGCTAGCCTTAAACTTTATTGGTTGAAGAGAAAAGAATTAACCATCAGTAATGACTGCATTATTTGGGGAAGTAGAGTGGTGATACCTCCTCCTATGCGTGAATACATGCTGAAGGCATTACATGAAACACATGATGGTGTAGTAATTTCCAAAGCTATAGCACGAAGTTATTTTTGGTGGCCAGGCCTAGACCATGACATAGAAGCACTGGTGGCAAAGTGTGACAGTTGTCAAATGAACAGAAGTATGCCAGCAAGTACATCACATTCATGGATCACTCCCTCTAATCCATGGCAACGAATTCATGTAGATTTTGCTGGGCCTTTCCAACAAAAAATATTTTTCATTGTGGTAGATCCATACTCGAAGCGGCCACAAGTGAAAATTGTCAGGACAACTTCTAGCCAATGTGCGATCAAAGCTTTAAGAGAAATATTTGCTGAACAAGGATTACCAGAAGTTTTAGTATCAGATAACGGTACAGCTTTTACATCTGATGAATTTAAAAATTTCATGAAGAATAATGGAATCCGTCACATATTAACACCTCCATATAGTCCTGCATCAAATGGCCAAGCAGAAAGAACAGTACAAACAGTGAAAAATAAACTACGTAGTCTGCCTGAAACCAACCCTGATGAGAAATTGCAGAGATTATTATTTGGTTTGAGAATTGCTCCAAGTACAGTCACTGGAAAATCTCCTGCAGAAATGCTTAATAAACGACGATGTAGAACAAGGTTTGATATGATTCACCCGTTTACTATGCAACCAGTTGCTTCAAGGCAAATAGAAAGTAATAGTGAAGTAGCGGTAAGAAGATTTAGAATAGAAGTCAAAGTCTGGTTGCGCAATTATTCTAGAGGTCAAAAGTGGGTCAAGGGGGTAATATTAAGAGTAAAAGGTCCTGTGCGATTCGTGGTACAAATGGAAGATGGGCCTGTAGTAACTAGACATCTTAATCAATTGCGGAGAAGGGAGTCGGCAGCTTCAGGTCCAGGTAATGAGATGCGAGAATTGCTTGGAATCCCACAAGAGGCGATTGTCACCCATGCAGGAGAGACACTACAGATATAAAAATGTGTGATAAATAATAGACAATTAACTATAGTGCTTAAGTGAAATGGATACTGGGGAAAGTACTAAAGGGGGAGGTATGTGGTGTATAGTCTTTAGGTAGTGTTGTGACATTTAAGTATTAAATAATATGTGTTGTGGGTACATGGATATTTGGCCGCCATCATCAGTCTGTAATAACCAAGTGAGTATGTAAATATTTAATATTTTAAATTATTTAAACTACAGAGTTTTTTAAAGTTCATTATTTAAACCACCAATACATTAATTGGTGGTAGAGCTGTACTAGTGACGGAGCTCGCGGGCGTAGGAACCACCGCTTTACCTAATATGCTTGTCGCTAAATGGTAGTGTTCAGCACTATCGTGTTCCGGTCAGGTGGTAATGTACGGCCCTGTAATTTCTGGCAGAGAGGCATAACACCTTAGGTCTCAGGAGTGGTGATGCATCTGCATTTTGACCTTGGTCTTTATGTGGGTGTCTATAGGCTGCAGTCATCACTTAACACCAATGTGAACTGCATGCTTATTTAAAGCCATATTTTTAGAATGCACTGAATTGTAAGAATAAAAGTGCAGTTCAACTTGATTATTTCTGTTCACATTTTTTTAATACATAATAATATCACATCATTCACCATCAGTCCACCACACATCCTTCTAAAATGTTTTGAAAACTGATATGTAATGTAAACAAAACAAAAATGATTTTGGCAACTTACATTAATAATGTTACATGATGGATGTGGGTCAATAGTTGAATTAACAGTCAGAGTATTTTGGAAGCCACAGCACTGGAACCTTTCTTGCACTTGTTCTTTCACATCCATTTCCACTTTGTTCCAACCCTAATTGAAAAATGAATTAGTTATAGAAATTCACACCGGCAGTAGCAGATTCAATTATTTTTATTTGGAACTCCCCAAAATAGCTCAGAATGTTTATTTGGATTAGCCCAACTGAGACTAACTTTATCAAGGTAAACATGAAAACACCAAGTAAGATTTTTTTTGTCATATTTGGTACTGGACTTGAATGATTTGAGGCTTGGGGCTACCACCTCCCATGACTACTGCAAACTGGGATTACATAATTATAAAAATGCCACTTATTTATATGTTTATGTGAATAAAAAATAATAATTAAACATTCTGAAAATTTCATAATTAAAACAGAAATAATTACATTTATATACATTCAGTGCCAAGCCACCTTTGAGGCAAATGTTGTGGAAATGACAATTTTTTTTTAAATTCTTAATATCTTAAAAATTTATAACTTCTAAACTATACAACATTTTTATACTCCAGATACACCAAACGATTTTTCAGGGTCAGGCCTACAAATTTGCCTAAGAAAATGTTTGGTGTGGTGTATAATCGCCAATACACTGACCTCTGAAGTTGATTACTAAATATACACCAGCCTGTGAGTGTTACACTAGAGTGTATATTGACTTATGCTGAACATGTTAAAATGAGTTATAACATATTTTTAAGATAGAATATCTTTAAATTCCACTGACTACAATAGCATCACAAGTGTCACAACCTGTTCTACTCTGCAGTCTTGTTATGAATGTGTAAAAATAAATATATACTGCATAAATAAAATTACTTTGTTTTGTTCCTAAGAAGTGTTAGTTATGTATGGTCATTTTAATTAAAAACTTAAAAAAAATAGTAAGTAATAGGATGCAAATATTAATATCATTCTCACCTGTTGAGCCAACATCTCCTGCTGATCAGAATTAACAGCAAGGCAGGCACATGCCACAGAAAACTGCACTAGGAACAATAGGAACAAAATTACCATATACTGTAAATCAATTAAGGTGTATCAATGTTATTTATATGAATACTATACTACTAATTCAACATATTTCATACATTTTGAATCAACTCCTGTAAACAAAGATGGTGTAAGTCATGGGCCGCAGCCCATGGCCTTGCGGAGCAAGTGGCTTTGCAATACCTTAATATTAGAAGGCCTCGTAAAATGTACCTTGGCCACATCAAGTTTATTATGCCACCACTGCCTGTAAAACTATAAAATTATAAACTATATTCATTTTGATGTGATATTTTAGAACGAAATAGTATATGCAACTCAGTTTCATTGAATTCAATCATATCTTGGATTGCAATTAAAGTTTACTTTTATTAAATTCCTTTCACATGGCCAAAGCCAATTTGAAAAATAGCTAAACTCTCACTAACTCTCACTGCTATCTCACTCAGAGCATAGTATTTTGAGTGAATCAAGAGTCATCAAGATTAATTAACTTACTTTAACTAACCTGTACCATTTTTATAGTAAGTTCAACATACATATCATTGTTACAGAGATATAATATGGAATGGTTATTTAATATTAATTAAACAACCTTCCCATGAATTGTTCAACTAAATCAAATGAATGACTCCTAAAATTAATGACTGATGTTTAAAAGGATACAAAAAACAACATAACTTGATGATGCTTCACTGCGCCAGCCAAACCCAACAAAGATATCAGTATGAGGAACACCCCACAAGCAAGGATACCTCCCACTATTGGAAGATTGGTTACCAATGATGATGCTTGTCCGTATACTGCCACTGATATAAGAATAGAAGCTACCACCTGACAAAATACATATTATTAAAAAATTGATAAAAATTAGTCACGAAGAAAAGGAAGCACACAATGCATATCAATAATTTTAAAAAACTTACCACATATAGAATATTTAATGCTATCAAAGCATTTTTTGAACAAGTAAATCCTCCACACATATTGAAAGAGGAATTCCGGGCGAAATGACAAGACAAGGAACCAATGTTTTCTCACCAAGGAAATATGCGACACGGGAGAAAGAACAGTCTTTCAACACAATATTTCCAAACAATAGCACGTAGAATGATCATAAATGTTCTTTACAAAAAAATATAAGCTCCTATCAAATAAATAAACGAATAATCTCGCACAATCACAATCAGATCAAACAAAAATCCTTTACTTTTTCTTTTTGCGAAAAATTAAGAAAAGAGAACAAATAGAACAATGACAAAATTGACAAATGACAATGACAATGACATTGACAAGACATTGATGACATTCAGTTTTTTTTTTAGTAATGTTATGGCATCGCTATTACGCATATTGCCACTGGCAATCAAGTAAAACGATATTTCATATTCGTTTAAAAGCAGCGTTAAAGTTAGAATCAGTCAGTCAGTTAATTATCAGTCAAAGTCAATCAGAGTCACAGTCAGTATTCGAGAAAAGCGATGGCTACTTTGCCAGAACATTTTACAATGAAGTTTTGGAGGCAACCTGAAAAGCCGTGTTTTGGCACTGTTATTCAATTTCACTATACACGGGCACTGTAATAAACCTATATCAAACAAAATGCCACCAACTTTATTTAATATAACTCAAAAATACACCAAGAAAATGAAATAACGCCAGGTCCCTACCCCGTTAGGGACATGGCGTGAAGATACAAAAAATAAAATAATAATAATAATAAAATAAGAGCACCACACGCCTCTTTCAAGGTTTCCGCCAAAACTCCATTCACAGAGTTAATAAACACGGAGAAGGCATATTCTACTATAGAAACAGTAGTTATACAATTATGGGTAAAATCGACACATGTCTTGACAAAAACAGTTTTGACTCTATCTAACTAACCAATGTAAAAAGAGACACAGTATCAATTTTGGAAATGATTTGATGTGACGTCATACTTATGCCTTCGCGTGACGGTCGGCGCCGTTGTATGCGCCCGATTTGTGGTACATCTGTTGTCAAACAAACAGATGCTCAGAACATTTTTGCTGTTTTCTTGAGATCTAAATCTTTTAACTTAACTAGTTATTGTGGTATTCTAGGTTTTGCTTTATGTTGACTGATTATGCTCTCGTATTGTTAAAAACAGAGTGGTGCACGGAAAAACAAAAATAATCTTGGATTGAACTCTGTGAGGTTATGTACAAATTTTCATGGATTGTGTCGTATTCGGTGGGATTTGGAAATGCAGTGATATATAGTGATATGTTTTATTAAGAGTTTTGAAGATCTGTGTAAGTTTCGTATGACTAAAACGACTTTTAAAGCTATTCATTCTTTTCTAAAAATAGCATTTTTACATAGTGATGTACGAATACTAACCTGATATATCAAAGTATCGATATAAGATTATTTTTCATATCAATTAAAATTATGTAATATGATATTGTTTTAGCATTATACTCGATAGAATTTCTTTTTTGTTAATAAAATATCGAAGAAGAAATTGATGTAAATTAAATAATTTTTGTTGTTTCCTTTTTTGCACCCATAGAGCATGGATTTTTTCAGATTGTTAGAGTGTAAGTATAAGCACAACATAACACAGTTTTTTTTTTCATTTCATGTAGTGGCAAACGGGTATCAGTTTACATTGGTAAGCAATAATAGCCTTTTAGTCTATACGAAACCAGAGATATTACGCATCTGTGCTGGAAATCACAGGGCCGTTCAGATCTGTGTCACTAACTTCTACATGCGTATCATCTGAAAATTGAAGCAGGTTCCATTTCTATTCAATTACTCATATTAACATACCTAGAGCCGTTCCTGCTACTTTAATAATATTGTTTAAAGGTAAAGGAATAAAGAAAAAATTAAAAAAAAGATCCTCTTGCACTCACGTCAAACACGTAATTAAAAGATCTTTCGAGAATGCTCAAAAATCTAATGTGTTTATTGGCATTTAACTTGACCGAAGCGTCATCGTGCTACTCAAATTAACTAAACATAATGATTTAAATTTGGAATACTTAGCAACAATATTTACAGAGATGCATTCCAAGGTCAGCATAAGACTCACATTTGAAGGCTGCTAAAGAAAATCCTACTGAAATTCAACATTACTACAATTTGCAATTTTTAGGTCTAGTTCTGGCTGAGAACCTTTCGCAAGCTGCTGGTAATCAATGAGATCATTTGAATGAATGAATTTATTTATTTGCTAAAAGTATAGTAGGTGTTTTATATTATTTCGCATTAACACATGCTTGTGAAATATATTTTTATTTAAAGAAAAATGGAAAGAAAAATTTGACTTCAGGCGAGACTCGATCTCGCGGCCTACTGGGAATCTAGTCCAGCCGCTCTTCCAATTCAGCTACTGAAGTCCTGCCCGATTTGTCAAATCTTTCCTTCACATTTATTGCATTGCTTTATGGTAGCAGCAGCGCCATCTATTGCCAACTATGCTAGTTAGCAATAGATCGAGTTCGAGTCTCGCCTGAAGTCAAATTTTTTCTTACCATTTTTCTTTAAATAAAAGTATAGTAGGTACATAAGATCTTCAGTATATAATATACCTTTCTTTTATATTTCACCATTTAGTTCGTCGATTGCGTCGACGTCTTTTACACTTACCTTCTTTATAAGTAACTAGCTGATGCCCGCGGCTTCGCCCGCGTTAAAATTTTTTATGAATTTTCTTTGCTATAAACCTTACGGAGCCCGAGACCTTTCCAACGAATGCAAAACCGTGGAAATCGGTTCGTGCGTTCTGGTGTTATAACGTCAGGAAGGAAAACCCGACTTATTTTTATATAATAGATATATTTTTTTGTTGTTACATATCGAAACCACTGCTATTTCAATCAAATATTATTCTCATGTAAGTGAATATAAGCCGAATTTGCATGCAAACTACAGGATACATTTTATTACTACATCATAATTATTACAATTATACTCAACTCTAATTTAGTGAGTGGATTTTACTAAAACTATGCATACATACTTTAAAAGAATAAGAATTCGTGTTGATAAAATATCGATATTAACCACTCATGTATTAAAGATAATTAATTAAATAAATAAATTAATATCGATATTTATATATTAGGTTGGGGAAAAAGTTTCTTCGCATTTTTTAAGATAATTCAAAACATTTTTTAATATAGTTTATTTAAATTTAACTAAAGTATGTATGTACCATTTTGTTCGATAACCTTTTGCCATCTTGTAGGTAGGGACATGATCCCATTGCTATACAAATTTTGGGACTTTTCATCAAAATACCGCGACAAGTGGATTTGGCAGTCCTCTCGTGATGTTAACCTAACATTGCATAAAGAATTCTGAAGAGACCGAAACAGGTGGAAATCTGAAGGTGCAAGGTCAGGACTATACGGCGGATGCCACACCTCCCAGCCAAACTCTCTTAATTTTTGCTGAGTGGCTAAAGATGTGTGAGGTCTAGCGTTATCATGATGAAACACCACACCCCTTCTGTTGATCAATTCCGGCCGCTTTCTCTCAACTTCTTGCTTTAATCTCATCAGTTGTTCGCAGTAGAGTTCAGAATCGATAGTCCTGCCTGGTGGTAATAGCTCATAATGAATAATGCCCTTCCAATCCCACCACACACACAACATCACCTTATTGCGAGTTAACCCGGGTTTCGCCAGTCTGTGAAGCCTGACCAGCCTTTGACCACGACATTTTTCGCACGTTCTTGTCGTACGTGATCCACTTTTCATCACCAGTTATCAGCTTCTTCAAAAATAATTCGGTTTCATTACGTCGTAATAAAGAATCACAAATGAGTACACGGTTCATTAGGTTTCTTTCAGTGAGCTCGTGAGGTACCCAAATATCGAGCTTTTTTTTTGTACCCAGCTTTTTTCAAATGCGTCAAAACTGTTTTGTGATCAATTCTCAGTTCTTCAGCTACGTCGTAACTACTGATATGTTGAACTTGCTCCACTTTTTCAAAAATGGCATCCATTTTATCCGTCATAGGGCGACCAGAGCGAGGTTCATTAGATTCACTCATCTTGACAGTACGAAAAACAAATGAAAATCACACATTTGCCTAATTTGAATTTGGGATTATGTTCTTTAAAATTTTAACTTTCAATGATACCAAAACCAGCCAGATACAAATACTACAGCCAAAGAGATTTTATTACAAGTTCATACATACTATAATGCGAAAAGACTTTTTCCCCAACCTATTATATAAAACAACCCTATGAAAGGCGTCCATTGTAATCGCCTAAATTTTTGTAGGCAATCACGCCAATTCTGTAGGTATTTCTACTCCATGTATAGCTCAATGATGACATTAATTACTTTTTTAAATGCAAATATTTTTTTTTATGTTATGGCATCGCTTTTACGCATATTGCCAGTGTCGAATGAGACGATTTAACGTATTCATAATAAGCAGCGTCAAAAAATATCCAGTTAATTTATCAGTCCGTCAGTCACAGTCACAATCAGTAATTCGAGTAAAGCGATGGTTACTTTACCAGAACATTTACAATGATGTTTTAGAAGCAACCCGAAGGGTCTTATTTTCGCACTGTTATTCTATTTCACTATACACGGGCACTGTAATAAGCCTATATCAAACAAAATGCCACCAACTTAATTTAATATAACTCTAAAATACCCCAAGGAAATAAGAGCACCACACGCCTCTTTCAGGGTTTCCGCCAAAACTCAAATGCAAATTTTGTTACGGCCCGGATCTCGTCATTTTTGCTGCGCGAACGCACACTACTAACAGTGTACATACTATTAGTACTGTGCGTTCGCCCAGCAAAAAGTATCGCCCTTTCAAGAATTGAATGATGCAGATAATTAGTGCCTTACATCGTGTAAATGTGCCCGAAATTTTACATTTGTGCCTCAAACAGCTTGAGTTATTTAAGAAAAACGGATTCTGCTGCACGACCGTTCGCCCAGCAATTTAAATATTTTTTTACTTTTGCTGGGCGAACATATGGGCGAGGTACATTCAGTTACCTGAATGCCAAAATTTAACTTTCTGGGTCACCTGGAACAGGGTTATAATTTAAATCTTTTTCAATCACATTTACGTGGGATCAGCAATATATTTTTGAACATTTAGCTGTTTCCGTATCCGACATTCGTATGGATTTGTGGTTTAAGATGTGATTGAGAGTCCATTGACCTCTCTCATTATTTTGTTAGGATTCTGTACCTACTGACATTGTTCCTCCCATTAAGTTCCTCCTCAGTAGTGTTGAGTAGGACTTACAAGAGGCCTTACATTTGTCCCGGACAAAACCTGACATTGAAAGGACGCGACAAAAATATAATTTGTACTGCTTCAAATATTAAGACGCGTTACTCTTTGCTCTTGTATTCTTACGTAGTGGGTCACGTGTGTGACTAAGACAAAAAGTGTAACGTGATTGGTCTGAGGTGAGGACAATGACTCCTTAAAACAGACCAATAAGCGCCGTGTATTAAAATGTCGCGGTATTCTTTGCTCTTTTGTTCTCTTAAGTCAAGTGTGACGTGTGTGACTAGGACAAAGAATGTACTACCACATAGGGTACGTTCGACCAAACGATCCCAACGATCGCGACCACGATTGCTGAAATTGTCGTTCCACTATCGCAAAAATACCGCGGGCGTTGAGCCAGTCCACTTCATTATAATAATAAAATTTATCGAAATTATTTAATTTTATCAAAAATGACTTAACTTTTAATTTAAACAAAACCTACAAATTACAAAACCAATCATAACTCAATCATTAAAAATATTAATATCTCTCGATATTCATCTCATTAACACTATGTTTAGTAGGTACAAACAAATCCATTCTGTCACTTCAAAATCTTCAAATGTATCGCATGACAAAATTTGTCCTGTCCCTTACAAAATGTGAGTCAGACACACTTTGTAAGAGCCAGTACAAATTGTGTCGCGACAAATTTTGTCATGTTACTTCAAATGCACTGCGACGCTTCAAATCACTTCGCCGCCTCGCCGCATCGGCGGCCTCATTTGAAGTAACAAGCAACATGACAAAAGTCGCGACAAAATTTGTCGCGACAAATTTTGTCATGTTACTTCAAATGCACCGCGACGCGTCAAATCACTTCGCCGCCTCGCCGCGTCGGCGGCCTCGCGTTACGTCATTGTCTCACGTAATTTGAAATGGCACAAAGTACTGGCTCAGTACGAAAAAGAGGCTCCTCTTACAAACTCGTTCTGAAAGCGTGTCCTACCCAACACTACTCCTCAGTCTTGTCATAGAATAAAAAGGTACAGAAGTCAATCTCATGTATGTACTTACTTTTCATGCTTACGCTCGGCGGTCCAGCTAGGGTTGTCTACTCGAACCTTAACCTACAATATCAAAACAAACAAAAAAAAAAACCATTACAATACAAAAAGCTAGGGATGTGACTTAGCGGGCAAAAAACGATTTTTTTATTAATCGATTATTTCTAAAGCTAGAATAATCAATTTCCAAATAATCGATTATTCCATCAAAAATAATCGATTTTATAAAAAAATAATTTTTGTATTTTCTATTTTAGAAATCGTAAATTCAAAGCTCTTATTTTTTAAAGAATAATCGCATTTTTAGAGTTTTAATTTCAATAATCGTAAATTCACAGAAAAAACTTGCTAAATAAACATAAAAAAATTACTTCGGGCATGAAATTAAAAAAAAAAATAGCGACACGCTTTACTGAATAACGAAAATCATCTTTAATACTTATTTATATATAATAGAACAGAAAAGAAGTTGAAATTATCATATCGATAGGTGGTCTAGCAATTTTTTGGGGCGCATATTTGTTCTATTTTTTTCACAATAAAAATCGAACAAATAAATCGATTATACAGAAAATAATCGATTATTTTTTCAATCCCTACAAAAAGCTTACACAACAAAAAAAAATACAATTTTTTTTCACACACCGACAAAGCCAAGAAAAATCCAGAAAGGGAGCGGGGCGTTTGGCGTGGCTCTGCTCGCCACTCGCTGCTGTCGAGGGGAGAAGGGCTGGGGAAGAGGTGTAAGGGTATATCGTTGGCTCTGCACCCTATTCCCAGCCCATTCCCGCCTAGCGGTGGTCGCACCGTTATATAGAGACGTGGTGGGGCCGCGGAGGGGCGGTTGACCGCGGTTGAGAGTCAGTTTGACCCTGACACTCCCGCTCACCTGGGGCCGAACTGTGTGCCGCTGAACTCCTCCACTAACGTGGTGTTGTGAGTGGTCGGGACCTTTGGACGTCGGACTAGGGGATGTCAGTCCCCCGAATGGAGGTCCCGGGCTGGCTGGCGTGCAGGTGTTCCGCACGCTACTAGTGTTGGTTGGAGCCGAAAGGCTCCGAGTAGGGCTCGGCAACGCCACTGTTGGCGGACGAGTCGGAACACCCAAGGGTTTTAAGTGCGTAGACGGATGCCTATTCCGGAGTCCCACATAACCCACCTCTCTCCCCAAGGGTGGGTATGCGTAACGCATTTTACCCTGTTAAAAAAAGGATATGTCGTTAATAGTGATAGGGTATTGATGTAATCTATGCGACATAATAATAATAAGGGGACAGAGCAGCTTGTGGCGAGTTGTTGGTGAGTAGCGACATCACCCCTACTACCATCCTCTCGAGTTCCTCCGAGAGAACTGGGTTCCGCCTCATAGAGGTATGGCCGAACAAAGCATCAGGTCTCTCACCTCTGGCTTGCCTTCATTGGCCGGTCATAGTGGGGCGCTAGAGATATGGCATTAACAGACAATAAGATAATAGGCTGTTGTCTAAATTTCTGCAAGAGCCACACACTCGGGGCCGTGGGGGACTAAGAAAGGGGCCGCCTCGTCCGTCGCACAGAGACATGGCCGGACAGAGCATCAGGTCTCTCACCTCTGGCTTGCCTTCATTCACCGGTCAGAGTGGAGAAATTTAGTTAAATAGGCTGTTGTCTGAATTGTAATTCTAAAAATTTCTGCAAGAGCCATACGCTCGGGGGCGGAAGTGTCTATTGGCATAATAGTGAAGAAGCCCACTCCGAGCTTGAGATTACTCGCTCGTGATGATGAAACCGATGCCACACCTCTCGACACTCCCAGCCTCTCACATCAGTGTTGGCCTCCGTCCGCCGACCCGAGAGTTCACTGTTTGGGGGTCGCCCACCAAGTAGAGGCGTGTCACCACCTGCCTAAAGTAGGATTTAATATTGTGAGATATTGAACATAGGCAGGTACCAAATATCACTCTATAGACCCAGCCAGCTAGTCCCCCCAGTTCACCCATATAGCCCAAAGTTTGGAGAGTCATTATCATTAGGTACAATCAATGGTACAATAGTCCCATGTATTCTGCGGGGTATGTCTGTATTAACTATTGATGTAGTCAGAGGTCCTGCTGAATGCAACCCATTACAAAGTAGATCAAAATTCTCAACAGAACCTCTACGCGTTGGACTACATGACCATGTGTGACTACATAACCCCGCGCAAGCTTGACAACGGTCCGGGGTTCAAACTGGACTTCATGCTGGTGAGAGACAATTAGCAACCCTTGAAACATCCCTCTGCTGGGCACGGTAATACGGGTATCTCCTCTTTTTGGAGGGAGCTTACTTCACCACGCTGCTCTAATGTGGGTTGGTAGACATATGGGTTAATGGCCAAAACACTGTCGGATGTTTACAAACTGTCCATAAGGCTTCTGAGAAGGTTTAACTACTGCTATCTATCGATAGCAACTGGGACTGACGGCTTAACGTGCCCCCCGAAGCACGGAAATGCGCATTTTAATTTGGCACTAGCGGCCACCCATCACACACCCTACCGCGCCCGTACAGTACAACCGAGTAGTAGCCACGGGGCCATGCGATATAATCGAGGTAAATGTCACATCGAGAATATTTCCAAAGAAATATTTATCTGGGGTTTCAGCACATGCATCTAGACATCATTTTGAATCAAATGACTGCCTTTGCATGTATTTTTAAAACTGGTAACGCCAGTTGTAATAAAACCCAATTAAGGACTTATGCGACACCTACACCTATATCCTTACACCTATCTATACATCCCTCTGTTTCCGCACATGCACTGCAACACCGACAGAGGGCGTGAGAAGAGCCCAGTCGTCTTCTAACCGCCGCACGCGCCGCTATGCGTTGCTGAAACCGCCCTGGGACTTTGTGTCTTTGTGTACTAAATATTATTGAACATACCGCTAAATATTAACGTGAGCATGCTGTATTGTGCTCCTGTGCTCCGTATATCGCCCCGCTAATTGAACACGTGTGAAAGTGAGTTCCCGAACGCGGGAAGAGTGATCCCGAAGGATTTGTGCGCGCCCCGGCTCGCTTACGCGCCGTAGCTACGTCGCCTGTTCAGCCTGAAGTACGTGCATGTGTATCCTGTTTCTCTTCCCAGTTCAAACCCCGCATACAGTCCACTTTTACATCAAAAATTTCATCTCATTACACGCGTGTTCAAAAACCATCTCTGTTTTTTACCATTTTCAACTTGTGATCAATTTGTAAAATTAAAACACAATTTAAAGCAAAATAATAAATATTTAATAAAACTGCAAGAACTATATTTTCTTAAGCTAATCTCTTATCAATTTTTCTCTCAAATACCATTTAGGTATTTGACTTATGTTATTGACTATTTATGTAACCATATAGAATACCACAGAAGAATTAGAAAATCTCACTTACTTAAGTCCTCAGAATGATTATCATCAATATTAGTGTTTTTTTTCAATCTTTGTTCAAAGAACTGTTTTCTATGGACCAATGCAATATGGGGTTGCCTTAATCCATAATTTTCATTTCCATATTTGGTATATTTCTTTGCACCTTCTTTACCCATTAATTCCCTTAATGCCTGATTTCTTTGCAAAAGTTTTTCATAAAATGTTACTCCACTTTCAATATATTCCTCGCCCAATTCACAAAGTTGTTTATCAACTAGAGTTTCATACTTAGTTTCAGTCATATCTTTCATTAGAAAATATGATCCCAATCCAAATAAACCTAATATTGAGTAGAGAGTACCCCTTAATACTGGATGTGCAGCGTAAAAATTAAGTCTTTTATTCAAATACTGTGACAAATTGTAAACAAAAAATATACAGGCAAAAGGGTAAGCAGATTCATAGAGCACTTTGTTATTCTGTGTCATTAATATTTCTCTACATAATCCAAATTCTTGTTCTTTATCTGACAGGATCAGAGCTTCACCTAATTTTTTACCAACCTCAGTATTTACATTAACCTTCTTCATATTAACCTAGAAAGAAAAAGTAAATATTATTTTTAGATCTCAAGATGCAGATCACCTAAAGCAGCCCGCCAGCTCCTGTCATTTGACACTAAACAATCTCAAAAATAATTTGATATCATATACAACATCTAACAAATATGGTATATATTTAAATTAACCATCATGTTAATCATGAGAATTCTGATTATAATATGTAGCATTAAATTGAGTTATAATTCAACCAATAATCAACTTACTTGTACTTTTTCTTTGTCAATATCCTCAATGGATTTATAAGTAAAATTTACTGGTATGCCTACAAGAACACCAAATTTGGAACTAGTAGTTCCTGAAACAAATAAACAACACACATTACAACCAATACACATGTTGATTAGATGAAAGTTGGTCAAATCTAAGCCTGAAAATTATATTCAACCCAATTCAATCAAACAAATAAGCTAACAACAATTTCAGACAGACAAATACTATTCACATTTTTTTTATTTTCTGAGATAGGTACAGTGCTCAACAATAAATATTGCACAAGAAGGAAGGAGACTTCGGCTTATTTCAGGTCTGTAAAGCATTATCTCTTTCGCACCATACCTATTTGAAGTTTGTTGACCATTTTTATCAAGTTTTGACCAATACCAGGCTGTCAGTGCTTACATAGGCAGTTTGCAATAGAGATAACGCTCTACAAAGTGGAATCGAGCCAATCATCTCTTTCGCAGGCTCAATGTGCAATATTAATTGTTGAGTACTGTAGGTCTCTTACTCACCTGCATGAAACAAGTCAAATCCATACACTTGAAATGGTTTCATCAAATTCCGGTGTACTTGTGAAACATTAAGGATATTGAGACAAGTTTCAAACCTATTCTGAAGTTCTTTCGGCATATCAACAGGTTTGCCTTCACTGTAATAAGTATAATAAGTTGTTACTATAACAGAAAGATACTCAACCGCACTTGTCAGTATAGCAATGTACCATCGAGGGGTAAAAAAATTTAATAATAATAACAATGATCATTCACAAACCTGTAATAATGTACAAATTCTTTATATTTATCCAGTAAAAATGTATTGGGCGCATATCTTGCTGCTGTTAACGCAATTCCGGTGCCGGTAACAACGGCAAAAGAAAACTTTCTACCTTGATCGGTCAAGAACCAAGGAATACGCTGCCGGGTGACCATTTCTCCAGATTCGGATATTTTACAGGACTCTAAGAAGGATTTATAATGAGAAATTTGAAGTCGATTTCTTTAATTGATATGTGATCTCACAAAACAATAAATACTCACCCAAGGAGTGTGAAATAGTGTAATAAAATATTAAATAATTCTAAACCGATAAAAAAAAACAAATGTAAAATGTCAAAATTATGTCAATATGGTATTTATGGTAATGCTTTTTTTTAAAATTATTTTACGGCGACGGATTCAAGTCCTTAACAGCCAATCTTCAGTAATTTTAATGCGTTCAGGCTAGGGGTGGACGATATACAACGATGTTTTATAAACACTCGATGTATATTATCGATACCTCGAATCAAACCGATGTGATTTTAGTTCTTCAAAGTCGATGTGTTTTAATACATCGAATCGAAGAAGCAAAATATTAGCTAATTATTTATTAATATTGAAAAGTTTAGTAGTAGTAGTTTACTAAGAAGTAAATAACTATAATCACTCAGTTCACGGTTTATATTTTTTTTTTCTTTTACTAAGTCTACACGCTTCTGTCATCAAATTGGCACACGGACAGTTTTTCATCCAATATTTCTTTCAATATTTATTCATGTCATGGCATAATTCAGGGATCTTATTAATTACGTCTTGAAATTACTATAGTTATCAGCCAGTTATAATACTAAACATAGATAAAATTAATTTTATGTATGCGACTGAAAGACTCTGTGTCTAAGGTCTTAAAAAGTAGCAGGAACGGCTCTAGGTATGTTAATGATATGAGTTATTGAATAGAAATGGACCCTGCTTCAATTTTCATATGATACGTATGTAAAACTTAGTGATACAGATCTGTACGGCCCCGTGATTTCCAGCACAGATGCGTAATATCTTATGCCTTAGGAGTGGCAACGCATTTAGATTGAAAGCTCTGATTTCGTGACTGACTCGTAGACTGATATTGCTTACCAATGTAAACTGATGCCTGTTTGCCACTTCATGAAATGAAAAAAAAACTGTGTAATATTGTGCTTATACTTATATAACACTCTAACAATTTCTGAAAAAAATACGTGCTATATGGGTGAAATAAAGGAGAAAACAAAAATTATTTAATTTACATCAATTTCTTCTTCGATATTTTAGTAACAAACAAGAAATTCTATCGAGTATAATGCTAATACAATATAATATTACATAATTTAAATTGATATAAAAAAATAATTTTATATCGATACTTTGATATATCAAGTTAGTATTCGTACATCACTATGTAAAAATGCTATTTTTAGAAAAGAATGAATAGCATTAAAAGTCATTTAAGTCATACGAAACATACACAGGTCTTCAAAACTCATAATAAAACATATCACTATATATCACTGCATTTCAAAATTCCACCGGATACGACACAATCCGTGAAAATTTGTACATAACCTCACAAAGGTCAATCCAAGCTTATTTTCGTTTTTCTTGCACCACTCTGTTTTAAACAAAACGAGAGCATAATCAGTCAACATAAAGCAAAATCTAGAATACCACAATAACTAGTTAAAAGATTTAGTTCTCAAGAAAACAGCAAAAGTATTATGAGCACCTGTTTGTTTGACAAAAGATGTACCCAGATGTACCACAAATCGGCCGCATACAATGGCGACGACACTCACACGAATGCATACGTATGACGTCACATCAAATCATTTCCCAAATTGATACTCTGTATACATTTTGTGTCTCTTTTTACATAGGGAGCTACTAGCTAGTTAGAAAGAGTCAAAACTGTTTTTGTCAGACATGTGTCGATTTTACCCATTATTGTATAACTACTGTTTCTATAGTAGAATGTGCCTTCTCCATGTATATTAATTAACTCAATATCTGTGAGTCTGTGGTTCCATGGTTTCTGAAGTTTCTGGAGAGTTTTGGCGGGAACGCGGAAAAAAGCTGTGTCGCTGCGTCATATTATTTTCGAAACTTGTGTATAGTCGCGTTTTTATGTGTAAAAATGGTGGGATTTTTATCATAAAATATTCGATAACGTTCACGGATGTAGGAAAGTGATATTATGAAGTGAGAAGTGATTTTTCATGTTGCCTCCAAGATTTCGTAAAATCTCCTAGTAAAGTCCCCATCACTTTACTGGAGCCATCTCATCATATTCCACATGGAAGCATCCAATCATCGCCATCTTCCATATGGAATTATGGATATTCATTATCATACGAAATGAAGATAAAAAAAAAATACTGAAGATTGGCCGTTAATGACTTGAATCCGCTACCGTAAAACAATTATAAAAAAAAACTGAAGTTTCTGTTTGTTTGTTGACTTATCACCAACTTATCACATGAGTTTACCTACCTACATAAGAACGCGGGGGAGTTTTGGCGGGAACCTTGAAAGAGGCGTGTGGTGCTCTTATTTTATTTGATTTTCTAGTGTATTTTTGAGTTATATTAAATGAAGTTGGTGGTATTTTGTTTGATATAGGCTTATTACAGTGCCCGTGTTTAGTGAAATAGAATAACAGTGCGAAAACACGGCTTTTCAGTTTGCCTCCAAAACTTAATTTTAAATGTTCTGGTAAAGTAGCCATCGCTTTACTCGAATTACTGACTGACTTATAATTGACCGACTCATACTTTTACGCTACTTGCGAATATGAAAATTAAATATCATTTTACTTGACACTGGCAATATGCGTAAAAACAATGCCATAATACTAAAAAAAAAAAAAAAACTTATCACATTGACTTAAACACATAAACACATTTGACTTAACTTAATGGCAGAATTACCCTTAAAAGTTGGTAGTTGCCATTAATGAAAAGAAAGAAAGAAAGAAAGACTTAACTTAAAACTAAACCTAATTTTCCACAAAACTATGTATTATTTTAAAATTAACGTATCATTAAAGTGATTATATATTATCGTTGATCATTATAGTACAGTCAATAGTCAATTAATATGTTCAATTTCTCGGATTACAGTTTTGTCTTGAGGTAGCTTGACAATCTAAAAACAACCTCCAGTAGCACAGAATAATATTTTACTCTGCTCATCTGCTGATATACTCACAAGGAGTACATACAGTAGTACTTTTGTGTATCAATAACCGTGTATCACTAATGCTGAATCAGTAAAGTCGCCCACACAATCACCAAATTTTGGAAGAATCATCCATAAAGTTAGTAAAAGCCAATCGTCAAAAAAAGGAAGATCATGATGGAAGTTTTGGAAGAGTTGAATGAATTGCACTTGGGCAATCTTAGTGAAGAATGGGTTCAGGCAATATACTTTTCAGAGTTTCTGGAGTTTAGTGATCTACCACCTGAATATGAGAATATTTTAAATTGTCAGGAATTACCAAACGTGTTTAGAAAAATAATGAATTGTTTCGATAATTGGCTTAATGCGGAAACAAATGACAATGAAGAAAAGTCCTGGGCTATCCTGTCACCTAATGTGCCATACAAAAAATTACTGGCTTTATTAGCATACTACATAGATTATGGTCACAAAAATGTGTCAACCAAAGAATACAGGAATAATGCAGTGTTGGCATCTTGTCTATATTATAAATTACTTTCTGTTCCGGGCTACAAAGCATATCATATTTATCACTCGCAACTATTTGCACATTCATTGTTGTGTTTGAGTTTTCCAAAAGCAATGTGCGACAATGAGGACAGTTATTTAAATAGCAGAGAACTGTCACGAGAAATGAATGCTCTAGTGAAGGAATTGGGTGGATTTGTAATTGGCTTGAGAGGTATTATTGAAAAACTACATTTAACTCCATCTGACATGAATTTTGAGGATATTTTGAGCAATTTAGTTGATATCACTGGTGGAGCTATTGTTAATAAATTCAGTAATATAGGTAAGTGATAAAAGAAATATTTTCTAATAATATATATATTTCTTAATAATATAAATAGAATAGATGCCAAGGCCTGCGCGATCCTTGATATTCCTTGATAGAGCTTGAGGTGGATTAACTAGGCCCATGTTTAATTCCTGGGTCAGAAATTAACTGGGACATAAAAATTTAGATAAATTATATTTATTATTTTATATGTGGCAGAAATTAGCACATTGTCTTACATTTCAGTAACACACATGAATTTTAAAAAATTAGTAGTTTTCACATAAGGTTGTTGTAAAGAGCTTATTCCAAAAAGATATTTGTTAATTTTTTTTAAATTCTAAATTATGTATAAGCACCCCATTTGCCTAGGATATAATTTTTCTCATGGGAGACAATGATGCATTATTGCAAAACTGACATACCTAAAACTTATATTTATATATGATGATACTTAATTTTTTTATTTTTTTTTTTTACCTTCACTAATGCTGCATTTGCCTTTTGTAGATAAAATTGAACTTGGTAATGTATCCAGGGTAATATATGAAATAATTGATATTTTACTTCGTGATACCAATTTGCATCCCAATCCAGATGCCATTCAACTGTTATTCAAATGTCTTCTTCCCAAGCTAATAGCAGCTTCAGTTGATAGCAAAAATGCTAATGTGAGTATTAATAGGTATGTTAAATAAGAGAACGTTCAAGTATTATGTAATGCTATTTGGGGGACAGGTAATGTTTCTACAAGACCCCCCATCATGTAGTTTGATCAATATGTAACATACAGTTTTTAAAATTAAAAATATAGGGAATTAAAATCTCCTATGTTGGCAACTCTTCTCGCTTATGTTTCAGCGAATCCCTCAAATGTATTGTATGTTACTTTTATAAGTAAGAATGCTAATTTGGGTGTTAAATAACGCTTTGAGAGGGGGAGGAGGGCTACATAACAATGTTACGGCACCTTATATGGGGGTAAGAGAGTGTCAAAAGTCTTCAAGAATTGTGTTACTTGCGTAATACTTGAACTCTCTGTAAAAGCACAGAATGTAATTCTAACTGAATATTATTACTACTTTTGTCTATTGTTTCAGAATATTGTTAGAGCATCATATGTCACATATTCAGGATTAGTATTGACAAAATATGGAAAGGCTGCATTATCAGGATATACTATCCTTTTGCAACATCTATGTTATTCATTGGATGGTTTGGTCAGTCAAATGTTTATGTTTTTATTAAGTTTCATATAATCAGTACTCTTAGAAATTACCAATAATAATAAATCTATTCATGTTCTAGGAACGCGCGGAAGTACGCAATGCTCGAGTGTCTTTAGTCATAGGGCTGATGAGCCTGTTGCCAAGGAAGTCATACCGTCAGATTGTCAAATGGTTACTCAAATTGTCTACAACATCGAAAGTGTCTCATAGACAGATTGCTTTAGTAAGATGTGTACTATTATTATACCTATTTCTCATGTGCATGAGGTACCTACATAATCATTTGATTCTTTGTATAATAATAATAATAATTAGAGATGCGCCGAATATTCGGTTCGTATTCGGTATTCGGCATATTCGGCATCATTTCCACTATTCGTATTCGGCCGAATTATTCGGTTTAGATGCCGAATATATTCGGTTGGAATATTTACTACGCTGTGGTCCTAAGTTCGATTCCCGGGTAGAGGGTTATCAGAGATAATGGTGTAAAGTCCTTTATCATTGGTTCTATTGGGTTTTTCCATTTTCTGAAAATTTCCAAGTACCTCGAAGTTTGGTAATGTGCCCGGAGTTGTCAACAGGCTCGCCATCTGTTACATGGGCCTAAACGTAACAGGCGGATTGTGGGTGTTTGCATGTTAGCTTGAATGCATGCATTTACCTCTGCCTACCCCTTCGGGGATTACAGGCGTAACGTTACGTTACATTAAATTACAAATCAACATTTATTTTGAAACCTCAAATCAACATATTCTTAACCTGTAGCCCTGTTGTTAGGTTACATGCAGTCAACATTTTATTGTAAACCTTAAATCAGCATTTATTTTTCAACTTTTATATTTAAACATAAATTAAAATCAAGCTATCCCGAGCCATCCCAGTCTACTCTCAGTACTACCACAAAATAAAAAGGTATTTTTGCAACATTTTGTGGTACTGAAGCGCGTATGACCCGCCAAGGCCTCTCCCCAAAAAGGGGAGAGACACGTGCCCAGCAGTGGGACGTGTCAAGGGTTACCATTATTATTATTATTATTTATGGTACTACCGTCCCAACCGAACGCACACCACACACTGAGGTACCTTAGAGCTCGCGCGCTTTACCATGCCGCCGCCGCTGGGCTCCGAGGCATGCCCTGATGCACATCCACACTGACTGTCACTGACCAAGTATTTCGCTCACGAGGCTGCCTCGCGCCCGAGCTACCTCCGGTGTAGACGCGGCTATTTAGCAAGCAGCGACATGTTAGAACCGCGTTTACGCGGAAAAACAATGAAATGGTAAACCGAATAATTCGGCCGCATATTCGGTTCGGTATAGGTTAAATAAAATAGGAATAATATTTGGTTATTCGGTGAAACCACTATTCGGCGCATCACTAAATTAATAATATTACATCTGCATTTTACGTTCCATGTATTTTAATAGGTCGGGGAAAAAGTCTTTTCGCATTAAATTATATGTATGAACTTGTAATAAAATCTCTGGCTGTAGTATTTGTATCTAGCTGGTTTTGGTATCATTGAAAGTTAAAATTTTAAAGAACATAATTCCAAATTCAAATTAGGCAAATGTGATTTTCATTTGTTTTTCGTACTGTCAAGATGAGTGAATCTAATGACGAAATTCGAAACATCATAATACACAATTAGACAAAATGCAACGCAAGCCGCGAAAAAAAATTTGCGATGTTTATGGACCTAGTGCAGTGTCTGTGAGAGTAGCACAAATTTGGTTTAAGCGTTTTCAATCCGGAAATTTTGATGTCAAAGATGCACCTCGCTCTGGTCGCCCTATTACGGATAAAATGGATGCCATTTTTGAAAAAGTGGAGCAAGTTCGACATATCAGTTGTTACGACGTAGCTGAAGAACTGAGAATTGATCACAAAACAGTTTTGGCTGATAACTGGTGATGAAAAGTGGATCACGTACGACAAGAACGTGCGAAAAAGGTTGTGGTCAAAGGCCGGTCAGGCTTCACAGCCTGTGGCGAAACCTGGGTTAACTCGCAATAAGGTGATGTTGTGTGTGTGGTGGGATTGGAAGGGCATTATTCATTATGAGCTATTACCACCAGGCAGGACTATCGATTCTGAACTCTACTGCGAACAACTGATGAGATTAAAGCAAGAAGTTGATAGAAAGCTGGTGGTAGAGCTCCAGTGACGGAGCTCGCGGGCGTAGGCACCACCGCATTACCTAATTTACTTGCCGCTAAATGGTAGTGTTCAGCACTATCGTGTTCCGGTCAGGTGGTAATGTACGGCCCTGTAATTTCCGGCACAGAGGCATAATACCTTAGGCCTCAGGGGTGGTAACGCATCTGCATTTTGGCCTTGGTCTTCATGTGGGTGTCTATAGGCTGCAGTCATCACTTAACATCAATGTGAACTGCATGCTTGTTTGCCACTTCCATTACACAAAAAAAAAAAAAAAGCGGCCGGAATTGATCAACAGAAGGGGTGTGGTGTTTCATCATGATAACGCTAGACCTCGCACATCTATAGCCACTCAGCAAAAATTAAGAGAGTTTGGCTGGGAGGTGTTAATGCATCCGCCGTATAGTCCTGACCTTGCACCGTCAGATTTCCACCTGTTTCGGTCTCTTCAGAATTCTTTATGCAATGTTAGGTTAACATCACGAGAGGACTGCCAAATCCACTTGTCGCGGTATTTTGATGAGAAGTCCCAAAATTTTATAGCAATGGGCTCATGTCCCTACCTACAAGATGGCAAAAGGTTATCGAACAAAATGGTACATTATGTATGTACCATTTTGTTCGATAACCTTTTGCCATCATACTTTTAGTTAAATTTAAATAAACTATATTAAAAAATGTTTTGAATTATCTTAAAAATGCGAAGAAACTTTTTCCCCAACCTAATATGTTGCCTACCCTAAAGATAGTAATTTTTATGATAATATGCATGATATAATAAGCATGAACACCAATTTTTGAGTCTGTAAATATAATTGACTCTTTTAAATTATTTACAGGAAATGATATCAAAATTATTAAGTAATGAGGCTGAAATTTTAAAACCGAGTACCAAAACAGTTAGTGAGGGTAAGTTTTCTATTCATTAGGGGCCGTTCATAAAATACGTTCGCTTAAAAGGGGAGGTGGGAAGGGACTCGCGTGCGTGAGCGTGACTAACCCTGGGTTGCACAAAGATATTTGCTAAAGTTATTGTAACATTTCACATCCTTCTCTAACTTTAACAGATTTCTTTAAGTTAGAGAAGGATGTGAAATGTTACAATAACTTTAACAAGTATCTTGGTGCAACCCAGGCTAAATGTGACGGGGGAAGACGAGAAGTCCACGGCAACGTGACGTTTGCAATTCATTAAAATATTTTTAATTAATATTTCGTGATACTATTATTAATGAAAAAAATTGTCATGTTTAGGAGGCGGGATTTTATAGAGAGGATTGTGACCCCCTAAAAATATTACGTCACAAAAACTAAAAACCTTTTTCAATATTTATATATGCTTCTTACAGAGCAAAATGTAGAATCAGGGAACAATGATTCGCCAGCACCTGGAACATCTAACGAGGCAGTAAGCACAGAGGATGAGAGCAGCCAAGATTCTTCGCAAGTTAATTTTGTAAGTATAACTTATTTAATTTTAGCCATTTTAAGAGCCCTTACCAAAAAGAAACTCATGTGCAACGCGTACACGACACACGACGCAAGTGTGGTGTTATTGTAAATCCGATCACTCAAAATATTCCCAATTCTAGACCATTTTCTGAGCAGTAAAACACAGTAAACATTTTGAAAATAAAAATACGTGGGATTGGTGGATGTGGGACAGGGTTGAGCTAAAACTGACTATATCCCACCCCGTGGTGAGGTACCTATCGTGTTGCATATCGTACGACGAACAAAGGAAAGAAAATATTGATATCATCTTCAAACAATCTACGTCGATTCACAGCCTCAGAGTACGGAAGTAGCCGAAGAGGGGGAAGAAGAAGCAGCCGAACTGCTCCAGCAACGAGCGCACCGCGTGTCGCATGACGAGTTACTGCGAGCGGTGTACGATCGAGTGCACGATGTATCGAGCACATTACGAACGCGCGCCCTCGCCATACTCACCCAATGCCTCGATACCGATCATCTGCCCATGAAAGACGCCATTTCTGTATGTACTTGTTTTTTTTTAAATATATTTGATAATTAACCATGTAGGATTCAAGTTATTTTGCGGTAAAATAAGATCCTATGATGTTGATTCATTTCCGTACGTTTTGAGGATGAAGCATATCAGGATCGTTCTAAATGTATTTCTTTTATTTACATGTGTGAAGCACTAAAATGCAGACTATAGCCGCAAATCAATCAATGGATTACCAAACATTCTTGGTTCGTACATTCGATACATCGATACATTCGATTTGTAATTATTCGCCAGGCGTTGAACGGTTCTGGCAGCGTTTCCAGACTGATGGCGGTGTGCGCGCGCTGTGTGTGTGACGAGAGAGCGGCCGTGCGCCGCGCCGCCGTCACGCTGCTGCACCGCCTTCTTGCCCCGCGCTCCCCTCTGGCCGCTGACGACGAGCAACCCACTGCCCACACTGCCACTGACTACGCGGTAAGTGTATAAAGGTGCAATTCCACCAATGTGTTGAACTGTGCGGCACTAGTATTCCCTAATAAATAAAACTTCAAAGGACTAGAGATATTTTAAAAGTGACGACAGTTGACGTGCATAACTCAAACAGGAATTCTGTGGGTATGTTGTGAATATGATATTTCTGCCATAGTATTTTTATTTATTTTAAATTGATTACATAAATTGTGTGATTTAAGCAGTGTTTTGATAATTGACTCCTGTCGGTCAATTTTTAGAAGTCTATAGGCCTATGTTACTATGGGCGCTTTCCGGTCTCCTTTGTCCCTTTAGTGATTAGTGTACAATGTCAGTGTGCGACTGGGACCCTCTAATACGTTATATCGTTACAGATACTGGTGGGCCTTTGTCGAGACGCAAGTATAATAGTACGTACAGCGGCAATAACCGCCCTGGGCGAGTTGGTCATCCAGCAACCTAACGATACTGTGATGGATGCCTTCCTTTCAGGACCCATGCATCAAGTATCTGATCCGGAAACGAAGGTACAGTACTCAACAATTAAAATTGCACATCGAGCGTACGAAAGAGCCAATCGTCTAGTTTCGACTTCGTAGAGCGTTATCTCTGTTGCACACTGTCTACGTAAGCACTGATAGTGCGGCATTGATCAAAACTTGAACAAAATGGTCGACAAATGTCAGATGGGTAAGGTGCGAGAGAGATAACGCTCTACAAACCCGAAATAAGCCGAAATCTCCTATATATCTTAGTCGATGTGCAATATTTCTAGTAAATATTTCTCTTGTAAAATAAAAAAAGGCGTTGCCCAACTGTATGATCGTTAAATTGAGATATAAGTCTCTCCATTTCAGTTTTATAATTATAAACGACATATTTACACAAAATATTTGCTGCTACACATTTTTTACCTTAATTTAAACCTGTCATGTCTTTTTTGCTACAAAGATTCAAGAACAAGTGGTGACGCTGATTCAGCAAATATTGATTCAACCGCTGGACAAGTACGACCCTAATGCGATAGAAAATCCTCTGCCGTGGTGCTTTTTGTCCGGCATCACGAGGAACAACATGAGGCGACATCTACAGAAGACCTGCACACTACTACTCAAATCGTCTAATTGTATAAAGTAATTAATGTTTTTATTTGTCTGATGGATTATTAATTAAATGAACCAAACATTTAGAAGAGTATAGAATAATTTACCAACTGTGGAAGTAATTAGTCATAATGTAACCCAGTGTGTGTGAATATGTGAATGTTGTCGCCGTTGTTCGGACATTTCGTTTGCAAATAAAAACAAATATTTCGACTACACAACCACGAACACAGCCATACACTGTTATATTGCCGCGCGGTCTGCCCGCTGGTTTCGATGGTTTCATAGAGACGCGGTTTTGTATCTGTTTGTCGTAGTTTTGCGCGTGCTGCACTTGCCGCTAAATGTTTGCTGCCACCTTTGTTCTACGGTGTTCCGGTTCGGTGGTTGTGTTCCTGTCTCTTATTAATTTAATGTCTAAATAGCGGCATCGCATCTATATTGAGGTTTACAGTTTTGGAGGAAACTGGAAATTCATTTATCGTAAAAGTAAACTGTATTGATTGTATCCTGTTTGCCACTGTCATAATAAACGAATGTTATTTTTTTCCTTAGCCATCGGTTGGTGGACATAGCGAGCACCCACCTGGGCGTGAAGGGCGACGAACGCGACCTGCAAACTCTGTTGCTTCTGACCAGTGTAGCGCGACACGTCGATTATTCCGACGTCAACTTTGTACTCGACTATTACTACAAACTCACCGATGGGAGTCAGGTAAGAGCTATGAAAAGATTATCTAAAAGGGTAGCCTGCGTGAGCGACGAATACGACGCAACGCGACATTGCGAATGCGATTAATTTAACGGCATGCCATGTTTGCGGCCTAGGCAGTCTGTGACGAGACGCGATGTAACGCGTACTTGTTTAGAGGTCACCAGACCCAAGCACACCAAAAAATTACCAGCTACCCTACTCAGAAGAGATAGTACTTCAAAGTCATAGTAATTAAATGGCTCTACACTACATCTTTTATTTTGAATTGTAGGACGAGGACCATCTTAATTTGACGGCAGCGGAACTATCAAACCAATCCGAAGCTATGGATCATTCCGCGAGGGAAACTTTAGCGGAGTCCGGTGTGGTTATGGAGGATTCGCAACAAGAAGAGCAGAGGAGTCGACAGGTAAAATTATATTCACATTAATTAAATTATTATTAAAACATAATTGCGTTAATTAACTGAAAAAACATTAGAATTGGGATATTACGTAAGGTCAATTGTGCAATGGTTATACCAAGTATGGGCTTGACCAACGGTATTTTATGTGGAGAGAGTTTATATGGATATACAACAACAACAACAACAATACACTTTATTGTACACCAGACATAACATTAAAAGAAATACAGAAAAGAGAACTTAACACAGTACAATAGGCGGCCTTATCGCTATATGAGCAATTTCTACCAGACAACCTTTGGGTAGAGGAAAAGATGTGATAGAAAATGGATAGGGGTGTACATACTGAATAATTAACGTTATTAATAAAAAATACATATTATATTATTATATATCAACAAAATAAGTAAATAATTCTACTACAAAATAAGTAAATATTCGGCGGCGTCGTGTGACGGGTTGCTCACTTCCCTTCAAAATGGGCGAAGAGAGCAATGGCTGCCACGTGCGTCATACTCGTGAACGGGTGCTGATTGTGGAGACTGGTCTGTTGTGATTTGCGGGTGTTATATTCTATCACGATATTAAGCTGTTGATGGGTATTTGCGTATGTGTTTATATGTTAATATTTATATGCCATGGACGTTCACATTATCTTTATTCTATGTAATAATATTTGTATTAAATCTAAGGTTTTGACAAAAGAGCATCACGCTGAGTTTGTTGGGTAGCGGAGTTCTTCTCAGTAGTGCCTGCACTTGGAACTCTGCTAAGTGAATGACTATGATTATGACGAACAGATTTCTTCTATGAAGGAATTGAAAAATTTGATAATTCACGAATATTTAACCGATAAATATTATTATTAAATTGGTATTTATTAATACCTATTGGATTAATATTATAAGTCATTCTCTCTAGGTAGCTTATAATCCGACAATGCAAAAGTGTCCTTGTAGACCAATTTGAAATAAATGATTTGAATTTTGAATTTTTTGAACTACTTTTTGATATACTACTTACATATTATATATATATATACATATATCATGGCGTCGGGATGTGACGACCCCATCGCCCGCTAGCGGAAGAATTCTCTTCTACTGGGAGGGAATTCTTCCTCTAGTGCAGTCAGTCAACCGAACAATGGCGGTCAAACCATGGCGGTAGGAGTATCCGGGATGGGCAGCAGCGTCGCGTGATACAATTGCCGCCACTGCGATCGCCAACCCGCATGCCAAGCGTGGCGATTATGGCAAATCACCCCAAATGCTTCACAACAAAACACAACGGCCCCTAGTCCCCGGTAGCTCCGCTATTCCTGACCATGGTCGTACCGGTCATGGTAACGGCGGGGCAGGGGATGCTAAGAATCACCGGGAGATGCCAGGGTACCACACCCGACGACAACTGACCCTGGCAACATACAACGTACGGACGCTGCGGACTGACGAGAAAGTCATGGAACTGGAGGAAGAATTGAGCGGGTTACGATGGCACATTATAGGGTTATCGGAAGTCCGAAGACAGGGGGAGGACTCGATAACCCTCAAGTCTGGTAACCTGCTCTATTTCCGGGAGGGCGAACAACTGTGCCAGGGTGGTGTCGGGTTCATCGTCCACAAGTCCCTCGTGAACAACGTTGTCAAGATCGAGAGTGTGTCGTCGAGAGTGGCGTACCTTATACTCAGAATTACCAAACGGAATTCACTGAAGGTCATACAGGTCTACGCCCCGACCTCTGCACACTGCGATGATGAGGTAGAAACTATGTATGAGGACATTTCCAAAGCCATACATAGTTCTAAGACCCACTACAACGTTGTCATGGGGGATTTCAATGCGAAATTGGGCGTTCGAGGTGATCATGAGCTGAAAGTGGGACGATTTGGATATGGGCGACGAAACACCAGGGGCCAGACTCTGGCTGACTTCATGGAGAAAGAGAGCCTCTTCATGATGAACTCTTTCTTCAAGAAGCGGGAGTGCCGGAAGTGGACCTGGATCAGTCCTGATGGTGCGACTAAAAATGATATAGACTTCATTATGTCCACGAGGCGGCATATATTCAGTGATGTCTCTGTGATCAATTCGGTAAAAACCGGGAGTGATCACCGATTGGTAAGAGGCACACTGAATATAAAGGTCAAGATCGAAAGATCCCGACTAATGAAGTCTACGCTCCGCCCAGCACCTGCTCAAATCCAAAACCCCGAGAGCTTTCAACTCGAGCTACAAAATCGCTTTGAATGCCTGAGTGAGTGCGTAGATGTGGACGATTACAATAACAGGTTCGTAGAAACTGTCCGCACGGCGGGGTCTAAGTTTTTCAAGACCCGCCCCACAAATAAAACCAAAAAGATCTCCAGCCCAACTCTCAAGCTCATGGAAGAGAGGCGCGGTATGGTTCTGAAGACCTCTGAAGATGCTTTAGTGTACAGGCGGCTCAACAGACAGATCTCCAAGTCATTGACTCGCGACATTCGGCACTTTAATACTGATTGTATTAAAGCAGCCATAGAGCGGCACAAGGGCTCTAAAGTGTTCGCCAAAGATCTGTCCTTAGGGCAAAGCCATCTCACTAAGCTGAAAACAGAGGACAACAGAATCGTATCGTCGAAACCTGAGCTTGCAGAAGAGATCGAACGGTTTTACGGACAGTTATACACGACAGTGCGACCACCTGTTAACAGTCCGGCGGCAGATCCTAGAGCCGGACTGACCCGACACTACACCGAAGATATCCCGGACGTCAGTCTAGACGAGATTAGTACGGCTCTCAAACAGCTCAAAAACAACAGGCCGCCGGGTGATGACGGAATCACTGCTGAACTCCTGAAAGCGGGCGGAAGGCCAGTATTAAAAGCTCTTCAGTTGATGTTTAATTCCGTCATATCCGAGGGCAAATCGCCACAGGCGTCGCACAGAAGTGTGGTGGTACTGTTCTTCAAAAAAGGTGACAATACCCTTCTTAAGAACTATAGGCCCATCACACTTCTAAGCCACGTCTATAAGCTGTTTTCGAGAGTGATTACGAACCGTCTATCTCGCAGACTCGACGACTTCCAGCCTCCCGAACAAGCCGGGTTCCGTAAAGGTTTTAGTACCATAGACCACATACACGCTCTGCGGCAGGTTATACAGAAGATCGAAGAGTATAACCAGCCCCTTATGTCTAGCGTTTGTGGACTATGAGAAAGCCTTCGATTCGGTCGAGATTTGGGCTGTGCTACAGTCACTCCAGAGGTGCCAGCCAAGTCGACTACCGATACATCGAGGTGCTAAGGAGCTTGTACGAAAACGCCACCATGTCGGTTCGCCTTCAGGACAAGAGCTCGAAACCTATCCAACTGCAGCGAGGTGTGAGACAGGGAGATGTCATATCTCCGAAACTGTTCACCGCTGCATTGGAAGATGTCTTCAAGCTTCTGGACTTGAACAGACTCGGCATCAACATTAACGGCGAGTACATCTCCCACCTCCGATTTGCGGATGATATCGTAGTCATGGCTGAGACCCTGGAAGACCTTGGCACAATGCTCAATGGCCTCAGTAGGGCCTCCCAACGAGTGGGCCTTAAAATGAACATGGACAAGACGAAGATCATGTCGAATGTCCTCGTTACGCTCACTCCTGGTATGGTCGAGGGTACTACACTCGAAGTTGTTGACGATTATGTATACCTGGGACAAACGGCCCAGTTAGGTAGGTCCAACTTCGAGAAAGAGGTCAATCGCCGAATCCAACTCGGATGGGCAGCGTTCGGGCAGCTGCGTTATATCTTCTCGTCCAATTTACCGCAGTGTCTGAAGAAGAAGGTCTTTGACCAATGTGTGTTGCCAGTGATGACATACGGAACTGAAACGTGGTCGCTCACTATGGGCCTCATAAGAAGGCTCAAGGTCACTCAGAGAGCAATGGAGAGGGCTATGCTCGGAGTTTCTCTGCGAGATCGAATCAGAAACGAGGAGATCCGCATGAGAACCAAAGTAACCGACATAGCCCACCGAATAGCGAAAATGAAGTGGCAGTTGGCAGGGCACATAGCTCGCAGAACTGACGGCCGTTGGGGTAGAAGAGTTCTGGAGTGGCGACCGCGTACCGGAAGACGAAGTGTAGGCAGGCCCCCCACGGGGTGGACCGACCACCTGGTTGGATGAGGGCGGCCCAGGACCGTTCGTTGTGGCATTCTTTGGGGGAGGCCTTTGTTCAGCAGTGGACGTCTTTCGGCTGAAATGATGATGATGATGATATATACAAATATAAATATATATTATATATATAAGTGCTCAATTAAATGATATGACATTATCAGATACTAACAATAAATCAGTGTCAAAGGTTCAAGACAGGTAAAAATCACGAACGCGTTTTTTAAAAGACTCAAGAGATCGAGCTTGTCGAATAGGCAAAGGTAAAGAGTTCCATAAGCGAATGGCCTCCACCGTATAGGAGTTGGACATAAAAGATGAATTATGAGAAGGAGTTTTTAGAAAGAGGTTTTCGGATGAGCGAAGGAAGCGAGGATGAGTCTGGCTTAGATAATGGAACAGTTCTTTCAGGTAAGGAGGGGACTGTGGATGAAATAGCAGACAGTAAAGAAATGACAGAATACGTGTTACATACATTCCTGCGCAGACGGATTGGTAACCACTTGAGTTGTTCACGAAATTCTGAAACATGGTAACCGGGACCGTCGGCTTAACGTGCTCTCCGAAGCACGGAAACGCGCATTTTAATTTGTCACTAGTAGTCACCCGTCACTTATCCGACCGCACCCGTATCGATCGAGTAGATCGCTTGCGTTCTACAACAGCCGCTAGGCCTTGCGCGCTTCAGAAAGATGAAAAGAGGATGATACGAAATTATAAATACTAGCGGTCCCAACCCAAAATCCGCTGTCCTGTCTCTATGTACGTAACTAAGTACATACATACCAAAAAAACAATTAAAAGGGCATTTTCCAGTGGACCAAACTATGAATCTTAACCATTCTCAAAACACACACAATAATGAATCATCAAAATCGGTCCATCAGTTAAGGACGAGTTCAGTAACATATCTACACACAACACATATCCACATACAACACACGCACACGAAAAAATATGAGTGAATGATACAATTTAATTTAGAAATTGAAATGAAAATAAGAATGCATTCTTTATTTCTTTGTTAATTAGATACTTAAGTCGAATATTATTAATCAAAATTAATTATAGGGAGATTAATTTTTATACGAAAAAAATAATATGGAAGCTGTTTCTGTCCCTGACAACCGGTTTCTTAGCTCATCATTTTAATATACCAATCCAACATTGCTAAAGAGTCGTTCGCTGGGACATTTGATGGAAAAGAAGATAGGTATTGCCATAGATACAGTTCCGTAAAGCCCCGAATATTTCGAATTTTTTAGTTGCGTACGCGTATAAACATAATATTGTATGTAATGTATGTCAGTAAAATTAAAACAAACAAGCAAGGAACAGCGCCGGTGGCGGAAGGGGTTCGTTCGCTTGTTCGGCCCGGCATCGCACTGCGGCGTGTGTGTGCGGTGCCATGGATACGCGACGCGCATGCGCAATGAAATTCCTCATAAATTCCTCTTAAATTTTGAGGAAGCGAAAGCGGAAGAGGATTTTTTTATTTTTATTTATGAGGATGCGGTAACGGATGAGGAACCCTACAGCATAATCTAATATAGGAAAGAGAAGTGATCTAGCTAGTGCAACTTTAGTGGCAGCAGGTAAAAAGTACTGTAATCTCCTTAACGACCCAACCGCAGCAAACATCTTCCTGCTTACCTGACTAATTTGGGGTGTCCATGATAACGGTCCAATATTACCCCCAGATTTTTTACTTCACTCGAATACTGTATCGTAACACCTGCAAATAGAATAGGTGGTACATTGGTGGAATCAATTTTAACGATCAATCGAGAGCTGCCAATGATGATAGCCTGGCTTTTACTCGGATTTACTTGCAAACCGAAGGCTTTACACCATTAGAAATATTTACTAGATCATCATTGACAGCTTCGATGGCTAGTGGTAAGTCGGTTAGATTACAATGACGATATAATTGTAAATCGTCATCATAAAGGTGGTAGAGAGAAGATAAATTACTTGTGATGGAGTTGATAAACATAGAGAAAAGGAAGGGAGACAACACGCCACCTTCTGGTACGCCAGCAGTTACATTACACCAGTGGGAGAAATTATCATCCGCTTTAACTCGGTGCCGGCGACCAAACAAGTTACTATGAAACCATTCAATAACTGTCGGAGATATGTTAAGAGAACTAAATATTGCTAGTAAAATGTCAAAATCTACGGTATTGAAGGCGTTACTGAAGTCCATTAGAGTGAGCACAGTTAGCTGTCGCTTCTCCATACCCAACCTAATGTCTTCAGTTATCTTGACAAGGAAAGTAGTCGTGCTGTGACCCTGTCGGAAACCGGATAGAAAATGATTTAAGAGGTGATACTTGGACAGGAAGGAATTCAGTTGATGATAGATATAGAAAATATTTATAAAATCAATGCCACTAGGTATAATCATAGTTGTCAAAATGTGAATTTGTCCGACCAAAAAACTAATCTGATCCTTATTAAAATGTTTGGCCCCGTAATAACTATCACAGAGACGCAACAGCTTAGGTCTTAGGGGGGCAACGTATCTGCATTTTGACCACCAGTTTTGTGTAGAAGTCTATAAAATATATAGGCTGCAGTCATCACTTAAAATCCATAAGAACTGCACGCTTGTTACATAAAACAAAATATTAAAACATGTTGTTTTACTTGGTCACTGGTGGTCGTTTAAGGTGACGGATGACATTTCAGCTAAATTATTCTATGAAGAGTGGAGGATCAGGTCGTGACGTGCGGCTCCTCGTGCTGACGCTTGAACTACTGACGACCTGGTCGCGCTGGCTGACGGACGAGGACCGAGCCGCACTCCGGGACCACCTCGTACGCCGCCTGGCCGCTGCTGCTGATGACGGTAAACCTCGCTCTGTATAGGTCCGCTAGTTGCTGATATACTCTATATTCCCTACAATTCCTTTTTTCTACCTGATTTTAATATTATAAACTTCTCATAAGCTTTCCTGAAATAGGTTTAGGACTATTTTTTATAGGAGATGAGGCACGGGAGGTGTGTCAGGACCGAGATCTGGCGCTCCTCACTCCCTTCCTACCCCGTTAGGGACCTGGCGTGAAGATACATACATGCATACTATTTTTTCACAATGCTGAGTCTCCATTCTAAATTAATTTATTTACGTTACATGTTTGGAAAACATATATATTATTATGTATACCAAAATTCAACTCATTTGGCCCACTACTGAACAAATGGCTGTAAGACTCCTATTTTCTTTGGAAAAATCCAGATGTCCATCCAAAATGTCTTACCTAACCTATAGATTACGGAAAAACCTATAAGAGGTTTGTGATATTTATGATAACATGGGAAATTCATTAATTGTACGGAACCCTGTGAACGTGAATCCGGCTCGCACGCAGCCGCATTTTTACTGTGATCATCACAATTAACCGTGAATTCCGTTTCAGGTTGTCGAACGTCATGTGCTTCCCTCGCTGCTCATTTAGACCCAAATAACCTGCATTGGGCCACTGAGTTATTGCAAATATGTAAGTTCAACGTAAACATCATATTTAATTGCGTCGAGCAACATTAAACACAATGTTGTTTTGCATTAATTTTGGGTTTTATTATTAGAAGATTTAGAAGAAATTATTACTTATTTTACTTTTTTACCTGTTTTGTATGCTCCCGTTCCTTTTTACGACTGCAGAATTACGTATGCAAATAATATGTGTGCACAGTATGCACAGTTAACAATCCAGAGATTTTTTTTTATGTAATGGAAGTGGCAAACGAGCATGCAGTTCACATTGATGTTAAGTGGAGACTGCAGCCTATAGACACCCACACAAAGACCAAGGTCAAAATGCAGATGCGTTACCACTCCTGAGGCCTAAGGTATTATGCCTCCGTGCCCGAAATTACAGAGCCATACAAATTACAAAAAAAAAATAGATTCCTGAAGAGAATGTCTTTCCCACGGTATTAACGTATTTGGTGAGGCTTAGTAGCACTTCTTTACATTATTATTCGTAGCCTCATATATTATATTACTTTCCGGGAACTGGTCGCTTGACCACATGACTTTATATAGTGGTCAAAAATGCTATATTTGGTTGATTTTGGATACGCGGAAAATTCCCTGACATTACGTAATTTGCAGCGGAGCGACGTGCTTGTGCTGGCGTGAACAACGTGGAGGAGTGGGTGCGCGCCGCCGACGTGTCGCTGGTGGCGCCCGAGCCGCCGCACCCGCGTCTCCTCGACCTCTTCCTCAACGCCCTGAATAATCCGCCGCCCGGTACGCATATCCACACCAGTCTTACCGTTTCTGGCCACATTACACCTAATCTAAGTATAAGGTATTTCCTGCCTCATGCAACCGATTGCACTTCCGAGAAAAATGTAGGCGCCGCCGCATCTGCGCCTTCTCTACCTCTTCATGAACGCCCCCCGCCCGGTGAGTATATCCACACCTGCTGTACACCTAAAGGTATGCCCAAGTCTTCTTGCAGTTTTCCCTCTAAGCGCCCTGCAGAACGCAGAGCTGTCGCCTGCATAAACTCACGAATAGATTTATTTTTGCATCGGGCAGTTTTTCTTTAATTGCATCAACGCGAGTGTAAATAGAGACACTACTGTTCCCTTTCACCGATCTGAGTCGAGACCGCACCGCATTAAACCTGCACGTTTACATTGATGATACTGGAATCAGAAAGAGAGAGGAAGAAAAGTTCTAAGTTTTCTGTACGTTGATCTCGACAGCCCCAGTAACAAAACGCGTGTGTTGCAGAATGGTCGGCGGCCCAGCAGGGGCTGTGCGTGGCGGGCGCCGGGCGGCTGTGTCTGCGGTCGCGGGCCGCCGCCGCCGCCGCCGCGCCCGCCCTCGCCGCGCTGCTCACTCGTCACGACGTGCCGCTGCCCGCGAGACATAACGCGCTCCTCGCCCTCACGGACATATGCACCAGGTGCGCTCGACCGCCCTCGCCGCGCTGCTCACTCGTCACGACGCGCCGCTGCCCGCGACTCATAACGCGCTCCTCGCCCTCACGGACATATGCACCAGGTGCGCCCGACCGCCCTCGCCGCGCTGCTCACTCGTCACGACGTGCCGCTGCCCGCGAGACATAACGCGCTCCTCGCCCTCACGGACATATGCACCAGGTGCGCCCGACCGCCCTCGCCGCGCTGCTCACTCGTCACGACGCGCCGCTGCCCGCGACTCATAACGCGCTCCTCGCCCTCACGGACATATGCACCAGGTGCGCCCGACCGCCCACGCCGCGCTGCTCACTCGTCACGACGCGCCGCTGTCTTGGTAAATTTACTGATATGGTTATTTAATGCTCTCGTGCCCATATTATGGTTCCAGGTGTAACCCACCGGTCTCGTGTCCTTAAATCTCTCTCATCGATATCTGCGTCACTCGCGTACTACCGCTTCTATCGCCGTCGAGCCGTGCTGTTCCTGTGCGTCAGCTTCAGTTTTACTTAATTGTTCCCGAAGAGTCTATCCCCCGTACGACACAACACGCTCCTTGCACTGACATCTTCACCAGATGCATCCAACCTTTTTGCCGTTCCGTCACGAAGTCACCATGCGCTTTTCCGTCTTATCGACCTCCAACCCAGAGACGTCACCACGTTGTCCGTGCTTAGGCGGATACGTACATTGTGAGTCATGCGCGATGCACGCCTCGATATATCATTCTTGTTCCTTCTATCAAAAATTAGATTGAAATAAAATTGCCTCGAGCATGTTTCGCAATTTTGTATCCACCTTTTTTTGTATGTGACCACCATAATTTAAAAATTAAATGTAACAATAATATGTAACGTCATTAATCCATAGGTACACATGCATAGTGGAACCTCTTCTGGAGTCAGTTTGCGGGTGTCTAGCGAAGACCGCGCCCGCACCACTTCGCCGGGCCTCTGCTCGGGCACTCACAAAGCTGCTGCTGGCCGGTTACCTGCGACTGCGCACCCCTCTATACTACACGTAAGGAAAAAATCACTTTGCAGATCGGATAAATTATGCTTTTCTTTTCTACAATTAGTACCATGTGAACAGACTGACCACTGAACTGGTCCCTGATCACTGAACTGAGGTACTAGATAGTTATAACTTATCGTCTTATTGTTTTCATAATGCAATAACGCGAAAATAGTTGAATATTACCGACTATATACTACAACTGCTTGCATGATTCAGTACTTGATGGCGCACCCGTTAATCAGTACCGAATACATACGGTTGGCTACAGCTCTTTGTTCAATACATGCAGTAGTGTAGTCAAACCTTAAATTTTATATACCGGTATCTCAAAATTAAACCCGGGTTACAAGTAAAGATTTAAATAGTTTCAGTACAAAAAATATCGTATTATGTTAACAGATACTGCGCACTATTAGCAGACGAAGACCATGATGTGCGCGAACCAGCTGAATATTACGTCACCAGCTGCCTGACAGTCGATGCTATTTATCACCACTTCGTTGATTGCGTGATGCACTATAATCATCAAGATTCAGGTAAGCGATCATCAAAAAAAGTTACTTCAACAGAGGTAAATTCACGCATTCAAGCATACATGCAAACACCCACGACTCGCCGGTAACGTATTGACCCATGTAACAGGTAGTGAGCCTGTTAATATCGTCTTTGGGGAAGGCTTTGTCCAGCAGTGGACGTTTCTCGACTGGAGTGATGATGATGTGCCGTAATTAAGCATTCGGGCGCCTTCGTACCTTTCCATCCTTTCGCTAGTGGGCGGTGGAGTCGTCAGTCGTCACGTACCGATGCCAAATAATTTGTACGGAGCAATGATGTTTCGGACAGAGAACCTGTCGTTCGACGCGCGCCAGCTGATCTACGACGTGATGCTGCAGCGCATGTCGGTGGTGCAGCGCCTCAACACGCAGTGCCGGCTGGCGCGCGAGGTGCTGGGCCACGCGGCCGACGTGTGCGACGAGACGGCGCGCGACGAGCTGCCGCCGCCCCTCAACGCCGCCCTGCTCGACGCCATCACGCTGCTCTGCGGGCCTCGTATGAAGCTACCCAGTAGTGAGTCCGTTTTTGACGTGATAATGTCTTATAAATCGATGAACGTCGGCTGCACTCACGAAAAAGTGTCACGTTCTGTCTGAGCCGAGCGTGGCAAGATATCATTCGCCTTATGATGATTATTTAATCACGAAAAATTATTCTCCGAAAACCGACTTTACAGGCAACCATTTTTTTTTTATTCAAATTACTTTTTGAGGTAACACACAGCCTGAACGAATTTCAAATGTTTAATGGAATTTTGTAAAAATAACAGATTTGAAATTATGCCTGTGGCAATGTTTGCTACTTATTGATAGAATTTTATATGCTGAATTATTTGTAAGATGAGCGAAATTAAAAAGTGACTAGTATATATATATATATTATTTAAGACGAAGCCAACATCTGAATTATTTATATGTTTATTCTTGCAGAAAAACCGCAGAATACGGGAGATGCCGCGGATATCGATGATTTACAAGAAAGGATAACGACGAATATTGTATCCCACGTAAGATATTTTTTATAGTAGCCATTTAGACAGACATTATAAGTAAATATAAGGTTGGGGAACAAGTTTCTTCGCATTTTTTAAGCTAATTCAAAACATTATTTAATATAGTTTATTTAAATTTAACTAAAGTATGTATGTACCATTTTGTTCGATAACCTTTTGCCATCTTGTAGGTAGGGGCATGATCCCATTGCTATAAAAATTTTGGGACTTCTCATCAAAATACCGCGACAAGTGGATTTGGCAGTCCTCTCGTGATGTTTACCTAACATTGCATAAAGAATTCTGAAGAGACCGAAACAGGTGGAAATCTGAAGGTGCAAGGTCAGGACTATACGGCGGATGCATTAACACCTCCCAGCCAAACTCTCTTAATATTTGCTGAGTTGTATAGAGTTGTATAGATGTGTGAGGTCTAGCGTTATCATGATGAAACACCACACCCCTTCTGTTGATCAATTCCAGCCGCTTTCTCTCAACTTCTTGCTTTAATCTCATCAGTTGTTCGCAGTAGAGTTCAGAATCGATAGTCCTGCCTGGTGGTAATAGCTCATAATGAATAATGCCCTTCCAATCCCACCACACACACAACATCACCTTATTGCGAGTTAACCCGGGTTTCGCCACAGTCTGTGAAGCCTGACCGGCCTTTGACCACGACCTTTTTCGCACGTTCTTGTCGTACGTGATCCACTTTTCATCACCAGTTATCAGCTTCTTCAAAAATGATTCGGTTTCATTACGTCGTAATAAAGAATCACAAATGAGTACACGGTTCATTAGGTTTCTTTCAGTGAGCTCGTGAGGTACCCAAATATCGAGCTTTTTTTTGTACCCAGCTTTTTTCAAACGCGCCAAAACTGTTTTGTGATCAATTCTCAGTTCTTCAGCTACGTCGTAACTACTGATATGTCGATCGTGCTCCACTTTTTCAAAAATGGCATCCATTTTATCCGTAATAGGGCGACCAGAGCGAGGTGCATCTTTGACATCAAAATTTCCGTATTGAAAACGCTTAAACCAAATTTGTGCTACTCTCACAGACACTGCACTAGGTCCATAAACATCTCAAATTTTTTTCGCTGCTTGCGTTGCATTTTTACCTTTTTTGTAGTAAAATTTTAAAATGTATCGAATTTCTTCATTAGATTCACTCATCTTGACAGTACGAAAAACAAATGAAAATCACACATTTGCCTAATTTGAATTTGGAATTATGTTCTTTAAAATTTTAACTTTCAATGATACCAAAACCAGCCAGATACAAATACCGCCAAAGAGATTTTATTACAAGTTCATACATACTATAATGCGAAAAGACTTTTTCCCCAACCTATTATACCGATAATATACACAAAATTTCCGTGTTTATGAAGAAAATTTACGAAAACGAAGACTAATATAACTGGCTGAATTATGTGATTTACCCATAATTTATTTTATTTAACTGTTCGATTTTGACTTAGAAACACGGTTTGGCATTTATAACCGATGAGGTTAATAAATAGAGTGAAGACATAGGGAGCAAACAGCCAGTTCCGTTTTTAAATTATTCGACTTAAATTTATCTAAGACTTCAGCTGTCATGTTACTATGGGCAAGTGTGGTAAATTGAATGCAAAAAACTGTAACCGCGCTACCGAGGGTGTGTGATGGCTAGTACTTTAGTACGGATATATTCAGTTTATTCATTTATTTCATATAATTAGGCTCCTGGAGAGCACTTTTTCATCATCTTTATTTTTAAACTAACCTAGAGTCAATCACCACTAATAATATTCAAAAACACGTAATAAATTTTTAAAAAAGAAACTAAACCATTTTATATAATATGGAAAGCATCAATTATTTACAAATTCCTCAATTTCCCCATTTCAAAAGAAACTGAGAAAGAATGAATTTGGTCGTCATAATAAAGGTTATTCACTTGGCAGAATTCCAAGTGCAGTCAATACTGAGAAGAACTCCGCCACTGAAGAAACTCAGAACAGCTCTTTTGATTTTAAACTTAAATGTAATACAGTCTGTAAATCCAAAGTACAGGTTTCAGTACAGGTTTTCGAAATAGCCTGGGAGCGATCGCTTCAATCCCATGATGTGGTGTCATTAAGATTAGGGTTGCTGAGGATTCCTCTTCCTCATAATGAGGAAGTTCCGCAATATTTTGGAATCCTCAACCGTTTCCGCATCCTCAAAAATTAAAATAAAAAATTATCTTCCGCTACCGCTTCCTCAAAATTTAAGAGGAATTTATGAGGAATTTTGTTGCGCATGCGCGTCGCGTATCGATGGCAACGCACACGCCGCAGCACGGTGCCAGGCCGAACAGGCGAGCGAGACCTTCCCACCCGCCACCGGCGCTGTTCCTTGATTGTTTGTTTTAATTTTATTGACATACATTATTTTGTTTATACGCGTACTCAACTTAAAAAATCGAAATATTCGGGGCTTTACAGAACTGTATCTTTACAATACCTATCTTCTCTTCCATCAAATGTACCAGCAAACGACTTTTTAGCAATGCTGTATTGGTATATGATGAGCTATAAAACCGGTTGTTGGGGAAACAGCGTCCAAGTATTTCTTTAGATAAAAATTAACCTCCCTGTTTAAAATAAATTTCGATTAATAGTATTCAATTCTTTTATTTTGATTAATAATATTCGACTTAAATACCTAATTAACAAAGAAATAAAGACTGCATTCTTATTTTCATTTCAATTCCTAAATGAAATTGTGTCATTCACTCATATTTTTTTTTTGGTGTGCGTGTGTTTTTTTGTGTCTGTAGATTGACAGACAAGCAGACGGGCCACTTGATGGAAAGTGGCCACCGTCGCCTATGAACATTTGCAACACCAGGGGAGTTGCCAACGCGCTGCCAGCCCTGAAGGACTCCTTTGACGCCATTTTTGAAGATCCTCTTAATGTAGCACCTAGGGAACACCTCAGAGGGAAGTTCGTTCCACAATTTACACGTTCTGGGCAAGAACGAACGTGAAAACCGCACCGTTGAGCACTGCCAGGTGTCCAGTCGGTGTGGGTGGAACTTCTCTCTTCGGCGGGTAGTACGGTGTAGGAAAATAGAAGGTAGCACCATGTCAAACAGTTCAGCAGAACACTCACCATTGTAGAGACGGTACAACACGTACATACTCCCAATGTCTCTGCGTAGGTTCAGATGTTCGAGCCTGTCAGTAAGTCCTGAATCGTTAACAATACGAACGGCGCGTTTTTGTAGGGAGTCAAGTGGACCAAGCTAGTATTTGGGGGCTCCCGCCCACAAACGAGTATGAGTAGTAGCTGCCCCGAAGTGAAAGTGAATACTGCCTGGCTTTGTTAAGCACCCCTAGCTTTTTGGATGCCAACTTGGTCTTACACTCAATGTGACTCTCGAATTGCACTTCGTTCGATATGTCAACGCCCAGGATACAGATACTCTTACCAACGGCGATCGGAATGCCCTGGAACTGTGGTGCTACAATGCATGGCGTTTTTTTAGCGGTGAACGTGCAGACTTGTGTCCTCGAGGGGTTGATCTGCATTAAATTAAGTCGACCCCAATTCGAGACCCGCTCCAGAGAGTGCTCGATTTCAGACACAAGTCTAGTCCTTCTTTCCTCGATAAGTGTCCGAGAGGCATTTGCACGGCTAGTGTAGTGTGCATATCCCGTACTATCATCGGTCTAGCAATGAAAATTGGAGCTCCAACATTTCATTGATGTGCAGAAGAAAAAGCGTGGGAGATAGCACAGAGCCTTGCGGCACACCAGCGTTGATAGGTAGTCTGTCTGATCTGACAGTCAACTAAGACTTGTATATAACACTCAGACAGAAAGCTGGCTGTCCAGTTGCATAGCCTCTCGGGAAGACCGTAGGATGGAAGTTTCGCGAGAAGTGCCCTGTGCCAGACCCGGTCAAAGGCCTTAGCAATGTCGTTGTGTAGATATGTCACTGAACTCGTCTTTAACTGCTGGACCAATTTTGATGATTCTTTATCGTATGTGTTTTGAGAATGGTTTAGATTTTAGATTCATTGTAAAAATAATTAAAAGAGCATTTAGTAGTGGACCAACCACTACAAAATGCTCTTTTAATAATTTTTTTTTGTATATATATATATACTTAGTTAAGTAGATAGAGACAGGACAGCAGATTTTAGGTTGGGTCCGCTAGTATTTATATCTTCGTATCGTCCTCTTCTCATCTTTCTGTAGCGCGCAAGGCCTCCCGGCTGGTGTAGAACGCAAGCGATCTACTCGATTAAGCAATACGGGTGCGGTCGGGTGTGTGACGGGTGACCACTAGTGGCAAATTAAAATGCGCATTTTCGTGCTTCGGAGAGCAGGACGCCGACGGTCCCGGTTGCTATCGACAGATAGCAGTCGTTAAACCTTGTCGGAGGCTTTATGGGCGGTTTGAAAACATCCGACTGCGGGTTGGCCACTAACCCTTGCAAGTAACTCCACCAACCCGCATTGGAGCAGCGTGGTGGAGTAAGCTCCAGACCTCCCCTCAAAGAGTTGCTATTATTATTATGTCATCTGCTTCCTCTTCCTCATCTGCATCCTCTAAATTGGCTCATCACAATTCATCTTCCTCCTCCTCTTCCTCATAATCACTTCCTCAACAACCCTAATTAAGATAATCACACGTTTTATAATAGTTGCACAAGTATAAGCGTTTTTTGATAACTTTCTTAAAATGATTAATCGAAAGACTTTGAACATGTTCAGGTATTTTGTTAAAGAAGCGTATAGAACAATGATTAAAACCTACGATACAGAAAATGAAGCGCACGGTGGCGGAGGTGGTGGTGCCGGGCGTGCTGCGGCTGTACGCGCGCATGCGGGCGGGCGGCGGACAGCTCGCCGCCTACCTCGTGCGCCTCGCCAACGATCTGCTCGCGGACTACCGCACCGAGGTATACTCATCTTTGCTTGTTTCTAACTACTACCACACCGCGGACACTGCGCCAAAATTCCATACAAACGCTTAATTTGGTCTCTATTACAAAGACATCAATCAGTGACGTGTATCTACACGTGCACCTGTGTGCGTAGCACGTAGAGAATACCAAACGTCGCCAATAAGAGAGGAGGAGGTTGGGTGAGGCGGGGAAATCGGACGGCACGTCGAAGTGTCCACTCTATATGTAATATTATTACATATTCTCTGCTATTACACTACTACCGGCCCGCCCCGGCTTGCACGGGTGCATTCTTACCTACATTACTGTAGTAATGTGGTACTAATGTATAGCGTTGCGAAAGCGGTCATTTTCCCTTAAACCGACCCTGCTATATCTGTTTCATACATACTATCGACCCCAAAAACAACCTTAGAGGGTCGAGTTACGCAAAATCCCAAATCGGATTAAAGTAAAATGATGCAACCCAGCCTCAGTTAAATCTTCATCAAACCTAGCGTGAGCATTCCCCACCGAAGGTTTCTGTTAGTTCTTGTCGTGACACGACCCATTCGGGGATGAATAGTAACATAACAACAATGTGAAGAAAGTTTCTTGTTCTAGAAATGCATGGAAGTAGCCTTTTTCGTATGTTTCTGAACCCCATATTCTCAGTTTCACTACGGGGTAGACTGTGAAAGCCTTAAAGAATCCACTTCTCTATACGAATAGAATAGAAGGTTTTTCGCATTTTCTGGCTCGCTTCGTAACTAAAGTAATTAATAATGAAAAAAAAAATAATTAAACCTTAGCTTCGAAACTTGTTGCTTTTCCCTTCAACGAACAAATATTTGACTTTCCCAGATCGAAGAGCTGATAGAGAACGACGAGGAGCTGGTGGAGCGCATCAGTCAGTTCCAGGAAACTATTGGACTGGAGCCGTCGTTCGGCAACGCGCGCAACCTCGTCACGGCGTCCGCGCCCCCCGAGCCCGACACGCCGCGCGCGCCCCGCAAGCGCCCGGCCAGGAGCAACGCGCACTCGCCCAGGAAACGCGCGCTGAGGATATAGCCAATAGCCACACGATCACAGGTTTCGAATTCCGGAAGAGTCTGGCTAGGAACAACACGCACTCGCCAAGGAGGCGTGCGTTGAGAATAAAGCATCATGTGGTGTAGTCATACAACGCTCGAAATCTTTACGACAGTGTCCACCCTCATCCCAAGCGCTCAACCAGGATACACGCACACTCGCCCAGGAAAAGTGCGCTGAGGATATATAACCAGTAGCCACACAATCACGCGGTGTGTTCCCGCAACGAGCCTAATCGCGTAAGAGTTGTATGGCCCTGTAATAATATCACAGAGTTATAACAACTCAACTAAGGTCTCAGGGGTGGCAACGCATCTGCATTGTGACCTTTGAATTTTGTGTAGATGACTATAGGCCGCAGTCATTACTTAACATGTCGTTCCGCAAGCGTTAGGCCAGGAAAGTCACGAAACACAGAGTCTGACATTTCGCACCCACATAGCCACACAAACGCAGTTACGAAGTGAAATCCGTCACATAGTTCATAACAACGCAGGGTAACGCTAGCTAGATAAGAGCTCGGACATATTTAAACGCTCGGATTTGCGTCGAACGCGCGTTGTTAGATCAATTGACGGACGTTTGACAAAATGCGCACACTTAAATAAGTACACCTCCAAGAGACCACATAGATCTTCAACGCGTTAGCAAAGCGCGCGCTTCGGAGCGTACACGATGTAAAAATACAAAATTAAATATGTATGTACGTATGGGTACTATTGATTCCAGATAAAGAACAGTAATAGTTATTATGCTACTATTTTATGTATATAAATAAATACAATAAGGTTAAATTCTATTATTGTAAATAATAATAAGTAAATAAATAATACAATTAAAATATACTTTTAATATACTTGCTTTTTTCTCAGCTTAGCAATTGAAACAGAAATAATTGAGGTGTGTGAATGTAGAAATAAAAAAAAAATAGTAAAACAATTACGATGGGACCGTGAAGTGAAATTAGATAACAAGCATGCAGTTCACATTGATGGTGAGTAAACTTACTCCCAAGGAGATAGGTCTACTTCCACATTGTAGTAAAAAATAGGCCGTTCTTGCTCTCGCGGCCAGAATGCTAAATTAATTTTATATACGCTTATTAATCAAGCTCTTTTTTTAACATCTCAAATACGTCTATATTCATACATATAAGCTAAATGACCTGAGAGCCAATGTAGAAAATTTGGGAAGGTGTTCTAGGCACGTGGAAAGTATGACCCGACTTACTTCAATGTATCGCAAACAATAATAAAAGTACATAAAACACCTTCCCAAAACTCCTTTCAGCTGCGGTTGAGTTTTTCGGTCAATGTAAAAAAAACAAATCATTATTAAAATAATAACATTTTTAATTGAACAGCATACAAGAATAAAATCAAACAATAAATATAAACATATCTTAATACGAATAAATTACAATACATTAAAATTGCTCAAATTCAACTTAGCGTCCAGGTCACTTTCTTTTTCAATTTTTATTTCTCTATTGAATGCCTTTTTCAGCAACATATTTATAGCACCTTCCTCTGAAATAAAAAACAAAAATATTAATTTGGGAACACGTCATGTAGTAGTAGCTGTATAGTGTCTTCGTCCACATACTTTTTGGAAAAAAATTGCCTTGGTAAGTCTTTTTTCAGGATTTGAATTTAATTTAAAATTTTATTTGTACATATCGACTATTAATGATTAATGAAGACACTACTCAGTATAAGTAAAAAAAAAATATATATATACCGGCCGAATTGAGAACCTTCTCGTTTTTTGAACTCTGTTAAATATACATAATAAAGACTTACCTGTAACATGAATAGCTAATAACTGATGAACAATATGTCTCGCAGTTATTTTGAACAGATCCCGAGTGCTGATCTTCTTTTTCTTATAATAAGGCATTAGAAGTTTCACTACCAGTCCAGCAACATCAACTTTTTCAATTTTCTTTTCTCTCTTCGCCACTTCTTTACCTTGTGATGACTCATGTTTATGTTTGTGTTTCTTGTTTAAATGTCCATCATGTTTTGTGTGATGTTTCTCTTTTTTTCTGTGATCATTTAAATTATGCTTAAGCTTATTTTCATCTGTGGATCGTTTAACAGGTGATTGTGGTTGGGTTGATGATTTTGATGTCGTACAGCTGTTTGCCGGATCAGATATTTCCAGAGTATTATCGTTGGCCGTTACAATTTCAGGTGGCATTTCAGAGAATTGTTTCAATACTTCCAGTATTTTATCTGCTTCTTTGCTTAGTTTATGTGCGTCACTAAGTGACTTGTCATCAATTTTAATTGTATCATCTGCGTTGTTTTTTAAAGTACCTGTGTTTTCAACATTAATTGGAGTTTCGTCTATATTTTTTTTCCTTGGACTCTCAGATTGTCTATTATCCTCTAGTCCACTATCCTCTACATCTTTATCATTACCTTCGTCTATTATCAATTCTTTCTCAGAATCATAGTCTGGGGATTGAGATATTTCATTTTTGATATTGTGTGATTTAGTTTTTTCATTTTGATTTTCTTTATTTTTCTTTTCGTCTGATATGGTACGTTTACGCTTTTCTTTCTCTTTTCGTTTGTCTTTTTCTATGTCTTTCCGGATATCTTTGTCAATATTTTTTATTTTATCTTTTTCCGAATTTTTCAATTTATCGTCTCCATCTTTACGTTTATCTCTTTCGACGTCTTTGACTTTTTCATCATCTTTCCTCCTTTCAGTTTCCGAGTGTTTACGTTTGCTTTTATCTTCAACCTTTCGTTTATCCTTCTCAAATTCTTTATGTTTTTCTCTTTCGTCTTTCTGTTCTTTATGTTTTTCTCTTTCGTCCTCTTTTCGTCTATCTCTTTCTTTATCTTTGTGTTTCACTTTTTCGGTATCTTTCCGTTTGTCTTTTTCCATGTCTTTTTGTTTACCTTTGTCGGTATCCTTTTGCTTCTCTTTGTCAACGTCTTTCTGGTTACATTTTTCGCTATCTCTTCGTTTATGCTTCTCCAATTTTCTTCTCTTAACGTCTTCTATTTCTATTTCACTATCTGACGATTCTCCAAATAGTGCTTTTATTTTTCTTTTTGCAGTATTATTGATGTTTTCTGGTGATTTTAGTTTGTTATCTGTATTGGACTTTTTACATTTGCCTTTACTTTCATTTTCATGTGGTACACCTTGTAATGTGATATTTATAACATATGTCTTTATATCAGAATACGATTTTTCATCTGCTTCTTCAATTTTGAGTGTTGTGTCATTATTATTGACGTTGTTAAGTTGTTCTAGTACAAATGTAGAGTCACTATGAAGATTTTTGGCATTCTCGTCAATAATAAGACCACAATCATCCTCACTATCGTCTGATGTGGCAATTGGAGATTCTTGTGATGTTTTATTTGTGAAGAAAGATTTTAATTTTGTTTGTGTTAAAAGATCCTTTTTAAAAGAATTACCTTTTCTTTTTGTTTCTTTGTCAGCTTTAGACAAAGGTCTGGTTTCATTTTTTGATTCTATTTTGCCTAGAACATAAAGCGTAAAATTATTTTGTGGTAATTATTTATCGTAATATGCTATATTATACTCTTAAGCCCGCATCAGGCGGCACAATTTGTGATATGTTCTTTATTACAATAGACCATTATGTTTCCTTACCTTCAAGTTGTGAAGCTGTTACAAATCCATAATTCACTGGATTATCATTCGCCTTTTTACTTTCGAAATCTCTAACAAAATCGCCGAGACTTTGACTTGCCTGTTTTTGGGGCTCAAAACTTTTAAGTTGAGGAAATAACTTGTCTCTACAAGATTTTACAGAAGATATCTGCAAAATGATGAGTTTTGTAATTTAAAAATCAAAATATATGATATTATAGAAATAAATATTCAAGAATGCACTCTTACCAATTTTGTCATTGCTCTTCTGTACAAACTTATAACAGTACTGTTAGAAAATGCTTCATATTCTAAATCTATTGCACACTGTTCAACATCTTGCCGAGTCAGTGGTCTCTCTGGATCGTCAATATTCTTCAAAATAGATAGATTATAATTTAATGCGTCATTCAATAGAGAGAGGTAGCTTTCACGACTGGCAACTGTTAATCCATTGACCTTTTGGAAAGAAACAAATTATGCATAAGAATGTTATTCTTTACACACACATGCTTCTATGATATATTATATTCCTTATCAAACACAAAGTCGACGTCATTTATACCACAGTAGTGAAGAACATTTCAATTGATAAAAAATATATTGTTTTCATATATTTTATTTAATGCCTCTTCAAATTTTAAGTCAGACCCAGTGACTGCCTTAATTTAGTACTGGACACATCCCACTACACAAAAAATAAATTTAACCCAGCATTATGTCGGGGCCACGGATGAAAGCTATTCTAAAGAAATCTTGTTATTTTACTGTATGTATATAACTCCTACTCTACAAACCCAGGATAAAAACAAACAGAGAAAATAAGTTCAACGGAAAATTTGTAAGCAGTTTGTGTTCATTAATAGAAATTGAAATTGAAAAATGTATGATACTACGTAAAACTGATGTGGAAAAATGAAATGACAATATTTCAGGTATTTTCAGAGTATCCCATATAATACAATGTTGCCAGGTTGTGTTAAAAAAAAGAGAAGCAAATGAAAACTATTGTGATCGTCGTGATATTATTGAGCTACTGAAAATTCGAATATAATTATTTTGAAGAAATGGATTATACTAAATTGTGTGATTTTAGGTAGGTGAAGTGGGCCGGTGTTACTATAGGTGTTTGCCAGTCAACTTTGCTTGTCCTATATAGACGTGGGCAAAAGCGTTACTTTGGAATCGCTGTGACCGTCGTTCCGGTTCCTAAAAAAACACGGTGATTTATCACAGTGACTTTGTCACGTCAATCACGTCACAGTTAAGGCAAATCTAAATAACATGGTTGATGTGACAAACGTTACCAGCTGCTATTGACTAAAGTTCTATACTTAAATTACTGAAGTTATTTTAAAATTCTAATCTTTATTCAATTAATTAAGTGTAATATCAATTTATTTTCATAATACACTTTACGTATCTATGAATAGTTAACTCCATAGATATTCCGACTAACTGCATGCATCTCCCTAACACCTAACACTCAACCGTGACCGCTGTTACTTGTGATGCAAGTGACTGAGAACGAGACATACTGGAACGTTGACGGAACAAAAGCGTTCCTTGGAACGACGTTACTTCGCGGCAAGTCACAGCGATCACTTGCGACTTCAGATCACGGTGATTTTTTCACAGTGAAGTTATTTATCACGCACCTCTAGTCCTATAGGCAAGTTTATTTCACCTTATTGTACAGAGTGTGTGGATTAGTGGAAGACGTATACCCTGTATTGGTGGAATGTGTCAATGAAGCAGGTTAAGATTTCGCTTTTCTTATGCGTAACAATACTTAACCTTATCGCACAATGTGGCTCCGCAGAACACCTATACCATGGAAGGTGGAAAACCGCAATGCACCCACGCACTTATATTTACTAAATAACCGTTGCATTGGTTCATTTAGATTCTACTTAAATCTTTAACTCTACACTAAGACATTTGTAAAATCTATAAACGTTGCAGGTTATTTTTTCAGAATCAGAAACTCATTTATTCATTTAGGGTGACAGGCACCTCTTATGACACGTCAAAAACAAACAAAATAAATTAAAGCGAATAACAATTGATATACATGTCAAACAAGATAAAAAATATATGTAAAGTCAAGAATATCACTAAGATAAAACTAAATGTCATAAACTAATGTAAAAAGTAGGTATATCAGTAGAATGCCTCATTTCTCCTTTTAAATTAAGCCTGAGTTGCACCAAGATATTTGTGAAAGTTAAAGTTATTGTAACATTTCACATCTTTCTCTAACAGATTTCTTTAAGTTAGAGAAGGATGTGAAATGTTTTAAACTTTAACAAATATTTTGGTGCAACCCAGGCTAAATGTAATGTTTTTATTAATATTATTTGAGAGGAGAATAATATAATTGTTAACTAGAAGGAGAAGAGAGGAGTACAATTTTATTTTATTTTAAAGAAAAATGGAAAGAAAAATTTGACTTCAGGCGAGGCTCGAACTCGCGACCTACTGGGAATCTAGTCCAGCCGCTCTTCCAATTGAGCTACTGAAGCCCTGCCCGATTTGTCAAATCTTTCCTTCACATCTATTGCATTGCTTTATGGTAGCAGTAGCGCCATCTATTACCAACTATGCTAGTTAGGCAACCGATATAATAGACTTTTCAGTTTATTGAATATCGTAAAGAAGTCGCTTTTATTGAAATAAAACTATTTTTACGGATTTATCTAAAAATCATTTTAGTTAATATACGCGAGATAAATCCGTAAAAATAGTTTTATTTCAATGAGTGTAGCTCGCGAAAACCTAAGAACATATCAAGTCGCTTTTACCCTTAATAATTGTTTTAAATTATTTCGCATTAACACATGCTTGTGAAATATATTTTATTTTAAAGAAAAAAGGAAAGAAAAATTTGACTTCAGGCGAGGCTCGAACTCGCGACCTACTGGGAATCTAGTCCAGCCGCTCTTCCAATTGAGCTACTGAAGCCCTGCCCGATTTGTCAAATCTTTCCTTCACATCTATTGCATTGCTTTATGGTAGCAGTAGCGCCATCTATTACCAACTATGCTAGTTAGGCAACCGATATAATAGACTTTTCAGTTTATTGAATATCGTAAAGAAGTCGCTTTTACCCTTAATAATTGTTTTAAATTATTTCGCATTAACACATGCTTGTGAAATATATTTTATTTTAAAGAAAAATGGAAAGAAAAATTTGACTTCAGGCGAGGCTCGAACTCGCAACCTACTGGGAATCTAGTCCAGCCGCTCTTCCAATTGAGCTACTGAAGCCCTGCCCGATTTGTCAAATCTTTCCTTCACATCTATTGCATTGCTTTATGGTAGCAGTAGCGCCATCTATTACCAACTATGCTGCCTAACTATGCTAGTTAGGCAACCGATATAATAGACTTTTCAGTTTATTGAATATCGTAAAGAAGTCGCTTTTACCCTTAATAATTGTTTTAAATTATTTCGCATTAACACATGCTTGTGAAATATATTTTATTTTAAAGAAAAATGGAAAGAAAAATTTGACTTCAGGCGAGGCTCGCGACCTACTGGGAATCTAGTCCAGCCGCTCTTCCAATTGAGCTACTGAAGCCCTGCCCGATTTGTCAAATCTTTCCTTCACATCTATTGCATTGCTTTATGGTAGCAGTAGCGCCATCTATTATAAAATATATTTCACAAGCATGTGTTAATGCGAAATAATTTAAAACAATTATTAAGGGTAAAAGCGACTTCTTTACGATATTCAATAAACTGAAAAGTCTATTATATCGGTTGCCTAACATAGTTGGTAATAGATGGCGCTACTGCTACCATAAAGCAATGCAATAGATGTGAAGGAAAGATTTGACAAATCGGGCAGGGCTTCAGTAGCTCAATTGGAAGAGCGGCTGGACTAGATTCCCAGTAGGTCGCGAGTTCGAGCCTCGCCTGAAGTCAAATTTTTCTTTCCATTTTTCTTTAAAATAAAATATATTTCACAAGCATGTGTTAATGCGAAATAATTTAAAACAATTATTAAGGGTAAAAGCGACTTCTTTACGATATTCAATAAACTGAAAAGTCTATTATATCGGTTGCCTAACTAGCATAGTTGGTAATAGATGGCGCTACTGCTACCATAAAGCAATGCAATAGATGTGAAGGAAAGATTTGACAAATCGGGCAGGGCTTCAGTAGCTCAATTGGAAGAGCGGCTGGACTAGATTCCCAGTAGGTCGCGAGTTCGAGCCTCGCCTGAAGTCAAATTTTTCTTTCCATTTTTCTTTAAAATAAAATATATTTCACAAGCATGTGTTAATGCGAAATAATTTAAAACAATTATTAAGGGTAAAAGCGACTTCTTTACGATATTCAATAAACTGAAAAGTCTATTATATCGGTTGCCTAACTAGCATAGTTGGTAATAGATGGCGCTACTGCTACCATAAAGCAACGCAATAGATGTGAAGGAAAGATTTGACAAATCGGGCAGGGCTTCAGTAGCTCAATTGGAAGAGCGGCTGGATTAGATTCCCAGTAGGTCGCGAGTTCGAGCCTCGCCTGAAGTCAAATTTTTCTTTCCATTTTTCTTTAAAATAAAATATATTTCACAAGCATGTGTTAATGCGAAATAATTTAAAACAAGTACAATTTTAGTTTATAAAAGCCTAAAATATTGGATCAAAATTGTCTTTGTACTATCGAAGAAGTTTCCAGTGAATAATATCCAAATTTATAGCAAATTGGACTTTACTACCACACAAATAAGTGTAATAAGGCAACGATGTGGGCGATTGGACATTTCTTCGATAGAACCTGCTTAGGGAAGCTTTTTTAGGCTAATAAAATATATATACCTACCTACAATATAGAAGCCATATTTTGTTTTATCATAATGGTAAATAACACTGGGACAATCTTGGAGTAAAAAATATATTTTAAAAAATCTCACCTTTGTTCCTGTACTATCTGCTGCTTTACACTTTGAATATTTTGCAGATTCTGAATCGGTATTATGGAATTTTTCCTTTTCTAAGTTCTTTTTCCTATTCGCAAACTCTTTCATAATGAGAGATTTGGTTTCCTGTGCCACACGGCGTCTGCTATTTTCGCCGTCTGATCCACCACTGTCTTCGCTATAATACGATTCAGCCTCCCTATGATAATATTATCATTATGAAATCTTATAGGTATATTCAATTAATGTATGTATGTATCTTCACGCCAAATCGCTTACGGGGTAGGCAGAGAGTGTGGAGAGCCAGATATCTCGATCCTGACACACCTCCCCTGCTTCTTTTACTTCATCATTCCCTTCATGCATGCACATCGATTTCGAAGACTCTTGACCCCATCCTCAGACAATACTCACCTTATTTGGTCATGGTGGGTCATGTATGATTTGTCTTGTCAGTTTTGATTCAATTAAATTTTACGCCAGACCTCTACAGCAATCAAAGAGGCAAATGACTACGGAAGACTAATAACAAATAAAAAATAAGTTTTATTATTAATATATTATTACCGTCTTCGCTAAATTGGCTCCGTTAAACCCTAATCTGTAACGGAATGGTGAAGTCACTATGATAATTTAGTGAGATAATAAGGAACAAAGTAAAATCAGGAGGCTGACCTCTTCTGTCCGTCGCGACCCTGGCCGTACAGGTCGGAGGAGTCCTCATGGGCGACGAAACCGGTGCGCTCGAGGCGGGCGCTCATGGCGCGCCGCATGTGCTGGTCCAGTGAGCGCCGCACGCCGCGCTCGTCCGCGCACACGTCGCACCGCCCGCCGCACTTCGGCGCCTCCTCGCCGAAGTAGTCCGCGAATATCTTGTGCCGACATCTGACCGAAAAAAAAACGGAAATTCTTGAATAATTAAATCATTAAAATCTTCAAAGATATACACCATCGAGTTTGGACAAGATTTACGAGATTTTATTATTTAGATTTTTAAAATTAATTAAAATTTAACATTATAAAATTGTTTATGTGCACCACAAACAATTTTATAATGTACAATTTTGAATCAGTCTTAATTTTACTCTTGTTAGACCAGCCAGCGGGTGAGACGACGCGTACTCGATCATGCGCCAGGCTACGAGAAAAATTGAATTTAATGGAAATATTTTTTTCTCAGTCCTCTTATTAATAATACTTATTGACTGTATGACCCATAAGTTACAAACTCATTAGTGTCAAAATATTATTATATTCCCTTTCTCACCTGACATCTTCGCAATATCGGACCATGATTTCAAAACTCTTGTACGCGTTTTTACATCGTTGTTTCTGTTCAGGAGTTTTAGCATGGCCTATTTCTTTTTTGAGTAAGAAATCCACAGCATTGCGCTCACTTCGACAATAGTATATGCGACAAAACGCGGATTTTCCATCACGACCTGCTCTCCCAGATTCCTGTATGTAAATTAAATATGAGAGGCACTTTTTGACAGAATACTACTTAATACTTAACACTAAAAAATCTAATAGGTATGTCAATGCAGTATGACATACTGACTTGGTAATATGCAGCTACATTTTGTGCCAGTCCCCAGTGAGCAACGGCGCGTACCGTGGCTTTATCGACGCCCATTCCAAATGACACTGTGGCACACACACAGGGACATTCTCCACTGGACCATTTCTCCTGCACAGATATACGTTCTGATGACTTTAGACCTGCGGTGATAAGACAATATACTATCAGTAATGGAAGACTAATAAAATGGACTTAAAATATTCATTGTACCTAAATAAAACTTTACTGTGTGAAATTATTGAACTGAAAGACGGCAAGACTAAAGCCTCGTATTCATGATAAAGATTTGTTTAGCAACATGGTTGCATAAACATGTTGCTGAATTGCTGTCAACATATTACCAACACTTGTGTTGAGCTGATCACGTCATGTTGTCCAGCAGCATTCTCGCCATTCATGAACAACTTTGATCAACTGTTGCTAAACAAATGTTTACCATTAATACGAGGCTAATTAATTCTCATCATGAGAGATGAATTGTACAGGCTTACAAACATGCATACATATTTTTGAGTTTAAAAGTTTGCATGTGCAGTGTAACTTCACACCTGTATACCCTGAAAAGATAGGAATGCATGGCATTCGATTAGCCAGTTATGGTTTGCTCCATGTTAGAATCTTCTAAAGAATGGGAAAGTCCCAATTGCATTTACCTCCCGACCCGAAATTTACCCAGGTATCCCAAATAACAGTAGGGGCCTGCTATGATAGCGAGGCAGTTGGTGTGTGTGTATACAGAGCACACCTCTGTGTAAATATTTAAAATTAATGTTTAATACCTCCATGGTATGCCAGCGACTGCAAACCCCTCTTTGTTAACATGCTGGATAACTCTTCAGTTTGTTCACGAGTTCGACAATATACAATAACAGCGTTTTTATCTTTCTAAAATAAATAAAAATATGTTAAATTCAAGTCCAAAGTAATTATTATTTAGAAGAATACTAAAATATGTTCAATTGGAGATGCAAAACCTAGTCAACTTCACATGCAGCATGATCAAGCATCATGTTTAGGTCACTAATATGATTAAATTTTGGAATAGATAAAGCTATAAAAATAGTTCATATAGTTTTTATAAGTCACTACTATTGAATTTGTAATGTGTTATTGTAATTGAGTTTATGGGCCTAATTTATCATTTGCCATTCCTAATAATTAATATAATAATTTCCTAATAATAATAATTAATATTTCACTTATTTTTAACATTGCAGTTACTTACTGGTTTAACATTCGTATCATCTTTCAAACTTTTCTTTAAAAAATCCACTAGATCACCTATTTCATCTTGCACGCAGTTTTGGTAAATAACGTCATAAAATAAATTACGTCTGAAACTCGGTGTTTTAAACTGTGCCACAGGTTGCAATAACTTTAAATTAGATAAAATATCCTTCGTGACTTCTGCACTTGCTGTGGCTGTAAGAGCTACCCATGTTATACTTTTATATTTTTCTCTTAAATCACCCAATTTCAAATAGTCTGGTCGAAAATCATGTCCCCACTCACTGACACAATGAGCTTCATCAACTACCACATATGACACTTTCTTGTACTTTACTAGATGTTCAAGAAGTGACTTAAAAGTCCCTGTTGCTGCTTGCTCTGGAGTTACATATAGGAATCTTGTATTTGGTTTCATACTCTGCAAATCATTCAGTACCCTCTCCCTATCTTTAGATGTCATTTTGGAATTGATTGACTCTGCTGCGATTTTTAATTTTCCTAAGTGATCTATCTGATCTTTAATCAATGCCAACAAAGGAGAGAATACAATCGCAACTTTGTGGTCTTGTAGCATGGCTGGCAGCTGGAAACACAGGGACTTGCCAGATCCAGTGGGCATTGATACATACACATCATGGACACCTGTAATTATTAGTACATACATAGAAAGTTATGACAGCAAAACTTTACTGGAGTATTAGTGGAGTATCAAGATAGGTGCTTTTTTACAACAAATATGAATAAGAACATGCATTTTAATCCTTCAAGGATCGTACGGCCACCGGCGGCGAGACACAATTGAATTTCAATTGTCATATTTTTCTTGTGTCTAGAGAGATAAAGTATGTCTACAAAAGCAACATATTTTACAAAGGTACATTTTTACAATTGTTATAATAAAATATTATCAGAGTTGGTGAGAGTTGTCTGTCTTTAAATTATGACTAAAAACTTAAACTATAGATGGAAATTTTGTATGTCATCCTTTTTAAGTCTGAAAAGTGATAGATGACTTACTTTAATAATATACTATACTTTTTCAAATTACAATAAAAAACTAGTCATCATCCCCATTAAGCACTCCTAACTAATTAATAGTAAATCACAGCAACAATATTTTCATACAATACCTATAAGTTTGTCAGAACCGGGATGTCTGGCGCTCTACACTCTCTGCCTACCCCGTTAGGGACCTGGCGTGAAGATACATACATACATACATACCTATAAGTTTACGTAAATGAACTAGTATTTAAGCCCATGGGTGGACGTATAAGGAATTGAAATCTAATCAATAGAAAATAATCACTGCAAGTTTTAAGGAAATATATTGTACCTAATAATGAAAATATACCTGTTTACATCTTCTTTGTTTAAAAATGTAATGTTGACGAGCCATTTCAGCCAGCCAGTCGAGAGAGATTTGTATGACCCGCCGTTATTGGCTTCGGGTTTGGGTGTTTGTGTATGTATTGTGTGAATAATAGCATCTACGACACATGTTTATACCTAGAGTGGGGTTGTGAGTGTAAGCACATTTAATACTAATGTAATTATTTGGTACGGCAGATTTAAAGCCTATAGATATAAAATATGAAATGAAATCTTTAAGGTTGGTTTTGAACGTACAAATCAGTAGTATAATTCAACCAATCAAACACTTGGACATTTTTTTAACTATTATGATAACCATGTAATTAATTGACTTTACCTCTCGCAATAGCTCTTACAGCCCGCTCTTGCAGCTCACTTTTGAATTTTCTGTGTCCAAAACATTGGAATAATTTGTCAGTTACATTATCCATTATGAAGAGTTCACTTTCTTTTTTGGACAACTATTTCAAACCCATCACTACGGCAATTTCGAAAGCAAATCATTTAAGTTCGGTATTTGCATATTACTCTGAATTACACACGAATCAGAATTAATTTATAACAAAAATAAAACAACCTCCAAACGAAAATACAATAATTGCTGACATTTTGCGAAGTTTATTTTTAGTCGATGTTGTCAATAATTTTCATGTATTGCTACCAAAAACTCAAAAAATTAAAATAAAATAGTACCTACATATTTTTTTTCATAATATAATGGCATCGCTGTTACGCATATTACCAGTGTCAAATAAAACGATGTTTTTGTATTCGTATATAAAGCAGCATAAAAGTTATAATTAGTCAGTTAACCTCTATATCAGTCAAGTGGGTCATAGATTCGAGTAAAGCGATGGCTAATGGCTACTTTACTAGAACATTTACAATGAAGTTTTGGAGGTAACCTGAAAGGCCGTGTTTTCGGACTGTTATTCTATTACACACATATACACTATACACTTAGTCAAAGTGTCACAACTTCGCTGCAATCTCTTTACTGGTTCAAAAACTTTTTACCCGTTAACACAGTACTGCTGTTGGTCCAATCTCTCATATTACCTAGTATAGACTATGCAGATGTTTGCTATCCTGATTTATCTCATGAACTTCTCAATAAAGTGGATCGTTTACTTAAAAACTGCATTCGCTTCATTTACGGTTTACGCAACACGGCCGTATTTCTCTTCATAGGTCTGAGTCCTGAGTTGGCTCCCCATCCGACAACGACGTTATGTCAGACTACTTTGTATGATTTTACTATTTTTCGATCAAATTTCGCCCAATAGCCTCAAACTTAATTTTAATATTTTGTGCGATTCTCATAACTTCAACCTTCGTTAATCTGACAACTTGCTTGTGTTTTGAAACTTTTTTTTTCTCCAGTTCGTCATTCTATTATGTTTTATCATGGCCAAATATTTTTATACAAGTATTTATGGAAGTATATGTAACTTATATATATATATACATATATATATATATATGTATATATATAAGTTACATATATATACATATATATATATGTATAAATATATATTAAACTTACAGATACATATGAATAGATGCATAAGATAAGTTTAATGCACCGTTATACATTTTAAGTTTATTTTAATATTCCCCTTCTCAGTGCACTACATAAAATATTTATTCCCTACCCAAACGTTGACTGGGAGAGAATGCTTATTAGCATTAAGTCTGAAAGTCTATAATAACTATGAAACTGACTTAAACCTGACATATTGCGACGAACCCATTAAAAATGTAGACGATACACTATTTTTGGGTATATACTTAGATAAAAATATGAACTGGAAAAAATATATAGCTTATACATGCAATAAACTAAATAAATTCGTGTCTGCTCTCAAACATTTGAGATTAAATGCTGGTCTAGAAACAGCTCTGACTGCCTATCATGGACATGTTGTATCAATTTTAAGATATGGCCTTCTACTCTGGGGTACTCTGGGGAAATTCGACGCATATAAATAGAGCCTTTATAGTCCAAAAAAAGTGCATAAGGACTTTGTGCGGAGTAGACTCCATGACCTCATGTAAACCGTTATTTAAAAAATTAAATCTATTGACATTGCCATCCTTATATATTCTTCAAATCAGCTGTTTAGTACTCGAGAATTAATATCTGAATAAAAGGAAGTCGGATACTAACACGTTTGTTCTCAGCAAAAGAGATCCCACTAAACTAGGCCTACCAAAAAGAAATATTATTATTATTAATATTACTAAAGAAATTCAGGGCTGTATTTTTTCTTTGCAAATAGTTTTATTGATGTAACTATTTTTGTGACACAAGGCTGCACAAAAATAGTTACATGATGTCGATCAAAATATATAACAAGATTCCAAAGAACATTAGAGAGTTACCTAAAAACAAATTAAAAAGCATCTTTATACCTGGCTAGTTAGTAAATGCTATTATTGTGTTAAATAATTTTTAGATGACAATTAATTTTTATTATCAATAAAACTATTTGCAAAGAAAAAATACAGCCATAAATTTATTTTACAAAATATTGAAATGTGTTGAATTGTGTTTATTATGACCAAAGATTAAAATAAAATTTGATTGTTGTAATGATTGACATAAATTTCAATAAGGTATTTCTTTTATTCTATGTATTACAATTTCTATTTTGCATGTCAAGAATCTGACGAAATATGTGAATCCTAATTATCTAAAACTAAGAACTATTTATTTACCATATTTCAGGCAAATAAATGTCTTTGTCTTTGTCTTTTGTCTGCCGCATGTACGTTACTATGCAAGAAAGAATAAATAAATATATAAAATAAAATACCACCAACTTTATTTAATATAACTAAAAAATACACCAAGAAAATGAAATAAAATAAGAGCACCACACGCCTCCTTCAAGGTTCCCGCCAAAACCAAACGACATTTATTATTATTGACGTGATAACGTCTTATAAATTTTATTGATGAACGCCGGCTGCACGCACGCCCTACGGCACTAAAAGTGTCCAGTTCTGTCTGCCTGAGCCGAGCGCATAACCAAAAGCGTGGTAAAAGCGATACATAGAGAGGCACAATCGGCTTAAGAGTTCGGCTTGTTAATAATGTTTTCTTATCACGTTGCCACTTAAAATAATCGTTCGTGAATCAACTTTACAGGCAACTGAGGCAACTAATGTTTTTTTAGGTTACCGCCAATTTAGTGTATTGCATATCTTTGTTAATTTTGAAATAAAAGGTTCTAAATAAAACGTTTAAAGCCAATTATTATTTAAGTATGAACAACTGTAAATGAAATCCATATTGAAGATGAAGATAATGACATGGGTCCATATGAAAGATAATAAGATGGATTCAGTTAAATTGGGGATTTTACTAGGAGATTTAACGAAGTTGTAGAGGCAACACGAGTAATCACTTTCCACTGCTTAACATCACTTTACTGCAACCTCTATAACCCCTAGCATTTTAGCACATAAAAACATGACTATACACCAGTTTTGATAATACATAACATGCTGCGACCCGGTTCTTTCTACATTGTTCTGCATTATTGACTTTGCAATTCTACCAAAAAGGTAGGAAACTCCCACACATAGCTACACTGGTGTGATGAGCACAGATAGGTGGTTTTGGTGGGAACGCGGAAAAGGGCTGTGTCGCTGCGTGATATTATTTTCGAAATTTGTGTATAGTCGCGTTTTTATGTGTAAAAATGGTGGGATTTTTATCATAAAGTATTCGATAATGTTCACGAGTGTAAGAAAGTGATATTATGAAGTGAAAAGTGATTTTTCGTATTGCCTCCAAATCTTCGTAAAAACTCCTAGTAAAGTCCCCATCGCTTTACTGGAGCCATCCCATCCCATCATCTCATCATATTCCTCATGGAAGCATTTTTTTTTTTTTTTGTTTTGGATTTATGGCATCGCTATTACGCATATTGCCAGTGTCAAGTAAAACGATATTTCGTATTTATTTAAGCAGTGTAAAAGTTAGTTTATTATAGTCATCAAGTATAATATGTAAGTATCAAATAAGTCAAGTTATTCGAGTAAAGCGATGGCTACTTTACCAGAACATTTACAATGAAGTTTTGGAGGCAACCTGAAAAGTCGTGTTTTCGCACTGTTATTCTATTTCACTATACACGGGCACTGTAATAAACCTATATCAAACAAAATGCCATCAACTTTATTCAATATTACTTAAAAATACACCAAGAAAACGAAATAAAATAAGAGCACCATACGCCTCTTTCAAGGTTCCCGCCAAAAAAACCATGGAAGCATTTAATCATCGTCATCTTCCTTAAGGATATTCATTAATTTAAAGAAATGTGTAATTCAATATGTATACGACTGAAAGACTTTGTATCTATGGTCATGAATAAAATAATAAAAAAAAAAAAGAGCACAGATATTGGCAAGAAGCTCTACAAGCTTCTTGTATATTGGTCTACTGTGCCACAGAGTCCACAGACAGATATTGAGCAAAAACTTGTGAGGGACACATGGTTATTGGTCTGTGGGGGACACCACTTACTTGGATTGCACCGAAATAATCATCAAGTTTACGTTAATTTTATTAAACCAGACCGAAATAGGCATGGTGTGACTAAATATTGAAGCCTACAAAGTAGTGTTGAGTAGGAGTACTAGGAGTAAGACGTACAAGATGCGGGACATTTAATTTTGTCTTGTCTCCTTAATATTTCGTGTAGACACATGCTCTACTATGGACACATGAAAAGAAAGGGTTGTCTAACAATTACGAGATCTTTGTAAAATGTAAAAAATAGGTATATTTAAATGTATTTATAAACGATTAAGTGACTGACGGTTTTTGGTGGGAACTTTAAAAGTGGCGTACGGTGTTCTTAATTTATTTCATTCTCTTGGTGTATTTTTGAGTTATATTGAATAATGTTGGTGGAATTTTGTTTGATATATGCTTTCTACGGTGCCCGAGTGTTAGAATAACAATGCGAAAAACATTTATGGAGTATCTATCTATCTATAAAGTTTTTAACATTTTCTTAGTGTATTTTTGAGCTATATTAAATAAAGTTGGTGGTATTTTGTTTGATATTGGCTTATTACAGTGCCCGTGTATAGTGAAATAGAATAACGGTGCGAAAACACGGCTTTTCAGTTTGCCTCCAAAACTTTGTTTGGAAATGTTCTGGTAAAGTAGCCATCGCTTTACTCGAATATTATTGACTGTGACTCTGACTGACTGACTTATAATTGACCGACTGTTAACGGGGTAGCCATCAAACTACACAAATAAAAATCACACAACAGGTATATACTGTTTATTCAAATAATTGAACTGAAAACAGTATGTGTGAAGGTTGTACTGAGCCTCTCAATTGACAAACAAGAACCAGATATACTTATGTATTGACCAAGAAATCTCAACCGCGTAATATAGCTGTAGCTAGCGTTTGAGTCAACGCCATCTATTGAGCGAACTACTCCAACATTTGAATAATACATTTTGAATTCTGAACATACCGGCCGCCATGGACAGAGTGTCCATAACTTGGTTCATGAACTATTGAGATTTCCTGACTTTTAATTCTAACACATCGCAAAATACAAGGTACAAAATACTTAAACAATGAACAGACACAAATGTTATCAAATAATAAATCAAATATAAACATAACTTATTCAATAACAGGTAGGACACATAATTTAGATGTTTGCCTTTTTATAACAATGCCCTTGCAACGTAGACTTACAACGCGCGTGAGGTTGTCCACACCTGGATGCTTATCCACTATAACAACAAACAACCATCTCGCTGGAGGCAAATCATTCTCCTTTATTAATACTACGTCGCCTATTTTTGGTTCAGGTTGAGTGTGTACCCACTTGTTTCTTTGCAAAAAATGTGTCAAATATTCTGCTGACCATCGTCGCCAAAAATGTTGAACCAATTTTTGAGTCAATTGCCACCTACGAAGATTACTAACATTTGATGTTTCATAGTTGGCCTCTGGTACAAGAACAAGCGGCTCTCCTACTAGAAAATGTCCAGGGGTCAAAGGTATAGGATCGTCAGGGTTCTCAGACATCTGCGACATAGGTCTAGAATTGAGGCAAGCCTCAATTTGAGTGAGGACCGTAGTGAGTTCCTCAAAGGTCAAAGTTGTGTCTCCTACTACCCTCCTAAGGTGATGTTTTGTGGACCGAACTCCAGCCTCCCACAGTCCTCCAAAGTTCGGAGCACGCGGTGGAATAAAGGCCCAATTAGTCCCACGAATAGCGAGCGCTGCAGCAATCTCTGTTACCATGCTCGACCTTTCCATGTCAAACAAAGACTTGAGCTCTCTGGCGGCACCCACAAAATTAGTACCGTTGTCACTCCACAATTCGGCACAATGTCCACGTCTGGCTACAAATCGTTTAAAAGCTGCAAGGAAACCCTGAGCTGTCAAATCCGTAACTGCTTCTAAATGAACAGCCCGAGTAACCATGCAGACGAAGAGACATATGTAGCCTTTGTGAGAATGATGACCTCTACCTTTCGACGTTCGGATACTAATGGGGCCCGCGTAGTCTACTCCAGTTCGCAGGAAAGGTCGGCAAGCCGTTACTCTTGCCGCTGGAAGTTGACCCATCAACTGTTGTGTAGTGCGGGCAGCATAACGAATACAGGTGACACATTTGCGTACATGAAATCTCACAAACGATTTCGCATTCACAATCCAATATTTTGTACGCAAATTGTAAAGGATAGAATCAATAAGCGTCGTATTTCATTATGAAAATAAGTAAAGTTAGTAAAGCTTGCAATGACCGCTAGGTGTATGTTGGTTGTATGCAGCGGCAGTTTTTAATTCGATATAACTCGTTAGGTTCTCATAGTAGGCATGTAATATTTGAGTATGATGATAAAAGAGTTGTTGTCTAGCGATTGCCATAGGAAATATTAAATTTGGAGGTGTAGGTATTTTCGGTTAGTCGAAAGGGTCGTCCACGGAGAGGTGACCGACAGAGCACCTGATCCGCCTGCGGCGGCGGGGGTGAAGTGCGGGGAAGTGACGCGGAGGAAGCGTAAATACGCAGCGCACTTTTTTAGAGCTCAGTCAGTGGCATAGCTCGGCGTAGGAATGTCTAATAATTCATATTCACGACCAACCCCACGCATGGCATAGGCAGATAAGTAGTTATCGACTGGCAAAGTTCGCTGTAGTAGGCACTACTATGAGATGAGTCTGATGAAAACTGTAATGTAAATTAGGTATTTTGCTGTATACTTATCACACACACACTGGCCCGAAGATGTGCACGGAGGTACGACCACGTAGCGCGCGTAGAAAGTAAAGAAATTGAGAAATTATAACACAAATTGTATAAAATGTTCCGGTTAGAAATATCAATTTGTATGTAGGTAGATTCAATTAGTTTGTTCACAGCTGATGTTGAATTCAACATTTTGTATGGAGAGAGAGGTGAAAGTCGCTGTATTTTCGTAAATAACAAAGATACTAGGCTGAAAGTTATGTACGAGATGTATTTTTGTTGCCCCCTCAGGGAAATGTATGTATAAAGAGTGTAAGTAGACTCACAATAAGGAAAAAACGAATGTACCTAATCTTACTTGTTAGATAAAATTGTCTCTCACGCTTAGAATAAAGGAGATAGGCAGACACCGTTTGCGGTTTTTAATTGTATTTAGGTTTGGCTAGCGATATTCAATCGTGTCATAGGTGATAGAGCATGACAGAGCCCCTAAAAAATTATGTTTTTCTAATAAGTAAAAACTTTGAAAGTGTATCGAATTAGAATAAAAATCTAATAAGAATTGTATAAGAAAATTTAATAGAATAACGAGAAATTACGTATGAATTGTATCAAGGCGGGGGCGGGTCAGCAGGGATGTATGACGACCGTGGGAAATTGGACCGTATATGTAATGTTTTAGAGTCCTATCTCTGTTGACCCGGACCTTCGTGACGTTCGATTTTTGGGGCGTGTCACGGAATTTTGACATGGAAGGAGACGGTTTGGAAGCGTATATAACTCGGTACATTTCGTTGCTAGTTTGTCCTCGTTCGATTCTCCGCAAGAAAAGTGCTTCCAGACCGTGAAGGTATTGCCAGTGAAAGTTTAGAATAGTACCAGACCCCCTGGTTCGCTAGTTAGTTATAGTATAGTGAAATAAGCTAGTGAATAAGTTAGAATAGTAAGAACCATTGAAGAAATGAAAATAAAACCCAGTTACAGTCCATTTAATTACGTCGATGCAGATTTGTGTTTGACTTTGGTGTAAAAGCCATTTGTCCCCCACAAAGTTCTGGTCCATCGACGCCGGATTAGTAGGCCACCAGCGGCCATCCGGGAAAGGAATACAAAAGGGTACTGGTAACGACCGGCAAGGAAGAGCTGGAGTAGGATACCGGCGCGTTGATTAACGGATCGGAACGTGCATTCCAGGTCTCGCAGTCTGAGGGCGAGGCCAGGGAACGACGGGGAACAGGGTCGACGACGTGCAGCGAGACCAGGGCGCCAAGCAGGCGTCAGCAGCTGCACCTCGGGGTCAACGGGCATCGTGGCTTGGGCGCTATCCAGCGCCAGCGACCACACAAGCTCCAGGTCGACGGGCATCGCAGCTTCGGCGTTTTGAACGCCAGCACCGTCATCGCTCAGGCATTGTAGCCTTGAGCACGGGCGATACTCGGGCTTGACCGCCTTGAGCACGGGCCGTGCGGCTTGGGCGCTCTACCAGCGTCAGCGACCGCAGCGGGCCGGGTCGGCGAGCATCACAGCGCGGGCGTTTCAAACGCCAGCGTTTTCACCGCTTGGGCAGCCGCCTTGAGCAGGGGCGTACGGCGCGGCGTTTCGTACGCTAGCGCATACGCAACTCGGGCGGGACCGCCCTGAGCATCGCAGCTTGGGCGCCTTCATCGGAGCAGCCGGGACGTCGGGTCAACGGCGTCGGCGGCGGCGGCTTCGTGGCAGCGTCAGCGTCTGCACAGCTCAGCACAGCGGCATGGGGCGGGTGCGGCCGAGCATCGGGACGTCGGCGGCGCCTGCAACTTCGCGGATCGCGGATACGGACGGATATACAGTGAGTCGTAATCCGTGTATATTTTCGGGCCAGTGTATTTGTGTGTGTGTTAGGCCGTTAGGAATTTTTAATTTTTTTATTTTTGTTGAATTGTGTTACTGTGTAGGGACCATCTCAGTTAGGGAGGTAGGGACCTATTTCAGTGTAGTTGAGGTAGTTAAACAGTGATGATGCCAAGGAGTCCACCTACCACTAGGAAGCGCGCGGCGCTTAGGGTCATACCAGACTATCCAGAGTCTCCTTCCGAGGCTCCGCAGGACGTACCATTGCCAGGGACCAGTAGGACCGAGCAAGTAGTTACCGAACAGGAAACTTCAGGTACGCGGCCGCCATCGGTTTGTTCGCGACGGTCAACCGATAGTGCGCGCGCTAGGCGGGAGCAAATTAATACGGAAACAGACATGTTAAAGGCACGAATTAGGCAGTTAGAAATAGAAGCCGGTTTAGTGGATAAGCAGATAGCTAAGGATAGGGTAACGCCGCCGGAAGAAACTGATAGAGATAGTGTAAATGGGCAAATAGATGCGAACGAAAGGGTAGAACATTGGTTACAGGATAGTCATCCCCCGCGGGAATTTTTACGGGGGGAGGATAGGCTAGGGGATGGTAGGGCGCCGAATAATAGTAAACAAGACGAGCCCGCCAAAACCAATATCTCTAAAGACGAAGTCCTGGATCGTTTAGTGTACGCGTTAGAGAATATGTCGCGGGGTCGACCCCCACCACGACAGGCCCAGGAGTTACCCTTATTTGATGGGGACCCTAGGGAGTGGTTGCCATTCAAAGCAGCGATGAGGGACTCTACGCAGAATTATAGACTCACGGACATAGAGAATTTGGCTAGGTTGAGGGCGTGCTTGCGGGGTCCGGCACGACAGGCGGTGTCGGCCCTTTTATATTCGGCGTCAGACCCAGATAGAATTATGAAGACCCTAGAACAATGTTTCGGTCGCCCAGGCACTATTATAGACCAGGCAGTAGGGGAGGTAATGCGACTACCTAATGTGGGGGCATCGGCAAATGAGTTAAATATCTTTGCGGTTAAAGTACAAAATGTAGTCACTGTAATTGAAAGTGTGGATCCGGTAGGTAGAAATACGGATCCACGGCTACCTAGGATGTTAAGTGAGAAACTTAGTCCCCACCTTAAAAACAAGTGGTATGACTATGCTTTCGATAGGGCGGACGGGCCGGAATCCGAGTTAACTAGATTAGCGAACTTTCTCATGAAGGAGGCTGATAGGGCTATTCAGTTCTCATACGAGAAAAGCACGGTAGCAAGTGCGCGCGCAGTGCAGCCGCCGGCATCGCGGCCTACGTTTAAAAAGTTAGACCGCGCGCGCCGGCCGGTGTATAATACAACAGAAGCGGCTATTACATGTCTCTGTTGTGGTAGTGGGCACCGGACCGATGCGTGCGGTAAGGTTGTAGCGATGTCAGTACAGGAGCGCTGGAACTGGGCACGGGAAGCGCGAATTTGCTATCAATGTTTAAACGGGAAACATAGACGTTTTCAATGTAAGGCAAAGCGATGTGGTAAGGGTGATTGCACACGATCACACCACATGCTGTTGCATTCCGAGCCGCGGCCGGAAGTAAAAGAGGTACAAATAGAGTCAGTAATTACGGCGTCAGCGCATACGCCAGTTGATAGCACGCAGGTACTTCTTAAGGTCTGCCCTGTCACAATAGGGGGTGGCAGGGGTAAGGGGGTACAGACCTACGCGTTATTAGATGAAGGGTCCACTATCACTTTGATCGACGAGCAGTTGGCAAAGTCGATAGGGGCCCAGGGCCCAGTCCGCGCCCTGAATATAATAGGTGCTAATTCTAGTCAGCAGGAGTCGGAAAGCCGATTAGTAGGTATTAGCTTGGCCGGGCAGAGCGGACGCCCCTTTAAGATTAAAGCGCGTACGGTACGGAACCTCACTTTAGGTAGGCAGACCGTTAGTAAAGAATTGTTACGAATGTCGCATTTTAGAGCTTTACCACCGGATGCGGTGTGTTATGAGGGAGTGAGACCTCAAATTCTCATAGGTGCGGATAATTGGCATCTTATAGTGTCGCGGAAGTTGGTGACCGGTAGCCGTAGGCAGCCGGCCGCGTCACTGACCCAGTTGGGATGGGTCATACATGGGTCAATGCCTAAAAGCATTGTTGTTAATAGGGCGTCGGTGTTGCATGTGCACACCACGCAGTCCCTCAGATGCGAATCTGAATGATATAGTGCGGTCCCATTTTGAAATTGACTCTCTTGGTATAGGCAGAGAACCAAGGGTAGTCCCGGGGGAGGAGCGCGCATTGGAAATAGTAAAAAGAACTATAGCAAAAGTAAATGGCCGTTATGAAGTGGGGTTGCCATGGGTCAGTGACGATGCAACCCTTCCGCCTAGCTATAACATGGCACATAGCCGTTTAGTAGGTATTGAACGTAAAATGGATAGGTCTCAGGAGTTTAGGGAGGCTTATACGGCTCAAATAAATAGTTTAATAGAGAAAGGCTACGCGGAGCCCTTAGGAGAGGCAAATACCTACAATCAAAGGGAATGGTATTTGCCTCATTTTGCAGTTACAAACCCTAATAAACCGGGAAAGGTGCGTTTGGTATTCGATGCGGCGGCAAAATCGAATGGGAAATGTTTAAACGACATCTTATTAGAAGGTCCGGATTTATTACAGTCTCTGAATAAAGTTTTATATGGATTCAGGGTAGGCAGGATAGCATTGACCGCGGATATCCGCGAGATGTTTTTAAGAATTAAAATTAGGGAGGAGGACCGCGTAGCACAACAGTTTCTGTGGCGGGGGGAGGATCGTGTGAGCCCCCCCAGAAAGTATGTAATGACGTCTATGATATTTGGAGCGCGCAGTTCGCCGTTTTTAGCACATAGTGTGAGGGATGAAAACGCAGCGGTTTATAAAACTTCACACCCGCTGGCGTTTGACACCATTACCACTAGTACATATATGGATGATTGGATAGTTAGTTTTGACTCTGAGGAGACTGCCCGGCGCACGGTAGGCGAGGTACGTCACGTGCACGCGCAGGCGGGTTTTGATTTAGCGGGTTGGAGTTCGAATCTCGACTCTGTAATATCTGAGGTACCGGAAAGTGATCGCGCTCACGCACCAAAGGAGATAGCGGGGAATGCGTTTATTGAAGATAGGGCTTTAGGTATTTTGTGGCAACCTAAAAGCGATGAGTTAGGCTTCAATACTAGCATGCCTAGGGTACCTACGGACGTCCGGAACTTAACACGGGTACCTACGAAACGCGAGGCATTGAGTGCAGTCATGTCGGTTTTCGATCCGCTAGGTTTATTGAGTCCATATACTATAGTGGCAAAAATTATCCTACAGGAACTGTGGCGACAGGACCTAGGGTGGGATGAACCGCTTCCCCATGAGCAGGCAGTAGCTTTCGCTGATTGGCAGGCAGATTTAGAATACATTAACCGTCTTAAGATACCGCGATGTTATGACAAGCGTGAGGATATAGTGGATAGGCAGTTACATGTATTTTGCGATGCAAGCGAACAAGCGTACGCGGCAGTGGCGTATTGGCGATTTGTAGATAGCTCAGGGGTAGTGAGGGTGTCGTTGGTGGCCGGGAAAGCAAAGGTAGCACCAATAAAAACTCAAAGTATCCCGCGATTAGAACTGCAGGCGGCTTTAATAGGTGCGCGCTTAGCTAGTGACGTCATAGACAAACATCCCTGGTCAGATGTAGGGGTGTGTTTTTGGACAGATTCGACAACCGTATTGCAATGGATAAGGAATGACACGGTTAGGTATAAACCGTATGTAGCACATAGGCTAGCGGAGATAGTAGAATTAACGAAAACCGAACAGTGGAGGTGGGTTCCCACCGCATCGAATGTAGCTGACGATGCGACGAGGGTTGGCCACTCGCGATTGGGCCCCTCCTCCAGATGGTGCACCGGCCCCTCGTTTCTCTTAAGAAATGAGGAACCACCATCGAGTGCGTTCGGAAAGGAGTTGGTCGCGCCGCTGGAGGAGGTTTTGGTTACACACACGAGGTGTAGCCCATGCCTAATCGCAGTGGAACGATTTTCATCGTACGACCGCCTTGTCCGTGCCCTGGCCTACGTGTTATTATTCATAGATAGATGCAAAAAGATTCCTTCCAATTTAAATACAAAATACACACGACGTGCGGAATTGCTAATAATTTCGCAGGCGCAGCGCGCAAGCTTTCCGTGTGAAATAGACAGACTTAGAGTAGGTAAAACGGTTGATCGGTCTAGTAAAATTTATAATTTGGATCCCGTCATAGGAGAGGACGGTCTTATGAGATTGAATGGTAGGATAGATGCGGCAAACATACCAGCTCAGCGTAAAAATCCACCTATTTTGGACGGGCGGAGCGTGTTAGCTAAGTTATATATAAAACGTGAACACGAACGTAACAATCATATGGGTAGAGAGGCGCTAGTTAACACTATTAGACATCAGTTTTGGATAACGCGGCTTCGTCCGGCAGTTAGAACGATAGTAGGGCGGTGTGTCAGGTGTAGAACGCGCATAGGGAGGCCCTGTGACCCAGTCAAAGGTGACCTACCGGCCCTCCGTTTAGGATCGTATACGCGACCTTTTGCATATTGTGGTGTAGATTGTTACGGTCCGATGCTCGTCACAGTAGGTAGGAGAAGGGAGAAACGCTGGGGAATGTTATTTACCTGTTTGATAACGCGTGCCATTCACATAGAAATAATTTCGAGTCTTAGTACAGACGCGGCTATCATGGCAATTAGGCGAATGGGAGCGCGCCGCGGTGCGCCCCATACCATGGTAAGCGATAATGGAACTAACTTTCGGGGCGCCGATGTAGAATTATGTAATGCGTATAAAGAATGGTTGCCTGAGTTAGAAAAATTCGCCACGACAAAAGGAATGTCATGGCGTTTTATAGATCCCGGTGCTCCCAATCAGGGAGGCGCCTGGGAGCGGTTAATAAAGAGTGTTAAGAAATCTTTATTAATAGTTTTGAATGAACGTGCACCAAAAGATGATGTACTTGCGACGTACACCGCTGAGGTAGAACACACGGTGAACTCGCGACCGTTGACTCACGTATCAGTTAATGCAAGCGACCCTGAGGCTCTCACTCCGAATCATTTTCTTATCGGATCAGCGGTCGGCTTGCCCTTTGTTGGTAACTGCGCGGTAGCGGATAGGCGGGCGTGGCGAGCTACGCAGGCGTTGTCTGATATGTTCTGGCAGCGATGGATAAATGAGTACTTGCCAACCTTGGCCCCGCGAGGTGATAGTCATAACGGTAAAGAGAACATTAAGATAGGTGACTTGGTGATAATAGCAGACGGGTTGTTGCCCCGTAATGTATGGCCCCGCGGTTTAGTAGAAAAGGTATACACGGGACCTGATGGCGTGGTACGTAGTGCGGAGATTCGTACTCGAGGTGGAATATTTAGACGCCCAGTATGTAGATTGATTATCCTTCCGGTAGATGATGAGGCTCGAAGGTCTACGCCGGGGGGAGAGTTGTAAAGGATAGAATCAATAAGCGTCGTATTTCATTATGAAAATAAGTAAAGTTAGTAAAGCTTGCAATGACCGCTAGGTGTATGTTGGTTGTATGCAGCGGCAGTTTTTAATTCGATATAACTCGTTAGGTTCTCATAGTAGGCATGTAATATTTGAGTATGATGATAAAAGAGTTGTTGTCTAGCGATTGCCATAGGAAATATTAAATTTGGAGGTGTAGGTATTTTCGGTTAGTCGAAAGGGTCGTCCACGGAGAGGTGACCGACAGAGCACCTGATCCGCCTGCGGCGGCGGGGGTGAAGTGCGGGGAAGTGACGCGGAGGAAGCGTAAATACGCAGCGCACTTTTTTAGAGCTCAGTCAGTGGCATAGCTCGGCGTAGGAATGTCTAATAATTCATATTCACGACCAACCCCACGCATGGCATAGGCAGATAAGTAGTTATCGACTGGCAAAGTTCGCTGTAGTAGGCACTACTATGAGATGAGTCTGATGAAAACTGTAATGTAAATTAGGTATTTTGCTGTATACTTATCACACACACACTGGCCCGAAGATGTGCACGGAGGTACGACCACGTAGCGCGCGTAGAAAGTAAAGAAATTGAGAAATTATAACACAAATTGTATAAAATGTTCCGGTTAGAAATATCAATTTGTATGTAGGTAGATTCAATTAGTTTGTTCACAGCTGATGTTGAATTCAACATTTTGTATGGAGAGAGAGGTGAAAGTCGCTGTATTTTCGTAAATAACAAAGATACTAGGCTGAAAGTTATGTACGAGATGTATTTTTGTTGCCCCCTCAGGGAAATGTATGTATAAAGAGTGTAAGTAGACTCACAATAAGGAAAAAACGAATGTACCTAATCTTACTTGTTAGATAAAATTGTCTCTCACGCTTAGAATAAAGGAGATAGGCAGACACCGTTTGCGGTTTTTAATTGTATTTAGGTTTGGCTAGCGATATTCAATCGTGTCATAGGTGATAGAGCATGACAGAGCCCCTAAAAAATTATGTTTTTCTAATAAGTAAAAACTTTGAAAGTGTATCGAATTAGAATAAAAATCTAATAAGAATTGTATAAGAAAATTTAATAGAATAACGAGAAATTACGTATGAATTGTATCAAGGCGGGGGCGGGTCAGCAGGGATGTATGACGACCGTGGGAAATTGGACCGTATATGTAATGTTTTAGAGTCCTATCTCTGTTGACCCGGACCTTCGTGACGTTCGATTTTTGGGGCGTGTCACGGAATTTTGACATGGAAGGAGACGGTTTGGAAGCGTATATAATTCGGTACATTTCGTTGCTAGTTTGTCCTCGTTCGATTCTCCGCAAGAAAAGTGCTTCCAGACCGTGAAGGTATTGCCAGTGAAAGTTTAGAATAGTACCAGACCCCCTGGTTCGCTAGTTAGTTATAGTATAGTGAAATAAGCTAGTGAATAAGTTAGAATAGTAAGAACCATTGAAGAAATGAAAATAAAACCCAGTTACAGTCCATTTAATTACGTCGATGCAGATTTGTGTTTGACTTTGGTGTAAAAGCCATTTGTCCCCCACACAAATAATTAGTCATCAGTTGAGGACCGCCATGTAATGTCTTCTCGTGAGCGTCTCGTATCAAAAGTTGAACCAGTGGAGACTTATGAGGCAACAAAATTGGATGTTTCATGTCTTTACTGCCTTCGGAAAGCTGTAGCCGACCACCGACACGCATGATTCCTTCACCATCAATAAATGGATTTAACGAGGTAAGTTTACTTCTTCTATTAACTCTGCCTGTCTTAGCTACATTCTCTAATTCTTCCTTGAAATGGATTGCTTGACATTGCTTAATACAAACATTCAAAGCTTCTGACATTTCCTTGCTTGAAATCCATTTCGTAAATTTTATAATAGACCTTAAAACCAGAAATCTTCTACATAATGCAACTATTCTTATTAGTTTAGTTAAAGATGAATATTTATCCCATAAATCAAAATCTTCATTAACTGACATGCAACATACTTTCTTCGCTTTTTCTTCTAAATTTATCTCCGTTATTCTATCCTTCTTACTATAACTATTTTTTTCTTCCCTCAACCAGCAAGGACCTCTCAGCCACAATTCATCACTCGGGTACTGCAATGGCATTGCTCCTCTAGAAGCGCAATCCGCAGGGTTGTCCTTTGATTGGACATGGTGCCATTGATCACTATCCAAAACATTCAGGATGTCCGATACCCGATTTGCAACGAATGTTTTCCATCGGCTCGGGTGACTGCTTAGCCACGCAAGCACAACAGATGAATCAGTCCAAGCATAGAGACAAGACTTAGGAACTTGTAAGGTAAGTGAGACTTCGTGCAACAACCTTGCCAACAAAACAGCACCACATAGCTCTAGTCGTGGAATAGATACCTGTTTGATAGGTGATACCCTTGTCTTGGAAGTGATAAGGTTGACACTAATCTGCCCTGTAATACCTATTACTCGTAAATATACTACTGCAGCGTATGCATCGTTGGATGCATCGCTGAACCCATGTAACTCAATACGCGTGTCATCTTTGCTGGTATTAACCCACCTAGGTATTTGAAAACCGGTAAGTAAAACCAAATCGTTCCGATATGCAATCCATTTCTCCATTAATTGTGAGGGCAATTCATCGTCCCAATCAATTCCACATAGCCACAGTTTTTGGAGGAATATCTTTGCAATAATTATAGTCGGAGCGATCCAACCTAGTGAATCAAATAATTTAGCTATGTCTGATGTGACTTTTCTTTTAGTTACAGGATAACTTAGCGGCGGTAAGTGTACGGAGTACTCGAAGGCGTCTGATCGACGGTTCCAGGTAAGTCCTAGGATTTTTAAAACTGTATCTATTCTTATTTTCAGGTTCTCTGTTCCTTCATCTCTCCCATTCCCTTCCTGTTCTCCATTTCCTTTACAAATCTCACCTAATAACTCATCGCTATTGCTGCTCCATTTCTGTAGTTGGAATCCTCCTCCATTCAATAATTCATTCATTTCCTTGTATATCATTTTTCCTTCTTCAATACTGTTGCACCCTGTCATCATATCATCCATGTAAAAATCTTTCAGAACTATTTTCGATGCCAACGGGTAATTTACACCATCATCGTGTGCAAGTTGTTGCAGGGCACGCACAGCAAGGTAAGGAGCGCATGAAGTTCCAAAAGTTACTGTCAGTAACCTGTAGTCCTGTAACTCACTATGTGGTCCATCAGGATTACGCCAAAGAATTCGTTGGAAGTCTGAATCTGTCTTATAAACTTGTACTTGTCTGTACATCTTAATGATGTCCGAAATGAGAGCAATCGGATGACAACGCCAACGAAGAACAATAGTTCTCAAATCCGACTGCAGAGTCGGCCCAACCATCAAGTCATTGTTCAGAGAGATCCCATTGGTACCAGGGCATGAAGCGTCGAAAACGACACGCACCTTGGTTGTTACTCTGTCTTCTTTGACAACAGCGTGATGCGGCAGGTATACTGCATCCTGCTTGCAACGTTCCTCTTCTGGAACTTGCTCCATATGACCAAGATCTAAGTACTCTTGTATCACCTTGGAATATTCTACCTTAAGTTTAGGATTTCTCCACAATTTACGTTCTAGTGAGTAAAATCGTTTTTCAGCAATGTCCCTTGAATTGCCGTACTTGCACGCGGAATCTTCGTTACGAAAAGGTAATTTAACAATATACCTACCTGAAGATGTCCGAGTTGTAGTGCGGGAAAATATTTCCTCGCATTGAGATTCTTCAGGCGTGAAGTGCCTTTTAGGGCTCTCTGACTCCAATTCCCAAAATTTACGTAGCAACTCATTCGCATCATAGTGTGCGTGCATGCTGATGACATTAGTCTGATCCGCACCCTTTGTGTATAATTGAGCAGATAAGATCCAACCTAGCTTGGTTTTCTGAGCCATCGGACAACCAGGTGAACCTTTGATAATGCCTTCCTCCAAAATCTGGCAATATACTTCAGCGCCTAATAAAATATCAATTTTATTAGGCGTGCTAAATGTGGGATCTGCTAAGTTTTCCTCGTTCAACTCTAATATCGGTTGAACGACTACCTTCCTTTCAGGCAGAAAGGCAGTGATATCTTTGAGGACGTGAGCCTTAACATCAACAATAACCTGAGGATTATGAAGCGATTGAATTTTAAAATACACCACAGACTTAAACTCTAATGAACCAGTCTGATCACTTCCTAACCCTGCTATCATCCCCTTACTCACGAATTTCTTTAAACCGAGTAATTGGACTGCTGCTTCCGTTATAAAGGAAGCCTGTGACCCTTGGTCCAGTAAAGACCTAAGTGTCATGAGCACACCTGTTCTCGACTCAACCTTGACTAAGGCTGTGGCCAATAATACTTGGCTGGGCATTTTCGAGAAACAATTGACAATAGACTCGTTGCTTGGTACAATATTCTTATTCAACGTTGACCCCTCAGTTTCAACGTTGTCTGTCTGTTGTGATATATTCTTGGGGTGTAACAAAGAATGATGACGTCTTTTGCAAATCTTACAACGTGTAGGCTGACGACACGAATACGCGGAGTGCTTACTGCCAAGACAATTGAAGCATAAGCCCTTGGTTTGAACAAACTCACGACGCGCATTTACATCTAATTTGGCAAACCCTTTACAGTGACAAGTTTTGTGATCTTCATTACAGTGAGCACATGTAGGTACAGTAACGTGAAGAGATTTTACATTACGAGATACTGAAGGCCTAGCAACCTTGTTATCTAAAAATTCTAAAGATCTGAATCTAGTTTGGAGAAATTCTTTAAAATTGAGCAAAGTAGGCAATTCATTAAAAGTTTCACTTAATTTTGCCTCCCAGAGCTTTCTAGATTCAGAATCTAATTTTTGACTCATAAGATAAATAACAATAACGTCCCAATTAGTAACATCTATATTTAAATTATCTAGCCCAGATAAACATTCGGTCATGGTATCAAGCAAGTCCTTGATACCACCCGCTGACTCAACTACTAGATATTTATGACTAAATAACTTCTTTAACAGACAATTTGCAAGGTATCGTTTATTATTATATCTGCTTTCTAATTGATCCCAGCAAATTTGATAGTTACTTGACGTTACCGGAATGTGTCTTAAAAGTTGCTCGGCTTCACCAGTTAATTGAGTTTTTAAATAGTGTAACTTTTGTACATCATCTATAGATTTATTATTATGTACCAAAGAGACAAATAAATCACGAAATGTTACCCATGCTGAATAATCGCCGTTGAAGGTTGGTAAAGTAATCTTAGGTAATTTTAACATGTTACTGTTATTGACTTTGTGGCTATCTTGCTTAGACACATCGCTACAATCTTTAACGGAAATCACCATACATGCCAACTTAGATTTCAGTTCACATTTATAGTCAACATACTCCTCCTCAGTGCGTTCATACAACTCAACATATTTATACTGTTCAATATCCTCTTGTTTGATGTTACTATATATCTTAGAATCATAATCATTAAATTTTTTCCACATGTCTTCTAAGTTTTCTAAACGAGTTTCCACATAATACTGAGTGAAACGTTCTTTAGGCGTTTTCTTATAATTGGATCTCGCCCTTACAATTTTTTCGTAAATATCGTTTTGTACTCTAGCAAGTGACTCCATGTTTCAAAGATAAATTTTCTAAGTCATGAATGCTTCAAACAATCGGATATAAGGTTGTATGCAAAGCAAAATATTCTAAGTTCACAGTCGACTAGTAAATATTATAAGTGTTGAACAAGAAAATTACTAAGTTGAAGATTTTACAATTTTTTCTAAGTGTTTGACAATAAAATTAAATTGGGCATAGGTTCCCCGTCAGTTCACTTTTTGAGAAATTATTCTAAGTCCTAATTTGCTTTTGAAAATTTTACAAGTTTATTCTTCATACAAATGAATGCGAAATTTTTCCAAGTCCAAATTTATCTTGAATTTTACAAGTCCAAATTCGAATAAAAATAAACTAAGTCCAGGAAACGAAAACACTTTAACACTTCAAATGTACTCACGGTTTTGACTCTTCACTCACTTTTACCCCATGCCACTCGTACCATGTGACCTGTGGTTCCACTGTGTGCCTTAGTTCCTTTGGCCGCTGTGTGTCTTAGTTTCTTGGTCACTGTGTGCCTTAGTTCCTTGGTCACTGTGTGCCTTAATTCCTTGGCTACTTGCGTCTCCAGGTCTTTCAGCACAAATGACCCACTGAATTCAACCTTATAGTCGCCGGCCTTCCGTCGATACTTCCGACTCGATAAGGACCAATGTTAACGGGGTAGCCATCAAACTACACAAATAAAAATCACACAATAGGTATATACTGTTTATTCAAATAATTGAACTGAAAACAGTATGTGTGAAGGTTGTACTGAGCCTCTCAATTGACAAACAAGAACCAGATATACTTATGTATTGACCAAGAAATCTCAACCGCGTAATATAGCTGTAGCTAGCGTTTGAGTCAACGCCATCTATTGAGCGAACTACTCCAACATTTGAATAATACATTTTGAATTCTGAACACCGACTGACCCTTACTTTTACGCTGCTTGCGAATACGAAATATCATTTTACTTGACACTGGCAATATGCGTAATAGCGATGCCATTAAAGTAATTAAAAAAAAAATACACAGCCCAGTAGTCAGTAGATCGGACTAGTGTTGGGTAGGACACGCTTTCAGAACGAGTTTGTAAGAGGAGCCTCTTTTTCGTACTGAGCCAGTACTTTGTCCCACTTCAAATTACGTGAGGCGAGGACGTAACGCGAGGCCGCCGACGCGGCGAGGCGGCGAAGTGATTTGACGCGTCGCGGTGCATTTGAAGTAACATGACAAAATTTGTCGCGACTTTTGTCATGTTGCTTCTTACTTCAAATGAGGCCGCCGACGCGGCGAGGCGGCGAAGTGATTTGAAGCGTCGCGGTGCATTTGAAGTAACATGACAAAATTTGTCGCGACACAACATTTGTACTGGCTCTTTCAAAGTGTATCTGACTCACATTTTGTAAGGGACAGGACAAATTTTGTTATGCGATACATTTGAAGATTTTGAAGTGACAGAATGGATTTGTTTGTACCTACTAGTGTTAATGAGATGAATATCGAGAGATATAATATTTTTAATGATTGAGCTAAGATTGGTTTTGTAATTTGTAGGTTTTGTTTAAATAAAAAGTAAGGTCATTTTTCATAAAATTAAATAATGTCAATAAATTTTATTATTATAATTATTTATTTTACAGTTATTTCAAGACTGTTCGAGAAACTTCTTTTAAGACGTTTGAAACCACTACTGGATGCCAAAAACCTTATTCCTGAGCACCAGTTTGGATTCAGAGAAAAACATTCTACTATTGACCAAGTACATAGGATAACAAGTGTCATTGAAAAAACACTAGAAGAAAAGAAAGTTTGTACAACAGTATTTTTAGATGTGGCACAAGCTTTTGATAAAGTCTGCCATGAAGGTCTTATTCATAAAGTCAGAACTATGTTGCCGACACAATTCGCTGGGGTGCCACAAGGTAGTGTTTTAGGTCCGGTCCTGTACCTATTATACACATGCGATATCCCAAATTTAGAGAATAATATAATTGGTACCTTCGCTGATGACACTGCAATAATGGCCACAGGCCAAAGTCACGAAGAAGCAGGAGAAAAAGTCCAAGAGGCTCTTAATATTGTACATAACTGGACTACAAAATGGCGCATCAAGCTAAATGAAACGAAGTCGAGCCATATCGACTTTACTAACAAAATACCACAATATCACCCGTTATATATTAATGGAAAACAAATACCACATGCGAACACAGCTAAGTACCTAGGTATGACGCTTGACGCTAAGTTGCGCTGGAAAGCTCACGTCAAGAAGAAGCGCGAAGAGCTAGGTATTCGCTATAATAAGATGTATTGGCTTCTCGGAAGAAGCTCTCCGCTGTCGATACACAATAAATTATTATTGTATAAGCAAGTCCTCATGCCAGTATGGACTTATGGTATTTAGCTGTGGGGTTGTGCCAAAAAGAGTAATATACAAATAATTCAACGATTCCAGAACAAAGTGCTCAGAGACATTGTAAATGCGCCCTGGTATGTACGCAATAACGATCTTCATCGGGACCTGAAAATGGATTTCGTAGATAACATTATCAGAAGATACGCCGAAGCTCATGAAAAAAGGCTTCACCATCATGTGAATATTGAGGCTATTCAGCTCCTCGACTACACAAACCTAGTGAGAAGACTTAAGTGTTAAGTGTTAAAACAATATTAGTGTAAGTGACTTATTTTGCATAATCACACGAACAAATTTTATTTAAAGAAAAATGGAAAGAAAAATTTGACTTCAGGCGAGACTCGAACTCGCGACCTACTGGGAATCTAGTCCAGCCGCTCTTCCAATTGAGATACTGAAGCCTCAATTGGAAGAGCGGCTGGACTAGATTCCCAGTAGGTCGCGAGTTCGAGTCTCGCCTGAAGGCAAATTTTTCTTTCCATTTTTCTTTAAATAAAATATATTTCACAAGCATGTGTTAATGTGAAATAATATAAAAACAATCACACGAACAAAGTGACTTCCCCTTAAGACATACTAAAAAAGTGCCAGTGGACTAAATGTCCAACAACTTAGAAATAATTTTATTAGAAGTTTAAGTTAACATAAAATTGCTCATTAGTCTTTTAGGCTAGATTGTAATTTGAATAATGTTTTTTTACGTAAAAATTGTGTGAGTGTCTGATAGTTTGGATATATGTAATATGTGTTAGCCTGTTAGATATTAAAAGAAGCTATAAATTTAATATAATCTGCACAATGTTCTCATTGCCATGTCATTGATATCCAAATAGGTATATTGTACATATTTTTGAATATCTAAATCTGATGCCAAATTCTAGGTTCAGCTCTATCGTGTTCCAGTTAGATGCCTCCGTAATTACTATCACACAACTTTGGTGTCAGGGGTGGCAACGTATCTGCATTTTTTATGTCAGGTTTTTGTGTAGATGTCAATAGGCTGCAGCATAGATTTATTATCTACTTCGTTAGAATCTATGGGCTGCAGTTATCCCGTACCATCCGTATGAGCTGCATGTTTGTTTGCCACCAATTTACAATATAAAAAGGTTATACTACTTACTGTAACTAAAACATTATGATAGGTACAATATATTTAAGGACTAACACAGAAAAGATGGCAAGTGGAGTTGAGTAAAATGATGGTGTATTAGAATTCTTTGTGGATATCTGAAATCCTTCAGTTGTCTACTCTCAGTGTATTCGGTTCAGTAAGTATTCTTACTTTAACTATTTTCATCAGCTATTCATTACAATAAAATTAAATTATAATAAACAGATGTTTCAAAAATTAATCTTGTTATCAATTTAGGACAACAATCAACGCAATGAGTAAACGGAAAAATCCATCGGGATCAGATAATGCTGACTTCTGTGACTTTCTTATGGAGCTGGCAGAATATGAAAAAAATATTAGTCGCAATATACACAAATACAATGCTTACAGAAAAGCAGCAATGGTATTAGCTTCGCATTGCAAAAGAATAGAGTCAGGGGATGAAGCAAAAGAATTAAATGGCATTGGAGAAAAAATTGCGAAAAAAATTGATGAATTTCTGCATACAGGAAAATTGAAGAAGTTGGAAAATATACATCAGGATGAGAATGCTCAGGCGATAAGTTTACTAACGCGAGTATCGGGCATCGGACCTGTAAAAGCAGCTGAGTTGGTAAAGAATGGCATTAAATCTCTGGAAGATTTAAATAAAAATAAGAAGAAATTAAATCACCATCAACTTATCGGTTTGAAGTCAGTATTTACTACTACCATTACCTACTTAGGGTCCGTTCAAGTATTACGTAAGCACTATGGGGGGGCGGGGGGGTCCTTGCTCTGCTTATTTTGGATGACATGGGGGGTAGGGGAGTCTAGATTATGATTACGTCATCGGTTGTTATTTACTTATTACATCAGTAAAATCTAATCTCTATCCTAAATCTTTTTTCTTATTTCTAAAATTATAATTATAACATTATAATTATTATATAAAAAAGAAACAATACATTAATTGAAAAATGTTTACGTAAGCATGGGGGGAGGGGGTAAGAGCTTTGCTTACTTTTGCTGACAAGGGGGATGGGGGGGTAAAGAATCGTAATAAATCTGCTTACGTAATACTTGAACGGCCCCTTACTATTATTTAATTTTTAACTGTAAACTAGGTATTTAATTCCAATTTATGTTTTTTTTATATGTAATCGAAGTGGCAAACAAGCATGCAGTTCACATTGATGTTAAGTGATGACTGCAGCCTATAGACACTTACACAAAGATCAAGGTCAAAATGCAAATGCATTACTGCTCCTGAGGAGTATTATGCCCCTGTGCCGGAAATTATAGGGCCGTACATTACCACCTGACCGGATCACAATAGTGCTGAACACTACCATTTAGGGGCAAGTATATTAGGTAATGCGGTGGTGCCTGCGCCCGCGAGCTCCGTCACTGGAACTCTACCACCAGTAAATAAATTTCATTAAAGTTTGAGTGTCGGTCTGGAGGGCGCAGACACCTAGGCACCATTGCATTACCCAACTTATTTGCCGCCAAACTGTAATGTTCAACACTATCGTGTTTTAGTGAGGTGGTAAATTATGGCCTCTTAATAAATATCGCAGAGGCAAAACAACTTAGGCCTCAGGTTTGGTATGGCAACGCATCTGTATATTGACCTCCTTTGTGAAAATGTTTATAAGTAGCAGAATTAACTTACCATCAATGTGAACTGCATGCTTGATTGCCACAACCATAACTTCAAATAAATAGGTATATTAAAAAAATCGGTTATACATACAAATAGCTCTTTTTCTTTAGACTGTGCAAATAGTAAGTACCTATTTCTTGCAGATACTTTGAAGATTTCGAAAAAAAAATTCCGCGTACCGAGATTCAAGAAATTGAAAAGAAGGTGAAAACAATAATAAGTAAATTAGATGCCGATTTTGAAATGACAGTATGTGGTAGTTTTAGGTAAGTTTTTTTTGTGTAGTGGAAGTGGCAAACAAGCATGCAGTTCACATTGATGTTAATTGATGACTGCTGCCTATAGACAGGAGACACCCACACAAAGATCAAATTAAAAAATATATATAGGTATAAGCCCGTGTCGTGGGTGCTGTTGTACGCAGGGGCGTATTTTAAGATTGCGCGCCCTGGGCTGGTGTAGCTTTCCGCCCCATCAAGGAATGAAAGAAAACAAAAAAAAATATAGGTAGATTTTATATTTTACATTCTTTTGTTTGTTAAATTTATCAATTTTATTTGTTAAACTGGCTTCAATAATTAAAATTGCCGAATTATTAAGCCTTTCTTCGATAAGACACGATTTCAAATAGTTTTTATCCTTTTGAGTTTTTTTTTTATGTCATTAAGTTGACAGACAAGCAGATGGGCCACCTGATGGTAAGTGGTCACCGTCGCCTATGAACATTTGCAACACCATGGGAGTTGCCAACGCGCTGCCAACCCTGAAGGACTCTTTTGACGCCATTTTTGAAGATCCCCATATTGTAGCACCGAGGAAACACCTCACTACCAAACTGCACTTCGTTCGATATGTCAACGCCCAGGATACCGATACTCTTACCAATGGCGAGCGGAGTGCCCTGGAACTGTGGTGATTCAATGAATGGGGTTTTTTTAGCCGAAAATGAGCTACAATTCGTTACTGCAGTACATTGATATTGTATATCAATGCTGCAGTACAAAGAAATATGCGCCACGCAATTTCAATGCAAGGAAACACCACTTTCAGGTCATTTTTTAACAGACTTCGAAAAAAGGAGGAAACGGTATTAAATTGTTTTAGGGCTGATCCCCAGAATTCTGATAATATCGCTGTTTCTAAGGAATTCAGTTGAGCCAATAACCTTTAGCTTTATTTTTGATTAAGACTTTTTGTTGCGAAATTACCGTGAATGTTCAGCAATACGTAATGGGTCAAAGCTTTTGACGTTTTCTTTTAGATGGTATTTGACTATTTTTTCGTTCAGCGCTGTCATCATCACCAAAAACGTCGCCAGCCAACGAATTAGAGAGGGCAGATTGACTATAGGGTAGGGCAGATTGGCTCTTAACTTCAGATATAACAAAGGTTGATAAAATAAATTTGTACGTATCAAGTGAAATAAAAATTAAGTTATTGAATTGAATTGAAATTAACACGGCGAATTATACTTAACGTTCCGAGTAATCATCTCAATTAAAATACATACTTCTATCGAATTTTAATTTATAGGCAATGACATTCTACACCATTGTTTTTAGGTAATATCTTTAATCTCCAATCAAGTTCTCTCTGGGATATTGATGGGGAATCCAGTGTTCCGCTAGAGAGTTAATGAGAATACCATAATGTAATACTTCTTAAACATGTATGTAGGTACCCAACTACGTAAATATATTTAAGTTTTGTTAATATCATATACCCATATCATATAAATTATAATTTAAGTGATCTAATACCTATTACGGTGTTTTTGCTACCGTAGTTACAAACGTACGGTAGGTGGTAGATTTTTGCCAATTACGGTGTTTTTACTGTAATTACGGTGCAGTTGGCAACACTGCGCCAACATTGGGTCGCGAGGCGACCTACATTGAAACATACCTAGATAGGGAGTTACTAGTTCCAAGACTGACTTCACTTCGGATAATCCGCGCCGGATGATTCGAAGTAAATTCAGCAGGCTACCGCAAAAATGAATACTGCTCTGTTCCACTGCTTCGCCGCCCCGGTTGCCTATAGCAATAAAGCATAAAGCAAAACCGAGGCGGAAAAAAATTACCGGTTCAGGAAAGAACAAGGGGCGGCTTGCATACTTCAATTGAATTTCTAATTTCTTCAGACATGTAATCCACGCACAACACAAGGGGCGGCTTTCATACATTAATTGAATTTAAAATTTCTTCAGATATGAAATCAACATGTGGAAAAGTGGCTCAGGGGCGTTCTAGGCTTACGTCTTAAAATATTTTTTTGTATTTTTTCAAAGTCCAAACCAAGGCCGCCCCTCGCGACTTGCCGCCCCGGGCTATAGCCCTTCTGCCCCTAGGGTAAATACACCTCTGGTTGTACGCATACAACACATACACAAACACCCAGACCCGAAATAAATATCTGTAGGCCATACAAATATTTGTCCCGGTGCGGGGATCGAACTCGCGACCCTTATTAAACGGTCATCTCACAATATATTACGGTCTTGGACTGTAATATATTGGTTTTATGTGGTCAAAGTTTATAGCAATGTCAAGTAATAATATTATATTTATACAGACGCGGTAAGCAGGAAAGCGGTGATATTGACGTACTAGTCACTCATCCCTCACTAAAAATATCCCAAGAAAAAACTAAACATGGTCAACAATTATTAAGAAAATTAATTGGATCCTTTGGTGGACTTATAACAGACGTTATTTCAATGGGCGATACTAAGTTTATGGTAAATTTAATACTTTTACATAATACTACCTGTTTTAATAATAATTCTTGAAAATAACAGTGACACTGTTATTACTTTTTTTATGTAATGGATGTGGCAAACAAGCATGCAGTTCACAATGATGTTAAGTTGATGACTGCAGCCTATAGACCTGTGGGTACACAAAGACCAGAGGTCAAAATGCAGATGCGTTACCACTTCTGAGGCCTAAGGTGTTATGCCTCTGTGCCGGAAATTACAGGGCCATACATTACCACCTGACCGGAACACGATAATGCTAAACACTACAATTTGGCGGTAAGTATATTAGGTAATGCGGTGGTGCCTACGCCCGCGAGCTCCGTCACTGGAGCTCTACCACTAGTAGTTATTTGTTAAGTGTTGCAATGTTGTTAAAAATATGATTAGAGCAATTTTATTCTTACTCTGGGTTGCACCAAGATATTAAATTTCACATCCTTCTCTAACTTTAACAGATTTATTTATGTTAGAGAACGATGTGAAATGTTACAATAACTTTATCAAATATCTTGGTGCAACCCAGGTTCCTAACCTCTCTTGAGCAGCATGGTTATTACGCGTATCGTAGTAAATGCCTAACATTAAAATACTGTTTTGGCTTAGTGTTAGCACACCGCGGACACTCCGCCAAAATTCCATACAAACGATTAATTTGGTCTCTATTACACAGACATCAATCAGTGACGTGTACTTACACGTGCACCTGTGTGCGTAGCACGTACAAAATACAAACCGTCGCCCATATGAGGGGAGGAGGGGCTGATGAGGGGAAATCGGGCGGGACGTCGAAGTGTCCATTCTATACGTAGTATTATTATTACATATTCTCTGGTGTTAGTACTGTTGAGCAACATTTTACAGCAAATGTCTAACACCAAATTACCGTTTTGGCGTTTAGTATTGTTGAGCAGCATGGTTATCAGTTATCACGTGCATTATAGAAAATACCTAATACAAAACTGCTTTTAGGGCGTATGTCGACTCTCAGAGGAACATTTACCACGACGTTTAGACATAAGGCTCATACCTTCCGAACAGTATTACTGCGCGGTACTTTATTTTACCGGCAGTGATGTTTTCAACAAAACCATGAGGGCTCACGCTCTTGAGAGAGGCTTTACTTTGAATGAATATTCTTTGAGGCCTATCGGTGTTACTGGTTAGTAATACATACACTAAATTTTTCAAATATGATAACAAAGCTTCAGACTCGATTTCTAATAAGATAATATATAAAATTGTAAAAATTGAAATTAATAAATAATATTTTACTATGTACTATCACGAAACTGGCTGCTTGATCACACGGACACCTTATGTGTCCGTGTGATCAAGCATATAGGAATAAGATTGTATGAATATTTAAACTATATTTGATAGATTTTGCATTAGGAGAATGCCCCGACTGTACATAGGACTTAATTTTATGTGGATTATAAATGTTTTATATCAGTTTTACAAAAGATCCTTGTGGATAAATGGTGGAATTGTTTTAGGTGTTCCAGGAGAACCAGTGCTGATCACGTCGGAGGAAGATGTTTTTGATTATATTGACTACCCTTATAAAAAGCCAGAAGAACGCAATATGTAGGCACGATAGGGGCTGGTGATATTACCATTTGGGTATTTAGCTATTGTCAACATACTGTTTGACCATAATTTGTTGTGTAAATAAATGAAAGAGAACACATTTTTTGCAAAGATTTTTTATTATAAAAAATATATTTACTTGACTATCAAGAATACATATTGGTGTCGTTAAAATTATGTTCATTCTGTATTTATTATGAGTATAAACATAAGCACAGTGTGACCGGGATATCTGGAGCTCCACACTCTCTGCCTACCCCGTAAGGGACTAGATGTGAAAATACACACATACTGTTTTTATTTTAAATGGTTAAAATAAAAACAGTATGTGTGTATTTTCATACTTATTGATAATAATAAAATAACGAACGAAAGAGATATTGTATTGCTACTGACATAGCATTCAAAAGAACAAATTCTCAATATACTAATTTAATACATATAAATTATATGTACAGGCATAAAAAAATCCTGGTGGCGAATCTCTATAAGTCATAAGGATACTGGTAGAGTTCCAATGTAGGAGCTCGAGGGCGTAGGCACCACCGCTTTACCTGAACTATCTGCCGCTAAATGGTAGTGTGTTTAGCACTATTACGTTCCGGTTGGATGGTAATGTATGGCCCCGTAATAACTTATCACAGAAACAACAAACTAAGGTCTCAGGGGTGGTAACGCATCTCCAATTTGACCTCTGGTCTTTATGTGGGTGTCTTTAGGCTGACATCAATGTGAACTGCATGCTTGTTTGCCACTTTCATTACATAAAAAAATAGAGCAGCGTTACCCATTTGCGGTTCGGGACCTGGTACTAAGCCATCCGAATAAAATGCCGGGTCGCAACATTCCCGCCTTGTTCTAAAAATATTACATATGTCGATCGACGCATAGTAAATATTCTTAATGTGTATTCCGCGTAGTAGACCCAGCTTGGATTTAAAAATATAAAGTGCGTCACGAAGGGGTGTGTGAAAATTATCGGGCCATGGCAGAATAATGCTTGGGCAATACTGGGATAGAACAACCGGACACATTAAAACGTAAATATAGTTATATCAGGTGGTATTTATTTCTATCACTTTGAAGGAAGACATTTTTTGTCATAACACTTGGAATGTTAGCGATTTATATCTTTTAATTATCTATATATTAATGAATGAACTAAGTTTTACTTAAAAAATATTGCTTATCAATAAATGACTAGGTCAACACACCTCAGTCGTCATTAACATAAGAATACATGAAAATTAATCATACTCTAATAATAATCAATAAGGTAACAAAAAATTACTGGAGATCAAGTTCTTGTTACTTACTTTAGCATCAAATTAAAAACGCAATTACAATACGGTCAGTTGATATTAATTTCATTACTTTTAACCCGAATCCTTTCAGTGTGAACAGGTAAACTCCTTAACCAGACAAAAGTACGTAATAGAAATAATAAACAGGCTGGACAAGACAATACGACATTAAATGAGACTACCCGTTATACTAGTGAGAAACGGCATGAAACAATAACAAAATAATTTGTTTAAAAAAATGTATGTATCTAATAAAGGTCTTCACGCTATGTCCCTAACGGGGTGCAGAGTGAAAAAAAAATGTAAACAATTTCACATCTTTACTCTTTACTGGTGGTAGAGCTTCAGTGACGGAGCTCGCGGGCGTAGGCACCACCGCATTACCTAATATACTTGCCGCTAAATGGTAGTGTTCAGCACTATCGTGTTCCGGTCAGGTGGTAATGTACGGCCCTGTAATTTCCGGCACAGAGACATAACACCTTAGGCCTCAGGAGTGGTAACGCATCTGCATTTTGACCTTGGTCTTCATGTGGGTGTCTATAGGCTGCAGTCATCACTTAACATCAATGTGAACTGCATGCTTGTTTGCCACGCCCAATACATAAAAAAAAATAAAAAAAAATCTTACAGCACACAAAAAATTACACACAATGGTTAATAGAAAGGAGATGTTGCAAAATGTATGAACCTCCGGCCATGTATTGTACACAATATCATTAACAAGGCAAAATCAATATAAAAACGTTTTCTTACTGCATATTTTCACTTATTTAGCTTTGTTTGCAGTTACTAAACATTATTTGCAGTTAGAATTGCAACTCAAAACCAACATAGCGAATATGGCGGATGATGTCACTTTGACATTTTCATTTTTTAAATTGTTTTTTATGATTATTATATACTTGGAGAAAAAACTAATATTTTCTAAATACTATCGAAGTCGTTTTTATGTGTTAATACTATACTAATCGATTTCCAATTTTATAAAATTCATCGGAACTTCTATGAATTGATCGATTCGATACATTGTTTTTTTTTAATAATATGTGATGCACTAGTAACATACAGATAGTATTAGTTTTTTTTTATCTACATAGGTACTATCCCAAGCGTCGGCTGTATCGCCGCCATGTTGAACATGGTTGAAAATGATAAAATCGTTTGAATGAAATGTGGTTGTAACGCTAAAATATGTTCTTGAATAAATTAATTGTATTTTTTTCGGATTCTTCTTCAATTTATCCATTTTTTGAGGACATGTACGAACCATAGCCGAGCTCGCAACATCTCTGCGCAAAGATACTCTTTTTAAATTAATGGCGTATTGTCTTGTCTACTTTCTATTGAAATTGTTCAGTCAAGACTACCTTATTTCCGATATAGTTAGAAATATCTAATTTGTCCAAGAACGAACAATCAGCGATAAACACTGTTAGTTTAGAATCCCACTGCAAAATCATTTCGTTCATCCAGATATGCTACAAACCAATTTTTTGCGTATATTTATAATATAGAGAGAATTTATATCCACTATCGGTTGCCTATCAAAATTTGCAAACCTAATTAGGTTTGCAGCATATCTGGATGAACGAAATGATTCTGCAGTGGGATCTTAATCTATGTAGGAAAGAAACCGAAACTTCTAGCTTGGATTAATCTGTTGCAAGACTAGTTTTGTATTTTTTTTAGTGAAACCGCATTAACAATCATTGAATCGAGTAACAACAACCTTACACAAAGGATAAAGTTATTGAAAATAATTTAAGTGTTTTGGCAAGAGCACTATGACGTGCAAGTAATTTGTAAGGCAATATCTAAACAAAGAAGCCATTGCAGGCTGTAGTCCAATACTTACCTAATATGTCAAAATTCAAAGAATGTCAATTCATAAGATAAATGACAAGCAGTTGGTAATCGACTTCAGAACTATTCTCAATAATAACACAAAGTAATATTTTCACTCAAATTCATACATCATGAAGATTCTGGGTGTAGAAGGCGGGAGATCTGCGAACGGGAATCGCCGAGGGCGTCGTATGTGTCCCTGAACTCTGCGACGGTGCCGGCGGCCATCAGCAGGATTCGCGACGTCTCGAACAAGCCGGCCTCTCGGTGTGCCACTATCATCACGGTGCTGCCTACGAACGAGCTTTGAATCGTGTCCACGATCACCCGCTCCGTCTCCTGGTCCAAGTTCGCGGTCGCCTCGTCCACCAGAACAACCTGTCGATATACCGCACGCAACACTATAAAAGTAGGTTATTCGCGAGATCATAATGGGTTGGTTACTATGTTTTTAATGGTGGATTAAAATGAGAGTTATCGCATGAACGCTTGCCATATTAGATCTAGGACTGATAGTCTAAGATCCGAACCTAGGTCGACCTTCACCCTTGCCCTGCACGCCTCGAGTCTCGTCACAAGCGTCGCGTGTTCCCTTGACCGTGATTCTGGAAACGCGTCGAGTTTGCTGTGCACGGCGTCTTTCGTTTTGCGGCCGTACGTCCTTTTATTGTCAACCCTCACTGAATCGCTATAACTTTGTATCGTTTCTTCATTACGCTATCATATGCGACAATTGAAACAAAATGTTGGTAGTGAACTAATTCGCAATGAAACGTCATGGTACAGGCCTTGCACACTTCTATCTTATTGTCACAAAAGAAAATATGCTGAAGTGGTACCTTGGGTCGCTGCAGTAGCGTCCTCGCGAGACACAAGAGTTGCGAGTGTCCTCTCGACAGCGATTGCGCAGAGACTTCGAGTCCCCCGCGAGACTGCACGGCGTCTCGCGCCCCGCACGCCTCTAGCGCGCGCCACAGCTCCGTGTCCAGGTACTGACGCAGCGGGTCGACGTTCTCGCGCACGCTGCCCTCAAATATGAACGGCTCCTGCGGAATAACTCCGATACGCGACCTGGATAAAAATAAATGAATTTGTAAAATTAATGCAGACATTGTACGTTAAACATTGTTATATACACTAAACAGAACAGACGTATAACCTGTCGATTTCCAAAAGAACTATTAAGTCAGTGGATTTAACCAACTTTAAGGAACTAACGTGCAAACTGTGACACGTTTGAAGGACCAGCGATAAGGTGTAAGAATATTTATGCCGGCGGCGTGAGGCGCGTGAGGGCGCGCAGCGGCGAGCTCTCGTGCGACACACAGAGACAGTTACCGCAGCGCGTGCAGGTGGAGCGTGGCGAGGTTGACGCCGTCGATGAGGACGCGGCCGGCGGCGGGCGGCGTGAGGGCGCGCAGCGGAGAGCTCTCGTGCTACACACAGAGACAGTTACCGCAGCGCGTGAAAGTGGAGCGTGGCGAGGTTGACGCCGTCGATGAGGACGCGGCCGGCGGCGGGCGGCGTGAGGCGCGTGAGGGCGCGCAGCGGCGAGCTCTCGTGCTACACACAGAGACAGTTACCGCAGCGCGTGAAGGTGGAGCGTGGCGAGGTTGACGCCGTCGATGAGGACGCGGCCGGCGGCGGGCGGCGTGAGGCGCGTGAGGGCGCGCAACAGCGAGCTCTTGCCGGCGCCGGTGCGGCCCACTACGGCCACCCGCTCGCCCGCCTGCGTGCTGAACGTCACGTTGCGCAGCGCCTCGCTGCCGTTGCTGCAAACATTAAACGTATTTTCCCTGTGTAACTGTGTTCCTTGAAGGTATAAGTTATATAAATGTATATAAATGTATAATTATGGAAATGTCTATGAACCCTGGAGTTGTGGGGTTACGAGATTAGTATTTCTGTTTGGGGATCTAACTCAGAATTATTTTGAAACAGAGGAGAATGAGTGCTCAATCCAACTGGGAAATGATTTCATTAAGGTAAATACTAAAGGACTGAATGAGATATGTCATAGTTGGACTGCACAAATATTAGATTTGAGCGCCTTATCCATTTATTTTAATGGATCTTTTCATGCATTGAGAGTTGATTAAGAACCTGTCATTTAATATCAATCTAACCTGTATTTTAAAAATACTCCTTCAAAGCTTATAATTCCGTGAGACGGCCAACCGTAAGGCGGAGGGTCGCCGTCAATTTTCTCGATTTCCACCTAAAACATACAAGTTTTAAACATTTTTTTCATCGTTCCTTTGGATTAATACAAACTTCATGTAATAATATTTTTCTTACAATCATACAACAAGAGAACACACTCACTTGATTAATATATTCGCCTATACGTTCCACAGCAATCATTTCTCTCTCCGTTTCGGTAAAGGAGTTAAGAACATTGCTCAAAATCGAAGTCATCGACAACGCGTAGGATATCGCCAGGCCAACCAAGCCTGAAAACAAAAAAGAAAGTTATATTTATTTCGTTACACCAGTCATATTTGTTACAACACAGTTGGCTTAGCTAGTCTACTGTGCGGCGATTGGCATACGCCCACCACCATTTACCGCCCTAACAGGGACCTCCGGGCGATGGACTAGGGGACGTCCGTTGGAACACCCAGGGGTTTTTAATGGGTAGACGGGTTTATTCTTGTCCCGGAGTCCCACACAACCCATCCCTCTTCCGAGATGGCTATGCTTAAGACATTTTCCCCTGGCAAAAAAAGCTTGTCTACTAGAATGGCGGCGAGTGAAGTACGCTCCAGCAAGGCAGCAGGCTCAGCTCGGCTGCGAAAGTGAGGGTCAGGTAGCACGGTAGCGGGCTCAGCTCGCCTACTTAAGTGAGGGGTCACCAGGGGAGTTGCCAACACGCTGTCAGCTCTAAAGGACTCTTTTGACGCTTTTCGAGGTCCTTATATTGTAGCGCAGGGGGAATTGCAGCGCTAGTAGTTCATCTGCGGGGACGGCACCTAGTTCGGCAGCGTGCATGGTACGTTGTAAAATATATTTGAGCGCAACACTGAAGCTTACGTACCGACACACCGCGGACACTCCGCCAAAATTTCATACAAACGCTTAATTCCGTCTCTATTACACAGATAACAATCAGTGACGTGTATTTAAACGTGCACCTGTGTGCGTAGCACGTAGAGAATACCAAACGTCGCCCATGAGAGGGGAGGAGGTGGGGTGAGGCGGGGAAATCGGGCGGGACGTCGAAGTGTCCATTCTATACGTTATTATTACATATTGTCTGCTACGGAAGCCGGTCGACGTGCGTGGAATGCGGTACCTGGGTCGACGGCGTGCGTGGCGCGCTGCAGCACGGCGGCGAGCGCGGCGGCGGCGGCGGCGACGGCGGCGCAGGCCTGCAGGCGCAGCGCCAGCCACTGCGCGGCGCCGGCCCCGCACAGCGCGGCGCGCTGCCACCGCTCCGTCAGCTCGTCGCCGCGCGCGCTCCACCGCTCGCCCGCGCCCAGCGCGCGCACCACCGTCAGTCCTGATACGATACGTTGTACACTTACACGAAACACCGAATTTAAATTCTGTATGATCTTTGAAGTGAAAACTTTAGCATCGTTGTGATTTGAAAGTCGATGAAACTAAAAATCGACAGTAAAAGGAGACAGACACATAAATTCATAAGATTTAACGGGAGACAAGGAGATAGGAAGCAACGTACAGTGTCTGTTATGAAAATGTTTAAAGGTTTCATTTCTACCACATGTGAATTGAGCACGTTTTTTTATTTTCATGAGTGTACAATGTGTAAATTACATGTTGTGCTCTGTGACCAGAACACCCGTTCTTTTGATTAAACGTTTTAAAGGGGTTGACAAGTTCTAGTTTTAACCGATAATTTGGGTTAACCTTTTTTCGGCTTTACCGTTATACAGGTAAGCCTTTTCACAGGGAAAATCCACTAACTAGCAGTTATTTTGAGATAAAGTTTTGAAGGGCTTTGTGGTGGCTATTTTAAAGGTGTTTCACAGAGTCGCGACGTGACGAATCCACCAATGGAGGAATTCTTCGTGAATTAATTCATTCAATTTTTCAATTCAAAATTCAATTTACAATTTTATTTGTAGAGCGCCAAAAACGCTGTAAAATGTCAGGGCGTCTAGTATGATATCACATCTTGTGAGGTTGTGTGTTAAATATTGTAAGTTCACTGTGAGGATCCGAAGCTCGGAAGATGTGACGTCAAGCATTCTTATTACTGTTTGGTAACACGAGATCAACTTTTAAAATGTTATATGAAACATAATACATTATATCTATATAATTTATGAGCATTTCCAGTGTGTGCCTTATATACAAACCTTCAAGGGTGTCGTTAAAGTGAACATACACGGGTGAAAGAGACACGCTCTGCAGTCGTTTGAGTTGTCGGGACGTTGTACGATACCGTCTCTGTAACCTGTGAAGAAATAACTAATTGAAGAATAACCAAAAAGCAATTTCGTAGAATTATTAAGGTACTGAATAAACAATGAGCTTAAAACATTATTCTGATATGTAAAAATGCACGCAAGTGAAACTTAAGCAACAAAATTGAAGTGTTAGATATAAAAGATATGATTTCATATACCCAACCCCGGTACAATGGCTAAAACTGTTTAAAACAAATAAAAATATCCAACCTGTAGTAAATAAACGCCATTGGCAAAACTCCTACCAACAACCATGGCAGTCCATAAACCGTTACCACCACTGCACCTGTTACATATTACAATTACACTCTCCTATAAAAACCACCCATTTCCACGTATTTTAACAGAAAACACACAGATACAACATTTATTCAAAAGACTTACCAACTAAAGAAAAGAATTGAGCTAGTAATATGTTTAGAATGAATGGCAACGAATCGTCTACTGTATATGTATCCGATGAAAATCTATTTATAATACGACCCGTAGGGGTTACGTCGAAGAATTTCGCTTTTGCCTGAAAAGAAATAGAAGTGATAAGTTGAAAGGGAAAATAAAAAAAATTATATAAATCGAATAAGAATTGAAATGATTACCTTAACAATAACTTTTAAAAGAATCTTATGTATCTTCATTGCAGCATTTACACCACCATAAGCAAAAAGAAATGCTCGCATTATTGTAAATATTAAATTTAAGCCAGCTAATGCAAAATATATTTCCAAACAGAAATTATCGCTATATACAGGGAGCTCCAGCATTTGCTTCCTTACGGGTAGTGCAGAATTATTAATAATGTTGTGTACAATATCATCAACGGTTATAAACCCGTGGTCAAGTAAAGTTGTGTTTTTATGCAGATTAGTATCAACAGCCAATTGCATATTCGTTGAGTTCTTCGTCTTATCTCGGATCCAAAATGTAAGCCATAGGAATGTAAAGTTTTGGGAGAGTTGCATGAGTATTAAAGACATTATTATGGCCACTGTGAGGAATCCACCAACAGATCTCAGGTATAATCCGATAACCCACCAGGCTACAGAGCCCTCCGACATTGCTTCCTGCCAATAACAAACATAATAATATTATTACTTATATTAAAAACGTGCTTAGTAAATGTTTTTTTTTTCAACATTTTCAGAAGGTTGAATTAATGTACCTCATTATCTAAGCTATTTCGACTGATGTTATCTAGTTTATCTTCTTGTGGTTGGATACTGGATTCTCTAATGGGTTCTTCACCTAGGGATTCGTTCTCATTCGGTGAAAACTCTTCAATCTCGTTCATCACAGTCTCTGGAGGACCTGCAACAAATAAATCATAAATAAAATAAATTATTATTAATATATTCACTTATTCAGATAGTCCAAAATCCATTCATTATTTGTTAGTTGTTAGGCTTAAAGACGAAGTCTAGACAATCTAATAAAATTCAATACCATATTATTTCATGTCAATTGTTTCATAATTCATTGTATTATACATTATTTACTACTATAATAAAGAAGAAGAACCGGACAGTCCCATATGTACACTGATCCAGTGTTTCCATATAGGACAGTGGCCTAGTTAGTTCCAGCTTCAACCATGTCCATCCACGAATATTTCCACCTAGACTGATTGTAGATTACATTGCGTGATAACCTTGCCATCCTGCAGCAGAATCACGCGAGACCAACAACCGAGCAAGGTATGTGACCGAGGATGCAGGATTGCACAATCTGTTGTGTCATCCTCACGTAGAAGGTAAAAGAAAGTGAGACTACGATCCATCTCCAGCTCCGGAAATTGAATCTGTACCTATGTATAGCTTACATTTCGCGACAACTCTGCCATCTTGCTGCAGTATCACGCGGGAGAATCTTGTCGTGTCGCAGCAGACCGAGGATGCAGCGCTGCGTTATCTGATATCCCATTTACGTTGTACAAATTTAGGCTTGTACTCGTACATGCCGACAAGTTAGATGTGAGCAAAAATCGTGGCCATACACGTCGCCTTTTACCAGTGCAAACTTGAATTTGCGCAGTTAAAACGTAAATTGTGCAGGAGAAATTAGAGATACATAAAGACTACGGAAATTTGTGCCCTCGTTGGCGCTTTAAAGCCCACCTTGCGCGACAACCCTGCCATCCTGCAGCAGTATGACGCGGGAGCACCGTGCGAGCAGGCGCGGCGAGTGTGCGACGAGTACGCGCGTCGTGTGCCGCAGCAGGCCGAGGATGCAGCGCTGCACGATATGCTGCCCCACTGTCGCGTCCACGCCCGAAAGCACGTCGTCCAACAGGTACACTGTCACCCAAACGTAAACCCATATTATAATTAATATATCATCGTCTATCACAATATCAAAATTTTATAAACCGATGTATCGGTCGCTTTTAAGCTTTCACAATATTAATAATACATATATTATTATTATTATTATTCTATCTTCACCTTGTTTATCCTGGTATACGGCGCGAGCTAACGCGATGCGCGCGCGTTGCCCCCCGCTCAGTGTACATCCTCCTTCACCCACGTAGGCGTTCCATCCGAGCACATTTAGATCCTCTACAATAAAATATAATAACTTAAAAAATACGTTATATTTCAAAACATTTTCAATAGATAATTTACTTTAACAAGTCTCAGTGATCTTGTTTAATATAACCAAAGAATAATGTCTAAAAACGAAATTTTGAATATCTCTACTGTTCGAATAGATATGAGAAATATGAATTAAAAGGCAGGTGAAAATAAGGTAAATCTGTCGTCTATAGTATACCTGTTAGAGCGCAAGCATCGATTACAACCCGGAATTTAGATTCATCGTAAGGTTTGCCGAACAAAATATTATCTCTTATAGTTCCGCGCACCAACCACGGCTTCTGAGAAACATATCCGAAACCTGAAAAATATAATGTAGTGTAATATTTGCGCAAGAGTAAACTTCAATATACTCTCGCGCAAATAAATAAATAAATGCTACATGTTACATAGTAACGCAATCTTAAAGTACATACTGTTGAGATTTTCTGGTATTTGTACATCGCCACCTTTCTTCAACATATCGCCAATGATAGCGAGCAGGAAAGAAGTCTTCCCACTTCCAACAGGGCCTGCGATGCCTATCAACTCGTCTTTACCGATTTCCAAGCAAATATCTTTCAACATAAACGGCTCCTGTGGCGACGGCTCCAACGACGCTGTGGATTCAAGATGAGATACTCTCGATAATTTCTTTTTTGATTTTCCCTTGTTTTTTCTTTTGTTGGGTTGTGATTTCTCACGAAGATAACACTTGGCCCAAGAAAATGTGGCATTTTTGAAAATAATCACTTTATCTTCATCGCTATTTGTATTGAGCCTGTCGTAATATTTTTCTGGATCCATGTCTGACAACTGAAAGTATGAAGTAAAATGTTTTTTTTTTTTGAACAGTTCCGTCTCATAATTTATAAGTTCACATATTAATGCAAGTTTCATTCATAGCGACACGCGGATGAGGGCGATTAGAAGAAAAAAACACCAGTAAAGAGAGAATTGGAACTCTCGCATCCAGGGTAGTCAAAGCACTGACGAACAATGAACAAAAAATGAAATAGACTTCGTTATGTCATCAAAGGAACATTATATTATATGATGTCATTGTGATTAATGCAGTATAAAGGAAGACAAGCCATATTACTACAATAATCTTACGTCCAGTAGTTGTTGTATACGTTTGATAGACACCCACGCTTCTGTCAGACCGTTGAGTACCCACGGGAATGCGTTTAAAGGCGCTATTAGCATGTTGATTAACGCCACCGTTGTAAACACCTGAAATTCAAAATCACATAAATAAAAAATAGAGCTCGCAGTTTACGACTTCGTTCTCAATTTCACAATAATTGCTTGATCTTGAGATCTTTGAAAGTAGCAGCGTAACATTATATGGATCTACTTCAATATATGTATTGAAATACTTCTTTGCTATTTTTTAAGTATTATAGTCTATTGATTATAATACTTAAAAAAGTAAATTTTAGTAGTTGAGGTGGATGGTAAACTCTTCAGTATAAACCAGAGATTTTTCAATGAATGATTACATATACCTACGTCCAATTTAAAAATATACAAGTGCGAGTCAGACTAGCTTTCACAGAGTTCCGTACTTCCGTAAGATTGAAATATCCCATACTATCTTAAATACAATTGAATTCTTATAGGTTAGGCATCAGAATAAAATTGTAATAAAATGTTACATACAATGGGCGCATCAAGTGCCTGTCCCCGGAGCGAGTGGGTGCCAAGTGTGAGAGCGGCCACGAGCACCGGCGTGGTAGCCCACAGCACCACACATATCGCGTCCAGGTACTTCCTGCCGCGAAGGTAGTACAGCTCTTGAGTTCGAGCTTCTGTAATTACAAATTATGTTTTTTATTTGTATGTTATTTGCTCTATCAAGTTACATAATTTCATGGGAGTATCAGGTATTGACTATTGTACGTGACTGCGTTGAATAGTCGGGTTCAGTTGTGAGTCCGTACAATTATTTAACACACAACCGAATAATGGCGGTGAAACCATTCCAATTGGGCGGTACAAAGATATTATAAGAATAGATTGACAACACACACGTTTTTCTATGAAAACCGCTTCAACCATTGAAAGTGGGAGGCGCTTATCTTGCCGCGAAAATAAACACCAATTAGGCGCGAGCTCAACACACCTCACTTCATCTGATTAGTGTTTGGTCGCGCCACAAAACATCACAAAAATGGCGTATTATCAGTTTGTACACGAGTATAAAGACGTAATTATACTATAAAATCAAGATGTCCGTTGTTTTCCGTGTAAATGAGTTAGCTGGCAGTACTCCCTGTTTTGACACGATATATTTGATATAGACGATGTGATATCGTGTTTAACTTAATAAAATAACAAAATTAAAACTCACCGGTGATAAATAATGCTATTGAGTGGTTTAGTTTGCTTTACTGTTCGGTCTTTACACCAAAACACTGAACGATTTGGTATTTTTAACGGTTTTTTCTCACGAAGTTTGCGGTTTGAATGGATGATGCTTGACGCATGAGCGGGAACGGTCACCTGACCGTCCACGAGTCTAAACGAACGCTCAGCGGCCGGTGTGTATTGGCAATCTAATTCATCTGATTTCTTTGGGGCGGTAGTAAAAAAAACAACGCGAATTGAAGCTCGCATGACCCCGCGGCTGGTGTAGATCGGAATCTATCGACTCGGTTAAGCGATACGGGCGCGGTCGGGTGTGATGGGTGACCGCCAGTGGTGGCAAATTAAAATGCGCGTTTTCGTGCTTCGGAAGGCATGTTAAGCCGTCGGTCCCGGTTGCTATCGATAGATAGCAGTCGTTAAACCTTGTCTAAGGCCTTATGGGCAGTTTGAAAACATCCGACAACGGGTTGGCCACTAACCCTTTTCTCCACCACCCCGCATTTCCCAAGAAGGGGGAGAGACTCGTGTCCAGCAGTGGGACTTATTATTATACCTATTATTAAAAATAACAACGCGGGATGGGCAGCAGCGTCCCGCAATAATACTACCGTCCCTGCGATCGCCAATCCGCCTACCAAGCGTGGCTCTCCTAATGCCGCACAACACTGTTGTGGGCAACTTGGGGAAGGATTTGTCCAGCAGTGGGTGTCATTTGGCTGGAGTGATGTTTAGGAATTTGGTTTGTTCTTTTTATATGTCATGAAGTTGCAAACATGCATAGTTCTAATGATGGTAATTAAAAATTGTAGTCTATACTCATTTACATAAAAACCAAAGATTACAAGCAAGATTTTTATTGGTGGTAGAGCTCTAGTGACGGAGCTCGCGGGCGTAGGCACCACCGCATTACCAAATATACTTATCACTAAATGGTAGTGTTCAGCACTATCGTGTTCCGGTCAGGTGATAATGTATGGCCCTGTCATTTCCGGCACAGAAGCATAACACCTTAGGCCTCAGGAGTGGTAACGCATCTGCATTTTGATCTTGGTCTTTGTGTGGGTGTCTATAGGCTGCAGCCAACACTTAACATCAATGTGAACTGCATGCTTGTTTGCCACTTCCGAGGCCTAAGTTATTATACTTCTGTGCCAGAAATTACAAAACCATATATTACCACATGACCAGTACACGATAACGATGTCCAGTTTCAAGACGAAATACATTACTTAAATCAATGAATATGCTTTGAAAATAGTTCAGATGCAGAAATTATGATTTTGCTGCAATGGCCATAATATCATAAATTATGAGCCATAAGGCCCAATGTAACCAACCATGTTTCAGATCCGTAAGTCATCACTCACACTAAGAACACTGGTCTTCGACTGTATTTCGCCCTCTATTATCCCCAGTTTCGTATTATTATTACTCAAATGAATAAATTATTGTTATGATTACCTGTAACTTTGTTTATAAAATAGTCCTCCCACACATGAACTTTTATGGTTCTGATGCCTTTTAACATGTCACTAATTAAACTCACTCTTGTATCTTTGTGCTTCATCAGTTTGGTACTAAGTTCGCCGATTTTATTAGCGATTACTTTGTTTATAGGTATTAATATCACTGAGAAAGCTAATCCAGCTAAAAATGATATGCCTACTTGTTCATATAAAAGAAATAGTGTGATGGCCAACTGCAAAGAATTTAAACAAAGCATTAATTTATTTATTATCCCTCTAATTTACGTCACATCCCTCCCTCTAATTTTCCTTTTACTAGATTATGTAAATTCATTTATTAAATTAATACATACTTGCAATGGTATACTCCAAAGCGCATGAAAACTGGGGCAAGAATTGACAATCCTGTCTGTATCCGTGGACATGAAATTTGTTATTTCACCTACTGAGAAAGACTTTGAGAGTTCTATAGATGTCACACTCAATGTTTTCCGAAGGATTGTAGATACAATCGCACCGCGCATCTTAATGCCAACCAAAGACATCAACCAATTGAAATGGACATTGAATAAAGCAGAAATAATTGTTGCAGCCAGAAGACCAGCTGCATACATATATCTGTAACAAGATATCATATAAATGTACAGTCGGAAAGACATACTTTTCCATGTCAATAACGCCTCTTACCCATAATGTTGGTCAATAGTCTCATCTTCGACAAATTTGACTAGCTTATTCAAAAGAATGGGTCCTGCAAATCCAGCCATGTCTGATACCAATTTTAGGAGTCCAATACTATAGAACTGCACTGCGAAACATTTGTGGAGAGCTCTTAATAATGATACATTTTGTCGTCGCGGAGATCGGAGTAGGACACGAGATGTTGGTGTAACCGGAGTCGACGCTTGAGGATGCGTTGCTCCGATAGCACCATAACCTTAAAAGGCACAAACAATAACTCAGTAATTAATGCTGTTATTATGTTAACTTAACAATGATGACTTTATTGGTAGACTTCCAGTGATGGATCTCGAGGCACCATCCCATCTACTTGCCGCTAAATGGTAATGTTCAGTGCTTACGTGATCTGGTAAAGGCACCCAAGTAAGGTGGTAATGTACGGTCCCATATTTTTCGACATAGATGTATAACAGTAAAGGCCTCAAGAGTGGCACCCAACATAATATTAAGGCCTGTATTAGGTTATAGACAGATCTCAGTTCTTGAAACGATCTTAACAGTTTTCCCATACGGAATCTTACCAAGGGATCTTAATGTCGTGTTCTGGGACTGATCTCTTTGTCTATCAAAAACGGGCTTTAGACCTCCAGTGTTATGTCTATGTTGGTTATATTTATACTTAGCCTATTTGTAACTCATATCCCATCAATGACAAACTGCTTCATGCTTGTTTGCCACTTTCTAGATAAAATGTAACTAAGACAAAACTATGCTCCAATGGCGCCGTAACCTTAAATTTTCACGACAGTATTTCTTTCAAGGCATAAGCAGTGCTGGCCATTTATTTTATCGCTTGAATGTAGTGAATGAAGCATCAAACACGACGAAGCGACGCAGGCTTTTTGGAGCGTGATAAGAACCTGATTGAGACAATTTAATAATTGAGTACAATAAAATATAAAATTTTCTAGTATAAACCAGACAAGTATAGGGAAGGATAACCACAAATGAAAATGTCAGTTACCTAACTCAATAAATATTAAGGATACAATGCATGTGTTTCAATCAGTTAATTCATTGGGACCTTATTGGTACTGCAACTAGCCTTTTCATCTGCTAAAATAAAAGTACAGATAGCTCATTTACAGTGAGTCTAATTGTTTTGTCTGTCATTTGTACTTTTTTTTTTTCATTTCGATGACAATTGGCCCTGGCCTGACCTCGGTCTGCAGGCAGCTTCCATAACTTATTATGGAAGCTGCCTGCAGACCGAGGACAGATCATGGAAATGGAGGAATTAGGATGACAGCCAAGCCCTGCCAAGCAGAACTACATTGAATGAACATTTGCAACACTAGGGAAAAGGAAAAAAAAAGGACTCCCTAAAGGACTCTTTGACGCCATTTTGAAGAGCCCCATACACAAACAATTAAAAACGCAGTACAAATACCTTATCACAAAAAGAACAATTTCCAGGCAACTTCGTTCTAAAATTGAAATTTTCAAAATTCGATAATTTCTTGTCGTTGATATTCACAGATTCATAGCTCTAACCAAAATTTGAAAAAAAAAACATAATAATGTTAGATCAGAGAAAAAATCTAACATAATAATGTTAGATTTTTAAACTTATTGGGAATTGCATTCCAATATTATGGCAATAAATTTTTATTTAATCTTCTCAGCGAGTTGTGACATAATCAGATATTGTTGCAATATATTTACATTATACATTAAAATGCTTATTAATTTTGTAACATATCATAAGCACTTCTTGTAATTCAAAATGATAAATACTTTTTTTTGACTTAAATGAAAAATATATTTTAACTTTTAAACTATTAGTAACACTACTTCTGACCAAAGCCAGGTACTTATCATATGACTCAATAATTTCAAGATTTTTCAAAAACATTTAGGTTGTTAAAAATCTTGTAGTAATGTGTCAGTTTACATTTCAGTTTATGTACATACCTGAACCAATAAAAGGCTCATGAGGCACTTCAGCATACTGTTGATAATGGTCTATGTTACCAATAAGAGCTCTGTCCATTCTTGCACCTACATATGAACAACGATATGTGGCTGGTATGTCATAAAGCTCCTCTGGATCATTGAGTTTGTTCTCCCAACCTAAAAAATATTCTTATTTCATATTGCTGATGTTTTATTTATACTAACATTTAAACCAAATCGCCGGTTAAAAACCAGATGAACGTATCTACAATTTTGTCAATGTTGAGAAAATGACCTGCATTTCTGTTCAGTTAATAGCGTTTTCTCAACATTGACAAAATTGTAGATACGTTCATCTGGTTTTTAACCGGCGAAATGTTAATGAAAATTACCTTTTTGTAGTAATGGATCAACCCAACAAAACATTAACCTGGAACAACATCCATTACCTTGCATAGCGGTACCCAATATACCTTCTTCATCTACATGAGGCAGTAGGGGTGTATATTCACTCTGAAAAAGCATATCATAATTTTTTAATTTCGCAATTAAAACAATATAATATATAAAGAAAAGCTACATAAGATCAAAAATAAATTCACAGCTTATAAGTGCAAACTTAATCTATATCTATCTCATCAAAAGCTACCTTATTAGTGTGTAATATATTTATTTCACAGATAGAACATATTAAATAAAACAATATCTTACATGTGTGTGCTGCGATCCAACTAAACATGGTGAATAAAAGGTTGGCCTAGAGTCACTAGAAGGCAATAGTGTCAGCAAATATAAACCATGGCAGCACAGGCCAGCTATGTTGAATGCAATAGGGGCACCTGTCAATACACTGCTGCGCAGTGCAATCATGTTTAGCACCACTGTCAGACTCCACAGGAATATTAAGAATAGAGGACCTCTCGAACTTTGACCCAATCTTTGCTTTAAAGCTAACACATATCCAAAGTGAACTAGCCAAGATAAACATGATGTCCCGGCAGTAAAATAATCAATAGGATATAGAATAAAGTCAACTTTCGTAATAAATACATACAACTCTATTATAGGTACAAAAACTAATGATAGCACTATGAAACTGCGAAAAGCGATGGCTCGTTCTTGAGTCTTCTCTCGTATCACCCAATTCTTGCGATAGCCTACGTAGTAACCGGACACTACCGCTAAGATAAAAAACACAGGTATTTGCAAGAACAGTTCTTGAAAACACATCCCGATATCTTTTGTGACATCGTTCCATGGATTTAAGCCCGAGGGGCCGCACATATCTTCCCACGTCCATGTTAGATTAAGGAAATGGTTCATTGTGTTAGTATTTTTACTGTATTTTTATAAAATTTCCTCGATCCTCATTGTTCTGCATGCATTGTTTTTTAATATAACACTTTTTTCTAAGACATATATAGATGAATACTTCAAAACAATAAAGAGTCACCAATTGTTCAAATGAAGAGTTATTTTGATTAACGGATAATGCAACGGATAAAGAAATTAATTAATGAAAATAGCCATTATACTGCACAATACAACTCAAACAACATAACATAGAAGTCATGACAGACGTCAGTCATGAATGAAAAGTCATCACACAACTGACACAAGTCAAAAGTCAGCGCCAATGTTTTTTTTTTATTTACAGCATTGCTACTACGCATATTGCCAGTGTCGAGTAAAGCGATATTTCGTATTCGTATTTATTAAAGCGGCGTAAAATAATTAACATGTTCGTTTTCTTTAGACTGTGGCAAAAGTAAGTATAATATATAGTCAGTCGATTATTTATTAAGTATGTCTATCAAGTGAGTTACAGTCAGTTATTCGAGTAATGCGATGGCTACTTTACCAGAACATTTACAATGAAGTTTTGGAGGCAACCTGAAAGGTCATGTTTTCGCACTGTTATTCTATTTCACTACACGCGGGCACTGTAATAAACCTATATCAAACAAAATGCCACCAACTTTATTCATTATAATATAAAAATACACCAAGAAAATGAAATAAAAAAGAACACCATGGGGCTTTTTCAAGGTTCCCGCTAAAACCAACCCCAATGTTGCCTGCCACTTCTGAAAAAGGAAATATGAAGATGAAAACTAATGAACATTGCCTGCAAAAGACTTGAATCCATGTCAGTTATAATAATTATGAATTTTTGAGTTTTGGCGGGTATTTTGAAAGAGGCGTACGCAAGAATCTTGAAGGTAAAAATGGAGTCCACACTCCAAACAAAAGTTTGAGTCAAATACCTACATAGCTCTATCCTCCTCTTGGGGGCCGACCTCCCTTTTTAGTGTGATCTGTGGTATTGCTATCTTTTTATTTATATCTCCTACGAAACTTTGTGAAAGAAACACCACATTTACAGTATTACATGATAAACATTACTGCATAATTTATTTACAACTTATTAGATGTATTCAATTAACTGTTAAAAATTATTAATTAAATATATATCTCACATTGACTGTTTTGAGTTAGTGTATCAGTTGAAATTATACACCGACTTCTATGGACTGTACGGAAATACATAGCACGGCAATATTGAATCTGCTTATCGCTAATGTCAAATCAAGATCGGTCTAATATGACGGATGTTTACTATTTAGTTTTTATGTTTTCGTTGTGTTTTCGATTGGAATTCGTTAAAGTTTGTAGCAATGGTAAATAATTGTATAGTTGGAGGTTGTGCTAGCTTATGGCATCCAGGAAGTGACCAAAGATTTCACGTGAACAAGTGTTTGAATCGTAATTTTTGTGTCGAATCACTGTAGACATATTCTTGTTGTATTTTCGCTTAATATCTTGCTAAAATTAGAAGTCAGTGTTTCAAACAAATTAATGAATGTTAACTTTAGTAATTTCTAATAGTCTTACATTGAATTACATTGATTAATGCAATTTAAAATAAGTTTGTTTTTATCATATCGTTATCAGTAGTGTTGAAGTAGTGTGACCATAATTACCTTATTAATTAATAATTGCATTATTTATTTATTTTATTTAATTGAGAATGTTTTATGGAATAGACTTTTTTTGAAAATACGAACTAACATTTTTTAATTTCAATCAAACTAAATAAACTATGCCCGGGTAGGTATATAGTTTCTAAGGGTACATAATTTTCTCGTTGCTTGATCGGCTAATCCGAGCGTGAAGTTGCAAGTTGTATTTCATCCACTAAATTTTAGTACAATTAAGTAGTTTATATTATTATTTCAATAATGCAAGACGTTTGCAGAAAAGAAATATTTTTTAACGAAAGCAAATGATTATGTTATACTTTAATGTAAACATTAAAATCTAAACTTACATTGTAAACCACTATAAACTTTGTTAATAAATTGATTATAATGGCTGTAAGTCCATTCAATTTTATCCCTATTTTCCTTAATCCTTCAAGGATCGTACGGCCACCGGCGGCGAGACACAATTGAATTTCAATTGTCATATTTTTCTCGTGTCTGGAGAGATTAAGCTCAATTTAAAATCATGGACTCGTAGCTGTCTGTGGAACTCATTTCGCTATGGATTTCTGCAAAAATAATCCCTACTTATATTAATATTACAAATTATAAATGCGAAAGTAACTCTATCTGTATGTCTGTCTGTCTGTCTGGTACCTTTTCACGTCCAAACGACTGAAACGATTTTATTGAATTTTGGTACAGAGATAGAGTTGAGTTGACTTTGAGAAAGAACATAGGCTGCTTTTTAAACGACATCCACGAAAGCGAAGCCGCATGCAACAGCTAGTCAACTATAAAATATAAATGTTTAATTGAAAATTTGTATCATCGCCACACCCTTATAGTATCTACACATAGTATGATACCATGGAGTATTTCATATAGCGATTTACCACAATTCTTTGTTAAACACTCTTAAATTCATAATTTTTACTTCATTCAATGTTTTGTGTACCACAAGACATTTCGTCTTAAGGGGACGTGACCCCTTAAGTTTATTGCCACGAATCACGTGACAACAAATGTACGGTACCACGAAAAACTTAGCACCGTAACCATGCGATCTCAAATAACAGAGAGCACGTCTCTATAAAAAATATAATTGATAGTGTAACTGTCATTTATAAAATACTAGCTGTTGCCCGCGACTTCGCCCGCGTGGATGTCGAAAAGTAACCTATGTTCTTTCTCAAAGTCAGCTCTCTCTGTGTACCAAATTTCATTAAAATCTGTTCAGTCGTTTAGTCGTAAAAAGGTAACAGACAGACAGAGTTACTTTCGCATTTATAATATTAGTAGGGAAGTAGGGATAATTTAATAGTATTAAGTGGTAAAAGTAAAAAGTTACGATTCATAATACCGGTTAGTACAACACTAATACTAAAAGGCTGGTATCATTATTTCGAAAATTAACATTGGCATTTGCAATTTAGTCCGTAGCGAAAAAAAAAAACAGAATAGAGGTTATGTTATTTATTCGTCTTCTGTGAAGAATATTCCAAGAATATTATGAAGTATGTATTTGGAATGGTTATTGGTGTGTGATTAGAATAAATTATTCAGAAATTCAGAATGGATGTTGTCGAAAAATAAAATATATGCAAACATATAATATGTTCTGAGTGAGATGAGAACACTTCCGATTGAATTGGAGATTATTTATAATAACTGTAGGTTTGGATAGTTTTATATTGTTTTATAATGAGTGAATCGGTACCAAATAAGGATGATGAAGAAACTGGAAACGACATTGATCCCATCCATGATATTATTGATTACTTGGTAAGATGTGCCAAAATATCTTTTAAGAATGCTCATGTCGATGAGGCAGAGATACGAACATGTCACAAAGTTGAGAGAGCACATGAATTATACAAACAATCCCCGTCAAATTTTTTACTACAGTTTGGAAAATATTTAACACCTAATCACCTAAAATATTTTGAAAGCATGCAGTCAGCTATTACTGATGATGGTGGAAATTTCAATAGATGCATTGCTCAACTCAAATTATACCATTCAGATGAAAGCAAACATAAGAGAGTGAGAAATCGCCGGTATAAAGCTTTACAAAAATTAATCCACGAATCAGACTACTTCTGTGAAAAGCAAATGATGTTTCGAAATCCTTTACTTTATGAACAACTGATTGGTCAATATTTGACTGATGAAGAAATTACTAAGCGTGATGCAGTTGATAACGAAAATCTAACATTCCTCGGCATGATTTTGGAGACTGTTGATCGCAATCAAATGAGAGAGACTAAAAATGAACAAACGCTTGAAGAAGATTTAGAGACTTCAGAAATAAAAGAATCTGATAATGAAGACCAAGTCAGGAAAACTCACCATTGGGGAGATTTCATTGTACCAGATACAAAGCCAAATTATATGCCAGAAACAAGAAAACAGAGTATGATAGATGCACATGAAAGGAAATTGCTCCGTGAAGAGTTTGTTCAGGAAATGTACAGCAGTTTTATGGGAGGCAGAGATGTAGAAATTGATTATAACAATATTGATAATAATGAGGAATATGATGACTTGCAACAAATGAATCAGGATGCTGAAGACAAATATTTTGATTCTGAGCATAATGATATTGTGACATTGGAAGAGCACATGAAATTAGTTGAAGTTTATGGTAGGAAAACAACAAGTGATAGTGGTACTGATCCATTAGATATATTTATGAAACATCTAACAAATAAAGAACTATAGAATCTTATTCTTAAGAAACAGTTTCACCAATTTATGATAAAATATGAAAATGTTTGCAGTCATATTACTAAGTAATAAACAGCAGTTATACTGTTTTTTGTTAATTTTATGAACCTGTTTTGTAGATCCTTTTTTTTGTAGAAACAAAGTTGCTTTTATATTTGATCCGGAATTCTAAAATAGATTGTTCTACCTTTTACAATTTTAATGTTTGATAATATTATTATATGATGTGGCACTTGTGGCAAATCCAGAATTTTTATTAGTTGATTCAGAATGTTCTTATGGGCCCTCCCATCTATCCATCCAACCTGACCTATTTTTATCAAAGTAAACACTAAGTAAGATTTCTTATGTGGAGGCTTGAGCTTTATATGTAAATAATAACTATATAAATAATAAATATTTATAGGAACTTGTGAGAAAAATGTCACAAGTAATTTTGCCTATGAGATAGCTATTATAGTGCCATACAGGTATGACCATCCAATCAACACGATAGTGCTGAACAGTAGCTACAATTTGGTGGCATATAGATTATCATTATGGTGGTAGAGTTACAGTGCAGGAGCTCGAAGGTGTAGCGAGGCACCACCGCGTTACCTAATCTATCTGCCATCAAATAGTACCTAGTGTTTTTTATTATGGCATTGCTATTACGCATATTGTCAGTGTCCAGTAAAACGATATTTCGTATTCGTATTTATTTATGCAGCGTAAAAGTTAGTATAAAATAGTCAGTCGATTATTTATTAAGTATACCAGTCAAGTGAGTTACAGTCAGTTATTCGAGTAAAGCGATTGCTACTTTACCAGAACATTTACAATGGAGTTTTGGAGGCAACCTCAAAGGTCGTGTTTTCGCACTGTTATTCTATTTCACTACACGCGAGCACTGTAATAAACCTATATCAAACAAAATGCCACCAACTTTATTCAATATAACTTAAAAATACACCAAGAAAATAAAAAAAATAAGAGCACCATACGCCTATTTCAAGGTTCCTGCCAAAACTCCGTACCTAGTGTTCTAGTTAGATGGTAATGTATGGCCCTGTAATAACTATCACAGAAACAACAACTTTACTTAGGTATCAGGGGTGGCAACCCGTCTGCATTTTAACCTGTGGTTTCTGCAGTTATCTCCTAACATCAATGTAGGCATGTTCGCCACCTTCCTTACATAAAAAAGCCGATTCGTATTCCCGACATTAAAACCACCGCTGATATAAGCATAGCTTGGCTACTATCACCTAGTACTTATTTACCCTAGGACCATGTGGGTCATAGCCCAGAGCGGCAGGCTTCGAAGGGCGTCTCAATCATTATCCTTGCCACTGCGTTCAATAGTGTGCAGAAGCGGCGGTGGGTGAGGTGTCATGTCTAATCTTACAAAAACTTAAACTAATTTCGTTGCAAGATTCATAAACAGCTTTTGTTGGCAGACGGAGGAAGGGGCTCGAATGTCTATTTGTCACTTTCGCAACTGCATAGGCGGTATGCAACTCTCGCAGTTTTTCATTAACATAGAGGCTGCATAAGCCGTGGGCGGTGTGGACGACCGCCTACGGCCTCGGGGAATACATTTCTGATGAGTATATAAGAGGTACATGGGATATATTGCGAAACTCCAAGCGTACATACCACTAAGAATATTTAATTTAAAAAATGCCAGTTCTGCGGGTGGCAAAATTTTCCTCTGTTTGAAAAGTCCTTCATAGAACATACAACAGCACCTACCTATAATCTAAAAAACCGGCTTAGAGCGAGTCAAACTCGAGTGGTCAGGATTCCGTACAAATAAGAAATTTCCTGTTAGGTACCTTAAGTAGTAGGTATACATACTTCTTATTCGTTTTCCTGTAATTTGTAGGTAAAGAACTATTTTTTTTATTAAAGTTTTTTTGTATGTACCGAATGTGGCAAACAAATTTGCTGTTCACATTGATGTTAAGTGTTGACTGCAGCCAATAGACACTTACACAAACGACCGAGGTTAAAATGCAGATGTGTTATCACAGTATAATAAATCTATGGTTATCAGTTATCACCCCTCCGACCTTAGTTGTTATTTTTCTGAGATAGTTATTACGGGACCATACATTACCATCTAACCGGAACACAATAGTGCTGAATACTGAAAGAAAACTACCACTTGGTGGCAGATAGATTAGATAATGCGGTGGTGCTTACGCCCTCGAGATCCTACACTGGAACAGTGGCGTAGCTATGGGGAGCACGCACTGCCGCCCGTTGGGGAGTGACAGTCGCCCGTAAATCGTAGCTAGGATTTCTGGCAAGTCATCCACAACAACACTTACTCCTCTTTCTCCAGGGGGAGTAATTCCTCTTCTTATTTTTCTCATGCGCCCCGGGTCCCGTCCACGTTAGTTACGCCATTGGGAACTCTACCACAAGTCTGTTGAAACCGTTCGTTCTTCCTCACACTCTCATCCAATGGCTTTTTTAGTGTCTTAGTACCGGTAGTAGTCTAGTAGTAGCAGGCCAATACTGCTTGCAGGGTTTCTGGGTCTCTAAGCCGGGTGTAAATACTAAATACTATTGTAATTGTTTCATTTTATGGTAGATACGTAGCTTAGTTTCCCAGAGACGTTAGTCTCCCGAGTTACTACATGTATAGTTGATTGACATACTGCATTTATTGTTAACCATTTATGTAATCATTCAAAGTCCCTGTAATTTCCGGCGCGAAGGCATAACATCTTAGGCCTTAGGAGTGGCCACGCATTGAGTTTGAAATCTCTGTACAGTTTTTATATAGAGAACTAGGAGATATTATCTCTACCTAGTTGTGGCCTATATATTATACAATGTGTCACAGGGATAAGTGAACGCCCGGCGTTTTTCGAATATTTGGACAAAATGAAGGATAATTTCTCTTATAGGACTTACCCGCATTGGTTTTTTAAAATGATTATTCTAGTAAATACGCGTGACGTGCTGCAGTTTTTTTACGATATTTCCTAACCCCCTTATTCATAAACGTACATTAGATACGTTTTAGCTATAGAATGCTTTGTCTTTGTCAGTTGCATTGTGAAATGTGCAGGATAGAAAAAGACAAAGGAGAGATTAGCAACACTTTAGCTAAAATACGTTTATGAATAAGGGGGTAAGTTTTAACATCTTTCTTCATTTTTTTTTAATTGACTAGCCTAAATCAAAGTTTATCAATTAAAATTATCAAACATACCTAAAATATAATAAAACATTTATTAAAAAAAAGAGAATTCAAATTCACAGAAAAAAAGCGCTTTTTTCACTTTTTTAAAATGTAAAATGTTTTATTACATTTTAGTTATATTTGATTATTTTAATCAATAAATTATGATTTCGGCTAGTCAATAAAAGAAAATAATGAAGAAAGATGTAAAAACTTAGGAAATATTGTAAAAAAACTGCAGCACGTCACGCGTATACCACAATATTCACTTACTATAAATGTACATTGTAAACATGCTTTTTAGAAAAACGATATTTACAAAAGTAAAGCTTTTATTTTTAGGGATTTTACGGAAAAACTAGCTGCCCGGACGAACTTCGTAAGGAAAAATAAATTGGTGAGAATCACCCTTACACACCACTTGGGGATATAAAAAATAGACTACAACCGATTCTCATACCTATCAAATGTTCTCTCCAAACAAGGTTTTACAACAATCTTAGGGAAAATTACAAAATACTGGAAGAAAAATGTATTACATGACCTTTATACTGGAAAGGACTGGTGCCTGAAAAAAGTGAGACAAAATCTCACTTGAGATACAGGTCACCAGCCTCTCACCGCGCTGTATGTTTTATTTTACATTTGCAATCTAATAATTATGTGGTAAACAGTTTACATTAACAATATGCTATCATAAGGACAATTTTCAAAATAGCAAGGTTTATAAAAATTAGAAAAAGCTAAATAAAATTAGACGTAAAAAAATAAGAAAATTTTAATTTTAAACATTTTCTAATATTTTTACAAACACTGTGACATAAGAATTTTATCTATCTGTACATGTATATATATAAAAATCAATTGATGTTCGTTAGTCTCGCTAAAACTCGAGAACGGCTGGACCGATTTGGCTAATTGGCATTCGTTTTGAATGATTTTTTGAAGTCCAGGGAAGGTTTAAAAGGTAAGAAAATATGAAGAAATTGAAGGGAAACGGTAAAAACCACAATTTTATTTTCTCATACAAATAGTCCGTATCTTTCAAACCTTTGACACATTATTTCATTCTGAGGCAATACGTAGTTTCCCGGAACAGCTAGTTTATTAGATAGATATGTGCAACCGGATTAAAATGCTTGTCATTTTCTAGTATAGTAGCTTAAAACCGCAGTGAGTGTTAGCCCGCTTAACCATAGGCGACATAAAACCGTGTAGTAAAAAATCGCAATGCGTTCTAGACTTTACCGATCTGAGAATGACAATCGGAAGTGTGTCATTATGTCAGTGAAATTATCCGGAAGTTGGGTCATTTGGTGCCCATAACATTATTTTCTTTGACTGTTGATATCTTATTACTTATTAGTGCTAGATGTAGAAAATGTAAGAAAAAATGTATTTGAATTTCTTAGGTAGGTAGGTATATTTAGTAACTCGATAACAAGTCCTCGGAATAAGTAACGTGTGTGATTGTGTATGATTACGCAACAATATTAATTATTATTATTGTTCAATAAATTGTTAAAATATAGAGTGCTACATAATAATTATAACAAACTTTTTGATTTATAAATGTGAATAGTTGGTTCGATAAGTTAATGATGTTTATTACTAGGTAGGTACCTACTGCATTACTAACACATACCTAGTTACTTATATATTCTTACCTATAGGTTCTTACTAGTTATGTTGTCGTAGAGTTCAACATTATCGTTTTTAGGTAAGATGGTAATGTATGGCGCCGTAACACCCGCAATAACAATTTGGACCTCAGGGGTGGTAACGCAGCTGTGGTTTGACCTCCGGTTTTTGTAGATATCTATAGGTTGTAGAATCCACTTAACATCAGCGTGAACACCATCACAACTTATTAGAGCGTTCGATAACAAATACACATATTGCTGTAAGTAGCAGTAAATGTGTAATAGAGAATAGGTATCTAACCTACATAAATACAAACGAAAAAGTTAAGAAGTGACAAATGTGACAACACATCTAAATTGAAAACACAGATCACTATACTAGATTGATAAATAATAAGCACCCATCGATGATAGTTATCCTAGGTCTCTGAAATAACAACACATCCGTTGTTATTTTAGAGACCTTATATGGTAATTCACTGTGCCTGTAGGTAATGACGGGGTCATTTGCGGTACAGCCTAAGTATTTCAGCGGCCCATTTGGAGCTTACACAACTATTGGGAATTAAATTATTCCGCTGGCTATAAGAAACTATTTTAAGTCTAGGCATTACGCAATTACATTATAATTATTATGCACATTCCAATGACTTCACAATTTATGTAACACTTATAAATAATGAAATAGGACATCCAAACCATTACAAACCAATATGGGAGTGTTGGTCAATAAAACTTTTACTTTCTATGACTACATGTTCCTACCGAGAGTGTATTAAAATTTAACAACCACAAATTGCACTGAATTAATACTTAATGATGGGTAAATAGGTAAAACATAGCACAATCTATGAGTTTTTAAGCATTATTCGACGTTCGTTAATTATTTTATCTCATAATAGTGGCCACTTTGGCAAAAATGAATGCGGTTCAAATTGATAAGAGAAAGACTTCAGTCCATAAACTTATTTACACAAAAGCAGGAGCTCAAAATACAGATGCGTTGCCTACCCTGCCTGAGGCCTTACTTGTTTTGCCTCTGTCGTAGTTATTATGGGAAATTCAGCACTGCTATTTGGCGGCAGGCTTTTGGGTAATACGGTTGTGCCTACACCTTTGAGCTCTGATACTCTAACTCTACCCATCGGTTATGATTCTGTATTCAACAGTCATGAAGCTTAGAAATTAAGTATGTTATTGGAGATTACGACCACGAGAAGTCGCAAATTCAGCTTAACTATTTAGTTTGCATTTGAAAACCGACAAACATAAAATATGTTTATACATTAGCATACAATAGCTGACAAAATAGCGGTTTATTTCATATAACATTTACGATTTCTACTAACTACGTAAATAAAGTACGAACATGGACTTTACGCCGGCTCTGAATTCTGTACTTTGATTCGCGATAGTTTGATAAAGATGTGAATATTGCATGTTGTGGCCTGCCCCCACTCTGTCACGAGTCGTTATTCCTGATATTGCGAACACTGAACAGAAGATACTTACATTGCGACAATCAATTCCTAGAGAGACCCATGCACTCCCCTTATTGTTTATAATAATATGACGTCTTACTCTTCGCAGGCAGGCCAATAACCGCTGTTCAGACTTCGGACCCAAAGACATAAACTTAGAGCACTCTGCGCTCTCCGGTTGTAAGCAGACAGCGGCCGTTTTGAGGCGAGCCGTCTATACGAGTATAGTTAACTACGACTATGAAGAAAATAAATGATATAATTTTCTTATGTTAAGAAGGTGACAAACAAGCATGCACCTCACATTGATGTTAAGTGATGAATGCAGCCTATAGACGTCTACACAAAAACCAGAGGTAAAAATGCAGATGCGTTGCCACCCCTGACCTACCCTAGACCTAAGTTGTGTCTCTGTGATACCTAGTTATTACGGGGACATACATTACTATCTAACCGGAACATCATAGTGCTGAACACTACCATTTCTATCTGCCGGATAGAGGTAATGCGGTGGTGCCTACGCCTGCGCGCTCCGTCACTAGAGGTCTACCACCGGTAAATAGTCCTTTACAACTTTTGCTTTAGAAATTATTAACAGTTGACTAGCAAACTGTTGTTGTCGTGTTTATAGATGCGAATGGGTCACAACAGAATTAGCTTCGTAGGCAGTAAGTACCCAAAAAATCATGATAATTATTCGAACATCTATACGAGTACTTACAATAAAACTGTAGAAGTGTAAATTCTGTACATTGAAAATATTGAAAATTAAATACCAGGGGATGTTACTAGATCGATACCGAACACAAATATGTGATTAGAAATTTTTTTGTCTGTCTGTCTGTCTGTCTGTCTGTTTGGGGTACTTTTTATCCCGGAAAAATGTCTGTTTGTCTGTGTGTTTGTGCACGCTAATTTCAGAAACGGCTTATCCGATTTGCTGTTTACATTTATATATTGTGTGTAGCAAGTTTAATATAGCATTTAGTGTTTGTTTCATGTCAATCTGTTCAGAAATAAAAAAGTTACGTCTGTTTAAAGAATCATATCGAATATTTTAAACTATTCTGTATCTACGAGTATCTTCTATTTTTTAGGGTTCCCGTACCTATAAGGTAAATACGGACCCTATTACTAATCCTCCGCTGTCTGTGTATCCGTCCGTTTGTCTGTCACCAGGCTGTATCTCATTAACAGTGATAGCTAGAAAGCTAATTTTTTTCACAAATTACGAATTTCTGTGCAATATTAATTGTTGAGTACTGTACATACAAACCTTCATACAAATCAATAGAATTGGAGTGTCTCAGACTTTGACGCGACTTTCACGGCCAGATAGCTGATGTAATAAGCTGTAAATTAGGCTAATTTTATCTATACCTACATCTAAACATACATACAAACATACATACATACAAACATACAAACATACATACATACAAATAAATAGAATTGGAATGTCGCCGATTTTGAAGGGACTTTCACTGTCGTAAAATAAAATGTTAACGTGCTTATGTTAGGAGCAAAATCATAAATAGGTGAAAGACGGTAAAATTCGTTTCTCATATTCATCTATACTATAATTCATAATAATATAATTAATCGGTAAAAATAGAGTGGCAGTACTTTTTTTTTGTAAAAAACTGATATAGGCGATTAAAGAAGAGTAACAGAAACAAAAAAGTTTCGAGTTTTGGAATTTTTGTCTGTCTGTTTGTCTGGTACGTTATAACTTCGAATCTACACAACGGATTTGAACGCGGTTCACATATGGATTACATATTGTTATAATCAGGAGCGTTGACATGATATGTTTCGTCAAAATCGGTAAAGGGAAAATTAAGATATGATCAATTAAAAATTTACTTAAAACACTGCTTCAAAACTTTGAAACGGAGTTGAATGTGGTTTACATAGGTGTTAGTGGCGTTTGTGGCGTTGCTGCTGGTGGTGGTGGCATTGGTAGCGTTAGTGACGTTGATGGCTTTAGTGGCGTTGACGGCGTTTGAGGCGATGGTGACATTGGTGGCGTTGGTGGCGTTAGTGGCGTTGATCGCGATTGTGGCATTGGTGGTGTTCCTTGCGTGAGTGGTGGTGGCGTTGGTGTCGTTAGTGGTGTTTGAAGCGAAGGGTGGCATTGGTGGCGTTGATCGCGTTTGTGGCGTTGTTGACCTTGGTGGCGTTGGTGGTAGTACTGGTGGCGTTGGTGGAGTTGGTGGCGCTGGTGGCATTGGTAGCATTGGTGGGTTTCGTGGTGTTAGTCTAATATCGCATACATAGAAGTAGGTATTAATGTAAAACAGATTTTATTAGCTATCCGTAAGTGTTTTCGTATGATCCAAAATGAACCTAAAGTTATATCCAAAAAATGCTCCCAAAGTCATTACTCCACGCGAACGAAATCGCGGGCTCAGCTAGTATAAAATATATTATGTCTATACATGTCACCGATAGAGTTAGCGATGGATGAGTCGACCCCTACTATTTGTAAAGAGTGACATTTTATCCGCAGATAAGATACATTTGGGGATGAATTGTCACCTAAGTCGATAAATCCGTGTGTCCGCCTTTTGTACAACATTTTATATTTCGGTCACGGGTTCGATCCCCGCACCGGGATAAACATTTGTATGGTCTGCAGATATTTGTTTCGGGTCTGGGTGTTTGTGTTGTATATGAACAACGGCACCCACGACGCAGGTTTATACTATAAGGGAACTAGCCGCTTGACCACATGTGCCATGCACAAATCTTATGCGGTGCTACTAAGTGGTATGGTGGAGAATTCCCTGTCTGTATGTCCTCTTATTGCATGAGACTCCATCAACATCTAGCAACGTTACTCGCGTGAGCTTACGCGTTTCATAGAAAAAATGTTAACGCATACACTTATTTTATTATCTAAACAAAACTGACTTTCGATCTCTTGCATACGAAATCATATTTTAAATTTTCACGGTTTGAATAATCATCAAGATCAATAATTATATCAGGTTCCGTAAATACGGGAAATTCCTAACCAGTAACGTATAACTCACATAATGATATAGGTACATTTTGTCACAACATCAAATAAAATTACCTAAATGAATTATAATTTCGTATTAATACACCAATTGATATCGAAAATTATGATATGATTTTCGTTTGAGTTCCATCCAAGATTCGGACCATAAGTGGAAAGTAAGCCTCCGGATAACACCATAGGCGGCGTATTGGTATGTGTACCTTGCTGTGATAAGCACGTGCGTTCAACAATAGTTCAGCGGTAGGACGTGTAAGAACGGCATGTCCCATGGAGGGCGTGCGTTATGAGTATGACAGTATTGACGGTGCAGTGGTGGGCTTGGTGGGCTATCAGACGTGGTGCAGCCGCGGCGCGTTCAACACGCCGCCGGACCTCGACGCGCTCCGCCGTCTCGTGCCAACCGCCATCAATGACAACTGTCTAACATGGTCTCGGTAAGTTTGAAATTGAATTTTGAACGCTTTCGTTGATCGTGTGATGTGTGAATATGACTGTGAGACACGAACGTATCACCGGAATCAAGTCAGTCCGATTCGGTAACGAATTTCGAATTAGAATCGTTTTTTATACAAAATACGGTTTCAAGAATAGCCTTTATAATCCTACATATGATTTTTAGAGATACTGTGTGTGCATTATATGTTACGATATATACCTTAAGAATTTTATAAACACCGACCGGTTGGTAATAACAGTGAAAAGACAACTATTTTTATAATATTATATTAAATATTGCATTTAAAAACAAATATATATTTTTTAAATTATTTAATTAATTTTCTGACAAATTTCATAAACTTGCTGATGATGCTACAGTATCAATCACTTTCATTAAAATACATTGATTTAGATCAATATACAACGAAGTAACAAATTTAGGATAAAAAGACATTATTCCAATACTTAAAACGTGCATTAGATTCGTAGTGGTATAAATAATTTTCAACTAGTACTAAGTAAAGCGTTCCTCGATACAAAAGACTTCAACGCGCGTCGAAATTTTTGTTGCATGTGAATGTTTTGCTTTTATTAATAGGTAAGATGAAATTTACTTTCATTATGTAAAGTAATAATATTATTAATTAAAATATGTTACATCATTTGCTCTCTGGTGGCAGAGCTGCAGACGAGGTTCTAGCTCAATCGGCACCACTGAGTCCGGTTATATGGGGATGAACGGTGATCGGTCCTGTAACTTAGGGACGTTTTAGACCTCAGGAGTCGAAAAGTAGACGCATACGGTACTGATTTGATTCTTCTAGTGCTTAGGAATGCGGATGTGTGTATTGCATGAAAAATTATAATAACCTAAATTGTTTGACTATGAAAAAAATCGTATAAAGATACACAATAACAATCGTATTTCTCAAATCTATTATTTCGCCGCCTGAATAAAATGAATTCAACAAAAAATAATTTATTTTGTATTTTATAATTTTTTGTAGGTACCAGGTTTTATTATATGTCACTTTTATTGCAACTGTTTAATTGTCATTTACATTGGTTATTGTTATGATACCGGTTACCAATAGAATAATTATAGTATAATAGCTAAAATAGAAAATATGTTTTGGAGTTCCGTACGTCTAAAGGAACTCCAAAAAGGGACCTTTGTAGGATCCAGATCTAGATCACTCGTGTGTCTATTTGCCTGTCTGTAAGTCTGTCCCAGCCAATATTTTCTGAAACTTCTGAATCGATTGAGTTCAACTCACAGACGGGCATGCAGATAGGCAGGCAAACAGGCACACTAGTATATTTTTGGTACACATATATGATTTGGTGAACCACACATGAACATGTAACGCAAATTAATTTTGAACATTGACCTTTGGGGGATAAATATGAGAATTAAAAAAATATTCCTATGACGTCATTGACAATAACCCTTTGTCTGTGAAACTGCTAACACTAAATTCTGAAAAAAAATGTAGTAACTAGTTCTTTACATATACGAGCACATATTATTATGTAACAGAAAAATGTATAAGATATCTATTAGTAGTCCAAAGGGGGATTTTTGAATTTACTCCAGGGCGTCAGATGAAGATACCTTGCACCCTGTTCAGAACCTCCACCAGATCTAAGATTTCCATAAAGGGCCGAACCCATAGGGCTTCCGCCACAAGCTTGCCTCGCATCCAAATCAAAACAATGCTCCTATCTTTGGATATGAGCATTATTTGGGCACATTTTATACCCTCTCAGAATATCTGACGCGCTCTTGACCCATGACGTTGATGCCGCGACCTTTTAAAACATTTGATTCTTTCAAAAATGATAAAAAATTACTTAAGAATGTTAGAGAGGATGTAAAGTGGACCCAATCAAAGCTCCCATCCAAAATTCTGACGATTTGGAAGATGAGTAAGATCGTTGCGACCTTTTAAATGTTTTAAGGGCTACCCTTCGGGCGCGGCTCTATATACAAACTTTAAATTTAGTGGATGAAACCAACAGGGGACTTCGGTATCTTAGTGGTAAAGCGGTTGGACTGGTTATCCTGAGGTCGGAGGTTCAATTCCTGCGCGAAGTCAAATTTTTCTTTCCGTTTTTCTTTAATTTCTAAAGTTCATTCGCATGTGTTATTGCGAAAAATAAATATGGTATTAAAAATAACATAGGAAAATTGACATTTGTTCAAAACCCTATGGGCGCGAGTCCGACTAGCACTTGGCCGGTTTTGTTAAATCAGACAACAATAGTGTTTCTTTATTTGACCAGTTGACAAACCTTGTTCAGATTTTTATCATGAACACAAAATCAGTCGAATTGTCTTAATTTATTATGTATGAACCAGTAAATAAGTTATGTAATCACGTAATACTTGGGTTATAAGTACCTTATATTAAAAAATTGTAGACTTGTTTTCTATCTAGTTTCTTTTTCTTTTCGAGATAAATTGTATGAGAAATGTAATGAAGTTTATCAAACAATGCTATCGTATGAATACAACAGCCATGTCTGATATAATATTTCTAGTCAATATGTCGATTTAAATATGCCCAAATTAAAGGTTTAGCATTTTTTTTAATGTTAGGTATGTATCAAATGCCTTATATAACAAACTCAGTTAAAAACACCTCAATGTTACTTAATGTATAAAAACATTTAATGAGGTAGCAGAATAATATATGTAGGCACATTGTTCTTTAGTTTAATTTGCTTGCATGTGCACTTGAGCAAGAAATAGAGGTTTGTTATTATATTATTCAATTTAAGTTATTCCAAAACATTATTTTATTTACAATTTACTCATAGTTTAGTTATCAACTGAGAATTATCTTCAAGTTCATCCAGCCCATAACATTCCCTTTCGAAGTTAGAACGTGAAGTCCAGGGAAATCGTATAATGAATCGTCGACGCGACGAACAACGGATGCGTGGGTTCATCTTTACCTTGGAAGTGCCGACTGGTCATCGACACATAAAACATGTGAAAGTATTAATATTTCTTTCCTTGCACCCACACGTCTGATTGAATCTTGAGAGATGGGAACAGGAGCTAGAGAATGAGACAACAAAGCTAATAAGACTCTAATTTATAAAACGAATGAAAAATTAATGAAATAAATCTAAACAAAACTATATACTTACTTCTTTAAAAGTTAAATATGTTATAATTATCATAATATAACTAGTTGACTAGTTGAGTGTTGTACGTAAATGGTGTCGATAAACGCACATGTTAACAACCAACCATACATATTTTCATTTCAAAATACATTTTATTTACAAATAGTATATAAACATGTTATAACATGAAAAAATTACACCATGAATTTCAACAAAAAGGTCTTTATTCAATAGGGTAATAAAATTAACTAATATTCTTCATGCACATGCAGTTAGTTATAGTGATTAAATCACAATGCTTCACTAAAATTGTTGCCATCGCGTTCATGTACTTACATTTATCAACTCTACATAAAGAGAAAAGTTGAATTACTTTACTGAATAACATAATTCATGATAAATTACTGTATATTACTAGATCGATAAAGAGAAGCGACGACAGCGACTGTGTGACAGCGATTATAATGAACTAAAATGAGTTCCGTTCTCTATCGACGAATTATTTCTTCCACGAGATTAAGTTATTCCATGTAACTTATATCAATTGTTGTTTTTTATGTTATGATGGTGGCAAACAAGCGTAGGTATAGTTCACATGAATAGTAGTGACCACAGCCCATATATCTACATCTACACAAATACCGGAGGACAAAATACAAATGCTTTGCCATCCCTGAGATCTAAGTTGTTTTGTCTGTGTGAAAGTTATTATGGGCCATACATGTTGTTACATATTTAGTGGACTGATGTAAGACAAAAAAGATTTGAAGGTTTTTATATTTTAGTTAAGATTTTTATTACATAACTCCACTTAACTTAGAACCCGGTTACAGGAAATAGCTTTACACGAAACTTCAAACATTGCCGATTCTTATAATATATACGTTTTATAAGAATCGGAAATGTTTCGTTTTGAATTTAAGTAAAAATCTGCTTATTGCTGAAAGATTGCCTGACAAAATTTTAAATGGTTAGACTAATTTTGATGCGATTTGTGTGAACTCCAATAAGTGGCACTGCTACCGGGTTCAATAGTGGATACCTACGTGGATGGGACAACATTTACGATATTTATTTACCAGATCAGCTTGTTTAGTAATTGAAGTTTAAGTTTTGAAGTTTATTTATTTTATTTTTATTTCATTAACATGTACGGCCCTGTAATTTCTGGCATAGAGGAAAAATACCTTAGGCCTCAGGAGTGGTAACGCATCTGCATTTTGCAAATACTAATGCAAAAGCAACCATCGACGTACCTACTGTCAACTAAATATTGACTTAGTTTCCAATTATATCTGCCTACCTCATTAGGGACCTGGCGTGAAGATACATACATACATACATACCTATATATTATTATCTATTCCAATAATGATAATAATACAAGGTATTCTAATCATACTTATATCTAAAGATATGTACCTACAGTGTCCTTAAGAAGGAGACTTCGGCTTATTTCGGCTCTGTAGAGCGGTATCTCTTTCGCACCTTACGTATGTGATGTGTAGGTATATTTGTTTTGTCATTTGCTCGTTTGATATTCTTTCTACCTGTCCGAAGCATCGAAGCATTCCTTTTAAACTATACCTATCTACATATTCCAAGAAAATATCTGTAAATGGTGTAATGTTATTTAATCTTGTTATAATCTAGTTTTTGAATTCATAGAATTAGTTTTCAAAATAAAATAAAAACTAAGAAGCGGTATTAAATAACACTGTGAAATAGATATCACATTCTTAACACTTAGAAAGACCTATTTTTGTACGCGAAATGCATGCAATAATAGTTTGAAAGTGCGATACTCGATATCAAACCGTTCGTGTCTTGAATCTTTATTGAAAATAGACGTATTTTGTAATTTGTATACGTAACCAAAACAATACTTATCGTAGGTATAAACAGGTTGGGTCAAATTATAAACCTGTTGTAAATAGTTTCAATGTCTGGTCTAAGTACCGAAGGAAGACATCTGATGCGCAGAGCTTATTTCGTGTTGATATTGCTGTGATGCATAATAAACATGATATTTTAAGGCGTAGCGACGTGATCAGCTCTCCCGCGCCCACTAGTGGAGGAGTATATGTATGTAGTCAATCAACCGAAGAATGGCAGTCAAACCATTCCAAAAGAGCGGTAGTAGGTACATGCAATAACGCAAGATGGGCAGCAGCGCCCGCGATACCACTACAACCACTGCGATCGCCAACCCGCATGCTAAGCGTGGCTATTATGGCACATTTCCCTTATGGACAGAGGTGGTTGGTCAGCAGTGTAGGTATGTCTTTCGGCTGAGATGACATTTACGATGAAATTAATAAATTTTGTCATTTATTTATTGAATAATAACCTTACAACTTCCTTTCCAGACAGAATCCAATGCGATAGTGTAGTGCTCTGTGTAGTACATGACAAATGAAATTGTCTATCACCTTTTAACAATATATTATGATATCACATACAAGGAAACTTTTGTGAATTCATACAAATAACAAAAGAATATATCCGTCCTTTCAGCTACCTCATTTTAGGTCTTTAGTGCCCTAGTAAGGGGAGCCTCTTTCCACAGGTTAGTGCGAGCCCGGGGCACGACCAACAACCTTGGTCGCTGACGCCTCGACTCATAGTTAGGTATCAGGCACGCAAAAGCCCACTGTGCCAATATTTCTGGATGTTGACTCTTTATTAGGTACCTATAAAAGATAAATTTTACAATTGTAAGATACCTCCAGGACTTCCTTCAGGAATTCCTCCAGCTTGATAAAGCGTTCAATTAATCTTCAAAATGTGTTCAATTTGTGTACATTTTATGTCTTGACTTTATTGGTTGTCACAATGCCTCCCAATTTGTGCAGTTCGTAAGTATCTAATAGATACGATGATAATAGGCATGTGGGCTGAGGCCGCTGAATTGCCCGTGGCGCCGCTCTGTCTGAGAGACGTTCCCACGCTCGCACCCTCCCCCGCCCCTGCCCCTGTTGATTCCGCATCGTGTCGCTACTCTTTACAGACTCCAAAAGCTTCTTTTTTAAAATAAATATCTAAGACTTTCACTGTCGTAACCGATAGGCAAGTACAAGTTTTTCGGAAGTACGTGAATAATTATCTATTATACGCACAAAACCAGTTAGGGAGTTATAACTTCGTAATCGGAAACTAGAGTCAATCACTGTTAGTCACTGTATTGTAAACAATTCAATATAGATCTAAGACTGTTAATGGATTATCTTTATAATGTAAACGGCAAACCTGACTCACTAACTTATATTTCTACGCACAGCCGAAACTACTGTAGGATAGGAATTTGATATTTGGTAGGTACAGGGGTTCTTTTCATAAAGTAAGTGAACGCTGAGAAAGGATTTTTAGAAATTCAACCCCTGGACTAGGTAGAGGGGTAAAGTTTATATGGAATTTTCTCTTAGAAGTGTGAAAATTTGTATATAGGGTCCTATATAAGTTTTTGATTACTTACAATTCAAAATGATCAGCGTAGGCAAAGATAAAGAAAGAATAAGTAACTTTCTACTTATTAGATGTGAGTTTCTATGGGACTTCCATATTTTTGACATAAAATATGACAGGTCACAATTTAAAATGATCCATATGGCGAAGTTGGCGACTTCAATGGGGAAGAGGGTTTCTCATACAAAAAGTACAACTAAAATGTGGAAATTGAATTGATATTTACAACGATGTGTAAAAAAACATACAAATAAGTATGTATCGCCGGAATAGATTTAAGAAAAGGAGGCTGTTTTTCTCACGGTCAACTTTACGTGGCTTGCTTTAATTTTTATGCAGATCTATCTATGTCTATGACACAAATGACACGCTCACGCTTTTCTACCAAGTGTAATACAGAATTAATTTCGCAAAAGCAAGAATAGCGACTTACACTTGACAACTCCTGTTCGAAGATTTCCGAGTCAAAGGATAAAAGAGCAAAATATGTATTCTGAGTACGACAATTGTTCATACAAGATACTTTGAAAATAAGGTCCGCTTCACAGGCAAAGATATAGTTTTTTTTAGCGCAAATCCTATATAGAGTCTAATAAATAGTTTCGTGTAGGTATGTGCTATCCCCGAGTTCCCGGATTGAACTCAGGTGAAAGAAAAATATGACTTAATTACTATATATATTGAGATTTACCCATAGATTTATTATCTACTTAAATCTATGGATTTACCAATGGTAGAAGATTGATTTAAAGTTTTCCAATATTTTGAAGTGTAGGTATGAATTTTAGAGCATTGAGTGTAATTTTTTCCTGGCCCTGTAACACCTCCCGTGCCGGTAACGTATCTTAATATAATATGCATGCTGATTCCAAAGACTGAACCTCACCTTCAGAAAATACTCGACCTATTCGATTCAGGTAGGTCAACTTGATCTTTATGGGTCTGCAACCATCTGCATTCGCGTTGTCTATCGAAAATTTCGTATTGTATATTTATGGGTAAATATAATTAAGTACATATAACAAAACTTGTCAATATTTGGGACACGCAAAAATCGTGCCTGTAGCCTTTTTAAGAACATTCAAAACGTCAAACCTTTTTCATTGTATTCTCACGTGGCTTGCAGTAAGTTACAGTAAATCTATAGGATCGGGTTAACCACAATGGCTTATTAAAATTAGAAATGGAAAGTCACAGAACATTGCTGTGCGTCGGTCGCCGCACCGGCATCTTCGCCGTGCGGTGACCGCACCAATGTTTGCCGTACGTGCGAAAAATGAGTATGTGTAGTAGGTGCCTGTTACTTACTCGTTTTATCTACCCCAAAAACGTTATCAACTAAGTATGGGAGAAAGTGAAATTTAATTTAGGGCACTGGGAACCATGTTCTAGATTTTTATTATCTTCATGTCAGAAACAGTAACTGACAACCAATAATTAGGCTGGAGATCAGCCGTCAGCAGATTACATCGATTCCCCGGTGAAGTAGACTAGTGCCGTCTCGAGACGTGCCGCCAACATAGGTAAGTCCGTCCAAAAAAAAAGATTACCAATTTTCGTTCACGCCTTTCTTCCCAGGAGCAGACAGAGATAAATGCATGTATTCAAGCATACATGCAAACACCCACGATTCACCAGTGCAGTGACCTTTTGTCCCATGTAACAGGTGCTAGTACTTTAACAACTACGGCCACCAAAATCCTCGCATAGTACCTACCTACTGGGTTCGAATCAACCGAATTCAGCGTAGCAGTAGTGACCTGCTACCACTAAGTAAACTAGTGGGGCAGTTTATTTTTAAAACTTGTTATATTTTGTAGCAGTATTCAGCACTATTGTGTTTCGGTTCACAAAGTCAAAACGACTAAGGTCTCAAAGGTGGCAACGCATCTGTATTTTAATCTCCGGTTTTTGTGTTGATGTCTACGAATAAGTATTGATGTCTATTAAATGCAGTCGTCACTTATCAACTATGTTGTGAACTGTATATGTATGTTTGTCACCATCATTATTTTAAAAAATCTAGCTGCCCCGACGAACTTCTTATCGCCTTAGAGGTGTTAAAAAATTAAATGCCCATTAGATCGAAAAAAATATATATTTGGAGAATCACTTTATCACTAAGGGGCATGAAAAATAGATGTTGGCCGATTCTCAGTCCCCAATAGACACGCAAAATTTCATGAGAATCGGTCCAGCCGTTGCGGAGGAGTATGGTAAGTAACATTGCGACACGATAATTTTATATAAGGTTGGGAAAAAAGTTTCTTCGCATTTTTTAAGATAATTCAAAACTTTTTTTAATATAAAGAAAAATGGAAAGAAAAATTTGACTTCAGGCGAGGCTCGAACTCGCGACCTACTGGGAATCTAGTCCAGCCGCTCTTCCAATTGAGCTACTGAAGCCCTGCCCGATTTGTCAAATCTTTCCTTCACATCTATTGCATTGCTTTATGGTAGCAGTAGCGCCATCTATTACCAACTATGCTAGTTAGGCAACCGATATAATAGACTTTTCAGTTTATTGAATATCGTAAAGAAGTCGCTTTTACCCTTAATAATTGTTTGATATTATTTCGCATTAACACATGCTTGTGAAATATATTTTATTTTTAAAGAAAAATGGAAAGAAAAAATTGACTTCAGGCGAGGCTCGAACTCGCGACCTACTGGGAATCTAGTCCAGCCGCTCTTCCAATTGAGCTACTGAAGCCCTGCCCGATTTGTCAAATCTTTCCTTCACATCTATTGCATTGCTTTATGGTAGCAGTAGCGCCATCTATTACCAACTATGCTAGTTAGGTTAAGTTAGGTTAGGTTAGGTTACTTAGGTTAGGTTAGGCGCTACTGCTACCATAAAGCAATGCAATAGATGTGAAGGAAAGATTTGACAAATCGGGCAGGGCTTCAGTAGCTCAATTGGAAGAGCGGCTGGACTAGATTCCCAGTAGGTCGCGAGTTCGAGCCTCGCCTGAAGTCAAATTTTTCTTTCCATTTTTCTTTAAAAATAAAATATATTTCACAAGCATGTGTTAATGCGAAATAATATCAAACAATTATTAAGGGTAAAAGCGACTTCTTTACGATATTCAATAAACTGAAAAGTCTATTATATCGGTTGCCTAACTAGCATAGTTGGTAATAGATGGCGCTACTGCTACCATAAAGCAATGCAATAGATGTGAAGGAAAGATTTGACAAATCGGGCAGGGCTTCAGTAGCTCAATTGGAAGAGCGGCTGGACTAGATTCCCAGTAGGTCGCGAGTTCGAGCCTCGCCTGAAGTCAAATTTTTCTTTCCATTTTTCTTTAAAAATAAAATATATTTCACAAGCATGTGTTAATGCGAAATAATATCAAACAATTTTTTTAATATAGTTTATTTAAATTTAACTAAAGTATGTATGTACCATTTTGTTCGATAATCTTTTGCCATCTTGTAGGTAGGGACATGATCCCATTGCTATAATAATTTTGGGACTTCTCATCAAAATACCGCGACAAGTGGATTTGGCAGTCCTCTCGTGATGTTAACCTAACACTGCATAAAGAATTCTGAAGAGACCGAAACAGGTGGAAATCTGAAGGTGCAAGGTCAGGACTATACGGCGGATGCATTAACACCTCCCAGCCAAACTCTCTTAATTTTTGCTGAGTGGCTATAGATGTGTGAGGCTGTGAGGTCTAGCGTTATCATGATGAAACACCACACCCCTTCTGTTGATCAATTCCGGCCGCTTTCTCTCAACTTCTTGCTTTAATCTCATCAGTTGTTCGCAGTAGAGTTCAGAATCGATAGTCCTGCCCGGTGGTAATAGCTCATAATGAATAATGCCCTTCCAATCCCACCACACACACAACATCACCTTATTGCGAGTTAACCCGGGTTTCGCCACAGTCTGTGAAGCCTGACCGGCCTTTGACCACGACCTTTTTCGCACGTTCTTGTCGTACGTGATCCACTTTTCATCACCAGTTATCAGCTTCTTCAAAAATGATTCGGTTTCATTACGTCGTAATAAAGAATCACAAATGAGTACACGGTTCATTAGGTTTCTTTCAGTGAGCTCGTGAGGTACCCAAATATCGAGCTTTTTTTTGTACCCAGCTTTTTTCAAATGCGCCAAAACTGTTTTGTGATCAATTCTCAGTTCTTCAGCTACGTCGTAACTGATATGTCGATTGCTCCACTTTTTCAAAAAATGGCATCCATTTTATCCGTAATAGGGCGACCAGAGCGAGGTGCATCTTTGACATCAAAATTTCCGGATTGAAAACTCTTAAACTTAACTGAAAATTTGTGTTACTCTCACAGACACTGCACTAGGTCCATAAACAACGCAATTTTTTTTCGCGGCTTGCGTTTCATTTTTACTTTTTTTGTAGTAAATTTTTAAAATGTATCGAATTTCTTCATTAGATTCACTCATCTTGACAGTACGAAAAACAAATGAAAATCACACATTCGCCTAATTTGAATTTGGAATTATGTTCTTAAAAATTTTAACTTTCAATGATACCAAACCAGCCAGATACAAATACTACAGCCAAAGAGATTTTATTACAAGTTCATACATACTATAATGCGTAAAGACTTTTTCCCCAACCTATTATATAGAGAAGAGATAGAGCACATAAGTCCTCTAACAGTTTCATTCGCCTTTATGCCAGTTACGGGTTATTTCAATTCTTACGATGCCGACAGTTTATTTTTTTTATTCAAATTCTTACACGTATGCCATGTAAGGAAGTTATTATCTTAGGGACAATAAGGTAGTGAAAGGACAAAATGAAAGAGGGAAAATTAAATGCAAAATGGTTAAGTTTCATTCCCGTCGTGTAACGTCCAAGTTAGTGATTCGCCGCACGCGCAGCTTTCACTGCGCCCGAAGCCGACGTTTAAGTATCCTGGTGCCACTACTGTACACATTTACCACTTAAATCTATACTATGTAAAGCTGAAGATTAATTGGTTGAACGGACTAATTCACAAATCACAGGGACTGATGGGTCAAATGAAAAAAAATTTTGAGTCGGCTAGTCCATTAATTGAAGATATGCGAATTTCCAATGAAAAAAGTTGCAAAATATTTAAAATAAATGTTTCCTTCCTACACGGACGCCGTCGTCGCGAATACAGCTTTGTAACATTATAATGTCTCTCAACTTTTAACAAAAAACGGAATCGCCAACAAGAAAAACGGAAAAACGGAAAAGATTTTAAAAAAAAGATCCGGAAGAATTGGGAACAGGAGGTTTGGGAACAGGACCTTTTTTTTGAAATCAGTTAATAAATTAAAGTTAAAATGTTGTAATTTACTAACGTTTACTTACTAACATTATTGAAGATCACTATTAAGTAATCAAGTGACAAATAAGCATGCAGTTCACAAGGATGTTAAGTGATGACTGCAGCCTATAGACTCCGATCACAAAAACCAGAGGTCAAAATGTAGATGCGTTGCCACCCCTGAAGCCTAGGTTGTTATGTCTCTATGATAGTTATTATATAGTATATCGTTATTATACTATACGGGGCCAAAACTTTGTACCTTGCTTACTTATGTTTGGCACCTACGGTGACATGAATTCATAAACTACCTAGGGTTAAAATTCTAATTGATTATATTTAATTGATTATAAAATTCTAATTGATGATATTTAAATGGTAAAATTTCAATAGAATCAGTAACAAAATCAGTCATCAATTAAAAAATTGATGGTGAAACACCAGTCTACCAGTTACCAAGTCCTTAATAATGTAGGTAGGTAATTGGAATGGAAACAACTTGGGAGTAGGTATATCTGTATAATATAATTCTGTATTAACTTTTTAACTTTATCTTGTTTTTTTTAGTGACAAATAGTCTGCATACCAATTTTTGGCAGTCCTTTATCCCTGGTTCTATTGGGATTTTTCCATTTTCTGGAAATTTCTCAGTACCTCGAAGTTTGGTAATGTGCCCGGAGATGTTAACAGGATCGCCACCTGTTACATGGGCCCAAACGTAACAGGCAAAAAGTCGGTGTTTGCAAGCATGATTGCCTTTACTTCTGCCAACCTATTCGGTATTACAGGCGTGAAGTTACGTTACATTCAAAGAGTCAGTATACCAAGTTTTAATTTTTGCCTTGAAAATTGTGGAATGCTCCTACAAACCTCCACCCGCTATTTTAGGGAGGTAGGCAGATATCCAAAAAAAAATTTAAGTAACAAAGAGTCCGCATACCATTTTTTGACTTTCCACCTTGAACACTGCGGAAATCCCAATACAATTTTCACTCCCTCTTATAAGGAATTGGGGCCAGATTTCTAAAAAAAAAATGTACGTATTGTTTGTTAGGCTCAAAGAGTTCGCGTACCAAGTTTTAACTTTGTACCTTGCAAATTGTGGAATGCTCCACTTAAATTTCCACCTCTTATTTTAGGGGGGTGGGGAAATATAAGAAGACAAAAAGTTGCCTATGTCACTCTGCACCTTTTCAAGTATGTGCTTTTCAAGTACTCTACATAGAAAATTACACCAATCTGTTGCTCCGTTTTGACGTGAAAGACGGACAAACAAACACACTTTCACATTTATAATCTTAGTATAGACAGTATGGATTTATTAAGGAAGGTAATATACAACTTCATATTCTGTGAAAATTTTAAGCGTCTACTTGCGTACCGTTGTTAATATCGAGCAGAAAATATACGAAAAAAAAACACGTTTATTGTATGCCCCTTGGACTCATTAATACTTCATTTTCTTATTTTTAGTATTCGATTTTGTCGCTATAGCGGTAACAGAAATACATAATTTGTGAAAATTTTAGCTTTCTAGCTATCACTGTTTATGAGATACAGCCTGGGGACAGACAGACGGATGGACGGACAGACAGGCAGACAGCGGAGGATGAGTAATAGGGTCCGTTTTTACCTTTTAGATACGGAACCCTAAAAAAGATAGATTCAGAATATGAAGTTTAAAAATATTCGATATGATTCTTTAAATTGTCGTAATTTTTTATTTCTGAACCGATTGACATGAAACAAACAGTAAATGTTAAGTGAAGCTTACTACAATATATAAGTAAAAACTGAAAATCGGATAAGCCATTTCTGAAATTAGCGTGCACAAACACACAGACAAACATACATTTTTCCGGGATAAAAAGTACCCAGTGTTGTGCGCCAAACATTTAAGTATAATTATACCAAGTTGCATCGTAATCGGACCGGTAGATTTTGTGTGATGGTTGAACAAACAGACAGACAGGCAGACAGACAGACAGACAGACAAAAATTTTTCTAATCACATATTTGTATTCGGTATCGATCTAGTAACATCCCCTGGTATTTATTTTTTCAATATTTTCAATGTACAGAATTTACACTTCTACAGTTTATTATAAGTATAGATAAAAAAAAAGTTTTATTCATTAGTGATAGTGATGGTTTAAGTTGTAACTTACAATAAGAGAAAGATTATTGGCAATTTGCCAAATTATAGGTATAATCATGATATTTCTGTGAAATTTCTAACATCCGACCATTTGGTCGATTTATCACCGAAAGTGAGACTAGGCCTGTCCCGCGCAGGACATTTAATTTTGACTTAGAAAATCGCGACGTCTGGCAACGCTGATATCTACACAAAACCACAGGTTAAAATACAGATGAGCCCTGAGACCTAAGTTCTTATGTTTCTGTGGTAATTATTATATTACCTATATATATTATTATCTAACCGGAACACGGTAGTGCTGAATACTACCATTCGGCGGCAGATACCTAGATTAGGTAATGTGGTGGTGCCTACGCCCTCGAGTTCCTAGACTGGAACTTTACTTCCAGAAAAATAGCTATGTAATTAAATGTGTGGGTACCTACATTGTAGTAACAATATAGGTAGACATTTAATTTTATTAATTCCATAACAAGAAATTCGACGAAACATAATAATGCTATCTCTATATCTCGTCCCTACATGTGCCTTCGGCTCGTTAACACACTTCCGACCATTAAACACCGAACCACCGAACAATATCCACAATTTTTCCATAATCAGCGATCGGGGTCAAGTATTTCGCATTCATAACAAGAAGGATGATTATATATTAAATCAGCTCGTCTTTCCTGCCAACTTGCCCGGTATTTTAACGACCGACTTGTGTGCCCAAAAAACGACTCGCCATTCAACCACGCCACCACGCCGCTCTGATTGCACTTCACCGGGATAGTATTCACCACGTCACCGCTCAACATGACACACCGTTAACTTGTACAAAAAATAAGGATGGCCTAGGTGGATTTAATGATCGCCTCTCTCGCTTGCAATTAGTTATCTACTAATTAATATCGTAGGGATTGAAACATTCGTTAGAAAGTTGTTTAAAGTGAACGAAAAGGTACTTAGTTATTGAAATTTGTTACGATTAAATAAATCTCAGACTTATCACAAAAGGACATCTCGTAATCAGCAGAAGTTGGTGGTAGAGTTCCAAGTAATGTAACTGGAGGGCGGCATCGCATTACCTATTCAACCTATTTGGCGCTAAATGGTAGACTTCGTGACATTATTGTGTTCCGGTTAGATGGTAATGTATGGCCCGTAATAACTATCACAGAGATATGATACCTTAGGTCTCAGGGGTAGCAACGCATCTGCATTTTGACCTCTGGTTTTCATGTAGATGTCTATAGGCTGCAGCCATCACTTAACATCAATGTGAGCTGCAGGCTTGTTTGCCATCTTCCTGACATTAAAAAAAAGAAAAGAGTGATATAGAGTTATTCCCCGTGGTTCCACCCATAGATTTATCATCTACTTAGTATTATAAATCTATGGTTCCACCAGTGCAACCAACGGTGTTACTACGGGGAATGCACCAGCTAATATAGTTATAATGTAGTAACATAAAGTCATCGCAAGGTTTCATCGAGTTTTAATATTTTTTACTTAAATAACATCATGAATTCAATTATTTCAAACTGACTAGGTACATAGCCTACTTGGCCTGTTAGGTAGTTAGGCGTTCGTAATCAGAGGGCAAAAAAGGCTTTGAATGTATGTAGGTGTTTGTTCTATTAGGTACCTACCAAATTAACTTATTTCAGAAACAAAACCCAAAGAAGAAAAAAAAACTTAAGGACGAGAATTAGAAAAAAACATGACTATCGTTTCATAATTTTATTCATTTATTCAATTAAATGTTGGGAAAATGTGGTAAAATGTCTAAAAGTCGAAAATGGTGCAAAATTCTTAAATCGGTTCAAGCATATAATAGCCTAAAGATATTAGAAGTAGTACCTAATTAGATTATCAAATCTAAAAATTGTTGGTATACGAAGATGTTTTTATCGCCTCTTTACAAGAATAATGTGACATTTCATATAGAACGATTTAGATGAAATGTCACGTTATTCTTGTAAGAATAATGTTGCATTTCATAAAGAACGATTTAGATAAAATGTCACATTATTCTTGTAAAGAAGCGTTATATAAAATTAGTTACTTTTCAGAGTTTCGGGATATTTTCGGTACTTTATATTAATCTCCTCTACGAACAGCCTTGAACGCATATTGATGTCGTGAGGGCTGTAAATGCTGTAATGTTGTCGTGTGGCACTGTTGTAGCTGAAAATAGATATCGCTAAGTAAAGTATACTTATTTTTAGGCAATGGTATTTTAATAGGTTCAAAAGCATCACTGTAGGGACACAAGTGTTGGGAGCGGCGTCTCTCCCACACGTTTTAATGAAATAGTCAACATTGTCTGAAATTTCAATTATAATCTTAACACATTAAGTACGCCCAGTGAGATGTGTAATATAATATTAATTATGTAATGGAAGTGGTAAACAAGCAAGCAGTTCACATTGATGTTAAGTGCTAACTGCAGCCTATAGACAACCACACAAATACCAAGGTCAAAATGTAGATGCGTTACCACTCCTGAGGCCTAAGGTGTTATTCCTCTGTGCCGGAAATAACAGGGCCGTACACACCTGCCCGGAACACGATAGTGCTGAACACTACCATTTAAAAGTCGTGCGGCAAGTATATTAGGTAATGCGGTGGTGCCTACGCCCGCGAGCTTCGTCACTGGAATAATTATTTGGTCATATATTCTATAAATTACGGATGAATAATGTGAATAATCATTAATTGTAAACTATCGTTTTTTTACAGAGAACGAGAGATCCGTTGCTGGGTCTTATAATATGGTTACTGCAAACTGCAGCTTCGGAGCCCAACCGAGCTGACCTAATAAAACTTTTATCTAATACATCATGTAAGTCACATCTGTATATCTACTTTATGATATGCAGTTCAATTTACCTAATATAAAATATTAAACGTAGGTACTGCAGTCTTTAGACATTCGTAGTGTAGTGCGAGATTTCATAATGTTTTACTCACTTGTTTGTTCGCCATGCTAGAGGCGGGGGTGTACGGCAATCTCCGCCCGTTTCTACATTATATACGAGTACCTTTGAGGTGTCACGTACGGGCCTGTAACTATTAGAGACAAAATTTTGGTCTCAGGAGTTAATTGTGACAAAACTTTTTCATTACGTTTTCTGACTTTTGGCTTTTGCGTTGACGTCTTTCATTACAATAAACTATTTCTTTTTACAGATACCGATAAGGCTAATGGGGGGTTAACATCAATTTTCTCCCCTCGTATGGATTTCGAACAATGGAAGCCATTGACTGGTCGTGGAGATCCTCTACGTAACGATCCCACATATGATTACGAACCGCCTGTACTGGAACGTGTTCACTATTGGGCCGATGACACCAGGTTGGAACGCGAACATTACCCGGAAAGGAAATCAGAAGTACTAGTGCTAGGAATATCATCGCGCAAGCCAAGCGTAGTATCACGGCCACCAATGCCACCATCGAGAAGGCCTCACCGCCCGCCGCCACCGAAATACGAAGAATTTACCTACAAATTTGGCGACCACTATCCGATGACAATACTAGTGCCACCCCCACTTCCACCACCGGGACATAAACCATCACTTTTTATTTTACCTCATGAAAAATTACCATTACCTACACCCCCAATAAAGCTCACAGAGTCCACTTTGATGACTAGAGATACAACTACTACGCCCGATTTAATAACGTCATATGCTCTGCAAGAAGCAAGTTTAATTTACCAATCATCTACGACAAATCAAAATTGGCTTATGGAGTACAATAAAACTAAGTCATCCACCCATAATGCGGTGAGCAGTGATTACGCTGGATGGGGACCTACAACACCTTTTGAAGACGTCGAAGCGAATCATACTCACAACCTAATTAATCATGAACAAAGCATTGATTTGATAAATAGACCCTATGTATTCTACAAACCGATGTTATCAGAATCGCCACCGCCACCGCGGTTGACGCCTAATCCGTTATTAATGCACACCTTTACATCTTCAACTATACCACCTACGCTATCAACGTTTACAGATACTCACGCAACATGGGCAACTGCTGAAAATATTAATGAAATTGTGACAGACAATAAAAACGATTACGAAGAAACTACAACTGAAAAAGCATCGAGTACATTTTTACCAACGCCAAGTCCATTAACAGACACCAAACTTAATATTGTTGATATGTTAGGTCCCTTGATGACGATGCCTATGGTAACAGATCCGGATAGACCAGAAGATAAACTATATGCCCATGCTTCTGAAACTGTACAAGTTTTCAAAGAAAAAACCACGGATAGCATTAACAAGTTACAGGTAATGCAAACAATGCAACCTCCGCCTCCAATCAAATCATTGGAAGTTACTTCATCACCAAAACAACCATACCACGTAAATCCTCAGCATCTTAATAACTTACTACATGTCAAACCTATATCGTCTACACTTGATCCTTATTTCAACATGAGATATACCACATCATCGACTACTACAACAACAGTGAGCTCACCTCAATATGTAGGTCCAACAACAGAATCACCATCAATTCCATATTTAATAATACAAGGACATTCAAAAGTTAAGACATATGGTTCTAAACCAAAAGATACAGCTCACCATGGCTTATCTAATGAAATACCGAAACCTTATGAAACAAACGAAGTAAAACATTTGCATCCACTTAAAGAGAAATATATAAGAAAAGTTGATAAAACAGATTCTAATAGAGCAAGTAGAGCACACAATTTGAAAACTTTGATCGATAACGGTCTCGGTTCAATTGAAATACAGGAAACGGATGTAGGAATAAAATATGACGTAAGCGATGGAAGTGACGTACCTATTGAAATTTATAGAAAAGGTATAGTCGATAGTGATGAAAATAATTATACAGTGCCGAAAAAAGTATCTGCTAAAATTACCAATAACAAACGCTATAAGCGTCAACTTGATCTAGCCGATTTGCTACCATTTGACGAAGATACTCTCGAGGAATACGTTTATAACTTTTTTGAGGGAAAAAGAAATGCGACTGGAATCACAGGTATAGTAGCACAAGCAGTAACCAGTGACATCACAGACGACGATATCGATGACGACGATAACGGTGAAAATGAAGATAGATGAATGTCTGGCAATTAATTATTTTCATTTTGTGATTCAAGATTAAGTAGTTGTAATATTTATGTAATTCAATACCAAATATTTATTTCGGTACTATTTTGCGTTACTAAACATACGGTTACATTAGAAACCGAATTCAATACCACTATTTACGCTTGGGTGTTGTTTTTTCGGAAACTGAAAGTTTTTTAACTTTGTGTTTACAGAACCAGTCGTGGTCGTTTGTTAATTTTTAAGTTAATTAGATACTAGTTAAGATTCACGTCACGGTACAACTACGGTTTATTCGTATTGAAATGGTCAGTAGATATATGGTGAAGTTTCAAGTGGGTAAGTTCACTACGTCACCGAGATGACTTTGTAGTAAACGTCTAGATTACGAAACTGAGTACGAACCAGGTATGAATCGAACATATATTATGTTCGATTCATACCTGGTAATAATAGAGATTTTATCGGCGCCCCTTTAAATATTGGTTACCTACCTACCTGTACCTGCACTACCTGCTTTATTAATATGCACCACTCTGACTTATCTCAATGAATAGTTTTGAGTTAATACAAATCAAAGTTTATTTTAGTTTTAGTAGGTACCTAAGTTTATTTAATATAGTCATATTTGTTGAACACACAATAATAATTATGATGTACACAATTTGGAATTAACGATAGGTGTTTATTTTTACCCCGAAGTGTAATTTCCGTTAAGTTGTGAACCTACTTAAGTCATAAGTAGGTACATTCACCAATCTACCAACAACAATATCGAATTGCATTAACAAACGATAGGAGAAATTATTTATTTTAGAGGTAGGTTAGTGACGTAGACAAAGAATACTCATTACACATGTTTTACTGTAATTTTTTTTTTCATTCCATTAAACCAATACCCTATACTCAGTTTATTATGTTTACGTCATACTAAAGGGACGGAAAACTATATTTTTCCAATTATGTGGGTTTAGATTGATGTAGTTCTACAAAAAAAGATGTATGCGACGCAGCGGACGCGTCCCACTAACACACACTTCTTACCATCCTTTTCGTAGAAATAGACACAGGCAACTTAGATAAAGTGAAAGCTGCTTATAAACCAATAAAGCGAACGTTTATTGCGATCCACTCAACTAAGAATAATTAAAAAAAAGACAAAGAATATGTAGCAGGTGTGTTACAAATATTTACAGAAGGACATGCATATTTTTGTATGTACCTAAGTATGTAAATAAAAAAGCATAGGTAAAGGATTTGACTGTAATAAATTATAAGAATATAAGACATTAAACAAATAATCCTATTTGAAATAGGTGTAGAAGCTGGATTACACCAATCGGCTTCACAGAGACAGAGTTTATATTCAGCGTCATATAACCTGAAAGTGACAAGTTCGATTACAACAAATGATATTATCAACGATTCGGTTATGTTTCAGAACTAGGTAGGTAGTTTATTTCACACAATGTTTAACTATTGCTAGACCTTTACAGTATTGCGTATCTAGGCTTCACAGTATTACCTAATCTACTTGCAGTTAAATGGTTGTGTTCGGCACTATCGTGTTCTGCTCAGATGGTAATGTACGGTTTTTCCGTCCCATAGACAAAACAGCTTAGTTTTCAGGAGTGGCAACGCATTTTATTTAAATCTCTGGTTCCTTTAGGTAGATTTTTATACTCTTGTAATAGACACTTAGCTACCATCAATGAGAAAGGTAGGTATGCTTGATTCACCAAAAAAAAAAATACCTAAATGGAAAATTATTTTTTAGATGAAAATCGCATCCAGCGGTGATTGAAATAATAATCACGCGTAGAGTAGGAGTAGGCAATAGGTATTTCAAAATTAAAAAGCTTTTTTTTAGATTTTTGAGATCAATAGGTACCTACTAAATAAGTAGTAAGTATTGTTCAACACTTGTATAATCTAGGTATACTCGTATTCTACAGATTATAGTGATCACTGAATTGCGATAATTTGTACTTATTATGCAAAGTTGCTATCCTACCTTTCACGTTTACATGTCATCGCTCTTGTTGGCTTTGACATAGTATGAGCAATAGGATCGAGCTTATCGAGCTTGTAGCATCCTCGCTGTACTATCCATGCATGTTGGCTGCGAGATGTCCACGACCGAACAAAGCACATGGACATATCTATAACAATTAGCGATGTAGGCAGTTAGTTTGTGATGTCAAAAAAATACGCTTAAACCTACTTATAGCCCCACACTAGGTATAAACCTGCGTCGTGGCCGTCATGAGTGCCGTTGTACACATACAACACATACCTACATAAACACGGGTGAGATTCACAGACCGCACTACGACTTTACTTTCAGCAAAGTACCTATGCTTAGCTGTCAAAACTCAATACTTTTCTGACAGTGCTAAGCATAGGTTTCTTGCATAGAGTAAAGTAGTAGTTCGGTCTGTGAATCTCACACCCAGACCCGAAACAAATATCTCTAGGTCATATAAATTTTCGTCCCGGTGCGGGAATCGAACCCGCGACCCTTCGAATCAAACGGTCAACGCACGGCATGACACCCGTATTATCTCGATTCCTAACACCACTCGAGAAGGCCCATTATATTACATACTCGGTTGACTTCAGTTCAATTAGCACTACACAGTTGTTATCCTCAAAGATCGGTAGTGTAAGCTTTTCACATCTTTTGAAATCTATATTTTTTAACAACTGCTGATAGTATGCTGTAATCGAATTAATTTTATTTTAAATAACACCGTTAGGTACTTTACGTCATTGGATGAATCCAATGACGTAAAATTCAGATGCTCACGGTAAAATTCAAGTCACATTCTTTATACAGCGTCGCATTAAGGGTGAACTTTTTTCGTGAAATGACTCGAATTACCGGCCTATGATGCTCATCAAATTAATTTCAATTAGGTATGTAAGAGAATACGGCCTAGGTCATTATACCAAGTCGCCGTGGTTGGACCCGATCTCTCGCTGCCGACTGTGGTACCATCCATGGTTGGCGAGGATGCGTGTCGGGCGGTTCTCTCCTTTTGCGAAATAGTCATAATTATCTCAGGAGGCAGCGGAGCGACTGCGAAAAGATGATGATGTTGCATCCGCCCACATCCGTCGCAGACGTACTGGATGCAGGCGGCTGGTCTACGGGCACCACCCACCCACCCTAACTGGGACCTCCGGATGATGGACTAGAGATAGTCCGTCACCCAGAGGAGTCCCCGGAGATTCCCGAGCTGGTTGGCGTTCCAGTGTTCCGCACGTTAATAGTGATGTTTGGCGTTCTTAAATAGTAGCGGTAAATGCTTTCATAATTTTGTAATGATTATAAAAACAATTTTCATAGATTAATTATTTAAAGAGTACCTATTTTAAATTTTCTATTTCTCTCTAGGGTATATATAACATTAGATACTCTTACAATAATTTACATGGAGTATAAATAAGTTATAACAAATACTAAAAAAATCTATTTCAAGTGTTTTGTCATTATTATGTTATTTTGTTTGTTTATTTGTTTTATGACATTCCTAAATATAGGGAACAGTTCTTAAGTAGTGAATAACATAACAATTTACATACGCAATGTGTATAGTCACAGTTTTTTGTGATAGATGTAATAAAATATTATCAGTTATGAAAAAGTTTCAAAATTATTTACCAATATTAAACTTTTTTTAGTACTCAAGTGTCGTTTTGATTCAATTTTCATCGGTACCTAACGTCCGATGCGAATTGGGAATAAACCTTCGTATAACTACGAAGGGGGGCGATAACACTAACGAGCACCGGGGTGGTAAACGCCATAAGTTATAAATAGCCTATAAGTTCCAACGGCCACCCCGGTACCGGCTTCAGTGGGGGCCGATGGGATTAAAGGCTACACCTAAAGAAATAAAGGCTAACCCCCTTATTCATAAACGTATTTTAGCTAGTGTTGCTAATCTCTGCTTTGTCCTTTTCTATCCTGCACATTTGACAATGCAACTGACAAAGACAAAGCATTCTATAGCTAAAACGTATCTAATGTACGTTTATGAATAAGGGTTTTAGGGTGTGAATTGACATTTAGGTAGGTAGGTATAGTAGACTTATTTGCCAAATTGCAATAGAACTAAATGTACATAACTAGGTAAATATATTAATATATTTACAGCGAAGCCTGTCTCCCTCTTTATTATTAGTCTATTGTCCTATGGAGTCTTTAAATTTCACTTTCAGGTGCAGATATCGTATCCATTATACCTTTACCCGGCTGGCAACATACAGATATACTACCTTCTTTACTATACGTACCTTCCTTCAGTGCGCTTAGGTTTTGTTGCGTTATATTAATATCCTACTTACTCATTTATCTCACCTCCTACACAATTGATCAAGTAATCACGGCTGTGGTTAAAAGGAAGCATAGGCTTAACAAAATCTCCCCCGCAGTGGCTCCATCCCTGATGTGTCGTGGAACAGTTGTAACACATTAAAGTTAACGTATTATTTACAAAGCAAAGAAGCACAACGAAATGATATACTAGCTTCATGTAGATAGACAAATTAATCACATTTATAAATTTGGACAATTACGCAGGCTAGATATATTCAAAATGATTGTCAAATATTTGTCCGGTTTCTCTATTTTATGTCATTATTTTGTCAAATCAATGAGGATATTTCTCAGAGGGATAGTTTGTATTTGATGCTTGCATCAAATTATAAGCAATACTTGCAAGTATTTGTATACACTTTGATTTGATGTTTTGTTCTTCTGTCCATAGAGAACGTACTTGTGTCTTGAAAAGATCAAAGTACAGTGCTCATCAAGAAATAATGCACATCGAGCCTACGAAAGTGACAATCGGCTAGTTTCGGCTTCATAGAGCGTTATCTCTGCTGCACACTGCCTACGTAACACAGACCAATCAGCCTTCCCATCGTCGATGCTACGTAAGCATCCGTAGTCCGGTATTGGTCAAAACTTGATCAAAATGGTTGATAAACGTCAAATAGGTAAGGTAAGAAAGAGATAACTATCAGACTCTACTCTATAGATCTGAAATAAGCCGACGTCTATTCCTGAGGTCGATATGCATTTTGTCTTGTTGGATACTATAAAATGTACAATACTCAACAATAGATATTGCACATCGAGCTTGCGAAAGAGACGATCGGCTCGTTTCGACTTCGTAGAGTGTTATCTCTGTAGCACACTGCCTACGCAAGCACTGATAGTCCCACAGAACAGAGAAACAACCGCGCTCGCGTTGATAACTGCCGCCACCGCGCTGGCTGGCCGCTTCTGTCATATCATTGTTGTACCATGATGGTCCAAGACCATGCTCATGTCTCAGGGAGCGCCGCGGCGCCCGTGTGCATTGCACACCCTACCCTAGGTATAGGTTAAGCCGCCCCTGGCTATAATAAAAAAAGGAAAAATATTATTGTTTCATAATGAACAGAGGAAAAAGAATAATTAAGAGGAAAAGAAAGAATATACACCTACGATCGATAATTGGTCTTGGATTATTCTGGTTTGATATTATCGGATTATTAATATCTTTGTAGTTCCTACCTGAACAATATGTGCCATATGCGCAACGAAGTCTTCTTTTTATTTTGTAACATGATTCGAATAAATTTCTTTTTCGGAAAGGATCTTCTCCATATAATGTGTGGTTGAATGTTCCATTATAACACAATATACTGTAACATTTCACTATACTTATTAGAATTAGCATGAAAGCAATGTAGAGTCGCATGAGGCGTATCTGTCAGATTTATTACTAGTGAGCCACGATATCCACAGTATGCGTTTACCGCGTTTACATGTGAAAGTGTACTTGCTATTGGGTAGGCATTAGACGATGATATAGATACTAAACGTTGGTGCAAGGTCGTGATCTGAGTTGGGCGTAATCAACTACTTTTGTAATCGGATTACAAGTAATCATGATTACTTGCAATCATGATAACATAATATGTAATCCAATCTTGATTACAATAGTTGGTTATCAAAATTACATGATAATTATGTGATAAAAAAAAGATGATTTATTGTTACCTATTAATAGATATTTGATTTTATTTATAACTTCTTTAATCATTATTTTATTAACAAAAAGTATTTTACTTTTTTGATTATTTTTTGTAATCTGTAATCATGATTATAGATTACGATTTAAATGCGTAATCTGTAATCATGATTAAGGATTACACAATGTAATCGTAATCTGTAATCATGAATCTGATTACATTTTGCCCATGTCTGGTCGTAATGACCCAACTTGCTGCAGGCTAATTATTATCTTTAAAGATTGGCTAGACTTACCTACCTACTTAGGCTGGTTTTATAATATCTGTATATAATCTAATTATACAAGTTATAAGTACAATCAAATCATCATCATCATCTTTTGAGTCGAAAGACTTCTATCTACTGCTGGACTGGCCTCGAAACGCCTTCCCCAAGGAACGGTCCTGTCCTCATCCAACGATTGCTTGCGATCTTCACCGTGTCGTCGGTCCATGTCGTGCCGCGGGCTTACCCACACTTCATCTTACCAAATTCCATAAAATAAATATAATGTACGACAAAAGTTTAAGAAATAAAATATATATTCATAGTTTTTAAATAATGTATTTCGAAGTTCTCATAAATTGATAACTATTCACTATCGGTGAGGTAACAACACTTGTAGAACCGTCAATGTGAGCTATAATTCTAAATTCACAATCTAACTGATAATTTTAGGTAGCATTCGAAGTACCTCATCGTGATATTTGCATTTTTTACATAGATAATAATATCGATGAGACACGAATGCACCTGCGCGTGCGCTTCCGACGCCACCGCCGCTCAACTCATAGGTAGAGACTCAGTTGACCCACAATTATAAACAAACAAAACACGTTAAACACTGTCACTGAATCTCTTTAAATCACACAGTTGGACCCAATAAGTAATTTAATAAATAAAACAATAATAATCACAAACGACATGAAACTGGATTTATCAGTTAGGTACCATCGAAGTAATTACCAGTAGATCACGTCGGTGACTCATGTGTATGGTATGAAATCTAATTTGCAATGGTTTAGATCATCAGAAACTTCTTTGATGGTACATAAGTAACCTCTCATAAACTGCGAAGAGTAATATGAAGGTATCTAGACACACCTATATTGTAAATTTAATCTGTGATGTGACCTGGATAATGTTATGCAATGATAGAGTAGATATGATTCATCTGATGAAAATAAGTGCGAGATAATAATAAAACAACAAACATCATTGTTGTAGTAAGACAGTTTTACATTACACATAAAACACTAAGTTCCGAAGCATTCTTGCAACTCACTCACTAATAGTATTCATATTCATATTTCAAGTGCTAAATAAAATAATTGATAATTTGATACGTATTTTTACTAGTACAGATTCAAATGTGAAGAAAATCGCAACATCATTTTAAACCTTGTGGAGATTAATTATAAAAGAATGCAGTTCCAGTTAAAAGAGAAAACACATTTTATAATTTTATTATTTCGCGTCCAAGAATAGGAAATATTGTAATCTACTTCGGTATATGACAAAATTATTTTAATCTCATCAACACTAATTAGAGCATAACATTACCAGTTATCTTGTATTTGTATTAAACTTAATCCCAAAGTAATCATTGTATTTACACTTTGAAAATATTTTAATTCGAGATTATCATAGGCATTTAAACTATATTTTCTTAATGCGCGTTTGTAAAAGCAAAATACTAGATTCTAAAAGAAATGCAATTTAAGTTTAAAATTAAGCATAAAATAAATATCTACGATTCTAATCGAGATATGATTAAATTAGACCATTCACTAGGATAGAATTTGTATGTTACGGCTAATACCCGAAATACGGCTAATACCCGAAATACGGCTACACTCAGTTCTATCCGGCTAAAACGAGGTGTGGATCATGGGCGAAATTTTTTACAGACAGTATCCCTGAAACAGCAGATGGACCCTTGAAAATATGAGAGTTCATGTTCAATTGTCATATTTTTCGTGCTGCCTGAGGGATATTTTGATATTCCTACATAGGTTGTGTTACACTTAGGTTTAACCAACGGCTACCGGCCACACCTAGTTTTAGCCGGATAGAACTCAGTGTAGCCGTACTTCGGATATTAGCCGCAATATTTACACTTGTTAACTGAAAACTGACGATATAATGTTATGTAGGACATGACGAATGACGAAATCATAATTTTTATAACGAAACGTATCAACCAAAAGGTGCGATCCAATTCAGTTGCAAAAGTCTAGCGCCTTTTAGGCATTTAAACTCGCTGTTTTATTTATGTTATTTTGCTTGTTTTTAAATGAAGTAAAAAAATAGATTGGATTTGATCCAATGATTTCAAGATTGCAACTAATTTACTTACCACCAATTACTCCTTTATTTGACACTAGAACGTCAATTTGTATGATCAATTCTTAGAAGAAAGACATAGAGCACTTCCTCTTAGAATTAATCTAAGTTACAGGTTGTCCATGCAATGATATTTAATTATACGAGTCAACATATAAGTCGGTGGCTTTGTGACACTTTTTTATACACCATTTTTGAAACCTCTGCTTAAATATTTCTACGAATAAGTATTATTACACACGGTTATTAGGTACAATTTTACTTTTTTTCTGAAATATAAGAAGGCATTCATTAATAGCTTAATAAATAAATTATGTTTATAGGTACTCACAATTTTAAATGTTCAAATCAAATTTAATTCAAAGAAACATACTTAATACCACAGCTTACTGTCCCATAATTCCAAATATAAGAATGTAGAAAGAAGATAGGTACTATTTGCAGCTTAATATAACTTTTTTCGTTTAACAAAATTGCTTGGTACTTATTTAGGTACTTCCATTTAATAAAATGTTCGAAATGGGCATCAAGTAAAGAATCGAATCATGCCGCGTTCATTCGTCATTCTGTGTCAAACCATAATACAAGCATTGCAACTGTAGCAAACATTCGCACTAGAATGATTTCCATAATTAAAAAATTATACATATAATTTATACATATAGACAACAAAAAAAACGGCAGTGAAAAATGCTTAAGAAATAAATTCAACGAAAAGGTATTTACAATCAATCATCACAAAATAAACAATATTATCTGTTTGTATGATGTCGTTGTTCAGTAGTTTATGTATGTATTGTTAGCACCTACCTTTAAGATGTTCACGATTCAAACTTAAATCAATTTTTACGCAAACCTGCCTGGGAGTATAAATAGGTACCTACATAATATATTACATCTAGGAACCCCTTGCGGCAAGGACTGCCGCAAAGGAAGGCGTTCATATTATAACATCGTATTACGATCCAACTAAGAAACCTGAACTAAATAACTCGCTTTGGTTCCATGTTAATACGAGAGCGTGTGCGAGAAACGTGATAAAATATTACGATCCGGATTCGATTCACAATAATTAATTGAATAGTATAGGTATCCAATAATTTAGGTGTTATCTGTGAATATTTAATTTTGTACCGAGTATAAGTCACAATATTTATTTATTCTATTTACTTGCCGATCCGATACGTATATTGTAGCATATAAGTCATCATTTATACATTATCCCCCTTATTCATAAACGTATTTTAGCTAAAGTGTTGCTAATGTCTCCTTTGTCTCGTTCTATCCTGCACATTTGACAATGCAACTGATAAAGACAAAGCATTCTATAGCTAAAACGTATCTAATGTACGTTTATGAATAAGGGGGTAAGCCCTCATACCTCATAACTATTTTGAGGGTATATCAATGCGCGACATTTTTTCACCGAGTCATATTGAAATAAAATTTCGTTTAGGTGATTTTATGCCATTGGGGTCTTATAAGTTTTACTACATAGCGACATGGGCTCATCTTATTTTTGACCTTTTTAGTCTACGTCGAGCGATTGTATCGATATTTTAATTTCACTTTTGTTCCTAATTTAAAATACAATAAAATGTTTTATTTTTAAAGAAAAATGGAAAGAAACCTGAACTAAAAATAAAATGTTATTAAATACAACATAATTATCCAATAATGCCTGGATGTGTTCAGAGGTTTTTTAGAAACATATACATAATGTGGATACATTTATTACGGAGTGTCGTATATTTAGGGTCATAGCTCACTACGGCCACCCGGCACCCGACCAGCACCGCCTCGTTTTACGGCGTCCACCCGTTGTCGCAGGGTGGTCCACGGGTGAACGACGCGATACTTGTGAACCACTAGCAGACTGCGCGCGCAGTCCACTTGGAAACAGCTTGGCAATGCAAAATTAACGCAAGACAAGCCAGTAGCCACCGAGTGGTCCACTCGCCGACCGCGCGTTGATGGCTTGCAGTCGAGGCGATACGGAGCGGAGTTGATGTAATGAGTGCAGACCGCTCGAGGCGGTCGGGTGCCGGGTAGCCGTAGTGAACTAGACTCTTATTATTCACATTTAATTACATCTTAAATGCAAAATGTGAAGTATCGTATGTGAGTCCGAATGAATACTGAATCACGTGTGTGTCAATAATTCATGTTAAGTATATATTATGTAATTTTGATCTGGGTCCCGATTCGAATCGGCCGTTTTTCCATGTACATTTCATATTTCAGCCAAATATACTTGTAAACTTGTAAAGGCTACTTATCTTTGACAGTCTTTCTTTTGAAATATATGTGAGTACATGTTATAATTTACGATTTCTGCGTTTTTTTTTTCTTTCTTTTATACTTTCTTACCAGATGGATTTGAATCAAATAAAAATACCAATTTTTTGCATATTCGTAAAATTAACACCTCTCCCTCCTTCCAAAACTACTGGGCTTAAAATAAAAAAAATACAGATAAGTCTTTTACATACAAATCACAGGAAAACCTATGAAAAGTCTGATATTAAAGGATTACCTGCGGATGTACATTGAAGCCTGTGACCGCGAGACCGACTCGCAATGGAGCGGTTTTTTTTTGCACATAAATGCAATAGGTACATATTTCGATTTTAAACATAAATGTTTAAATGCTATGCAAGAGCGGGGTCTTCTAATACAAGTATTTTAATACTTAAAAGAAGATTCCAACCTTAGTTTAAAATTATTATGGTTTAAAATGATTTTGGACTTCGAAATACAAATAATATTGCCTAAATGCGAATAAATTAATCTAAATCTATTAAGTACATAACTATGTAAAAATAATGTGTCGGTTCGGTCGTAGAGGTTAAGCATTTCTTTATTAAATGTATAATGACAAACCAATAATACCTGCCAGTACTCGTATTTATATTACGACACTAAGGTTCGGTTGCGCTGAAATATTTGTTGAAGTTAAAGTTAATGTAAAATTTTACATCCTTCTTAAACTTAAGCTTTGTTTGTTTGTACCAAAATTTTACACATTTAAAGTTAAAGAAGGATATAAAATTTTTCTTTATCTTGAACAAATATACCTATTGGTGCAACCGACATTTAAAGCGTGATGTACCTACCATGTTTAAATTGTTATATTTGGGTTAGAAGATGACTATTTGCAGCGCCGTAGCGGCTATTAGGTTAACTTTACAAAATGGAGCACAAATTTTGTATGGCATACTTTTTTAGTACATGAAACAACGTCGATGTTGCCAATTATCATCAATAGATCGCTTTTCGATTTCACAAAAAATATGGTTAGCTTTAACGTGTTCAATTTAAAGTCAAAATAAATCAATAACGTATAATAGAACGATTGATATACCCATAAACTTTTACCCTATTTGTTTGAAAACCAAACATATTTTATATTTGATTTATTTTTTAAATTCTGACTAAAGTTTATATAATAATATGTTAACTAATCCTGTATAATCGTCCAAATAATATACTACATCCAGGTCAGGTATAATTATGCATTTTTTGTTTATTTACATTATTTATTAACCCTCTTATTCATAAACGTATTTTAGCTTAAGTGTTGCTAATCTCTCCTTAGTCTTTTTCTATCCTGCACATTGGACAATACAACTGACAAATACAAAGCATTCTATAGCTAAAACGTATGTAATGTACGTTTATGAATAAGGGGGTTAATCAGTAAACTATATAATAAGGGAATCGATAAAATATCACGAATTAAAAGGTTAAGGTTGCTATAGTAAAAAATGGCTTTACCCATGAGTTGGCGGCGGTCATATCAAATGCAGCGTATTATACCCATTTCACAACGAGAAGAGTATCTAGAAAATATTTTATTGATTAGTAAATTAACGAATATTTAAATATTTCGTATTACAAGATAATTAAATAAGTAACATACTTACTTTAAAAAACCTACACCACCACGATAAAATTGAAGCAGATGCTTGTGTCAATGATCAAATATTAAAATTAATTACAACTGAATTTTATAAAACTGACACTTTTTTTTTATGTTGCCTCTAAGTATAAGTTCAGTTATAGGCAGGTGTATCTATGTACTTCTACAATTTAGTTATGCTCCCAATGTTAATCTCAATATGAGATTTAAGAGATGCAAATAAACAAATAGTCGGGTAGAAACAGTAAAGAAAATATTATTACAAAATGCATATTTTTATATTAAATATTATATAGATACCTAGAATAAAAACTGGCAACACAAGCGATTTATTTTTCCAACAACATAAATAAGTAATGTAAACATTAATAAAATTCTATCTTTATGGACTAGTTATGCAAAACATAATTGAAAACAAGAGCACTGAACCCAAGATAAAAACCTTCTAACACTCAATTCACAAAGGATGACGATATTTTTAAATACGAAACTTGGACGTGTTATTATAAAGATGTAAACTAGATATTATTCTCGTTGCATTGAATGGGAAGATAACAAAAAGTCTAGCTGACGGTCCAATCCAGTCCCCAACGCTCGGATACCTTCAGTTGAGCAGCGGCTGCGTCCTTCAATGAGAATAAGTGCGTCATCTCCAACTCTGTCTTGGCAAGAGCAATGGCTTTTTCGAATAATTCTAGTGATCGTTTAAGATTGCCCCTGGAACATGAAATATTTATACATGTAAATAAATGTATATTATAGCTAATCGTAATTGCAGATAAGATTAAAATTCCTACTTAGGTTATAAAAGATAAAAAATATAGATACCTATATTGTAATACTTTTTATATGAATTTATTTTTTCATGTTGACAACTTATTCTGGTTAACAATTCGCTACCTTATTTTAATTATTTAGGACATAAAATTTCGTGAGGCGCTTCTAGCGATTTTTCGTTTTCTCCCCTCCCCTTGCTGAAATATCGTGCGATTTGGCTTCCCTCCTCTCCCCAAAGAGAGATTATATGAGATTCGGCTCGAACCGAGATCTCCCCTTAATACGTGAGGTGTATTAATGGACACCCATCACGAATTTCAATAATTGTAATTTAACATTTTAAGTTTACATTTAGATCAAAAATCAAGTTGCTCAGATAAATCTCTGTTACATTAGCATTATAAAAAGTAGTAAGTATAAAATAAATAGTAAGTAACAAATAATCATGACAAAAAAATTAATCTGATAACCACTGATAAATTTTATCTATTATCCCAGTTAAAGCACAAGGCCACGATCATGTTTAAAACAGATAATAATAAGAGTAAAATGACTACAATATAGGTACCTATGTCTTTTTATTAAAAATAAATGAACTGATCACACATTTTCATATGTTTAGCCCTTTTCTATCTTTATGATTTACGATTCACCAAGATGCGCGAAAGATTGCAAGGTACAAATGAGAAGACTGCCTTTATTATGTATAATGTAGGTACCTATAATCCATTTAAAAAAGGATACAAATGCAAGTTTTACTGGTGGTAGAGCTCCAGCGACGGAGCTCGCGGGCGTAGGCACCGCACCGCATTACCTAATGCACTTGCCGCTAAATGGTAGTGTTCTGCACTATCGTGTTCTGGTCTGGTGGTTAATGTACGGCCCTGTAATTTCCAGCACAGAGGCAAGATACCTTAGGCCTCAGGGGTGGCAACGCATATGCATTTTGACCTCTGGTCATTGTGTGGGTGTCCAGATTGTTTGCCACTTTTATAACATAAAAAAAAAGTTGGACTGCCATATAAAGGTTTATGGAACCTTTGTGTGGCAGTCCACAGACAGGCCACATAAATACTCAACCCTAACTTAAACATTAGATGTTTGGAATTTCAACATCATCACCATAATTTAAAAGAAAGACGAAAGACGTCCACTGCTGGACAAATATTTCCACATAACGAGGGATATGGTGATTATGCCATATCCCTCTCATGTCAATCACCATGTTCGGAATGTTGATGATCTGTGTCGATAGTTTTGTCGCGAGACACTGCTGCCCATCCCGCATTAATGCATTTATTGGAATGGTTTAACAGGGTGTCCACAGCAAATGTTAAAAAAATATCCCTGACTTTTCCCTGACTTTCCCTGACATTTTTTTCAATTTTCCCTGACCAATTTTTTTATTTAGTAGGCAAGTATGTTTTATTCATATCGCGCATGGCCTTGCGGATGGTGTTGATCGTAAGCGATCTACCCGGTTAAGCGATACGGGCGCGGTCGGGTGTGTGATGGGTGACAAATTAAAATGCGGGTTTTCCGTGCTTCGGAGGTCACGTTGAGCCGTCGGCAGAGAATATGTAATAATACTACGTATAGAATGGACACTTCGACGTCCCGCCCATTTTCTCCACCTCACCCAACCATTTCCCCTCTTATGGGCGACGGTTGGTATTCTACAGAGAGGTTGCAAGCGGCCTAGTTGTGATTAGTGATACATTTTAAAATCAATATATTATTTATTTAGATAAAAATTGTGGTTGTAACGCTATTGTGTTCGATGGTAATATACGGTGATAGAGCTCCAATGAACGAGCTCGAAAGCGTGAATACCTACATGTTACCTACTTGACCTCTGGCAGGTCAAGTAGGTCCTTGGATCTGAAAACGGATGCCATTTTCGTAATCAGCACACCAAGAAACCTCGAAATTGACACCCATATCACAGTTTGGAAAAATAATTATGTCCGCCCATCTTGGATCTCAAAAAATATGTCATTTTCATAATCAGCACCCCAAGAAATCTCAAAATTGATACCCATATCATATTTTGAAAAAAAAAAATGACTGTGCGCCATCTTGGATCTGAAAACTGATGCCATTTTCTTAATTAGCACCCCAAGAAACCACAAAATTTACACCCATCATTTAAGGCTATCTGACATACCTACCCATATTACTAGCATAATATTTGCGTGCCTTTGAGCTCTATCACTGAAGCTCTATCACCGTACATTACCACTATCACTTAGCAGCAAGTATACACATTATAATGCGGTGGTGGTGATCGAGCTCGAGTGTGATCTCGAGCTCTTAGGAAACGAAGTCACAAACGCTTAATTTGGTCTCTTTTACACAGACATCAATCAATGATGTGTAGGTATTTACACGTGCACCTGTGTGCGTAGCACGTAGAAAATACCAACCGTCGCCCATAAGGGGGTGGCGGTGGGGTTATACGGGGAAATCGGGCGGGACGTCGAAGTGTCCATTCTATACGTAGTATTATTACATATTCTCTGACGAAGTGTAGTACAATTCCTAGCTCTTTATTGAATGAGTGCGAAAGGTAAACATCGACACAGGCCGGCGCGTGAAACAGAACATCTGTATGAGAAATTAGCCTAATGTGGAACGCCGCTCACACGTGATCACGTGACATTGCCGAAGCGCGGCGCCCGCTAGTGCGCGGGAATAATACGCTGTGTTGCTTATGCCGTTTTATGTATACAAACAAAAGTGTAGTTTGCCGTTTTTCTTTTACATAAATATTTAAAATATTTAATGACAGGTTGCTATTCACTGCATAACTGTCCATTCGGTAGGGTCTAAATACTTCAAAACCCGCCGACGAAATAGACCTCAAAAACTCACCGATCAAACCCTTAACCTTATGGCAGAACGACGCTCAATGACACTGCAGACCTCTGATGAAGCTAAAACATACCGGCATCTTAATAGACAGATCTAACAGTCCTTGCGGCACGACATCAGATCCTTCAACACAAAATGTGTTGAGGAAACCATAGAGCGAAACAAAGGTTCCAAAGTGTTTGCAAGGGATCTGTCTATTGGACAGAGCCGGCTGATGCAGCTGAAGACAGAGGACGGCAGTTTAGCGTCGGCTTAGCCTGAGGTATTGCGGGAGATCGAGAGTTTCTATGGGCAGTTATATACCTCGGTCGCACAACCTGCCTCTGATTTGGTCAGAGACCCGAGAGCCAAATTAACCCGACACTATACCGAAGATATCCCGGACATCAGCCTATACGAGATTAGGATGGCCCTCAAACAGCTTAAGAACAACAAGGCGCCTGGAGAGGACGGAATCACGACAGAGCTTCTGCAAGCGGGTGGTTTACCGTTACTGAAAGTCCTTCAGAAGCTCTTTAATTCCGTCCTATTCGAAGGTACTACGCCACAAGCATGAAACCGAGGCGTGGTGGTGCTTTTCGTCTCGAAAGCTCGCAGGTTTGATGATTTCCAGCCTCCCGAACAAGCCGGTTGCCGAAAAAGCTATAGTACCATAGACCACATACACATGCTGCGGCAGGTTATACAGAAGTCCGAGGAGTATAACCGGCCATTTTGCTTAGCGTTCGCGGACTATGAGAAAGCCTTTGATTCGGTTGAAACATGGGCTGTGCTGCAGTCTTTACAGCGTTGCCACATCGACTATCGGTATGTTGAAGTGTCTGTATAAAAACGCCACCATGTCAGTCCGAGTACAGGACCAATGCAAGAGGGCGATTCCTTTGCAGAGGGGAGTAAGACAGGGAGATGTCATTTCACCTCTGCTCTTCACCAATGCAATGGAAGACGCCTTCAAGCTCCTGGAATGGAAAGGACTGGGCATTAATATCAACGGCGAATATCACTCACCTTCGGTTTGCCAACGATATTATAGTCATGGCAGAGTCGCTGGCAGATCTCAGCACAATGCTCGAAGACCTCAATCGTGTGTCCCAAAGAGTGGGCCTTAAAATGAACATGGATAAGACCAAGGTCATGTTCAATAACCTTGTATCTCTCACTCTAGTGACCGTTGGGAACTCGATCCTCGAAGTTGTCGACGAATATGTCTATTTAGGACAAACTATACAACTAGGCAGGTCGAACTTCGAGAAAGAGGTCATTCGCCGAATCCATATCGGCTGGGCAGCGTTCGGGAAGTTAAAGAGCGTTTTCTCGTCAAACATACCGCAGTCCTTGAAGACGAAAGTCATTAATCAGTGCGTTTGACCGGTGATTACCTACGGTGCTGAGACGTGGTCTCTCACTATGGGTCTCGTACGAAAGCTCCAAGTTACTCAGCGGTCAATGGAGAGGGCTATGCTCGGCTTTTCCCTACTGGCTCGAATCAGAAATGAAGAAATCCGTAGGTGAACAAAAGTCGCTGAGATAGCCAAGCAGATCTCCAAGCTCGGAGAACCGATAGCCGCTCAGGGGCAGAAAGGTTCTCGAGTGGAGACCACGTATCGGCAAGTGCAGCGTAGGACGTCCACCTGCAAGATGGACCGACAACCTAGTCATGGCTGCAGGTACCCGCTGGATGCACGTCGCTGTCGATCGGTCGGCATGGAGGTCATTGGGGGAGGCCTATGTTCAGCAGTGGACGTCCGATGGCTGATATGATGATGATGAAATATTTAAAATGAAATGAGAAAAGTAGATGTTTTTTTTTTTGAACCTCCACTCAAAAACGTCAAGAGCCGCCTCTGCCTAACTTTAAAAAATGCTTTATAAACTTTAAAAAAATGAGATGTACTGAGTTTGAAGGACTTGCAGCATACTTTACAATATGCTAATCCTGGATCATCTGCGTTATCACTTAGCCATTGATAATTTTTTTAACTAAGTTTGGGATCTAGCCACATTTTATTAAATACCTATACACTGTTAAGCACTCATTTTAACACTGTAAAGGTATATTTTATTCTCACGTTAGGAAAAGGAAAGATCTATTAAAAAATAAAATTAAAAATGGAATAACCTAGTTACATATATGCATAACTCTCTAGTTATAACAAAAAAATCATAACATAGTTCACTCCAATCTTGAAAAAAGGAACATGTCTAATGAATTACACAAATAAATCTTTATTCAAATTGAAAAAGAGTTCTCTAATTATGACGAAAAAATCGTAACATAGATTCGACACTATAAACCTGAAAAAAATCTACTATGGTCTGGATTAAGCATTAGAATAGACCAGAGCATAAAATTAGTTCCCTTATTTTAAAATCACTGGAAAAAAAAGGTTAACAACAAATCTAAATTTTCCCTGACTTTCCAGTTATCCCTTTGATTTCACTGACTTTCCCTGACCACAATGAGCTTCCCTGACCTTTCCCTGACTTTCCAAAATGTGGACACCCTGTTTAACCACCATTTATAATAGGGGTGTCTTCCTAGAAACTAAACAGGGGCGTAGCTACCGCTGTATCTACCGTATCAATTATACGGAAATTATTTGGTCCAAAAATAGAATATTCAATTTTATAATCAAAGAGTGATTACTTACTTTAAAATATTCTCAAAAATAATTTTCAAATTCACATATACTATGTAGTTGAAATTAAACTGAATTCAACTTACCGCTGCACTTCTATGGTGCCTAAAGTTTCATAAGCAAAGTCACATTTCTCATCCATCTCTATGGCTTTATTGATTAGTTTGACAGCTTTATCAAAGTCTGTGCTCTTTTGTAACTGTACAAGGCCCTTGTGCACATACAATGTGGCATTATTTGGCTCTACCGCTAATGCTGAGTCAAACAGAGCTTCTGCACGACCCCACTCCTGTTGGTCTGACAACACTTGTGCAAAAAGAATATAGGCTTCGGCACATCTGGGGAATCTCTCCAGAGCACGCTCAAAATCAGCACGGACTTGATTTAAGGCTCCAATATTCTTATGCAATTGTGCATGCCTGTAATCAGCATAACATTTCTGTATATAGGCAATTGAGAAATCTGGGTTAAGTTCAACGGCCTTAGCAAATTCAGCAGTGGCTTCATCCATACGCTCTAAAAGAAGGTATACTTGACCACGGTGGTGATATATGTCGGAATTACCAGGATCCAATTGAGCAGCATTTGCAAAATCTTCAAGACAGCGCTCAGTATTTTCAAGTTGAGTGTATAGTGAAGCACGTTTTATCAAAGCATTCACTCTCACTCTGACAGAAGCATCACTTTCAGTAACCTTAGTTAGATCAGCCTGAGCTTCATCATGTCTGCCTAGCAACAGATAGAATGTTGCTCGCAGCAGTAATGCCTCATATTTGTATTGTCCTTCGGCATCCAACTCCTCAGTGCATGCATCTACAACTGATTCATAATCTTGAGCATCAAGAGCCCGCTTAGCTTTGGCAAAACCACCCATTGCTTTCTCATCAAATTGTATCTTGGCTATAGGATCCTCGGAGAAAGCAGAGAAATAAGTCTTGATAAAATGCTTAGACGGCATGACTGGGCGTCGTTTAGCTAAGGCTTCCCGGGCGTGTTGGCGGCCGAGAGCCTTCAGTATGCGATCAGCATTAACCAATGAACTTTGTACTTGGAATCTCTCTAGAATGCAAGCAGAGGTTACATCTTCCAAGGCTAGTACAAGGTCGCCGCTTTTTTCGGCAGCGCGGGATCGACGCAGGAATGCTTTAACATACTTCTCATTCAGTTTCAGGGCAAACGTACAGTCTTCCTTCACTTGATCCCACATTTCCCGTTTTTCGTAGCATGCAGACCGGTTTTGGTAAAAAGTGGCGAGATCCACGGGACGGTCAGGTGGACAAGCCTCGATCGCTTCGTTGTAAAGAGCGATAGCCTTATCATATTCACCTGCATGGAAAGCTCGATTTCCGGCACCTTTTAATTTCATAGCGCGGTCGATAGCAGTCTCGGAAGCTTTCACATTATTTTCTTCATTATCTAATGAAATAGTAGTCTTGGCTTTAAGTTCTGCAACCTTTTTCTTTTCGGGATCGTCTAATCTATTTCTTAGATAAAGGTAACCTAAACCGATGGCTAAAGGTGCACCGAGAAGGATAGCAAGCTGCCATTTAGGGAACGGAGTGCTACCCGTTGACGCCATCCTCGAGGAAATAAATAGATGTTATTGATTCACCATTTATTTTAACAAATAATTGATATTTAGACTAAACTCAGAATTTTATAACTTTTCACATTCGATTCCTACAACTCTCAATCTCATTTGACGTTTGATTGACATGACATGATGACATGCATGACGCATATTCCACAGACTAATAATCAAAAGACCACAGACTATTCCATAAGATAAATTATTATAAGAAACAAATAGTACTTAATTTATGTACTTAGTATTTGCAGTTTTTACTCGGAAAATTGTTATCGCGATAAATAAAAATATTACAATGGTACAGTGTATTTAGTTTCTAGAAGTAAATTTTGGTTTAGCGTTCTTTCCTGAATACCCCTGATACTTCCACCTCCCACCACATGTTTGTGACTCCCACTGACTCAGACCCTGATGTAATAGGTTGGGGAAAAAGTCTTTTCGCATTATAGTATGTATGAACTTGTAATAAAATCTCTTTGGCTGTAGTATTTGTATCTGGCTGGTTTTGGTATCATTGAAAGTTAAAATTTTACAGAACATAATTCCAAATTCAAATTAGGCAAATGTGTGATTTTCATTTGTTTTTCGTACTGTCAAGATGAGTGAATCTAATTAGGATTTAAGCGTTTTCAATCCGGAAATTTTGATGTCAAAGATGCACCTCGCTCTGGTCGCCCTATTACGGATAAAATGGATGCCATTTTTTGAAATAGTGGAGCAAGATCGACATATCAGTAGTTACGACGTAGCTGAAGAACTGAGAATTGATCACAAAACAGTTTTGGCGCATTTGAAAAAAGCTGGGTACAAAAAAAAAGCTCGATATTTGGGTACCTCACAAGCTCACTGAAAGAAACCTAATGAAGCGTGTACTCATTTGTGATTCTTTATTACGACGTAATGAAACTGAATCATTTTTGAAGAAGCTGATAACTGGTGATGAAAAGTGGATCACGTACGACAAGAACGTGCGAAAAAGGTCGTGGTCAAAGGCCGGTCAGGCTTCACAGACTGTGGCGAAACCCGGGTTAACTCGCAATAAGGTGATGTTGTGTGTGTGGTGGGATTGGAAGGGCATTATTCATTATGAGCTATTACCACCAGGCAGGACTATCGATTCTGAACTCTACTGCGAACAACTGATGAGACTAAAGCAAGAAAATGAGAGAAAGCGGCCGGAATTGATCAACAAAAGGGGTGTGGTGTTTCATTATGATAACGCTAGACGTCATACATATATAGCCACTCAGCAAAAATTAAGAGTGTTTAGCTGGGAGGTGTTAATGCATCCGCCGTATAGTCCTGACCTTGCACCTTCAGATTTCCACCTGTTTCGGTCTCTTCAGAATTCTTTATGCAATGTTAGGTTAACATCACGAGAGGACTGCCAAATCCACTTGTCGCGGTATTTTGATGAGAAGTCCCAAAATTTTTATAGCAATGGGATCATGTTTCTACCTACAAGATGGCAAAAGGTTATCGAACAAAATGGTACATACATACTTTAGTTAAATTTAAATAAACTATATTAAAAAATGTTTTGAATTATCTTAAAAAATGCGAAGAAACTTTTTCCCCAACCTAATATTTACGTCTAGCGATAGCTCGCACAACGACCACGATAATTAAGACGTTAGAATCGTTGCGGCCGTTTTGTGGAACGCGTCCAAATGTGACACTGACAACCTGATAAGTGACAAGACATGACAAGATTGAGAACTTTGACAAGCTTTTTTTTTTTTTTTTTTTTGATTTTCAATTATCAAATTTGGCAATGAACGCATCTTTTTTTCGCCATCGGAACGTTTGAAAGTCAACATAGTAGTCCGCGATTGTATCGATTTTATCTGATAATTCCGTGTCTAAAGTCACAATTTCTGTTAAATTAATATTATGTAGTTATTGTGTGTTGGTGACGGGGTAAGTTTTGTTTTGTGCGTGTCTGTTTATTAATCGTCCTTATTTTATTGTTAAATTATAGCATCCATTTTTGTTTCCTAAGTACCCTCTTTTTGTTATTTTTAAAATATGAATGAACCTCCCGATCCGGGGGATCCTGATCCCCGTAATAATTTAGTATGTCAAAATTCTTTTTATTCGCTAATGTCCGTTGGAGCAGAGGAGTTTGAATGCCATGAAAGTTCTTTAAATAAAACTAAAAAAACAATGCGTAAACCAAGGAGGAATTCAAAATCGCCTCATAGGTCTCGCTCAAGTTCTAGACGAAGGAAGACTCCACTGGATAAAAAAGTAGATTCACAAAACATAGTCTCATTGAACTCGGAAATTCCCTCGGGACAAACTACCCCTCCATCTTCCTTCTCGCAAGTGCCAGCATCTGTTTTAAATTTGGCTAAATCTGTATCGTCAACTCCAATCGGTCGTTCCGATTATGGCCCTTCTGATAATGGACCTTACATCATACATGTTCAACGTATCGAAAATTCAACAAATGATGGCACAACGCTTCATCCCGTTACATTTGGTAGATTCCTCCATAAGAGGAGATTTGCTAATATTGTCGACGGAGGCATCAAAAGTATCGGTCGAAATAGAATCGCTTTGACTTTCACTTCTGCAGATAATGCAAACTCATTCAAAGCAAGCCCATTACTTACTGACAACGGCTATAAAGCTTTCATTCCCACTTTTAATGTAACCAAAATGGGTCTTGTCCGTGGGATTCCAGCAGACTGGTCTCCTGAAGAAATTTTAGAATATGTTTCCCTTCCCAATAACTGTAAAAGTCCGATATTAAAAGTAAGACGCCTAAATTACAAAGTAATCGTAGATGGTACGCCAGTATGGAAACCCTCCCAGTCTGTAGTGCTAACCTTTGATGGGCAAAATCTCCCAGACAAAGTTTTTGTATGCTATAATTCAATCCCTGTTGAATTATACATTTTCCCAACAGTCCAATGTTTCCAATGTTGTCGCTTCGGACATACGAGAACACAGTGTCGTTCGAAACCGCGCTGTTTCAAGTGTGGTAACGAACACACAGGTGATACTTGTCAAGTAGACGAAGAGGCTGCCCACTGCCTTTCGTGCGGTGGAGGCCATTTTGCTACTAACAAAACTCGATGTCCTGAATTTTCCCGTCAAAAGGCTATTAAATGCTCTATGGCCGAAAGGTCTATCTCTTATGCTGAGGCTACGAAACTTCATGTCCCGGTCAATAGATCCTTCGCTGATGTAGTAAGCACAAAGAGTATCCCTCGTAATGGTGGGACTAGCCATACTCTTGTTAGCACTCCAGTTTCAAAATCATACAAGAAAACTGTTGTCTCGCAGCCTCGTAGTCCACGTAAATTATCAAAAGGCTATGATCAGGTCGCTCACAATGCGATCATTAATTCTGTACCTTCTCAGGCACCTAATGGGTGTGCTTTACTCGACCGTAGCAATACTTCATCTCCAAATGTAACATCCATATCCCTACCAGTTTTTCTTGCTTCCCTTATTTCTACACTTACCAACCTTTCCAACAATACCCAACCGTCCAACGCTGACTCTATCCTTCAAACTTTAAACTCCATGCTTAAAAATGGCTCCACTGGAGAAAATTCTACAGTGGAATTGCCAGAGCATTAGGTCTGCCTGTAAAAAGGCAGACCTAACCTTTCTTATACGCGATATTAACCCTGTAATTATAGCCCTCTCTGAAACATGGCTCAGCCCGAATTGCTCCTTTGGGGTTCCGGGCTTTGCATGCTTCAGAGAGGATAGACCTGACGGGTGGGGTGGTTCAGCCCTGCTCGTTAAAAACACTGTCCCCTCTTCTCAAATTCCCATTCCTCCTCACAGTGATGGCTTTCAAGCTGTTGCTGTCCAGATTAGCAATATTTCTGTCCTCTCTTTATATATTCCTTACCCTTCGGATCCCATTCTTGATGAATTGAAAGATATAATTTCCTCTCTTCCTTCCCCCCGAGTAATAATGGGTGATTTTAATTGTCATCATAGGTCAAGACCTATGATGACAATTAAAATGATGACAATTAATATTTCTAGAACATCCCCAAGGGGATGTTCTAGAAATGACGGCATGGGTGAAACCCTCATAGATATTGTTGATGAGTTAAATCTATGTATTTTGAATGATGGTAGTCCTACATACCGAACTAGGCCATCCGAGAATACTAGTGCTATTGACCTATCAATTTGCTCACCTGAACTAGCGTCACAAATAACGTGGAACGTCATGTGCTCGACACACGGGAGCCGCCATTTCCCAATTATTCTGGAATTTCCAAACACAAATGCTTCTTCTCCTAACCAGCCTCCACTGCTAAAGTACCGCTTAGAGAATGAAGATTTTGATAAATATGCCGATTTACTTAACTCTAAAATGGAACTTCTACCTCCAATCAACTCTGAGAACATAGATCTAAATTTCGAAAGTCTACTCAACGTTATAAAAGATTCAGCAGATTCAGTTTTTCCTCTCAAAAAAATATTACCTAACAAACCTCCTTCCCCACCTTGGTGGGATAGGGAGTGCACTTCAATAACTGCTGAACGTAAAGAAGCCGAAATTAACTATGGTCATGATATGACCATTAGCAACTATATTGAACTCAACAAGGTGACAGCAAGGTATCGACTTACTTTAAAGTATAAAAAGCAGGAGGGTTGGAAGGATTATTGTTCATCGATATCCCCCGATACTCCCGCTTCTACTGTATGGAAACAGATCAGACGCTTCAGGTCCTCAAATTCTAAAAAACCCTCTTCTATCCTTCCCGTAGATTTATCAGAAAAATTTCTTGATAAAATGGCCCCACCTTTTGTCCCTACGTTTTACGAACTCCCGTTTTCTCCTACTTCCGTAAATGTCTCCTATAATGACCCTCTAGAAGCTCCTTATTCTTTACAAGAATTACGGTATGTCCTTAATAATGTTAAAAATTCTTCTCCCGGACTGGACGGCATTCCGTATATATTTCTATCTAAAGCACCAGAATCCACCCTTATTTATTTCTTAGGTCTCATTAATACTATTTCGGATACAGGAACTATTCCAAAATCTTGGAAAACTCAGTTATTAATACCGATTCTTAAGCCTAATAAAAATCCGAGTAATGCCGATTCCTATAGGCCAATTGCTCTTTCATCTGTCTTTGTAAAAATCACTGAACATCTACTCAAGAACCGACTAGAATGGTTTATTGAGAACAGAGGCATTCTTGGTAATTCACAATATGGGTTTAGAAAGGGCAAGAGCACGATGGACAGTCTCAGCATATTCACTTCTCAAATTCGTCTATCCTTTTCCCAAAATCATCACGTTGTAGCTTCCTTTTTAGATATATCCTCCGCATATGATAACGTTCAACTGCCCATCCTCAGGAAGAAACTTCACCAGCTGAGGATGCCAGGCAAGTGGATTCGTTTTATCATAAATCTCTTTTCAGAACGTTCAATCAAACTCCGAAATTACGATCATTCTCCTCGTTCCGTTTTTAAAGGATTACCACAAGGCTCCGTCCTTAGTCCCATTCTTTATAACATCTACACCTATGATTTAGAGTCCTGTGTTTCACATCCCTGTCAAATTCTTCAATATGCTGATGACGTGTTACTTTTTGTTTCTAATCCCTGTATAATGAAAGCTGCTGAGGCAGTGAATCTTTCTTTGACTTCTTTGAGTGAATGGCTCGGTGCTAATGGTCTGGAACTGTCCGCGGCTAAGAGTACCGTGGTGATTTTTACAAGGAAACGATGTCTTCCGGCTGTTGATATACGAATTAAAAATTCCCCCGTTCCCGTTAAAGATAACGTTAAATTCCTTGGCCTTATTCTGGATTCCCATCTTACTGGTAAATTACACTGTGAGTTCATTGCTGCAAAATGTGAGAGAAATATGAATATACTAAGATGTTTATCCGGGGTTTGGTGGGGGGCTCATCCCTTCTGTCTTAAGCTCCTTTATAACGCAATTATTAGAAGTGTTCTCGATTACGGGTCATTTTTGTTGGACCCGGCAAATAAAGCCGGGCTCAGGAAACTTGACCGGATTCAGTCCAGAGCACTTCGCATCGTAATAGGTGCCATGAAGTCCAGCCCAATCAATGCTCTACAGGTTGAGTGTGTAGACCCGCCGCTCAACTGCAGAAGACAATTCCTTTCCGACAAATACTTGTTTCGTATAAGCCGATTTTCTCATCATCCACTACTCCAAATTTTGGAGGAACTATCCCACCAGGTTAGTTCATCGACATATTGGTCTCATAAAGACACTCCTCGACTGGTCTACAGCTACCATAAATTCCTGGCCTTTGATGCTCCGGTTCACCGTTCTCCTAATCTGCCTTTGCATAGTTATCCATATGAATCAGTAGTATATCAACCGAGTATTATTTTCAACTTTGATGTAAGTAAAAGTGACCCATGTGCTAAAGAGCGTTTTATAGCAGCTATGAAAGAAGACTGGCAAGGGTGGCATTCTATCTTCACGGATGCCTCCAAACAGTCCCCTGATAGTTGTGTAGGTATAGGTATCGTTCATGTGGAGTTCAATATAGTACAAAAAATTAAATACCCCCCAGAAACAACCGTGTTCTCAGGAGAATGTATTGGCATTCTCGAAGCTATCAACTACGTTATCCTATGTAAATTACCTCGTTCCCTCATCTTTTCAGATTCACTTAGTGCTCTGCAGGCCCTTTTATCCAGCCCCTTTTCCCAAAAGTCTCATAATCCTATTATATTTCAAATAAAAGACTTGCTTAGACGCTGCTCAGTAAACAATCAATCAGTAATCCTTGTCTGGGTACCTGGGCACTCCGGTGTGTCGGGTAATGAGCGCGCGGATGAATTAGCCAAGGATGCCGTGTGTTCCGGGGATATGTTTCCCTACAAAATATATCCTCAAGATTTAACTCTGCAACCTAAAATCTACCTAAATGAAGCTTGGTCAAACCACTGGCAAAAAACTGACAAATCTCGTGGGGGTTATTATTCTAGAATACAGCCAACTATTCCTCCTAAGCCGTGGTTCTTTAAACAAAAAGTATCTAAGAAAGCCACTTCGATAATATGTCGCCTTCGTCTAGGACACTGTACTTCTCCCCGATTTCTGTATAAATTGAGGATTCGGGACACCTCCATTTGCGAGTGTGGTTTGGACGAGGGAGATGTAAATCATATTTTCTTCTCTTGTCCCTTATATGATCGCAGTCATTTCATATCCCTTCTTATTAAACTTGTTCCCTTCCCAACTAATATTCCTACTCTTCTTTCCTTGTCGAACCCTGAAGTTCTTAATGCTATTGTATATTATGTACATTTAAATAACATTAAACTGTAAATATGTATATATATATATATACTTATATTTTTGATATTATGAATATATTGTATATAAAATAATCTAACTATTAATACTAACCATTGTTTGTCCGTTGACTAATAATATACTTACATTTTTTTTTTTTCTAGATTTTGTGATTTTTTTGCTCCGAGTAGCTATTATTTTGTTTCTTTTTAATTATTAAATATATATAAAAGCTTATTTTCCATTTCTTTGTAAATATTAATCAAACGTGATGCTGGCAAAATGCCTGCGGGCAATTGCCAAAATGCAAAAAAAAAAAAAAAAAAAAAAGCTTTTTTTTCAGGTTTCATGTTGCAAAATATTCTGAATTCTATAAAATGTTTGCTTTAAATTTTCTGAAATTCGTATGTATAATGAAAATATTTAAATATGTCTTCTATAAATAGTTTAATAAAATTTTATGAATTATACTTTTTAGGTTAAATGGGGCTTCAGTTTACATCCCAGTAACAAATTAATTCGACCATCAGTAACTTTACAAAGTTTACCACACAGGTTTAAAAGTGACCTGTATGAACCAGATTATCTTATTGTAAGTTCTGTAAACGATTATTATTTATTTGTTCATAAATTGAACTTAATATATTAATTAAACCTATGTAGGTATGGGTTGGGTCATTTATGTGTCATATTTTTAAGAAAACTCCGCGTAACTAGAATTTTATTATATAATTAATATTTATTAAATGTAGTACTTAATAATTTAACAAATTATAAAATATTTAATCATTGTGGTTATTTTATTGATAGATTTGCAATTAAATAAATAACTAATTTTTTTTGTTGCCTCCAATTAAAGCGCTGGATAACTTTAACAAAAATTGTATTTTGTTCTAATTTCTAAAATATTTTAATGTTCAGAGTATGGAGCCAGACGAGCCAGTATTTGATTGCCTTAATCTCCAATTGAAGGGATATGATTTTGCTGTACTAGAAGCCTGTCAAAGTGAAATACACAGATATGCTGAGATAATGGGCTTACAAGTTGATGAGTGGTAATTTCAATAACATTTTCAAAACAGCTGCATTTTGCATTTCTTTGCTGCGTTCAGAAATATTTGAAAAACAATTTATGTTATTATTTCAGCTGGGCTACACCTGCTCAACAAGTAAAAGTACAGAGATTCAAACCCAGTAGTACTGTTGTAGATACAGAATATCTCTTGAATGTGTATGAAAGAAATGTACAGGTATTATAAAAATATTCTCAATATACATATAAAAAGAAATACTTACACTTGCAGCCTCACACTTAGTATAACACCACACACATACACCCAGGTTCAAAACATATATTTATGCCATACAAGTATTTGTCAGCGCGCAATCCTCAGATCAAGTGATTGTCACACACTACTGGACCAACTGTGTCATCAAATCTGATATATCACTGAAGTTTACTGTTTGTTTTAAAAATATATAATATTTTCATATGAAAAATTTTATGACAAAGGGATAAGGGTGTTGCCAAGATCTCCTAGACATTAATAAAAAAATAGTGCAGTCTATAGGAACTTGAATTAACCTACAATTCATACACTTCTGAACCTAATTCCTTCCGACATGGGCTGGGCCTTTGGTACCAACCTTACCTTACCTTTGTTTTGAAAAAAGTGATGGGTGTTTAACATTTGCTTAAGGTAGAGATTTTTAAACATATGTATTTCGTCTAATACCACTATTGATAATGGATTATATTCTTTTTCACTGCTCCCCATATTTTTTTATCATTATTTTGAATCGGTGCTAGGCCCAGGTGCTAGGTCATCCGGTATGGTTCCTAAGCTACACCCTCGGCTTGGCTTGGCGTCTTTCATCTCCATAATGAGACCCTAGGTGACATTCTAGTTATGGTTAAAGTTCTCACTTAGGTATATGAATGAAAAAACTCACATTTCAAAAGAATCAATAACTAAATCAGTTACCTAATTGTACTATTTATTTCTCGCAATAACACATGCGAGTGAACTTTAGGAATGCAAACCCTAAAATCGGTTAAAAACCAAAAAGGGAAAGCATTTGACGCATCGGTGTGGGACTTCGGTAGCTTAGTGGTAAAGCAGCTGGACTGGTTATCCTAATGTCGCAGGTTTGATTCCTGCCCAGAGTCAAATTTTTCTTTCCGTTTTTACCTAATTTCTAAAATCAGTTAAGCATAAAAATTATATTGACACCTACATTGAATTATCTACAATTTTCAAACTCTTCGACATGGAATTTATTTTTTAAAATCAAATGGAACTATCTCGAAAGTGTACTCTATCCATTAAAAAAAGAATTATGGAGATTACTAATTAAAAGTAATACGAGAACATACCTAGGCGCTAGGTGGCTAATAAATTTGCTACGTGAATTTACAATCATCTTTGAATTTCTTACCCTTCCAGGTGATTCGTACCCTACGAATCACCTGGAAGGTCTAAGTCTTTTAATTAAAATAAAATGGGATAGTAGAATAGACTTGCAAGTATAAGTACCTACACTACTGATTAAAAAAAGGACCATGAAAATATGCGTAGTCATGCATAGAATAAAAAAAAACTCGTATTAATAACCTCCTCCTCTTTTGTTTTTCGTTGAAAATGAGAGTAAGTCGGCGCGGCAGCGAAAGCAACAAAACGACATGCGTGTCTTTTTGTAGTATACACTATGCGCGTGTCTATAAAAATGCCTCGCCACTCGCTGGTGTCGACAATAGGCTCGGTTACCTTGGCCGCTGCTCCCTGTCGCCCAGAATGCAGCATGCAGCAGCATAAAGTGCCTAAAAATTAAAATTTAGTAATTGTGTAAATTGTATTTCTTATCACCAGGTATCAGATGTACCCGCATGGGCGTTGGGAACATTAGTACGTGTGGCTCGTTCTGCGCTCCCAGAAGGCTGCACTCTAAACATACACGAACATGCCATCGAGCACGAAGAGGTTCGATACGTGCCCGACAATCAACTCCTTGAACTCAAACAACAATTGGAAGACATGGGCGGTAGCAAACCAGAGAAGAAAAGGAGAAGATAGAAATTTTAGTGTGATTATATTAGGTACATACCTACGTACATTTGAAATCGTCGATCGATGTGTCTAATGATAGTTTTATGATGTTTTGTGTATAGTTTAGTTTAACCTTAAGTTAATTATATAAATTTGATTAAATAACACATATTTAAATTTATTTTTATTATAAATCTGGTGTTCGCTAAACAAAATACAGTTGGTACTCGTAGGTTTTACTTACGCGAATTTTGTGTAATATTAGTTAATCGCGTGGTTAAGTCGTTGCCACAATTTGAAGTATTATTATGTACATCTATACCTACTCAAATGGCAGACACACTTCTTACTTACGAATTAGAAGTATGTATGTAAGTATGTATGAAGCGCGCATGGCCCAGCGGCTGGTGTAGATCGTAAGCGATCTGCTCGGTTAAGCACTACGGGCACGGTCGGGTAGTGTGATGGGTGACCGCTAGTGGCAAATTAAAATGGGCGTTTCCGTGCTTCGGAGGGCACGTTAAGCCGTCGGTCCCGGTTGCTATCGATGGATAGCAGTCGTTAAACCTTGTCGGAGGCCTAATGGGCGGTTTGAAAACATCCAACAGCGGGTTGGCCACTAACCCACCCACCTCCACCAATCCGCATTGGAGCAGCGTGGTGGAGTAAGCTCCAAGCCTCCCCCCAAAAAAGGGGAGAGACTCGTGCCCAGCAGTGGGACGTATAATGGGTTGCCATTATTATTATTACTATTATGTAAGTATCTTCACGCCATGTTCCTAACTGGGTAGGAAGAGAGTGTAGAGCGCTAGATATCCCGATCCTGACATACTTCTCGTGCCCCATCTACCTTCATCATTCTCTTAATTAGAAGTAAAGGCGATAAAGGACCCAGGCCATAATATGCCATCTAAGATAAATCTTCTAAAACATAAACCTACCTACTTACGCTACTCGCTGCCGGGAGACATTATACTGTCCTTGTTTTGCCGAAACTGTCACCATCACAGAACAATATACTAATCACCATTTAACAGCAATCTAATGTGCAGTATTGTGCGGACTGCTGCTGCTGATCCTAGTAAATCGGTTGCGCAAACACGCACCGCGTCTTCTGTGCCCTATTCCTGCCGCGTAGACCCCAACCCCCTCGTCGATGCGCATGTTTGTGTTAGTGTGCCGTTTCGAACGTTTTGTACGTAGTTTCCATACTGTTCATATTTGTACTGTGGTAATACTGTAGCTAAAACATCTATGTAAACAAATCAGAGATTTCAATGCAGACCTACATAATATGCGTAGACACACTTGCCGCTCTTGAAGCCTAAATTGTTATTTGTTAACGCTACCATTTTGCGGCTAGTATTTTTATTAGGTAACGCGGTGGTGCTTACGGCCTCCAACTAGCCGGCACAGGAGCACCCCACCAATATTAGGTACCTACCAATATCGATAACATTCTTATCCAGTAGAACAAAGCAGTTAAAACTAGGTAATCTAGGTATAGAGAATATTAAAATACACGTCTTGTTATTTGAAACTGTTGAAACTAAAACGTTAAAACATTTTGCCAGGGTATGCAGCATAATAATAAGCTATGTATATTATTGTATATTGTAGATCCGTCATTAACAGCACGTAAATATTCAGGGCGCGCAGCTGTCTCGGTGCCGATTGTCGACACAGGACACACCTCGACTTCATCTTGCAACTTGTTGTTTGAACGTAAGTCCTTGCTGATAATTGACTGACACGCTAAAATCTATAAATCAATTTATCGGCTAATAACCGCGTTGCAGTTTGTAAAATAATTGATAAATAATTAACATTCATCAAGGACTGATTTTATGAAAAAATATTAAGTCCGTTTAACCTACATGACTTGCCTGCGATACCTACTCAGTAAAGGCCTGAGATTTATTTATCTAACGTCGCTTTATGACTAGTATGACTACCGAAGTCCTGATGGTCCGCCTGGGACAACATAATATTTTACCCGCGAGATAAATCCACGCAGGTCTAGGACTTACTAAACTTAGTTAACAAGTTATCTTCTATCGTCTTATAGAGAGACCAGCGATCTAAACCTCGAAAGGGGTAGGTAATCTCCCCTAGCAAACTAGTAGGTAATAAAAAAAGTAGTTCAGAAGAGCAGATATTCTTATCAGCTTATCAGTTTGGAATTGGATGAAAGCCTTTTATTTTCAGATTTTATATTCTACATCGAATCGACGATTTACTGGTGGTAGAGAAGAGAGAGTGTAGGGACTCGAGGGTGTAGGCACCATCGCATTAGGTACCTAATCTATTTGCACCCAAATGGTAGAAGGTATTCAGCACTATTGTGATCCAGTTAGATGGTAATGTATGGCCCGTAATAACTATCTCAGAGACATAACAGTTTGATTCTCAGGGGTGGCAACGTATCTGCATTTTGACCTCTGGTTTTTGTGTAAGTAGATGTCTATAGCCTTCAGACTTCAGTCATCGCTTAACATCCATGTAAACTGCATGCTTGGTCTACTTTACATAAAAAGATGGCTACACGGCTACACCGCACTTGAAAAAGAAATATTCTTATGACCTGAATAGGTATTGTTATTATAAGTACTTCAAATTCAAATAGATAGGCAATTAACTAATTATGCAGAACCTTATGAAAAATACTTCGGTGCACTTTTTGTAAGTTAATGCAATATGTAAATTATATGCATTGTGATACAACGCTAAATTATGTGCAATTGAATTAAAACAATAAACATATTAAATTTATGTTTCAAATATGTAAAAGATTGGATATGTAATCCGGAACAAAATTGTGTTGTCTCTAACTTGTACGTAACCCTTACATTATTTAGGTACCTACTTATTTTACCAATAAAAACTCTTCTGTCTGATAAATATACACTTGCCTAATTACTACTCAGCATTGTCGTCCAACGTGACAATGTGGCCAGTCTTCTGGACATTACCACAGGAAGACATGGCAATCTGGAATCCGTACAAATTATTTAATTTGTCATAGCTCATCATGAGTGTAGATCGCGATACCTGAGAACATACTTACCTACTACCTACATCCTGTGAATGTTGACTTCTCAATGAATGAAATTCAGGACTGTGCAGACCAAATCTTTAAGGCAGTAACAAAGACTAGTTACGCTCTGAGAGGATAGGTGACCTGTGCTTCTGTCTTGATGGAGGCACTGCAGTTCCCCAGATTTACCCTTTTATTTACCATCTGCGGGTGAATCTATTTTCTATGGCTCCGTAATAACTATCACAGAAACATAACAAGATAACAACTAAAGTCTCAAGTGTGGCAAATTTGTGGTGGCGTCGTGACGATGTGACGACGACCCGACCCCAGAAGAATTTTATTTTACTAGAAGAGAATTCTTCCAATTGTGCAGTCAGCCAATCCGACAATGGCGGTCAAACCATTCCAATGTGGCGGTAGTAAGTGCAATAACGCAAGATGGGCAACAGCGTCCCGCGTTAAAACTACCGCCACTGCGATCGCCAATTCGCTTACCAAGCGTGGCGATTATGGCATAACCCCTCTTATAGGAAAGCTTTGGTCCAACTGTGGACATCTTTCGGCTGACATGATGATGGTACCTATGTGTAAGGTGTAGTTTTTAAGTAGTGACCTCTAAGTTGTATTACCGGTAATAAGTAGGTACTGTAAGCAGCCTATAACTCTGCTGCTGTAAGTAAAATAAGCAGCCAAATCTCCTATTTCCTTCTAACACACAGTTGCGTAAATACCGACACTACCTTTTACTTGCGCTGATTGGACGTTTGAATAGGAATGTTGAGACTTGAGATTGTAAGTAAATCTTTGGATGATAATAATAACGATGAACCTCTCGCTTAACAGTGAGACACTAAACTATCAAATATCACTGTCTAGTGGTTTGAGTGGTTTCGTCTCTGTGTATATGTCAGTAACCTAACGTAACTCTAGTAAAAGTAGTTTTTCACAATTGCAACTGTTATTTCTGACATTATGTCAATGTATGGACTGGACGATATCATCTTGATTGTATAATCATTATTTCGTTGTTGCACACCAACCATTAGATAGGTGCACTCGTAAAAAACGATTGCTGAAACAAAATGTTCAATGTTAGATATACAATGCAATAATCTCTCGATTTATCTATCTATAATATGATCTACTTTTGTTATTGCTACGGGCTACAGTGATGGAGTCGGAGTCGTAAAAGAGCTTTGTTAATAACCTATTTAAATAGGTATTTACTAGGTTTTTAGCTAAAAGTAAACATCTACCTAATGAGTTCGTATATCGCTAGATTTTAGGTACCTCATTATGAATTCTTATCAGCAATAGTGGGAAAATGGCCGTTCTGCGTTTGATAACGATGGGAGCGCCGCGGCGCCCCCAGAGACGGTGGCCACCCTGACTGACTAATCATCATCCCTCCCTCCGCGCTGTGCGGAACAGGGGGGGTGGTGGTTCGGAGATCGAGGCTTCCTCATTCCCCGGGCCTATCTGCCCCCGAAACGTCGGGGGCGGGATCATTGAAGGGATGCTGGTACACGGGAAACTGGCTGTGCTGTGCTGTGCTGGCTTTTTTTTTGTTTTTTAATTAAACAAAAATAGCTTCCCTATTGTGAGGGGCCACACGTCCGCGCCATCACTCTGGCCTAAGCCGGGCGGCGCAGCCGCGGACCCGGACGACAATTCCGTTCCACGACCGGGGGTTGAACCTAGTTGATGGTTGGGGCTCGAACCCTCCCAGTACGATGCGGGTGGGTGGGGCCTGTCAACAGTGTTGTGTGTGTCTGTGTGAATGTTTGTGTGGGCGGCCTTTACCGTGATCCGGGTGGATAGTGCACACCCTGCACTATATAGGTTAAGCCGCCCGGAGTAGATAATTAACCACCAATAACAATCGACCGGTGGGTTCGTAAGACGAAACTTGCAAATTCCAACTAATCTAAGTTTTGTTGTAGAAGAACCACAAAAGTAAACAAATTGCGAGTTTTATAGTTTTTTATGCAGATACCTATATCTACCATCGAGTTACGCACAGTAATGATAATGAAAGCATAGTTAAGTTAACACAAACAAACGATATGGCATAAGATATGGGTGCCCCTGCGATGCTCAGGGTCACAATTAACCGCTCACTGGATTAGACTCACAAAAATAGGTAATATATTTTTTTTTAGCATAATACGGTAGGTATACACACCTAGTTACCTACTTACGTAACATACCTGCCAACTTATGAAGTTGTTCTCCTAAATTGCAAATTACGTATAGTAAGTTAAGTAGGTCTGTTCCTATAATAAATCTTTTAGTTTAGGTACCTTTTGCCTACTGTTTGCGTAATTTACAAATGTTTTTCGTGTGCGTGTAATCATAGACAGTTTATTTGATTAATCACTGCATAAATAGCTTGTTTCTATAGCAAACCGGAAGGTCATAGGCAGATGATGTTATTAAAGACGGTCGATGACAAATAAGTTGTTCTACGACCATAGAACATAACAAACCTGTTAAATTCGAGTTCACCGACTCTTAACCAATGTAGATAGGTACCTATAAACTTTATTATTAAACAATTTGTCTGTTTTTATGATAAAAATTTTATAAATTAACTATTTCAGTCTCAACTTGCGTTCATGTTTTTCGAAACAAAAATTACAGTGGCCTTGCCTCCTGTCGATTCAAGCATAAGGTGAAGGGTGAAGTTGGATAAAAAGTTTGTCGAAACCTGCCAACACGCAATAGAACCCTTCACAGACAATAACATGACGAAATGAAGCTTTTGTCTTCATTTAATTGCAGTGGGTACCAAAGAGTATACAAATGTGGGTACTAGGTAGAGTTACCTATCATTGCTGATCATAGACAGCTGCACAAAAATAATAAATATCTTCATATTTAACAACTTGACGGAACCTACCTCAAATAAAAACTCTATCTGCTCATACTATACTTTTTTATGAAATAACGGTGGCAAACACGAATGCAGTTATAGATACCTAAAATTAAATGGTAAGTGATGACCGCAGCCTATAGACGTCTACAAAAAACGTGATGCCTAAGTTGTTTTGCCTCTGTGATAGTTATTACGGGGCTATACACTACGCTATGATCGACTTACTGTTTTATGTTTTACCTATAACATTTAAATGCTTGTGGTAATGAATGCACACCTACCTACAAGAAAATATTTAAAGTGCCCAAAAACTTTCATTAATATTTCAGTTTAAGCATTCATAATAATTTAATAATAACTCAATAATTAAATTCGTATCTGCATGGGTGATGTTGATGAGTGTCATATAACATTGAAATACATATTTTGTTGTTTCTTCAAGGCAAAATTCAATTACGACATCTGATGAATTGCAGTTATTGCCTTTTATTATAGTAATATATTTATTACCAAAAGATATGAAGTTCATACATTATGCAAAGATACCTATTATAAATAATCATCAATACATAGTTACCTACTCAGGTTGCAGCCTATGGCCTCTACCTATTCTATGCTACATGCCATGTTCCTGAGGTACCTACCTAGTTTTAGGGTTAATTTTTTAAAACCACCTTTGTAGTTCTGGGCTTGTTGTGTGCGGGATAGATCCCTTTCGTTTGATCCCCGGGTTCGAAAGTAGTAGGTAGGCGTCGAGAGCACGGTAGTCGGCAGGCAGTGCCCCCTCCAAGACGAGCAAAGCAAGGGCACCACCTACCTTTTCTCGAAATGCTTCTTCGTTTTTTGAACCCACTTTACTTGGGTTGGTTATACCCGATAATTAGAATTATCTGGATATTATGCCAATAGAAGACTTCTTAGGAAATATAGAAATTTTCAAGTGCATACCTCAAATATTAGGTCTGTACAGTGCTCAATAATAAATATTGCACATCGAGCCTAGGAAGGAGACTTCGGCTTATTTCGGGTCTGTAGAGCATTATCTCTTTCGCACCGTACCTATTTGACGTTTATCGACCATTTTGATCAAGTTTTGAAAAAAAACCGGACTGTCAGTGCTTACGTAGGCAGTGTGTAACAGAGATAACGCTCTACAAAGTCGAAACGAGTCGATCGTCTCTTTCGCAGGCTCGATGTGCAATATTACCTAATTGTTGAGTACTGTACATAGCTTTTACATTTTCTATCTAAAAAAAACCCGATTTAGTCACTCACTGGTGATCAACAAAAATCTTTATTTATTCGTCCTTACCCTCGCAACTCCTTATACAGCAGGGGTATAGAAGTTTGTATAAAAGGAGATGTTGCGAGCTCGGCTCTGGTTCGTACACGTCCTCAAAAAATGGGTAAATTAAAGAAGAATCCGAAAAAAATACAATTAATTTATTCAAGAATATATTTTAGAGTTACAACCACATTTAATTCAAACGATTTTATCAACTATGTTAAACATGGCGCCGATATAGCCGACACTTGGGATCAATCGATTTTGATAGTATTTAGAAAATATTACTTTTTTCTCCAAGTACTTTATAATCAAAATACAATTAAAAAAATGAAAATGTCAAAATGACATCGACCGCCATATTCGCCATGTTGGTTTTGAGTTGCAATTCTAACTGCAAATAATGATTTGTAACTGCAAACAAAGCTAAATAAGTGAAAATATGCAGTAAAAAACGTTTTTATATTGATTTTGCCTGTTTAATGATATTGTGTACAATACATGGCCGGAAGTCCATACATTTTTGCAACATCTCCTTTCCGCAAAGGAGATTGCCCACGAGCAGTCCTGAGGAAAAAAATGTGTCGCTTGTGTCTCAAAAAGCTTAACGGCAAGAAAAAGATAAAATATATATATTTTTTTTTATAATGTATTTAATAGTATTTATAATGGGGTATTTATGTTTTCATGTAATTAGTACTTTTCGGTTTCCGTCAATAAATCCGCCATATTTAATGTGGATATCGAAACATTTGTGCCTGATCTCTTGGTGAAATAATGGCGTAATGTTATGTTTGTAACACATCATACAAACTAACCATTTCAAGTGACTTTGCTCCAATTAGACAAACCTAATCTATACTTCTAATAAAACTGTAGAAGTGTATTCTGTACATTAAAATATTAAAAAAATAAATACCAGGGGATGTTACTAGATCGATACCGAACACAAATATGTGATTAGAAAAATTTTTGTCTGTCTGTCTGTCTGTCTGTCTGTCTGTTTGTTCAAGCATCACACAAAATCTACCAGTCCGATTACAATGAAACTTGGTATGATTATACTTTAACCTTTGGCGCACAACACTGGGTACTTTTTATCCCGGAAAAATGTCTGTTTGTCTGTGTGTTTGTGCACGCTAATTTCAGAAACGGCTTATTCGATTTGCGGTTTTCATTAATATATTGTAGTAAGTTTCACTTAACATTTATTGTTTGTTTAATGTGAATCGGTTCAGAAATAAAAAGTTATGTCAATTTATAGAATCATATCGAATATTTTTAACCTATTCTGTATCTTAGTTCTGTCTTTTAGGGGGTTTCTTACATACCTAAAAGGTAAAAACGGACCCTACGGATTACTAATCCTCCGCTGTCTGTCTGTCCGTCCGTCTGTCTGTCACCAGGCTGTATCTCATAAAAAGTGATAGCTAGAAACCTAAATTGTTCACAAATTATGTATTTCTGTTACCGCTATAACGACAAAAATAAATACTAAAAATAAGAAAATGAAAATATTGAGGGGTCTAAGGGATCTATACAAAATAACGTGTTTTTTTTCGTATATTTTTTGCTCGACTTTAATAACGGTAGCAAGTAGACGCTTAAAATTTTTATGGCTTATATAACCATAATATATAATTTAATAAATATGAAGTAAATATTAAACCCATACAAACGTAATCTTTATGCAATTTTTTGTACGGAACCCTTCGTGCACGAGTTCGACTCGCACTTGGCCCGGTTTTTTAGGGTTCCGTAGTAAACAAGGAACCCTTATAGTTTCGCTATGTCCGTCTGTCTGTCTGTCTGTCCGTCCGCAGTTTAGCGCAAAAACTATTGGTACCAGAGACTTGAAATTTGGCACAAGTGTACACCTTAATCAAGTCGACAAGTTTGCGAGTAATAGTCAACCAAATGTAACCATTCCTTATGACGCACACCAGTGTTATGAGCAACTTTTTGTCCAGCGGAGATGGATGGACGTCTTTCGGATGTAATTATGATGATGGTGACGATGGTGGTGGTTTTGGTGGTGTTAGTGGCGTTGGTGGCATTGGTGGTGTTGGTAGTGGTGGTGTTGGTAGTGGTGGTGGTGGTGGTGGTGGTGGTGGTGGCGTTGGTGGCGTTGGTGGCGTTGGAGGCGTTGGTGTCATTGGTGTCGTTGGTGGCGTAGGTGCTGTTGGTGACTCTGGTAGTGGTGTTGGTGGCGTTAGTGGTAGGTATTGTTGGTAGTTTTGGAGGCATTTTTGGCGTTGGTTGTGGTAGTGATTTTGGTGGCGTTGGTGTCATTGGTGGCATTTGTGGCGTAGGTATTTTGTGATGTTGGTGTTGGTGGTGGCATTGATGGCGTTGGTGGCGTTTGTGGTGGTGGCGGTGGTGGAGGTGGTAGTGGTGACAGTGGTGGTGGTGATGGTGGTCGTGATGGTGGTGGTGGTGTTGGTGGCATTAGTGATTAAAAATGCACAACGTTAATATTCAATTTTTCACTTCTGCCGGCTCTTACGGAGTGCGTTTTATTAATTGACTGAAACTTTACAAAACTTTATACACACTTTAAAATAATCGCCTATAAAAAATATTATGCATAGAAGTTTAAAATTACATTTTCATAAATACGGTACAGCATAGGATGGACGTTTGTAGGTTGTAGGTACTTACACGACTGCGCGTTCAAAACACATAATTAGCAATTAATCGCAATCCTAGCAGCCTATGTGCTTTTATCCCGATGGCCATATGTCTAATAACGCGTACAGAGAAGCAATACTGCGAAGTAGATTTCTGTAGCTACCCAAAAATGTTTATGTTCCAAAATTAACCAAAATGTATATCCAAAAGCGCTGCCCAAAATCACTATTCCACGCGAAAAATAAAAAAAAAAAAATTTAAAAAAAAAAATAATTTTGTTTTATGAATATATCTCAGTAATCCCATTATATTTTTGTTCCTTCTTTTAATAAAAAAGCATTTAAATATATCACAGAGTTGATTAAAAGTAATATGATGGCGACACCAACATTCTGAGATCAGGAAATTTATCCATGGTGCCGTGCGATGCTAGAGGTCTGAGAACTAATATTTTAGGATTTTTAGGTTATTACTCTAGCATGTAATACACTCCTTTATTTAAAGGATGAGACCGTTGAATTAAGGAGTTTCATGCTAGAGGTCTAAAAAATTTACAAATAAGGTAGGTACAAACGAAGAATACCTACAGACTTCTTATTACAGATTAAAAAATATTTTTACCAATTTAAAAAAATATCCATATAGAGCAACTTACAATAAGAAAATGGAATCCCGCCAAAGAAACTTTTACATACCTAAAATACAGACAGGACGGGATCTGCCATGATTCGCATTGTCAAAAAGAAAGTTATCATAGGTATCTCATGTAGAGTCAAGATTCTAACTCTACACAACTTAATTTCACAAACTCTACTTAGTCCTCAGTTAAAATGCGTATCTACGCCGTATTGTTATTGTCACAGTGGGACACTTGACTTGACCCTATCAAAAATTGCAACTATTAAGTTTTTATAACGTTTTTATATAACGAATCCCCTAATAGAAAAAATATGTTCTTTTCACACTCACAGTGTTTTACAAGGCCCCTTCTAACATTCAAGATTATATTTATATGTATACTACTTTGTTGGTGTGACTAATATTTAGGTATATTCCTGCTACAGCTTTCTAATAGGTAGGTAGGTACTCAAAGTCTCTGAGCTATGCTATGGATTGACGGACGGATATGATGAAACTATACCTAAGAATTCCATGTAGGCTACGAGACTCTACAAACTGGGTTAAACTCTTGGTAATAATGGAAAAGACATGATTTAATGATAAAAGAAGAGTAACAGGAAATTATTGTGATCACGGACATAAAAAATAAGCACTTAGCGTTCAACATGAAGCATCGATAAGTATCTATTTATTTTTATAACAAAAAGTAGTATGGCATCGGCCTTGTATGAGAAGTGAATTGCAGTGTTTTATTTACAAACCACGCGTTATAATTAGTGTTTACTCGCTGCTTTGACCTTCCCTCCAAATGTATTGGATTCATCTTTACTTAAATTTGATAATCAAACTTGACCGCAAGTCGAGATACAATCATCAAAGCAAAAATAAGTTAGCAAAAAACACTTCGTTTTTATTTACTTCAATGTTCAACGTTTCGTGTCAGTAGGTCAGTGGTCTATATTTTTTTCCAATTCCACGTTCAAACGGGGTATCAGGAATTTAAGAAAATAGACTGTAGTACCTCCTTAGGAATTTGACTTTACTGAGATTGCTGAAATAGTGATAAGAACACTCCCTTAGCGCACTCCCACAGAATAGATGATAAATAGTTCATCGAATGGCAACCTTGATTACACCTAGGTATATCACATCATACCCTTCCTAAATCGTTTTGCTGAGCTAGCGAACTGGCGTCCTCCTCCTCCTAGATGACGCACGCAGTGCTTTTTGCCAACCGGGCGCCAGCCTACTCGGGGCACCACAGCTCTGACTAGCAGGACTTGCCGCGACTGATTGATACCAGATCGGAAGGCATCAGATCATTCGAAATCATCAGATCTCAAGTGAATAAAGGCCTGGGGACCCAGGCCCACTATTCAGTCTTAGGACCGAGGCTTGTGAGGAGTACCTTACCTGCAAAGGCAAGTAGTGTGAAATTACGAGAGACAGTAGGTACTTGATCTACAATAACATCTTATTGTATTATATTATTATAAGGTGCTGTGGTGTCTAAATCCTCCTTCTCTAAAGCTCTACCATCACTACCATCAGTAAGTAATGGGATGGGATTCCCATCACACTATTAGCGAAATAATCGCAGTACCTACGCAATGCTCTGAATTACCAACATAATATATCCAACACACAATTCTTGGACAGCTTATAACGAAGATGGTACAAATTAAACCATGATTACCTACTCATACTTTTAGCATTCCGTACTCAAATAGTAGACCCTTTGTCTCAGTGCTCTATTTCTACTTTATTGAATTGAACCAAAACAAAACCTTAAAAAGATTTTACATTAAGTTCAGAATTATTAATTCCACACGATAGTGCTGAACACTACCATTTAGCGACAAGTAGGTATGTTAGGTAATGGAGCTATACCACCAGCAAAATTAAGTTTTGCTCACATTGGTACTCAAGGTGCTTTACCAGCGGATAATAGGTAGATACCTACCATCCACTGAAAGAAATAAGCTATCAATAGAATGCAATATTAAAAATATACAACATGTAACGGGAATAATGCACACTCTCTAACACCCCGATTAGAAAATCGAGTTATTATCATAATACATGAACTGAAATGACATGTTTATGTATTTAATTTTTTTTATTTAAGAAATAAGTTGTCCTCAATTTGTGCGAACAGTATGCACACCCTATGCATACTTACCTACCCTACCTCTACCTACGGCCGCACATAAAACACACTGTTGCAATGTGACCTAGCCTAACCTGCGTACCCTTATTAATTACTACCTTATTTAACACTCGCTAGTAATAAGATTAATTTCCGCTATTTTATTTCTGAAATTATAATCTATACTTGTAATAAAACTGTAGAAGTGTAAATTCTGTATATTGAAAATATTGAAAAAATAAATATCAGGGGATGTTACTAGATCGATACCGAACACAAATATGTGATTGGAAAATTTTTTGTCTGTCTGTCTGTCTGTTTGTTCAAGTATCACACAAAATCTACCGGTCCGATTACGATGAAACTTGGTATAATTATATTTTAACCTTTGGCGCACAACACTGGGTACTTTTTATCCCGGAAAAATGTCTGTTTGTCTGTGTGTTTGTGCACGCTAATTTCAGAAACGGCTTATCCGATTTGCGGTTTTCACTTATATATTGTGGTAAGTTTTACTTAACATTTAGTGTTTGTTTCATGTCAATCGGTTCAGAAATTAAAAAGTTATGTCAATTTAAAGAATCATATCGAATATTTTTAGACTATTCTGCATCTATCTTCTATCTTTTTTAGGGTTCCGTACCTAAAAGATAAAAACGGACCCTATTTCTAATCCTCCGCTGTCTGTCTGTCTGTCTGTCCGTCCGTCCGTTTGTCTGTCACCAGGCTGTATCGCATAAACAATGATAGCTAGAAAGCTAAAATTTTCACCAATTATGTATTTCTGTTACCGCTATAACGACAAAAATAAATAGTGAAAATAAGAAAATGAAAGTATTATGGGGTCCAAGGGGGCATACAATAAACGTGTTTTTTTCGTATTTTTTCTGCTCGATATTAACAACGATACATAGCAAGTAGACGCTAAAAATTTTCACAGAATATGAAGTTGTATATTACCTTCCTTAATAAATCCTTACTGTCTATACTAAGATTATAAATGTGAAAGTGTGTTTGTTTGTCCGTCTTTCACGTCAAAACGAAGCAACGGATTGGTGGAATTTTCTATGTAGAGATACATGAAGAGGTGCAGAGTGACATAGGCAACTTTTTGTCTTCTTATATTTCCCCATCCCCCTAAAATAGGAGGTGAAAATTTAAATGGAGCATTCCACAATTTGCAAAGAACAAAGTTAAAACTTGGTACGCGAACTCTTTGAGCCTAACGAACAATATGTACATCTTTTTTTTTAGAAATCTGCCCTCATCCCCTTATAAGAGGGAGTGAAAATTGTATTGGGATTTCCGCAGTGTTCAAGGTGGAAAGCCAAAAACTCTTTGTTACTAAAAGAACCCGCATTTCCTAATTTTTTTTTAATATCTGCCTACCTGCCGGAAAATAGCGGGTGGAGGTTTGTAGGAGCATTCCACAATTATCAAGGCAGAAAATTAAAACTTGGTATACTGACTCTTTGAAATGTAACGTAACTTCACGCCTGTAATCCCGAAGGGGTTGGCAGAAGTAAAGGCAATCATAATGCTTTCAAACACCGACTATTTGCCGGTTACGTTTGGGCCCATGTAACAGGTGGCGAGCCTGTTGACATCTCCGGGCACATGACCAAACTTCGAGGTACTGAGAAATTTCCAGAAAATGGAAAAATCCCAATAGAACCAGTGATAAAGAACTGCTAAAAATTGGTATGCAGACTATTTGTCACTAAAAAACAAGATAAAGTTAAAAAAGTTTATACCTACAGAATTTTCTCATTTTTAGACTATATGAAAATAGTTAGGTATACTTAAAGGTTTTGGATAACAATTGGAACTTGATTGGGATCGTAAAATTTGAATTATTTAGGTACTTATAAAACGAAATCCACGTGGGCGAAGCCGCTAGCAACAGCTAGTTTATAATAAAAGTTCGCGAGTTCGCGAGTTCTAATAAAGTTGTTGAGACAAGCATTCTATTATGGATAGACGTTAGTCTCATTTTCGTTTGTAATGTCTTTTCTCCAAATGGGTGACCATAATTTACTTAATAGTAATTAATTTTGGTACAAAATATTACCTACATCAAAAATTCCTGAAATCGATTCGGTTATCGATACTGAACAAAATAGTTTCGGGTTGTAAATTTAATCCTGTTACAAGTTATATATCCATCTAATATGTCCATAATTTATAGATTAGGTAACTACCTATGTGATAGCAACCCGAAATCGTCCCACGAAAAAACTACCGCCACAGCGATCGCCAATCCGCCTGCCAAGCGTGGCGATTATGTCAGATTCTCCCCTAATGACGCACAACACTTTTGTAAGCATCTTTGGATAAGACTTTGTCCAGCAGTGGGCGTCTGTAGACTGGAGTGATGATGATGATGATGTTTTGCAAAAGTTGCCTTTTTGAAGATTTTTACTGGTGGTAGAACTGTAGCAAAATTCGTACCTCTAAATTCTCTTCACCCAGATAAGACTTAAAACTCAACAATTGGAACTCGACATGTAGGTACCTACCTATTACCTAACGCTGTTGATGCCCCAAACTGACTTCTCTCTTCTATGACCTGAATCACTGAAATAATAACTTACTTAATACCAACAAACTATTTGCAAATTTCTTCATATAAAAATATACTTACTTAGATCTTAGAAAGACTCAAATTATAAGAATGTTGCAGTAACTTAAGTCGTGTGTGACAGTGACTGCGATGGTGAGCTAATGTCGGTTGAAATTACCTCACCACACATGTAAGTGCAATGTTTCATATTTGAGAACGAAGTTGGAACACATAATTAAGAGGAGCGTTTGAAAGTAACATTCAAAGATGTAAGAAGAGTAACAGCATTGGTAACATTATTATAGGTAAAGGCTTCGAAATGTATGGAGCTTGAGCCCGCACCTTGTAGGTACACTATGTACCTATATTGACAGAAGAAGCATTAAATACTAAATCATTTTCAGCAATTCAAATCGTTTATTATAAATATACGAGATCAAATAATTGTCGTTAGTATATGTATTTTAAGAACAACATCATCATCATCATATCTGCCATAGGACGTCCACTGCTAAACATAGGCCTCTCCCAATGACCTCCATGCCGACCGATCGGAAGCGACGTGCATCCAGCGGGTACCTGCAGCCTTGATTAGGTCGTCGGTCCATCTTGCACGTGGACGTCCCACGCTGCGCTTGCCGATACGTGGTCTCCACTCGAGAACCTTTCTGCTCCAGCGGCTATCGGTCCGAGCTATGTGCCCTGCCCATTGCCACTTCAGCTTGGAGATCTGCTTGGCTATGTCAGCGACATTCGACTTTCGTTCGCCTACGGATCTCTTCATTTCTGAGTGATTTGGGGCTTTCGTACGAGACCCATAGTGAGAGACCACGTCTCAGCACCGTAGGTCATCACCGGTAAAACGCACTGATTAAAGACTTTCGTCTTCAAGGACTGCGGGATGTTTGACGAGAAAACGCTCCTTAACTTCCCGAACGCTGCCCAGCTGAGTTGGATTCGGCGAATGACCTCTATCTCGAAGTACGACCTGCCCAGTTGTATCTTGTGTCCTAAATAGATACATTCGTCGACAACTTCGAGGATCGAGTTCCCAACGGACACTAAAGTGGGCGATACAAAGGTTATTAGACATGACCTTGGTTACATCTATGTTCATTTTAAAGCCCACTCTTTGACGAACAACATGTTGTGATACAAAAATTACAAAAAATATACCGGCCTAATTGAGAACCTCCTCCTTTTTGAACTCGGTTAATAAAATAAATATTATCTACCGACAAACAACAACGATTCAAATTATTTTTTGAGTATTTTTCCATGATTCTACGTATTTTTCTCTATCTTTTGATATACCTAGAGTAGTACAAGGCGCAAGCCCAACATGGACCTTGTCTTTATTCAAAAAAGTAGCTGTAGCATCTAGGAGAATGTTGCAAATAATTATTAATGATAGTTGCTAAAAACTTTGTTATGCCAGTCCTAGCGTGGCTCGGCAATGTGACGGGAAAGTTCCGAAATATTAGGTCATTCCATGTCCAGAAAGCTCATTCGGGAACGTATCTAGTCTCGGGTCCATCTGGACAACGATGTGGACTCAAAAGTGGTGGTAATCAATTGTCATATTTTTCTCGTGACTCGACGGGTTAAGAGGGTTATAATTACTTATTTATGATCCTATATTAGATGAAGCGCGCATTGCCCTGCGGCTAGTGTAGATCGGAAGCGATCTACTCGGTTAAGCGATTCGGGTGCGGTCGGGTGTGTGATGAGTGACCGCTAGTGGCAAATCAAAATGCGCGTTTCCGTGCTTCGGAGGGTACGTTCCGGTTGCTATCTATAGATAGCAGTTGTTAAACCTTGTCGTAGGCTTTATGGGCGGTTTGAAAACATTGAGATCTTAGGAAACGCTGGGGCGTACAAGTAGTGGACGTTTAGTTTGGGAGGACGTGGAGTTTTATTATTTATTTAAAAAATATTAAATATTTTAACACGCTGGGCACTGCGAATGCGACGAGTAGGTTCTATGCCGCCGCGCTTGGCTGGTAACGTAAAGCCCAATGTGAGAGCAGTATTTAGAAAATTGACGCAATCAAAAACTCATTATGCGCTAACTGAATGCAAAAACCATAAATAGTGGGCAATGGAAATTATTTATCTGGACACTAAAATCTGTCGCAAGATAAATATTCAATGAGAACTTTTTCACATTAGAGTTTGTCTAGCAAGGGCGATGCGTACCTAAATGAACGCTGCGCTAGCGAACGCGCATGTAATATTTGCGACTTAAAAAATACCTTGGGCTATACCACCATCTCTTTTAGCAGTGTTATTCCAAACTGACTTTATTTTGACGTACCTGTCTAACTCTGCTTTAAGAGATGGTTGTATGGCCTCTTATCATCGTAATTACTCTTGAAACCACCGCTTTGAATACAACATTAAGAATCCACGACACAGGTTTAAAGGCACCTAGTGGGGCTGTGCGCGTAAGCGTATTTAATTTTATTTTACTTATTATTTATTTATATAGATTCATGGACAAACGTTAGTGTGAAGAGGCTGTAAGGACATCTTGGAGGGAGGATTGGAAATACTTCCAACGGTTGGAATGACGATTTCGCGAGAAGTTTAGTCGCCTACATATACCTACCTACCTAGACATGTTCATTATGAACTGTGTTGTATCCTCATACTGATACTGTTCTAATAGGACGAAGTCAACCATCATCCTTGTCGACTGACTTTACCTATTTTTATGTAATTCTCAGTATTGATTACAAATTAAAATGTTGTACAAACAGTAGGTAAGTGACTGCAGCATAGACTTAGACTGCAGCGTATTGGTACAGACTAAAGCAAAGGACAAAATATTCATATTCATTGCCATCCCTGAGGCCTAAGTTGTTTTACCGCTGTGATAGTGAATAGTGATTACGAGGTCAATAATTAAACCTCCGAAGAAACTAAAAACACTCCCTAAGAAGGCGTAGAGAAATGTCAAGGGAGGTAAAATATACTTGCGAAAGAAACATCAATGAAACTAAATGATAGAATCGTAAATAGTCATAAATCATATTCACTAATTCAATCTGTCACTGTTCAAAAACGCGATGATTGATGAAAGTTTATTTTGTATATATAGATATCTTATTAAATAACATAAATAAATGACGTTCAAAATAATTCGCATACCTATTTTGCATAATGAAACGTACCTATCGTACCTACGTACGAAAGTATAAAAGCAGTAGATGAGTGCACTATTTTTACGTGTTCTCTGGTAGGTACCTACCTAAGGGCCTAAGGACGTCATCGGCCAATGTTCTAGGGACGGAGGCAGATTCGCTATCTAACTTTATCTAACAGACCTAACGGGAGGGCTTTAATTGATAATATATTAGGTTGGGGAAAAAGTTTCTTCGCATTTTTTAAGATAATTCAAAACATTTTTTAATATAGTTTATTTAAATTTAACTAAAGTATGTATGTACCATTTTGTTCGATAACCTTTTGCCATCTCGTAAATAGGGACATGATCCCATTGCTATAAAAATTTTGGGACTTCTCATCAAAATACCGCGACAAGTGGATTTGGCAGTCCTCTCGTGATGTTAACCTAACATTGCATAAAGAATTCTGAAGAGACCGAAACAGGTGGAAATCTGAAGGTGCAAGGTCAGGACGATACGGCGCTGCATTAACACCTCCCAGCCAAACTCTCTTAATTTTTGCTGAGTGGCTATAGATGTGTGAGGTCTAGCGTTATCATGATGAAACAACCCCAACAAAAAACCCCTTCTGTTGATCAATTCCGGCCGCTTTCTCTCAACTTCTTTCTTTAATCTCATCAGTTGTTCGCAGTAGAGTTCAGAATCGATAGTCCTGCCTGGTGGTAATAGCTCATAATGAATAATGCCCTTCCAATCCCACCACACACACAACATCACCTTATTGCGAGTTAACCCGGGTTTCGCCACAGTCTGTGAAGCCTGACCGGCCATTGACCACGACCTTTTTCGCACGTTCTTGTCGTACGTGATCCACTTTTCATCACCAGTTATCAGCTTCTTCAAAAATGATTCGGTTTCATTACGTCGTAATAAAGAATCACAAAACGAGTACGCGGTTCATTAGGTTTCTTTCAGTGAGCTCGTGAGGTACCCAAATATCGATCTTTTTTTTGTACCCAGCTTTTTTCAAATGCGCCAAAACTGTTTTGTGATCAATTCTCAGTTCTTCAGCCACGTCGTAACTACTGATATGTCGATCTTGCTCCACTTTTTCAAAAATGGCATCCATTTTATCCGTAATAGGGCGACCAGAGCGAGGTGCATCTTTGACATCAAAATTTCCGGATTGAAAACCCTTAAACCAAATTTGTGCTACTCTCACAGACACTGCATTGTTATAATATCTAACATATTTAAAAAATTCTCGTGTGACAGTGTGTGTAACAATACTCCTTCGCAGCGGCTAGACCGATCATTATGAAATTTTGTGTGTACAGTTGGTAGGTATGAGAATCGGTTGTAGTCTTTTTTTATATCCCTTAATGGTAAAGATGATTCTCACCAATTTTTTTTTCGATTTTTTGGACAGTTAATTTGTTTATACTAACTAAGGCGATACGAAGTTCTTCGGGGCAGCTATTATATCCTGCTTACCCGAGTGGGTGAGGGGAAGACAAACTCGCCCGGTCTCGACAACTCGTTGCAGTATTGCACAGATTATATCAATAGATAATACAAGTTATATCAATATTAAACTGTTTTCCGTACTTAAAACTATAATAATAATAAGATCAAGTTTGGATCATGGGTCTGATACAGAAGGCGGTACTCCTCGGCACGGCACGTATGGTGAGGAGGTTCCTGTCTCTGTGACCCTAACCACCGACAGCTTGGACCCTTATTTTTTAATTTCTTATATAAATTAGTTTTTTTTATAACTAGGTACTTATGAATGTAAAAATATTAAATAAGAATAAGAATAAATGAGTGAATAGTAATAATAATCGTCTTTTGCTGGGATTAACCAACACCATAAGATTATTTACATAGACTACTCTTAATATTATTTGTAAACTGTTGTACCGCGGTGTGACGTCACAACGTGCTGCAATTTTATATAGGCCGTTTTGAGTAATTTCACTATTCGCAACATTTTGAATCGTTATATCTTAACAACTTTTAAGTACTTATTGACTATATGTTTCAAAGACAAATAGTATTTATTTATCCAATACTATTACAGGGTAACCAATAAAAAAAATTGTAAACATCCCAATACGATTGAATAAAGGTCAGTAAATGCTAAAATAATAACACCATTATTTAAAAAATATAGTGACATCAATGCTATTGCTTCAATGGAGTGTAGGTAAATATTTTACAAAATGGGCTTAGTTTCCATACTGTTTGTACTATTTACTGTGCCCTTAGTCCGCCACCGGTGTGGAGTGACTGTGGACAAGCGGACGGAAGGACGGACATGGCGAAACTATAAGGGTTCCTCGTAGGTTACGGAACCCGAAAAAGTGTGCTCAGTGTCAATCCGTTCTATAGATTCTTAATGATTACGCCAATCGCAATGGTCGTATTTGCTGATTTAACAATTAGCAACAAACGCATTCACTGCTTGACACTCGCATGTACAGTGAGGGAACTTGCCGCTTGACTAATAAAAATTAATGAAATATAGCATTTATTACCGTCGTTTAAGGTGCCCATATGGTCAAGTGGCCAGTTCCCTGATAGTACATAAGAAGAGTCACGGCCGAGCGGTGAGCGATAGGGCGCTAGATCGGTCGATCACTCAATTAGGCAACGCTCTATGCGCTCACTGTTTTGATGAGTGGTCGTGAATGCATAACAACTCGAATTCCGCTATTTAAGAGCTTTGACCGTCCCGGATGTCATTACTATGTGCACAAGAACTGATTTGTCGCATCGACTGAAATTAAAAGTAGATACGAGAATAGATTTGCTGGTGGTAGGTAATGTATCGGTGCTCGAGGACATAGGCAACACCACGTTACTTAATCGATCTACCGCCAAATGAAAGTGCTCAGCGCTATTGTGTTCTGTTTAAATACATAATAATAGGTAGGTATATGGACCCCATGATAGCTATCACGGCAGCAAAACAACTTCTCAGGGTGGTAACGCATCTGAATTTCGACCTATGGTTTTGGTGTAAATGCCTATAGGTTGCAGAACTCACTTACCATCGATGTGAACTGCATGCTTGTTTCCACTTTCCATACTAATATTATAAATGTGAAAGTGTATGTTACTGTGTTTGTTTGTCCGTCTTTCACGTCAAAACGGAGCAACGGATTGGTGTGATTTTTGATATAGAGATACTTGAAGAGATGGAGAGTGACATAGGCTACTTTTTGTCTCCTTATATGGACCCATCTCCCTAAAGTAGGGGGTGGAAATTTGTATGGAGCATTCCACAATTTTTCAAGATAGAAAGTTAAAACTCGGTATGCGAACTCTTTGAATCTGACAAACAATTTGTACATTATATTTTTATATCTGCCCCCATCCCCAGAGGGGGTAATATTTTGTATTGGTCTTGCCGCAGTGTTTAGGGTAGAAAGCCAAAAATTGGTACTCTCTAAATTGGTAAAACTCTTTATTGCTAATGAAAACAAAAAACGTTAAGGTTTATAATACATCCAATGTGGGGTGGGATTGGGGAGTGTGAGAATAGCGTGGGCGTGGACGTAGGATAAAATGAAATAAACTAAGAGCACCACATGCCTCTTTCAAGGTTCCCGCCAAAACTATGTCACGAAACTTAATGTGGAAGACCAAATTCCACGCGAGCGAAGCCGCGGGCAAAAGCTATTACATAAAAAGTCATTACATAAAAAAAATCAAATTCCTACCTAGGTATATAGTATTCACGGTAGAGCAGGGTGGAGCTCCAACTCCACCGTAAATTAAATATCCGAAATAAGGTGAAGATACACATAGGCACAAAGAACATCGTCAGCCAATGATCATATTCGCCATTTAGGGCAGTTTTTCCCAAACATTGTTCCGCCATGGCCCGGTTATTTCCACACTGCCCTTTCTTGACCCATTCAATATTTTTAAATCCTGTAGTTCCATTAGTGAAAAATAATACACAATGAAATTATTATTAAGAATACCTATTTACGATGCGTCGATCGATAGTACGAGTAGGTAATATTTTTTAAACAAGGCGGGAATGTTGCACCCGGTATTTTATTTTGACGGCTTGGTACCGGGTTGACCCGGCAAATAAAATACGCTTACACTCACAGCGTACACTAGTATACACTATGCCTGTGTCGTTGTATACACACCACACATACACAAACACCCAGTCCCAAAACAATTTTTATTTAATGTAATGGAAATGGCAAACAAGCATGTAGTTCATGTTAAGTGATGACTGCAGCCTATTAGTATAGACACCCACACAAGACCAAGATCAAAATGCAGATGCGTTGCCACTCCTGAGGCTAAAGGTGTTATGCCTCTGTGCTGGAAATTACAGGGCCGTACATTACCACCTGACCGCAACACGATAGTGTTGAGCACTACCATTTAGCGGCAAGTATAATAGGTAATGCGGTGGTGCCTACGCCCGCGAGCTTCCTCACTAGAGCTCTACCACTATTAAGTAAGTAGTATATCTGTAAGCTATACAAATATTTGTCACGGTGCGGGGATCGAACCCGCTACCTTCCGAATCAAACGGTCGTCTCACACCGCTGTACTAACCGGGTCGTTAAAATCAAAGAGATACGTTGATCGAAGGGGATGGTAGGACTATTACTGGCTATTAACACGGCGCTGCCGCATGCCGTGTTCCTATTAGATAATAGTGTACGACCCATTATTTCTGTTTGTACAATAGAACTTAGACCTCAAGATTGGCAATAAATACATCTGCATTGAAATCTCTAGTTTTTATGAAGATGCTCTTTGAATACAGATTTGAACAGCTTTGAGGTCAACTTTAAAGACAAGGCTGCGATCGCCGTGGACGTCGAACGCTCGCTATACATTGATTTTCTATGACGAAATGATAATAATTGTAATCATTTAGTTAAGAATTAAGTTGCCTTGATGCCTCATATGCTAATTGGCAATTATTGGCCTGAGATCCCTGGTACGAATACATGATCTTATTATCCAATAGGACGGTTGCACTGCGCTTGGAAATGTAATAGGCTCGCCCCTCTATGACATGGAACTATAAACTTTGGATATTACCTTCACTATGTGTGGATGAGTAGAGTCGTAAGTACCTACTCGGTAGAGAGAGTACGTAACGGGGGGTCACAATATTCGAACTCAATCCATTCTGACTTACAATTGATAGGTATATTTTTTTTTTATGTAATGAAAGTGGCAAACAAGCATGCAGTTCACATTGATGTTTTGATGTTAAGTGATAACTGCAGCCTATAAACACCCACATAAAGACCAGAGGTCAAAATGCAGATGCGTTACCACTTCTGAGGCCTAAGGTATTGTGCCTCTGTGCTGGAAAATACAGGGCCGTACATTACCACCTGACCGGAACACGATAGTGCTGAACACTACCATTTAGCGGCAAGTATATTAGGTAATGCGGTGGTGCCTACGCCCGCGAGCTCTGTCACTGGAGCTCTACCACCAGTAAGATATTCGACACGTTTGTCAAAAAAGACATCTCATTAACCAATCTGTTATGAAAAATCTCTTACCCCTTACCTGTTACCCTTTGCTATTGGGACGCTAACAGCCGATCGATCGTGAGAACGTTTGCTATCTAAATTCTTAGCTATCTATTGGCGCGATCCTCTGTTCCATCGAAAGTACGATATTGAGATCGGCCGTAAGTGCATATTGCAGCCTACTTATATGCCACCAAAGGTCTAAATGTCGATTTGTAATATGTAAGACTATAGAAAGTATCAAATGTGTTATTTCTATGAAAAAAACAGACAAAGCTCTCCATTATCAAACCGAAACACGGTAACGTTGAACATTGCCATGTAACGGCAGGCAGATAATGCTTTATATTTTGGTGCTATGCTGGTTAATCCTGAATTCCGTCATCAGGGCTCTGATGACGGACTTCAAGTCTCAAGATTATACCACGAACAAAACCTACGAACTATTTACCTAACTACACTAATAATAATGTTAATATATACCTATCTAAATAGGTACTAACTGTCATTTTTATTACAGAATACCGCTAATAACAAAATAATAATGCCTACTTGCTGCTCATAATGGTCGAAAAATATTTGCACAAAATCAATACAAATATTAACCTATCTATCTACCTATTTCGACGAGACGCATTAACATGCGAGCGATAGAGAATCTGCGCATGCTGTACACTTATAATTTATTCTGATTTTGTCATATATCTCCTAAAGTATAATAATATTAATAAGGGCAACCCTTGAAACGTCCCACTGCTGGGCCACGATACTATAGATACTTACTCCGAGCTCCTACACTGGAACTCTAGCACCAGTAAAATTAATAAATCGTCTTGATGAAGGCCACACTAACCATGGTGAAGATAAGAGGACCAGAGGTAATAGTTTAATACGGTTAACACAGCGTAACTCCGTTGTTTAGTTACTGTAATGGCTGAATATGGCAAGTTACAAGATAACACAAACTCTCACAAACCACCGATATGGTAAAGTAGATACATGATTCTTAGGTGCCGCAATATTCACACAGTTGTAAATCCTATTAAGATTTAACATTAGAAATATCTAATCCCATTTTCATAATTGCGGCGATGGCGGTCTAATCTGTGCGGGTACAGGGACAATGGGTTGCGTCACGAAATGGACGGCCGCGGAAGAGCTTCCGCTCGCTTCTCGGCCCTCGAAACCTCGTGCAGACGAGTGGGAGATGCTTCGTCTGTATAAAATGCGACCCACCCAATACCTATGCAAGCAGTTACCGAATAGCTTCAAACATGAAGGTAACATATTTACATATACTCAGATAATATCAAAATGCACACGAATTCGGCAATTCGTAGTTGCACCTTTCAGTATTTTGAAAAAATATATTGCACTCACTAGGTAGGTATAGCTAAGCTGAAATGACAAATAAGCTTGTTCTAATATGTGTATAACTAATCCAAATTATAGAATTGTCCCTTTGGATACTCAATTTACACACTAATGTGTCATTGGTTTGTTTAAAGGTCTTCGTGTGTCTTCTGGCATTAACCGTTGCGGCCCAAGCCGGGTACCTTGGAGGCGGAGGCGGTGGCTGGTCCAGCGGCGGCGGTGGTGGTGGATGGTCAGGCGGCGGTGGTAGCAGCGGCTGGTCCAGCGGCGGCGGCGGCTACGGTGGCGGCGGCGGCGGCTATGGCGGTGGCGGCTGGTCCGGCGGCGGTAGCGGTGGTGGTGGACGTAAGTTCTAAATACCATGAGAAAAATTGTCTATATCACCAAACCAAGCACAGACATGTCAAATACGTAAAATTCAGTCCTAAGTAAACACAACCACAGATCACTATACTATAAACAAGTAACACAACTGAGCTATTGGATTTGTAATATCCTACCTATATCATTGAATTGCAGTGCGATCGAGTGTTTAGAACCTTAACATTGAGGATAGATACCTATACCTTCTCAAATTCAAACTCAAACTTAATTAAATCAAATGGAAAAAATAAACTGTTCATGCGATAGAATACCTAAATTACAAAAAATAGTTTAAGTACATATATATATAGATACAGTGATATGTATTACTTTAAAAATAAATAATCGTTCAAAAATAACTAAGAATTAAACTAGTTTATAAGTATATTAACAGAATCAGAATGTTCCAAATTTACTACACAGTGAGTTAGATAGGTAAGCACCTAATTATCAAAAAATGGAGCATGTGCTAATGATAGTACCTACCACGTTTGGGTTTAAATGTAGAATATTTAATCCATTAATCAAAACACAAATTATTTGAATGAGTCAGTTAGGCTTGCATTAGTTATGCGGACATACGTAAAGGTAGATATTTATAATGCTGGCGAAGTAAGACCACTCTACCATTAATTTAAGGACCTTTGATCTCTGTACAAGAACGGGTTTATTCGTGACATATGAATAAATTTAGCAGTTTGACACCAGATACAATCTCAACCATAGACATAAATAGTAAAGACGACGTAACTATCGTTATCATCTTTGAGAGCTTTTTCCACATTATCATTGTAACATAGCGTTATTCCTATAAGCATTGTAAGTACTCATCAATTTCAACTTGGAAGTTGGGAGTTTTTAAATGATAATATTATTACTGTTCTCGTTAAACATATCTGTTAGCTATGAATTAATCTATGTAAAGGCATTTTATAAGTGTATTGAAGTGTATTTTTATTGATTATATTAATTTACAATAATAATTTATTTATATATTTGTAATTATAATCAATAAAATATTAATAAAATATTTACAACAGTGATAAACATAGCCCTCTAAAAATAGAGTATAATTTGCAACCTACCTCAGAAAAATTAAAATAGATACCTACTGTACTGTACTGTAACTAAGTTACAGACATATGCAGGCATGCAGTTAGCAATTTCTTTTCCGCATAGAACTGATAATATAAATAATCTTAAGCTAAATTAGTAATCGAAAAATATTTGATACACAGAGGTGAAGATCATCAAAATCATCACGACCGGCGGCAGCGGCGGTGGTGGATACGGTAAGTCTCGATATACTTAATACGTTCCTTCATAAAAATTAAGATTTTTCTTAAGGGCGAATGCAATCGGGTTATCTAAAATTGACTTACTAGTCATCTCATTGGCATTAGATAATGGTAATTCGTGACTACTCGCAGGGGTGCAGAACATCGACTTTGTTTATGTAACGAATCTCATAAAGGTTGACAGAAAGCAGACACCATTCCGAGCTAACCATATCGTCTCATTAATGTCCACTCTTGACGGCAACTGATGCTACCAGACCGTGGACACAGTTTTTTTTTAATTTATTTAACACATAAAAAATAATATACAATTTTTTGCTTACAATGTTACAATGCATTACTTAAAACCACTAGTTCGTCTCTGATGCAAATCTACGTCAAACAATTCACTATGTACGCAGGTACTATAACTGCATATATGAGTATACAATCAGTTTTCAGGGTACATAGATAATTTAAGTTGACGCTAGTGAGATTTGGTACTTGTAAATCTTATAATGTCTTTGTCCCAGCAAGTCATACGAATCAGCCTTACGAAATCACACGGTCAATGAACTTTGTTCCTGATTGCCTGTTATACTTAATGCAACTTTCCAGCGTCACTAAAGCTCTACCTACTCTCCTAATACCTGAAAGTAAAATAACTTTAGAAAATGACAAACGATAGATAGGTATTTAATTTTATTCGAAAGAATACTTACAAACAAAACAATTAATTCGGAGTCGAACCTGTGACCTCTAAAAAAGCGGCTGGATTTGTATTTCAGAAGTCGGCAAGTTGGAGGTCCCAAGTCAATTTTGTCTTACCACTTTTTCTGTAAATTCACTCACATGTTGTATTATTGCAAAAAATACAAAATCTAACATCATTTAATACTGTGATGGTTCAAAACATTACATTGTTCACTCCATTGTATCCATCTTAATAGATATTGAGTAATCTGAGTAAGCTCTCGTAAGTTTTTAACAGTTCATAAATCGTCATCGATTAATTTTTATAGTTACATTTTAAACTTTGTTCTACTTGTTAGCTTGAATTTATCTCTGTTACGTTCTCACCTAGGTTTAATCTAAATTGACTAGTCTAAATGTAGGTAGACAGACGCAGGTGTCTATATCATTTTTTATCATTTGCCATTTTTACGTTGGACTTGGGTAAGTAAATAGATACTTATTTTAGTTATCTTAATTCCTGGATAGCAACATCTTAGTGCGAATATATGCAATAAGATAAAAATGTATGTATTACGAAATAAAAATGGCTGTTACTTTTTCCTCGATCATTACACGAATATTTAACACATAAATCTATTAAGTTAACATTCATTCTTTCTACATTTTGAGCTACAATACACAGAAGATAATTAGTGCATAGTGCAATGCAGCTATAAAGTATTGTTTTTCTGACCTAGATAATGTGACATTCTCTCGGAAGTAGCGCAATAAATAAGTACATACCTAGTGTGGTTTGAGAACTAGGATCTCTTCCATAATTTATTACTACGTTGAATACACGTTAAGTAATGAACTAAAGTGTTATAACTACTTATAACAACATGCAAACGAATGATAAATACATTCCTATTGCCTAAACAAAACTCTAAAAAAAATATTTCACTATTGTTTGTACTTAAATATTATTTAGTACTAGCTGTGCCCGCGACTTCGTCCAAGTGAGAAATAATATGATTGTTCAGTACCTACCCGGACGAAGTCGTGGGCGCAGCAAGTATAAAAGTAGCGTAAGTTACTCCTTATTACATCAGCTATCTGCCAGTGAAAGTCCCGTCAAAATCAGAGACACTCAAATTCTATTTATTTGTGTGTAGGTATGTATGTATGTATGGTTGTATCGAGATAATGCTATGCTTTTACTATATGTAATGGTTATTCGCTCTAGGTAGTTTATGATTTATTGACGTTTTGAAAGTATCTGTAAAGATCTATTCGAAATAAAAATATTTTCTATTTCTATAAAAGTAGCCTAAGTTACTCCTTATTACATCAGCTACCTACCCGTGGAAGTCCCGTCAAAGTCGGATACACTCCAATTCTACTTATTTGTATGTAGGTATGAATGTATGTATGGTTGTATGGAGATAAAAGTAGCCTAAGTTACTCCTTATTACATAAGCTACTTACCCGTGGAAGTCCCGTTAAAGTCGGATACACTCCAATTCTACTTATTTGTATGTCGGTATGTATGTATGTATGGATGTATGTAGGTAAAAGTAGCCTAAGTTATTCCTTATTACATCAGCTACCTACCCGTGGAAGTCCCGTCAAAGTCGGATACACTCCAATTCTACTTATCTGTATGTAGGTATGGCTGTATGGAGATAAAAGAAGTCTAAGTTACTTCTTGTTACATAAACTATCTGCCAGTGAAAGTCCCGTCAAAATCGGTAGAGCCGTTCCCGAGATTAGCGGGAACAAACAGACAGACAGACAGACAAAAATTGTAAAAAATGTTGTTTTGGTATATGTACCGTGTATACATACATATCCATTTAGTAAAAAGCGGCTATTTTTATATTACAAACAGACACTCCAATTTTATTTATTTGTATACATTTATTATGGATGGTATTATACAACATAAGGCCTAAAAATTCTGTGAAAATTTTAAGCGTCTTCTTGCTGCCGTTATTGTCGTGCAAAAAATATACGAAAATAAAACACCTTTGTTGTATGCCCCCTCATTTTCATTTTCTTATTTTTAGTTATTAATTTTGTCTTTATAGCGGTAACAGAAACACATCATTTGTGAAAATGTTAGATTTCTAGCTATCACTATTTATGAGATACGGATGGACGGACAGATAGACAGACAGCGATGGATTAGTAATCCGTAGGGTCCGCTTTTACCTTTTAGTACGAAACCCCCTGAAAGATAGAACTATGATACAGAATAGCTTAAAAATATTCGATACGATTCTTTAAATTGACATAACTTTTTTATTTCTGAACCGATTCACATGAAACAAACACTAAACATTAAGTGAAACTTACCACAATATATTAGTTAAAACAGCAGATCGAATAAGCTGTTTCTGAAATTAGCGTGCACAAACACACAGACAAACAGACATTTTTCCGGGATAAAAAGTACCCAGTGTTGTGCGCCAAAGGTTAAAGTATAATCATACCAAGTTTCATTGTAATCGGACCGGTAGTTTTTATGTGATGCTTGAACAAACAGACAGACAGACAGACAGACAAAAAATTTTCTAATCACATATATTTGGGTTCGGTATCGATCTAGTAACATCCCCTGATATTTTTATTTTTTCAATATTTTTAATGTACAGAATTTGAACTTCTACAGTTTTTTTATAACCCCCTTATTCATAAACGTACATTAGATACGTTTTAGCTATAGAATGCTTTGTCTCTGTCAGTTGCATGGTCCAATGTGCAGGATAGAAAAAGACACAGGAGAGATTAGCAACACTTTAGCTAAAATACGTTTATGAATAAGAGGGTAAGTATATAGATATAGATAAGTATTTTTGATAAACCATGAACTCGAGTAAATCACTTCGGTGGTAGGTACATGCATTAGAGAGGTCAAAAGACTGACAAGAGGTCATCCATTCACTCGTCAGTACAAAATTATAATTTCGCAACAGCGTTACATTCAAAGTCCGAACATTATGGTTTAAAACTGTTAGTAATTACTGTACCAACCCATTGTTTTGTTATTGTAGAGTTTTTAACTGCGCAATCATTGAGTTGGATACAATTTTAATTCAATCATAAAATCTAACTCCTGAACTTGACCTATATTTTAATAGTACCTAGTACTACCTAGCTAAGTAATCCTAAAATAAGATTACCTAACGACTGACTAGGTACCTAACAGCTAGGTATTTATTTTCTTATATATTTTCAAATAATAATAAAGTTTTGCTTTAGATATTAACATAGATATGGAGTTTAAATTAACCGCTTTATTTTGCTGTAAGGCGGCGGCGGCCACGGCGGTTGGTCCGGCGGCGGCGGCGGTGGCGGCTGGAAGTCCGGCGGCGGCGGCGGTGGCGGCTGGTCTAGCGGCGGTAGCGGCGGCGGCTGGAAGCTCGGCGGAGGCAGCAGCGGTTGGTCCAGCGGCGGTGGTGGCGGCGGATGGAAACTCGGCGGCGGTAGCAGCGGTTGGTCCAGCGGCGGCGGCGGCGGTGGTGGATGGAAACTCGGCGGCGGCGGAGGCGGCAGCGGATGGTCTAGCGGCGGCTCCTCCGGCTGGTGGTGACTGTGATAACCTAATGTAGTGCAACTTGGATACCTAATATACTTTACCTCACAAAAATATTTGCTTTATTTTGCCATGTGTATTTTACCTATCGCCTATCTATACCTACAACTCGTATTGACTGAACTGATTACTACCCGTAGCCCAGCTAGCCATTATGTACCTACTGGTAGCAATCTAACAATGATTATCTCAAATGTTTATTACAAATTGGTATTTGAGAACAAACTCCAACCGAACGATAACATAACACAACTTACCAACGTCCGCAAGATACGACTTTTATGGATAGAGCAGTCTATCCATAAAATTTGGCGTATATTGTATTTGGCGGACGATGTTATTTCAGCAGAAAATAGGAATGGACAAAGAATGGAGAAGCCTGAAACACCTGTTTCAGGCTTGTGTAAAGTTAGTTTTGGTATTACTTTGATAATATTTTATTTACTATAAGATTTATTAATTTAGCTTTTTACCTGTATTTACTCTTGACATTTTAACCCGTTCCAGCGCGGTACTCCACAACTATGACAATAATAATCTTCATAGAATTTTTCCGTACGCCTTTATTACTCGTCACTCTACGATCCTCCACTAATCTGCGACTAAATACTCCCTCGCATTCCACCTCCTTTACTATTGAAGCCGTTCGGTTATGGAATTCCTTACCCATAGGTATTTGTCAGTCTGATATTATTGATCATTTTAAAATTGTTGATGAAACAGTTCTACCTATCCGTTTGATCAATTTAGTGCGACTCTTTGTTCATGTAATTTGTTGTTCTCTCTTTTTTCTTTACATAGTTGACATACATGTTATAAAATTAAATGTTAGTTAATGTCTAATTTAGTACACCCCACTCTAACGTATTTCTTTCATCATTATTTCATCTGTTCTTAGTAGTGGTTGCCTGAAGGAAGCCATTTGTACTGTAGATACTTTATTATGTGTCCTTGTGTTGTCTATGTATTCATACGGTGTACAATAAAGAATATTGTATTCTACCCGTCCTATTATACACAATATTATATAACAAGTTTATGGCAGTGACTGCTATAACTGTATACCTCTCGGCGAACCACTGGTGGCACTGACTCACGCATCCAAGTAACTGTTACGTACATACACAACGGTCACCACCGTACTCTCAATGTATGTAGACCCTGCGTATCTGTGTATGATACCTAAAACGCTCTTACGAAATAAGTGTTTCAGACAGTAAAAAACTCGAGCCTCCTGTAGGCACGGAATGACAGTGAGACTTCTCTCCATGAAACATGAAACCCTAATGCAAATTGGCTTAGGTGACAATTCATCCGCAAATGTATCTTATCCGCGGATGAAATGTCACTCGTTAAAAACAGTAGTGGTCGACTCATCCCAAGTTTTGTTGTTATTCGGAGCAATCGCCACCTAGGTAAATTACTAGTGGTCCTTTCATCCAAAGTTGAGCAACACCTTTATTATACCTATCCAAGATGGCGGCTGCATGAAGTTGTCAACTTTTTCGTCATGGGTGTCGTTTTCATGGTTCTTGAGGGTGTTGAATCCGATAGTGGTGTCAAAATGTAAATCCAAGATGGCGGCTGCATGAAGTGGTTAACTTTTTCCTCATGGGTGTCGTTTTCATGGTTCTTGAGGGTGTTGAATTCGATAGTGGTGTTAAACTGTAAATCCAAGATGGCGGCTGCATGAAGTTGTCAACTTTTTCGTCATGGGTGTCGTTTTCATGGTTCTTGAGGGTGTTGAATTCGATAGTGGTGTCAAAATGTAAATCCAAGATGGCGGCTGCATGAAGTTGTCAACTTTTTCGTCATGGGTGTCGTTTTCATGGTTCTTGAGGGTGTTGAATTCGATAGTGGTGTCAAAATGTAAATCCAAGATGGCGGCTACATGAAGTTGTCAAATTTTTCGTCATGGGTGTCGTTTTCATGGTTCTTGAGGGTGTTGAATTCGATAGTGGTGTCAAAATGTAAATCCAAGTATTTGAATTACCTAGTATTTTAATTTCGTGTGCAAGGGCGATCGGGATCCCGCTCATGTGAATTACCGGGTCGTCAAACTACAGCTTTCGGGTGACTACCATTGCCTGTGTCTTGTGGGGTGCAAAAGTCTGCTTATTTTTTCGTCCCCATTCAGCCACACGCGCGAAGACCCGATCGATCTTGTTTTGCAATGCAGCGGCCGTGTGCCCGGAGAATACCAGCACCACGTCGTGTATATACATCATACCCCGAAAGTTAGTGCAGTAGAGGGTCCAGGAGTGGGTTCCAAAAAGTTGGACCTCCTACTGAACCCTGGACACATCCTTTTTTCGTTCCACTTAGATTTAAGTGACGTTTCAGTATTTGGCCGTATTAGACTTTATTATATCTAATCCAGCTGACCCAGCAAACTTCGTATTGCTTCAGAATGAAATAATGTGTCAAAGGTTTGATAGATACAAACTATTTGTATGGGAAAATCAAATAAAAAAAAATCTAAAATCAATCATTAAACAGTATCAAAATAAACTATCAGTTTTTTCACTGGCTGGCTACACAACTAATATACAACGTGTGACAGGATTGAATGTACAACCCGAAACTAGTTAGATTAGAATCGATAACCGAATCGATTTCAGACATTTTTGATATAGGTAATATTTTGTCCCAAAGTTAATTACAATTAAGGAAATAATGGTCACCCATTTGGTGAATAGTCAATACAAACGAAAACGAGACTATCGTCTATCCAAAATAAAATGCTAGTAAGTACAAGTTTATTAGAACTCGTTGAGACGTGCTTTTTATTATAAATAATAATTTATATTATAAAATAGTGGAAAATAAAAATTAATCTTATTACTAATAATAATAACTAATAATGGCAACCCATTATACGTCCCACTGCTGGGCACGAGTCTCTCCCCTTTTTGGGTGAGGCCTGGAGCTTATTCCACCACGCTAATCCAATGCGGATTGGTGAAGGTTAGTGGCCAACCCACTGTCGGATGTTTTCAAACCCATAAGGCCACCGACAAGGTTTAACGACTGCTATCCATCGATAGCAACCGGGACCGACGGCTAACGTGCCCTCCGAAGCACGGAAACGCGCATTTAATTTGCCACTAGCGGTCACCCATCACACTACCCGACCGCCCCCGTGGTACTTAACCGAGCAGATCGCTTACGATCTACACCAGCCGCTGGGCCATGTGCGCTTCAAATCTTATTACTAGCGAGTGTTAAATAAGGGTGTACACAAGTTACAATACATCATACATCACTTACTTTTTTCGGTTCGTATTTTATGTGTGGCCGTAGGACGAGGTAGGGTAAATATGCATAGAGTGTGCATACTCGTTCGTACAAATTGAGGACAACTTATTTCTTAATTAAAAAATATTTAATACATAAACATGTAATTTCAGTTCATGTATTATGATTATAACACGATTTTCTAATCGAGTAGTTAGATAGTGTGCATTATTCCCGTTACATGTTGTATATATTATATTTACTATATACATCATTAATAAAAGTATAGTATACAATAAATTATATAGATTAATTAGATATATGTAACTGTTGTAAAAATTAAAAAAAAAAAAACGATTTGCTTTGTTATTTTTGTCTTAGCATGCACCAGTACCTATACAATGTTTAGGCACACCGCGGACACTCCGCCAAAATTCCATACAAACACTTAATTTGGTAACTTTATTACACAGACATCTTCATCATCAGACTTTACTGGGAAATTCGTGGTAGAGCTCGAGACCACACTCGAGCTCGATCAGCACCACCGCTTTATAACATGTGTACCTGTTGCTCAGTGATAGTGGTAATGTACGGTGGTAGAGCTTCAATAATAGAGCTCGAAGGCACGCAAATATTATGCTAGTAATATGGGTAGGTATGTCAGATAGCCTTAAATTATGGTTTAATTGGTGAAATTTTGTAGTTTCTTGGGGTGCTGATTAAGAAAATGGCATCCGATCTAAAAAATGATGACATTGCTGTAATGAGCACCTCAAGAAACCTAGAAATTGATACACATATCATATTTTAAAAAACTGTTCGCCATCTTGGACTTACATTTTGACACCACTATCGAATTCAGCACCCTCAAGAACCATGAAAACGACACCCATGACGAAAAACTTGACAACTTCATGCAGCCGCCGTCTTGGATTTACAGTTTGACACCACTATCGAATTCAACACCCTCAAGAACCATGAAAACGACACACATGACGAAAAAGTTGACAACTTCATGCAGCCGCCATCTTGGATTTACATTTTGACACCACTATCGAATTCAGCACCCTCAAGAACCATGAAAACGACACCCATGACGGAAAAGTTGACAACTTCATGCAGCCGCCATCTTGGATTTACATTTTGACACCACTATCGAATTCAGCACCCTCAAGAACCATGAAAATGACACTCATGACGAAAAAGTTGTCAACTTCATGCAGCCGCCATCTTGGATTTACATTTTGACACCACTATCGAATTCAGCACCCTCAAGAACCATGAAAACGACACTCATGACGAAAAAGTTGTAAATTTCATGCAGCCGCCATCATGGATTTACAGTTTGACACCACTATCGAATTAGACACCCTCAAGAACCATGAAAACGACACCCATGACGAAAAAGTTGACAACTTCATGCAGCCGCCATCTTGGATATACATTTTGACACCACTTTCGAATTCAGCACCCTCAAGAACCATATTTTATGCCGCCGCCATCTTGGATAGGTATAATATAGGTGTTGCTCAACTTTGGATGAAAGGACCACTAGTAATTTGCCTAGGTGGCGACTGCTCCGAATAACAACAAAACTTCGGATGAGTCGACCACTACTGTTTTTAACGACTGACATTTCATCCGCGTATAAGTTACATTTGCGGATGAATTTTCACCTAAATCTGCAAATTTAACGGTCGAGATTAATTAAATAACGGATTAATAGAACGGTATTTAGCCGTAGAGATTTTTAGATCAATTTTGGTAAAAACAGCGGTACCCATACCATATTATTACATATTGGCCTGGGCAGAGGCCCATACTGTCATTATTCAAATTACTACGGGTCATATTCCGCCGTGTTAAACCATAAATTATTATTCTACCTCATCTAAAAAACCTTAAAGATGCGAAACTAAGACAAAAAATGATAGATAGGTACTTAAAATAATTTTAGTTCAGATATATTTTTGTAGAAATTTTAATAAAAATATCACTGTAACAGCTTATAAGGATAATAAAAAACAACTATAGGCACTGGACATTATTTTTTAGGCGGTTTTTTAGCCACTTTTGATCTCTTACATCTGTTGGGATCAACATTTTCTTTATCAGAAGAATCACTACTTCGAGGTGTAGAACTACGAAGTCTTTTACGCCTCGTTAGATTTCCGTGGTCACTTGGTCCTACTTCAGAAAGCACTCCTTCACTGTAATAAATAGATTTTTTTATTATTAGATATATAAGGAGGTAAAATATAGGATTGCATTTTGCAACAACAGGCATTCACTCACATTTGATCACTCGATCTGTGGATTTCAGCAGTCACCTCCAACAGACTATAATTTTCATCATTTATATTTATATCAGAATCTGAATCAGAAATCACCAAACACCTAGTATCTTTTAAATATTCATCCCTTTCCATTAACATGTGTTTTTCATAATTTATTTTCATATCATCAAAAAAAATATCTTGACTACCATTCACTTTGGATGGTTTATCAAGTTCACTACAATTTTTTAGACTATTTTCTGTCTGAGTTCCAACTGAACATTTATTAAGCTTCAATATACTTTGATGTTCCAAATTAGAGAATTTGATAGTTGTTATAAAAATTTCATTTTCAATGGTGATCATTACATTCTTTGTGTTTGTAGAATCTTCATTCATATTATCCACTATAAGATTATTACACATTTTGCATGTTTCATACATTACACCCCTTTTATAAAATGGCACCTTTTTATCTGTTAGTTTAATAGACTGTTCTGACACATTCACATAATCAATTTTAGACTTTTCATATAAACTATCCACGGACTTGTCTACAGCACTGTTTGAAGATTCATGGTGTTTGGTAGTAAAGGAATGATATTCACCTGCTTGCATAACTGCCATCAAGGCAAGCTTATCTTTATCTACAGTTTCACTTTGTGTGTCATTTATAACTATCAGATCATCATCAATAACTATCCCACTCTCACTTTTTTCACAAAAGAAAGTTGAATCTTCCTGAGTTCCATTACTTCCTTTTAAATTTGAATATGTTTTACTGTTTGAAACCTCAAGATACTTTTTAAGGGGTTTTTTTAGATTATTTTTTATATGTGCTTTCTTTTTCTTTGTAGTACTTCTAAAATTTCTTCTTATTTTATCTAACGCAGTGATGGATTTTCTTTCATTCCGCCCTAACTTCTGTGCATTAACATTTAAGTCCGTAAATGGTCTCCTAGATAACTTATGTGAACTATTATCTTGCTGGTTTAACCATTGCTGTACATAGTTTATAGATTTGTCCATTTTAAGTGTTGTCTTATGTGGAATATTTTCTCCAAGAAAGGGTGACAGTGGAATATTTTCTTTATTATAAAATGAATTATTTGAACTGGTCCTTTTATTACAATATTTTAATGGAGCTTGAATGCATTCTGGGAACAGCTGTTTTTCAATTTTTAATTGTTTTGATTTCCGGTGCCTTTTGTACACTGTAACCAAATTAAAAACAACCATTTAAAAACTAAAAATAACAAACATACAAAACACATATTTTTATTTTGAACATACAAATATCTAGAGTTATCATCGCTCTTTTTAAGGGTTCCGTAGTAAACAAGGAACCCTTTGTCATCTTTCAAAAATGTTAGGGGTGTGCTAACATCATTTTTTGGCTTTAGTTAACTGTTCTTGACTTCTCCCTGAAGCAGCAATGGCCCTGATCAAGACCGAGAACAATAAGAAATCAATTGTCATATTTTTCTGGTGGCCTGAGGGATTTAGTGCCAATTTTCGTTAGAGTCAAGTGCCCCCAACGTTGTTGTTAGAAATTCAAATGTTACAGTAATAGTAGCTACATATAACAAAATTAAAAGGAAAACTATCACACCTAAGTTGGCTTTACAAGTTTGTGAGTAATAGTCGACCAAATGAAATACTCAACATTTTTTAACAACTCTATAGAAAATATAATTTTCATTAATCAATCCTAAAACCTACGGAACCCAACACTGCACGTAGCCCGACATGCACTAGACTGGTTTTTTTCTATTTCACGCAATTAATAACTTAACTGACGAAGACAAAGCATATTATAGCTAAATCATCTTTTTTTCTGTAAATGGGGAAAAATGTTTAATCAGAAGCCAAATCTTAACAATATTAACAACTCTATATAGCTCATAAAGTTTCATTGTGTGTACAGGTTACAGTTCTCCCTTCACCATCAGTCTTGTAGACCCCATTACCGAACAAGAAAAAACATCACCCAAAATAATTTTACTATGGGTGAGGGTAATTTATAATTATTACAAACATTTCTAATTTAACAAATGTCATTAAACCCATCAGCTCAGGAGAAAAATACAACAATTGATCATCTATTGTTATGTGGATGATGACATCCACTCAATCCTCAAGAACAGAAGCATAAGACCAAATTTTAAATTCTGAAAGATTGACTGTTTTTAAACAGAGAATACCAATTAATAATAATATCATCCATCCCTTCAATCTAAATTCTTTGTAGAAAATTCTCCAATTTTATTGTAGATACTTACCATCAATTTTGAAGACATCATGGAATGCATTTAAAAGTGAAACTGCATTGTGTACACGTTGAGTTTCTGGCGAATCTACTGTAGTATTAGAGACATGTGGAGTGACACAAAACTGACATTCTTCTGAAGATACCTTGCAGTTCATACAAATGCTATGGCCACATATATACCTCAAAAATGGGCCATTAAGTTTATCACTGTTGAAAATAAAAATGGTTACTGAAATACTTTGCAAATAAATTAGTACCAACGTAATGTTTTTTAGAAGATTAAACACTCACCAAGTCACACATCGACTATTGTCGACGATGTTTTTAATACAGTTCGTAGCTAAATCTACATTTAAATGATCGAACATGACATGGATTTCATGTTTTCGTATGAGAAAACGAAAAATTCTTGATCACCGCCAAGTACTTTGGATAGTTCGATTGATAAATTAACAATTACAATGAATTATTGTTGTAATGTAGTAGATTTAATTACAATTTAACGGACAATGAAACGAGAAACGAAGAAAAGAAAAAACTTTGGAATGTTTTAAAAAAAACAGTAAATTGAAAAGCGTCACGTACTTAATCTAAGGTCACGTGTCACGTCACTGTCACGTGTCAGTTATTGGTCTGTGGTCTGTGGTGTCAGCCGTGTCACTCGTGTCAAATTAGTGCGAGTTTTTTTTTGGCAATTGCCTTTAGGCATGTTTGCCAACATCACGTTTAAAGACAGAAAGTTTCAATAAATCCATTCATAAACACTCGATTTAAAAGAAAAACGTAGAACACAAAATCGGAAGCCGTTTTATACAATATTAGTAAACGTACAAGTGCTGGCTGCTTAGAATTACTGGTACAAGATAAAAGTATAACACACAGACCAACGCAATATTGTTATTTTTATTTACAAAATGGACAATGTTATAAAGGATTTGATAATGAGACAAAGAGAGGAGCGTAGGAATAGTGGTAGGAAATTGGACATGTTTATTGAGAAAGGATAAGAATTGAGTGTTCTTTTATTTACGTACATAGATTCAAGTCCTTTTAACAGCTAATCTCCATTTATTTCTATATTCTTCATTAGATACGGGGCACATACTCATACCAACAGTGGATATGGAACATGACGCTAATGCACAGTAAAATGTAGGTACTCCACAGAACAATATACTCACTTTTATTAATCTCTAAAGCTGCAGAGAGATAGGGTAGGGTCCCTATATAGTCAGAGTACAATAATTATAAGAAATCAATTGTCATATTTTTCTGGCGGCTAAGGGATATAAGAATGTTTGGATTTTTTTATAGAAGTAATACCTACCTGTAAGCTTAGCGATGCTATGTAGCCTCCTATGTAAACATTTTTGACCATTTGAGGATCGAGAGGACGTTATCGTGCTAACAATAGAAAATCAATTGTCAAATTTTTCTCGTGAGCTGACGGGATTGTAGATTCCGAATTTAATGGGGATTTGTGGACAAAAAGTCTAAAATGCCCATGATAGAGATTTCTATGGGGATCACGGTAACTACTGGGAGTTCTGGTGTGTTCACCAGTACTCCGAGATAAATAAAACGGTTAATCAGAAATATCTAATATATTTTTATACATTTCAAAAATGCAACTAGAGTAATGTCTATCCTTAATAAGTAGGACAAGTAGGTATCCGAGAGCAATATTTAACGACTAACGAAATCTAACAAAATGCTGGTCTGCTCATAACAGTTTTATATAAATATACCTATGTATAATACAACAGCTTTATCAACTTAATTAAATTGCAATAAACATTGTATAAGGTACATACTTAATACATTTTAATGACAATAGTTACTTAACAATGTGTAGGTCTCTAGAGAAAATTAAAATACGAGTACATAGGTACGTAAATCACACAGTTTGGGAATTCTTAGTAGATAAACTTATTAGGGAAAGTGCAGGTAGAATTAAAAAACAAATCCATGCACAATAACCGCTTACCATTTTACTGAAATTCAAAATCACAATTTAATAAAAATACTCATCTATTATTATAATAATACGTAATGCTAATTTATTGCAAACCCAAATGTAACAATTTAATTGTTCTATATGACAGCCTATCTTTAGATAGATATTATTAAAAAGCCTTAAAATTACAAATCTTTTCAAAAAGTAAATGCAATAGCAACTTTATGCTTTAACATAAATATGTTTATTATAATTACATAATGTCTATTCATTTTTTGTACCTACGAAGAACTACTTAAAGGGTTTTTCATAGTTACCATCTAATAAACTAGGACAATCGACGACATGTACATTTACTTAATAACAATCGAAATAAAACTATTTTAAGCGTTTAGGTACCTCATAGATATTTATTTTAAAAATAGTCGTATTTCGATGTGTTGAATTCACATAAAGTCATAAGACCCCCCGTCACGCATCAGCATGCATATAACTCAAATCTTGTTCATCCATCCAGTGGGTATTACAAAATATCATAATATATTCTATACCGGTGTAAAAAAAACATCTATAGCAATTTAAAACTATGATCAACGGTTTAAAATCTGAAAATAACCGTTTTAAACTGTTTAATTACAGACTGGGCCCTAAATGACGAGTTGCAATTTTCGGTATCCTAAATGTATGAACACGGCCTTTATGGCTAAATGCGAATGCGCATGCGGTGCGAAATTTATTGTCCGGTGTCTGGCAATAAATTTCGCAGCGGTCGCCATCAATGCGTGTGCGTTTGGTAACGCTGTTTTTTGTATGGTAGCAATCGTCTCGCCCGCTCTCTTATATAACGTACAACACCAAAAATACAAAGATATTAAATGTATCCATTTGCAAAAACGTATATGTAATAGCTACGTATTAAATGAGAAAAAATGCGGTATTATGCTAAATGAGTGACGGTGCGGGTTATGAAAACACAATCTTATAAGATAGGTGCTCAGACCATTTATTGGTCTGAGGATAGGTGGTTATATTCCAACTGTTTAGGTAATTAATTAAATGTAAGTTAACAAAAATCTTTTATCTAAATTGAATGGCAAGGATCCGAATAAAATTAAAAATTTTCCCGACAGTACCACTTTTTTGTATTGCTCTTTTCGCGCTTTAAATAGTTATTCAGAATGTTGTCTCCATTTATATCTATAGCTTCACGGGCTCGATCGCCTTGGCGATTGGCAATGGTCTCTTCACATTCACAACCGCTTCAAAAGAGATAATATTACCTACACAAAAGACTTACAATCTAGGCGAATATTCACAGTGATAGGCGCTTACGATTATATATATGGCGAATATTCAGTGATAGGCGCTTACGATTATATGTATAATCGTAGTCGCCTATCACTGTAGATACCATCTAAAGTGCACTTTATTTGCGTCTATATATCCAGAATTGAACCTTATTTAATCGTGTCTATGGAGTAAACCTTGTGTTGTGTGCTTGATCTATACTATTAGGAAGTATTCTGTGATTTAAAGGTAGGTTGATCTTCAAAATAGTAACATTTATAATATGTATAAATCGTACTCTTAAATTACCTGTATATATATATATATATATAGTCTGTCCGACGCTTCTTTGTTTTTGGCCGCAACTCCATTAATAATTAATTATTGTTTACATTTAGATAATTACCTTAAACAAAGTTGTATAATAGAATAATATAGAATCTTAAATTAACAATAAGAACTAACTTTATCTAAATACCCTTTTAGGGTCTATTTGTACATCTCAAGTATATAATCTTACCAACGACAAAAATAATAGTAGATTAAATTTTAATATAATAAACAGTTAATTAATATAGAAAGACATAATATATAACTGGAGCGATAGACATAATTATAACGAAATAATGTGATGACTGTACTGACTGTAGTGATGATGATGAGCTTACATTGATAATTTCAATATTAAAACATACTAATTACAAATATTTCATCAACAAGACGCGTTTAGCTGAAATAATAATAACATCATAATTTTTGGGCACAATGCAGTGCTATGTTCAATATGTTCATGCTGCGCTAAACTGAAAGTTAACATAGTTTTTGCGATTCGGCAACGTAAAAAAGTACTTACACCAATGATGTGAAAAATAAAATAATATAGGTAACAGGTAGATAAATTATTACGTCTAAAATTAACCCATAAAATGCTATCATTGTAAAATATTGCTCTCATAGACGGCAACATAGAAGGAAGAAATGTCAAATAAGCAAACGGCCACTAAATAAATTTAGTCAAGCGGTTGAGCCACTGACATGCAAAGTACAATAGCTATCCCTTTCATTCACGCACTTTGTGTAGGTATTTATTTGTTTTATACAGTCGCGGTAACAATCTTCTGCATGAATTGTATTATAATACAATGGTTGTGTTCAGCCAAATTAAGATCTTACAAAACTTTGTAATCTTGCCAGGACAAATTTAGAAATGGCTATTTTGACATATTTTAAGAATTTAGCCCATTACAGACTTACTCTTATTGTCGATACTGTCATCTATCGTTACAAAGTCAGATACGAAGTACAAGATGACCGTTTCTAAATTTGTACTGCTTGTCAGTACAAATTTAGAAACGGTATTACAATTTTTTGCAAGATCTTAATTTCTCTATACACAACCATTTGTAAAATAAAACTTTACATGTACCAGAGAAACGTGATGTATTTATTAAACAAAGAAAATAATACTGATAATACAAAAATAAGTTAGTATGTAAGGTTGTACCTTGAAGGAGGACATTAACGAGCCCTAGCATCATTGTGCACCATAGGTGCTAGTATTGCTAGGTCTTACTTACCAGAGAAAGGTAATGTATGGTAGAAATAAACGTAACTTCACGCCTGTAATCCCCGAAGGGGTAGGTAGAGGTAAATGCATGCATTCAAGCATACATGCAAACACCCACGATTCGCCAGTTACGTTTTTGGACCATGTAACAGGTGGCGAGCCTGTTGACATCTCCGGGCAAATTACCAAACTTCAAGGTACTGGGAAATTTCCAGAAAATGGAAAAAACCCAATAGAACCAGAGATAATGGACTTTACACCATCATCTCTGATAACCCCCTACCCGGTAATCGAACCCAGGACCTCAGCGTAGTAGTAGTGGCCTGCTACCACTAGGCTACCGAGGCAGTTAGAAATAAACACAATCACAATATGATTGACGAACCAAAAAGTACCTACTGGTAATAAAAAATGTTTTAAATTACTAATACTAATCCATACTTAATATTATAAATGCGAAAATAACTCTTATCTACTTGTTCTACTTTCACAGATAAACTATTAAACCAATCTGGATTTTAAATTGTTTGGAGGTAGCAAAACCCGAATGTAGAAAATACCCTACAAATGCAAAGGCGACCAGGAACTATTAGTACAGTACAGATAAACGTGTTGTTTTAAGTAACACTATCGACATATGGCGCACTATACAATAACAACATAGAATATTCAAAATAAAGCATACATTTGATTACACTTATTAATAGTAAGTAGCCAACATGGATACTTTGGTTCACACGTCCCTTTTGCTTTGGCCCACCAAACAACGAAACTCAAGAGGCAGTGGGCAGACCTATGTGGCTCGAAGAATCGACAGCCGCTGGGGCAGAAGAGTTCTCGAGTCTCGAGTGACAACCGCGTACCGGAAGACGAAGCGTAGGCAGGCCCCCTTATCTACTACAGCACTAGGAAATCGCGTGCGCGTTGAATCTGTAGCATAATGACAAGTTCATACATACTATAATGCGAAAAGACTTTCCCCAACCTATTATATATCCAAGTTGTTTCATATGTTTAAGATGAATTTACATTAAAAACACATATCTTGGTTTATCTAACGGTAAGTGTTATTATCTCTTTGTTGTACTGTCTTTAAAATACCTAAATGCTTAGTTAAGACGGGGCGCTTGACCGCGCTAGCACAGTATAAGTACATACAGTAGTTTATCGCCTTTGAAGTTTTGCAATATGCCGCCTTCACCCATAAAACCGCAAATTCATTAAGGTTGTCACGTTTTTGGTTTTTATTTACGTTGTTGGTAACGCGTCAGTTTACGTTGAACATATATAAAAATCCTAAAAACATGTCGCCTGTAATCCCCTAAGGGGTAGGGAGAGGTTACTCGGATTCATGCATACATCCTCGATTCGCCGGTCACGTTTTGGCCCATGTAACACGCGGCGAGCCTCTTGACATCTCCGGGCACTTTACCTAACTTTGAGGTACTGGGAAGCATCCAGAAAATAGAGAAATCTATCAAACTATAAATATCTCAACCTATCAACAATTTACCAGTCTATCATCAATCTACCAGTATTCCAATTGGGCGGTCTATCAGTACGCTAGAATTCTAACAATTGTAATGTACCGATTCTAATATTCATCCATACCTTTTTAACTCCGTCTCATATAATCCGAATATCAAATACATACAAACAAAAATAATATTAAGAGTTTTATTTAAAGATTTTTTCGTTTTGTGAAGTAAGTATGTACATAAAGTGTAAAATATAACAGACATTATTAATAAATGAAAATTAGAATAAAATATTAACAGTAAAGTTGACATCAAATTTTTCAATACCATCTTTCCAAAAACTTAGTAAAAGAAATTTTAAATCTCGCACCCCATTACGCTAAGTCCCAAGTAGATGACAGTTTTTGTATGGGCTACTTGGTACCGCCCCCTCCGTCCCTCGCGTCGCACGCCCCGCACGATTGCTCTGACATTACACGTTCGTTGAATTACTGTAGGTAATTAACACGTTCGTTTTCTTTAGACTGTCGCGCTAGCGTGTGCCCCCCTCCCGCTCCAGCCGTTATGTAAACAGCTGACGTCTGTACCTATGAATGAATGAAACGTAGCGCTAACAATTGATAGAAGTCCCATTTGAAACGATTTTATTTCTTATCATGTACTGCGTTTTGGCAAAAGTCATACGACAAAAGTTGTTAGTCTTAACGTACCTAACTCACCTTTGACGATTTATGCGTTAGATATATTTAACCCTGTATAATATAGGTACTTAGACATCTAATATGTTCCGTTTATATACACAATTTATTTCCCTAGTAGTTAAATTAAATTATGTAAGATCGTATTGAAAAAAAACTGATCAATTTTAGATTATATAAGACAATAAATCATAAAAAATATAACCCTCCTTCGGTTGTAGTCGTGTAAAAATATTATTTTTAATTTAAAAATTAATCTGATTTGTAATTTAAAATAATAAATTGCTGCTCAAATATGTAGGTATAAATAGCGTAAGTAGTGAACCTTATTACCCAGGGTAGCAGGTTCATTTTACCGACCAACGTTTAAAAACTCTTCATTACAAATCCAACGTTTCGCAACGATTTCTTTCACACTCAACTTTCAACTTTCCACAACTACATCAATACATATCGCATAGTACCTACTCATCACGCAAAAGTTCAGATTTCCCAAATGAAATGTTTTAAAAAGATATAATAAAAAAAACACACAAACACCAAAGTCAAAATGCAGATGCGATACCACTCCTGAGGCCTAAGGTGTTATGCCTCTGTGCCGGAAATTACAGGGCCGTACATTACCACCTGACCGGAGCACGATAGTGCTGAACACTATCATTTAGCGGCAAGTATATTAGGTAATACGGTGGTGCCTACGCCCACGATCTCCGTCATTGGAGCTCTACCACCAGTAGAGCCAACACATTATAAGTAACTACAAAATTAAAACGAACTGAGGATCAAAATTCTTTCCATTTCTATTTCATTCTCTACAGCCCACTTTTAAATTATAAGTACAGACGCCTCCTTCCCCATTCTGCTTTCATAAATGCACAAAATGAAGCACGCCAGGAGAAGCCGTTCATAGTGAAACCGCGAGTAGATTTTCCGAGTGAATCGCACCAACGGCGGGCGGCGGGAAACAAATGCAAGAGTTAATAAGACGCCACGACCACGACACAGAGCGGCAAACAGTAGCGGCGTGGGAGTGACTACCTCAGCGGCGAAGTTAGGTATAAAAAAAATATTTTAGACGATTGTGTGTCGTCGTTTGTTTATAACCAAGGCATTAAATCGAACCATATGGTTGTCAAAACATATTCTTGACTAAAAATCATAGCCTGATTTATTTCAAAAAAAAAGGTCACAATGTGTGTGTTTCGAAATATTATTTTGAGCACCAAAGTAATCTTTTCTGATTCTAATATTTTTACCTCTCCGGCATAAAAAGTTTAAAATTGCGAAACAAACGCAACTGCGTAATATATAAAAGTTGTAAAAATATAACAACAATATAATGTATTTAGGCACCTTGAAATCGTTTTAATATAAATTTAGACCATTTATATTAAAAATCACACTCTTTTACCGGTTATAAAGTATGACCTAATTCGTCTAAATATAGGTGATAGAGATCAAAATTATGTTTGAGGCATTCTATAAACTTATAACATGATTATAGCCGTTGCGGCTCGCCGCTAAGACCGAAGTCGTGAACAAGTCGTAACTAAGCCCGATAAGCTGTGTACATTGATTTGATTTAAATGGCACCAATAACTGACAAAATCATCGAAACTTATCTAAGACGGTATGAACACTGCACAAGGGAAAAAAGAAATAAGGGCCATTTAAATACATTACATTGAACTTAATTACCCAAACAGTACAGAGGTAGAAGCTGCACGCCATAGAACTGGTGATGAAATATGCATACTTAATAAATTCAAGCAATCTTCATCAATGATTTGATCTATCTTAAGACGTGCCTTTATCATCAATGATTTGATCTATCTAAAGGCACGTCTTTAGATAGATCAAATCATTGATGAAGAAAGTAGAACAATAACAAAATAAAAAACTGTATTTGAAAAATTCAAACCTGTCATTAGCATAATTTTCTAATTCCCACATCTAATATATTTTATTAAGATACTTAGTCATATTTTACACATACGCATAAATTTACAATAAATGGGCACTTGTTTGCACAAGATTGGCACAAAGCCAAATATATAATTTTACAAGGCTACATTCAGACTTGAAAGAGTTAATTGATATATAGTATAATATAGCAAGTCAAAAAGATTTGATCATGAGAGCTCTAAAATATGATGAAATTTCATCATATTGATAGTATTATATTTTCACGTGACTTACGTATTTAAAAGACACACACACACATATTTAAAATATAGGTAAAAAATGGTTGTAAAAATAATGTATTAATAAATTATTGAAGACTACGTATTTTCGTACGAAATGGCTGTGATCTCCGATTTGCCTGTGACGTCACACTACCCTACTCGAGATCGTTGTACCAGACGACGATGACGAGTGTCGTTACCCCTGTTAATTTCCTAGGCCCGTCTCAATATAAGGTTGGGGAAAAAGTTTCTTCGCATTTTTTAAGATAATTCAAAACATTTTTTTAATATAGTTTATTTAAATTTAACTAAAGTATGTATGTACCATTTTGTTCGATAACCTTTTGCCATCTTGTAGGTAGGGACATGATCCCATTGCTATAAACATTTTGGGACTTCTCATCAAAATACCGCGACAAGTGGATTTGGCAGTCCTCTCGTGATGTTAACCTAACATTGCATAAAGAATTCTGAAGAGACCGAAACAGGTGGAAATCTGAAGGTGCAAGGTCAGGACTATACGGCGGATGCATTAACACCTCCCAGCCAAACTCTCTTAATTTTTGCTGAGTGGCTATAGATGTGTGAGGTCTAGCGTTATCATGATGAAACACCACACCCCTTCTGTTGATCAATTCCGGCCGCTTTCTCTCAACTTCTTGCTTTAATCTCATCAGTTGTTCGCAGTAGAGTCCAGAATCGATAGTCCTGCCTGGTGGTAATAGCTCATAATGAATAATGCCCTTCCAATCCCACCACACACACAACATCACCTTATTGCGAGTTAACCCGGGTTTCGCCAGTCTGTGAAGCCTGACCGGCCTTTGACCACGACCTTTATCGCACGTTCTTGTCGTACGTGATCCACTTTTCATCACCAATTATCAGCTTCTTCAAAAATGATTCGGTTTCATTACGTCGTAATAAAGAATCACAAATGAGTACACGGTTCATTAGGTTTCTTTCAGTGAGCTCGTGAGGTACCCAAATATCGAGCTTTTTTTTGTACCCAGCTTTTTTCAAATGCGCCAAAACTGTTTTGTGATCAATTCTCAGTTCTTCAGCTACGTCGTAACTACTGATATGTCGATCTTGCTCCACTTTTTCAAAAATGGCATCCATTTTATCCGTAATAGGGCGACCAGAGCGAGGTGCATCTTTGACATCAAAATTTCCGGATTGAAAACGCTTAAACCAAATTTGTGCTACTCTCACAGACGCTGCACTAGGTCCATAAACATCACAAATTTTTTTCGCGGCTTGTGTTGCATTTTTACCTTTTTTGTAGTAAAATTTTAAAACGTATCGAATTTCTTCATTAGATTCACTGATCTCGACAGTACGAAAAAGAAATAAAAATCACACATTTGCCTAATTTGAATTAGGAATTATGTTCTTTAAAATTTTAACTTTCAATGATACCAAAACCAGCCAGATACAAATACTACAGCCAAAGAGATTTTATTACAAGTTCATACATACTATAATGCGAAAAGACTTTTTCCCCAACCTATCAGACAGATTTAGGGTGGAACTTCTCTTTTTAGCGGGTGGTGCGGTGTAAGAAAAGAGACGGTGCCATCATATCGAACAGTTCAACAGAGCACTCACCATTGTGGAGACGGAAACAACGCACAGACTCCCAATGTGTCAGCGCAGGCTTAGATATTCGATCCTGTCAGCGAGTCTTGGAACATTAATGATACGAACGACAGGCCGTCTTTGCAGGAAGTCAAGTGGAGCAAGCTGGTATTTGGGGGCTCCCAAAGTGAAGTGAAATACTGCATCGCTTTGTTCAGTACCCCCCTAGCTTTTTGGATGCCAACTTGATCTTGAACTCAATTTGACTCACAAATTGCACTTCGTTCGATATGTCAATGCCAAGATACTGATACTATTACCAATGGCGAGTGGAGTGCCCTGGAACTGGACCTGGAATTTGGCTTTTTAGCGGTGATCGCGCAAACGCGCAAAGTTGAATTGCACTAAATTAGTCGACCCCACTCCAGAGAGTGCTTAACTTCAGACACAAGTCTAGTCTTTCTTTTATGGATAAGTGTCCGAGAGGCAGTTGCACGGCTATTGTAGCGTACATCTCCCGTGCTATCATCCTCATAGCAATGAAAATTGGGGTTTTGTTCCAATATTTTATTGATATGCAGAAGAAAGAGCGCGGGAGGCCGAGCCTTGCGGTACACCAACATTCATATCGCCGGCCGTCAGCCGTCAGACCCGTATAAAACCCTCAGATAGAAAGCTGGCTGTCCAATTACTTAGCCTCTCGGAAAGACCGTAATATGGTTTCGCGAGGAGTGTCCTTTGCCAGACCCGGTCAAATGCCTTAGCAATACCTACCAATGCTTCACTACTCTTGTACTAAAAGATCACTAGCAGATCTGCCATGACGAAAGCTGTATTGGCGGTCGCTGATCAGCTGGTGTTCTAGATACTGCGGTAGTTGTGTGTTAATCACACGCTCAATGACTTGCAGAGTAGGCAGGTTACTGCTATAGGCCTGTAATTGCCGGGTCACTCTGTTCCCCGTTTTTAGAGAATCGGATGGACGAGGGTTGTCTTCCACGCAGATAGTACTTTCCCATTATCGTAGGAAAGCGAGAACAGGCGCGTCAGACCGGGGGTCAATGCGGCAGCGCACATTATGGACATAAACGGTCGTATCTTTTTATTGCGTTGACTTATAAATCAGTTCGCATTCCTCAGTAAAAGGGTCTTGATGAACAGACAGACCGACAGACAGACAACAAAATGATCCTGATGTATGACAAATGAACACGATGTGATAGTGAGGACAGCTGATTTGTTTTGAAAACTGAATTATGATGACAACTATTGATAACTTTGCTAGAAAATCTATAATGGAACTCTGATGCGGAATGTGTATAATATGATATGCATTAAGTAAGCATGCAAGTCCAATTCAATTAGTTTTGATTGGCGACAGTTATTATTATTCTACACTGTAGGTGCACGTTTCAGAGTTTACTGTTTTAGCAATTTACTTAAGTAAATAAATTTGACAAACTTCTTAATCGGTACGTATAGAGAGCAGTCAACAACCAGATAAGTACTTAAAAAATATATATATAATTATAAATAGTAAAAAAACATATATAGAGTAAAGTAACGTAACGTACAGGATCCGGCGATAAATATGAAACATCGACTTTTGGAAAAGTATTATAAACACATTTTCGCTGTCCGCGCGGAGGCTGACGCATGATTGACGAAATCCCATTATTCATGCAGTCAAAAATCATGACTGACTATTACATAAAGTTAAAATAAAAATATCTAGATGCTCCCTAACACTCATCTCCACATTCTCATTATTATTCCTTATAGTGTTATCTCTCTCCATCAGTCACCGCTTTACACTGTAGGTTATCTATATGACACAGCCATGTCTGTGGTAAAACCAACAGTAAAATCTATTGTGTACTGGATGGATGGATGGGTAATGTGTGGCAGAAATAGCGATCTACAAAGTCAAAATTAACCGATTGACTCTTTCTAAAAGTTGATGTGCAATATTTATATCCGAATATTGTAACTTCACAACTCAGAAGATGCGACAGGAAACCTTCTTTAACAGAAAAAAAAATCAGTGTCACTTACTCCCCCAATCTGGGCACATAGTCCTACACTATCAGGTGTAGCAATAGTGTTATGCTACCACTACACCGTAGAAGCAGTTAAAGAGGAGTAATCAGATATATATATTATAATATAACAGTATTAAATTTTATATAAAATTACAGATCAAAATGATTATAAACATAACTTGAAAGTAAAACTTCATTTGTTCTACACTTTGACGTGCATATAATTTTATCGTGTCACTCGAATCACACAAACAATGGACTAGATACCTGCTTGTAGTCATATTGTCATGAAAGTTGATACTTTAAGTACCTGCATCCAATTTTGTCATCGTGGAGAAAGACATTGTTCAACGTTCACGACGCGCTCTCTTTGCCCTTGCTGTAGGACCACAGGGATTTTGTTCTTCATCGTCGCGTCTCTTTGCCGGTACCGAAGGTCGCTGTAGCTGACTCTGTGCAGTCAACTGCAGTTGCAAAGCGTGGGTATTTAATCTCTCCGCTAGGAGCAACGGCTTAAGCGCCGCCATCTTGTGACTGTATAGAGTCACTCGAGGTCTACTATTCACCGCGGCTGTCAGTTGCTCCCTAACACTTAATTCCACATTTTCAGAATTATTATTCCATATATCGTTATCTCTCTCCACTTGAACTTCTTCGGCTGCGTCTTCGGATGCCTTAGGCTGTTCAGCTTTCTCATCACTGTCTGGACTGCAGATAATGTGTACTTGGGCGCGCACGTCCGCATCAAACTTAGATATAGTACTTACAAGAGGTTTTGCCCAACCAATGTGTAAAATAGGAGTTTGACTGCCTTCTTCCCATTTACAAATGCCATCATAAAATCTGAAAACAGAAATAAATTAACATTTGAGTAAGTGTAGAAGATTTATAAATAGAAGATTTTAATATCTCAGAAATGTCATGAAAGTGGCAAATAAGCAGACAGTTTATATTGATACTGCTATGCCTGTTTTAGAATTTGAACAGGTGGACAGAAAGACATGGATATTGGATTATTAGGTGATATCCATACCGTAACTTTCCAACCCTATCGACGACCCGGTTAGTCCATCGGTGTGAGATGACCGTTTGATTCCAAGAGGGTCGCGGGTTCGATCCCCGCACCGGACAAATATTTGTATAGCCTACAGATATTTGTTTCGGGTCTGGGTGTTTCTGTATGTGTACAACGGCACCCACGACACAGGTTTATATCTACTGTGGGGCTGTCAGTGTAAACGTAAAAAAAAAAAATATTACTATAAACGAATAATCCCTGCATTCGGGTTATTCTCTAAATTCCCATTTATAACTCCCTTCAATGGCGATTATAATAGACTTTTTGTCCTCAAATCCCCATCATTTGTCAATGCCGAACTAATGGGGCTATGTGGACAAAAATCCAAAAATCCCCATTCAAATAGTTCACAAAGAGTATTGCAGGACAAAATATATACAAATATTGCATATAAAAATTATCAAAAATGGGATGAGAATTGTTTAAAAATATTTCTGGCGTTTGTACATAAAATATCATAACTAGCGACTCGCCCCGGCTTCGCTCGTTTGCAATTTAGGTAAGTACGAATATAGCATCTGTTCAGGACAGAGGCGGAGAGCGACTTTGTTTTATACTATGTAGTGATAAGTAAATTACGAAACGATGAAACTGCTGTTACTACCATTATAACTAGATAGTATAAAACAAAGTCGCTTGCCGCCTGTCTATCTGTTTCTAAGCTTTCTTCTTTTAATGCTCTCCAATAATGTCCAAAATACACTGTTATTCTTTAGATTTTTTGATGGTATAAAAATTATCCTCCTTTAATTTGAATAAAACCTTTTATTTTAATGTTTTTATTAACCATTATGGTCGTCATTTATGATCACTTATAGGTGAGTAAAAAAAGTAATGAAGACGCGGCGCGCCCCGTGTGATTGCCCCGCGGCTGGCGTAGATCGGAAGTGATCTACTCGGTTAAGCGATAAGGGCGCGGTCGGTCGGGTGTGTGATGGGTGACCGCTAGTGGCAAATTAAAATGCGCAAATTAAACTATCGGTTTGAAAACATCCGACAGCGGCACTAACCCATATCTCCACCAACCCGCATTGGAGCAGCGTGGTGGAGAAGCTTCAGGCCTGCTCCTAAGAAGGGGAGAAACTCGTGCCCAGCAGCGAACGTATCAAGAGTTGCCCTTATTATTGTATAAGTAGGTACATTAGTTTTAGTATAGGTAATCTTTTATTAAATCTCATCAGAAATGCTAACAAAAAAACCCGCACGAATTTTATAAAATCACATAGGTATTTTGACTTGAGAATAATTGATATCGAAAAATTATGATGGTTTTTAGGGTTCCGTACCTTTTTAATATTACATCAAAAGGAGAAAAAATAAATATGTACTTGAAATCAAAGGAATTACAGTGTAATTGGAACATAAAAAAGAAAGTTTTTATTGTTTGGTGAAAAAACATTTTTTTCGTGGGAAATAACAGCAAAAAAACTAAAATATTGGTTTTCTAAATTTTTCGCAAAATAGGACAAATTTTATTTTATTATAGATAGAGAAAATACGTAGAATCATGAAAAAATACTCAAAAATTAATTTGAATCGTTGTTTTTGTCGGAAATATTTATTTTATGTAATTTTTGTATGACAACAATGTCACCATGTCGCTTTACGACAATTAATTGAAGGTTTAATGAACGATTTGAACAGCTGAAAATGATTTGATATTTTATGCTTCTTCTCTCAATATAGCGTACAAGGTGCAGGCTCAAGGTCCATACACTTTTGAACCTTCTCTTTTTGAGGTAAGGCCCCTTGCCGACCACAGATCGCCCGTAATTTATTTTTCCTTTTAATTTTATATATATTATCTAACTTTTCTAATGGGTTTCACTGTATTGGTCTTGTTCTATTTACTGTTTATCATTTAAAAATAATGGTTTCATCATTTAAAATAAGTTTAAAGCTATCATCCTGGAACCTTTACGAAACAATCAAGTAATATAGGTATTATGTGTCCAAACAATCAAAACATAGTAGGTTATCGAATGTATCAGATATTATCGAAGCTTTAAAAAAATCTTATGAGAAATATTTTGTAAGTGAAGATGAATGGCCGAAGATTTCTACTGAATGATCATTATGTAGACAGGTCCAGAGACAGTTGCCCAGTGAATTTGAATTCCCATCTGCATAAACAAAGGTTCACGGGTAACTAACGCATAAATAGCAACCGGGACCGACGGCTTAACGTGCCCTCCGAAGCACGAAAACGCGCATTTTAATTTGCCACTAGCGGTCACCCATCACACACCCGACCACGCCCGTAACGCTTAATCGAGTAGATCGCTTATGATCTACATCAGCTCTGCTCTGCTCAATGGTGTAGTTTTCACTTTTGTTTCTGCCCAGAACATGTTAATTGGTGAATGAACTTACCTCTGGGATGTTCCCTCAGTGCTACAATATGAGGTTACACAAAAATGGTATCATGAGTCCTTCAGAGCTAGAAGCCCGTTGGCAACTCCTCTGGTGTTGGAAATGTTCATAGGTGACAATGACCACTTTTTCCATCAAATGGCCCGTCTGTTAGACTCTCAAGTTTTAACATAAAAAGTAATAATAACATACCTTAAAAGAGAAGCAAAGCATTCAGGGTCCTTCAAAAGGGATCTTGCTGAGTGTCCAGAACTTTCTGCTTTCATTAATTGTGGAATCAATTCATTTGCAATTTCAGAAAATTCCTTATATATTTGATCATCATCTCGAGAGTAATTATAACTAGAAATAATAAGATGTTAGGCTGTAAAATATTAATAAAACTCTAAATCTCCACCAATCCGCATTGGAGCAGCGTGCTGGAGTAAGCTCCAGGCCTCGCCCTAAAAAGGGGAGAGACTCGTGCCCAGCAGTGGGACGTATAATGGGTTGCCATTATTAATCAAACATTTTACAATCTATTAGTATTATTACACATATACAACGTGTAACGGGAATAACGCACACTCTCCAACACACCGATTAGAAAATCGAGTTATAATCATAATACATGAACTGAAATTACATGTAATGAATTTAATATTTTTATTTAGGAAATAATATGTCCTCAATTTGTATGAACAGTATGCACACACTATGCATACTTACCCTGCCTCTACCTACGGCCGCAGATAAAACATAAACCTACCGTAACCGTAGCCTGCGTATCTCTATTTAACACTTGTTTGCTAGTGCTAAGATTCATTTCACGATTTTATTTCTTAAATCTATATATATAAAAATCAATTGCTGTTCGTTAGTCGCGCTAAAACTCGACAACGGCTGAACCGATTTGGCTAATTTTGGTTTTGAATGATTTTTGAAAGTCCAGGGAAGGTACATTTAATGGTACATTTTAAATGTAAGAAAATATGAAGAAATTGAAGGGAAGTAGTAAAAACCTCAATTTCATTTTCCCATACAAATAGTAGGTATTGATCAAACCTTAGACACATTATTTTATTTTTAAAGAAAAATGGAAAGAAAAATTTGACTTCAGGCGAGGCTCGAACTCGCGACCTACTGGGAATCTAGTCCAGCCTCTAGTCTAGTCTTTAAAAATAAAATATATTTCACAAGCATGTGTTAATGCGAAATAATATAAAACAATTATTAAGGGTAAAAGCTACTTCTTTACGATATTCAATAAACTGAAAAGTCTATTATATCGGTTGCCTAACTAGCATAGTTGGTAATAGATGGCGCTACTGCTACCATAAAGCAATGCAATAGATGTGAAGGAAAGATTTGACAAATCGGGCAGGGCTTCAGGAGCTCAATTGGAAGAGCGGCTGGACTAGATTCCCAGTAGGTCGCGAGTTCGAGCCTCGCCTGAAGTCAAATTTTTCTTTCCATTTTTCTTTAAAAATAAAATATATTTCACAAGCATGTGTTAATGCGAAATAATATAAAACAATTATTAAGGGTAAAAGCTACTTCTTTACGATATTCAATAAACTGAAAAGTCTATTATATCGGTTGCCTAACTAGCATAGTTGGTAATAGATGGCGCTACTGCTACCATAAAGCAATGCAATAGATGTGAAGGAAAGATTTGACAAATCGGGCAGGGCTTCAGGAGCTCAATTGGAAGAGCGGCTGGACTAGATTCCCAGTAGGTCGCGAGTTCGAGCCTCGCCTGAAGTCAAATTTTTCTTTCCATTTTTCTTTAAAAATAAAATATATTTCACAAGCATGTGTTAATGCGAAATAATATAAAACACTTAGACACATTATTTCATTGTGAGGCAATACGAAGTTTGCCGGGTCAGCTAGTTATTAGATAAAATAAAATGCATGAATCAATGAGTTCTAGTAAACTTATTGAGACTAGCATTTTATTTTGGATAGATCTTAGTCTCATTTTCGTTTGTATTGACTGTTCACCAAATGGGTGCCCATAATTTTCTTAATTATATTTAATTTTGGGGCAAAATATTACAAATATTAAGAATGCCTGATATCGATCTGGTTATTGATTCTGAACAAACTAGTTTCGGATTATACATTTAATACACGTTGTATATTTATACATATAACCTGAAAATCTGTTGCAACATATAATGTATTTACATTATGTAGGTATATAATGTAAATATTATTATTTATTTATTTTATTTTTAGAGATTATACCTAGATTATACTGGGTGTCAACGGAGCGCTTCCGAAAAAAAACTCCTACCTAATAGTATTGATGATTCTGGATACAATGACGTAAAATGCGTTTTTATTTCGAGTAAGATTTTACAACTATTTGCAAAGTCATTAAGAATCAATTAAAATCATTAATTACCTAAAGTGAATATCTATTACATAAAGTAAAAGTAAGACAAGACAGACATTAGGTGAATTAAACGTAACTTCATGCCTGTAATCCCCGGAGGGGTAGGCAAAGATAAATGCATGCATTTAAGGATGTAAACAACCACAAATCGCCAGTAACGTTTTGGAACGTGTAAAAGGTGGCGTGCCTGTTGACATCTCCGGGCACATTACCACAATACGAGGTACTGGGAAATTTCCAGAAAATGGAAAAATTCCAATAAAATCAGAGATAAAGGAATTCACAGCATTATCTCTGATAGCTCCCTAACCGGGAATCGAGTCCAGGAAGTAGTAGTCCCCAGCATAGTATTAGTGGCCTGCTACCACTAGGCTACTGAGGCAGTTAGGTTAATTAGAGATAAAACCTACTGTTAAAATATCGTTAAAAAATTCTTAAGTATCTACATACTTTTCAATTCCAAAAAGTAGATACCTACTTAAGGAAAATAATTTTTTATTTGTCATAACCAAAGTCCAGGTTTGTCACTTAGCAGAGTTCCAAATGTAATCACAACTGAGAAGAAGTTGCCTACCAAACAAACTCAGTAGGCCTTCATGTCTAATACAGATAGTCATTCAATGTCTTAAAGTGACAAACCCATTTTACCTATTTTTCCCAAAAAGCACAATGTAAATTTTATGAAGTAAAACATTGTAATACTCTCCAGGTCAAGGCTCGCCAGCCACATGCGAGGGGTTGACGGCCGGTCGCCTATCGCCATGAGCGCCAACGGCCCAGTGGCGGCTGTATATGTTGGGTGTGCCTAGCATGGGCAACTTTTTGGACATGTATGCCGTAAATTGGTTGTTAAAAAAAATGAAATAACAAGATAAAAGCAAATGGTTATCATTATCGGTTTAAATTTTGGTGACATAACACCCATGTTTCAGAAGCAGCCTCCTTGCATAGTAGTGATTTGCATATTTCTGTTTATATGTAGAATAAATTTCAGTTTCACAATGAAAGTGTAGAATATTGATACATACTGCCGAATAACGTCTCCAGCACAGGCCCAGGCATTCAAAGCTTCTTTGTAGTTTTTGTGCCGATGATAATAGCCTCCTTGTAATGTATATGGATAAACATGTTTATCTTCATAATGTGTTCTTGAAGAGCGAATAGCTTGAACATACAGAGCAGCAGAATCTGGATGAGTAGTGGTTGAAACTGAATTGCTGCTGACACCCTCCAAAATAGTAGATTTGTCATCAGAATAATTATTTTTTATATATTCATCTAAATCTCCAAGATTACCAAGTGCCATTGGGTATGCATCCAAATGTCCTAAATAGTTAACAAAACATTCAATTTATAGATAAAAATTATATTATGTAAATTAAAAATGGATAAATGAATTAGCAATGTTTACAAAGTACAAGATTTTACCATGATCGTACAACAGCCACAATAGTCTGTGTTGCATCTCGGCCACTTCGTGGACATCAATAGTTTGTGTCAATGTGGCATTTATTGAAGAGACCAGAGCAGCCAGCTCAGTTACCCGTGTACAGATCACTGGCTTTCCCGCCACATACAGCCATGAGCGTGCTACTACACCATCACCAACAGAGCGTCCTCTTTTGTCTTCATTACCTTTACCATGCCATGTTACCTATAAAGAAATATATTAAACATTAATATCATAAAGACAGACTCATATCATATAATCAATATGTCATAATAACAATAATAACCTCAGCAGTTTCAGTTCCCTCTTTTCCAAAGACTACCCAGGCATGGTCTTCCGATAATGCCAGATGCACATCTCGCTTACCCAATACTTGACAACCTGCAGTTACTGCAAACGCAACACCAAAACAATCCAGTTTGTTGCCTGTGAGAAAACTGTAGATAGATTGTAGATGGGCCCGATCCTTGTAGTAACTTCGCGTCAGAGAATTCCACACGATATCGGCGACTCGTTTCACTAGATCTCGGGAAGCATATTCGCCACTAAGTAATTTACTGTCCACTCCACTACGTATCAATGATACGAACCTCTCGTGTAGTGATTTTACTTCCTCCCATTCAATGGAAGGAAATTTAATTTTATCAAACTTATTTGTTGATACATTTACATCCTTCTCACTGTTTTTGATATTAGTTAGGTTGTTTTCAACAGCACCTACTACAATTGAAAACAAAGCCAAATCGGGCTCCTTCTCACTGCGCAATTGTTCTTCAAACAGGTTACATACTTTTTTAATGCTATCCACGGGGAAAAGGTGCTTAAATTCCATTATGTTAGACATTATTAGAATTTGTAATTTTGCATTATAACGTTACAAATTAAATAAACAACACCTTTGCATAATACCGGCAAATGTAATGGTAAAAATGTATTACTATGAATGTAATCAACACACAGGGTTAGGGTGACCAGATTTTTATTGGGCATACGGCCAAAGCATTCGGCTAGAAGCGGCCTCAAATTCTGCTAAAAAACGAAGTGACTATTTTGCCAGTGACCGGATAAATAATTTATTTGTCCAGCTAAAATCTTTTGTTAGAACGGGAAAACGATCTGAACTGCAATTTAAAAATGTACTCTGTGCTGAACTGCAAGGGTGTCACCTCAGATCGTTTTAATGTAAGTAGTAGTCAGTCGGTAGATGTTATTGGTCTGTGGTCGGTAGTACCTTTTTTTTTTACGCTGGGAAACCCTCATGGGCACCAGCCGTCTAGGGGAAAAGACGGCGGGTAGTGTAAGACTCGTACTCACTAAAACCCCGCGGTGTTCCGACTCTTCCGCCATCAGTGGCGGGGTCACGGGAACGCTTACGCACACATCCGTGACCCCGCCGGCGGCTGCTCGTCTCCGAGCCCTCCGCAGGTTGAGCTTTTAGGCTCCAACCAAGATTAGTGGCGTGCGGAACACGTGCACGCCACCCAGCTTGGGACCTATTTCCATTTGGGCGACGGACGTCCCCCAGTCCGACACCCAAAGGTCCCTGCCCCGACCACTCACAACGCCAGGCCTCCCAAGACGCCCGGGTGGAGGAGTCCAGGGGCACACAGTCCGGCTCCGGGGGAGCGGGAGTGACAGGGATGAACTGACCCTCAACCGCCCCCCCGCGGCCCCACCACGCCCCTATCAAGCGGCGGGACCACCGCTAGGCGGCTGGGGATAGGGTGCAGGGCCAACGAAATACCCGTACACCTCCTCCACAGCAGCGAGTGGCGGGCAAAGCCATGCCAAACGCCGCTACCTCTCTGGGTTCCTCTTGACTTCGCCGGTGTGAGGCCAACCACCGGGTACTGAGCCCCCCCGCCACGACAAGGCGGAAACCCTCGGGGGGGTGGTCGGTCGCTTTTTTTTCCTCCAGGGGAAAATGCTTTACGCGTACCGACCCTTGGGGAGAGGGGTGGGTTATGTGGGACTCCGGGAAAGGCATCCGTCTACCCACTAAAAACCCCTGGGTGTTCCGACTCGTCCGCCATCACTGGCGGGGTCACGGGAACGCTATCGCACACATCCGCGACCCCACCGGCGGCTGCTTGTTGCCGAGCCCTCCTCGGAGCCTTTCGGCTCCAACCAACACTAGTGGCGAGCGGAACGCCTGCACGCCAGCCAGCCCGGAACCTCTCCATTCGGGCGACTACTAGTACTAACTAAACATCATCCCTCCCTCCGCGCGTGAAGTGCGACAGAGGGGGGGGGATGGTTCGGGGGTTGAGGTGTGCCTCGTTCCCCGGGCCTATCTGCCCCCGATGCGTCGGGAGCGTGATCGAATGGAGGGGATGTTGGCATGCAGAGAAACTCGCTGAGGGAGGCCATTTCGTTTTTTTTTTTTCTTTTTTCACTTTATCTTTTTTTTCTTTCTGTTTTTTTTTTGAGCTTTATAAAAATTGTTTTTTTTTATTTTTATTTTTTTTGTGGGCATAATCTTTTCTCTCCCTCAGCTATTCCCCACACGCCGCTTACATTAGGTTGAATAAGGATACGTTTTCTATTGTTAGGAGCCTCACGTCCGCGTCGTCACTCTGGCCTAAGCCGGACAGTGCAGCCACGGTTCCGAACGACGACTCCATTCCTCGACCGGGGCATGATCCCGGTCGGTGGGCGGGGCTCGAACCCGCCCGGTACAGATCTGGTGGGTGGGGCCCGACAGGTTGGTTGTGGTGTGATTCGGGCGACGGACATCCCCTAGTCCGGCGCCCGAAGGTCCCTGCCCCTGTCCCAAGACGCCCGGGTGGAGAAGTCCAGGGGCACACAGTCCGGCCCCGGGGGAGCGGGAGTGTCAGAGATGAACTGACCTTCAACCACCCCCCCGCGGCCCCACCACGTCCCTATCTGACGGCGGGACCACCGCTAGGCGGCTGGGGATAGGGTGCAGGGCCAACGACCTACCCGTACACCTCTTCCCCAGACGTCTCTTCACCACTGCTGCGAGTGGCGGGCAGAGCCACGCCAAACGCCGCTCCCTCTCTGGGTTCCTCTTGGCTTCTCCGGTGTGAGGCCAACCACCGGGTACTGAGCCCCCCCGCCACGACAAGGCGGAAACCCCCTTTTTTTTTTTTTTTTTTTTTTTTTTATTTTTTTTTTACGCGGGGAAACCCTCATGGGCATCCGCCGTCTAGGGGAAACGACGGCGGGTAGTGTGAGACTCGTACTCACTAAAACCCCGCGGTGTTCCGACTCTTCCGCCATCAGTGGCGGGGTCACGGGAACGCTTACGCACACATCCGCGACCCCGCCGGCGGCTGCTCGTCTCCGAGCCCTCCGCAGGTTGAGCTCCTTGGCTCCAACCAACACTAGTGGCGTGCGGAACACGTGCACGCCACCCAGCTTGGGACCTATCTCCATTTGGGCGACGGACATCCCCTAGTCCGACACCCAAAGGTCCCTACCCCGACCACTCACAACGCCAGGCGTCCCAAGACGCCCGGGTGGAGGAGTCCAGGGGCACTCTGTCCGGCCCCGGGGGAGCGGGAGTGACAGGGATGAACTGACCTTCAACCGCCCCCCCGCGGCCCCACCACGTCCCTATCGAGCGGCGGGACCACCGCTAGGCGGCTGGGGATAGGGTGCAGGGCAACGACACACCCATACACCTCCTCCCCAGCCGCCACCCCACCACGTCCCCATCTTACGGCGGGACAACCGCTAGGCGGCTGGGGATAGGGTGCAGGGCAACGATACACCCGTACACCTCTTCCCCAGCCGTCTCCTCACCACAGCAGCGAGTGGCGGGCAGAGCCACGCCAAACGCCGCCCCCTCTCTGGGTTCCTCTTGGCTTCTCCGGTGTGAGGCCAACCACCGGGTACTGAGCCCCCCCGCCACGACAAGGCGGAAACCCTCGGGGGGGAGGCGGAAACCCCCTAACCTAACCCATCTACTACCTCATAAGTAGTCACTTGTAAATCTTTTGTAAGTAAGTGAAAACTATGACGTATCAGACAGACAGACTCGTTTTTTTGTTTTCTGTTACTCTTCTTTAAACGCCCCATATCAGTTTTTTGGTAGTATAGATGAATATTATGATCATCGAATTTTACCGTCGTTCCCCTCTTAATGATTTTGCTACTAACATAAGCACGTTAACGTTTTATTTTACCACAGCGAAAGTCCCTTCAAAATCGGTGACACTCCAATCCTATTTATTTAAATGTAGCTTTATATGTATATATACATGTATGGATAAAAGTAGTCTAAGTTACTCCTTATTACATCAGCTATCTACCCGTGAAAGTCCCGTCAAAGTCGGAGACACTCCAATTCAATTTATTTGTATGTAGGTTTGTATGTATGTATGGATAAAAGTAGCCTAAGTTACTCCTTATTACATCAGCTATCCGCCAGTGAAAGTCCCGTCTTATTCGGTCCAGCCGTTCCCAAGATTAGCCCGAATAAACAGACAGACAGACAGACAATAATTGTAAAAAATGTTCTTTTGGTATATGTACCGTGTATACACACATAAGCATTTAATAAAAAGCGGTTATTTTATTATTACAAACAGACACTCCTATTTTATTTTTTTGTATACAACATGTAACGGGAATAATGCACACTATCTAACACCTCGATTAGAAAATCGAGTTATAATCATTATATATGAATTGAAATTACATGTTTATATAATTATTTAATATTTATTATTTAAGAAATAAGTTGTCCTCAATTTGTACGAACAGTATGCACACCCTATGCATACTTACCCTACATCTACCTAAGGTTACACATAAAACACGAACCCAAAAAGTAAGTGATGTATAATGTAGCGTAACTTGCGTAACCTTATTTAACACTCGCTAGTAATAAGATTAATTTTTATTTTCCACTATTTTATTTTTTTAATTATTATTTATAATAAAAAGCACGTCTCAACGAGTTCTAATAACCTTGTTGAGACTAGCATTCTATTTTGGATAGACGTTAGTCTCTTTTTCGATTGCATTGACTGTTCGCCAAATGGGTGACCATAATTTCCCGAATTGTCATTAATTTTGGGACAAAATATTAGCCTTATCAAAAATCCCTGAAATCGATTCGGTTATCGATTCTGAACTAACTAGTTTCGGGTTGTACATTCAATCCATTGACCTTGGAAATATATGGACACGAAATACCTACAAAAAAGGTGCATACCTAAACTTCAGCAAGAACACAATATGGCTGCCGTTGATAGACATGTTACCCAAATTCTTGCCGAATATCGATACGGAAAATGTTTCTATAACTCGATACATTTTCGGCAATCTGTATTCTTAACGCTATAAAATATTACAATATTAAATGTAATTTATTATATAAATTCTAATTTAACGGCTTTTGGCACTTTAACCTCCTATGCCTCTAACCTGACTGGAATACAATAGCGCTGAACACGGCACGCCATATAGCGGTAGTTAGATTAGAGCTCAACTTCAAGTAAAAATGTACTCGGAGAAACGGAACCTACGTTGCGCGTGTGGGACCATACGTACTAGATAAGTTTTTTACGAGGTGGAAATGTCTACACAACAGGTCATCTAGGGGCAGGGGCATTCCCAGTTGCCTCCGCGGCGATTGCCTCCGGAGGCAAATATCTAGGGCCAAAGCCAGAATATGGGCCCCACTGAAATAACCTTTATTTGGCATCACCGCACGTGCTTCTTGCCCCGAAGAGTATTTGTATACTCTTTTCCCCCAGGTTGAGAGGTAGCATATGTACTCTTTGGTTGAGAGCCATCTGCGCTCGCCGATTGCTCGGTGAACTAACTAGTGCGGTCTCGTCACGAACCGCCTACGTAAACGCAATAGATCCGCAGCCATAGTTGCCACGATACCAAGGGGCGGGGAACGATCCAAGATCCGATTAAACTGGTGGTAAGGCTCCAGTGACGGAGCTTGCGGGCGTATGCACCACCGCATTACCTTACATACTTGCCGCTAAATCATTGTGTTCAGCACCACCGTGTTCCGGTCAGGTGGTAATGTACGACCCTGAAATTCATAGCACAGAGGCATAACACCTTAGACCAGTGGTTCTTAAACTTTTTAAATGACGGAACCCTTTTGGGAATAAAATATATTTAAAATTTTATTAAAAACTTATATACGGGATAATCCATTCTATAAATATGTACATTACATATAAAATACCTCTGCTTAAGCTGCCTGCAAAATGTTATTG